>OY292391.1:12500-1289546 GCA_958496215.1 Verbena officinalis
TGGTCCCAATGTCCGTTGCTCCAGAAATGCTTGACTTTCACAGAGCTATATGAATCAGCGGTGGCGAGCTGGCAGAGTGGTCCTTCGTGGAGCCAATGATCTGACCAGAAGGAGATATCGCCCGAGCCGAGCTGCCAAAAAAGCAGCGACTCCGCCTTGTCGCTAACAGAGCAAAGTCGTTTCCAAATCGCAGAACTGTGGATACTAGCAGATGCCTGAGCAGGATGAATCCCTCTACAATACCGATCCGCCATAAATTGAGCCCAAAGAGACTCCCTAGTCCTGAAATTCCACCAAAGTCGATACGAGAAGCAGTCCACCATGTCTGACAGGCGTCTTGCCCCCACACCTCCTTCCTGGAAAGGGAAACAGATGTCCTTCCATTTACACCACAAGATCTTTGTTTTAGAGCCGTATTTTCCCCAGTAGAAACTGTTCATCATACGCTCAATCCTCTTTATAATGCCTTTCGGAGGCTGCAAAGCCTGCATCAAGTAGAGAGGCATCGTAGAGAGAACACTCTTTGCCAGAGTGAGCCGTCCTCCAGGGGAGAGATGAATTCTCTCCCATCCCATCAAACGGCCCCTGATCTTATCGAGAAGGCCAGCAAACAGAGATTGCTTCTTATTGCCAGTGTAGAGCGGACATCCCAAATATGTCATCGGCAGGGAACCATGCTGAAACCCAGTCGCTCGGTGCACCGCTTGGATCTTTTTAGGGGAACAGTACTTGGAGAGAACAAAAGAGCTCTTTTCGGCACTGATAAGCTGACCAGAGACCCGCTGATATTCCCCCAAGACTTTGTGAACCTTCTTGATAGCAGCCAGGTTACCGTTGCAAAAGACAACCGTATCATCAGCATAAGCCAGGTGAGAAACCAATATCGAAGCGCTATGATCATATCTGACCGAGGGGTAAGCGAGCGCGAGGTTATCTAGCTTTCTGGAGAGCCATTCTGCAGCCAGAATGAATAAAGATGGAGAGATAGAATCTCCCTGCCTTAAACCTCTGGAGGACTCGAAGAAACCCGCCGCTTGGCCATTGATAAGCACCGAGAATCTGCTGTTAGTCACACAGCTCCTCATCATGCGCAGCCAGGAATGATCGAAACCCAGCTTCTCCATCATTTTGAGCAAGAATGGCCAGTGAACCCTATCGTAAGCCTTTGCCATATCAAGTTTGATCACCGCTCTGCCGCCTCGGACCTTGTCGTTTAGTGTGTGGATCAGCTCCTGCGCAAGCAGGATATTATCCGTGATGAGGCGTCCCGGGAGAAAACCAGACTGCGAAGGGGAAATCAGTTTTGGCATGATATGACTCAGGCGTTCTGACAGAAGCTTGGATATAATCTTGTTCGTCACGTTACATAGACTAATCGGTCTATAATCTTTCCAAGACTTCGGGACGGCCAACTTTGGGATCAGAACAATGGTAGTGCAGGTGAAAGCCATAGGCATTGGGGCCCCTGCAAAAAATTCGCGAACGGCATGGAAAACGTCCTCAGCAACTATGTCCCAGCAAGTGTGATAGAACAACGAGGTGTATCCGTCCGGACCGGCAACCGAATCACCATTAATACTGAAAACAATCTGCTTGACTTCCTCCATAGTAGGCATCTGCGAGAGCATCTGAGAGTCCTCTGCCGTGACCAGTGCAGGTATATGATCAAAATCCCGTTCCTCAAAGCTGACATCTTCTTTAGAGAGCAAGAGCTGAAAGAATTTAGCAGCCGAAGACTGGATATCTCCCTGCTTGGTAAGCTCCATTCCCCCGTCCTGAATTTTATGGATGCGATTTCTGACCTTCTTCTTCTTAGCAAGACTGTGAAAGAAGGTCGTGTTCCGCTCCCCCTCCACTGCCCATTTGCACGCCGATTTTTGGTGCCAGAAATCCTCCTCCATTGCAAGATAATGGTTAAGCTGAGCGCTCGCCTGATTCATATCGATCAAATTGGAGTCCGATGGATCTGTTTCAAAGTCACGCTCAGCCTGTGCCACCCGTTTCTCAGCCTCAGCCACTCTATCAAAGATGTTCCCAAACACCTCTTTATTCCACGTCTTCAAACATCCTCTGAGCCTAACCAACTTATTCTGTAATCTGCGCATGCCCATAGCCGGTTCCTCCAATGCCCAATTCTCTCTAACCAAATCCAGAAAGCCGTGATGTTTAATCCACATTTTCTGAAACCGGAATGAAGAAGGACCTCTGTCCAGGGGCTCGACTCCTTTGATAAGCATAGGGCTGTGGTCCGAGTTGTGCTTAGTCAGGTTCACAACTTTGAAGTTGGGGATAACCTCCACGAATTCCGATGAGACCAGAACCCTGTCCAACCTCTGAAGGACCTTCCTAGCTCTCCACGTAAAGGTGCAGCCTTGAAACCCGGGATCAAATAAGCCACAAGCCTCGAGACAATTATTGAAGTCCTCCATCTCAGCAACTTTCGGTGGGGGCCCTCCGAGCTTCTCTTCCACACGCTGCACGATGTTAAAATCTCCTCCAACCAACCACGGATCCGGCGTGGATACCGAGGCCAGTAAATCCCAGAGCTCCTGTCGTTTGTTCCTGTTATGGCCTGCATACACAAAACTCATAAAAACATTAGTAGCTAAGATGTTATGGTTAACGCAGACATGCAGGAGCTGTCTATCGTTAACCAGAACATCAATATGAGTGTCGTCGTCGTAAAATACCCAAATGTGGTTCGAGCAATTCGAAACCACATTCTTATATCCTAGCTTCCGGCACATGAAATCAGCATCTAACTTCCGCTGAGGTTCTATGATAACAAAAATTTTAACTCTGTACCTCCTTTTCATATCTTTGACGGATCGGTGTTTCCCTGGTTTTCCGATCCCTCTGCAGTTCCAAATGATCGTATTAATCATGGCAAACCAGCGGAGGGTGGCATTCCAGACGAGGTCTGGCTTCTTAGCACCCTGGTAGACGTCTCGAGCTCTTTTTTCTTCTTCTGTCGGAGCCTTTTCTTGGCACTTTTGCTCAATTTCTGGGTTCCTCCGTCAGACAAAGTGGCCTCCTCGTTGTTGTTAGTCTCCCGAAATTCAGACTTCGAGGCCAATTCCGACGGATTGGTATCTGAGAGGCTACCACTAGGATCTGAGGGGTCCTCCTCAGTATCACTACCCCTCGGGTTCGTGTCATCAGTAGCCGACACGGACTGAATTGGTGTCTGTCCAACCGATTCTTCACCATGGTCTTCACCCGCCTGCCCCAAATCCAACGGCAGGTCAGGAATGGAACCACGATCCGAGGTAACGAGAGTACAATTTCCCGGATCCTGTATCTTGTGGAGCTGCTCTCCCGGTGTCCCTCCTGAGCCCTCATCTTTGCTTAAATCCAAATTGTTGTTTTGGATTGAATGGAGCTCTGTGTCCCGTTGGGGAGCAGGAGACGGGGGTGGCGTCACCTCTGCAGGCTGTTCTAGGATGAGAATTCCCTTACGTTCCTGCAGCTTCTGCTCCATCTTCCCTTCGTCCCATTCCTTGGGGTCATTAGTCTCCCCAGAAACCTCAGTAGCAAGCCCTTTCCCTTTAATGATACCAAGCTTCTTGTCACAGAGATCATCAATCAATTTTCGAGACTCGTAGACATAAGTGTCACCACCAACTGCGTGGATGTCACTGATAAGGTTTTGCCTGTAGTCTGTGACATACGAGTACATAGGAGCATTCTTAAAATCGGTCAACCAGTTTTCGAGCTCTTGTTCTGTTTTCTTGATATCGATCTCCCGTGAGTCTCGCTCTTTATCCTCATCCGAGATAAGCTTACGAATCTCTGCCCCAGTCACGTCGACTCTGTTCGGACCTGAGGTGCCTTCCTTTTGTAGAATCTTAACCTCTCCATATTGAAGCTGTTCCTCAGGTAAACGGTTCTCGTCAAGCTTTTTCTTTTGGTTCTGCCCTTTCCGTCCCACCACAATCCATTCATTAGCATTAGTGTTAGAGCGGTTTTTAGGGATAACCGCCCTCTGCGCAAGTTCAGGTTTCGTGCTAGTCTCAGTAGTCTGACCCTGTCTTGTTCCTCCTGTGGTCTTAGGGGCGTTTTTGTTATTCCTCGGCAAACCCTGTCCCTTGTTAACCCTATCAGCCTGTTTTACACTAGGATCCTGTCCAGTGCTCAACCCAACTTCAGCATCATCACAAACATCAAAATATTCTCCTTCAAAACCCACATTATTTCTCATGCAATCCTTAGTCGTATGATTAAAATGACAACATCTCTTACAATAATCAGGTATTTTCTCATAAGTGACCTCTTGCTCATAATATTTCTTCCCAATACGGATCATGATAAAGCGCTGCAAGGGTTTGGCAATATCAATCTCAACAAGGATTCTGGGGTTCCGGTGATTTCTATCACAAGCCGTAGCCTCATCCGCCCGAAGCGGGTTCCCCAAACATTTCGCAACAAGGTAAATTCCTTTCTTCTTCACAACCTGAGGCTTAATACCCTTCAACTGAATCCAAACAGGTACAATAGAAGACTCAAAACCCGGCTCAAAGTCAGGCGTCCATTTCAGCATTCTCATCATATGATCTCTAAAATTCCATAATTCTTTGGAGAACAACCGAGCATAATCCTCATGCGTTTCACATCGAATAAGCACATGAAATTCATCAAGCAAGCTCAATCTTACCTCCTTTTTGAAAGCCATCTGCCGAAAACAATATTGCAATTGTCCCATCGACGGATAACTTTTCAAAAATTTCCCGACCAATGCGAATTTGAAGTCCGCGCAGAGCTCCTCCTCCTCTTCTTCGGAGAAGACGACCGCTGGTCGGCCTTGATATTCAGTAATTCGACCCAAAGGAGTGAATGTCGAGAGGTCGAATGACTTCAACCTCGCGAGATCATCGGGCAATCGGAAATCGAGCTTGGCCTCCTTGCTGGTCATTGCCGTTGCAGCAGCGTAGGTCCGACGAATTGGCGGCAGCGCCGCGTCGGGAGGACGGGGCATGGAGTCTGCCGCTGCTGCATCTCCCTTAGGCAGCGGCTGCACATCAGCAACAGCAGGTTGGATGGTGGCTGGTGGGTCAGTCATGTCCCAGAAATTGGCGGAAATCCGACTGGCGATGGAGGCGTGGCCTGCTACAGAACCGTCGGCGACTGGATCGCGCCGCGCAGGAGCCGCGAGCAGGGCCGAGCAGGGGCGGCGTCGCGAATCACGCCGCGAACAGGGCCGCGAGCGGAGGCGCCGCGAGCAGTGGCGCACAAACCCAAGAACCCAAGAAACTCGAAGCGGTGCCCAGCGAATCTTGTGTCGCCGAGGGAGAGCGGCGACGAACTACAGGCGGCGTCGATGGGGGGCTGCGAGCGGCGTCACTGAAAGGCGCCGCGAACCGCAGCTGTCCGCAGAGAGATGCAGGCCGGTGAGCAAATTCTGTCCGCGAAGAAGGGTGCGACGGGAACTGGGCGTCGCCGTGAGTGACGCGGCGTCGGTAGTCCCGCCGCCGAGCTGGATCTCGCCGGAATTAGTGATGCGGCGGCACCTAAACTAAACTAAACTAAACTAAACCTAAACATAAAATAAACTAAACTAAATAAATAAATAAATAAATAAAATAAAATAAATAAATAAAATAAATAAACTAAACTAAACTAAATAAAATAAAATAAATAAAATAAAATAAAATAAAATAAACTAAACTAAACTAAATAAATAAATAAATAAATAAAATAAATAATAAAATAAATAAAAATAAATAAAATAAATAAATAAATAAACAATAAATAAACTAAACATAAATAAATAAACTAAACTAAACATAAACTAAACTAAAATAAATAAATAAAATAAATAAATAAACTAAACCTAAACTAAATAAAATAAAATAAATAAACTAAACTAAACTAAACTAAACTAAAATAAATAAAATAAATAAATAAATAAAATAAATAAATAAATAAATAAAATAAATAAATAAATAAATAAAATAAATAAATAAATAAATAAATAAATAAACTAAAAATAAATAAAATAAATAAAATAAATAAATAAATAAATAAATAAACTAAACCAAAATAAATAAACCAAAAAAACCAAAAAATTCTCTCGTCTCTCCCCTAACCAGCGGTGCCGCCGCATCACTAATTCCGGCGAGATCCAGCTCGGCGGCGGGACTACCGACGCCGCGTCACTCACGGCGACGCCCAGTTCCCGTCGCACCCTTCTTCGCGGACAGAATTTGCTCACCGGCCTGCATCTCTCTGCGGACAGCTGCGGTTCGCGGCGCCTTTCAGTGACGCCGCTCGCAGCCCCCCATCGACGCCGCCTGTAGTTCGTCGCCGCTCTCCCTCGGCGACACAAGATTCGCTGGGCACCGCTTCGAGTTTCTTGGGTTCTTGGGTTTGTGCGCCACTGCTCGCGGCGCCTCCGCTCGCGGCCCTGTTCGCGGCGTGATTCGCGACGCCGCCCCTGCTCGGCCCTGCTCGCGGCTCCTGCGCGGCGCGATCCAGTCGCCGACGGTTCTGTAGCAGGCCACGCCTCCATCGCCAGTCGGATTTCCGCCAATTTCTGGGACATGACTGACCCACCAGCCACCATCCAACCTGCTGTTGCTGATGTGCAGCCGCTGCCTAAGGGAGATGCAGCAGCGGCAGACTCCATGCCCCGTCCTCCCGACGCGGCGCTGCCGCCAATTCGTCGGACCTACGCTGCTGCAACGGCAATGACCAGCAAGGAGGCCAAGCTCGATTTCCGATTGCCCGATGATCTCGCGAGGTTGAAGTCATTCGACCTCTCGACATTCACTCCTTTGGGTCGAATTACTGAATATCAAGGCCGACCAGCGGTCGTCTTCTCCGAAGAAGAGGAGGAGGAGCTCTGCGCGGACTTCAAATTCGCATTGGTCGGGAAATTTTTGAAAAGTTATCCGTCGATGGGACAATTGCAATATTGTTTTCGGCAGATGGCTTTCAAAAAGGAGGTAAGATTGAGCTTGCTTGATGAATTTCATGTGCTTATTCGATGTGAAACGCATGAGGATTATGCTCGGTTGTTCTCCAAAGAATTATGGAATTTTAGAGATCATATGATGAGAATGCTGAAATGGACGCCTGACTTTGAGCCGGGTTTTGAGTCTTCTATTGTACCTGTTTGGATTCAGTTGAAGGGTATTAAGCCTCAGGTTGTGAAGAAGAAAGGAATTTACCTTGTTGCGAAATGTTTGGGGAACCCGCTTCGGGCGGATGAGGCTACGGCTTGTGATAGAAATCACCGGAACCCCAGAATCCTTGTTGAGATTGATATTGCCAAACCCTTGCAGCGCTTTATCATGATCCGTATTGGGAAGAAATATTATGAGCAAGAGGTCACTTATGAGAAAATACCTGATTATTGTAAGAGATGTTGTCATTTTAATCATACGACTAAGGATTGCATGAGAAATAATGTGGGTTTTGAAGGAGAATATTTTGATGTTTGTGATGATGCTGAAGTTGGGTTGAGCACTGGACAGGATCCTAGTGTAAAACAGGCTGATAGGGTTAACAAGGGACAGGGTTTGCCGAGGAATAACAAAAACGCCCCTAAGACCACAGGAGGAACAAGACAGGGTCAGACTACTGAGACTAGCACGAAACCTGAACTTGCGCAGAGGGCGGTTATCCCTAAAAACCGCTCTAACACTAATGCTAATGAATGGATTGTGGTGGGACGGAAAGGGCAGAACCAAAAGAAAAAGCTTGACGAGAACCGTTTACCTGAGGAACAGCTTCAATATGGAGAGGTTAAGATTCTACAAAAGGAAGGCACCTCAGGTCCGAACAGAGTCGACGTGACTGGGGCAGAGATTCGTAAGCTTATCTCGGATGAGGATAAAGAGCGAGACTCACGGGAGATCGATATCAAGAAAACAGAACAAGAGCTCGAAAACTGGTTGACCGATTTTAAGAATGCTCCTATGTACTCGTATGTCACAGACTACAGGCAAAACCTTATCAGTGACATCCACGCAGTTGGTGGTGACACTTATGTCTACGAGTCTCGAAAATTGATTGATGATCTCTGTGACAAGAAGCTTGGTATCATTAAAGGGAAAGGGCTTGCTACTGAGGTTTCTGGGGAGACTAATGACCCCAAGGAATGGGACGAAGGGAAGATGGAGCAGAAGCTGCAGGAACGTAAGGGAATTCTCATCCTAGAACAGCCTGCAGAGGTGACGCCACCCCCGTCTCCTGCTCCCCAACGGGACACAGAGCTCCATTCAATCCAAAACAACAATTTGGATTTAAGCAAAGATGAGGGCTCAGGAGGGACACCGGGAGAGCAGCTCCACAAGATACAGGATCCGGGAAATTGTACTCTCGTTACCTCGGATCGTGGTTCCATTCCTGACCTGCCGTTGGATTTGGGGCAGGCGGGTGAAGACCATGGTGAAGAATCGGTTGGACAGACACCAATTCAGTCCGTGTCGGCTACTGATGACACGAACCCGAGGGGTAGTGATACTGAGGAGGACCCCTCAGATCCTAGTGGTAGCCTCTCAGATACCAATCCGTCGGAATTGGCCTCGAAGTCTGAATTTCGGGAGACTAACAACAACGAGGAGGCCACTTTGTCTGACGGAGGAACCCAGAAATTGAGCAAAAGTGCCAAGAAAAGGCTCCGACAGAAGAAGAAAAAAGAGCTCGAGACGTCTACCAGGGTGCTAAGAAGCCAGACCTCGTCTGGAATGCCACCCTCCGCTGGTTTGCCATGATTAATACGATCATTTGGAACTGCAGAGGGATCGGAAAACCAGGGAAACACCGATCCGTCAAAGATATGAAAAGGAGGTACAGAGTTAAAATTTTTGTTATCATAGAACCTCAGCGGAAGTTAGATGCTGATTTCATGTGCCGGAAGCTAGGATATAAGAATGTGGTTTCGAATTGCTCGAACCACATTTGGGTATTTTACGACGACGACACTCATATTGATGTTCTGGTTAACGATAGACAGCTCCTGCATGTCTGCGTTAACCATAACATCTTAGCTACTAATGTTTTTATGAGTTTTGTGTATGCAGGCCATAACAGGAACAAACGACAGGAGCTCTGGGATTTACTGGCCTCGGTATCCACGCCGGATCCGTGGTTGGTTGGAGGAGATTTTAACATCGTGCAGCGTGTGGAAGAGAAGCTCGGAGGGCCCCCACCGAAAGTTGCTGAGATGGAGGACTTCAATAATTGTCTCGAGGCTTGTGGCTTATTTGATCCCGGGTTTCAAGGCTGCACCTTTACGTGGAGAGCTAGGAAGGTCCTTCAGAGGTTGGACAGGGTTCTGGTCTCATCGGAATTCGTGGAGGTTATCCCCAACTTCAAAGTTGTGAACCTGACTAAGCACAACTCGGACCACAGCCCTATGCTTATCAAAGGAGTCGAGCCCCTGGACAGAGGTCCTTCTTCATTCCGGTTTCAGAAAATGTGGATTAAACATCACGGCTTTCTGGATTTGGTTAGAGAGAATTGGGCATTGGAGGAACCGGCTATGGGCATGCGCAGATTACAGAATAAGTTGGTTAGGCTCAGAGGATGTTTGAAGACGTGGAATAAAGAGGTGTTTGGGAACATCTTTGATAGAGTGGCTGAGGCTGAGAAACGGGTGGCACAGGCTGAGCGTGACTTTGAAACAGATCCATCGGACTCCAATTTGATCGATATGAATCAGGCGAGCGCTCAGCTTAACCATTATCTTGCAATGGAGGAGGATTTCTGGCACCAAAAATCGGCGTGCAAATGGGCAGTGGAGGGGGAGCGGAACACGACCTTCTTTCACAGTCTTGCTAAGAAGAAGAAGGTCAGAAATCGCATCCATAAAATTCAGGACGGGGGAATGGAGCTTACCAAGCAGGGAGATATCCAGTCTTCGGCTGCTAAATTCTTTCAGCTCTTGCTCTCTAAAGAAGATGTCAGCTTCGAGGAACGGGATTTTGATCATATACCTGCACTGGTCACGGCAGAGGACTCTCAGATGCTCTCGCAGATGCCTACTATGGAGGAAGTCAAGCAGATTGTTTTCAGTATTAATGGTGATTCGGTTGCCGGTCCGGACGGATACACCTCGTTGTTCTATCACACTTGCTGGGACATAGTTGCTGAGGACGTTTTCCATGCCGTTCGCGAATTTTTTGCAGGGGCCCCAATGCCTATGGCTTTCACCTGCACTACCATTGTTCTGATCCCAAAGTTGGCCGTCCCGAAGTCTTGGAAAGATTATAGACCGATTAGTCTATGTAACGTGACGAACAAGATTATATCCAAGCTTCTGTCAGAACGCCTGAGTCATATCATGCCAAAACTGATTTCCCCTTCGCAGTCTGGTTTTCTCCCGGGACGCCTCATCACGGATAATATCCTGCTTGCGCAGGAGCTGATCCACACACTAAACGACAAGGTCCGAGGCGGCAGAGCGGTGATCAAACTTGATATGGCAAAGGCTTACGATAGGGTTCACTGGCCATTCTTGCTCAAAATGATGGAGAAGCTGGGTTTCGATCATTCCTGGCTGCGCATGATGAGGAGCTGTGTGACTAACAGCAGATTCTCGGTGCTTATCAATGGCCAAGCGGCGGGTTTCTTCGAGTCCTCCAGAGGTTTAAGGCAGGGAGATTCTATCTCTCCATCTTTATTCATTCTGGCTGCAGAATGGCTCTCCAGAAAGCTAGATAACCTCGCGCTCGCTTACCCCTCGGTCAGATATGATCATAGCGCTTCGATATTGGTTTCTCACCTGGCTTATGCTGATGATACGGTTGTCTTTTGCAACGGTAACCTGGCTGCTATCAAGAAGGTTCACAAAGTCTTGGGGGAATATCAGCGGGTCTCTGGTCAGCTTATCAGTGCCGAAAAGAGCTCTTTTGTTCTCTCCAAGTACTGTTCCCCTAAAAAGATCCAAGCGGTGCACCGAGCGACTGGGTTTCAGCATGGTTCCCTGCCGATGACATATTTGGGATGTCCGCTCTACACTGGCAATAAGAAGCAATCTCTGTTTGCTGGCCTTCTCGATAAGATCAGGGGCCGTTTGATGGGATGGGAGAGAATTCATCTCTCCCCTGGAGGACGGCTCACTCTGGCAAAGAGTGTTCTCTCTACGATGCCTCTCTACTTGATGCAGGCTTTGCAGCCTCCGAAAGGCATTATAAAGAGGATTGAGCGTATGATGAACAGTTTCTACTGGGGAAAATACGGCTCTAAAACAAAGATCTTGTGGTGTAAATGGAAGGACATCTGTTTCCCTTTCCAGGAAGGAGGTGTGGGGGCAAGACGCCTGTCAGACATGGTGGACTGCTTCTCGTATCGACTTTGGTGGAATTTCAGGACTAGGGAGTCTCTTTGGGCTCAATTTATGGCGGATCGGTATTGTAGAGGGATTCATCCTGCTCAGGCATCTGCTAGTATCCACAGTTCTGCGATTTGGAAACGACTTTGCTCTGTTAGCGACAAGGCGGAGTCGCTGCTTTTTTGGCAGCTCGGCTCGGGCGATATCTCCTTCTGGTCAGATCATTGGCTCCACGAAGGACCACTCTGCCAGCTCGCCACCGCTGATTCATATAGCTCTGTGAAAGTCAAGCATTTCTGGAGCAACGGACATTGGGACCATGTCAAGCTGAATGCAGCTCTTCCATCGACTTTGGTTCAAAAGGTGATGTCTATCCCTATCTGCCGTGGGGTGGACAAGCTTCTGTGGAAGCTCGAGTCTGATGGGATGTTTTCCATCAAGTCTATTTGGGAAGATATTCGAGAAAAAAGGGACGTTCAGCCTCTTATGTCCAAAATTTGGAGTCCTCAGCTTACTCCTACGATCTCTATTTTCGTGTGGCGGTTGTTGCACAATTGGGTCTCGGTGGATAGCAGGATTAAGTCGAAGGGGTATTCTTTTCCTTCCAAGTGCGCTTGCTGTAGTCAGGAAGAGGACATCAGTCATCTTTTCTTGACGGGTTTCAAGGCAAGGAAGATCTGGTGCTTCTTCGCTCGACTGTTTCACATCACCCTCCCCAACACTGCTCAGGTTCCGGTCATGCTGAGTCACTGGCATAATTCTGTCGATTTCTTGGGCAAGGGCAACATCAGAAGCATCATTCCCCTGCTTATCCTCTGGTATATTTGGGACGCACGTAATAACCACAGATACAGAAACAAGAGGTTCGTGGTTAGTGTGATTGTGCAGCGGATCTGGCAACATGTATATATCCTGTTCCAGAGTGGCCTTCTTCCGGTTCGTCTCTGGCGTGGGAGCACTCATGTGGCTGGTTTCTTTGGATTTACAATTCACTACCGGAGGATTCAGAGAATATATAGGGTCAGATGGCGTAGGCCACCAGAGGATTGGATTAAGATCAACACAGATGGTGCATCAAAGGGAAATCCGGGCCCTTCTGGAGCTGGCGGCATTGCTAGGGACTCCACTGGCAAAGTCTGTTTTGCATTTTATACGTTTCTTGGTGTGAAATCTAACAACTTTGCAGAGCTGTGGGGTATCCTGGAAGGGTTACAGATTGCAATTGGCAGAGGGCACCAGCACACTTGGGTTGAGAGTGATTCCAGTGTCGTTCTTAGGCAAATAGAAGAAGGAGACACTATTTCTTGGGAGAAACAACACCTGCTGATGAAGATTCGAGCGTTCATGGATGTGGCTGTCATTAGATGGTCCCATATTTACCGAGAAGGGAATGCTGCTGCGGACCACTTGGCAAATCGAGCTTGTAATGAGCTTGCGAGTCGTGTGTTGGAGCCGCCGGATATCCAAGGAAAGTTGCTCGGCATCGTTCGAGTAGATAAGCTTGATCTTCCCTACTTTCGGTTTAAATATGATCTATTTAATTAATCTTCTTTCGCTGATAGTGCATTGCTTTCTCTTTTGCCAGTTTGATGGTTTGTTTAGTGGCTGCAGGTTTCTTAGTCCGAAGACTTGCTCGGGGAGTTATCTTTGGACGGGCTTTAGCTTGAAAATGGGGATAGACTCTGCTCTCCCAGCCTGCAACTTAATGCAATTGATGGATAACTTTGTACATGATGCCGTGTTTGCCGAGTCTTGGCACTATGGGACTGACTCCTGTGTCCTAGTCTGGAACTTCATGTACTTGACGGTATTATCTGTACATATTGTCCGTTACGTGGAGAAACATCAATGGCACACACCGATGATTCTGATTGAGGTGAGGTGCATCTCCATGGGTGTTGAGCTTGCTCCACCAGATAGGTACTCATATGATTTGACGGTTATTTATGTACAAATTGCCCGTTTCGTGGAGAAACATCAATGGCACACACCGATGATTATGATTGAGGTGAGGTGCGTCTCCATGGGTGTTGAGCTTGCTCCACCAGTCTGGAACTTGATGTATTTGATGGATCATTTGGTACATATTGCCCGTTTCGTGGAGAAACATCAATGGCACACACCGATGATTATGATTGAGGTGAGGTGCGTCTCCATGGGTGTTGAGCTTGCTCCACCAGTCTGGAACTTGATGGATTTGATGGATAATTTGGTACATACTGTCCGAGTCGTGGAGAATCATCAATGGCACACACCGATGATTATGATTGAGGTGAGGTGCATCTCCACGGGTGTCGAGCTTGCTCCACCAATTTGCTGTCCCTGTCGGTTCCAACTTGGGGACTATGTCGTCTCCCGGCTCTTTTATTGGGACTGGTTTGCTCTGAGTTGCTGCTGGATGTTTGCTGATTGCCGCATTTTTGAGCCTTGGCCTATCTCGGCGGTTTTTCTGGTTGGGTTTGACGCTGTTTGCCGAATCTTCGAGGGGGTCTCGTATACCTTGCAGATCTTGTGCCCCGCGCCCGGTTGTCACGCCTTGTGCTTTTTCATGCTTGATTTGCTCTGCACATGCATTTGGTTCCATATGTTCGATTGCCTGAAGAATTGTTCGAATTTGCCCGAGTGTTATTTTATTTTTAGTTATTTACCTTATTGTTTTAGGCTTTTTGGTTTTAGGCGCCTGTTTTGCCTTCGGTTCATTTTCCTTTTTAAGTTTAGATGGTCCATTTTTGACTGTCTTCTGATGTACTTTGGGGTTTTTCCCACTTGAGCTTTTTCTTCTTTATATATGAGGTGGGGGCCTCCCTAAAAACCCC
Source organism: Verbena officinalis (assembly GCA_958496215.1). NCBI lineage: Eukaryota > Viridiplantae > Streptophyta > Magnoliopsida > Lamiales > Verbenaceae > Verbena > Verbena officinalis. Next base: position 26,595 of record OY292391.1, read on the forward strand.
ACGGTCCGTTTTTTCGGCCGGTTATCGTTAAAAAAAAAAAAAAAAAACCCTAAACCCTAAACCCTAAACCCTAAAACCCTAAACCCTAAACCCTAAACCCTAAACCCTAAACCCTAAACCCTAAAACCCTAAACCCTAAACCCTAAACCCTAAACCCTAAACCCTAAACCCTAAACCCTAAACCCTAAACCCTAAACCCTAAACCCTAAACCCTAAACCCTAAACCCTAAACCCTAAACCCTAAGCTCACCTGCTGGCTTCTTAGCATGGCTTCTTAGCGCTGGTATGCCACCCCCAGCCGTTGATCCATGATTAATACAATCATCTGGAACTGCAGAGGGATCGGTCAGCGTGGTAAACACCGATCAGTTAGGGACATGAAACGCAGGTACAAAATTAAAATTTTTGCTATTATTGAACCGAAGTGTAAGTTTGATCCTGATTTTATGTGTCGGAAACTGGGGTACCAGAATGTGGTCGCAAATTGCACAAATCACATTTGGGTATTTTTTGATGACGACATACAAATTGATGTTTTGGTTAACGACAGACAGCTTCTGCATGTCTGCGTTAAACAAAACATCGTGGCTACTGATGTTTTCATGAGTTTTGTCTATGCAGCTCATACACGACATAAGAGGCAGGAGTTGTGGGATTTATTGGCTTCGGTCTCCACCCCTGACCCTTGGCTGGTTGGTGGAGACTTTAATATTGTTCAGAAAATTGAGGAAAAAAAAGGAGGGCCTCCACCGAAACTTGCAGCTATGGAGGACTTCAACTCTTGCCTTGAGGCATGTGGTTTGTATGACCCCGGGGCACAGGGCTGCACTTTTACATGGTATGCTCGTAAGGTTCATCAGAGGTTGGATAGAGTCCTTATCTCTTCGGGCTTTGTGGATGCCATTCCGAACTTCAAAGTGGTCAACCTCTCTAAGCATAAGTCCGACCATTGTCCGATGCTCATTCAGAATGTCACACCGCTTGACAGGGGCCCGTCATCTTTCCGCTTTCAGAAGATGTGGGTGAAACATCACGGATTTCTGGACTTGGTTCGTCAGAATTGGTCTCTTGATGAACAGGCTATGGGGATGAGACGGCTCCAGAATAAACTGGTCCGATTGAGAGCTTGTCTGAAGAAATGGAACAAAGAGGTCTTCGGAAATATTTTTGATAAAGTTGCACAGGCTGAGAAATGTGTTGAGCAGGCTGAGAGGAAATTTGAGGAGGACCCTTCGGATGCCAATTTAATTGATATGAATCAAGCTAGTGCCAGGCTCAACCACACACTCGTGATGGAGGCAGATTTCTGGCACCAAAAGTCTGCGTGTAAGTGGGCAGTCGAAGGGGAACGAAATACTACTTTCTTTCACAGCCTTGTCAAGAAAAAGAAGGTTCGGAACAGAATTCATAGTATTCTGGATGGGGGTGCTACGATCACGAAGCAGGAGGACATTCAGAACTCAGCTGCCTCGTTTTTCCAGCACCTTCTTTCTCGAGAGGATGTTTCGTTTGATGACAGGGACTTTGGGCACATCCCAAATCTGGTCACGGCAGAGGATTCACGGCTTCTGTCCCAGCTTCCGACTTTGGAGGAGGTCAGACAGGTGGTTTTCAGTATCTGTGCAGATTCTGTTGCTGGTCCGGATGGTTACACGTCCCTATTTTTCCAGACTTGTTGGGACATTGTTGCTGAGGACGTCTTCCAGGCTGTTAGAGAATTCTTCGCAGGGGTGCCTATGCCGATGGCTTTTACTTGCACCACCATTGTTTTAATCCCAAAAGTGGAGAATCCGAAGACTTGGAAGGATTATAGGCCGATTAGCCTTTGCAATGTCACGACAAAATCATTTCCAAGTTGCTCTCGGAGCGCCTGGGCTTGATTCTTCCCCGTTTGATCATGCCGACACAGTCTGGTTTCCTTCCGGGAAGACTGATTTCGGATAACATCTTACTTGCTCAAGAGCTCATACATACGTTGAATGATAAAACGCGAGGGGGTAAGGCTGTGATCAAGCTCGATATGGCAAAGGCTTATGATAGAGTTCACTGGCCTTTCTTGTTTAAAATGATGGAGAAATTGGGTTTTGATGAGACTTGGCTGAGGATGATGAGGAGCTGCGTGACTAACTGCAGGTTCTCGGTTCTGGTCAATGGACAGTCGTCGGGCTTCTTTCAATCCTCTCGAGGTCTGCGACAGGGAGACTCTATCTCTCCCTCCTTGTTCATTTTGGCAGCTGAATGGGTTTCCCGGAAACTGGACACTCTTGTGCGCGATTTTCCATCGGTTAGGTATGATCATTCCTCCCCTATTTTCATTCCGAACCTCTCTTACGCTGATGATACTATTGTGTTCTGTAACGGTAATCTGGCTTCAATCAAGAAAGTGCACAAAGTTCTGGGAGAGTATGAGCGGGTCTCTGGTCAGCTGATCAGTGCTGAAAAGAGCTCGTTCGTGCTCTCCAAGTATTGCTCGGCCGCGAAAGTTCAGGCAGTTCACCGTGCCACAGGTTTTCAACACGGTTCATTGCCCATGACTTATTTGGGATGCCCGTTGTACACTGGCAATAAAAAGCAGTCCTTGTTTGGTGGTCTCCTTGGGAAAATCCGTGGTAGGTTGATGGGCTGGGATCGTCTCCATCTTTCGCCTGGGGGTCGGCTTACACTTGCTAAGAGTGTCCTCTCCACGATGCCTTTATACTTGATGCAAGTGCTACAGCCGCCTAGAGGGATTCTTAAGAAAATTGAGGTTATGATGAATAGCTTTTACTGGGGCAAGTATGGCAAGCACAGTAAAATTCTATGGTGCAAATGGAAGGAAATCTGTTTTCCGTTTCTGGAAGGAGGGGTTGGTGCTCGAAGCTTGTCGGAGATGGTGGACTGTTTCTCCCATCGTCTGTGGTGGAATTTCAGAAAGCAAGACTCACTTTGGTCGCAATTTTTAGCAGCTCGGTACTGCCAGGGAGTGCATCCTTCTCAGGCCCCTGCTACGGTGCACAGTTCTTCCATTTGGAAACGGATGTGTTCGGTTCGGGATAAGACGGAGTCTCTTCTTTTCTGGCAGCTGGGTTCAGGCAACATCTCATTTTGGATGGATCATTGGCTCCCGGAGGGACCCCTTAGACAGTTGGTGGGGCGGGATTTCTATGCCTCTTTGAGAGTCAGGGATTTCTGGAGTAATAGGTACTGGGATGCTTCGAAACTGAATGCAGTGCTTCCTGAGGATTTGGTGCAAAAAATTATGATGGTCCCTATTGGATATGGTGAGGACAAGCTTATGTGGAAGATTGAATCTGATGGGGTCTTCTCTATTAAATCGATTTGGGATGAAATTCGGGTTAGAAGGCCTGTTCAGCCCCTTATGGCAAAGCTTTGGAATTCTCAGCTCACGCCCACAATCTCAATCTTTGTGTGGCGGCTGCTTCATGATTGGGTCTCGGTGGATAGCAGAATCAAGTCTAAGGGGGTCTCATTTGCTTCTAAATGTGCTTGCTGCCGCCAGGAGGAGGACGTTTCCCACCTTTTCTTGACCGGTTTCAAGGCTCGGAGGATCTGGGAGTTCTTTGGAAACTTGTTTCAGCTCAATCTGCCTCACACCACGCAGGTTTCCATCATGCTGAGTCACTGGCAGAACTCGGTTCCATTGTTGGGAAAGGGTAATATCAGGAGTATCCTTCCAATGCTGGTGCTCTGGTACATTTGGGATGCTCGCAACAATTCCAGATATCGACATAAAAGATTTGTGGTGAGTGTGGTGATCCAACGAATTTGGCAGCATGTGTATGTCCTGTTCCAGAGTGGGCTTCTGCCTGTCAGACTTTGGCGCGGGAGTGTTCATGTTGCTGGTTTCTTCGGTTTCACCATTCATTACAGGCGAATGCAGAAGATCTATACTGTACGGTGGAGAAAGCCCCCTGAAGATTGGATTAAGATCAATACGGATGGGGCATCAAAGGGCAATCCGGGCGTCGCTGGGGCTGGCGGCGTTGCTAGGGATTCTAATGGTAAGGTGTGCTTTGCGTATTACTCTTATCTTGGTATCCAATCTAACAACTTTGCAGAGCTCTCGGCGATCCTTGAAGGCCTTCAAATTGGTATTGCAAGGGGATACCACAATATTTGGATTGAGAGTGACTCCAGTGTGGTTCTGAGACAAATTGAAGAAGGCGGTACAATTTCTTGGGATAAGCAACATCTTCTGATGAAGATTCGCGCATTCACGAATGTGGCAAGCATCCGATGGTCACATATTTTCCGAGAGGGTAATGGTGCTGCGGATATCCTTGCCAACCGAGCCTGTGAGGAGCTTGCGTCTGGAGTGTTAGAGCCTAATGATATTCACGGGAAGTTGCTCGGGATCACCCGAGTTGATAAGCTTGATCTCCCTTACTTTAGGTTTAAATATGTTTTACAAGATTAATAGTTGGGGAATTTTTTGTAGATTACATGTTATTTGCCAGTTTGATGGTTGTTTGAGGTTTTGCAGGATTACATTGTTGCGAAGTTGGTGCGGATGGCAGCAGCGCGTCCTTTTCGCACCGCCGTATGTGCGATCAAGGTTTATCGGCAGCCTGTCCGCGCTACAAGGCACGCCTGCCCGGTGCCCGCTTGGTCCCTGGTGCGCGCACGCCGAGTGCTTGCCGAGGCTTGCCGAGCGTGTCCCGAGTGCGCCGCGTCAGTGCGCTTTACCCTGCCGAGACTGTGCCATGCGACTGTCGAGACCTTGCCGAGGTCCTGCCGAGCGGCTGCCGAGCATCTGCCGAGTGCCTAATGGGCGAGTCCCGAGTGCCTGCCGACTGCTGGCGCCGCATGAGCAGTATTTTTTTGGGATTGATCTTGGTCTCCTAGCCTGCAACTATAATGAATTGACGGATAATTTTAACTCGGTACATTTTGTCCGTTACGTGGAGAAACATCAATGGCACACACCGATGATTATGATTGAGGTGAGGTGCATCTCCATGAGTGTTGAGCTTGCTCCGCTAGTTGGCTACTTAAGGGAATTGACGGTTTTTAATGTACAATTTGCCCGGATAGTGGAGAAACATCAATGGCACACACCAATGATTGTGATTGAGGTGAGGTGCATCTCCACGGGTGTTGAGCTTGCTCCACCGTTCGGTTCCCGCTTTATGGAGAAACATCAATGGCACACACCGATGATTATGATTGAGGTGAGGTGCATCTCCATAAGTGTTGAGCTTGCTCAACTTCTTGGGAACCTTATGTACTTGACGGTTTATTCAAATTGGTTTGACTGCTTTTCGTTGGTGAGGGAAACAAGAGCGAACCCTGGAAAAGACACCCACTTGCAAAAGTCAGTGGGGGAAAAAAGAGGGAAAGCTGGAAAAAACACTCACCCTAGAATTATTTGTTATCATGTTTGGTTTAGGTTAGCTGATTCGGATAGGTTAGTTTGCCTTCCTTTGCATGATAGGTTAGTGGATAGGTTTGCATCTTTCTTGCATTTTCAATTTTTGCCCCTTTGGTTCTGTATTGGGTTTTTTCATTTTCTTGGTTGGTGGTTTTTGCTTGGAGATTGTACCCGTTCGTGCCGATTTTTGCAAGCTTGGGTTCCCCTGCGTCGCGCGCGCGCTTACCGAGTCCGCGCGGTATGCCTGCGCCCTGCGCGCGCGCGCTTGCCTGCGTGCCCGCTCGCAGCGCCCGCCCGCGCGCTCGTGCATCCTCCGCGCGCATGGCGCCCGCGAGCCCGCCCCTTGCGCCCGCGCGCGCATGTTTGTGTCCGTGCCCCAGCGCGCCGGCCTGCTACCGCCGCGTACGCTCCTCGCCTCGACCGTGCGCACGGTGCCCGCGTGCCTGCCCCTTGCGCCCGCGCGCGCATGCCCGAGTCCGGGCCCCTCGCGCGCCTTGCCTCGCGCGCATCTCGCCTTCCCGCTCGGCCGAGTTCCGCCCGCCCGCCCAATGCGCCTTGCGTGCTCGCCTACGCGTCCGCGCGCGCTCTCGCCGATCCTGCTCGCGCATGTCCGCGCGTTCTGCGGCCCTTGTGCTTTCTCATGCTTCATTTCCTCAGCTCGCGTACTGCGTGTCAGTTCCTCGATTGCCTGAAGATGTTGTCATTTCTGCCCGAGAGTTACTTTTCTTTTTGTCACTTCCCTAATAGTTTTAGGTTTTTTGGTTTTAGGCGCCTGTTTTGCCTTTGTTTCATTTTCTTTTTTATGAGTAGATGGTCCATTTTCGACTGTCTCCTTATGTACTTTGGGGTTTTTCCCATTTAAGTTTTTCGTTATATATATGAGGTGGGGGCCTCCCTAATAACCCCACGGTCCGTTTTTTCGGCCGGTTTCGTAAAAAAAAAAAAAAAAAAACCCTAAACCCTAAACCCTAAAACCCTAAACCCTAAACCCTGAACCCTGAACCCTGAACCATGAACCCTGAACCCTGAACCCTGAACCCTGAACCCTGAACCCTGAACCCTGAACCCTGAACCCTGAACCCTGAACCCTGAACCCTGAACCCTGAACCCTGAACCCTGAACCCTGAACCCTGAACCCTGAACCCTGAACCCTGAACCCTGAACCCTGAACCCTGAACCCTGAACCCTGAACCCTGAACCCTGAACCCTGAACCCTGAACCCTGAACCCTGAACCCTGAACCCTGAACCCTGAACCCTGAACCCTGAACCCTGAACCCTGAACCCTGAACCCTGAACCCTGAACCCTGAACCCTGAACCCTGAACCCTGAACCCTGAACCCTGAACCCTGAACCCTGAACCCTGAACCCTGAACCCCTGAACCCTGAACCCCTAACCCTGAACCCCTAACCCTGAACCCCTAACCCTGAACCCTGAACCCTGAACCCTGAACCCTGAACCCTGAACCCTGAACCCTGAACCCTGAACCCTGAACCCTAAACCCTAAACCCTAAACTAAACTAAACTAAACTAAACTAAACTAAACTAAACTAAACTAAACTAAACTAAAATCGAAAGGGTTCTCATTTGCTTCCAAGTGCACGTGTTGCAGTCAGGAGGAGGATGTTCCGCACCTTTTTTTGACCGGATTTAAGGCTCGGCGGATATGGGAGTTCTTTGGCAACCTGTTTCGACTGACCATTCCTAACACGATACAAGTTTCCGTTATGCTGAGTTATTGGCATAATTCAGTCCACCTATTGGGTAAGGGGAACATCAGAAGTATTATTCCAATGCTGGTCCTTTGGTACATTTGGGATGCTCGGAACAATCATCGGTATAGAAATAAGAGGTTTGTGGTGAGTGTTGTTATACAGAGGATTTGGCAGCATGTTTACGTCCTGTTTCAGAGTGGGCTTTTGCCTGTCAAACTTTGGCGCGGGAGTGTGTATGTTGCTGGTTTCTTCGGGTTTACCATTCACTTCAGGCGGGTTCAGGAGATTTATACTGTTCGGTGGTTCAAGCCTCCGGTGGGCTGGATTAAAATCAACACTGATGGGGCTTCAAAGGGAAATCCAGGTTCGGCTGGAGCTGGCGGCATTGCCAGGGATTCAAATGGTAAGGTGTGCTTTGCATATTATTCTTATCTTGGTATTCAGTCTAACAATTTTGCAGAGCTTTCGGCTATCCTGGAGGGCCTTCGGATCGCTGTTGGTCGGGGCTACCAGAAGATTTGGATCGAGAGTGATTCGAGCGTGGTTCTGAGGCAAATTCAGGACGGCGGCACAATTTCTTGGGATAAGCAACATTTGCTTATGAACATCCGTGCATTCATGGACGTGGCAATCATTCGATCGAGAAGGAAATGCGGCAGCTGACCACCTTGCGAACCGTGCTTGTGACGAATTGGGTTCAGGGTTTTTTGGGATTACCCGTGTGGATAAGCTTGATCTTCCAAATTTCCGCTTTAAATATCTTCTTCGAGATTAATAATTGGGGGATTTCTCTAATGTTAGATTCTATTTGCCTTTTTGATGGTCGTTGGAGGGTTTGCAGGAATTCTTTGACGAGCACTCGGAGTGGAGGAATGCAGCGCGTCGCGCGCTCGGTGACTCTCGGCAGCCTGTGCGCGGTATGCGGTGCGCCTGTCCAGTGCCGTCTCGGTTCCTGGCAAGCGCATGCCGAGTGCCTGCCGAGGCCTGCCGAGCACCTACCGGGCGCGTTGCGCGCGCGCGTGCTCCCCCGCCGAGGTCCTGCTGAGCGATTTCCCAGTGCCTGCCGAGCGCTCGCTGAGCATCTGCCGAGTACCTGCCGGGTGCGTGCCGCGCATCGGCCGGGTACCTGCCGAGCACGTGCCGTGCGTCTTCTGCGTGCCTGCCGAGTGTATGTGATGCTTGTGCGATATCTTTTTGGGATTGACCTTGGTCTCCTAGTCTGCAACTTGAAGTATTTGACGGTTAACTCGGTACATTTTGTCCGTTACGTGGAGAAACATCAATGGCACACACCGATGATTATGATTGAGGTGAGGTGCATCTCCATGAGTGTTGAGCTTGCTCCGCTAGTTGGCTACTTGAGGGAATTGACGGTTTTTAATGTACACTTTGCCCGGGTCGTGGAGAAACATCAATGGCACACACCAATGATTGTGATTGAGGTGAGGTGCATCTCCACGGGTGTTGAGCTTGCCCCACCGTTCGGTTCCCGATATATGGAGAAACATCAATGGCACACACCGATGATTATGATTGAGGTGAGGTGCATCTCCATAAGTGTTGAGCTCGCTCCACTACTTGGGAACCTTATGTACTTGATGGTTTACTCAAATTTGATAGATTGCTTTTCGTTGGTGAGGGAAATAAGAGCGAACCCTGGAAAAGACACCCACATGCAAAAGTCAGTGGGGGAAAAAAGAGGGAAAGCTGGAAAAAACACTCACCCTAGAGTGAATGATTTTCATTTTTTGGTTAGGTTAGATGGTCTAGATAGGTTAGTTTGCCTTCTTTTGCATTATAGGCTAGTCGTTAGGGTTGTATTTCTTTTGCATTTTCAATTTTTGCCCCTTTGCTTCTGGATTTGGTTTTATCATTTTCTTGGTCGGTGGTTTTATGCTTGGAGATTGTACAATCCGTTTGTGCCGATTTTTGAAAGCTCGGGTTCCCCTGCGTTGCGCGCGCGCCTGCCGAGTCCGCGCGGTATGCCTGCGCCCTGCGCGCGCGCGCTCCCGCCCGCTGCGCCCGCCCGCGCGCTCGCGCATCGTCCGCGCGCATGGCGCCCGCGCGCGCACGTCGGTGTCCGTGCCCCAGCGCGCCTGCCTGCTGCCGCTGCGTATGCTTCTCGCCTCGACCGTGCGCATGGCGCCCGCGCGCCTGCCCCTTGCGTCCGCGCGCGCATGGCCGACTCCGCGTGCCCGCGCGCCTGCCCTCTGCTGCCTCGCGCGCATCTTGCCTGCCCGCACACCTGCTCGGTCGAGTTCTGCGCGCCCGCCCGATGCGCCTTGCGCGCTCGCCCACAGCGCCCGCGCGCGCACTTGCGGATCCTGCTCGGCCGCCCGCGCGCTGCGCTCCCGTCCGCTGCTTCCCGCGTGCCGCGTCCCGCGCGCATGCTCGCACACCCGCTCGGCCACGTCCCCGCGCCTGCCCGCCGGGCCTCGTCGCACCTGCTCGAGCTTGTCCACGCGTTCCGCGCGCCCGCCCCGCGGCCTTTGTGGTTTTTCAAGCTTCATTTCCTCTGCTCGTGCAATTGGTTTCATTTGTTCGATTGCCTGAAGTTTTTGTTAATTTTGCCTGAGAGTTATTTTATTTTTTGTTATTTGCCTTATTGTTTTAGGTCTTCTGCTTTTAGGCGCCTGTTTTGCCTTCTTGTCATTTATTTCAGGGTTAAGTTTAGATGGTCCATTTTTGACTGTCTTACGATGTACTTTGGGGTTTTCCCCGCTTGATTTTTTCGTTCTATATATGAGGTGGGGGCCTCCCTAAAAACCCTACGGTCCATTTTCGGCCGGTTTCGTTAAAAAAAAAAAAAAAAAAAACCCTAAACCCTAAACCCTAAACCTTAAACCCTAAACCCTAAACCCTAAACCCTAAACCCTAAACCCTAAACCCTAAACCCTAAACCCTAAACCCTAAACCCTAAACCCTAAACCCTAAACCCTAAACCCTAAACCCTAAACCCTAAACCCTAAACCCTAAACCCTAAACCCTAAACCCTAAAACCCTAAACCCTAAACCCTAAACCCTAAACCCTAAACCCTAAACCCTAAACCCTAAACCCTAAACCCTAAACCCTAAACCCTAAACCCTAAAACCCTAAACCCTAAACCCTAAACCCTAAACCCTAAACCCTAAACCCTAAACCTAAACCTAAACCTAAACCTAAACTAAACCTAAACCTAAACTAAACCTAAACCTAAACTAAACTAAACCTAAACCTAAACCTAAACCTAAACCTAAACCTAAACCTAAACTAAACTAAACTAAACTAAACTAAACTGAACTAAACCTAAACCAAACCAAAAAACCAAAACCAAAAACGCTCTCGCCCCTCACGATCACGACGCCATCACCGACGAGGGGAAACTGATCGGACGGCCCTCTCCGCCGCCGTCCGCCATGCAAAAGCCACCGGACGATGCCTTACCACGTCCGCCTGACGCCGCGCTGCCGCGCCGGACATATGCTGCCGCGGCGGCAGCCACCACCAAGGACGGAAAAGTCGACTTCCGTCTGCCGGATGACCTCGCGAGATTGAAATCCTTTGATCTCTCGACGTTCACTCCGTTAGGCCAGATAACGGAGTATCAAGGCCGGCCTGCCGTGGTCTTTACCGAGGCCGAGGAGGAAGAACTTTGTGAAGACTTCAAATTTGCTTTGGTTGGGAAATTTGTCAAGACGTACCCGTCGATGAGTCAATTGCACTATTGTTTTCGACAGATGGCATTCAAGAAGGAGGTTCGTTTGACTCTTTTGGATGAATTCCATGTGTTAATTCGATGCGAAACTCACGAGGATTATGCAAGGCTTTTTGCGAAAAGCTCTTGGAATTTTCGTGATCATGAGATGCGCATGCTTAAGTGGACACCGGACTTTGAACCGGGAGTTGAATCTTCAATTGTGCCGGTGTGGGTTAGCTTTGCGGGAATCAAGCCACAAGTTGCTAAGAAAAAAGGGATCTACTACGTTGCTAAGTGCCTCGGAAATCCTCTTCGAGCGGACGAGGCAACGGCGTGTGATCGCAATCATCGGAACCCTCGCATGCTTGTGGAGATTGATGTTGCCAAACCTTTGCAAAAATTCATCATGATTCGGATTGGAACAAAATACTACGAGCAAGAAGTTACCTATGAGAAAGTTCCGGATTATTGCAAGAGATGTTGCAATTTCCGACACAAAACTAAGGATTGCAACAAGAGGGATCGAGAATTTGCGGAAGATCAAGACTTTGTAGATAATGGCGTTAGCAAGGTAATGATACCAATTTCGATCCTGTTCGCGTGGGAACGGCATCGGACGGCATGACAATTGCTAACAAGAATCGTGCGGTCATTCCCAAGAACCGAGGGAATAAGGACAATAATGAATGGGTAATGGTCGATAAGCGCGGTAAGAAGGGGCACAAAAAAGTTGAGGTGCCGAATCTTGACAACATCCAAGAAAATCAAGATATTCAAGAACATGTCAAGATTATTGAAAACAAGGAAGATTCCGGCCCTAATAAGGCTGGTATTGTGATCAATGAGCTCCGCAATGTGATCAAGATTGATAACCAAGAGGAGGAAGATGCTCGGCAGGAGAAAGATCTAGAATTGTGGGTGATTGATTTTGCAAACGATCCAAAGTATTCTCTTGTCTTTGGATATAGGAAAGAACTCATCGATATGATGTATGACGCTGGGAGAAATTCCTATGTTCATTATGGTAAGGATATGATCAACACGCTTTGTGATACTAAAATTGCAAAAATTAAGGGCAAAGGTGTTGAGATGGATGGTCAGCAAGATACTCAAGATTCTGACGAATTAGAGGTTTTGGATGATGAAGTGCTAAAAAAACGAATGATTGCGCCGAAGGGAATTATTTTGCGAGAGAATGTTGCGCCTGCCGACTCGCCTATTGCACCCGGCTCGGCGCCTAGCGCGCGAGGACTGCCGACAGACGCTCGCGCAAGCGCGCGCGCATCCCAGCGTGCGGCGCCTACTCCCGCGCGCGGGAACTCGCAGGATGCCAGCGCCAGCCCACGCGCGCGCTCCCAGCGCTATGCGCTTTCGCCTACCTCCCGCAAGACCGAGTACTCGTCCAGCGCCCGTGCGCTCGAGTTCTCGACTAATGGTTGCCATGCCGACCTCCCGCCCAGCGTCCGCCCGCACTCGGCCAGCGCCCGTGCGACATCGCCCAGCGGTCGCACGCTCTCGCCCAGCGCCCGAGCGCCCGAGCTTCCGCACAGCGACCGAGCCCCCGAGCTCCCGACCGGCGCCCGAGCGCCCGACCTCCCGCCCAGCGCCCGCGCGCCTGATGCCGACCTCTCGCTCAGCGCCCGCGCGCTCGATGCCGCATCTCCGCACAGCGCCCGAGCGCCCGATGCTCGAGCGCCAGATGCTGCATCCCCGCACAGCGCCCGAGCGCCCGATGCTCGAGCGCCAGATGCTGCATCCCCGCACAGCGCCCGAGCGCCCGATGCTCGAGCGCCAAACACTCCAATTTTTCCAAAACTTAACAATCTAAAAGAACTTGGGAATTGTGAATTAGCTACTGATACTAATTCTATTCCTTCTAATTTGCAGGATCAAGATGATGCTACAGGAGAATCAATTGGACAAACAATTAATACAGCGGATAATAAGGCTTCTACTACTAGAAATACTTCTACCGACTACGACCCTGAGGACACTAGTGACCTGCTGTCGGATTCAGAAGCCTCCAAAACCCCTGTATCACAAAATAAGGCCAATGTGGGATCTCCGACCGAGGGTAACAAAAAATTGAGCAAAAGTGCTAAGAGAAAAGTTCGGCAGAAACGCAAAAAGCAAGAGCAGATCGTCAACTTGACTAGGGTGCTAAGAAGCCAGCAGGGAAACGCTGGTATGCCACCCTCAGCAGTTGATCCATGATTAATACAATTATTTGGAACTGCAGGGGGATCGGTCAGCAAGGTAAGCACCGATCAGTTAGGGACATGAAACGCAGGTACAAAATTAAAATTTTTGCTATTATTGAACCAAAGTGTAAGTTTGATCCTGATTTTATGTGTCGTAAACTGGGGTACCAGAATGTGGTTGCAAATTGTACGAACCACATTTGGGTATTCTTTGACGACGACATACAAATTGATGTTCTGGTTAACGATAGACAGCTTCTGCATGTCTGCGTTAAACAAAACATCGTGGCTACTGATGTTTTCATGAGTTTTGTGTATGCAGCTCACACACGTCATAGACGGCAGGAACTGTGGGATCTTCTGGCATCGGTTGCCACCCCTGAACCTTGGATGGTTGGTGGTGACTTTAATATTGTACAGAAAGTTGAGGAGGAAAAAGGTGGCCCTCCACCGAAAATTGCTGCGATGGAGGATTTTAACTCATGTCTTGAGGCTTGTGGTCTTTTTGATCCGGGATCACATGGATGTAATTTCACATGGTATGCCCGAAAGGTTCATCAGAGGTTGGATAGGGTTATTGTCTCCTCGGGGTTCGTTGAGGTTATTCCGAATTTCAAAGTGACCAATCTTTCAAAGCACAAATCTGACCATTGTCCGATGCTTATTCAGAATGTTGTGCCTCTCGATCGGGGCCCGTCTTCATTCCGGTTTCAGAAAATGTGGGTGAGACATCACGGTTTTTTGGAGCTGGTTAGGAAAAATTGGACAATTGAGGAACAATCTATGGGTATGCGAAGATTGCAGAACAAGTTGGTCAGGTTAAGAGGATGTCTGAAGACATGGAATAAGGAAGTCTTTGGCAACATTTTCGATAGAGTTGCACAAGCCGAAAAGATTGTTGCACAGGCCGAGAGGAAATTTGAGGAGGACCCTTCTGATGCTAACTTGTGTGAAATGAATCAGGCGAGTGCCAAGCTCAGCCAAGCTCTTGCAATGGAGGAGGATTTCTGGCATCAAAAGTCGTCATGTAAATGGGCTGTTGAAGGGGAACGGAACACGGCTTACTTCCACAGTATTGCCAAGAAAAAGAAGGTCCGGAATAGAATTCACAGCATCACTGAAGGAGGCATTGAGATCACTAAACAGGAAGACATCCAGGCCTCGGCTGCGATGTTCTTTCAGCAGCTCCTTTCTAGGGAAGAGGTTTCGTTCGATGATAGGGATTTTCATCACGTTCCTAGCATTATCACGGAGGAAGATTCGGTTTTTCTCTCACAGATGCCGACTCTTGAGGAGGTTCGGGAAGTGGTGTTCAGCATTTGTGCAGATTCAGTGGCAGGGCCGGATGGTTACACTTCGCTTTTCTATCAGATTTGCTGGGATATTGTTGCAGAGGATGTTTATCAAGCTGTTAAGGAATTTTTCGCGGGTGTTCCGATGCCCATGGCTTTTACCTGCACCACAGTTGTTCTGATCCCGAAAGTGGAAGGGCCGAAGAGTTGGAAGGATTTTCGGCCGATTAGCTTATGTAATGTTACGAACAAAATTATTTCCAAGCTGCTTTCGGACCGCCTTAGTCAGTTCCTTCCGAAATTAATTCTGCCGACACAGTCTGGTTTCCTCCCGGGAAGGCTCATTTCGGATAACATTCTCCTAGCTCAAGAACTTGTTCATACTTTGAATGATAGAGTGAGAGGGGGACGGGCGATCATTAAACTGGATATGGCCAAAGCCTACGATAGAGTGCACTGGCCTTTCTTATTTAAGATGATGGAGAAGTTAGGTTTTGATCAAAAATGGATGCACATGATAAGGAACTGCGTCACTAACTGCAGGTTCTCGGTTCTTGTGAATGGGCAAGCGGCAGGATTTTTTCAGTCTTCTCGGGGTCTGAGGCAGGGTGATTCTATTTCCCCTTCTTTGTTTATTCTCGCTGCAGAATGGATCTCGAGGAAACTGGATAATTTGGTACGCGAATTTCCATCGGTCAGGTATGATCACAATTCCCCTATACTTGTTCCTAATCTTTCTTATGCTGATGACATGATTGTTTTTTGCAATGGTAATTTGGCTGCAATTAAGAGAGTGCATAGAATATTAGGAGATTACGAGCGTGTCTCTGGACAGCTGATTAGTGCTGAAAAGAGCTCGTTCGTACTTTCCAAATATTGCTCTGGCTCGAAGGTACATGCGGTTCATAATGCTACAGGGTTTCAGCATGGGTCGCTGCCTATGACTTACTTGGGCTGCCCACTTTACACGGGAAATAAGAAGCAGTCTCTTTTTGGTGGTCTACTTGGGAAAATTCGAGGGAAATTGATGGGTTGGGAACGCATCCATCTCTCGCCTGGGGGACGGCTGACACTCGCTAAAAGTGTCCTTTCCACGATGCCTTTATATTTGATGCAGGTTTTGCAGCCGCCTAAGGGAATCCTTAAGAAGATTGAGATCATGCTAAACAGCTTCTACTGGGGTAAATATGGCAAGCATAGTAAGATTCTGTGGTGTAAATGGAAGGATATCTGTTACCCGGTACAGGAAGGTGGTGTTGGTGCTAGACGGTTAGTGGATATGGTTGACTGTTTTTCACATCGGTTGTGGTGGAATTTTAGGAAACAGGACTCCCTCTGGGCACGATTTTTAGCTTCTCGGTATTGTCAAGGAACGCACCCTTCTCAGGCTTCGGTAACGATACATAGTTCGGCTATTTGGAAGCGCATGTGCTCGGTTAGAGAAAAGGCGGAGTCTCTTATTTTTTGGCAGCTTGGCACTGGGGATGTTTCATTTTGGTCAGATCATTGGCTCTTGGAGGGTCCACTTCGGCAGCTACTTGTCCAGGACAATTACTCTTCGGCACATGTCAAGGATTTCTGGAATAATGGACATTGGGATGTGACTAAGCTTAGTGAAGTTCTTCCAATGGACTTAGTGCGGAAAATAATGGCTACACCGATTGGGAAAGGAGAAGATAAGGGGTTATGGAAGTTGGAGTCGAACGGCGCCTTCACCATTAAATCAATTTGGGAAGAAATTCGAGTGAGACGGCATGCGCAGCCTCTTATGGAGAAGATTTGGAATTCTCAGCTCACGCCCACGATCTCGATATTTGTGTGGAGATTGCTCAACAATTGGATTTCAGTGGATAGCCGAATTAAGTCGAAAGGGTTTTTATTTGCTTCCAAGTGCGCGTGCTGCAGTCAGGAGGAGGATGTTCCGCACCTCTTTTTGACTGGATTCAAGGCTCGGCGGATTTGGGAGTTCTTTGGCAACCTGTTTCGACTGACCATTCCTAATACGGCACAAGTTTCGGTTATGTTGAGTTATTGGCATAGTTCAGTCCAGCTATTGGGTAAGGGTAACATCAGAAGCATCCTTCCTATGCTGGTCCTTTGGTACATTTGGGATGCTCGGAACAATCATCGGTATAGAAATAAGAGGTTTGTGGTGAGTGTTGTGATACAGAGGATTTGGCAGCATGTTTATGTCCTGTTTCAGAGTGGGCTTTTGCCTGTCAAACTTTGGCGCGGGAGTGTGTATGTTGCTGGTTTCTTCGGGTTTACCATTCACTTCAGGCGGGTTCAGGAGATTTACACTGTTCGGTGGTTCAAGCCTCCGGTGGGCTGGATTAAAATCAACACTGATGGGGCTTCAAAGGGAAATCCAGGTTCGGCTGGAGCTGGCGGCATTGCTAGGGATTCAAATGGTAAGGTGTGCTTTGCATATTATTCTTATCTTGGTATTCAGTCTAACAATTTTGCAGAGCTTTCGGCTATCCTGGAGGGCCTTCGGATCGCTGTTGGTCGGGGCTACCAGAAGATTTGGATCGAGAGTGATTCGAGCGTGGTTCTGAGGCAAATTCAGGACGGCGGCACAATTTCTTGGGATAAGCAACATTTGCTTATGAAAATCCGTGCATTCATGGACGTGGCAATCATTCGATGGTCACACATTTTCCGAGAAGGAAATGCGGCAGCTGACCACCTTGCGAACCGTGCTTGTGACGAATTGGGTTCAGGGATTTTGGAGTCATCGGATATTCATGGAAAATTGCTTGGGATTACCCGCGTGGATAAGCTTGATCTGCCAAATTTCCGCTTTAAATATCTTCTACGAGATTAATAATTGGGGGATTTCTCGAATGTTAGAATTTATTTGCCTTTTTGATGGTTGTTGGAGGGTTTGCAGGAATTCTTTGACGAGCACTCGGTGTGGAGGAACGCAGCGCGTTGCGCGCTCGGTGACTCTCGGCATCCTGTGCGCGGTATGCGGCGCGCCTGCCCAGTGCCGTCTCGGTTCCTGGCAAGCGCATGCTGAGTGCCTGCCGAGGCCTGCCGAGCACCTACCGGGCGCGTTGCGCGCGCGCGTGCTCCCCTGCCGAGGTCCTGCCGAGCGACTTCCCAGTGCCTGCCGAGCGCTCGCTGAGCATCTGCTGAGTACCTGCCGGGTGCGTGCCGCGCATCGGCCGAGTACCTGCCGTGTGCGTGCCGCGCAACTGCCGAGTACCTGCCGAGTCCGTGCTGCGCATCGGCCGAGAGCCTGCCGAGCACGTGCCGTGCGTCTTCTGCGTGTCTGCCGAGTGTATGCGATACTTGTGCGATATCTTTTTGGGATTGACCTTGGTCTCCTAGTCTGCAACTGGAAGTATTTGACGGTTAACTCGGTACATTTTGTCCGTTACGTGGAGAAACATCAATGGCACACACCGATGATTATGATTGAGGTGAGGTGCATCTCCATGAGTGTTGAGCTTGCTCCGCTAGTTGGCTACTTGAGGGAATTGACGGTTTTTAATGTACAATTTGCCCGGATCGTGGAGAAACATAAATGGCACACACCAATGATTGTGATTGAGGTGAGGTGCATCTCCACGGGTGTTGAGCTTGCTCCACCGTTCGGTTCCCGCTATATGGAGAAACATCAATGGCACACACCGATGATTATGATTGAGGTGAGGTGCATCTCCATAAGTGTTGAGCTCGCTCCACTTCTTGGGAACCTTATGTACTTGACGGTTTACTTAAATTGGATTGATTGCTTTTCGTTGGTGAGGGAAATAAGAGCGAACCCTGGAAAAGACACCCACATGCAAAAGTCAGTGGGGGAAAAAAGAGGGAAAGCTGGAAAAAACACTCACCCTAGAGTGAATGATTTTCATTTTTTGGTTAGGTTAGATGGTCTAGATAGGTTAGTTTGCCTTCTTTTGCATTATAGGTTAGTCGTTAGGGTTGCATTTCTTTTGCATTTTCAATTTTTGCCCCCTTGCTTCTGGATTTGGTTTTATCATTTTCTTGGTCGGTGGTTTTTTGCTTGGAGATTGTACAATCCGTTCGTGCCGATTTTTGAAAGCTCGGGTTCCCCTGCGTTGCGCGCGCGCCTGCCGAGTCCGCGCGGTATGCCTGCCCCTGCGCGCGCGCGCTCCCGCTCGCATCGCCCGCCCGCGCGCTCGCGCATCGGCCGCGCGCATGGCGCCCGCGCGCCTGCCCCTTGCGTCCGCGCGCGCATGGCCGTCTCCGCGTGCCCGCGCGCCTGCCCTCTGCTGCCTCGCGCGCATCTTGCCTGCCCGCACACCCGCTCGATCGAGTCCCGCGCGCCCGCCCGATGCGCCTTGCGCGCTCGCCCACAGCGCCCGCGCTCGCACTTGCGGATCCTGCTCGCCCGCCCGCGCGCTGCGCCCCCGTCCGCAGCTTCCCGCGTGCCGCGTCCCGCGCGCATGCTCGCACACCCGCTCGGCCGCGTTCCCGCGCCTGCCTGCCGGGCCTCGTCGCACCTGCTCGAGCTTGTCCACGCGTTCCGCGCGCCCGCCCCGCGGCCTTTCTGGTTTTTCAAGCTTTATTTCCTCTGCTCGTGCATTTGGTTTCTTTTGTTCGATTGCCTGATGTTTTTGTTATTTTGCCTGAGAGTTGTTTTATTTTTTGTTATTTGCCTTATTGTTTTAGGTCTTTTGCTTTTAGGCGCCTGTTTTGCCTTCTTGTCATTTATTTCAGGATTAAGTTTAGATGGTCCAATTTTGACTGTCTTACGATGTACTTTGGGGTTTTCCCCACTTGATTTTTTCGTTCTATATATGAGGTGGGGGCCTCCCTAAAAACCCTACGGTCCATTTTCGGCCGGTTTCGTAAAAAAAAAAAAACCCTAAACCCTAAACCCTAAACCCTAAACCCTAAACCCTAAACCCTAAACCCTAAACCCGAAACCCTAAACCCTAAAACCCGAAACCCTAAACCCTAAAACCCGAAACCCTAAACCCTAAAACCCTAAACCCTAAACCCTAAACCCTAAACCCTAAACCCTAAACCCTAAACCCTAAACCCTAAACCCTAAACCCTAAACCTAAACCCTAAACCCTAAACCCTAAACCCTAAACCCTAAACCCTAAACCCTGAACCCTAAACCCTAAACCCTGAACCCTAAACCCTAAACCCTGAACCCTAAACCCTAAACCCTAAACCCTAAACCCTAAACCCTAAACCCTAAACCCTAAACCCTGAACCCTAAACCCTGAATGAATGAATGAACTGAACTGAACTGAACTGAATGAAACTGAACTGAACTGAACTGAACTGAACTGAACTGAACTGAACTGAACTGAACTGAACTGAACTGAACTGAACTGAACTGAACTGAACTGAACTGAACTGAACCTGAACTGAACCTGAACCTGAACCTGAACCTGACCTGAACTGAACTGAACTGAACTGAACTGAACTGAACTGAACTGAACTGAACTGAACTGAACTGAATGAACTGAACTGAACTGAATGAACTGAACTGAACTGAACTGAATGAACTGAACTGAACTGAACTGAACTGAACTGAATGAACTGAACTGAACTGAACTGAACTGAACCTGAACTGAACCTGAACTGAACTGAACTGAACTGAACTGAACTGAACTGAACTGAACTGAACTGAACTGAATGAACTGAACTGAACCTGAACTGAACTGAACTGAACTGAACTGAACTGAACTGAACTGAATGAACTGAACCTGAATGAACTGAACTGAACCTGAACTGAACTGAATGAATGAATGAACTGAACTGAACTGAACTGAACTGAACTGAATGAACTGAACTGAACTGAACTGAATGAATGAACTGAACTGAACTGAACTGAACTGAACTGAACTGAACTGAACTGAACTGAACTGAACTGAACTGAACTGAACTGAACCAAAAATTTTGCTCTCGCCTCTCTCCTTCACCAGGCGACGCCGCCCCATTTACCGGCGAGATTCAGAGTAGCGGCGAGCTGCTGCCACCGCCGCGCCCTTCACGGCGAGGCCCAGATCGTCGCGCCGCCCTTCAGGTCCTGTTCTTGCTTCGCCGGCCTGCCCTGCTGTGGACTGCTGCGTTTCACAGCGGCGCTTCCCAGTCGGCGGCCACTTCTCTCGCGGCGACTTTCCTCAGTCGCCGGCCGCTTCTTCCTCGGCGGGTTCAGACGCTGTCGACGGCCACTCCAAGATTCGCTGGGTGATTTTCAAGATTCGCAGGGCTGCTGTCTTCGCGGGTCTCCCTCGGATCAGCGCTGCTGCTGCTCGCGGCGCGACTCCAGGCCCAGTCACCGGCGCCCCTCACGCCGGCCGTGCCTTGTCTCCAGTCGGATTTCCTTGCAGAACCCGACCTCTTGATCATGGCAGACCCACCGGACGTCACCAAGAACCCACAAACTGCTACCCATATTGCTGCTGTATCAGCTGCGGCTGCTGCTACCTCCATGCCTCGGCCGCCGGACGCTGCACTGCCGCCGATTCGTCGGTCCTATGCTGCTGCCACGGCAACTTCCACCAAGGAGTCAAAACTTGATTTTCGATTGCCTGACGATCTCGCGAGGTTGAAATCATTCGATCTCTCGACATTCACTCCTTTGGGTCGTATTACCGAATATCAAGGCCGACCAGCTGTCGTCTTCTCCGAAGAGGAGGAGGAGGAGCTCTGTGCGGACTTCAAATTCGCATTGGTAGGAAAATTTTTGAAAAGTTATCCGTCGATGGGACAATTGCAATACTGTTTTCGGCAGATGGCTTTCAAAAAAGAGGTAAGATTGAGCTTGCTTGATGAATTTCACGTGCTTATTCGGTGTGAAACGCATGAGGATTATGCTCGGTTATTCTCCAAAGAATTATGGAACTTCAGAGATCATGTGATGAGAATGCTGAAATGGACGCCTGACTTTGAGCCGGGTTTTGAGTCTTCGATTATACCTGTTTGGATTCAGTTGAAGGGCATTAAGCCTCAGGTTGTGAAGAAGAAAGGAATTTACCTTGTTGCTAAATGTCTGGGGAACCCGCTTCGGGCGGATGAGGCTACGGCATGTGATAGAAACCACCGAAACCCGAGAATCCTTGTTGAGATTGATATTGCTAAACCCTTGCAACGTTTTATCATGATTCGTATTGGGAAAAAATATTATGAGCAAGAGGTTACTTATGAAAAAATACCTGATTATTGTAAGAGATGTTGTCATTTTAATCATAAGACTAAAGATTGCATGAGGAAAAATGTTGGTTTTGAAGGAGAATATTTTGATGTTGTTGATGATGCTGAAGTTGGGTTGAGCACCGGACATGATCTTGGTGTAAAACAGGCTGACACGGTTAGCAATGGACAGGGCTTGCCGAAGAATAACAAAAATGGTCCTAAAATTACAGGAGGTACAAGCCAGGTTCAGACTTCTGAGACCATCACGAAACCTGAACTTGTGCAGAGGGCGGTTATCCCTAAGAACCGCTCTAACACTAACGCTAATGAATGGGTTGTGGTGGGACGGAAAGGGCAGAACCAAAAGAAAAAGCTGGACGAAAACCGTTTACCTGAGGAACAGCTGCAATATGGTGAGGTTAAGATTTTACAAAAGGAAGGCATCTCAGGTCCGAATAGAGCCGACGTGACTGGGGCAGAGATTCGTAAGCTTCTCTCGGATGAGGATAAAGACCGAGACTTACAGGAGGTTGAAATCAATAAAACAGAACAAGAGCTCGGAGACTGGTTGACCGACTTCAAGAATGCTCCTATGTACTCGTATGTCACAGATTACAGGCAGAATCTTATCAGTGACATCCACGCAGTTGGTGGTAACAATTATGTTTACGAGTCTCGGAAATTGATTGACGAACTATGTGACAAGAAGCTTGGTATCATCAAAGGAAAAGGGCTTGCTACTGAGGTTTCTGGGGATACTCAAGACCCCAAGGAATGGGATGAAGGGAAGATGGAACAGAAGCTGCAGGAACGTAAGGGAATTCTCATCCTGGAGCAGCTTGCAGAGGTGACGCCAACCCCATCTCCCGCTCCCCAGCGGGACACAGAGCTCCATTCAGTCCAAAACAACAACACGGCTTTAAGCAAGGAAGAGGGCTCAGGAGGGACATCGGGAGAGCATCGCCATAAGATACAGGATCCGGGAAACTGTACTCTCGTTACCTCGGATCGGGGTTCCATTCCTGACCTCCCGTTGGAGAATTTGGGGCAGGAAGGTGAAGACCATGGTGAGGAATCGGTTGGACAGACACCAATTCAGTCTGTGTCGGCTACTGATGACAGGAACCTGAGGGGTAGTGATAATGAGGAGGACCCTTTGGATCCTAGTGGTAGCCTCTCAGATACCAACCCATCGGAATCGGTCTCGAAGTCTGAATTTCGGGAGAGTAACTATAATGAGGAGGCCACTTTGTCTGATGGAGGAAGCCAGAAATTGAGCAAAAGTGCCAAGAAAAGGCTCCGACAAAAGAAGAAGAAAGAGCTCGGGACGTCTACCAGGGTGCTAAGAAGCCAGACTTCGTCTGGAATGCCACCCTCCACTGGTTTGTCATGATTAATACGATCATTTGGAACTGCAGAGGGATCGGAAAACCTGGGAAGCACCGATCCGTCAAAGATATGAAAAGGAGGTACAGAGTTAAAATTTTTGTTATCATAGAACCTCAGCGGAAGTTAGATGCTGATTTCATGTGCCGGAAGCTAGGATATCAGAATGTGGTTTCGAATTGCTCGAACCACATTTGGGTATTCTACGACGACGACACTCATATTGATGTTCTGGTTAACGATAGACAGCTCCTGCATGTCTGCGTTAACCATAACATCTTGGCTACTAATGTTTTTATGAGCTTTGTGTATGCAGGCCATAACAGGAACAAACGGCAGGAGCTCTGGGATTTACTGGCCTCGGTATCCACGCCGGATCCGTGGTTGGTTGGAGGAGATTTCAACATCGTGCAGCGTGTGGAAGAGAAGCTCGGAGGGCCCCCACCGAAAGTCGCTGCTATGGAGGACTTCAATAACTGTCTCGATGCTTGTGGCTTATTTGATCCCGGGTTTCAAGGTTGCACTTTTACGTGGAGAGCTAGGAAGGTCCTTCAGAGGTTGGACAGGGTTCTGGTTTCATCGGAATTCGTGGAGGTTATCCCCAACTTCAAAGTTGTGAACCTGACTAAGCACAACTCGGACCACAGCCCTATGCTTATCAAAGGAGTCGAGCCCCTGGACAGAGGTCCTTCTTCATTTCGGTTTCAGAAAATGTGGGTTAAACATCACGGTTTTCTGGATTTGGTTAGAGAGAATTGGGCTCTGGAGGAACCGGCTATGGGCATGCGCAGATTACAGAATAAGTTGGTTAGGCTCAGAGGATGTTTGAAGACGTGGAATAAAGAGGTGTTTGGGAACATCTTTGATAGAGTGGCTGAGGCTGAGAAACGGGTGGCACAGGCTGAGCGTGACTTCGAAACAGATCCATCGGACTCCAATTTGATAGCTATGAATCAGGCGAGCGCTCAGCTTAACCATTCTCTTGCAATGGAGGAGGATTTCTGGCACCAAAAATCGGCGTGCAAATGGGCGGTGGAGGGGGAGCGGAACACGACCTTCTTTCACAGTCTTGCTAAGAAGAAGAAGGTCAGAAATCGCATCCATAAAATTCAGGATGGGGGAGCAGAGCTTACCAAGCAGGGAGATATCCAGTCTTCGGCTGCTAAATTCTTTCAGCTCTTGCTCTCCAAAGAAGATGTCAGCTTCGAGGAACGGGATTTTGATCATATACCTGCACTGGTCACGGCAGAGGACTCTCAGATGCTCTCGCAGATGCCTACTATGGAGGAAGTCAAGCAGATTGTTTTCAGTATTAATGGTGATTCGGTTGCCGGTCCGGACGGATACACCTCGTTGTTCTATCACACTTGCTGGGATATAGTTGCTGAGGACGTTTTCCATGCCGTTCGAGAATTTTTTGCAGGGGCCCCGATGCCTATGGCTTTCACCTGCACTACCATTGTTCTGATCCCAAAGTTGGCCGTCCCGAAGTCTTGGAAAGATTATAGACCGATTAGTCTATGTAATGTGACGAACAAGATTATATCCAAGCTTCTGTCAGAACGTCTGAGTTATATCATGCCAAAGCTGATTTCCCCTTCGCAGTCTGGTTTTCTCCCGGGACGCCTCATCACGGATAATATCCTGCTTGCACAGGAGCTGATTCACACGCTGAATGACAAGGTCCGAGGCGGCAGAGCGGTGATCAAACTTGATATGGCCAAGGCTTACGATAGGGTACACTGGCCATTCTTGCTCAAAATGATGGAGAAGCTGGGTTTCGATCATTCCTGGCTGCGCATGATGAGGTGCTGTGTGACTAACTGCAGATTCTCGGTGCTTATCAATGGCCAAGCGGCGGGTTTTTTCGAGTCTTCTAGAGGTTTGAGGCAGGGAGATTCTATCTCTCCATCTTTATTCATTCTGGCAGCAGAATGGCTCTCCAGAAAGCTTGATAATCTCGCGCTTGCTTTCTCCTCGGTCAGATATGATCATAGTGCTTCGATACTGGTTTCCCACCTGGCTTATGCTGATGATACGATTGTCTTCTGCAACGGTAACCTGGCTGCTATCAAGAAGGTCCACAGAGTTTTGGGGGAATATCAGCGGGTCTCTGGTCAGCTTATCAGTGCCGAAAAGAGCTCTTTTGTTCTCTCCAAGTACTGCTCTCCTAAAAAGATCCAAGCAGTGCACCGAGCGACTGGTTTTCAGCATGGTTCCCTGCCGATGACATACTTGGGATGTCCGCTCTACATTGGGAATAAGAAGCAATCTCTGTTTGCTGGCCTTCTCGATAAGATCAGGGGCCGTTTGATGGGATGGGAGAGAATTCATCTCTCCCCTGGAGGACGGCTCACTCTGGCAAAGAGCGTTCTTTCTACGATGCCTCTCTACTTGATGCAGGCTTTGCAGCCTCCGAAAGGTATTATAAAGAGGATTGAGCGCATGATGAACAGCTTCTACTGGGGAAAGTACGGCTCTAAAACAAAGATCTTGTGGTGTAAATGGAAGGACATCTGTTTCCCATTCCAGGAAGGAGGTGTGGGGGCAAGACGCCTATCGGACATGGTGGATTGCTTCTCGTACCGACTTTGGTGGAATTTCAGGACTAGGGAGTCTCTTTGGGCTCAATTTACGGCGGATCGGTATTGTAGAGGGATTCATCCTGGTCAGGCATCTGCTAGTATCCACAGTTCTGCTATTTGGAAACGGCTTTGTTCGGTTAGCGATAAGGCGGAGTCGCTGCTTTTTTGGCAGCTTGGCTCGGGCGATATCTCGTTCTGGTCGGATCATTGGCTTCACGAAGGACCACTCTGTCAGCTGGCCCCTGCCGTTGGTTATAGCTCCGTGAAAGTCAAGCATTTCTGGAGCAACGGACATTGGGACCATGTCAAGCTGAATTCAGCTCTTCCTTCGAATTTGGTTCAAAAGGTGATGGCTATCCCTATCTGTAGTGGGGAGGACAAGCTTCTGTGGAAGCTCGAGTCTGATGGGATGTTCTCCATCAAGTCCATCTGGGAAGATATTCGCGAAAGAAGGGAAGTTCAGCCTCTTATGTCCAAAATTTGGAGTCCTCAGCTTACTCCTACGATCTCCATCTTCGTGTGGAGACTGTTGCACAATTGGGTCTCGGTTGATAGCAGGATTAAGTCGAAAGGGTATTCTTTTCCTTCCAAGTGCGCTTGTTGTAGTCAGGAGGAGGACATCAGTCATCTATTCTTGACGGGTTTCAAGGCAAGGAAGATCTGGGGCTTCTTCGCTCGACTGTTTCATATCACCCTCCCCAATACTGCTCAGGTTCCGGTCATGCTGAGTCACTGGCATAATTCTGTCGATTTCTTGGGCAAGGGCAACATCAGAAGCATCATTCCCCTGCTTATCCTCTGGTATATTTGGGACGCACGTAATAACCACAGATATAGAAACAAGAGGTTCGTGGTTAGTGTGATTGTGCAGCGGATCTGGCAACATGTATATATCCTGTTTCATAGTGGCCTTCTTCCGGTCCGTCTCTGGCGTGGGAGCATTCATGTGGCTGGTTTCTTTGGATTTATTATCCACTACCGTCGAGCTCAGAGGATTTACACAATCAGATGGCGTAGGCCACCACAGGATTGGATTAAGATCAATACAGATGGCGCGTCAAAGGGTAACCCGGGTCCTTGCGGTGCTGGCGGCATCGCTAGGGACTGCACTGGTAAGGTTTGTTTTGCATTTTATACCTATCTTGGTGTGAAATCTAACAATTTTGCAGAGCTTTGGGGTATTCTGGAAGGATTACAGATTGCTATTGGCAGAGGGTACCAGCACATTTGGGTAGAGAGTGATTCCAGGGTTGTCCTTAGGCAAATCGAAGAAGGAGGCACTATTTCTTGGGAGAAACAGCACCTGCTGATGAAGATTCGGGCGTTCATGGATGTGGCCGTCATTCGATGGTCCCATATATACCGGGAAGGGAATGCTGCTGCGGACCACTTGGCAAATCAAGCTTGTCATGAGCTGGAGAGTCGAGTTTTGGAGCCGACGGATATCCAAGGAAAGTTGCTCGGCATCATTCGAGTAGATAAGTTTGATCTTCCGTACTTTCGATTTAAATATGATCTACTTAATTAATCTTCTTTTGCTGATAGTGCATTGCTCTCTCATTTGCCAGTTTGATGGTTTGATTAGTGTTTGCAGGTTTCTTGGTCTTAAGACTTGTCTTGGGACTTATCTTTGGACGGGCGTTGGCTTGGAAATGGGGATTGACTCTGTTCTCCCAGTCTGCAACTTTATGCACTTGATGGATAAATTTGTACATGATGTCGTGCTTGTCGAGCCTTGGTACCATGGGACTGACTCCTGTGTCCTAGTCTGCAACTTGATGTACTTGACGGTATTTTTTGTACATACTGCCCGTTACATGGAGAAACATCAATGGCACACACCGATGATTCTGATTGAGGTGAGGTGCATCTCCATGGGTGTTGAGCTTGCTCCACCAGATTGTTACTCCTATGATTTGACGGCTACTTATGTACACATTGCCCGTTTCGTGGAGAAACATCAATGGCACACACCGATGATTATGATTGAGGTGAGGTGCATCTCCATGGGTGTTGAGCTTGCTCCACCAGATTGTTACTCCTATGATTTGACGGCTACTTATGTACACATTGCCCGTTTCGTGGAGAAACATCAATGGCACACACCGATGATTATGATTGAGGTGAGGTGCATCTCCATGGGTGTTGAGCTTGCTCCACCAGTCTGGAACTTGATGGATTTGATGGATCATTTGGTACATATTGTCTGTTTCGTGGAGAATCATCAATGGCACACACCGATGATTATGATTGAGGTGAGGTGCATCTCCACGGGTGTCGAGCCTGCTCCACCAAATTGCTGTCTCTGTCGATTTCATCTTGGGGACCATGTCGTCTCCCAGCCTCATTTTTGGGACTGGTTTGAGCTGAGTTGCTGCTGGATTCTTGCTGATTACCGCATTGTCGAGCCCTGGCCTACATCTGCGGTCTCTCTAATTGAGTTTGACATTTCCGGTTGCCGGATCTTCAAAGGTGTCTCGTATACCTTGCTGATTTTGTGCTTGAGCCATCCCTTGCTGCTTTGGAGTTCTCCTCGCGATGCTGCGTCTGTTCAGATAGAAGACTCTTCACATTATAGATGGAAGCCTTTTTTCACTTTTAGTGTGACTCATTCTGTATGCTTGCTTCACGAGTTTTCCCGTTGTCATTCGCGTACTGTTTTTCAGCTTTTGTTTTGCCCTCGGGGCTGTAGTTTGGTTAGGTTTAGATGGCTTTCCTTTAGCTTTCTTTGGTTGTACTTTGGGGATTTTCCCATTTGACTTTGCTTTGGTGTTCTATATATGAGGTGGGGGCCTCCCTAAAAACCCCACGGTCCGTTTTTTCGGCCGGTTTCGGTTAAAAAAAAAAAAAAAAAAACCCTAAACCCTGAACCCTAAACCCTAAACCCTGAACCCTAAACCCTGAACCCTAAACCCTGAACCCTAAACCCTAAACCCTAAACCCTAAACCGACGAGGGGATACTGATCGGACGGCCATCTCTGCCGCCGTCCGCCATGGAAAAGCCACCGGACGGTGCCATGCCACGTCCGCCGGACGTTACGCTACCGCGCCGGACGTATGCTGCTGCGGCGGCAGCCACCACCAAGGACGGAAAAGTTGATTTCCGTCTACCTGATGACCTCGCGAGATTGAAGTCCTTTGATCTCTCGACGTTCACTCCGTTAGGCCAAATAACGGAGTACCAAGGAAGACCGGCCGTGGTCTTTACCGAAGCTGAGGAGGAGGAACTTTGTGAAGATTTCAAGTTCGCTTTGGTAGGCAAATTCGTAAAGACATATCCATCCATGAGCCAATTGCACTATTGCTTTCGGCAGATGGCTTTTAAGAAGGAGGTTCGATTGACATTATTGGACGAATTCCATGTGCTTATTCGTTGTGAAACTCACGAAGATTATGCAAGATTATTTGCGAAAAGCACATGGAATTTTCGAGATCATGAGATGCGCATGTTAAAGTGGACGCCGGATTTCGAGCCGGGAATTGAATCCTCTATAGTTCCGGTTTGGGTGAGCTTCGAGGGAATCAAGCCGCAAGTAGCAAAGAAGAAAGGGATATACTACGTAGCCAAGTGCCTCGGGAATCCTCTTCGAGCGGATGAAGCAACGGCTTGTGATCGAAACCATAGAAATCCTCGGATGTTGGTGGAGATTGATGTCGCTAAGCCTTTGCAAAGATTTGTCATGATCCGAATTGGTACGAAATACTATGAACAAGAAGTCACTTATGAGAAAATCCCGGACTATTGTAAGCGGTGTTCTAATTTTAGGCACAAAACGAAAGATTGCAATAGAAAGACTAGGGATTTTTTGGATGATCAAGAATTGGATATTGAGGGGTCCGGCAATGGGAAAACAACCAATATTGCCCAAGATCGTGGTAATAAGGGTCCGGAGATCGCCACCGAGAACAACAACGCTCGTGCCGTGATCCCCAAAAATCGTGGTAACAAGGATTCTAACGAATGGGTTGTTGTGGATAAACGAGGGAAAAAGGGTACGAAGAAAGAAGGGAAGATGAATCTTGACAAGACTGCTCAAGATAATCAAGAAAGTATCAAGACTCTCGAGAAGGAAGATAATTCTGGACCAAGTAATGTTGGTAAAGTCGTTAATGAACTCCGAGAGGTGATCGAGTCTGAAAAACAAGAAGAGGAGGAGGATCGGATGGAAAAAGAACTTGAACCCTGGGTGCTTGATTTTGGGAATGACCCGAGGTACTCTCTTGTTGTGGAATATAGGAAGGAGCTCATTGATATGATGTATGATGCTGGACGCAACTCTTATGTGCACTATGGTCGTGATATGATCAATACCCTTTGTGATGCCAAACTTGGACAAATTAAGGGAAAAGGTGTGGATTTAGCTATGCATAAAGAGCAAAAAAATTCTGAAGTAATTTTGGATGAGGAGGTGCTAAAACAGCGCACGATCGCGCCGAAGGGAATTATCTTGCGCGAGCGGGTCGCGCCTGTCGCCTCGCCGAGTGCGCGCGGGGCGTCGCCTGATGCCCGCGCAAGCGCGCGCTCTCGCCAGCGCGCGGCGCCAACCCCTGCGCGCGGGAACTCGCTGGATGCCCGCGCCAACCTGCGCCCGCGCGAGCAACGATACGCGTTCTCGCCAGATCGCGCGCGACACCCCAGCGACCGCGCGCCCGAGCACCCGCCCATCGATTCCGCGTCCGACCAACCGCCCACCCGAGCGCCCGATGCCGAACTCCCGCTCAGCGCCCGCGCGCTAGATGCCGAACTCCCGCTCAGCGCCAGCGCGCCCGATGCCGATCTCTCGCTCAGCGCCCGCGCGCCCGATGCCGGTCTCCCGCTCAGCGCCCGAGCGGCCGATGCCGACCTCTTGCTTAGCGCCCGCGCGCTCGATGCCGCATCTCCGCACAGCGCCCGAGCGCCAGATGCTGCATCCCCGCACAGCGCCCGAGCGCCAGATGCTGCATCCCCGCACAGCGCCCGAGCGCCCGATGCCCGAGCGCCCGATGCTCGGCCACCCGAGTTGTTGCCGAGCGATCGTGCCACCGAGCCAAACACTCCAATTTTTCCAAAACTTAACAACTTAAAAGAACTTGGGAATTGCGAATTAGCCACTGATACTAATTCTATTCCTTCTAATCTGCAGGATCAAGATGATGCTACAGGAGAATCAATTGGGCAAACAACTAATACAGCGGATAATAAGGCTTCTACAACTAGAAATACTTCTACCGACTACGAACCTGAGGATACTAGTGACTTGCTGTCGGATTCAGAAGCCTCCAAAACCCCTGTATCACAACATAAGGCCAATGTCGGATCTCCGGACGAGGGTATCAAAAAATTAAGCAAAAGCGCTAAGAGAAAAGTTCGGCAGAAACGCAAAAAGCAAGAGCAGATCGTCAACTCGACTAGGGTGCTAAGAAGCCAGCAGGGGAACGCTGGTATGCCACCCTCAGCAGTTGATCCATGATTAATACAATTATTTGGAACTGCAGGGGGATCGGTCAACAAGGTAAGCACCGATCAATTAGAGACATGAAACGAAGGTACAAAATTAAGATTTTTGTTATTATTGAACCGAAAATTAAATTTGATTCTGAATTTATTTGTCGCAAATTGGGGTACCAGAATGTGGTTTCGAACTGCTCGAATCACATTTGGGTATTCTTTGATGACGACATTCAAATGGATGTCTTGGTTAACGATAGACAGCTGTTGCACGTCTGCGTTAAACAAAACATTCTTGCTACTGATGTTTTTATGAGTTTTGTGTATGCAGCCCATACACGCCACAAACGGCAGGAATTATGGGATCTTTTAGCCTCGGTTTCCACCCCCGACCCTTGGATGGTTGGTGGTGATTTTAATATTGTGCAGAGCGTTGAGGAGAAAAAAGGTGGTCCTCCACCGAAAATTGCTGAAATGGAGGACTTTAATTCGTGTTTGGAGGCTTGTGGCCTTTACGATCCGGGGACGTTGGGCAGCATTTTTACTTGGTATGCTCGAAAGGTGCATCAGAGATTAGACAGGGTTCTTGTCTCTTCGGGGTTTGTCGATGCTATCCCGAACTTCAAAGTGGTAAATCTTTCAAAGCATAAATCGGATCATTGCCCAATGCTCATCCAGAATGTCGTGCCTCTTGATCGGGGCCCGTCTTCATTTCGGTTTCAGAAAATGTGGGTACGACATCATGGATTCTTAGAGGTGGTTCGTCAAAATTGGATGTTGGAGGAGCCTGCAATGGGTATGAGACGTTTGCAAAATAAATTGGTTCGACTAAGGGGATGTTTGAAGACATGGAATAAGGAAGTGTTTGGAAATGTCTTCGATAGGGTTTCACAGGCTGAAAATATTGCCGCTCAAGCCGAGAAGCACTTTGGGGAGGATCCGTCCGATGCCAACTTGATTGAAATGAATGCGGCGAGCGCCAAGCTTAGCCAAGCGCTTGCTATGGAGGAAGATTTTTGGCATCAAAAGTCATCGTGTAAGTGGGCAATTGAAGGGGAACGGAACACGGCATACTTTCATAATCTTGCTAAGAAAAAGAAGGTCCGGAATCGGGTGCAT
This sequence comes from Verbena officinalis, assembly GCA_958496215.1. Taxonomy (NCBI): domain Eukaryota; kingdom Viridiplantae; phylum Streptophyta; class Magnoliopsida; order Lamiales; family Verbenaceae; genus Verbena; species Verbena officinalis. The sequence continues at coordinate 58,497 of OY292391.1, forward strand.
TGCATTTTCGAAGAGGGAAGGGAGATCAAAAAGCAGGAGGATATTCAGGCCTCGGCTACGACGTTCTTTCAACAGCTTCTTTCCCGAGAAGAAGTTTCCTTTGCCGATGAGGACTTTGATCACATCCCAAATCTTGTTACGAATGCGGATTCAGTCCTCCTCTCGCAGATGCCGACAATGGAGGAAGTCCGACGGGTTGTGTTTAGTATTTGTGCTGATTCGGTCGCTGGACCGGATGGATACACTTCGCTCTTTTATCAGATTTGTTGGGATATTGTGGCTGAGGATGTCTTTCAGGCTGTCAGAGAATTTTTTGTGGGTGTCCCTATGCCAATGGCCTTCACATGCACAACTATTGTGTTGATTCCGAAGGTGGAAACTCCAAAGAATTGGAAAGAGTACAGGCCGATCAGCTTATGTAATGTGACGAACAAGATCATTTCTAAGCTGCTGACAGAACGCCTTAGTTTGATTCTGCCCAAATTGATTCTGCCGACACAATCTGGGTTTCTGCCTGGCAGGCAGATTTCAGACAACATCTTGCTTGCTCAAGAACTTATTCATATGCTCAATGATAAGGTTCGGGGAGGTCGGGCTGTTATTAAGCTTGATATGGCAAAAGCATACGATAGAGTTCATTGGCCGTTTTTATTCAAAATGCTTGAAAAATTAGGGTTTGATCGGGTTTGGATGAACATGATCAGAAGATGCGTGACCAATTGCCGGTTCTCGGTCCTGGTCAATGGGCAAGCTGCCGGTTTTTTTCAGTCTTCTAGAGGGCTAAGGCAGGGGGATTCCATTTCACCTGCCTTGTTCATTTTGGCTGCAGAATGGATCTCTCGAAAACTGGACAAGCTCGTTTCTGAATTTCCGTCAGTCAGGTATGATCCTTATTCAGAATTTTCTATTCCTAACCTTTCTTATGCTGACGATATGATTGTGTTTTGTAACGGTAATCTTGCTGCTGTTAAGAAAGTGTACAAAGTTTTGGGAGAGTACCAGCGTGTATCTGGTCAGCTGATTAGTGCTGAAAAGAGCTCGTTTGTACTTTCCAAATATTGTTCTTCTTCTAAGGTGCAGGCGGTCCATAGTGCCACTGGTTTTCAGCACGGCTCGCTACCTATGACATATTTGGGCTGTCCGCTTTATTCTGGAAACAAAAAGCAATCACTATTTGGTGGTTTACTTGGGAAAATTAGAGGAAGGCTGATGGGATGGGAACGAATTCATCTATCTCCTGGAGGGCGACTGACACTGGCTAAGAGTGTTCTATCCACAATGCCTTTATATTTGATGCAGGTTCTGCAACCGCCAAAGGGAATCTTGAAGAGAATTGAGATTATGATGAATAGTTTCTATTGGGGCAAATATGGAAAGCATAGTAAGATTTTATGGTGCAAATGGAAAGATATCTGCTTTCCATTTCAGGAAGGTGGGATTGGCGCCAGACGCCTGTCGGATATGGTGGAATGTTTTTCTCATCGATTGTGGTGGAACTTCAGGAAGCAGGATTCCCTTTGGGCTAGGTACTTGTCGGCTCGATACTGTAAGGGTATCCATCCCTCACAGGCTGCGGCAACTGTGCATAGTTCGGCTATATGGAAACGAATGTGTTTAGCTAGGGATAAGACGGAGTCTCACTTGTTTTGGCAACTTGGCAGTGGGAATGTCTCGTTCTGGTTGGACCATTGGCTACATGAAGGACCCCTCAGGCAATTGGTGGAGCGGGAATCCTACGGCTCCTCGAAGGTGTCAGATTTTTGGCTTGATGGGCACTGGAATATTCATAAGTTACATATGGTGCTGCCGAATGACTTGGTGAACAAGGTAGTGGCGGTCCCCATCTGCAATAGCGGAGATAAGCTGCTTTGGAAGCTCGAGTCTGACGGAATTTTCACTATTAAGTCGATTTGGGAAGAGATTAGGGTCAGACGACCTGTCCAGCCCATTATGGCAAAGCTTTGGACTCCGCAGCTTCTGCCCACCATTTCGATTTTTGTGTGGAGATTGCTTCATAACTGGATTTCGGTGGATAGCAGAATCAAGTCGAAAGGGTATTCATTTGCTTCCAAGTGTGCATGTTGCAGTCATGAAGAGGATGTAGCGCACCTTTTTCTGACTGGATTCAAGGCTCGGCGCATTTGGGATTTCTTTGGCAGTATGTTTCGGCTGGGGCTTCCAAATACCATGCATGTACCGACCATGCTGAGTCATTGGCATAACTCGGTGCAAATGTTAGGCAAAGGCAACATCCGGAGTATTGTCCCCATGCTGATCCTTTGGTACATTTGGGAAGCGCGCAATAACTCTAGATATCGGAATAAACGATTTGTGGTGAGCGTGGTTATCCAAAGAATTTGGCAGCATGTGTACGTCCTGTTTCATAGTGGGCTTTTGCCTATTAAGCTTTGGCGGGGAAGTGTACATGTCGCTGGGGTTTTCGGATTTATCATTCGCTTCAGGCGGATTCAGCACATTTACACTGTTCGGTGGACTAAGCCTTCGGCGGATTGGATTAAAATCAACACTGATGGAGCCTCGAAGGGCAATCCAGGATCGGCTGGAGCTGGTGGTATTGCTAGGGATTCCAAGGGTAAGGTGTGCTTTGCATATTATTCTTACCTTGGCATTCAGTCTAACAATTTTGCCGAGTTATCGGCAATCCTGGAGGGCCTTCGCCTAGCTATCGGCCGGGGATACCAGAAGATTTGGATCGAGAGTGATTCGAGCGTAGTTTTGAGGCAAATTCAAGATGGGGGCACAATTTCTTGGGATAAGCAGCATTTGCTAATGAAAATCCGGGCATTCATGGAAGTGGCAATCATCCGATGGTCACACATTTTCAGGGAGGGAAATGCTGCAGCTGACTACCTTGCAAATCGTGCTTGTGATGAATTGGGGTCAGGGATTCTTGAGTCTTCGGACATTCATGGAAAATTGCTTGGTCTCACCCGAGTGGATAAGTTTGATCTCCCTAATTTTCGATTTAAATATGTGTTACAAGATTAAAAATTGGGGGATTTTTCGAATATTACAATTTATTTGCCTGTTTGATGGTTTTCTGAGTTTTTGTAGGATTTCATTGTCGAACTCCAGGTGCGGAGGGAAGCAGGGCGTCCCGATTGCGCAGCCGCGTGCGAGCCCGCAAGCGCACGCCGAGTGCCTACCGGGTGCGCTGCGCGCGCGCGCGCTCCCCTGCCGAGGTCCTGCCGAGCGGCTTCCGGGTACCTGTCGAGAGCCTGCTGAGCATCTGCCGAGTGCCTGCCGAGTGCGTGCCGAGCATCGGCTGGGCGCCTGCCGAGTGCGGGCCGTACGTCTTCCGCGCGCCTGCCGAGAGTCGCATGGGTGCGTCCTAAGGGCCTGCCGCGTGTCTGCTATGCTTGGCCGATATCTTTTTGGGATTGACCTCGGTCTCCTAGTCTGCAACTATAATGAATTGATGGATATTGTGCAAGTTGTCCGAATTCCTGAGTTCTACTTAGGAGGGATTGATTCATTTCTCCCAGAATGCAACTTGAGGTACTTGACGGCTAACTCGGTACATTTTGTCCGTTACGTGGAGAAACATCAATGGCACACACCGATGATTAGGATTGAGGTGAGGTGCATCTCCATGAGTGTTGAGCTTGCTCCGCTAGTTGGCTACTTGAGGGAATTGACGGTTTTTAATGTACAATTTGCCCGGATCGTGGAGAAACATCAATGGCACACACCAATGATTGTGATTGAGGTGAGGTGCATCTCCACGGGTGTTGAGCTTGCTCCACCGTTCGGTTCCCGCTATATGGAGAAACATCAATGGCACACACCGATGATTATGATTGAGGTGAGGTGCATCTCCATAAGTGTTGAGCTTGCTCCACTTCTAGGGAACCTTATGTACTTGACGGTTTATTCAAATTGGAGTGACTGCTTTTCGTTGGTGAGGGAAACAAGAGCGAACCCTGGAAAAGACACCCACATGCAAAAGTCAGTGGGGGAAAAAAGAGGGAAATCTGGAAAAAACACTCACCCTAGAATTATTTGTTATCATGTTTGGTTTAGGTTAGCTGCTTCTGATACGTTAGTTTGCCTTCTTTTGCATGATAGGTTAGTTGATAGGTTTGCATTCTTCTTGCATTTTCAACTTTTGTTCTTGGAGTTTGGGAGTTTTCATTTTCATCTCATTGCATTTTGGTGGTGGCACTTGGAGTTCTCGCGACTAAGTGGTGCTGAGTTTCGCGCGCGCAGGCCTTCCTGCCTTGCGCGCGCGCCTGCCATCTCCGCGCGGCAAGCCTGCGCCTCGCGCGTGCGTGCCCCAGCCTTGCGCGCATCATGTGTGCGGCCGCGCGCGCATCGGCCTGCTCCCGTGCTTGCGCGCGCATGCCCTCATGCTCGCCCGCAGCATCTCGCCTGCTCTCCATGCACCTGGCCGCAGCGTTCCGCGCGCCCGTCTGCTCCCGAGTCCCGCGCCCACGTCGGCAGCTTCCCGCGCGCCCGACCGCGCGCTGCGCTCCCGTTCGCTGCACCCGCATGCCGCGTCCCGCGCGCATGCTCGCACACTCGCTCGGCTGCGTCCCCCGCGCCTGCCCGACGCGCCTCGTCGCACCTGCTCGAGCTTGTCCGCGCGTTCCGCGCGCCCGCCCCGCGGCCTTTGTGGTTTTTCAAGCTTCATTTCCTCTGCTCGTGCAATTGGTTTCTTTCGTTCGCTTGCCTCAAGTATTTGTTATTTTTGCCTGAGAGTTATTTTATTTTTTGTTATTTACCTTATTGTTTTAGGTCTTTTGCTTTTAGGCGCCTGTTTTGCCTTCTTGTCATTTATTTCAGGGTTAAGTTTAGATGGTCCATTTTTGACTGTCTTACGATGTACTTTGGGGTTTTCCCCACTTGATGTTTTCATTTTATATACGAGGTGGGGGCCTCCCTAAAAACCCTACGGTCCATTTTCGGCCGGTTTTGTTAAAAAAAAAAAAAAAAAAAAACCCTAAACCCTAAACCCTAAACCCTAAACCCTAAACCCTAAACCCTAAACCCTAAACCCTAAACCCTAAACCAAACTAAACTAAACTAAACTAAACGCTCGAAAGGTGCATCAGAGATTGGATAGGGTTCTCGTTTCTTCAGGTTTCGTGGACGTCATCCCAAATTTCAAAGTTGTTCACCTTTCGAAGCATAAATCGGACCATTGTCCGATACTCATCCAGAGCGTCGAGTCACTTGAGAGGGGCCCTTCCTCATTTCGATTTCAGAAAATGTGGGTGCGGCATCATGGATTTCTGGATGTGGTGCGACAAAGCTGGAATCTTGAGGAGCAGGCCATGGGTATGAGACGATTGCAGAACAAATTGGTTCGTTTGCGTGCTTGTCTTAAACAGTGGAATAAGGAGGTCTTTGGGAATATTTTTGACAAAGTTGCATCTGCCGAAAAGGTTGTGGAAGCGGCTGAGAGGAAGTTCGAGGAGGACCCGTCGGATGATAATCTGATAGAGATGAACCAAGCTAGTGCTAAACTCAGTCATGCCCTTGCAATGGAAGAGGATTTTTGGCAGCAGAAATCGGCATGTAAATGGGCTGTTGAAGGGGAGCGGAACACTAGGTATTTTCATAATCTTACCAAGAAAAAGAAGGTCCGAAATAGAATCCACAGTATTCTCGATGGTGGGAATGTGATCACGAGACAGGAAGATATTCAACACTCGGCTACTACGTTCTTTCACCATCTGCTTTCTAGGGAACAGGTTTTATTCGAGGACAGGGATTTTGACCACATTCCTCATCTTGTTACTGTTGAGGATTCCACAATGCTGTCGCAGATGCCATCCTTAGATGAGGTCAAACAGGTGGTTTTCAGTATTTGTGCAGATTCTGTTGCAGGACCGGATGGGTATACTTCGCTCTTCTATCAAACTTGCTGGGATATTGTTGCTGAGGATGTTTTTCAGGCTGTTAGAGAATTTTTCTTGGGAGTTCCTATGCCTATGGCATTCACTTGCACTACTATTGTTTTAATTCAGAAAAAGGACAACCCAAAGACTTGGAAGGATTATAGGCCGATCAGCTTATGCAATGTCACAAATAAAATTATTTCTAAGCTGCTGACGGAGCGTTTAAGCTTGATTCTCCCTAAGTTGATCCTGCCGACACAATCTGGCTTCCTGCCCGGGAGACAGATTTCGGACAACATCTTGCTTGCCCAGGAGCTCATTCATGGGATGAATGATAAAGTTAGAGGAGGTCGGGCGGTAATTAAGCTCGACATGGCAAAAGCTTATGATAGGGTCCATTGGCCGTTTCTGTTTAAGATGATGGAAAAATTGGGATTTGATCGGTGCTGGCTGAGCATGATGAGGAGTTGTGTGACCAATTGCAGGTTTTCGGTCCTGGTCAATGGGCAGGCTGCAGGTTTCTTTCAGTCTTCGCGGGGATTGAGGCAGGGTGATTCAATCTCCCCTGCTTTGTTCATTCTGGCGGCAGAATGGGTCTCTCGGAAATTGGCCAAACTTGTGATTGATTTCCCGTCGGTTAGGTATGATCAAAATTCTGATTTTCCTATTCCTAATCTTTCTTATGCTGACGATATGATTGTGTTTTGTAATGGTAATTTGGCTGCAATTAAGAAGGTTTACAAAGTTCTGGGAGAGTATGAGCGAGTTTCTGGTCAACTGATTAGTGCTGAGAAGAGCTCGTTTGTGCTTTCCAAATATTGTTCTTCTGCTAAGGTGCAGGCGGTCCATAGTGCCACAGGTTTCCAGCATGGTTCGCTGCCTATGACTTACTTGGGTTGCCCGTTGTATACTGGGAATAAAAAGCAATCGTTATATGGTGGTCTTATTGGCAAGATTAGAGGCAGGTTGATGGGATGGGAACGCATACATCTTTCACCAGGGGGGCGGCTCACGTTGGTAAAGAGTGTTCTTTCCACAATGCCACTTTACTTGATGCAGGTGCTGCAACCGCCCAAAGGAATTCTAAAGAAAATCGAGGTGATGATGAACAGTTTCTATTGGGGTAAATATGGCAAGCACAGTAAGATTATTTGGTGTAAATGGAAGGACATTTGCTTTCCATTTCAGGAGGGTGGCATTGGGGTCAGGCGTATGTCAGACATGGTGGACTGTTTTTCTCACCGGCTGTGGTGGAACTTCAGGAAGCAGGACTCCCTTTGGGCTCAATTTTTAGCCGCTCGGTACTGTAAGGGAATTCACCCCTCCCAGGCGTTGCCTACTGTGCATAGCTCGGCAATCTGGAAAAGAATGTGCTTGGTTCGGGACAAGACTGAGTCCCTCATTTTTTGGCAACTGGGCACAGGAGATATTTCATTCTGGTCGGACCATTGGTTGCTCGAGGGGCCCCTCCGGCAGCTGGTCATTCGGGATTCTTACCCCTCGGCCAAAGTTAGGGAATTCTGGAGAAACGGGTATTGGGACATTTCTAAGCTTAATGAGTTATTACCTCATCATTTGGTGCAGAATATATTGGCGGTCCCAATTGGCACTGACAAGGACACGTTGTTTTGGAAGAGGGAGTCGAATGGCATCTTTTCTATTAAATCAATTTGGGAGGAGATTCGGGCGAGAAGGGCTGAGCAGGATCTTATGGCAAAACTATGGAATTCTCAACTGACTCCTACCATTTCGATTTTTGTGTGGAGATTGCTTCATAATTGGATCTCGGTGGACAGCAGAATCAAATCGAAAGGGTTTTCATTCGCTTCTAAGTGCGCTTGCTGCAGTCAAGAGGAGGATGTTGCGCACCTTTTCTTGACTGGTTTCAAGGCTCGGCGCATTTGGGAGTTTTTTGGGAGATTGTTTCGGTTGGTGATACCTAATACCACGAGAGTTTCGGTTATGTTGAGTCATTGGCATAGCTCGGTACAATTCTTGGGAAAAGGTAATATTCGTAGTATTCTCCCGATGCTGGTCCTATGGTACATTTGGGATGCTCGTAACAATCATCGGTACCGAAACAAACGTTTTGTGGTGAGCGTGGTTATCCAAAGAATTTGGCAGCATGTGTATGTCCTGTTTCAGAGTGGGCTTTTGCCTATTAAGCTTTGGCGTGGAAGTGTACACGCGGCTGGGTTTTTCGGATTTACCATTTACTTCAGGAGGATTCAGCAGATTCATACTGTTCAGTGGACTAAGCCTCCGGCGGGTTGGATTAAGATTAACACTGATGGAGCTTCGAAGGGTAATCCAGGTTCGGCTGGAGCTGGTGGTATTGCTAGGGATCCCAATGGTAAGGTGTGCTTTGCATACTATTCTTATCTTGGCATCCAGTCGAACAACTTTGCGGAGCTGTCGGCAATCTTGGAGGGTCTTCGGGTTGCTATCGGCCGAGGGTACCAGAAGATTTGGATCGAGAGTGATTCGAGCGTGGTTCTGAGGCAAATTCAAGATGGTGGCACAATTTCTTGGGATAAGCAACATTTGCTTATGAAAATCCGTGCATTCATGAAAGTGGCAATCATCAGATGGTCACACATTTTCCGAGAGGGGAATGCTTCAGCTGACTACCTTGCTAATAGGGCTTGTGAAGATTTGGATTCGGGGATTCTTGAGTCTTCGGACATTCAAGGCAAATTGCTTGGCCTCACCCGAGTGGATAAGTTTGGTCTTCCTAATTTTCGCTTTAAATATGTTTTACAAGATTAAAAATTGGGGTTTTTCTTGGATATTATATTTCATTTGCCTGTTTGATGGTTTTGTGAGGTTTTGTAGGATTTCATTGTCAAGCACCAGGTGCAGAGGGAAGCAGGGCATCCCGATTGCGCAACCGCGTGTGCCTGCCGAGTGCCTGCCGAGGCCTGCCGAGCGCCTCCCGGGGGTGCTGCGTGCGCGCGCGCCGAGGCCTGCCGAGCGCTTTCCGGGTGTGCTGCGCGCGCGCGCGCTCCCCTTGCCGAGGCCTGCCGAGCGCCTTCTGGGTGTGCTGCGCGCGCACGCGCTCCCTTGCCGAGGTCCTGCCGAGCGGCTCCCGAGTGCCTGCCGAGAGCCTGCTGCGCATCTGCCGAGTGTCTGCCGAGTGCGTGCCGAGCATCTGCCGAGCGCCTGCCGGGAGCGTGCCGTGCGTCTTTCGCGCGCCTGCCGAGGGTCGCATGGGCACGTCCCGCGGGCCTGCCGAGTGCCTGCGATGCTTGTGTGTTATCTTTTTGGGATAGACCTCGGTCTCCTAGTCTGCAACTTTGATGAATTGATGGATAATCTTGTGCAAGTGGTCCGAATTCCTAAGTTTTACTTAGGAGGGATTGATTCATTTCTCCCAGAATGCAACTTGAGGTACTTGACGGTTGACTCGGTACATTTTGTCCGTTATATGGAGAAACATCAATGGCACACACCGATGATTATGATTGAGGTGAGGTGCATCTCCATGAGTGTTGAGCTTGCTCCGCTAGTTGGCTACTTGAGGGAATTGACGGTTTTTAATGTACAATTTGCCCGGATCGTGGAGAAACATCAATGGCACACACCAATGATTGTGATTGAGGTGAGGTGTATCTCCACGGGTGTTGAGCTTGCTCCACCGTTCGGTTCCCGCTACATGGAGAAACATCAATGGCACACACCGATGATTATGATTGAGGTGAGGTGCATCTCCATAAGTGTTGAGCTTGCTCCACTTCTAGGGAACCTTATGTACTTGACGGTTTATTCAAATTGGATTGACTGCTATTCGTTGGTGAGGGAAAAATTAGTGTACCCTGGAAAAGACACCCACACGCAAAAGTCAGTGGTGGAAAAAAGAGGGAAAGCTGGAAAAAACACTCACCCTAGAATTAATAATCTTCCTTTTTTGGTTATGTTAGCAGATTTCGATGGGATAGGTTGCTTTCTTTTACATTATAGGTTAGTGGTTAGGGCTTTGGTTCTCTTGCTTTTTAGAATTTTGCTCATGTATTTTTGGAGTTTTAATTATCACACAACTGAGTTTGGTTTCCGGCACTTGGTGATTGCTCGACTTGGTCCTGGCGCGCTCCGAGCGCGCAGGCCTACCTGCCTTGCGCGCGCGCCTGCACTGTCCGCGCGGAACGACATCGCCCGCGCGCGCGCGGCTCAGTCTCGCGCGCTCCATGTGAGCGGCCGCGTGCGTCTCGGCCCGCCCCAGCGCATTGCGTGCGCGCGCGCGCCCCTCCGCCTGCAACGCCCGCGCGTCTGCCCGCAGCGCCCGCCCGCGCGCCCGTCGCCTAGCGCCCGTGCGCGCATGCCCGTCCCGCGCACCCGCCCGCGCCCGCTCCCGCGCCTGCCTTCAGCGCCCGCGCGCCTGCCTTCAGCGCTGCGCGCCCGCTCGCGCGCTGCGCTCCCGTCCGCTGCGCCGCACGCCGCGTCCCGCACGAATGCTCGCACACCTGCTCGGCCGCGTCCCCCGCGCCTGCCCGATGCGCCTCGTCGCACCTGCTCGAGTTTGTCCGCGCGTTCCGCGCCCGCCCCGCGGCCTTTGTGGGTTTTCAAGCTTCATTTCCTCTGCCCGTGCAATTGGTTTCTTTTGCGCACTTGCCTCAAGTATTTGTTAATTTTGCCTGTGTGTTATTTTAGTTTTTGTTATTTGCCTTATTGTTTTAAGTCTTTTGCTTTTAGGCGCCTGTTTTGCTTTCTTGTCACTTATTTTAGGACTAAGTTTAGATGGTCCATTTTTGACTGTCTTACGATGTACTTTGGGGTTTTCCCCACTTGATGTTTTCGTTTTATATATGAGGTGGGGGCCTCCCTAAAAACCCTACGGTCCATTTTTGGCCGGTTTCGGTTAAAAAAAAAAAAAAAAAAAAAACCCTAAACCCTAAACCCTAAACCCTAAACCCTAAACCCTAAACCCTAAACCCTAAACCCTAAACCACGCCACCATTACCGACGAGGGGATACTGATCGGACGGCCATCTCTGCCGCCGTCCGCCATGGAAAAGCCACCGGACGGTGCCATGCCACGCCCGCCGGATGTTGCGCTGCCGCGCCGGACGTATGCTGCCGCGGCGGCTGCCACCACCAAGGACGAAAAAGTTGATTTCCGTCTACCTGATGACCTCGCGAGATTGAAGTCCTTTGATCTCTCGACGTTCACTCCGTTAGGCCAAATAACGGAATATCAAGGAAGACCGGCTGTGGTCTTTACTGAAGCTGAGGAGGAGGAGCTTTGTGAAGATTTCAAGTTCGCTTTGGTAGGCAAATTCGTGAAGACATATCCATCCATGAGCCAATTGCACTATTGCTTTCGGCAGATGGCTTTTAAGAAGGAGGTTCGATTGACATTATTGGACGAATTTCATGTGCTTATTCGTTGTGAAACTCATGAAGATTATGCAAGATTATTTGCGAAAAGCACATGGAATTTTCGAGATCATGAGATGCGCATGTTAAAGTGGACGCCGGATTTCGAGCCGGGAGTTGAATCTTCTATAGTTCCGGTCTGGGTGAGCTTTGAGGGAATTAAGCCGCAAGTAGCAAAGAAGAAAGGGATCTACTACGTAGCCAAGTGCCTCGGGAATCCTCTTCGAGCGGATGAAGCAACGGCTTGTGATCGAAACCATAGAAATCCTCGGATGTTGGTGGAGATTGATGTCGCTAAGCCTTTGCAAAGATTTGTCATGATCCGCATTGGTACGAAATACTATGAACAAGAAGTCACTTATGAGAAAATCCCGGACTATTGTAAGCGATGTTCTAATTTTAGGCACAAAACGAAAGATTGTAGTAGAAAGACTAGGGATTTTGCGGATGATCAAGAATTGGACATTGAGGGGTCCGGCGATGGGATAACAGCCAATATTGCTCAAGATCGTGGCACTAAGGGTCCGGCGATCGCCACGGAGAACAACAATGCTCGTGCCGTGATCCCCAAGAATCGTGGCAACAAGGATTCTAACGAATGGATTGTCGTGGATAAACGAGGAAAAAAGGGTACGAAGAAAGAAGGGAAGATGAATCTTGACAAGACTACTCAAGATAATCAAGAAAGTATCAAGACTCTTGAGAAAGAAGATAATTCTGGACCAAGTAATGTTGGTAAAGTGGTCAATGAACTCCGAGAGGTGATCGAGGCTGAAAAACAAGAAGAGGAGGAGGATCGGATGGAAAAAGAACTTGAACCCTGGGTGCTTGATTTTGGGAATGATCCGAGGTACTCTCTTGTTGTCGAATATAGGAAAGACCTCATTGATATGATGTATGATGCCGGACGCAACTCTTATGTGCACTATGGTCGTGATATGATCAATACCCTTTGTGATGCCAAACTTGGACAAATTAAGGGAAAAGGTGTGGATTTAGATATGCATAAAGAGAAAAAAAATGCTGAAGTAATTTTGGATGAGGAGGTGTTAAAACAGCGCATGATTGCGCCGAAGGGAATTATCTTGCGCGATCGGGTCGCGCCTGTCGCCTCGCCGAGTGTGCGCGGGGCGTCGCCTGATGCCCGCGCAAGCGCGCGCTCTCGCCAGCGCGCGGCGCCAACCCCTGCGCGCGAGAACTCGCTGGATACCCGCGCCAACCTGCGCCCGCGCGAGCAACGATATGCGCTATCACCAGATCGCGCGCGATACTCCAGCGGCCGCGCGCTCGAGCACCCGCCCATCGATTCCGCGTCCGAGCAACCACCCAGCGCTCGCGCGCCCGATGCCAAACTCCCGCTCAGCGCCCGCGCGCCCGATTCCGAACTCCCGCCCAGCGCCCGCGCGCCCGATGCCGAACTCCCGCTCAGCACCCGCGCGCCCGATGCCGTACTCCCGCTCAGCGCCCGCGCGCCCAATTCCGAACTCCCGCACAGCGCCCGCGCGCCCGAGATCCAGCCCAGCGCCCGCGCGCCCGAGATCCCGCCCAGCGGCCGCGCGCCCGATCCCGAACTCCCGCACAGCACCCGCGCGCCCGAGGCCACATTCCCGCACAGCGCCCCATCGCTCGGCACTGCCCCGCCCAGCGCCCGCGCGCCTGATGCCGAACTCTCGCAAACTGCCCGCGCGCCCGGCACTACCCCGCCCAGCGCGCTCGATGCCGAATTCTCGCACAGCGCCCGCGCGCTCGGCACTACCCCGCTCAGCGCCCGCGCGCCCGATGCCGAATTCCCGCACAGCGCCCGCGCGCCCGGCACTGCTCCGGACAGCGCCCGCTCGCCGAGTGCTCGTGCAACCGAGAAAATAATTCCACTTGCTCCAAATCTTACCACTTTGAAAGAACTTGGGAATTGTGAATTAGCTACTGATATTGACTATATTCCTTCTAATTTGCAGGTAGATGATGAGGGACATGAGGAGTCAATTGGACAAACCACCAATAACTCGGCTACTCAATCTTTCGATACTTCGGATTATGAGCCGGATGAGACTGCTTGTCCTCTGTCGGATTCTGAAGCTTCAAAAACCCCTCCTCCGCAATCTAGGATTGATGGGGGAGTTTCTGAGGACGGTAGTAAGAAATTAAGCAAGAGTGCTAAGAAGAAAATTCGACAAAGGCGCAAAAAGCAGGAACAACTTGTCAGTTCTCCTCGGGTGCTAAGAAGCCAGCAGGCGAACGCTGGTATGCCACCCTCGGCAGTTGATCCATGATCAATACAATCATTTGGAATTGCAGGGGGATCGGTCATCAAGGTAAGCACCGATCAGTCAGAGAGTTGAAAAAAAGGTACAAAATTAAGATTTTTGTCATTATTGAACCGAAAATTAAACTTGATTCGGATTTTATATGTCGGAAACTGGGATACAAGAATATGGTCTCGAACTGCTCGAACCATATTTGGGTATTCTTTGATGACGACATTCAAATGGATGTTTTGGTTAACGACAGACAGCTTTTGCACGTCTGCGTTAAACAAAACATTCTTGCTACTGATGTTTTCATGAGTTTTGTGTATGCAGCCCACACACGCCATAAACGGCAGGAATTGTGGGATCTTTTGGCCTCGGTCTCCACCCCTGAACCTTGGATGGTTGGTGGCGACTTTAATACTGTGCAGAGCATTGAGGAGAAAAAAGGTGGGCCTCCACCGAAAATTGCTGAAATGGAGGATTTTAATTCATGTTTGGAGGCCTGTGGACTTTATGATCCGGGGACGCAGGGCAGCACTTTTACTTGGTACGCTCGAAAGGTGCATCAGAGATTGGATAGGGTTCTCGTTTCTTCGGGTTTCGTGGACGTCATCCCAAATTTCAAAGTTGTTCACCTTTCGAAGCATAAATCGGACCATTGTCCGATACTCATCCAGAGCGTCGAGTCACTTGAGAGGGGTCCTTCCTCATTTCGATTTCAGAAAATGTGGGTGAGGCATCATGGATTTCTGGATGTGGTGCGACAAAGCTGGAATCTTGAGGAGCAGGCCATGGGTATGAGACGATTGCAGAACAAATTGGTTCGTTTGCGTGCTTGTCTTAAAAAGTGGAATAAGGAGGTCTTTGGGAATATTTTTGACAAAGTTGCATCTGCCGAAAAGGTTGTGGCAGCGGCTGAGAGGAAGTTCGAGGAGGACCCGTCGGATGATAATCTGATAGAGATGAACCAAGCTAGTGCTAAACTCAGTCATACCCTTGCAATGGAAGAGGATTTTTGGCAGCAGAAATCGGCATGTAAATGGGCTGTTGAAGGGGAGCGGAAGACTAGGTATTTTCATAATCTTACCAAGAAAAAGAAGGTCCGAAATAGAATCCACAGTATTCTCGATGGTGGGAATGTGATCACGAGACAGGAAGATATTCAACACTCGGCTACTACGTTCTTTCACCATCTGCTTTCTAGGGAACAGGTTTCATTTGAGGATACGGATTTTGACCACATTCCTCATCTTGTTACTGTTGAGGATTCCACCATGCTGTCGCAGATGCCATCCTTAGATGAGGTCAAACAGGTGGTTTTCAGTATTTGTGCAGATTCTGTTGCAGGACCGGATGGTTATACTTCGCTCTTCTATCAGACTTGCTGGGATATTGTTGCCGAGGATGTTTTTCAGGCTGTTAGAGAATTTTTCTTGGGAGTTCCTATGCCTATGGCATTCACTTGCACTACTATTGTTTTAATTCAGAAAAAGGACAACCCAAAGACTTGGAAGGATTATAGGCCGATCAGCTTATGCAATGTCACAAATAAAATTATTTCTAAGCTGCTGACGGAGCGTTTAAGCTTGATTCTCCCTAAGTTGATCCTGCCGACACAATCTGGCTTCCTGCCCGGGAGACAGATCTCGGACAACATCTTGCTTGCCCAGGAGCTCATTCATGGGCTGAATGACAAAGTTAGAGGAGGTCGGGCGGTAATTAAGCTCGACATGGCAAAAGCTTATGATAGGGTCCATTGGCCGTTTCTGTTTAAGATGATGGAAAAATTGGGATTTGATCGGCGCTGGCTGAGCATGATGAGGAGTTGTGTGACCAATTGCAGGTTTTCGGTCCTGGTCAATGGGCAGGCTGCAGGTTTCTTTCAGTCTTCGCGGGGATTGAGGCAGGGTGATTCAATCTCCCCTGCTTTGTTCATTCTGGCGGCAGAATGGGTCTCTCGGAAATTGGCCAAACTTGTGCTTGATTTCCCGTCGGTTAGGTATGATCAAAATTCTGATTTTCCTATTCCTAATCTTTCTTATGCTGACGATATGATTGTGTTTTGTAATGGTAATTTGGCTGCGATTAAGAAGGTTTACAAAGTTCTGGGAGAGTATGAGCGAGTTTCTGGTCAACTGATTAGTGCTGAGAAGAGCTCGTTTGTGCTTTCCAAATATTGTTCTTCTGCTAAGGTGCAGGCGGTCCATAGTGCCACAGGTTTCCAGCATGGTTCGCTGCCTATGAATTACTTGGGTTGCCCGTTGTATACTGGGAATAAAAAGCAATCGTTATATGGTGGTCTTATTGGCAAGATTAGAGGCAGGTTGATGGGATGGGAACGCATTCATCTTTCACCAGGGGGGCGGCTCACGTTGGTAAAGAGTGTTCTTTCCACAATGCCACTTTACTTGATGCAGGTGCTGCAACCGCCCAAAGGAATTCTAAAGAAAATCGAGGTGATGATGAACAGTTTCTATTGGGGTAAATATGGCAAGCACAGTAAGATCATTTGGTGTAAATGGAAGGACATTTGCTTTCCATTTCAGGAAGGTGGCATTGGGGTCAGGCGTATGTCAGACATGGTGGACTGTTTTTCTCACCGGCTGTGGTGGAACTTCAGGAAGCAGGACTCCCTTTGGGCTCAATTTTTAGCCGCTCGGTACTGTAAGGGAATTCACCCCTCCCAGGCGTCGCCTACTGTGCATAGCTCGGCAATCTGGAAAAGAATGTGCTTGGTTCGGGACAAGACTGAGTCCCTCATTTTTTGGCAACTGGGCACAGGAGATATTTCATTCTGGTCGGACCATTGGTTGCTTGAGGGGCCCCTCCGGCAGATGGTCATTCGGGATTCTTACCCCTCGGCCAAAGTTAGGGAATTCTGGAGAGACGGGTACTGGGACATTTCTAAGCTTAATGAGTTATTACCTCATCATTTGGTGCAGAATATATTGGCGGTCCCAATTGGCACTGACAAGGACACGCTGTTTTGGAAGAGGGAGTCGAATGGCATCTTTTCTATTAAATCAATTTGGGAGGAGATTCGGGCGAGAAGGGCTGAGCAGGATCTTATGGCAAAGCTATGGAATTCTCAGCTGACTCCTACCATTTTGATTTTTGTGTGGAGATTGCTTCATAATTGGATCTCGGTGGACAGCAGAATCAAATCGAAAGGGTTTTCATTCGCTTCTAAGTGCGCTTGCTGCAGTCAAGAGGAGGATGTTGCGCACCTTTTCTTGACTGGTTTCAAGGCTCGGCGCATTTGGGATTTTTTTGGGAGATTGTTTCGGTTGGTGATACCTAATACCACGAGAGTTTCGGTTATGTTGAGTCATTGGCTTAGCTCGGTACAATTCTTGGGAAAAGGTAATATTCGTAGTATTCTCCCGATGCTGGTCCTATGGTACATTTGGGATGCTCGTAACAATCATCGGTACCGAAACAAACGTTTTGTGGTGAGCGTGGTTATCCAAAGAATTTGGCAGCATGTGTATGTCCTGTTTCAGAGTGGGCTTTTGCCTATTAAGCTTTGGCGTGGAAGTGTACATACGGCTGGGTTTTTCGGATTTACCGTTTACTTCAGGAGGATTCAGCAGATTCATACTGTTCAGTGGACTAAGCCTCCGGCGGGTTGGATTAAGATTAACACTGATGGAGCTTCGAAGGGTAATCCAGGTTTGGCTGGAGCTGGTGGTATTGCTAGGGATTCCAATGGTAAGGTGTGCTTTGCATACTATTCTTATCTTGGCATCCAGTCGAACAACTTTGCGGAGCTGTCGGCAATCTTGGAGGGTCTTCGGGTCGCTATCGGCCGAGGGTACCAGAAGATTTGGATCGAGAGTGATTCGAGCGTGGTTCTGAGGCAAATTCAAGATGGTGGCACAATTTCTTGGGATAAGCAACATTTGCTTATGAAAATCCGTGCGTTCATGAAAGTGGCAATCATCAGATGGTCACACATTTTCCGAGAGGGGAATGCTTCAGCTGACTACCTTGCTAATAGGGCTTGTGAAGATTTGAATTCGGGGATTCTAGAGTCTTCGGACATTCATGGCAAATTGCTTGGCCTCACCAGAGTGGATAAGTTTGGTCTTCCTAATTTTCGCTTTAAATATGTTTTACAAGATTAAAAATTGGGGTTTTTCTTGGATATTATATTTCATTTGCCTGTTTGATGGTTTTGTGAGGTTTTGTAGGATTTCATTGTCGAGCACCAGGTGCAGAGGGAAACAGGGCGTCCCGATTGCGCAGCCGCGTGTGCCAGCCGAGTGCCTGCCGAGGCCTGCCGAGCGCCTTCCGGGTGTGATGCGCGTGCGCGCGCCGAGGCCTGCCGAGCGCCTTCCGGGTGTGCTGCGCGCGCGCGTGCTCCCCTTGCCGAGGCCTGCCGAGCGCCTTCCAGGTGTGCTGCGCGCGCACGCGCTCCCCTGCCGAGGTCCTGCCGAGCGGCTCCCGACTGCCTGCCGAGAGCCTGCTGCGCATCTGCCGAGTGTCTGCCGAGTGCGTGCCGAGCATTGGCCGAGCGCCTGCCGGGAGCGTGCCGTGCGTCTTTCGCGCACCTGCCGAGGGCCGCATGGGCACGTCCCGAGGGCCTGCCGAGTGTCTGCAATGCTTGTGGGTTATCTTTTTGGGATTGACCTCGGTCTCCTAGTCTGCAACTTTGATGAATTGATGGATAATCTTGTGCAAGTGGTCCGAATTCCTAAGTTTTACTTAGGAGGGATTGATTCATTTCTCCCAGAATGCAACTTGAGGTACTTGACGGTTAACTCTGTACAATCTGTCCGTTTCATGGAGAAACATCAATGGCACACACTGATGATTATGATTGAGGTGAGGTGCATCTCCATGAGCGTTGAGCTTGCTCCGCTAGTTTGTGACTTTTTGGAATTGACGGTATTTATTGTACAATTTGCCTGTTTCGTGGAGAAACATCAATGGCACACACCAATGATTGGGATTGAGGTGAGGTGCATCTCCACGGGTGTTGAGCTTGCTCCACCGTTCGGTTCCCGCTATATGGAGAAATATCAATGGCACACACCGATGATTATGATTGAGGTGAGGTGCATCTCCATAAGTGTTGAGCTTGCTCCACTTCTTGGGAACCTTATGTACTTGACGGTTTACTCAAATTGGATTGACTGCTTTTCGTTGGTGAGGGAAATAAGAGCGAACCCTGGAAAAGACACCCACATGCAAAAGTCAGTGGGGGAAAAAAGAGGGAAAGCTGGAAAAAACACTCACCCTAGAGTTAATCATTTTCATTTATTGGTTAGGTTAGATGGTCTAGATAGGTTAGTTTGCCTTCTTTTGTATTATAGGTTAGTCGTTAGGGTTGCATTTCTTTTGCATTTTCAATTTTTGCCCCTTTGCTTCTGGATTTGGTTTTATCATTTTCTTGGTCGGTGGTTTTTTGCTTGGAAATTGTACAATCCGTTCGTGCTGATTTTTGAAAGCTCGGGTCCCCCTGCGTTGCGCGCGCGCCTGCCGAGTCCGCGCGGTATGCCTGCGCCCTGCGCGCACGCGCTCCCGCTCGCATCGCCCGCCCGCGCGCTCGCGCATCGTCCGCGCGCATGGCGCCCGCGCGCGCATGGCCGACTCCGCGTGCCCGCGCGCCTGCCCTCTGCTGCCTCGCGTGCATCTTGCCTGCCCGCACACCCGCTCGGTTGAGTCCCGCGCGCCCGCCCGATGCGCCTTGCGCGCTCGCCCACAGCGCCCGCGCGCGCACTTGCGGATCCTGCTCGCCCGCCCGCGCGCTGCGCTCCCGTCCGCAGCTTCCCGAGTGCCGCGTCCCGCGCGCATGCCCGCACACCCGCTCGGCCGCGTCCCCGCATCTGTCCGCCGGGCCTCGTCGCTCCCGCTCGAGCTTGTCCACGCGCTCCGCGCGCCCGCCCCGCGGCCTTTGTGGTTTTTCAAGCTTCATTTCCTCTGCTCGTGCATTTGGTTTCTTTTGTTCGATTGCCTGAAGTTTTTGTTATTTTGCCTGAGTGTTATTTTATTTTTTGTTATTTGCCTTATTGTTTTAGGTCTTTTGCTTTTAGGCGCCTGTTTTGCCTTCTTGTCATTTATTTCAGGGTTAAGTTTAGCTGGTCCAATTTTGACTGTCTTACGATGTACTTGGGGTTTTCCCACTTGTTTTTTTCGTTCTATATATGAGGTGGGGGCCTCCCTAAAAACCCTACGGTCCATTTTTGGCCGGTTTCGTTAAAAAAAAAAAAAAAAAAAAAACCCTAAACCCTAAACCCTAAACCCTAAACCTAAACCAAACTAAACCAAAACCAAAACCAAAAAAAGCTCTCGCCCTCCCGACGCCACGCCAATCACCGACGAGGGTTTCTGATCGGACGGCAACCACCGCTGCAGTCCTGCTATGGACAAGCCACCGGACGACGACATGCCACGTCCGCCTGACGTTGCGCTGCCGCGCCGGACGTACGCTGCTGCCGCTGCAGCCTCTACTAAGGACGGAAAAGTAGACTTCCGTCTACCGGATGACCTCGCGAGATTGAAATCTTTTGATCTTTCGACGTTCACTCCGTTGGGTCAAATAACGGAGTATCAAGGAAGACCTGCCGTGGTCTTTACCGAAGCTGAGGAACAGGAGCTATGTGAAGACTTCAAGTTTGCGTTGGTAGGGAAGTTCGTGAAAACATACCCATCGATGAGCCAACTTCACTATTGCTTCCGACAGATGGCCTTCAAAAAGGAGGTTAGATTGACGTTGCTTGATGAATTCCATGTGTTGATCCGGTGTGCAACTCACGAAGATTATGCTCGGCTATTCGCGAAAAACACATGGAACTTTCGTGATCATGAGATGCGGATGTTGAAGTGGACGCCGGACTTTGAGCCGGGGATCGAATCTTCAATTGTGCCTGTTTGGGTGAGCTTCGAGGGAATCAAGCCGCAAGTGGCAAAAAAGAAGGGCCTTTACTATGTTGCTAAGTGTCTCGGAAATCCCCTTCGAGCGGACGAAGCAACAGCTTGTGATCGCAACCACCGGAACCCTCGCATGCTCGTAGAAATTGACGTCGCCAAGCCTTTGCAACGATTTGTCATGATTCGGATTGGAACGAAATACTATGAACAAGAAGTCACGTATGAGAAGGTGCCGGATTATTGCAAAAGATGCTCTAATTTTCGACACAAAACAAAAGATTGCACTAGAAAAGAGAGAGAATTTGTGGCGGATCAAGAATTTGAGGAGGGAAGTTTTGATATAATTGCACAAGATCGGATGGACATTCCGATCACTACTAAGAACAACAAAACTCGTGCGGTTATTCCAAAAAATCGCGGAAATAAGGATGCCAATGAGTGGGTGATGGTTGAGAGAAGAGGGAAAAAAGAGAAGGGGAAAACTGTTAGAACGAATCTTGACAAGATTCAAGAAAATCAAGAAGAATTTCAAGATCCTCAAGATGAAGTCAAGATTCTTGTAAAAGATGAGAACTCCGGACCGAGTAATGCAGAAACCGCGATCAAGGAACTCCGTCAAATAATCAACATTGAAAATCATGAGGGGGAGGAAGTTCGGCGGGAGAAAGAACTCGAAGCTTGGGTTCTTGATTTCGCCAAGGATCCGCGGTACTCTCTTGTGTCGGACTACAGAAAGGAACTCATTGAGATGATGTATGATGCCGGGCGCAATTCCTATGTGCATTATGGCCGAGACATGATCAACACCCTTTGTGATAACAAACTTGGGAAAATTAAGGGGAAAAGTGTGGATATAATGGTGCACAAAGAAAATGAAGATTCGGAAGAATTTTTTGATGAGGAAGTTCTCAAACAGCGAATGAAGGCACCCACGGGAATTATATTGCGAGATCGCGTCGTGTCCCTCGACCAATCGCCTGCGCGCGGAACCCCGCCTGGTGGCTGCCGAGACTTGCGCGCGCGGGACCAGCACGCGTTGCCTGCCAGCGCGCGCGAGAACCCGCCCAGCGCGGGCGACAACCCGCCCAGCGCGCGCGAGAACCTGCCCAGCGCGGGCGCGCAGGTCCAGCGCGCGGCGCCTACCCCTGCGCGCGAGATCTCGCCCGACGGCCGCTCCAGTTTTTCAAGCTTCATTTCCTCTGCTCGTGCATTTGGTTTCTTTTGTTCGATTGCCTGAAGTTTTTGTTATTTTGCCTGAGAGTTGTTTTATTTTTTGTTATTTGCCTTATTGTTTTAGGTCTTTTGCTTTTAGGCGCCTGTTTTGCCTTCTTGTCATTTATTTCAGGATTAAGTTTAGATGGTCCAATTTTGACTGTCTTACGATGTACTTTGGGGTTTTCCCCACTTGATTTTTCGTTCTATATATGAGGTGGGGGCCTCCCTAAAAACCCTACGGTCCATTTTCGGCCGGTTTCGTAAAAAAAAAAAAAAAAAAAACCCTAAACCCTAAACCCTAAACCCTAAACCCTAAACCCTAATTTTGATGTTGTTGATGATGCTGAAGTTGGGTTGAGCACCGGACA
Organism: Verbena officinalis; assembly: GCA_958496215.1. Lineage (NCBI taxonomy): Eukaryota > Viridiplantae > Streptophyta > Magnoliopsida > Lamiales > Verbenaceae > Verbena > Verbena officinalis. The sequence goes on from OY292391.1 coordinate 80,442, forward strand.
TGATCTTGGTGTAAAACAGGCTGACACGGTTAGCAATGGACAGGGCTTGCCGAAGAATAACAAAAATGGTCCTAAAATTACAGGAGGTACAAGCCAGGTTCAGACTTCTGAGACCATCACGAAACCTGAACTTGTGCAGAGGGCGGTTATCCCTAAGAACCGCTCTAACACTAACGCTAATGAATGGGTTGTGGTGGGACGGAAAGGGCAGAACCAAAAGAAAAAGCTGGACGAAAACCGTTTACCTGAGGAACAGCTGCAATATGGTGAGGTTAAGATTTTACAAAAGGAAGGCATCTCAGGTCCGAACAGAGCCGACGTGACTGGGGCGGAGATTCGTAAGCTTCTCTCGGATGAGGATAAAGACCGAGACTTACAGGAGGTTGAAATCAATAAAACAGAACAAGAGCTCGGAGACTGGTTGACCGACTTCAAGAATGCTCCTATGTACTCGTATGTCACAGATTACAGGCAGAATCTTATCAGTGACATCCACGCAGTTGGTGGTAACAATTATGTTTACGAGTCTCGGAAATTGATTGACGAACTATGTGACAAGAAGCTTGGTATCATCAAAGGAAAAGGGCTTGCTACTGAGGTTTCTGGGGATACTCAAGACCCCAAGGAATGGGATGAAGGGAAGATGGAACAGAAGCTGCAGGAACGTAAGGGAATTCTCATCCTGGAGCAGCTTGCAGAGGTGACGCCAACCCCATCTCCCGCTCCCCAGCGGGACACAGAGCTCCATTCAGTCCAAAACAACAACACGGCTTTAAGCAAGGAAGAGGGCTCAGGAGGGACATCGGGAGAGCATCGCCATAAGATACAGGATCCGGGAAACTGTACTCTCGTTACCTCGGATCGGGGTTCCATTCCTGACCTCCCGTTGGAGAATTTGGGGCAGGAAGGTGAAGACCATGGTGAGGAATCGGTTGGACAGACACCAATTCAGTCTGTGTCGGCTACTGATGACAGGAACCTGAGGGGTAGTGATAATGAGGATGACCCTTTGGATCCTAGTGGTAGCCTCTCAGATACCAACCCATCGGAATCGGTCTCGAAGTCTGAATTTCGGGAGAGTAACTATAATGAGGAGGCCACTTTGTCTGATGGAGGAAGCCAGAAATTGAGCAAAAGTGCCAAGAAAAGGCTCCGACAAAAGAAGAAGAAAGAGCTCGGGACGTCTACCAGGGTGCTAAGAAGCCAGACTTCGTCTGGAATGCCACCCTCCACTGGTTTGTCATGATTAATACGATCATTTGGAACTGCAGAGGGATCGGAAAACCTGGGAAGCACCGATCCGTCAAAGATATGAAAAGGAGGTACAGAGTTAAAATTTTTGTTATCATAGAACCTCAGCGGAAGTTAGATGCTGATTTCATGTGCCGGAAGCTAGGATATCAGAATGTGGTTTCGAATTGCTCGAACCACATTTGGGTATTCTACGACGACGACACTCATATTGATGTTCTGGTTAACGATAGACAGCTCCTGCATGTCTGCGTTAACCATAACATCTTGGCTACTAATGTTTTTATGAGCTTTGTGTATGCAGGCCATAACAGGAACAAACGGCAGGAGCTCTGGGATTTACTGGCCTCGGTATCCATGCCGGATCCGTGGATGGTTGGAGGAGATTTCAACATCGTGCAGCGTGTGGAAGAGAAGCTCGGAGGGCCCCCACCGAAAGTCGCTGCTATGGAGGACTTCAATAACTGTCTCGATGCTTGTGGCTTATTTGATCCCGGGTTTCAAGGTTGCACTTTTACGTGGAGAGCTAGGAAGGTCCTTCAGAGGTTGGACAGGGTTCTGGTTTCATCGGAATTCGTGGATGTTATCCCCAACTTCAAAGTTGTGAACCTGACTAAGCACAACTCGGACCACAGCCCTATGCTTATCAAAGGAGTCGAGCCCCTGGACAGAGGTCCTTCTTCATTTCGGTTTCAGAAAATGTGGGTTAAACATCACGGTTTTCTGGATTTGGTTAGAGAGAATTGGGCTCTGGAGGAACCGGCTATGGGCATGCGCAGATTACAGAATAAGTTGGTTAGGCTCAGAGGATGTTTGAAGACGTGGAATAAAGAGGTGTTTGGGAACATCTTTGATAGAGTGGCTGAGGCTGAGAAACGGGTGGCACAGGCTGAGCGTGACTTCGAAACAGATCCATCGGACTCCAATTTGATTGCTATGAATCAGGCGAGCGCTCAGCTTAACCATTCTCTTGCAATAGAGGAGGATTTCTGGCACCAAAAATCGGCGTGCAAATGGGCGGTGGAGGGGGAGCGGAACACGACCTTCTTTCACAGTCTTGCTAAGAAGAAGAAGGTCAGAAATCGCATCCATAAAATTCAGGATGGGGGAGCAGAGCTTACCAAGCAGGGAGATATCCAGTCTTCGGCTGCTAAATTCTTTCAGCTCTTGCTCTCCAAAGAAGATGTCAGCTTCGAGGAACGGGATTTTGATCATATACCTGCACTGGTCACGGCAGAGGACTCTCAGATGCTCTCGCAGATGCCTACTATGGAGGAAGTCAAGCAGATTGTTTTTAGTATTAATGGTGATTCGGTTGCCGGTCCGGACGGATACACCTCGTTGTTCTATCACACTTGCTGGGATATAGTTGCTGAGGACGTTTTCCATGCCGTTCGAGAATTTTTTGCAGGGGCCCCGATGCCTATAGCTTTCACCTGCACTACCATTGTTCTGATCCCAAAGTTGGCCGTCCCGAAGTCTTGGAAAGATTATAGACCGATTAGTCTATGTAATGTGACGAACAAGATTATATCCAAGCTTCTGTCAGAACGTCTGAGTTATATCATGCCAAAGCTGATTTCCCCTTCGCAGTCTGGTTTTCTCCCGGGACGCCTCATCACGGATAATATCCTGCTTGCACAGGAGCTGATTCACACGCTGAATGACAAGGTCCGAGGCGGCAGAGCGGTGATCAAACTTGATATGGCCAAGGCTTACGATAGGGTACACTGGCCATTCTTGCTCAAAATGATGGAGAAGCTGGGTTTTGATCATTCCTGGCTGCGCATGATGAGGTGCTGTGTGACTAACTGCAGATTCTCGGTGCTTATCAATGGCCAAGCGGCGGGTTTTTTCGAGTCTTCTAGAGGTTTGAGGCAGGGAGATTCTATCTCTCCATCTTTATTCATTCTGGCAGCAGAATGGCTCTCCAGAAAGCTTGATAATCTCGCGCTTGCTTTCTCCTCGGTCAGATATGATCATAGTGCTTCGATACTGGTTTCCCACCTGGCTTATGCTGATGATACGATTGTCTTCTGCAACGGTAACCTGGCTGCTATCAAGAAGGTCCACAGAGTTTTGGGGGAATATCAGCGGGTCTCTGGTCAGCTTATCAGTGCCGAAAAGAGCTCTTTTGTTCTCTCCAAGTACTGCTCTCCTAAAAAGATCCAAGCAGTGCACCGAGCGACTGGTTTTCAGCATGGTTCCCTGCCGATGACATACTTGGGATGTCCGCTCTACATTGGGAATAAGAAGCAATCTCTGTTTGCTGGCCTTCTCGATAAGATCAGGGGCCGTTTGATGGGATGGGAGAGAATTCATCTCTCCCCTGGAGGACGGCTCACTCTGGCAAAGAGCGTTCTTTCTACGATGCCTCTCTACTTGATGCAGGCTTTGCAGCCTCCGAAAGGTATTATAAAGAGGATTGAGCGCATGATGAACAGCTTCTACTGGGGCAAGTACGGCTCTAAAACAAAGATCTTGTGGTGTAAATGGAAGGACATCTGTTTCCCATTCCAGGAAGGAGGTGTGGGGGCAAGACGCCTATCAGACATGGTGGATTGCTTCTCGTACCGACTTTGGTGGAATTTCAGGACTAGGGAGTCTCTTTGGGCTCAATTTACGGCGGATCGGTATTGTAGAGGGATTCATCCTGGTCAGGCATCTGCTAGTATCCACAGTTCTGCTATTTGGAAACGGCTTTGTTCGGTTAGCGATAAGGCGGAGTCGCTGCTTTTTTGGCAGCTTGGCTCGGGCGATATCTCGTTCTGGTCGGATCATTGGCTTCACGAAGGACCACTCTGTCAGCTGGCCCCTGCCGTTGGTTATAGCTCCGTGAAAGTCAAGCATTTCTGGAGCAACGGACATTGGGACCATGTCAAGCTGAATGCAGCTCTTCCTTCGAATTTGGTTCAAAAGGTGATGGCTATCCCTATCTGTAGTGGGGAGGACAAGCTTCTGTGGAAGCTCGAGTCTGATGGGATGTTCTCCATCAAGTCCATCTGGGAAGATATTCGCGAAATAAGGGAAGTTCAGCCTCTTATGTCCAAAATTTGGAGTCCTCAGCTTACTCCTACGATCTCCATCTTCGTGTGGAGACTGTTGCACAATTGGGTCTCGGTTGATAGCAGGATTAAGTCGAAAGGGTATTCTTTTCCTTCCAAGTGCGCTTGTTGTAGTCAGGAGGAGGACATCAGTCATCTATTCTTGACGGGTTTCAAGGCAAGGAAGATCTGGGGCTTCTTCGCTCGACTGTTTCATATCACCCTCCCCAATACTGCTCAGGTTCCGGTCATGCTGAGTCACTGGCATAATTCTGTCGATTTCTTGGGCAAGGGCAACATCAGAAGCATCATTCCCCTGCTTATCCTCTGGTATATTTGGGACGCACGTAATAACCACAGATATAGAAACAAGAGGTTCGTGGTTAGTGTGATTGTGCAGCGGATCTGGCAACATGTATATATCCTGTTTCATAGTGGCCTTCTTCCGGTCCGTCTCTGGCGTGGGAGCATTCATGTGGCTGGTTTCTTTGGATTTATTATCCACTACCGTCAAGCTCAGAGGATTTACACAGTCAGATGGCGTAGGCCACCACAGGATTGGATTAAGATCAATACAGATGGCGCGTCAAAGGGTAACCCGGGTCCTTGCGGTGCTGGCGGCATCGCTAGGGACTGCACTGGTAAGGTTTGTTTTGCATTTTATACCTATCTTGGTGTGAAATCTAACAATTTTGAAGAGCTTTGGGGTATTCTGGAAGGATTACAGATTGCTATTGGCAGAGGGTACCAGCACATTTGGGTAGAGAGTGATTCCAGGGTTGTCCTTAGGCAAATCGAAGAAGGAGGCACTATTTCTTGGGAGAAACAGCACCTGCTGATGAAGATTCGGGCGTTCATGGATGTGGCCGTCATTCGATGGTCCCATATATACCGGGAAGGGAATGCTGCTGCGGACCACTTGGCAAATCAAGCTTGTCATGAGCTGGAGAGTCGAGTTTTGGAGCCGACGGATATCCAAGGAAAGTTGCTCGGCATCATTCGAGTAGATAAGTTTGATCTTCCGTACTTTCGATTTAAATATGATCTACTTAATTAATCTTCTTTCGCTGATAGTGCATTGCTCTCTCATTTGCCAGTTTGATGGTTTGATTAGTGTTTGCAGGTTTCTTGGTCTTAAGACTTGTCTTGGGACTTATCTTTGGACGGGCGTTGGCTTGGAAATGGGGATTGACTCTGTTCTCCCAGTCTGCAACTTTATGCACTTGATGGATAAATTTGTACATGATGTCGTGCTTGTCGAGCCTTGGTACCATGGGACTGACTCCTGTGTCCTAGTCTGCAACTTGATGTACTTAACGGTATTTTTTGTACATACTGCCCGTTACGTGGAGAAACATCAATGGCACACACCGATGATTCTGATTGAGGTGAGGTGCATCTCCATGGGTGTTGAGCTTGCTCCACCAGATTGTTACTCCTATGATTTGACGGCTACTTATGTACACATTGCCCGTTTCGTGGAGAAACATCAATGGCACACACCGATGATTATGATTGAGGTGAGGTGCATCTCCATGGGTGTTGAGCTTGCTCCACCAGTCTGGAACTTGATGGATTTGATGGATCATTTGGTACATATTGTCTGTTTCGTGGAGAATCATCAATGGCACACACCGATGATTATGATTGAGGTGAGGTGCATCTCCACGGGTGTCGAGCCTGCTCCACCAAATTGCTGTCTTTGTCGATTTCATCTTGGGGACCATGTCGTCTCCCAGCCTCATTTTTGGGACTGGTTTGAGCTGAGTTGCTGCTGGATTCTTGCTGATTACCGCATTGTCGAGCCCTGGCCTACATCTGCGGTCTCTCTAATTGAGTTTGACATTTCCGGTTGCCGGATCTTCAAAGGGGTCTCGTATACCTTGCTGATTTTGTGCTTGAGCCATCCCTTGCTGCTTTGGAGTTCTCCTCGCGATGCTGCGTCTGTTCAGATAGAAGACTCTTCACATTATAGATGGAAGCCTTTTTTCACTTTTAGTGTGACTCATTCTGTATGCTTGCTTCACGAGTTTTCCCGTTGTCATTCGCGTACTGTTTTTCAGCTTTTGTTTTGCCCTCGGGGCTGTAGTTTGGTTAGGTTTAGATGGCTTTCCTTTAGCTTTCTTTGGTTGTACTTTGGGGATTTTCCCATTTGACTTTGCTTTGGTGTTCTATATATGAGGTGAGGGCCTCCCTAAAAACCCCACGGTCCGTTTTTTCGGCCGGTTTCGGTTAAAAAAAAAAAAAAAAAACCCTAAACCCTAAACCCTAAACCCTAAACCCTAAAACCCTAAACCCTAAACCCTAAACCCTAAACCCTAAACCCGAAACCCTAAACCCTAAACCCTAAACTCTAAACCCTAAACCCTAAACCCTAAACCCTAAACCCTAAACCAAACCTAAACCTAAACTAAAACCAAACCTAAACCTAAACCACCAAAAAGCTCTCGCCCTCCCGATGCCACACCAATCACCGACGAGGGTTTCTGATCGGACGGCAACCACCGCTGCCGTCCTGCCATGGACAAGCCACCGGACGATCACATGCCACGTCCGCCTGACGTTGCGCTGCCGCGCCGGACGTACGCTGCTGCCGCGGCAGCCCCTACTAAGGACAGAAAAGTAGACTTCCGTCTACCGGATGACCTCGCGAGATTGAAATCTTTTGATCTTTCGACGTTCACTCCGTTGGGTCAAATAACGGAGTATCAAGGAAGACCTGCCGTGGTCTTTACCGAAGCTGAGGAAGAGGAGCTATGTGAAGACTTCAAGTTTGCGTTGGTAGGGAAGTTCGTGAAAACATATCCTTCGATGAGCCAACTCCACTATTACTTCCGACAGATGGCCTTCAAAAAGGAGGTTAGACTGACGTTGCTTGATGAATTCCATGTGTTGATCCGGTGTGCAACTCACGAAGACTATGCTCGGCTATTCGCGAAAAACACATGGAACTTTCGTGATCATGAGATGCGGATGTTGAAGTGGACGCCGGATTTTGAGCCGGGGATCGAATCTTCAATTGTGCCTGTTTGGGTGAGTTTCGAGGGAATCAAGCCGCAAGTGGCAAAGAAGAAAGGGCTTTACTACGTCGCCAAGTGCCTTGGGAATCCTCTTCGAGCGGACGAAGCAACGGCGTGTGATCGCAACCATCGGAACCCTCGCATGCTTGTAGAGATTGATGTAGCGAAACCGCTACAAAGATTTGTTATGATTCGTATTGGCACGAAGTATTATGAACAAGAAGTTACTTATGAGAAAGTCCCGGATTATTGCAAGAGATGCTCTAATTTTCGACACAAAATGAAAGATTGCAATAGGAAGACTAGAGAACTCGTGGAAGATCAAGACTTGAAGATTGAGGATTTGGGTGAAGGGGTAACTGCCGAGCCTGATCAAGATCGTGGGAATAATGTTACGGAGATCACCATGGAGAACAATAAAACTCGTGCTGTTATCCCCAAGAACCGTGGCAACAAGGATACTAATGAATGAGTTGTTGTGGACAAACGTGGGAAAAAGGGCACGAAGAAAGAAGGAAAGCCGAATCTTGACAAGAGTGTTCAAGAAAATCAAGATAATCAAGAAAGTGTCAAGATTCTTGTGAAGGAAGGAAATTCAGGGCCGAGTAATGTTGGTAAAGTGGTCAAGGATCTTCGGGAGGTGATCGAGTCAGACAGGCAAGATGAGGATGAGGATCGGCGAGAAAAAGAACTTGGCCCTTGGGTTCTGGATTTTGCGAATGATCCGAAGTACTCTCTTGTTTCGGAATATAGGAAGGAGCTTATCGAGATCATGTATGATGCTGGACGCAATTCCTACGTTCATTATGGCAGGGACATGATCAACACGCTTTGTGACACTAAACTTGGGAAAATTAAAGGAAAAGGTGTTGCTATGGATAGTCAAGGAGATATTCAAGATTCTGAAGAGTTGGTTATTTTGGATGAAGAAATGCTAAAAAAAAGAAATCAAGCGCCGAAGGGAATTATTTTGCGCGAGAATGCTGCGCCTACCGACTCGCCTAGTGCGCGCGGTGCGTCGCCTGACGCCCGCGCACGCATGCGCGCCAGGCCACGTGCGGCGCCCAACCCTGCCCGCAAAAACTCGCTTGACGGCCGCGTAAACCCGCGCGCGCGCGAGGCGCTCTCGCCAGATCGCGCGAGACTCTCACCCTGCGGCCGCGCTACCGAGATCCAGCCCAGCGCCCGCGCGCCCGAGATCCCGCCCAGCGCCCGCGCCCCCCGATTCCGAACTCCTGCACAGCGCCCCGCGCGCCCGAGGCCACATCCCCGCACAGCGCCCCCGCGCTCGGCACTGCCCCGCCCACCGCCCGCGCGCCCGATGCCGAACTCTCGCAAAGCGCCCGCGCGCCCGGCACTACCCCGCCCAGCGCCCGCGCGCCCGATGCCGAATTCTCGCACAGCACCCGCGCGCTCGGCACTACCTTGCCCAGCGCCCGCGCGCCCGATGCCGAATCCCCGCACAGCGCCCGCGCGCCCGGCACTGCTCCGGACAGCGCCCGCTCGTGCAACCGAGAAAAAAATTCCACTTGCTCCAAATCTTACCACTTTGAAAGAACTTGGGAATTGTGAATTAGCTACTGATATTGACTCTATTCCTTCTAATTTGCAGGTAGATGATGAGGGACACGAGGAGTCAATTGGACAAACCACCAATAACTCGGCTACTCAAACTTTCGATACTTCGGATTATGAGCCGGATGAGACTGCTGGTCCTCTGTCGGATTCTGAAGCTTCAAAAACCCCTCATCCGCAATCTAGGATTGATGGGGGAGTTTCTGAGGACGGTAGTAAGAAATTAAGCAAGAGTGCTAAGAAGAAAATTCGACAAAGGCGCAAAAAGCAGGAACAACTTGTCAGTTCTACTCGGGTGCTAAGAAGCCAGCAGGCGAACGCTGGTATGCCACCCTCGGCAGTTGATCCATGATCAATACAATCATTTGGAATTGCAGGGGGATCGGTCAGCAAGGTAAGCACCGATCAGTCAGAGAGTTGAAAAGAAGGTACAAAATTAAGATTTTTGTCATTATTGAACCGAAAATTAAACTTGATTCGGATTTTATATGTCGGAAACTGGGATACAAGAATATGGTCTCGAACTGCTCGAACCATATTTGGGTATTCTTTGATGACGACATTCAAATGGATGTTTTGGTTAACGACAGACAGCTTTTGCACGTCTGCGTTAAACAAAACATTCTTGCTACTGATGTTTTCATGAGTTTTGTGTATGCAGCCCACACACGCCATAAACGGCAGGAATTGTGGGATCTTTTGGCCTCGGTCTCCACCCCTGAACCTTGGATGGTTGGTGGCGACTTTAATATTGTGCAGAGCATTGAGGAGAAAAAAGGTGGGCCTCCACCGAAAATTGCTGAAATGGAGGATTTTAATTCATGTTTGGAGGCCTGTGGACTTTATGATCCGGGGACGCAGGGCAGCACTTTTACTTGGTACGCTCGAAAGGTGCATCAGAGATTGGATAGGGTTCTCGTTTCTTCGGGTTTCGTGGACGTCATCCCAAATTTCAAAGTTGTTCACCTTTCGAAGCATAAATCGGACCATTGTCCGATACTCATCCAGGCGTCGAGTCACTTGAGAGGGGCCCTTCCTCATTTCGATTTCAGAAAATGTGGGTGCGTCATCATGGATTTCTGGATGTGGTGCGACAAAGCTGGAATCTTGAGGAGCAGGCCATGGGTATGAGACGATTGCAGAACAAATTGGTTCGTTTGCGTGCTTGTCTTAAAAAGTGGAATAAGGAGGTCTTTGGGAATATTTTTGACAAAGTAGCATCTGCCGAAAAGGTTGTGGAAGCGGCTGAGAGGAAGTTCGAGGAGGATCCGTCGGATGATAATCTGATAGAGATGAACCAAGCTAGTGCTAAGCTCAGTCATACCCTTGCAATGGAAGAGGATTTTTGGCAGCAGAAATCGGCGTGTAAATGGGATGTTGAAGGGGAGCGGAACACTAGGTATTTTCATAATCTTACCAAGAAAAAGAAGGTCCGAAATAGAATCCACAGTATTCTCGATGGTGGGAATGTGATCACGAGACAGGAAGATATTCAACACTCGGCTACTACGTTCTTTCACCATCTGCTTTCTAGGGAAGAGGTTTTATTTGAGGACAGGGATTTTGACCACATTCCTCATCTTGTTACTGTTGAGGATTCCACAATGCTGTCGCAGATGCCATCTTTAGATGAGGTCAAACAGGTGGTTTTCAGTATATGTGCAGATTCTGTGGCAGGACCGGATGGGTACACTTCGCTCTTCTATCAGACTTGCTGGGAGATTGTCGCTGAGGATGTTTTCCAGGCTGTCAGAGAATTTTTCTTGGGAGTTCCTATGCCTATGGCCTTCACCTGCACTACTATTGTTCTAATCCCGAAAGTGGAAACCCCAAAGACTTGGAAGGATTATAGACCGATCAGCTTATGCAATGTGACGAACAAAATTATTTCTAAGCTGCTTACGGAGCGCCTGAGCTTGATTCTACCCAGGTTGATTTTGCCGACACAGTCCGGCTTCCTGCCCGGGAGACAGATCTCGGACAACATCTTGCTTGCCCAGGAGCTCATTCATGGGCTGAATGATAAAGTTAGAGGAGGTCGGGCGGTAATTAAGCTCGACATGGCAAAAGCTTATGATAGGGTTCATTGGCCGTTTCTGTTTAAGATGATGGAAAAATTGGGTTTTGATCGATGCTGGCTGAACATGATGCGGAGCTGTGTGACCAATTGCAGGTTTTCGGTTCTGGTCAATGGGCAGGCTGCAGGTTTCTTTCAGTCTTCGCGTGGATTGAGGCAGGGAGATTCAATCTCCCCGGCTTTGTTCATTCTGGCGGCAGAATGGGTCTCTAGGAAACTGGCCAAACTTGTGCTTGATTTCCCGTCGGTCAGGTATGATCAAAATTCTGATTTTCCTATTCCTAATCTTTCTTATGCTGATGATATGATTGTTTTTTGTAATGGTAATTTGGCTGCGATTAAGAAGGTTTACAAAGTTTTGGGAGAGTATGAGCGAGTTTCTGGTCAGCTGATAAGTGCTGAGAAGAGCTCGTTTGTGCTTTCCAAATATTGTTCTTCCTCTAAGGTGCAGGCGGTCCATAGTGTTACAGGTTTCCAGCATGGTTCACTACCTATGAATTACTTGGGCTGCCCGCTGTATACTGGGAATAAGAAACAATCGTTATTTGGCGGTCTTATTGGCAAAATTAGAGGCAGGTTGATGGGATGGGAACGCATACACCTTTCGCCAGGGGGGCGGCTCACGTTGGTAAAGAGTGTTCTTTCCACAATGCCGCTTTACTTGATGCAGGTGCTGCAACCGCCCAAGGGAATTCTAAAGAAAATTGAGGTGATGATGAACAGTTTCTATTGGGGTAAATATGGCAAGCACAGTAAGATCATTTGGTGTAAATGGAAGGACATTTGCTTTCCATTTCAGGAAGGTGGCAATGGGGTCAGGCGTATGTCAGACATGGTGGACTGTTTTTCTCACCGGTTGTGGTGGAACTTCAGGAAGCAGGACTCCCTTTGGGCTCAATTTTTAGCCGCTCGGTACTGTAAGGGAATTCATCCCTCCCAGGCATCGCCTACTGTGCATAGCTCGGCAATCTGGAAAAGAATGTGCTTGGTTCGGGACAAGACTGAGTCCCTCATTTTTTGGCAACTGGGCACAGGAGAAATTTCATTCTGGTCGGACCATTGGTTGCTCGAGGGGCCCCTCCGGCAGCTGGTCATTCGGGATTCTTACCCCTCGGCCAAAGTTAGGGAATTCTGGAGAAACGGGTGCTGGGACATTTCTAAGCTTAATGAGTTATTACCTCATCATTTGGTGCATAATATATTGGCGGTCCCAATTGGCACTGACAAGGACACGTTGCTTTGGAAGAGGGAGTCGAATGGCATCTTTTCTATTAAATCAATTTGGGAGGAGATTCGGGCGAGAAGGGCTGAGCAGGATCTTATGGCAAAGCTATGGAATTCTCAACTGACTCCTACCATTTCGATTTTTGTGTGGAGATTGCTTCATAATTGGATCTCGGTGGACAACAGAATCAAATCGAAAGGGTTTTCATTCGCTTCTAAGTGCGCTTGCTGCAGTCAAGAGGAGGATGTTGCGCACCTTTTCTTGACTGGTTTCAAGGCTCGGCGCATTTGGGACTTTTTTGGGAGATTGTTTCGGTTGGTGATACCTAATACCACGAGAGTCTCGGTTATGTTGAGTCATTGGCATAGCTCGGTGCAATTCTTGGGAAAAGGTAATATTCGTAGTATTCTCCCGATGCTGGTCCTATGGTACATTTAGGATGCTCGTAACAATCATCGGTACCGAAACAAACGTTTTGTGGTGAGCGTGGTTATCCAAAGAATTTGGCAGCATGTGTATGTCCTATTTCAGAGTGGGCTTTTGCCTATTAAGCTTTGGCGTGGAAGTGTACATGCGGCTGGGTTTTTCGGATTTACCATTTACTTCAGGAGGATTCAGCAGATTCATACTGTTCAGTGGACTAAGCCTCCGGCGGGTTGGATTAAGATTAACACTGATGGAGCTTCGAAGGGTAATCCAGGTTCGGCTGGAGCTGGTGGTATTGCTAGGGATTCCAATGGTAAGGTGTGCTTTGCATACTATTCTTATCTTGGCATCCAGTCGAACAACTTTGCGGAGCTGTCGGCAATCTTGGAGGGTCTTCGGGTCGCTATCGGCCGAGGGTACCAGAAGATTTGGATCGAGAGTGATTCGAGCGTGGTTCTGAGGCAAATTCAAGATGGTGGCACAATTTCCTGGGATAAGTAACATTTGCTTATGAAAATCCGTGCGTTCATGAAAGTGGCAATCATCAGATGGTCACACATTTTCCGAGAGGGGAATGCTTCAGCTGACTACCTTGCTAATAGGGCTTGTGTAGATTTGGATTCGGGGATTCTTGAGTCTTCGGACATTCATGGCAAATTGCTTGGCCTCACCCGAGTGGATAAGTTTGGTCTTCCCAATTTTCGCTTTAAATATGTTTTACAAGACTAAAAGTTGGGGTTTTTCTTGGATATTATATTTCATTTGCCTGTTTGATGGTTTTGTGAGGTTTTGTAGGATTTCATTGTCGAGCACCAGGTGCAGAGGGAAGCAGGGCGTCCCGATTGCGCAGCCGCGTGTGCCTGCCGAGTGCCTGCCGAGGCCTGCCGAGCGCCTTCCGGGTGAGCTGCGCGCACACGCGCTCCCCTGCCGAGGTCCTGTAGTGTGGTTCCCGACTGCCTGCCGTGAGCCTGCTGCGCATCTGCCGAGTGTCTGCCGAGTGCGTACCGAGCATCGGCCGAGCGTCTGCCGGGAGCGTGCCGTGCGTCTTTCGCGCGCCTGCCGAGGGTCGCATGGGCACGTCCCGAGGGCCTGCCGAGTGTCTGCGATGCTTGTGAGTTTTCTTTTTGGGATAGACCTCGGTCTCCTAGTCTGCAACTTTGATGAATTGATGGATAATCTTGTGCAAGTGGTCCGAATTCCTACGTTTTACTTAGGAGGGATTGATTCATTTCTCCCAGAATGCAACTTGAGGTACTTGACGGTTAACTCTGTACAATCTGTCCGTTTCATGGAGAAACATCAATGGCACACACTGATGATTATGATTGAGGTGAGGTGCATCTCCATGAGCGTTGAGCTTGCTCCGCTAGTTTGTGACTTTTCGGAATTGACGATATTTATTGTACAATTTGCCCGTTTCGTGGAGAAACATCAATGGCACACACCAATGATTGGGATTGAGGTGAGGTGCATCTCCACGGGTGTTGAGCTTGCTCCACCGTTCGGTTCCCGCTATATGGAGAAACATCAATGGCACACACCGATGATTATGATTGAGGTGAGGTGCATCTCCATAAGTGTTGAGCTTGCTCCACTTCTTGGGAACCTTATGTACTTGACGGTTTACTCAAATTGGATTGATTGCTTTTCGTTGGTGAGGGAAATAAGAGCGAACCCTGGAAAAGACACCCACATGCAAAAGTCAGTGGGGGAAAAAAGAGGGAAAGCTGGAAAAAACACTCACCCGAGAGTTAATGATTTTCATTTATTGGTTAGGTTAGATGGTCTAGATAGGTTAGTTTGCCTTCTTTTGCATTATAGGTTAGTTGTTAGGGTTGCATTTCTTTTGCATTTTCAATTTTTGCCCCTTTGCTTCTGGATTTGGTTTTATCATTTTCTTGGTCGGTGGTTTTTTGCTTGGAGATTGTACAATCCGTTTGTGCCGATTTTTGAAAGCTCGGGTTCCCCTGCGTTGCGCGCGCGCCTGCCGAGTCCGCGCGGTATGCCTGCGCCCTGCGCGCGCGCGCTTCCTATGCCTGCGTGCCCGCTCGCAGCGCCCGCCCGCGCGCTCGCGCATCGTCCGCGCGCATGGCGCCCGCGCGCGCACGTCTGTGTCCGTGCCCCAGCGCGCCTGCCTGCTGCCGCCGCGTACGCTTCTCGCCTCGACCGCGCGCATGGCGCCCGCGCGCCTGCCCCTTGTGTCCGCGCGCGCATGGCCGACTCCGCGTGCCCGCGCGCCTGCCCTCTGCTGCCTCGCGCGCATCTTGCCTGCCCGCACACCCGCTAGGCCGAGTTCCGCGCGCTCGCCCGATGCGCCTTGCGCGCTCGCCCACAGCGCCCGCGCGCGCACTTGCCGATCCTGCTCGCGCATGTCCGCGCGCCCGCTATGCGGCCCTTGTGTTTTGACATGATTCATTTCCTCAGCTCGCGTACCTCGTTTCAGGTGTTCGGTTGCCTGAAGAATTTGTCGTTTCTGCCCGAGAGTTCTTTTTCTTTTTGTTATTTGCCTTATAGTTTTAGGTTTTTTGGTTTTGGGCGCCTGTTTTGCCTTTGTTTCATTTTCTGTTTTCTGAGTAGATGGTCCATTTTCGACTGTCTCCTTATGTACTTTGGGGTTTTCCCCACTTGAGTTTTTCGTTCTATAGATGAGGTGGGGGCCTCCCTAAAAACCCCACGGTCCGTTTTTTCGGCCGGTTTCGATAAAAAAAAAAAAAAAAAAAACCCTAAACCCTAAACCCTAAAAAACAATCATATCATCGGCATAAGAAGGTTTTCTTATTCCCGATGATATGATTGTTTTTTGTAATGGTAATTTGGCGGCGATTAAGAAGGTTTACAAAGTTTTGGGAGAGTATGAGCGAGTTTCTGGTCAGCTGATTAGTGCTGAGAAGAGCTCGTTTGTGCTTTCCAAATATTGTTCTTCCTCTAAGGTGCAGGCGGTCCATAGTGTTACAGGTTTCCAGCATGGTTCACTACCTATGAATTACTTGGGCTGCCCTCTGTATACTGGGAATAAGAAACAATCGTTATTTGGCGGTCTTATTGGCAAAATTAGAGGCAGGTTGATGGGATGGGAACGCATACAC
The DNA here is from genome assembly GCA_958496215.1 of Verbena officinalis. Classification (NCBI taxonomy): domain Eukaryota; kingdom Viridiplantae; phylum Streptophyta; class Magnoliopsida; order Lamiales; family Verbenaceae; genus Verbena; species Verbena officinalis. The sequence continues at coordinate 96,146 of OY292391.1, forward strand.
CTTTCGCCAGGGGGGCGGCTCACGTTGGTAAAGAGTGTTCTTTCCACAATGCCGCTTTACTTGATGCAGGTGCTGCAACCGCCCAAGGGAATTCTAAAGAAAATTGAGGTGATGATGAACAGTTTCTATTGGGGTAAATATGGCAAGCACAGTAAGATCATTTGGTGTAAATGGAAGGACATTTGCTTTCCATTTCAGGAAGGTGGCATTGGGGTCAGGCGTATGTCAGACATGGTGGACTGTTTTTCTCACCGGCTGTGGTGGAACTTCAGGAAGCAGGATTCCCTTTGGGCTCAATTTTTAGCCGCTTGGTACTGTAAGGGAATTCACCCCTCCCAGGCGTCGCCTACTGTGCATAGCTCGGCAATCTGGAAAAGAATGTGCTTGGTCCGGGACAAGACTGAGACTCTCATTTTTTGGCAACTGGGCACAAGAGATATTTCATTCTGGTCGGACCATTGGTTGCTTGAGGGGCACTTCCGGCAGCTGGTCATTCGGGATTCTTACCCCTCGGCCAAAGTTAGGGAATTCTGGAGAAACGGGTACTGGGACATTTCTAAGCTTAACGAGTTATTACCTCATCATTTGGTGCAGAATATATTGGCGGTCCCAATTGGCACTGACAAGGACACGTTGCTTTGGAAGAGGGAGTCGAATGGCATCTTTTCTATTAAATCAATTTGGGAGGAGATTCGGGCGAGAAGGGCTGAGCAGGATCTTATGGCAAAGCTATGGAATTCTCAACTGACTCCTACCATTTCGATTTTTGTGTGGAGATTACTTCATAATTGGATCTCGGTGGACAGCAGAATCAAGTCGAAAGGGTTTTCATTCGCTTCTAAGTGCGCTTGCTGCAGTCAAGAGGAGGATGTTGCGCACCTTTTCTTGACTGGTTTCAAGGCTCGGCGCATTTGGGATTTTTTTGGGAGATTGTTTCGGTTGGTGATACCTAATACCACGAGAGTTTCGGTTATGTTGAGTCATTGGCATAGCTCGGTACAATTCTTGGGAAAAGGTAATATTCGTAGTATTCTCCCGATGCTTGTCCTATGGTACATTTGGGATGCTCGTAACAATCAGCGGTACCGAAACAAACGTTTTGTGGTGAGCGTGGTTATCCAAAGAATTTGGCAACATGTGTATGTCCTGTTTCAGAGTGGGCTTTTGCCTATTAAGCTTTGGCGTGGAAGTATACATGCGGCTGGGTTTTTCGGATTTACCATTTACTTCAGGAGGATTCAGCAGATTCATACTGTTCAGTGGACTAAGCCTCCGGCGGGTTGGATTAAGATTAACACTGATGGAGCTTCGAAGGGTAATCCAGGTTCGGCTGGAGCTGGTGGTATTGCTAGGGATTCCAATGGTAAGGTGTGCTTTGCATACTATTCTTATCTTGGCATCCAGTCGAACAACTTTGCGGAGCTGTCGGCAATCTTGGAGGGTCTTCGGGTCGCTATCGGCCGAGGGTACCAGAAGATTTGGATCGAGAGTGATTCGAGCGTGGTTCTGAGGCAAATTCAAGATGGTGGCACAATTTCTTGGGATAAGCAACATTTGCTAATGAAAATTCGTGCGTTCATGAAAGTGGCAATCATCAGATGGTCACACGTTTTCCGAGAGGGGAATGCTTCAGTTGACTACCTTGCTAATAGGGCTTGTGAAGATTTGGATTCGGGGATTCTTGAGTCTTCGGACATTCATGGCAAATTGCTTGGTCTCACCCGAGTGGATAAGTTTGGTCTCCCTAATTTTCGCTTTAAATATGTTGTACAAGGTCAAAAATTGGGGTTTTTCTCGGATATTATATTTCATTTGCCTGTTTGATGGTTTTGTGAGGTTTTGTAGGATTTCATTGTCGAGCACCAGGTGCGGAGGGAAGCAGGGCGTCCCCATTGCGCAGCCGCGTGTGCCTGCCGAGTGCCTGCCGAGGCCTGCCGAGCGCCTTCCGGGTGTGCTGCGCGCGCGCGCGCCGAGGCCTTCCGAGCGCCTTCCGGGTGTGCTGCGCGCGCGCGCGCTCCCCTTGCCGAGGCCTGCCGAGCGCCTTTCGAGTGTGCTGCGCGCGCGCGCGCGCCGAGGCCTGCCGAGCGCCTTCCGGGTGTGCTGCGCGCGCACGCGCTCCCCTGCCGAGGTCCTGCCGAGCGGCTCCTGAGTGCCTGCCGAGAGCCTGCTGTGCATCTCCCGAGTGTCTGCAGAGTGCGTGCCGAGCATCGGCCGAGCGCCTGCCGGGAGCGTGCCGTGCGTCTTCCGCGCGCCTGCCGAGGGTCGCATGGGCACGTCCCGAGGGCCTGCCGAGTCTCTGCGATTCTTGTGTGTTATCTTTTTGGGATAGACCTCGGTCTCCCAGTCTGCAACTTTGATGAATTGATGGATAATCTTGTGCAAGTGGTCCGAATTCCTAAGTTTTACTTAGGAGGGATTGATTCATTTCTCCCAGAATGCAACTTGAGGTACTTGACGGTTAACTCTGTACAATATGTCCGTTTCATGGAGAAACATCAATGGCACACACTGATGATTATGATTGAGGTGAGATGCATCTCCATGAGCGTTGAGCTTGCTCCGCTAGTTTGTGACTTTTCGGAATTGACGGTATTTATTGTACAATTTGCCCGTTTCGTGGAGAAACATCAATGGCACACACCAATGATTGGGATTGAGGTGAGGTGCATCTCCACGGGTGTTGAGCTTGCTCCACCGTTCGGTTCCCGCTATATGGAGAAACATCAATGGCACACACCGATGATTATGATTGAGGTGAGGTGCATCTCCATAAGTGTTGAGCTTGCTCCACTTCTTGGGAACCTTATGTACTTGACGGTTTACTCAAATTGGATTGACTGCTTTTCGTTGGTGAGGGAAATAAGAGCGAACCCTGGAAAAGACACCCACATGCAAAAGTCAGTGGGGGAAAAAAGAGGGAAAGCTGGAAAAAACACACCCTAGAGTTAATGATTTTCATTTATTGGTTAGGTTAGATGGTTTCGATAGGTTAGTTTGCCTTCTTTTGCATTATAGGTTAGTTGTTAGGGTTGCATTTCTCTTGCATTTTTGAGTTTGGTTCATGTATATTTCGATTTTTAATTTTCAAAAAATTGAGTTTGGTTTTCGGCACTTGGTGATCGCCCCGCGCGCGCGCGTCCCAGTCTCGCGCGCCTCATGCGTGCGGCCGCGTGCGCCTCTGCCTGCCCCCGCGCCCGCGCGCTCATCTGCTGCGGCCGCGCGCCCGCTATCCGCAAGCGCTTCTCGCCTCGGCCGCGTGCCTGGCGCTCGCGAGCGCATGGCCGACTCCGCGTGCCCGCGTGCCTGTTCGCAGCGCCCGAGCGCCCGCCCGCAGCGCCCGCGCGCCAACCTTTTGCGGCCGCGCGCGCATCTCGCCTTGGCCGCCCGCACACCCGCTCGACAGCATCCCGCGCGACCGCCCCCGCGCGCGCCGAGCCCGCTCTCGCAGTGCCCGCTCGCGCATATCTGCGCATCCCGCACTGCCGACCCAGCCCTCGTGCGCGCGCGGTTGCTCTTTGCGGCCTTGTTCGCAAACCTGAGTCCTGCGCCCGGTCGTCTCTCCTTGGGCTTGCTCATGCTTCACTCCTCATGTCTGTGCACGTGGTTTCACATGTTCGTTTGCTTGAAGAATTGTTCGTACTTGCCTGAGATTTCTTTTCACTTTAGTTATTTTCCTTATTGTTGTTGGCTTTTTGAATTTTGCCGCCTGTTTTGCCTTCGGTTCATGGGTGTTGAGCTTGCTCCACCAGTCTGGAACTTGATGTATTTGATGGATCATTTGGTACATATTGCCCGTTTCGTGGAGAAACATCAATGGCACACACCGATGATTATGATTGAGGTGAGGTGCGTCTCCATGGGTGTTGAGCTTGCTCCACCAGTCTGGAACTTGATGGATTTGATGGATAATTTGGTACATACTGTCCGAGTCGTGGAGAATCATCAATGGCACACACCGATGATTATGATTGAGGTGAGGTGCATCTCCACGGGTGTCGAGCTTGCTCCACCAATTTGCTGTCCCTGTCGGTTCCAACTTGGGGACTATGTCGTCTCCCGGCTCTTTTATTGGGACTGGTTTGCTCTGAGTTGCTGCTGGATGTTTGCTGATTGCCGCATTTTTGAGCCTTGGCCTATCTCGGCGGTTCTTCTGGTTGGGTTTGACGCTGTTTGCCGAATCTTCGAGGGGCTCTCGTATACCTTGCAGATCTTGTGCCCGCGTCCTTGAGCTTTTTCATGCTTGATTTGATTTGCACATGCATTTGGTTCCATATGTTCGATTGCCTGAAGAATTGTTCGAATTTGCCCGAGTGTTATTTTATTTTTAGTTATTTACCTTATTGTCTTAGGCTTTTTGGTTTTAGGCGCCTGTTTTGCCTTCGGTTCATTTTCCTTTTTAAGTTTAGATGGTCCAATTTTGACTGTCTTCTGATGTACTTTGGGGTTTTTCCCACTTGAGCTTTTTCTTTTTTATATATGAGGTGGGGGCCTCCCTAAAAACCCTACGGTCCGTTTTTTCGGCCGGTTTTCGTTTTAAAAAAAAAAAAAAAAAAAACCCTAAACCCTAAACCCTAAACCCTAAACCCTAAACCCCAAACACTAAACCCTAAACCCCAAACCCTAAACCCTAAACCCTAAACCCCAAACCCTAAACCCTAAACCCTAAACCCTAAACCCTAAACCCCTAAACCCTAAACCCTAAACTAAACTAAAAATAAACTAAAATAAACTAAACTAAACTAAACTAAACTAAACTAAACTAAACTAAACTAAAAATAAAATAAACTAAACTAAATTTATGAACTAAAAATAAAATAAACTAAACTAAAACCCCTAAACCCTAAACCCTAAAACCCTAAACCCTAAACCCTAAACGCCTAAACTAAACCCTAAACCAAAGGACCAACATTGGAAGAACGGTCCGAATGTTGCCCTTTCCCAAGAGCTGCACCGAATTCTGCCATTGACTCAACATAACCGAGACCTGTATGGTATTGGGCAGGGTCAGCCGAAACAAGTTGCCAAAAAAATCCCAAATCCGCCGAGCCTTGAAGCCGGTCAAGAAAAGGTGTGCTACATCCTCCTCCTGACTACAAGACGCGCACTTGAAGGCAAATGAGAACCCTTTAGACTTTATTCTGATGTCCAACGAGATCCAATTATGAAGCAATCTCCATACAAAGATCGAGATGGTGGGCATAAGCTGGGAATTCCAAAGTATCGCCATGAGGGGCTGCTCAGTCCTTCTCACTCGAATCTCATCCCAAATCGATTTAATAGAAAAGATGCCATCCGACTCATTCTTCCAAAGCAACTTATCTTTGCCAATACCGATCGGAACCTCCAAAACCTTATTCACCAATTCTGTCGGGAGCACCTCATGCAGCTTAGGAAGATTCCAGTGCCCATTAGGCCAAAAGTCCGTGACTCTCGAAGAAGCATAGGAGTCCCTCCGAACCAACTGTCTAAGAGGCCCTTCCGGAAGCCAGTGATCCAACCAGAATGAGACGTCCCCAGTGCCAAGTTGCCAAAAAAGAAGCGACTCAGTCATGTCTCTGACCAAAGACATGCGTTTCCAAATCGCCGAACTATGCACAGTTGCCGAAGCCTGGGAGGGGTGGACGCCCTTGCAGTACCGAGTCGACAAGAACTTAGCCCAAAGGGAGTCCTGCTTCCTGAATTTTTTTGGCAACTTGTTTCGGCTGACCCTGCCCAATACCACATAGGTCTCGGTCATGTTGAGTCACTGGAAGAATTCGGTGCAGCTCTTGGGAAAGGGCAACATTCGGACCGTTCTTTCAATGTTGGTCCTTTGGTACATTTGGGATGCGCGAAATAATCACAGATACCGTAATAAGAGATTTGTGGTCAGTGTGGTGATCCAAAGAATTTGGCAGCACGTGTATGTCCTGTTCCAGAGTGGGCTTTTGCCTGTCAGACTTTGGCGTGGGAGTGTCCATGTTGCTGGATTTTTCGGTTTTACCATCCACTATAGGCGTGTTCAGAAGATTTACACTGTTTGGTGGAGGAAGCCCCCGGTTGATTGCATTAAAATCAACACGGACAGCGCATCAAAGGGCAATCCGGGATTGGCTGGGGCCGGCTGCATTGCTAGGGATTCAAATGGTAAGGTGTGCTTTCCATATTATTCTTATCTTGGTGTCCAATCTAACAATTTTGCAGAGCTTTGGGCGATCCTTGAGGCCTCCGGATAGCTGTTGGCCGTGGGTACCACAACATTTGGATTGAGAGTGATTCAAGTGTCGTGTTGCGACAAATTGAGGCTGGTGGTCCTATCTCTTGGGATAAACAGCACCTTCTTATGAAGATCCGTGCTCTCATGGAGGTGACAAACACTCGCTGGTCACACATTTTCCGGGAAGGTAATGCGGCGGCTGACCTATTGGCTAACCGAGCCTGTGAAGAGTTGGGTGCGGGACTCTTAGAGCCAGTTGACATTCATGGGAAATTGCTGGGGATCACCCGAGTTGATAAGCTTGAACTCCCTTATTTTCGGTTTAAATATGTCTTACAAATTTAAGTATTGGGGGATCTTTGATATTATAAATGTTATTTGCCACTTTGATGGTTTTTTGAGTGTTTGTAGGTGTCAAGCATTGCATGTTCGGATTTGGAGGCATTCGCGCGCATGGCCGGCTGCCCAGTTGCGTGCGCACTCGTCGCCGTGCGGCAGCATGCGAGCGAGGCTGCCTAGGCCTTGCGCGCTGCGCGCGCGCGCGCGCCTGCCTGCCGCCAGCTGGGTGCGTGCTGGACCTCGCTTGGCCTTTGCATCGTCCGCGCGCCTTGGTTCTATATCTACGAATTTTCATGTTCGGCGATTTTCGGGTTATCTTATGTTATTTGCCATTATTATGGGTTGTTGAGTTTTCGCAGGTGTCATGCTTCGCCATTCCGGAGTCGGGGCCAACTGCGCGTGTCGCTAGCACAGCCGCGCGCGCGCTCGCGCTCGTTGCCACTCGGCAGCCCGCGTGTGCGATTCCCGTGCGCATGCGAGCAGCACGCGCACGCGCCTGCCTAGCGCCCGAGCGCAAGAGTTTTCTCGCTGGGCCGATGTTGCACCTGCGCGCTTGATCTCCGCATGCTGGGTGCGCACTTGCCCGCACATGGCCAATGTTGCGAGGACGGGTGCTCGGACACGTTTGTGTCGGATGGATTTGGGATTGACTTCGGTCTCTTAGTATGCAACTTTAAAGAATTGACGGCTATTTTTGTACATGGGGCCCGAATCTCTGAGTTTAACTCAGGAGGGATTGATTCATTTCTCCCAGGCTTAAACTTGAGGCATTTGACTGTTAATTGGGTACATATTGTCCGATACGTGGAGAAACATTAATGGCACACACCGATGATTTTGAGTGAGGTGAGGTGCATCTCCACGGGTGTCGAGCTTGCTCCACCAGATGGTTACTTATGCGATTTGACGGATTCTCATGTACATTTTGCCCGTTTCGTGGAGAAACATCAATGGCACACACCGATGATTTTGATTGAGGTGAGGTGCATCTCCATGGGTGTTGAGCTTGCTCTGCCAGATGGTTACTTATGTGATTTGACGGTTACCAATGTACAATTTGCCCGTATCGTGGAGAAACATCAATGGCACACACTGATGATTATGATTGAGGTGAGGTGTGTCTCCATGAGTGTTGAGCTTGCTCCACTAGTTTGGAACTCCTTGAATTTGACGGATCATTTGGTACATTTTGCCCGTTTCTGGTTGGTGAGGGAAATAAGAGCGTACCCTGGAAAAGACACCCACACGCAAAAGTCAGTGGGGGAAATACAAGGGAAAGCTGGAAAAAACACTCACTCTAGTTCGAATTTTTCTCATGATTTGGATAGGATACCTCATTTTTTCTTTCAAAGTGCTAGGATTGGTAATTTTCAAAGTGCTCGTGGGTGCAATTTTCACTTGAAGGTCGCGCGGCTTGATGGTGCTCGCGTGTGCGTCCGCCTCGTCCGCATGGGTGCTCCTGCCGAGCATCGCGCGTGCCTGCCAGCCTGCCGCGCGCGCGCGCCTGCCTATACCGCGCGCGCGCGCCTGCCTATACCGCGCGGCACGCCTGCGCCTTGCGCGCGCGCGTTCCTGGCGTGCCCTGCGCGCGCGACTGCCTGCGGCCGCCCGCGCCTAGTTAAGTCTCGCCCGCGTGCCCGCCTGCGTCCACTCGCGCATACCTTGACTGCCGCCCGCGCGCTCGCCCGCCTCGTCCTGCGCGCACGCCTCGCCAATGGCCCGCGTGCCCGACTCCCTTGTCCACGCGCGCATGCCTCGTCTGCCGCCCGCGCGCCCGCCCGCCTAGTCTTGCGCGTACGCCTAGCCAGCGCCCGGCGCGCCCGACTGCCTCGTCCGCGCGCGCGCCCCAGCCGCGGCCCGTCCGCGCGCGTTTGCCTTCCTCGGTTCTGCGCGCGCGCCCTCCACATTTGCGCTCCGCGCGCGCCCAATTTTGCTTGCGCATGCGTGCTTACTGCCCCTGCCCTGATTGTTTCTTCCGCGCGCGCGCTGCCCGCGCCCGACTGTGCCGCCATCCGAGTGAACACCCGATTTTGCTGCCTTGGTTCTCGTCTCAGTGCATGCTTTTCTGCCTGCCCATGTACTCGTGCATTTTCATGGCCCATTTTTCGAGCACGTATAATTGGGTTTTTATGTTCGTTGTCCCGAAGATTTGTCCTCCTCTGTTCGATAGTTACTTGCATTCTCCTTGGTGGATTTTGTTGGATCCTTGGTGTTTTAACTTTGGCTCGTTGCCTTATACTTTTTGTTTCTTTCATTTTAGGCGCCTGCTTTGCCTTGGTTTCTTTTTGCTTCTTAGGCTTAGATGGTCTATCTTTTGCTGTCTCATGATGTACTTTGGGGTTTTTCCCATTTGATTTTTCGTTGGTTTATATATGAGGTGGGGCCTCCCTAAAAACTCCACGGTCCGTTTTTCGGCCGGTTTCGTTAAAAAAAAGAAAAAAAAAAAACCCTAAACCCATAAACCCTAAACCCTAAACCCTAAAGCTCGTTTCCTCTTAGATCTCAAAAGTTTTGAGATTGAGGATTCTTCACACTATAGATGGAAGCTTTTTCTCATGTTTAGTGTGTTTAGTGCTGTATGTTTGCTTCATAAGCTTGCCCTTAGGCATAGGCGTACTGTGTTTCAGCTTTTATGTTGCCTTCGGGCTTGTAGTTTGGTTAGGTGTAGATGGCTTTTCTTTAGCTTTCCTTGGTTGTATTTTGGGGATTTTCCCACTTGACTTTACTTTGGTTTTTTATATATGAGGTGGGGGCCTCTTGCTCAACCCCACGGCCCGATTTCGGCCGGTTTCTTTTAAAAAAAAAAAAGAACCCTAAACCCTAAAGCTCGTTTCCTCTTAGATCCAAAAGTTGCAGCTTGTTTATTTTTCCCCATCGTTGGAGATGAGAGAATTTTATGAAGATGAAGATTAGGGTTTTTCGGTTTTGGTAAGGTGAAAGGGTTTGAGATGATATATATGCAGGTTGGAGACGTGGGTTGATGGGAAGTTTTGAAAACGTGGGTTGGAGACGTGGGCACTTGGAAGTTTTTGTGCCCAGCTACTCTGGATGAAGCGTATCCTTTGTGATTTTGGTGTAATCTTGCATGATATTCCTATGCTATGTGATATTACTAGCGCCATTAGCATCACCAAAAATCCTGTACACCATCCACGCACTAAGCACATAGAAATTAAGCATCATTTCATTCGAGATCATGTGCAAAAAGGTGACATGTGCATTGAATTTATTGATACTGAACATCAACTTGCTGATATTTTCACAAAAGTATTGCATGAAGAGAGATTTGTTATGCTTCGTACCGCACTAGGACTTTCTGGGTTTGCTCAGATCTCATAAATCGCATTTTTTCTCTCTAATTTGTGTTAATATTTTATGCAGTCAATAATATTCATACATGGAAATTTCATCCATCATATCTCATGTTATATTATATGCTTATTTTTATGACATAATATCTTCTAATATCTGTTTTGGAGGGAAAGTGTCTTTTTTCTTTTTGCAGGTCTTATGGATAAGCGCGCCAGTTTAAGGGAAGTAATTATGAGCAGTTGTAGTTTTTTCAAAACTTCCCATCAACCCACGTCTCCAACCTGCATATATATCATCTCAAACCTTTTCACCTTACCAAAACCGAAAAACCCTAATCTTCATCTTCGTAAAATTCTCTCAACTCCAACGATGGGGAAAAATAAACAAGCTGCAACTTTTGGATCTAAGAGGAAACGAGCTTTACGCTATTTCTCCAGTGAGGAATCCTCTCCTCACCAATCGCCTCCAAGGACAGAACCTGCTCTGATGTTGCTAAAGTGGTACAACGACAGCAGCTCATCGGAAAAACCCACCTCCGACTCAAGCTCTGACCAAAATGCTCACCCAAAGAAGACTGCTTCTCAGGAGGAACACATGCCCAGGGACTTTGAGTTTATGGGAGAAAGGACTCCATCACCGCCGCATGCAAGTCCTTCACCGCCGCAGGATCCAAACCACCCAAATATAGGAGTTGCTGACCTCCTAACCCAGGTATTTGTGTGGGAGATGATTCACATCCCCACACACATTAAGTTTTTCGCACCTTCTGCCGAAAGCATTTACGATGAAAAGGTTTCTTTTCGGAACCTGAATAGAGGAAGATTCGTTGATTTTGGAAATCTTCCCGCAACCCCTACTGTCGATTTTATTGACAATTTAAACTGGGATTATCTTATGTCTATTGATGAAATTGCTTACCCAAATCTTGTTAAGCTGTTTTATGGAAATCTTCAGGTGTATGAACAAGGAGATGAGATCATTTTAAGGTCCTATGTGCTAGGGACTCATGTGCAGTTCACCACTCAGAAGACAAATGAGTGGCTTCACCTAAAAGATGCAGGAGAACGGTTCTTTAGTTTTGGGGATTTTCCCCATAGCTTTGATCAACAAGCTGCTGGCAATCTCTTCTGGAAAGGAAAGACAGTGCGCACTTGGGGAGGAGAAGCTCAATGCAAACTCAATGTCGATCATCTGGTTCTCTACAAATTTATTAGTTGCACCATTATGTCCGGATACACAAGAAATGGTGGTCATTCCACCGATATGAACAAACTGGGCATATATCTGATGGTCATGGCCTTGAAAGGGAAGCAAGTGAACGTGGGCTATATAATTCTCAAACATATGGTGTATGCTTTAACCCATCTCAATAAGAACCTGCCATATGTAATGCTGCTCACCCATTTCTTCAAAAAGATAGGTGTCTATCTTCCCCCAACATGGACAGAAGAACCAAGGGCCAGGAAGATGCTTGACCTTTTTGCTCTCAGAAAGATGAGGATTAGTTACTCCGAGGAACAGGGCTGGTTTAGATACACCAAGAAGAACACAATTCCTCACACTCCCTCATCCAGGAAAGGTAAGGAAAAGATATACACCATTCCCTCAGATTCTAGATTCCTCTAACAGCAAACCCTAGGCAGAAGAAGAAGAGAGCGTAGGAATACGCAGATCTGCCCACCTCTCCAACATCTCCTCCCAAAAATTACTAGATGAAATGAACACTCTAAAGCAAGAAGTGTTCAAACTTTCAAGCACACTGGAGGAAATCTCTAAGAAACTAGTTGAGATCCAGACCACTCAGCTTAAAATCAAGAAGCGTGTGTGCAGGACATGAGGAACTCCCCTTATTTGATGCTGAAGGGGGAGAAGAGGTGGTAAAAAATGGGTGCATTTCTGGTGGAAAATTTTTTTATGGCCTTGATAGACAATAGTTTATTTTATGTTGTTTTTTTTGCTGCTACTTTCTTATAAACTATTTTGCTCCTAATACTTTAAATATCTGGCATGTAATAGTAATGCTAGGACTATGTGTTGGTACGTTATTTCCTTATGTTGGTAGATGTTTATGCTAGTATATTTGCTTGGTACTTGTTGTTGATATCTGGTATCTTATGCATAAACTCAGGGGGAGTTTGGTAAGCTCCATTCCATAATCAAATCGAACATACATTCAGGGGGAGCAAAGGTATATTATGTCCATCTCTACTTTATAATTCCACCACCGATTTTAACACTTTTGTCATCATCAAAAAGGGGGAGATTGTTGACCTCCTAACTGTTTTCATAAAGAATTTTAATGAAGACAAGATTAAGTGTTAAAATAAATATCTTGTTATTAAGAAGGTTAAAATTTCCTTATCTCACAAAGTCAACAACCTTCCTTATTGACAAGATATGCCAAAGATCTTTCCTTGATTCTCTAACCGTATGCCTTAAGTGAAAGGGAAGTCTTTGCCCAGAATCCTTCCTTGTATCAGGTTTTAATTACTACAGGTTTATAAAAGGAAGGTTCTAGCTGTGTCTGTTCCAGAATTCAAAAGTGAAGGATGAGCCAAACGGATCATTTCCATGTTGAAGAAGATTGATTTGCAGAATCAATTCAAACGGCTCCTTCATTTCTAAGGCTTCAAGAACGTTGGAACTACAGCTATAAAAGAATAGAAAGTTGAAGGGAAGAGTAACGAGAACTATTCAGAGGTTTAAAGTTATAACGCTGTGTTTGCATTATACTTGTGTTCATTGTGAGGATAAAATTGAATAGTCTCAATTACAGACTTCTGAGTGTTCGAGTTCCCTCCTGACGAGTGCTCGCCTATCTGAGGGACGTGTAGAGAAGGATAGGTGGAACGAGGAGAAGGTCTGGAATCAAGCTGAGTGTAGCAGAGCTGCCTGAAGTTTGGAGTCGCTGGGGATTCGCTCGGTAAATCCGGGAAGAGCAACTGGGATTGTTGCTGCTGTCTGCGGGCTAGAGGAATCGTCTCAGGGTCAACTTGCATAGCGTGCCCGTCTCACTAGTTGGTTCAGACATTTGGTTGCTGGGATTGCAACTGGTTTGGTCGTTGGTTTTGCGACTGGTTTCTCTCTGTGTTTGAGAGGTTTTCTTTTCTCTTTGTTACTGTTCTTTCTGCTTTAAATTGTATTTGTAACTTGTTACTAATACCATTAATTTGAAGCAGGCTAAAATCTTGGGTGAAAACCTAGGGACAGGAGTAGGCCTTCAGGTTCGAACCTGTATAAATCGTTGTGTGCTATTTATCGCTTTACTTCACTTTTAGTTCATTATTATCAACTAGTACTTTAACTGGAACTCAGTACTACTTGGTAAAATTTCAAAGTATTAGTAAATCGAATTGCATAGCTTGAAAATCATTTGACACACAAAAGACTTCCGCTGCAAAACATCTCTGATTTTTATAAAGTATCAAATCGGTTTTTAAGAGACCAATTCACCCCCCCCCCCCCCCCCCGCCCCTCCCCTCCCCTCCCCTCCCCTCTCCTCTTCTCTTGGTACTTTAGATACGGTCAGATTCCTACATATATAACACATTTTTTTTTTACTTCTTTTCCTAACCCTAGCAAAGAGAACGCACTTATATGTGGCAGTTCATATTTATTTTATTATTATCTGAAAAGATATTGAAATAATATAAATTGAAATACATAGAAAAATATATTTTTATTCTTCAAAGAAATATTATAAATGGTGAAAAGAGTGACCCCTATTCAGAATCGTGTGGGAGAGCTCCACTCAATCTAAAGTTTCGCCTACTAGCTTTTTGTGTCACAAACTTTTTCTTAGTAAAGAATTATTTTCTTATAAAGCATTCTTGAGTATTTGGGAACTTCTCTAAGGTAAGGATATCCCCACAAAAAACAACTCGAGGGCATACGACCTTGACCTCACGCTTGGCGGTCTCTATCACTTCTAAGCCTCTTAGAGAATTAACATTTGGAAGTGATGATTTCTCGTTTTGAATAATAGGAGTGTTATCCAGTAAGACTGATGCATCACGACTCTAAATTATCAAATCATATATCATGAAAATCCTATATTCTACGATAATTAAGTTTATGCAAGCGTAATTATTTTAGCTTCAACGTTTTCATATTCGCTATGCACCATTAATTTTTTAAGTATGCATAAAATTCACATACACAGTACGAGTAACTAATTAGGTACTAATCAGAAAAGAAAAGGAAAAAAGAAAAAACAAAATCAAAACTTAATTAGTACAAAATTAATTTAACTTAATTACTCCAAATAATTAATGATCATGTATGAATAAAGAGTTGATTGATTCATCTCAATAAAATTACTATGAGAAAGTATATGAATTAATATTATTGTGATGGAAGTTAATTAATTTGATCAGTGGGTGGTGATGAGTCCGAGTCCGAGTCCTCTTGAACTAGTTGTATTTGTTGCACGGCTTCGTCCAAATTCCATCTCGTTTCCTGATCCTCTTGGCAGCAATATACTCCAATCCGCAAAAGCTTCTCCATTTCTGTCTTGTTTTGGTAAGAGATGTTTTCCATTTCTGGGTCGAATACGTTAGCGATTTCTTCTCCAGCAATTGCGTTGATCCATCCCAATACCTCTGTGCCAGAGCCTTGTGCGACATACTTCCCGGTTAGAGTCTCCAATATCAGAATTCCCAAGCACCAAACATCGGTTTTTTTGGAGACTTGGCCTGTTAGGGTATATTCAGGCGATTTGTAAGCCACCAGAACTTGGTGGACTTGACTGGATTTGACGACGGGGTTAAGAGCATAGTCCATGAGCAAGGGGGTGAATTCTTTGTCGAGAAGGACGTTTGAGGATTTCAAATGGCCGTGAGGGATTGTTAGGCTGGGCAGCTCGTTTCGAAGATAAACCAACCCCTTGGCTACTCCTTTTATGATCTTCAGTCGGGTTGCCCAGCTCAGCCCTGGCTGCTCCGCAGAGTGATTTCCTGTATATAAGTAAATGAGTAAGTACTGATGATACTAGCTAGGTAGCTCTAATTAACATGAATATTATTATAAGTAATTATTATTATTATATATTTACCGTGAAGGTGCGTGGCCAAGCTGCCATTTTGCACATAGTCGAAGACCAAGAGCTTCTCTTCCTTGCGATACAAATAGGCAACAAGAGGCAACAAATTGGGGTGTTTGAGTCTGCCCAACCTTCTCATGTGCTCGTGAAAATCTTCCCTGGCTATGCTGTTCATTTGTTTGAACCTCTTGACTACAAGCGCCTCCCCATCCACTAACACTGCTTTGTATGACGCACCAAAGTTGCCACTTCCCAGCACTTCCGCAGAAGCCCTCATCAAGTCCTGCAAGTCAAACCTCTCTCTATCTTCCCTCACAAACGACAGCTTACCTGGTTGTTCTGATTTTGTTGTTGTCGATTTTGTTGTTGCTGTAGCTGCAACTGCAGGAACGGTACTGCTGCTAATTTGATCAGCTGCAGCCACTTGGGGTGCTGCAGCCTGCACATGATTTTCTGAGACTTCCACTTCCCGACCTAGTTGTGGAGTTTGTTGGCTAATGCAGCGCTTACGCATGTATAGGACAACCACCATTGCAATTATAATCAACCCCACTACAACAGATGATACAATAATTGCTATTTTTGCTCCTGAGGATAATGAGCTCTTATTTTGATCAACTGCAGGCAGCTCATGTCCATCATCACCTTCATCCGCCGCCGGTGCTTCCATTGCCGGGGTTGGTGCTGGTGTTGGAGCTAACTTTGCGCACGATGTTTCCAAAGGCTTCCCGCACAATGCTTTGTTACCTATATATACACATATATATATACTTGTATGCATGAATGTCTTGATTATGATCGATCGATATTAATTCCATCTTATACAATTTTAAGTTAATTAAATATTAACCAACATATTTAATTTTAAAATTGTATAATATATACATTGCATGCATACCTGTGAAGGAGGATGGATCCATTTTGAGTAGGTTTTTAGGTATTGGACCGTCCAATTGATTGTCGGAGACATTGAAAATCTTAAGATGTTCAGAGCTAATTGGAGGTATGGTACCGGTGAAATGATTGTGCTCAAGCCTCAACTCTATGAGTTTGGGAGACTCTAGAGATGCTGGAATATGACCCGTTAGTTTATTATGCGACATGTGAACTTTCTTCAAAGAAGTCATACCCTTAAAAGCATCTTCAGGAATCTGACCAGAAAACTGATTGTATGATAAATACAAGGACTTGAGAGCGCCAAGCTTCCTCCAATCAGGCATATTCCCATCGAATTCGTTTCCCATGAAGCTAAGAGTCCTCAAGGAACGCAATGGGACAAGAGTTGATGTCTCAATTTTGCCCTTGAGATTAATATTTTCAAGCTGCAAACCCCATACGTAGCCATTGGTGCAGATAACGCCGTACCAGTTGGCATGATTCCCAGAACATGGAGGTATTGAGGGATTCCAATTGGAGAGAGTAGATTCAGCATTTTGCAGGGAGCTTTTGAAATTGAGGAGGGCTCGCCCTTCATTAACATTATTATTGTTATTAATTTCTTCCTGTGCGACCGACGTCGTGAACCAAAATGATGAAAACACCACCACTACTACATAACTAACAAGAATCAAAGAATAATTATTATAATGAGATGATGATGATGATGACCCTGGGGTGGAGGATATTATAAGGCGTGGGCGCACAGGATGGGGTGCAGCTTGCGCGCCCTTCGGCATTGTTAATCCGTTTGATTAACTGCTGCAATGCAATGTTGCTTTTGCCTGGCTCGCTAGCTCTTGTATATATTTATTTTATTAATGGATTGAAATTCAAATATTAATTTCAATCTGAAGGATGGATCTGCTGAGGGGAGAGGAGGGGAAGGGAATTAGGGGCGGCGGGCAATTGAGGAAATATATTATTAACTAATTTATGTTTTCTATAATTATTCCTCATCTTCTAATTCTTTTCCTATAATTTTGTTCATAATACTTTTGTCCATCTCTATGAAAAAATTCGACGTACCTTGATTTTTGGATGGAAGCAACACAAGCAGTGCTGCAGCGCCATTTCAGGAGACCAAATATTTATGTACGCAGATTTTGGAGATACCGTAGGAAACAACTAGAGATGCATATAAACTGTAAACACCACCCTCCGCTTTCATCGGATGGATACCTACCTACCTAATTTTATTATATATATGCATCTTATATATTAATTAATTAATTGCCACAAATTAATATTATATATATATAAAAAAAAAGTATTCACACAATCACATTATCACTTATATTTTTCAATTAATAAAATTCGGCTATCACGAAGTTTTTAAATCAACTTGCAATTAAATCCCAAAAATTGCAGCTATTAACAGATGTTGGGAGTTAGTCCAGAAGAAAGATCTTTCAATTACAATCAATAGGAATTACATGCTGCAGTGTAGTCAGTTATATTTTTTCTTCCCTATGAGTTGTAAAAAAATAGGAGTGCTAGTTCTTATAATTGATATATCTATATTTTTATGAAACTAGGTCGGATTGGGTTTATTTTGTAATTATATATCTATATAAGGGACGTGTTGGTAATTTTAAAATGAAGAGGGGTCTAAATGCAATTAACTATATATATATATATATTGTAATTATGTTTAAAAACGTACGTGTGACTCAATCAACTAATTGGAAAGTCAAGATCAGCAAACTTTGAACATCCAAGTCTGGATTCTTTTCTTTAGATTCTGTAGGAATATTACATATATAAGCTAGTTTTCACACACGCAAGTAATCTTATTATTATATATTATTTTGGTAAAAATATATATGTAATCTTATATGGATATACGTATAACTGATCTTCTTGCTTTAATTAGATGATTAAGCAAGATCATTAATGATGAGTTCGGTTTTTGGTTGGGGTCGAAGGTCAACTGTGAGGTCTTCTCGTCAGTAGAATTTATAGCATGGGATCCGACTTCGACCTGAAAAATACTGAACACTGGGTTACTTGGCCGGAGGGGATTGTCTCCGGCATAGCCCCTCCACTGAATTAAGTCAGTACTCGGAATAGGATATTCGATTAAGGAGAGAAGCGGTCGGAGCAATTAATGAGAGCTTACCCACCGTAATGAATGCTGGGGTATTTATAGTGTAATGGAACACGCACTAAGGACACATAGTGGAGGTGTGCATTTAATACACCGACCGGCGGGCATTTAATGCCCGACTGCAGAATCGCAGAGTATCTGCGATATCCCCAGATATAAGGGATTTGGTGTCAGGGATGTTCAATCCGAGGTACGGGTGTCAGAACGCCGTATTTAATACACTATTGTTCAGCAGCCGTACTCCAGGTTTGGAGGTCGGATCGAGCTCGACCTTTAGATGATGCTCCCGATCCTCCATCCTCCAAGGTAAGATATGATCGTGGTCGAAGCCGACCTCGATCTCTAGTAATTTCGTGGGGGAGGACCATCTAGTCTTAGTCGCGGTCGGACATCCATTCGACCGCTGTCTAGTCAATGGGGGTCCACGTGCCTGAATGGACCAACAACACCACGACACGTGAACAGCCTGAATTGCCCACCATCAATTAAAACTTTTGTTCTATTTTGTACGTTAACGTTTACATTTGCATGCCTCGAGTAACACGTAAATACATATTATGGGGGCATGCATGCATATATCTAACAACAAATAAAATTGTATCTGAATATATATGGATCGATTTTACCCGATCGAATTGGGGTTAATCCATAAAGATATATGCATGCATGCATAGTTTGGATATGTATAATTAATGATTAGAATATCTGCAAGTATATGGTATTAAATAAAATTGGATCATATACATTATAGTTAATGACAGTGTCGCGATTGGTAATTAATATTGTGAATATGAACAAATCAACTGTGAAACTAGTGGCTAGTCTCTAGCTAGCTTAGCTATTACATGAACATGAAGATGAATATATATGATCGATGATTAGTAGTCGGAATCATCATCATCGCGATTTGTTCTCCGAGATGTGCTAAGATCGTCTCCTGGTTGGGTAACTAGTCGCCCTAATGTCTGCACCACTTCCGACATCGCTGGCCGAAACTCTGGCTCCGCCTACATACGTTAATATATATATATATATATATCAAGTAATTGTAACAAATTAACATGATATATATATCAACTAGTTAATTAATTATTAATTCTGTCTAAAGATACTAATTACCTGGACACATAGAGCAATGACATCTGCAAATCTTGAAAGAGACTTTGGAGGGTACAATCCATGCAAAGCAGGATCTGCCATTTTCTCCAAAGCATCAATATCATGGAGCTGTGGTGTTGCCCATCGGACAAGACACTGTTCGAATCTTGGCTTTCTTTCATCCATCGGCATTCGACCAGTCATTAACTCCAACATCACCACCCCAAAACTGAACACATCACTCTTTACTCCATAATTATTAATGCCACCTTCTTTGCATTCTGGTGCCTCGTACCCACTGCCAATTACCTTGCCGTGGCTCCTACGCTGATCAGACATATATATATGTATATATATATATATATATATATATATATATATATATATATATATTATTATATATATTATTATGCATAACAAATATCTATGATCTATGATCTATAATCTATATATACTGATTAATAATTACCTCATAAAATCTGGCCAAACCGCAATCCGCGAGACAAGGATTGAGTTCAGTGTCGAGTAAAATATTGGATGATTTGATGTCCTTGTGAACACACGGTGGGGAGCAAACTTCATGCAGGTACTCAAGCGCACGAGCAGTCCCCAAAGCAATTCTGACTCTGGTGTTCCATGTAAGTGGTCTGCTAAAGGCATCTGAAAGGTGGAGAAATTCATGAAGCGAACCATTTCTAAAGTATTCCCACACCAACATGTTCTGCCCCTGCTCACAACAATAACCAACTAGTTCACAAATATTGGGGTGTTGAAGCTTTGAGATGCTGGAGCTAATTTCAGTGAATTCTTTCTCCTTTTTCTCCCCCCCTTTAAAAAGACTGGACTCTATCTTCTTCACTGCTAATACCTTCCCATCCACATACTTTGCCCGATAAACACGCCCAATAGTTCCTTCACCTAGAAGCCTGCCTGTTGCAAAATTACCGGTGGCAGTCTGCAGTTCACCCAGAGAATAAGGAGTAGCATGAACTGAAGTATTCCTTTTCAAATTAACAGAATTTGTATATTCATTGTTGTTGAAGGATTTCAGCGAAGAAGGTGGAGGCTTGATTCTTATTGAAGCAGATGATGTAAGACTTTTAGCTCTAAACGAGGGAGATGTTTTGAATGATTCCAATTCTGCAACCACAATATGTTAAAAAAAAGACCATGCAATTTCATACACATTAATATAAATATTCATAGTTTACCACCTCTGAAATCTAAGCGTGATTCTGCCCTTGATTCAGGCTTTAAATCATCAGGTTCAGGCTGATCTCTAAATGCAAGTGAAGTGAAAGGCCTGTGTTGGCTGTCATCCTGAAGAAAATGTGATGGAGGTGGAGAAGATCTTTTCCTTGCGATTAGAAAAATAGCAACCGCAAGAACAACAAGAACACTCAATATTATCCCAGCAATCGCACCTCCACTTAAACCAGAAGATTTATTATTACTCTTCTCATTTCTAACTCTATGTTTTGTTCCTGGTGGAGGAGGAGGGGCACGACCAGATGACCAAGAATTTCCTCCAGTCCTTCAAAATAACATTAATTATACCACTCACCAAATTACAACAACACAAGAAATAACATTACTCACTACTCACTTTATACTTTTAATATTCTTCAGCTCATCTGGAATCCAGCCTGTAAATTTATTATCTGCAACATTCCTGTGAGTATTTGAATAAAATTATGCATTAGTTTCTTGACCATGTGGCATTAATTGCATCATCAGAAGCAATCAACTGAAAATACATCCGTGGTCCACAATGTATGGTAATAATCAATAACTCAGAAAAGATAAAAACACTAGTTTATTAATGCAAAATGGGATTTCAGGTTTCTTAATTTCTGGCTAGTTCATGCCCATTTGGTAACTCAAAAATCAGTTCGAACTTCGATATTGCATTTAAATTTGACGTCTACTTTAATTATTCAAGCTACAAAGTAATAAAATTTCTGATAGTTCAAGAAACATCTCCTTCACTTGAGACTTACAGATCATCAAGAGGAAGATCCCTCAGGACATTTATTGAACCAGTGAATTGATTACTCTGCAAATTCCTGCATGTAGACAGGAAGACACATCAAAAATGAACTCATAAATCAGGGAGACCTATTCACAAACATCTTACTTACAGAGTGCTAAGACTTGTGAGATTTCTGAAACTCTGTGGCAGATCACCTGTAAGTGAATTGGAAGAGAGATCCCTAAATGTAATTCGAGGAGTCAGTCAACAAATTTGGAATCAAATCCTATGTGCAAAAGGCTGTTATATAAAATCTAAATACTTACATAGTGGTGAGTTTGGAAAGCTTGACAAACATATCCCCTAATTGTCCATTGAGCTTATTATTGTTAAGATTTCTGCATGAACTCAAAGAATTCGTATAACAGTTATTACTTTTCGAAATAGTAGAAGGAATTTGAGAGGGAAGAGACAACAGCTTACAACTCTTTAAGTTCCTTCATCTCGGAGATTGAGTAAGGCACATTATTACCAAATTCACTTCTTGATAGATCTCTGCGTAATTTAAATACTGGAAGATGTTAACATACTCTTTTTGACTTTTATCGAAAAGCACTGAAGCACAACAAAAAGGTAAGGAAAATTCATTCCTGTAAAACCTTGTGGTAAGTGTGAAAGCATATCGAAATACAAAATGCATCAATTCTACCTACTTACAGGTGCTGAAGATTTGGAGGAAGCTGATATGGTATACTGCCCTGGAATTTGTTTTTGCTCAAATCACTGTACTAATGAACAAACTCATTATTTTTATCAAGATCGATAAAGATAAATTTTGAAAAAAAAAAAAAAATAGTTTGTTGAAGAGCTTGTAAGGCCTCACAAGTGGGTGACAGATTTTAAGTCGGCAAGTTTGTAACCAAGCGATCCGGTAAGATCCAAATCAGACAGGTCACTGCCATTAGAGTTACAGTGAAGTTTAGGTATTGTTATTGTGTTGCCTTTGTAAGCGAAGAAGAAGCTTAAAAAAAAATTAATATATGTTCGTACATTTGAGTTACTTTTGATCCAGAGCATGTTACTCCCTTCCAGGAGTCGCCACAAGGATCGCCTCCACTTGATTTCCAGCCACTTAATGATGAAGGGGAATTCATGCTGCTATACATGACATTCAGAGCAGAAGCTGGAAAATATAAATGAATAAATGAAATTTCTAGCTAGGTTGTAGCTAATTCATGTCTACCATTGATGAAATCATGATTTATGTTAACTAATTAACCAAGGCAACCTGCATTAATTAATTTGAAAAGAAAAAAAAAATTTAAGCAGAAGAATGAGAGAGATTACTTACTGTCGGAAGAGTCTGTTTTGGAGTAGACGAAGGTGAGGGCCAAACAGCTGAAAAGGAACCAACGGAAAAGAGTATTGAATGTAATTATAATACCCGATGCTGCCGCCATTGTATAATTGTTATTTGATCTGATCAGGAGAAATCAGAGATTATTGAGAGATCTAGTAGGATGAGCTGAGACAATAATCCAGATTGATCAGATTCAGAACATATATAGTAGGTTTACAATGTAGGTAGCTACTCCGATCGACATTAAGTCCATGCATGCATGATGATGACGATTCTGGGTCGATCAACCATTATTAATTAGCCGCCGCCACAGCGCTAGCTGTAATAATTCAATTCCGAGAGGAAAAATGGTGGTTTGAGAGAGAGAGAGAGAGAGAAAATTAGAGATGAGAGGAGGAGAAGAATAATGAGACAGATGAGGGAGGCTCTAATTAATTTACCACAAACTGCTCTTTTCTCTCGCCCCTCAACACGCTTCACCTTCTAATTTCTCTCTCTCTCTCTCTCAAATTCTTCCACACTACCTACTAATACTAATAAATAAATAAATTTCATGAGCTTAATTATCCACTATTCAATCCTAATACATATTTTTTTATTTTTTACCTCTAAACTTTGTTTCTTTTTGAGGAAGGAAAACCAAATTATGGAGTTAATTGCAAGTGCTATCTCAGTATTTCCTATTGAATTATCGCATCATAATTTTGATTGCACATAGTCTAGCATATCAAAGTCAGAGTCGCAATATATACATGCTAATTTTCTATAATTACTTCGTAATTGCTTTATAGTTTTCTGCATTTACAATTTACAGGTAATAAACAACCTCTAGAAAGAAGGAAAAAAAATGGTCGTGCTCCAACTTCATGTCAAAAAAGTATAAGTGTCATCAATTCTCCAGGAAAATTATTCATGTACATCTTATGATTGTCATAGTCATAGAATAATTAAAACTGCTAACAGAGTATGACATCTAATAAGGACGCCAATATAAGCAACAGATAGTGTAAACTTTTGGAAGATAAAGACGTAGATGGAAAACTGGGGAAATGAGCTCAGGCACAGATATGCTGCTTTCAGAGTATCAAAAACAAGGATGCCGCCTCAGTTGAACTTCCCATTTGCATTTGCTTTTGTAGTGGGCTTAATTGCATCATCATCATATATTAGATTCATTCATTCACTCGTGTTAAGAAGAAGCTCTGCTGCTGGGAAGCTCCCCTGAAGCACCAGCACGACGCTTTGTAAGCTTGGTCAAAATATATGCCATGGCAACCTTTGCACCCAAGCTTGAATGAACCCTTGAGAGGCAGAGAGCACCGCCAAGGAGAACTAAACCATTTGTGATCAATTTGTATTTACTTGAAGACCTTCTTGTCACTTTCCTCATCTTCGATCTGCTGCAACTAACACTACTTGTGCTTGGCTTATCTTCATCTTCTCTGCTCATCATATCATTTCTGACTTCTAATTCAGAAGGGACCTATGTATACCAAAGTAAAGAATTACTGATGGAACAAATTCTGCAACAATCATTAACAAGTCAAATTGTGTTACCTTCTGAATAGATGACATGCTGGCAATAGCAGTTGTGGAGTATTTGCGAAGTGCATCATCCATCTTGCACACATAACTCCATATCCTCTTAGCAAAGGCCAGTTTTGCCATTTCCACATTCAAACCAGCATCTTCTTGATGCACCATGCTGATCTCACACGCATTTCTTCCGGGAACTGCAAAACAACAATTCCCGTAACACACTAGATAGCACAACTCTAACCTTTTCAACTTCACAAAATGATCTTAACATTTTGCAATAACAGTAACAACCTGGCAATAGATAATAAAGCCATTCTGAGCATAATATTGCACATAAAGCTATCAGGCACTCTTATCCCAGATTGATACATTTTCTATTTAAAAAAATTGACCTTTTTATGTTTTCTTATCTTCAATAACAAAATGGAACATATTCAAGTTAACAGAGTGAAAAAGGAACCCACAACATGATACAGGAGCAAAGGCCTACACATTTATTACATGGAATTATGGAAAGGAGATTGATCAGCACCACATATGAGGTAAGATGAGCTAATATATGTGAGCTGAAAGTAAAGATGAGTCAGTAACCTGCCTTTCCTGATTCTCCAGCCGGATCTGAAAACTGCAACTCGTACGTATCTTTTCTCTTTAGGAGCCAGAGGGTGTTCACATTCCTTATAATGGTCAGAATAAAACATTAGGCCAGCTAAAAACTTGAAAAAGGAATGTATGAGGTGGGCAAAGATAGATCATGACTATGTAAACTACTTAAGCGTGATAATTAAGTAAAATAAATTCAAGACAAAAACATAAATATGCCACAAGGTTAACAGCTTCACTGTGTGGAATTAATAATCCATATCAGTAAGCAGATAGGCTAAAGCTATGAGCACATTATGTAACATTTTACTGGTGCTTCTCTACTAATAAGAAAACATAGCAGTTCTCTTATTCAAAAGCAAGTAATATAATCACCACTTTAAAAGAGTGAGCTCCATGCCACTGATACCAAATGGTAAATGTATAAAGAACTGCACAGTGAGATGATTCAACAAAATGAATCGGCTTATAAGCAGTAAATAAATTCTGTAACAAACTTCAAACCAAAGCTCCGAATTAGACAAATGTATGAGGTCAACCTAGCATCAATCTAAATTGCAACGAGTAATATTCTTATTGGCCAAGGTTCTTGAAAACCAAGTGTTTGCAGATAGGATAAACTAGAAATTCAGATTGGGGATTACCTTACTAAAGCAGTAGAAGGATCCACCCACTCCCTGCCAGAGCCTCCAAGCCAATACATACTCTCGGGGAGTCAAGAACGGAAACTTTTTAATGGTGCGACCAATTTCAATGCCACAGTCGTGATCCATCTGCAACTGCTGATGGTGAATCACGGTGCTGTCCCATTGCTGCCTATAATGATTGTCCATGTAAAAATTCACGAGCACCTCAACAGAGCAATCCTCAAATGTGGTGACGCTCAGATACTTCAATGGTCCATCCTGCAAAATGAATAGATGTATGTTGGCGAGGGAACGAAAAGATTTGAAGATAGATAATTTTAAGAGAGCAAATAAAAACAAACACCTTGGGTTTGCAGCACTTGGCCTTGTAGGAAACAGAATTTCTACTCTTGTCGATGACGTTTTCCCAGATGTCATCAGGGGAGGTTTCATCGAGGTTGCTCATGAGATTCTTCAAATCCATATCAGATATAATTCCTGAAGTTCTGAGGGGAAAAAAAAAAAACATATATGGAGATAATTTAAATTCATTTTCCAGAGTATGTACGGCAACAAAAGACGAGAAAGAATTACCGGAAAGAGGGGCTAGGAGTGGCGGTTGAGGAGGCGGCGGGGGAGGAGGAAATAGACGGTCGTTGGCGGAAACGAGAGGTGAGGAAGCGGCAGACGAATATGATCAGCAGGACGGCGAGGGTCCATGTCCACCCATCTCCGTTCATTGTTTTGGTTTCCCTCCAGAAATCGTCTTCCAAAATGATCATCGATCCCAATCCACTCAATCCCCAATCAAACACACACACACACACACACACACTCACACTAATTTATATATTTATTTATAATTCCAAATTTCCAATCCCGACCACATCCACTCTTTTCCATAGAAGAGTATGCAATGCAATTCCCCTATTACACTCTCTAAGGTTCACAATTACAACTTTGCCCCCCGAGAACGACCTGTTACTATTTTTGGGCCAAGAAAATAGTTGATGAATTTGTACCCAAGAAAATTAAAATATTTCATTAACTATAGTATTAATACAAATATAAATAATCGTAATAACAAAAAAAAAAAAAACAAAACAAAACAAAACAAATATAAAGAATCGTAAACTTTTTCTTTTTTGGGTTAAATAAAAGGATAATAGTCTTGGTCCAATAATCGTAGACTTGTGTGCAAGAAATCCTTCTTATTTCAAGTTTCTCAGCTACTGAATCACTCTTACTACTAAATATAATATGGGATAATTACAAATACACCCCCCCTCAACTTAACTTAAGGGTAAATACAGCAACACCCCCTAAACTATTGAAATATAACTAGTAAATTTGTAAAAATAAGGAATGGTTACAAAATTGTCTGTTATTTAAACATGGATAAGTACAAGAATACAAGTATCATTGTGAGGTAGATGATAAAGTATTGGTCAATTGAAGTCCCCTTGTCTCAAGTGGAAAAAGGCAGACGCATATCCCAGAGACCATAATAATAGATTCAAATAGCAAAATCGCAGTGGTTTGATGACATCCATGAATTAGAGTGACAGCGACGAGAGGACATAACATTCCACCAATTCTACCCACAGAGCTTGCCACTCCAACCCCAGTAGTCCGCACAGATGTTGGATATAACTATACAAGATAAGATAGATCATCAAATTGGTAAACAAAGACAGGAAACAGGAGCCTTAATTAATTCATTCAGTTTACCTCTGGAGCATATATATATAGAATAGTGAAGGTTCCCATGATGCAAATGCGAGCCCCAAAGAGAAGAGCTGTTGTTAAGCTCTGAGGCTGATCAAATACCAATGGCAGCAAAAATATGAAACAGACCACAAACATAGCGGCCATCGACATCTTACGACCAACTATGTCAACTATTGCAGCCGACAACACAAGTCCAGGAAACTCTACAACAACCAAATAATGATTAATATAATTCTTCTAGATCCAGGAAATACATAATAAACAAATATATATAATTCATTGTTTACCTGCAAAACTGGTAATGAAAACATCTCTGTAACTAACATCTTCTTGTTGATGACTACTGTTATGAAAACTGGTGCTGCTGCATCTGTTACGATTATTGTTCAACTCTGTGGTCAGCAGAACGAGCCCATAATAAGCGAATGCATTCCCAAAAAAAACCATCCATAAAAGTAAAGTTGATCTAACCAATTCCGGTGAAAGAAGCATCCTTAGCAATGAGATGCTATGATTACTGTCAGGGTCAGATGAATGTGATATCAACTTCCTCTCTTCTGAAACATTTAACATTTCTTCTTCTACCTCCTCCACATGGTGCATCTCAGAAACAAGGACCCCAGGAGGAAGTTTTCTTCCATTTACTCTTGCTATTTTCTCCAAAACTGATAGGGCGTCACTTTTTCTTCCCTTCATGCATAAATATCTGGGTGATTCAGGTGTCATTTTATAGAATAAAAGCAACACTGAAGAAGGAAGAGCAGACACTGCAAGCAGCCATCTCCAACCCAATCGAGGCATCACAAACTGCAACAGAATAGTAATGGTAATATTAATAATAACATATTAAAATCAGCAAATTAAATTAATCCATGGCATGCATACCCATGCAATAGAAGCTTCAAGAACTGTTCCAAGAGTCCAGAAAGCCGAAAACACAACCATCCATGTGCCTCTCTTTGGAGCAGGAATAAATTCAAGAAACCAGGAAGAAAGCACTGGACCTCCTCCTAACCCAACACCAACTACACCACGAAGAATGATCAGCCAACACAGATTGGGTGAAAATGCACTTATGAAACCGGCTCCAGAGGTAATGGTTGCTGTAATAAGAAATCCTTTCCTGAATGGAAGATACGAGTGTATATATATGAGAAATGAATAAGCACCACAGCTGTGCATGTTACTAATGTTCGGCAGCTGAATAATAGCACAGAATGATTGTTACCTCCTTCCATATGTATCTGAAACAATGCCCCATGAGTAAGCTCCAACTAACATGCCGGCAAAAACAATGCTAGTTATCAAGCTCTCTTCTCGAGAAGAAAGACCCCATACTGATTGAACAGCTGGTCCAACAAAAGAGAGGAGCATCATTTCCATGGCCTCAGAAACCCAACCCATCCCGGCATAGATGAGAACAAACACTTGGAATTTTCCAAAACCCAATACGACAAGTGCGTCATCAACTGTGTAGGTTTTTCTATCATCTTCCATCTATATAGAAGAAAAGCTAAACTGTACAGCTGAACTTAATCCAGAACTTTTGAATGGAACTAGTTAACTTCACTATCCAGATATATCGATCACGAACATAACACTTCATAAGCACAAAATTTCATTGCATATAGGATATCTTTGGCTTTAGGCTCCAGATCTGGATATAATCTATGTATTATTATCTACCTTCAGACTCTGATTCATTAGTTTCTGGCCTGTACTTTACTTCAATTAATCGCTTTTCATCTGCAATATCTTTCAACACATTAAAAAAATTTAAAATTATATTCGGATGATTCACAATTTATTTTTCAGAGAAGGGATGACAACAAACTGAAGGATCAAGGTTCCAAGGTAAATTTCAATTATATATAATACACCTAGATGGTTTTTCAAATATGCATTCAGAGCAATCATGTGACCTTTCACATTTACAGCACATTTGACTACCGTCTTTGCGTAGGATAATTACGGAAAAAAACCCTAAGGTTTACTTAAAAATCCAACACACAATCCAAACCTTGAAACCTTACGACTACACTAAACCTCCCCCCTCAGTTTTTACGCCGTTTACATTCATAGCTTGAAACCTTGAAACATTTCAAAACTTACCCTGAGGTTTGTAAAACATTACGAATACCCCCCCCCCCTCCCTAAAACTAACGGAAAATCGTCGACTTTCATTGACTTTGGCCTTTGGGGATATTTGTAATGTTGCAAGGTTTGCATGGTGTCTGCGAATGTTTTGCAAACCTCGTGAGGTTTGAATGGTTTTTGGGTATAAAGAGCAAACCTCACGGTGGTATCCGTAAACGATCCTTTACCTAAAATAGAATACAAATTCCGGCATGGATGAGCATGTCAATCAGTAACAAAGCTAGCATCCCAAAATTCTTGATTGCATTAGTAAGAAACGTGTGGTGGAAAATTTTGAAGCACTCTCACTATAGATACGTCACAAAATCAGAAGCAAGTCTTAACAGTTTCCAAATCCCCATCTTTGTGAATAAGTCCCACACTCCCACACATACTAGTCAAATGTCTGGTTGGAGACAAGTGTAAGTGAAATTATATAGCGTAAAACAGGGTTCTAAGAAAAAGGATTTCGAAAGGGCCTAAACTGAATTTGGTATTGACCCAAAAAAAAAAAAAAAGAATTTGGTAATACAATAATGAAATGAAAACATGTATGTTGTAACACAGTGAAGGTGGAGTATAGCACCGGTCTAAGAAGCAAATCATCAATTGAAGAAGTACTGCCTAAACTTGATAGAAGGGTGCCTGTATCTCAATTCTCAGAGAAGAAATTGTTATGCTTTGCATACCTGATCATAGAAGAACGAGGAAGATCGCACGAGGAAGACAGATTGATCATTCATACTCTTGCGGAGAGATGCATAACATAAATGTGGATCGTCAACGCTGCGTGCTTTCATTTCCGATCTCCGACTGAATTTTAAATAGGGATAGGAAGAGGACTGAGTCAAGTCCAAGGTTTCAGGTCACTGTTGGGCTTTTTGGGTTTCAAATTTTCCAAGACGTTTCTCAATCCTCAAAATAAAAATAACAAGTATCCTTTTCAAAAAAAATATTTGTATAATTATTTAATCGGATCCACATTTTCTATTTCATTCCAATATAAATGTGTATATCTCACTTTTTTTTTAGTTTTACGATCAATTTATATGGGTCTGGGTGGAAATACTAAGGTGTAAAACTTATTTTTATAATTATTGAATGAGATCCACATTTTCAATTTTCATTATAATATAAACTAGTAATTTTCTGAGTTGAACTAATATAAACCCTAAACTAATATAAACTAGTAATAACCTCGTGCTTTGGTACGGGATACAATTTTTCCAAAAAATAATTAAAATTATTTTTATTTATTTAAAAAATATAAATTGATAAAATCTAAATCATAACCTAATTCATTATTTATTAATCAATTGTTAAGTATTTAATTGATTCAAAGATTAATTATTGCCCCATAATAATAGTGGTATTGTGGTAGTACAAATACAAAATAATTATATTATTCTTTTTAATATAAATTATAGTTGAATTTACCATAAATAAAATTATAAAATAATTATTTAATATTAGAAAATGATGAAATAAAATTGAATTCAAGTTTCCACGACAAACATATCTTGAAGATCTTAGGTTTCAGGTAAAAGTAAAGATATTGAGATATTAAAGAATCTCAAACCTTCAATTTTACTTAAAATTATTAATTATATATAATTTTTTACGGTATAATGAGACTATATATATATAATTATTAATTATATATAATTTTATACAGTATAATGAGACAATCCATATATGATACTTAGGTAACCTCAAAACTTCTAAATTTTATGATATAGATGTATATTTCTCACTTTTTTTTTTTGTTTTACACCGAGTCCGATCAGATCACTAAGGTGAGTATTCCCAAATATTTCTTTTAATTAATAATCTATTTAGTGCCTATGTTCGAAAAATAAAATGTAATATATAATAGTACTAAGTACTTTATAGTATATCAAAATTGAAATCAAACTTAAAACAGTATTTCATTTTTTATTCCACTAGATCCTTCAACACCCTAAACAGATAAAATTAATGATATTTATAACTATTCTACATCTGGAAAACCAATCCGCTCTTTCAAAACCCCACCCAAGGGTCAGAAAATTTTAAGAGTACAAACCAAAAAGAGAATAGTTGAGTGTCTAATCATGATCATCCTGGACATGATCATCATCGTCCCCAGTTCCAGTTCCAGTTCCATAATTAACCCAGGGCAACATAGACTCGAATAGAACAGCAAGTGCATTTCGGTTAGCGACATCACGCACCATATGATTTTGATTTTGAGGGAAGTGTTGCCCGTTGTCACCTCTTTGGTCAACCACAAAGTCTTGCAAGTTATCAGGGGGCATTGTCGGCACGGAATCAGAGAAATCGGATACCAATAAGTGAGAATACCTATCCATCACATGACTATGTTAAGAAACAAAAAGATGAATGCGAAAAAAAAGAGATTAGTCAGAGAGATTTAGATTAGATGCTCACTCATTTTTGTCTGATGAAAAAGCTTCTTTTCTCACACAAGCCCAGTCATTGGCTGAAGAATGATCCCTTCCTTGCTTTTCTAGCATATCAATGACCAAACGTGCTGAGTCATACAACAACTTCTGCAGATGAGGGAGCCTCCATAGTAGATAACTTCTCTCCACATATATGGCAATCAAGTGATCCAGGGATGGAATTCCTGTTTCCTCAGACTTAAAGAAGCTATGCTCAACCACTGAGTTCCACATCCGCTCTTTTAGAGGTACCTTTGCCACTAATTTTTTCAATATTGAAGGGTGAAGCATCAAAGCCTGCTTCATGAGATCAGAAGAAGAAGAAGAAGAAGCACCACTTTCTCTATTATTCTTTGAAGTTGTTTCCTCATCACGTTCAAGGTAATATCGGCAAACCGCAAGTGAATAAGAAAAATTAGGAAAGAGCCAGAGGGAATTGTCAGATCTATATTCTTGTGCAAACCTTTCCAACCAAGCATACTCCTCAGCTCTTAAAGCATAGTAATCAATACAGAGCATAGCACCCATTGGATCATCTGAATCTAAAGAAAGCAAAAGCTTACAAATTTCAAGGGCAGATCTATGGCAGCCACGCCTGTCCATGTTTTTCATGTGACTAAAAACTGATGAGAAGAATGGCTTGTTCGTATCGTGGACATACTGTAATTGGCAATTCTGCTGCGATGGAACAAACAGTGGATGCCATGCACATTCCATTGCATACAGACACTTTGCAGTAGCATCAGCTGACATTTGATGCTCACCCGTGAATTTGAAATAGTCTGCCAATGTTATCAGTGATTCTACATGGTAAGGATGGTTCAACAGAATGCTTGCAATACCATTAAGATCATGAATTGCCTTCGCAGCTTCAAAAGCTCTCTGAGCCTGGCCATACGATGATGACTGCTCATATCTACATAAACAAGCCATGCATAATCAATATAAAAATCACAGAACGAAGCTAATGATCTATTTGAAGGACTCCATCATATGAGATGTTTAGTTTCTAGAATGAGCTCATTTGAGAGATTTTTTTCCCAAACATCACTCCATGATATATCTTATGTTTGTATAAGGTAAGACTTTGCTAGAGTCATACAAATCGTCCAAACTCTTCGACTCATTAACGCGTAGATATTTAAAATATTCTCAATCACTTTTTTCATTTCAAGAAATAAAAGGCATTATAAAAACCAAGTAATATACCTGAAATAGTGGACACCACCTCTAGTCTCCAGAAGTTCCATAGCTAGCGATCCATCCCAACGTGGCCAATGTTGAGATGGAGAAACAAGCATAGTTCTTTTGTGATTATGACTCCCTCGTCGACCACCACGTACCAACCTAGAATTTTCAGGTAAATTACTTCTTTCATATGATTTTACTACTCTGGAACCAAATATCCTTCGTAGCTCATTTTCTGCACTGAGAAATTTGGGATCCACTTGTAATATGGATGATTTGCACTGCTTCTTCCCTATTATGTCATCATTATCTACATTTAACAGCTTTGGTTTAGCAGGTTTATGAGCAATATGTTGATGATCAGACGACCAATTTCCCAAAGCTAAGTCTTCTAACATCAAACTAGAAGATCTTACATCATCTTCATTGCTCGAAACCGAATCTTTCTTGATTTTCTTCTTTGTCTTCTTCTTTTTCTTTGATTTGACATTTGGGTTCAAAACTCTGTTACCAGCGACTTTTTCCATGGAAGAAGGCTTGTTAGCAATATCAAGATCAGAAGTCTCACCAGCTAATTTACTTTCTTCCTGCTAACAATGATCCATACAAATATGAGAAATTTCAGATAAATATCCGGCATTTCAACACCACCACTCAATGAAATTGAATTTCCGATTTTGATTAAAAGTAAGAAATAAATCTCAGCATTCTGTACATCAGTTGAAATAGTTACACAAAATTGCTCAAGATAAATAGCATGTGACACAGGACAATATAACATATTAACATGGTTCTAGCATTCAATGGGGCCCGCACTACGGAAATCTCTATATCCAACCATCACGAAAGACTTCTATGTTCAGATCCAGTTCATATATTCAAAAGAATATCTAGTCGAAGAAAGATAAACAAATAGGAGCATTAGAGTCAAAATTACTTTCACAATGGAAGTTAGTGGCAAATAGAAGGGCTATGCTATGCAGAACAACCTAAAAAATACCACAAGACAAAAAGTCCTACATGTTAGCTACAACAGCCTATGTGCCTAACTGCCTATACACTGATTTGTACTGCTTTCTTTCATATTGAAGTCTCATCTTCTTTGAGCTCAGAGCTGTTGTTTTACGGATGGTCTTGTTTACTTTGCTGTGTTCAATTTTTTTTTATTAGAGCTATGTCCTAGACTCTTTTGTCCCGAGGAATTTATTATATTTTGCTGAAATATAGGGAGAAAAAAGGAATCGAAATCCATTAAATTTCATATTATTCAATTTAGATTCTTCTTTTGCTCCAGTTATCATCTTCAATTAAGGGAATAGCTCCGCTTTAGTTGCCTGATTGATTCCTATCACATACTCCTTTGTCAATCAGCAATTCCGGGAATCATATTAGAAGAAAAGGTGGTAACCAACATGAAGAACACATTAGTGCATATTTAACTAAAGGGCAGAACTATCATCAATTGAAGGAGAAACAGACCTGGTCGGAGTGGTGATAGTCATTGCTGCTGCTGCCGCCGTCTTCATCCTCAAGAAGATCAAAAGGATTTCGGAGAGGGTGAGAAGAGTCGAGGGGTTCAAAGTCATCATCACTGTTGAGCTGCTGATGTTGTTGCAGTGCTGCTTCTTGTTCTTTCAGAACCTTTTTCATCAATCGAGCCGACATTCTGCAGTGTTTGCTAATCTGATTGACAACAAATAGCTTTTCCTGAAACCCAACACTAGTTCTTAAATAAATCTACTTCCCCAAAACTCATATCATTCAACAGAATCAAAAGATTAAACGGCATCAGATGTGACAACCATAAATTCTAAATACCCCAAGTTTGAACTTCAATAAATTCATGTATGTTTTACTGGACAAGATTCCAGAAATACTGCCGAAACCAAATGTCATTTTGAGTTTACCCAATATAGACTTCATTTAGACAACAGCTATCTAAATATTTCCAGTGGTGCTACCTACTTGTTTGATTAATGGGTCTGCTTAAAATCCTAGCTATCACCTAGAACAAAAGGTAGGTTTATGGATTCAACAGCACTAGTGTATCCATGGGCAGCATCACACTCAACAACGAGATGCAAATATCAAATTATTCTTTCTCCTACGTCCTCTGCTAGGAATTATTATTTATAGTTATTCTTATCATTAGCAAACTTGAATTTATGCATCTCATGCTGTATCCAAGACCTGGATTGCATTACCTCAGGTTGGGTCAAGCAATATGCTTTTTTCTGCCGGGATTGCATGCCAAGTTTCAGGTTTACTGCGCCATATCTGTTATTGTATTCAGAAGGCAAAATTTGACATGCTTTTCTCGGAATGTTTCAAAACTTAAGGGCACTGGAAAATATTTTTTTGCCGAGTTCCACACAATGATCAAATGGTAAAGATTCTCATTACAACAGCTCAATTTGCTGCATCAGCGCAATCAAAAGCTATAGAAATTTATGGTTCCCAGAGGAAAGAAAAAGAGTCTAGAACATTATCGACACATTAACATCACCTCTAACACGAAAAGAGAATATTAAACGTTTTGAAATTAAAAGAAATTTAACCCTCAAAACATGGGTCGAGGTTATTCTCACCGTCCAAATTGGTTCAGCAGATCGGTTTTCAAGCCAATTGATAATAATCTCACAGAACGGCAGCTGATTCCGTGTGCTTGGAATTGTGTGTGCCTGGTGATAGTGGTTGAGGCTGTCGGATGTGAGTGAAGAGGTAAAAACCCTAAATTCCTCTCACAGACCCTTCCATGATACTATCATCCTCAAAACTCTGTTTTGGTCAGTTCAGATGCATATAAATAAATGCGGCGATAATCACCAAACGCCTGCTTGAGAATTTGCAGAATAGCTAAACTGCTAAACGTAAAGATATTGCGCCGTGTTCCAATTTCCAAAACAGTGACGGAGAAGATATATCTGAGAAAGAATTGCAGGTATTACGAAACATTTGTTAGCTAAAGCCTAAACTAGAAGAGATTATATAGGGTAATGTTTGATGGGCCATCTATTTCACTTTCTATGATCCAGAAATAATATATTAAAAAATCCCTAATTTATGCTATCAGGGCTCGTGAGTCCAGCCCATTTGAAGATTGAATTTTTCATTTCATTTTATTTATTTAATTATATAAGTACTTAATTTCCGTTAAAATACAATGAAGGAGAAGGACCCATGCATATCTTAGATGTAGACGTGTATACTATACGTAGGAGGTTAATTTGTAATTTCGAATCTAAAAAGGATTGTCTTGTAATATAGCCAAATATTAAGGAGTGTCGATGCAACATTTCCTCATTATCGAGTCTTAACTTTGGGTATGGAGCAGCCTTAAATCTCCTGGTTAGCTGTCCCACCCAATAAGGTGTCTACAAGTCAGCGAGGGGACTAGTCACTGTAGTCGACGGTGGATACCCTGATCTAGGACAAAAAAAACATTTCCTCATTAATATGTGTAATTAGGTCTCAATTAATCCTAGACCAGATTCTCAGTTAACTATGCAGAAAAATGTTGTTACCAAATAACTAATCCCACAAATAGAAATATGGACACAAGTTGAAGTCACACTCGCAATTATTTATGCTATCTGCAATCTTGCTTGTTTTAAATATAAATTTGAAGTTTATAATATAATCTTGGTTAATTAACCTCTATATATTATATATTAGTTGAAAATTAAAATATAAGTAAAGATGCATGGAGCGATGAGGTGGATGAACGGAAAGGAAAGGAGTATGTGTGTGTGACAGCTTTCGACGTGTCGCCTAATATTAACGTTTGCCTTGTTGACTCATCATATCATATCATATATATGATATATCGATCTATACTCTTCTTTGTAGGCTGTACGTAGCTAAGCTAGCCATATTGAAGGTGTTTGAAATGAATTAAGTAGAATGGGACAAGGCGAGGAGAGCAGAGCAGAGCCCAGTTCTGTTGAGATTCAGGTAAATATATATCATAATTGTTGAATATTGGTAATTACGTACTAGCTAGTTTGAATTGATGAATGACGATCAGTATCTTATAATCTCTCTCTCTCTATATATATATAGGAAAGAGGAGAGATTTTCTTCTTCTACAGGCCGAAAGTGAATAAAGAAGAAGCCCATGGGTCGGAAGACGTTCAACGACTCTACCTGGTTCTGCGCCCGGAGTCTGGGGAGAGATCCGTTGAAGAGAAACAAGACCCACAGTCCGGCAAAGAGGGTTCTAAATCTAAGCAGCATGATGATGATGTTCAAACTCAAACCAGCCAAGAAGCTAATCAGAAAGATGAAGAAGAAACTGGTACTGGTGGTGGGCATGGAAGCCAGAAAGTAAATATTGAGAAACAAGCTCTATTGCGTTTTATAGTGATGGGACGTAAAAGTCTTCCAGAATATCCTACCGACAAGAGCAGGCCATATTGGGGTTTCGTAGAGATGGTCACCACCAAAATTGAACACGTCAAGGACGCACTCAAAGGAGGTCAATATGATACGTCAAGCAGAGGTCATAGGCATGTGGCGGATTCAAGAGGTATAGGCGAAGGCGTATACCGAATCCTAAGGCACAATCAGCGCAAGATGCACACTCACTTGGTTTACAAGCTGGAATTTCCACGTGAAGGCGAGGAAGATGAACCACAGAAGGCCCTCAACATAGCACGTGAAGCCTCTTTTCTTATCCAGATAAAGAACCCACAGCAGCATCAGCATCAGGGAGGACGAGGAGGATTCAGGGGATTGAGTAACAAGAGAAAAGCAGCATATCCTGCGCACTTGCAGGGGCTATTTGGGCATAACCGGTTTCACCCAGCTGACCCACCTGATTTTCTAAATTATGAGGGATGTGAGTTTCTGCTTATATCTGCCTCTGACGATATAGAGAAAGAGCTGGGTCTACAATTGAAACAAGAAGATCAATGCTCTGATCTTGTCAAAACGTTTGGGGACAATGCAGCAGCAGCAGCAGTTTCCACACGCCCTTTGTTCCATGGCATTTGGGCATAACTAGATCTCACTATATATATATATATATATATATGTGTGTGTGTGTGTGTGTGTATAGTCTAGATCTCAAATAATGTTTTATCTATATATTTTGCGATTTTTGTTTGTATAGCATGAATATATAGCAGTCAGTTGAATATGGTTGTAGTAACTCACTTCTCCTGCCAGCTTCAACATCTCATCTCTTCGCAGTCCGCACCATCATATAAATATAAATCATCATCTGTATGTTAAATAATCAATTAGTCCTTGATTAATATATAATGCAAACAGAGGATAAAAATCATCTCTTTTAGTTATCTATAATCAATCCGAATACATGATGATAATGTGCACTTCAGTGCTTAAAACAAGACTCTCGGTGAGTACTGTTCTGAGTTCCAAATGACAGAGTACACTATACAGATAATACCACCTCACGGATCGAGTCGCAGTAGTTCCACATTAACACGTGTTCATCATGTTGCAAAGACGGAGCTTTTTTGACACAATCCACAAGTAATTGAGCATTAATGCATAGCTGCTTCGTGGGTAACATATATAGAAATGAATATAGCTTAACTGGTTCTACCTCTACCAAGTTTTGACGTTTAGCTAGGGATACTTGCAGGGTAACTAGTCCATATTAATGATCTTTTAGAGTGTCCTGCAGATGGCAACTGACGGATGGTTTCAGTGTTAGTAAGGAAAGTACAGAAAATTAGGGATTGAGGATTACATAATAGTTGACTTTCCCTAATTAGGTGGAACTGTATATTTTATATATTTCATCCTCTTGTATCTTTGCATACACAATAATACAGACATCTTTTTCAGTAATGACAATTCAATTATTTAACATGGTATCAAAGCGGGTGACGATCCGTTAAACGGATCCGAACCTTGCTCATCACATACCCGTACATATTCCGGCCATGGCCGACGACAGCAGTAGCAGCACCGGCAAGGAGCCGCAACAGCCGGCCGACTCCTTAGCCACTCAACTTGCTAGTATCCTCCAGAATCTGCAGCTACAAACAGAAATCAATCAAATCCAGCATATACCTCAGAATATTTCCATCAGTATTAAGTTAAACCAGTCAAACTACTCTTTATGGGCTCGTTTAGTAAAAATAGCAATCGGAGGGAGGGGTAAGCTCAGCCACCTCACCGGAATCCCCCCTCCACCAACACCAGAAAATCCAGCATATCATAAGTGGGAGCAAATAGACTTAATCGTCTGTTCATGGCTCCTAGACAATATGGAACCGGAATTAGTTCCGGCGTATGCAGAGTACCCATCGGCAAAAGCCTTATGGAATGCCCTGGAGTCTACCTATAGTCAAGGTGGAGACGGACTCCAAATTTTTGACCTCACCATTCAAGCCAACCGGCTCAAACAAGGAGATAATAGCATCGAAAAATACTACAGTGAGCTACAAAGAATCTGGCGAGAAATCGAAATTAGGCAGCCCAATCCCATGATTCACGAAGAGGACGCGAAGATATTTAACCGCCTCAGGTACGAAACCCAACTCTTCCAATTTCTCGCCGGGATTGACGATAGGTACGACGCCGATCGGAGAGATTTGTTAAAAGAAGTCCCTCTTCCGACCGTTGAACGAGCCTATGCCACCATCAGGCGAGAAGGAACAAGACGAGAGATTCTCGTCGGGAGGACTTCATCATCGGCGGACGGTGGCGTTGGATCTGGGTTTCTCGTCGGAACATCGAACGGACGAAATACGGCAGCCGCTGGACAGTGGGGCGCCACCAGGCCCCAATCGGGACCACCCAAGCGGAACTCGGTGGTTCCGCGACGGAACGGCGGCAGCCTGAACAACGGCGGTGATGGACCAGTAAAGTGTGAGCAGTGCAAGCGCACTGGACACACCAAGAAACAGTGCTACGAGCTCATTGGGTGGCCGGAAGGGTGGCGGAGTGCTCGCCGATCTGTCCATGAAGGAGGAAGACCAGCGGCGGCGGCCCACACGGCCCAAAGACAAGAAAACCCTCGCCTGGATTAGAGTACAGACGAAATAAGGGGAGAAAGAGGAGCAAGAGGCGACGAAATAAGGGGTGAGAGTGGAGGTGCATTTTTAGGTATTACAAAAAGGGAAGATTTCCTATTTTGCCCCTCCTCAAGTAAAAACAATTATAAATCTTATTTGTCTCCAGGCGCGGCCCTCCACACAGCATCTCGCACGACTATTAAAAATAGTCAGTGGATTTTTGATTGTGGTGCAACGGATACGTTGACGTATCAGATTTTACCGGACATACTGTCCCAAAGAAACACTCTATTCAGAATGCTAATGGTGTTTTTTCACCTGTTTTAGGGGCAGGAAAAATCAATTTATCTCCCTCTTTACAGTTGAAAAATTGTCTCTATGTTCCAAATTTATCCTGCAAGTTACTTTCTATCAGTCATGTCACTAAAGAATTAAATTGTGTAGTGCTGATGTTTCCCACCTTCTATCTCTTGCAGGATCTTCAGTCGGGGAGAGTGATTGGGCGTGGTACTGAACGACGTGGGCTGTATTTTGTGGACGAGGTTGCTCAACACGGAACCGCAGCGCTTGCTCACGGGACATTGGATCGCCAACAGTGGTTGTGGCATCGTAGGTTAGGTCACCCGTCTATAGGGTATTTACAACATTTATTTCCCAGTATTTTTCCTAAGACTAGTCAATTGATGTGTGAGACTTGTGTTCTTTCTAAAAGTCATAGACAACATTTTTCCTCGTCGGGCTCTAGAGCAAAGGATGTGTTTTCCCTTATTCATTCTGATGTATGGGGTCCAGCCACGGATTCTGGCAGTCATGGCTTTAAGTATTTTCTTTTATTTGTGGATGATTGCTCTCGTATGATGTGGGTTTATTTTCTGAAACATAAGTCTGAGGTATCTTTAAAATTTGTGGAATTTTTCAAGTTCATTCACACTCAATACAAATCTCATATTCAGGTTCTGAGGTCTGATAACGGGGGGGAATATGTTAATACTACCTTACGAACTTTCTGTCAGGAAAATGGGATCGTTCACCAAACTTCGTGTCCTCATACCCCTCAGCAAAATGGGGTAGCTAAGAGAAAAAACCTCCAGCTTCTAGAGATGTCTAGGGCCCTCCTGATTGAGTCCCATTGTCCTAAATTCTTGTGGCCTGAAGCCGTTGCCACATCGGTCTATCTCGTGAATCGTCTTCCCACCAAAGCATTGAACTTTGTTACACCTTTGAATTTTTTGAGTACTAGTGTTAGCATACCTTCCTCTTTAGTCCTCCCTCCTAAAGTGTTCGGGTGTTCTGTGTTCGTTCATATTCCGAAATCCACCCGTACCAAACTTGACCCTTGCTCTCTTAAATGTGTGTTTGTGGGCTATGGGGTTAATCAGAAGGGGTATAGGTGTTATCACCCGGGTTCTCGGCGTATTTATACTTCGATGGATTGTGATTTCCTGGAAACCGAATACTTCTTCACCTAATCAAGTGGTCAGGGGGAGACTGGACACGATCCCCTTGGTTGGGTATCCCACTTGTCAGACTCTTGTTGGCCGGACATAGTCCTAACAGAGCAAGTAGGCGGAACCACCGAGCCGGCCCGTCCCACAGATCCAGCATCCACACATCCTCCACCAACGCCACTCACTCAAACCGTTCAGACTGAGGATCCAGCGGTACAGGTACATCAGTATGATTCCGTTAATACAAAACAAATTGAACCTAACCATGTAGGGCAAGATGATGGAGAACCCGCACCCGAGGCAGAACAAACACAGGGGGAGGAACAAAATGAAATAATACAGGAGAACAGATCTGTCTTACCCCCAAGGGCAACTCGAGGAATACCACCAAAGAAGTATGAACCAGAACATGTGGGAAGAGCTCCCAAATACTCGGTTGGTACCTTGGCAGACGGGAATCTGTCTCAGCAGGCTCGAGCATATGCTACTTCTGTATACTCCACTAAAATTCCAACTAAGGTGGAAGAAGCTCAAACAGATGAGAAGTGGGTCCGTGCAATGGAAACAGAAATGGAGGCACTTGAGAAAAATAATACTTGGGAGAAATGTGCGCTTCCAAACGGAAAGAGGATGGTCGGATGTCGATGGGTGTTCACCATAAAACATCGAGCGGATGGAAGCATTGAGAGATACAAGGCTAGACTAGTGGCAAAGGGATATACACAAACTTATGGTGTAGATTACTCGGAGACCTTCTCACCGGTAGCCAAGATTGACACGATCAAAGTATTGTTCTCAATAGCGGCCAACCGAGACTGGAAATTACACCAATTTGATGTCAAGAATGCTTTCCTGCACGGAGATCTTAAAGAAGAAGTGTATATGGAAGCACCACCAGGGTTTACTAGTGATTTTGGAAACAGAGAAGTGTGTAGGCTGCGAAAAGCACTGTATGGGTTGAAACAGTCACCCAGGGCGTGGTTCGGAAGATTCACCACCACCATGAAGAAATATGGTTACTGTCAGAGTAACTCCGACCATACACTTTTTCTGAAGAGAAGAGAGGGACTGGTGACATGTCTTATCATATATGTAGATGACATGATCATTACTGGTGACGACACATATGAGATTACTGAGTTAAGAGAAAATCTGTTTCGCGAATTTGAGATGAAAGATTTGGGAGAGCTAAAGTACTTTCTGGGAATAGAGGTGTTACGGTCCAAACAAGGTTTTCTCATCTGTCAGTGAAAGTTCGTTTTGGATCTTCTGACTGAAATCGGACTACTCGAGTGTAAACCAGTTGACACTCCAATGGTTCCGAATCATGGGTTACAGATCGTTGACGGGGCAGAAGAAGCCGATAAGGGTCAGTACCAACGACTGATTGGGAAGCTGATCTATCTCTCTCACACTCGACCAGATGTGGCCTATGCAGTAGGGGTTCTGAGCCAATTTATGCATCGACCTCAGAAGGATCATATGGATGCAGCGATTAGAGTTTGTCGATATCTGAAGGGATCTCCGGGAAGAGGAGTACTGTTCCAAAAACATCTTAACGTCGAAGCTTATACCGATGCAGATTGGGCTGGGAATCCGGTGGATCGACGATCAACCTCCGGATACTTTACAATAGTTGGAGGTAATTTGGTAACATGGACAAGTAAGAAGCAGAAAGTGGTGGCACTCTCGAGTGCAGAAGCAGAGTTTCGAGGTATTGCACGAGGAGTTACAGAAGTTTTGTGGCTGAGAAAGTTACTGGCAGAAATTGGCTTTCCCGCGGTTGGAGCCTGTGAGCTAAGGTGTGATAATCAGGCTGCCATCAGGATTTCAGAAAATCCAGTACAACATGATCGTACGAAACACGTGGAGGTAGATAGACATTTCATTAAGGAAAAATTGGAAGAAAAAGTCATTGATATGCCATTTGTGAGATCCGAGGACCAATTGGCAGATATTCTCACGAAAGCTGTAAATGGGAGGATATTCAAGGAAATATTAAACAAGTTGAATATCAGAGACCCGATAATCAACTTGAGGGGGAGTGTTAGTAAGGAAAGTACAGAAAATTAGGGATTGAGGATTACATAATAGTTGACTTTCCCTAATTAGGTGGAACTGTATATTTTATATATTTCATCCTCTTGTATCTTTGCATACACAATAATACAGACATCTTTTTCAGTAATGACAATTCAATTATTTAACATTCAGCCATCTGTCAAGCCGATTAAAATTCATGTAATTGGCTAACAAAATTGACAGATGTCCCAATTCACTTTTGTAATTATCAATTATGGCATGCTTATCTCTTTCTTTGTCATTATTTGGCTCCAATAAATCCTATTTAGCAACTCTAATCATTATTCTGCAGCACCAACTTAAACATCAATTTTTTTTTTGTAAAGTCTCAATGACAATTCATCGTATTCTTACTGCACTTGTCTTCCTCCACTTGTCAACTACTCTCGTGTCTTCGAGGTGGGCTCTGCTGGCTACCACAACTATAGGCATCAGGCACCAAAGCACGGACACGGCAAATTTTTTGCCGTGCAGTGTCCGACACGGCTCCGAAACGTGTCGGACACGGCAAAAAGTATCCGAAAAAAAAAATTTAGGATACGGTGTCGGACACGGCTGGGGGAGTGTCCGACACGGCTAGGACACAGCTGAGGGAAGTGTCCGACACGGCAAACTCAATTTTTTTTAGTTTTTTAATTTTTTTATTTACAAGTGTCAAAATTTATTTGAAAAAAAATAAAAAATTATAAATGAATGAAACAGTGTATTAAATTAATTTAAATTTATTTTTTCATCATTTTTAATTGATTCTCATAATATTATAATATACAAATTATAATATTCTTTTAACATAATAATCAATTAGTATATTTAAATTTTACTAATAATTATATTATATTGTGATAAATTTAATTTTTAATTAATATTTGTACATATATTATATATGAACATTTATATTTTTATTAAAATTTATATTAGTCAGTCGTGTCGGAGCCGTGTCATGTCCTAAAAGTTTTAAAAAATCTGTATCGCCGTGTCCGTGTCGTGTCCGTGTCCGTGCAACATAGGCATCAAGTCTCTACATGTAGCTTCAACAATATTCTTCAACTAGATGAAAACTATATTTATAACCAGGGCGATGTTTGCCCTAGTTATAATTTAGTCCGTCTATTTTGAAAAATTACAAAATACTCTCACAACAATTTGAACAACTCTCTGAAATAGGCTGATTATTTGTATTTTTTGGTTTATCTCAGTGGGTTCTTTGTGTAAATTGAAATATTGAGAGTTTCTTTTTCCAATTTCTGAAAATTGAGGGACTAAATTGTAATTAGGACAAACCTCAAGCTAGTACATGTAAATCACCCTTTATTACAACGGCTATGTTTCAGGCTGATGTTTGCTACGCCTTCCAAATACTCAAGATAGGTGGACTTAAGAGAAGAAAATATCATAGTTTTCATGTATGATGATAT
Source organism: Verbena officinalis (assembly GCA_958496215.1). NCBI lineage: Eukaryota > Viridiplantae > Streptophyta > Magnoliopsida > Lamiales > Verbenaceae > Verbena > Verbena officinalis. The sequence goes on from OY292391.1 coordinate 140,714, forward strand.
AGCATTTCATTCAAACAATCCTAGGCCTGGTGTTATCATTAACCATCCAAACGGTGATAATATCTATGAAGGAGTACCCAAGGTCGCTTCAGAACTCAGACTCTAAGCAATATTTGTATATAATTTGCACCATATTTGATACGTGAACTTTGATATTCTCCAGGATTATACGGGGAAGAACACAAGTGCTCTTATAGGAGGCAGTGGAAAGATTCTCGACAGTGGGCCCAAAGACCATATATTCATATACTACAGCGATCATGGAAGTCCTTGAACAATCGGTTAGTATTCCAAAAACTACATAATAATACACTTCTTGGTGTGCCTGTATGTACCATTTGAAAATTCTTGCTTAATGTTTGGATAAGTGTGACTGTCTGTGTTACCATGTTGCAACAGAAATGGCTTCTGGTGAAACCGTTTATGCTGATGATCTCATCAATGACCTGAAAAGAAAGCATGAAAGCAATGCGTATGAAAGCATGGTCAGCAAATTTGAGCCCGCATTAGCTTTCTGTGTTTTTTTAGCGTTAAATATATTGGACCCCCTAAGGATAGGTGAAATTACGGAATAGTCCCTCACATTCGGGAAATTCCAATTTCCAATAGTCCCCTTCACTTTATGCACCGTCTTAACATAGGTCCCCTAGACGCTAGGGGTTGTTGTAATTTCCCAGATGTGGGGGACTAATCTGTTAATTTCACCTATTCTCAGGGGTACTAAATGTAATTAACCCTTTTCTTTATCAAAATCCTCATGAAAAATCTATATATCATGGTAAGTATTTTACATTTGAGACCTGTGAATCTGGGAGTATGTTTGACAGTCTTCTTCCAGAAACTCTGAATATTTATTCAATCACAGCAGCCAATCCAACAGAGAACAGTTATGCAACACATACTAACCTTATGACAATTATAACTATCCTTATACTTCTCCGACTTACGATGTTTGTCTAGGAGATGTGTACAGCGTGGCGAGGACAGGTAGAGAATCACTCTGTTTCCTCCACACAATTTACTGGAGAAGAAATTTAACTTAAGGTCCACCCCACTATTCTTATGCAGTGAAAGGCATGATTTACGGTCTGAAACTCTGGATCAGCAACTTCAAGTGGTATAATGTCAAAATTAATCTTTGATAACTGAACTCGGAGTCATCACTCCTCTCAGTTCGCATCATGATATGAATTATTCTGAAATTTCCACAGGTTAGACGGAGGACAGCAGTAGAAAATATACATGGGAGTTCACATGTTATGCAATATGGTAGTCAGTTGCTTAGTAGGGAGTCTTTGTATACTTATTTCAGTACCACTACGCTTAATGATAACTATACTGGAAGGAACAAAAATTATGCTGCCACATCAACAATAAAAGCTGTGAGCCAACATGAAGCTGACCTCCTCTACTATCAGCACAAGGTTCTTCCAATTTAACTTCTTGACAAGCTAATTACCATCCTAATATCATAATTTTTCAATGTAAGGATTCTCCGTTTTTGCTCCACCAGTTAAACCATGCCCCAAAAGGTTCTGTAAGGAGTTACTAGGTGAGATCAGAGGCATGATGCTTGTAGATAAAAGAATAAATCAAGTAAGTAGAATTATTTTTGGAGTCAAACGTGGCAAGGCAATGCTACACACGATTCGACCTGCAGGAAAACCCCTTGTGGATGATTGGAACTTCCTTAAGACATTTGTAAGTTAATATATAAATAAAATTATCCTCCTTTGATATATGTAAAAGGTGTGTTAAATGAATACAACTGCACTGAACAAGCCTAAAATGACTAGCAACTTAGCGATTTGATATTTTTCTTTCACTCTTTGCTCACATATGAGGAACATTGTGGAGCTTTGACCACATATGGAAGGAAATACACACGAGCAATTGCCAACATGTGTAATGCCATGGTCACGGTAGATCAGATGAACATGGCAGTAGCAAGAATCTGCAAAATAAATTTATGCTGTTTAAGGCAGCTCTTCTTAAATAAACTTTATCACCAAATCTAGATCGTTGTAATTTGTAAATTACCCTCCATTTGGGTCTTTTACATGCAACACAGCTAATATGAAATGATAGAGTAGAAGACCAACAACAACATACTCAAATTTAGTTCACATCGGTATTGGAAATGCAAAACGCACACTTGATAATCGCAATAGACAAATATAGATGTCTTTCTATGCCTATGGCCAAAATTCAAGTTTCAGATAACTCGAAAAAAGTTGCTCAGTCTAAAGTAAAGGGATATGCAAAATCGGGACAAATATAAAACAATCACACCATAATTTTGACAAGACAAGTGATAAAACCAAATTCACCGTGAAATTTTTAAATGAGCAAAAGCTATATAGATAAGAATTGAAATAATCGATGATTATTAATGCCACAACTGTGTAACATAACAAGAACCTCAGACCATGCTCTACTACCTTACAGGGCGAAATGGAAGAAATATCCCTGAAAAAATAAAAGCCGATGGAACGGTGCTTTGAGTTGTAGACAGAAATTCAGATTGCAAATCTACGTATGTAAAGGCCATTAAGGCTGTGAATTGAGAACAACAGAACCGACAGCAAGGATAAAATATCTGTCTTTTGAACTTATATTATGCTCCGTTCTGAATTGAATGCGGCTAAGGCATAAGAATATCTCCATATACTATGATGCAATTGCACAACAACATCAATTGTGATATAAGCAACAACTATGATGAGCTGGAGGAAGAGGTGGCCTGTCGAACAGAATTCCAGATTTGGACGGCAGCAGTCCAAATGCCGGCAGAGGCGACGCCAAGACCTAATGCCTGTGGGTAACTGGGCTTAGAATCTACCTTCATTTCAAGCTGGACCATGCGAGCGTGGATGGCGTCCAGCTTCGCCGAGGTGATATCATTTCCAGCTGGACCAGACTTTCGGTTGCCGGTTATAACCTTGAACAGTGCTCCCTGCAAATCCTGAATTACTTTGAGTGATGCCTCCTGAGTTTCCATCCCCTGCTTCTCGTAGTGGGACACCAGCTCTTGAGGGCTTGGCATCCTTTTACTCTTCTCTTTACTTCCATTGCTCTTCCTGCTTTCTCCCGGTACTGGTGGTTGCTCCATTGCTTTTTTCTCAGCAGAGAAAATTGGAATTGAAGATAGATGGATAATAGATAAACCCTACTGCGTACAGTTGAGTTGAGTTAAGTTGAGTTGGGTTTTAGAATGGGATAAGGTTATAAAAGAAAAGAAGAAGTTTACTAAATACTACTGCGACTTCTCTGGTGGGGACAGCCTTGCTTCTAAGTGCGATCTTTAGAGCGATAAGCCTCCTGCTTCTTCTCACAAGCCACAGCCTCAATCACAAGCAACAATGGCTGCTGCTCTGCTTCATCCTAATCTCTCTCTAATCAGATCATCCGTCCCTTCTTATAATCCCATTAACTACCCCAAGTGGGGGCGTCGGATTTCGATCAGATGCTCGGATTCTTCATCACCGAACCGCGGTTTTGGCCAGAAATCAAGAAGCGCTGATAACAAGTTACCCATCATCCAATGCTTCTCCGTTTTCATTTTTTGCAATTTTCTTTGTGATAATAATCAGCTGCTCTTTGTTCCAGGAAAATGAAATCGTCCCCTAAGCAATCTTCCACCTTACCGAACCGTAACTCCATACCATTCGACTCTTCTATTGTTATGTTTGCTGCTTTCGCTGACTAACTCGTTTCACACTGTTAAGGAGTTGACTTGTCTCTAATCCCTTTGCAGAGGCGCCTGGTTTAAGCTCCCAAACAGGTGGGAAAATGAGCTACACTTCTCCCGATGATCTCGAGTTCGAGCAACGTCTCCAAGCTGTTAGAAAGTAAGGTGCCTCTCAGCCTCTGATCTTTTTTTTCCCTCTTTTTTCCTGCCCAGCTATAGAGTTCACTCTTCTCATAGCAATGCAAAAACATATGGGTCTTATACAAATTGGCTGCAAACTTGTATAAACCGTAAAGGTCAGCGCTGGAGCAGAAAAAAATAGAAGAGGTGAAAGAATATGGGGTAATTGATTATGATTCTCCAACTGAGACAAAAAGTAGCTCAAGCTCAATTGGACTGGGGAGTAAGGTAATATCACTCTTTAGCTGTTGCAGCTCATTTCGATCATTCCTAGAATGTTGGTGTTGTCCTGTGATTTCTAATTTCATATTTTAGAATGTAATATGGTAGATTGGAGTTGGAGTTGCAGTTGTTGTATTTGGATTGGTCTTTGCTCTCGGAGACTTTCTCCCTTCGGGAAGGTATATGTATTAAAGAACTTCTGACCAAATTCTCTGTCCATCTGCTGTTGTATTTCTCTGATTCATAAGCTCCTGAATTTGGTTAATTATCCCTTCTCACTGTATCAGATTCAATTTCCTCTTCAGTTCTAATTATTGATTTGTCCTGTCATATGGTCTTTTGGATTATAGTATCAGCACTACAGAGGAGGCTCCTGCAGTTACTGAAGTTTCAGAAGAAGAGAGAGCTATACTTGAGGTGACATAGATCGTTACTCAAATGCTTGTTTACTGCTTATTACTTCCTCAATTTTTTGTTTGCTGGTGTAAATTCCAATAGTCCTTAAGACTATACTTAAATCTCCATGTTGGCATGTGTTTACACTTTGTTCAAAGTTTAATGGATTGCTTACACAGTCAGCAAGAATGTAATCTTTTGCTGTTATATTTTGAATATCTTCAGCCATACTGCACTTCTTTATCAGTGCAAATATGAATTTTATTCTTACGGTTTTGCAGAAGAGGCTGAAGCAGTTCAAAGAAACACTTGCCATCTCACCTGAAGATTCAACTGCTCTTGAAGTGAGTTACAATGTATTAATGAGAAACTTCATATATTTTGTTACACTGCTCTTTACTCTATGTGGGTTATATTTAGTTGTATCCAAACTTTATTAAGCATCTGTCAATGTGCATAATTTTGTGAAGTGGCGCAAACAATAAACTTTGCACTCAAAGAAAAACTTGACTGGAGGCAAGCCTCAAGAGAAAATGATTTTCATTTTCCGCGACAGCTATTTCAATTGTTTTAAAATGATCACCTGACTTGAACTGCACCAAAAAGAAATCTAGCACCTCTATGGTGTCTAATTCATATTTATTCGAAGTGCTTTTTTATAGGGAGCTGCAGTGACCTTAACCGAAATGAGAGAATACAAAAGTGCTGCAACATTCCTTGAAAAATTGACTGAGGTTTCTTATTTATTGTTCTTAGTTGCTAATATAATGAAATAGCAGATTGAAAATTATCTTAACTGTCGGGTTGCGTTTTCTGAAGTTTTCTACTTGGATATGCAGAAGAAACCAAGTGACCCGGATGCTTTTCGCGTACTTGCTGAAGTGAAATATGAGCTCAAAGATTATGACGGAAGTGTTCTTGCATATAGGAACGCTGAAAGGGTTAAGCTAGTGGAGCATTAGTTAGTGTGTGTGTGTGTGTGTGTGTGTGTGTGTGTGTGTGTGTGTGTGAGAGAGAGAGAGAGAGAGAGAGAGAAAAGGAACTAATTCTTTAAATCTATCTCTCATGGTTCAGAGAAGTTTCAAGTTGAGGTAACCTTTTCCTCCATGACTTATTAATTTCTCTAATTTTGTGCAGGCATCAAAAGGTGTTGATTTTGAAATCCTTCGAGGTCTTACAAATTCATTGATTGCTGCCAAAAAGCCTGATCAGGTTCTGGAAAATGCAAAATTCATATTGTAAACTCAATTACTTATCTCATGGACTCTACGGATGAATGTTGCAACCTTTGGTTATATATCCTTCAAAACTTGACTCTAATATTGTGCTGCTGATTGTATGACACCTATTTCATCTGTGGTTATTTTGTCTATGTAGGCTGTTCAAGTGCTCCTAGCATCTCGCGAACGCTTGAATAAAGATAAATCTAGTCCTAATACAGAGGAAACAAGATCTGATGTAGATCCCATTCAAGTGAGTTCTTGTCAAATCTACAATTTCAAGCGGAAAAATTCTTGAACTATGCTGCAATTGCATATTTGATACTCGTTTATGGGGTATACCTTTTATATGTGAAGTGTTCATATTTAATCTCACATATCTGAAGACAAAATATTGAATATGCTGCTTTGTGTTGACATGGTGCAATATTCAGGTTGAGTTGCTTCTTGGGAAAGCCTATTCAGATTGGGGACACATCAGTGATGCCATAGCTGTTTATGATCAACTTATCTCTGCCCATCCAGATGATTTCAGGGGTTACTTGGCCAAGGTTCGTTTATACTTTTCGTTTTCATTTCAATGGTTATCCATGTGTGTGTTTTGGCACTATAAAGGGGTGTTTGCAAAATGCAAACTACACGCTTCTGGAGAAGCTAAAGTAGCAGTTGGAGTTTTAGACTTTTAGTAGTAAAAGTGGTGTCTCTTTGGAGAAAAAAGTGAAAAGTTTAAAAAAAAGCAGTTGAGTATTTGTAAAAAAAGCTAGAAGCACTTTTACTACTTTCAAGAAATTTCCATTTATTTATGAAGGTAACCTAGAAGCTTTAAGCTGAAGCCAAATGCATGTCATTTGGTACTTTTAGCTTATTTCTGCTTAAAGTAAGCGGAAGTTGGGATTGTTTGGAAACCCAAGGTACCGGAGAAAAAGGAAAAAAAAAAGTGCTTTTTGTTAGAGTTTGCAAACACTACCTAAGTGTGTATTATTTTAGAACGTAGGAGCTGACTGAGAAGTGAAGTATCATTTGTGCAGGGAATTATCCTGAAAGAGAACGGAAATATTGGTGATGCAGAGAGAATGTTTATACAGGTAACAACAGAAAAGATATAATCAAGATATATACTCCTTAAAATGAAAATAATATTTAATAAATGAAATATTCGGTCGGTACCATTGTGGATAGTTACTTTAAATTAAGTGGAAGTCTTAACAGTATTCTAGAGGTAAGAATGTATAAACTGCAACTATAACTGGTCATGGATGTTGACAGGCACGTTTCTTTGCATCTGACAAAGCGAAAGTACTGGTGGACAAGTATTCGAGATGATTTGATAAGCAAGCGATTGTTAATCCAGATATATAGAGAGAAGGCTCCCAATTAATATATTCTTGTCCTGTCAACAAATTGTTAGATATTAGGGAAGACATAATTTGTGGAGAAGTAATATTGCTGTATTATTTCTATGTGAATTACTATAAAACTAGTTACAAGAATATATACTTTATGAGGGTTATCTACCAAAAGAAAAGGAATAAAATCATATCAATTATAATTTTTGAATATTTGCACTTTCCTTTCTAACACTCCCCTTCAAGTTGATTATCGGGTCTGCGATATTCAATTTGCTTAACACTTCACTGAACATTCTTCCATTCACAGCTTTTGTAAGAATATCTGCCAGTTGGTCCTCGGATCGCACAAAAGGAATATCGATAATTTGGTCCTCCAGTTTTTCCTTAATGAAATGTCTATCCACTTCCACATGTTTTGTTCGGTCGTGCTGCACTGGGTTTTCTGAAATGCTGATAGCAGCTCGACTATCACAATTCAACCTGCACGCCCCAATTGCTGGAAAACCAATCTCTGCCAGTAACTTCCTTAGACACAAGACTTCAACAACTCCTCGGGCAATACCTCGGAACTCTGCCTCTGCACTCGAAAGTGCTACAACTTTCTGCTTCTTAATCCTCCAAGTCACTAAATTCCCTCCAACTAATGTAAAATACCCAGAGGTGGATCTTCTATCTATTGGGTTTCCAGCCCAATCTGCATCGGTATATGCTTCGATGTCGAGATGTCCATGCTTCTGAAACAGTACTCCTCTTCCTGGATGCCCCTTTAGATATCTACAAACTCTGATTGTTGCGTCCACATGATTCTTCTGAGGCTGATACATAAACTGGCTCAGAACTCCTACTGCATATGCCACATCTGGTCGAGTGTGTGAAAGATAAATCAGTTTTCCAACCAGACGTTGGTGCTGACCCTTATCAGCTACTTCTGCCCCCTCTTCTATTTGTAACCCGTGATTAACGACCATCAGAGTATCAGCTGGTTTACACTCAAGAAGCCCATTCTCAGTCAGAAGATCAAGAACAAATTTCCGCTGTGAAATGAAGATGCCTTGTTTAGACCTCAGAACTTCTATCCCTAAAAAGTATTTCAGCTCTCCCAAATCTTTCATCTCAAACTCTCGAAAAAGATTCTTCCTCAACTGGGAAATTTCCTCTGTGTCATCTCCAGTGATAATCATGTCATCAACATAGATAATGAGACACGTCACCAAGCCATTTTTCCTTTTCAGGAAGAGAGTATGATCAGAATTACTCTGACTGTAACCATAATTCTTCATGGCGGTTGTGAATCTCCCAAATCAGGCCCTGGGTTTTAACCCATATAGAGCTTTTTGTAGTCTGCACACTTCTCTACTCCCAAAACCATGAGTAAACCCTGAAGGCGGTTCCATGTACACTTCCTCTCTGAGGTCTCCATGCAGAAACGCATTTTTGACATCACACTGATGTAGCTTCCAATCTCGGCTAGCTGCTATCGAGAACAACACTCTGATCGTGTCAATCTTCGCCACTGGTGAGAAGGTCTCAGAGTAGTCTATCCCATAAGCTTCGCCTGGCCTTATACCTCTCAATGCTTCCATCTGCTCGATGTTTCACGGTGAAGACCCATTGACATCCTACTACCTTCTTTTCGTTGGGAAGTGTGCATTTTTCCCAAGTGCCATTCTTCTCAAGTGCTTCCATTTCTATCTCCATAGCACGAACTCATTTGTCATCTGTGAGAGATTCTTCTACTTTAGTCGGGACTTTAGTAGAAAGAACTGAAGTGGCATAGGCTAGGGCCCGCTGGGACAAGTTTCCTTTAGCTATGTCAGCTATTGGGTATTTGGGAGTTCTTCCTGTATGCTCTGGTTCATACCTCTTGGGAGGTATCCCCCGATTTGCTCTTGGAGGTAGGACATATCTGTTTTCCTGTACTGTCTCACTTTCTATCTCCCCCTGCGTCTGTACCATATCTGGTTCGAGATTCTTAGCACCACCTGTATTGTTAGATTCACATTGTACGGAAGAATCACTACTAATGGAATCACATCGACTAACCTCTGGATCCTTAGTCTGATTGGTTTGAGTGATTGGAGTGGACGGGTGTTCTGTGGGACTGGTCCGCTCGGTGGTTCCGCCTACTTGCTCTGGTAGGACTATGTCAGGCCAAGAATGTGACACCCAACTTAGTGGATCTTGTCTAGTCTCCCCCTGACCACTTGGTTGGGAGAAGAAATATTCGGTCTCGAGGAAATCACAGTCCATAGACGTATACAGACGTCGAGTACCCGGATGGTAACATCTATACCCCTTCTGATGAACCCCATATCCCACAAAGACACACTTAATGGAGCAAGGATCAAGTTTGTTACGGTTCAGTTTGGGAATGTGGACAAACACTGAACAGCCGAAAACTTTAGGAGGCAGAGCTAGAGAGGACGGGATGCTAACCTTGCGACTCAAGTACTGCTGGGGTGTTTCAAGATGTAACGCTTTGGTGGGAAGTCGATTGACAAGGTAAACCGAAGTGGCAACAACTTCGGGTCAAAGAGATTTGGGATAATTCGATTCTATCAAAAGAGCCCTAGACATTTCAAGAAGTTGGTGGTTTTTTCGTTCAACTACCCCGTTTTGCTGAGGGGTATGGGGACACGAAGTCTGATGTATTATCCCATGATCCTGACAAAACTTTTTTAGAGTGGTGTTAACATATTTACCCCTATTGTCGGACTTAAGGATCTGAATGTGAGACTTAAACTGTAGCGCCCCGCTCTACAGCCCCCGAACCTGCACGGATTCCCAAGTCGAATACAGTGCCTCAACCCGAGAACCCATGCAAGCTAACGGGTCAATCCCGACACTTGGCAACAATGAATCCCCAAAATAAAGCATTTAAATAGATCAGAGAATATATAGCGGAAGCATTTAAATCCATATTAACAAAAATTGCCACTCCGGGGCCAATACATTAACAACAGCCCACTCAGGGCAACATCATTTAAATAACAATATTGGGGAACAATATAATATTATCGATCCAGGTTGACAAGAATAATGAACGAGATCAAAAGACAACTAATGAGACTCGGCAAAACCAAAAAGCCTATCAGACACTGTTGCCCATCCGACACGTAAGACATGTCGGTCTCACTCAAACCTGAGGCAAGAACAAATTAAAAGAGGGTGAGTCAAAGTACTCAGTGAAGATGTGAGAACAAGTCGAGTCATGCTTCCGGGTATTTATAGAAAATACATATGCGATAATGAAGAAACCGGAATATGCTTCGACTTGGATATACAATTAAGAATTAAAATCAATAACACTATAAAGCAGTAAATACGATCCCAGCGAGAATGGGCCTGTTCCTCCTTATATCTCCACGGTGCATGTATAAATACTCCATCGCCGGTGTCAAGCTAAGGAGCAACCCGAAGCTCAACCATAATGAATTTTAGGAAAATGTGCAACGAATGCAACACCCACCATCGCTCCCAACCGTGGCTATCATCTCCTGACAGGCCACGATTGACGCTTAGTTTTGGGAGAAGCACCTCGGATTACACCCTGAACGCCCGTCCCCAGATGTAACCTTCGGATACCTTCCCGGGCCCAACTTGAAAATAGTCATGTATTTGCTCGCTTTAAAATAACCCATTTGAATGCCAACCGACACTCTGAGCAAGGGTGACGACAAAGGATTAAATCCTAAGTCAAACCGTCACGTAAAATAAATAATTTTCTTGCCCTTTTGAAAACAAATCAATTTGGTTTACTTATGTATAATTTTGATATTAAATGATTTGAGGATAAAACATAAAAATATAAACTCGAAATATATAATATATTAATAAGGGATTAGGGGGTTCGCAATTGTATATATATATGTTCAAGCCCAGTTAAAAGTTTAAATCCTCACCTGGAATCAAAAAGAGAAAGCCTAGCTGCTAGACTCACTGGTCTCCCACGCGGGACTGATCTGGAGACAAGACAAGACCTAGACAAATCAATAACGACTACAACAACAATAAAAGCGCAAATAAGCAATTATTGGACGAACGGCTAACCAAACATGTTTCCAATCATGCATATGTCAATTATAACATGTAAAGAATCTATCATGTAAATTTCACGCAATTCCGACAAGTTGTCAAAAATACACATAATTAGAATTACACTATTCATAGCCCGAACGAGGGCGAAATTAAATAAACATTCCAAAATATAAATCTACAAATTAAAAGGGTTCTATAGGTGAAAACGGTGTAATTTTTGGAGTCCGTATGCAAAAAGTCAACCAAAAATGGTGACCCGAAGACTCAATTGCCGAGAGCAAAGTTTGAAAAGGCTGGAAAAATTCACTAAGTGTTTCACACGGCCTAGTGCACGGTCTTGAACACAGTGTCAAGACCGTGCACGCACACACGACCAAACACACGGGATAGGTGCACGGGCTCAAGCCCATGCAAGCACAATGAGCTGCACACGGGCTCCTGCACGGTCTTGCGCAAGACCGTGCGTTAGCCCGTGTGGTTCAACTGAACCCAGCAAAAACTTACGGGTTTTCAAATTTTCGAGCCAAAATTCCACAAAAATCATATTTTTAACGCAAATCAACACTCATAATTTATAACAATCAATAATCAACATCTAATTCACATATACATCCAATAAAATCACGAATTGACCAAGAAACGGGCTCGATCTAAGCATTTAACCTAAAAATCCCGAAATAACCAAATATTCTCAAAACCTCGAAAAATCGTAAAAGAAATTGGGGAAATTGGTACCTATAGAAAGGTATCGATGAACTGATCGTTTAAAAACGATTGGTGCGAGATTCCACGGAGATTCGAGCTCGGCACGATCGATTAGGGATTCGGGAGAAAATTTTCTCTTTTCTCTTCTTCCCTCTCTCTCTCTCTTGAAATAAAAATAATGAAATGAATTTCGATACTTATCAAATATCTTCGAAATACCGAAAAATACGAAGGGTTATTTTAGTAATTTTAGAAAATTCAATTAAATACGCGTCGATCACATATAACGATTAAATATTTAATAAACGTAATATAGACACGTAATTTAAATACGCAAACAATATTATCACATTGGTCATTTACGACATAATATATTATAATTCACATATAACGAGAATTTAGAGATTAAGAAAGATAATTAACGCGTAAAATATACTCACAGTAATTTCCATATTTCTGGGTCGTTACAATACCTCCCCCTTATGAGAATCTGGTCCCCAGATTCCATCTTCATCAGAAAAGCTCGGGATAAGCTTCCCTCATCTTAGCCTCCGTCTCCCAAGTAGACTGCTCGGTCGAACGGTTCCTCCAGAGAACTCTCACTAATGAAATCTGTTTGTGGCGAAGCTGCTGAACCTTACGATCCTGAATCTGAACCGGTTTCATCTCAATAGTCAAATCTGGCTCAAGCTGAACTCCGTCATCCTGGAGAATATGGGACTCGTCGGGGAAGTACTTGCGAAGCTGTGAGACATGGAAGACATTGTGGATCCCGGTAAGATAAGGTGGTAGGTCCAGACGATATGCGGTATTCCCGATCCGCTCGGTGATCTCAAATGGACCTAAATATCTCGGAGTAAGCTTCCCACCTCTACCGATCCTCGTGAATCCCTTCCTCGGGGAGGCCTTGAGAAAAACTCGGTCTCCCACTTCGAACTCCAAATGTCGACGCCTCTTGTCGGCGTAGCTCTTCTGGCGATCTTGAGCTGCTTTCATTCTTTGCCGAATGAGTTGAACCTTATCAATTGCTTCCTGAATGTGATCCGGTGGAGTAGCCCTCTCATGGCCATTAGCTGACCATTTCCAATCCTCCAATTCCCAATAAATTGGAGATCTGCACTTCCTCCCATGAAGAGCCTCATACGGTGGCATTCCAATCGAGGCTTGATAACTGTTGTTGTAAGCGAACTCGACCAAGGGCAAGTGTGAAATCCAACTCGTATGAAAATCGAGCGCACATGCCCGTAACATATCATTTAGAAACCTGATCGTCCGCTCGGATTGTCCATCAGTCTGAGGATGTGCTACAGAGCTAAACTTTAGGTTCGTTCCCAAGTTCTTATGAAGTTCTTGCCACAACTGAGCTGTGAACTTAGGATCCCTGTCAGAAACGATACTTTCCGGAACACCATGAAGCCTAATAATTTCTTTCTGATACAATTCTGCGAGCTGTTTAACCTTTGCTGTTTTTCGAACTGGTAGAAAATGCGCTGACTTGGTCAATCGATCAACGATGACCCAAATACTATCGAAACCTCCACGAACGGCAGGCAATCCAGTCACGAAGTCCATAGTGATCTCCTGCCACTTGGAAGTGGGTACAGGAAGCGGCTGAAGAGTTCCTCCAGGCCTTTGATGCTCGGCCTTGACTCTCTGACATGTTAGACAATGTTTCACATAAGTAGCCACGTCCCTTTTCATACCATTCCACCAATACTGGGTTCTGAGATCACGATACATCTTGTTGCCTCCTGGGTGAACAGCATAAGCAGACTTGTGTGCCTCGTCGAGAATTCCACGCTTCAGGTTCGTAGGAACACAAACTCGGATCCCAAAGCGAAGCAATCCCGTACCATCGATCCTGAATTTGGTGTTAGGATCATTCAGCATTCTAGCTTTGATCTTCTGAATACTGGCATCTGAATCTTGCTCGTCTCGAAGTTGTTGGACTAAATCGGGTTGGACTGAAAGGTTGGCAAGACGAGGATACGATTCAAATCGAGTCCTTCCGTCCTCTAAAGAGGTATCTGAAGATGTCCCCTCTAGGTGTGCCACGTGAGCCCTTCGGCTCAATGCATCGGCGACTACGTTCGCCTTCCCAGGGTGATACTGAATGCGGCAGTCATAATCTTCCAAGAATTCCATCCACCGTCTCTGTCTCCTGTTGAGATCCTTCTGAGTGAACAGATACTTCAAACTCTGGTGGTCCGTAAAAATGTCAAAAGTGACACCATACAGATAATGACGCCATTTGCCCAAGGCAAATATCACCGCTGCAAGTTCCAAGTCGTGAATGGGATAGTTCTTTTCGGCATCTTTTAGCTTTTTAGAAGCATAAGCTACGACTTTCCCATTTTGCATCAACACGCACCCTAAACCTTCCTTGGACGCGTCAGTATAAACCGCGTATCCCTCGTGTCCGTCTGGAAGAACAAGTATAGGTGCAGTGGTCAATCTCTTCTTCAACTCTTTGAAACTGGCCTCACACTTGTCGTCCCACTGAAAAGATATATCTTTACAAGTCAACTTCGTGAGTGGGGCCGCTAGTGTGGAGAAATCATTAACGAATCGCCTGTAATATCCAGCCAATCCAAGGAAACTCCTAACTTCTGTTGGCGTCTTAGGTTGACTCCAACTCGTCACTGCCTCAATCTTTGATGGATCCACAGCAATCCCATTCCCGGAGATGATGTGACCAAGGAATGAAACCTCGTTGATCCAAAATTCGCACTTGCTGAACTTGGCATATAGACTATGCTCTCGAAGCGTCTGTAGAACAATGCGAAGATGTTCGGCATGATCCTCGACTGTCTTGGAGAAAACCAGAATGTCGTCGATGAAGATAACCACAAACTTGTCGAGGTAAGGTCGGAAAATCCTGTGCATCATATCCATGAAAGCTGCAGGGGCATTCGTCAAACCAAACGGCATCACAACAAACTCGAAGTGGCCGTACCGATTGTTAAACCCGGTCTTAGGTATATCCTGCTCTCGGATATGAAGCTGATAATATCCCTGACGAAGATCCAACTTCGAATATACCTTTGAGCCCTGCAATAAGTCGAATAACTCCTCTATGTGGGGTAGAGGGTATTTGTTCTTCACTGTCATCCGGTTCAACTCCCGGTAGTCGATGCACATTCTCAGCGTACCATCCTTCTTCTTTACAAACAAAACCGGGGCACCCCAAGGAGAGATGCTCGGTCTTATGTAACCATTCTCAAGCAACTCTTCCAGTTGCATCTTCAGTTCCTTCAACTCGGCTGGAGCCATCCTATACGGAGTCTTCGAATAAGGCTCCGATCCCGGGGCAAGATCGACTACGAACTCAATGTCCCGATCAGGGGGTAGAGAGTTCAAACTCTCGGGAAAGACATCAGGGAAGTCCTTAATCACTTCCGTATTCTCGAGCTTCCCTTGTTCCTTCGGTCGGTTAAGTAAATAAGCGACGAAGGCCTGAGCTCCCTCTCGGATCAAACGAGAAGCCTCAACGAAAGAAATCTTCGGTGCCAGAACTGACTCCTCAAGACTACCCTTCACAATTGTTGCCTCGGTCCCAATCTGAATAGTCTTCCTGAAACAATCCACACTGACTCTATGCTGATAAAGCCAGTCCATTCCCAGAATAATCCCGTAGCGCTGCAGTGGTAACTCGATCAAATCTGCTGGATAAACACGATCTCCTATCTTCAAAGGACAACCCTTGAAGATTCTATCCGTAACGTAAGAAGTCCCCAAAGGAGGACTGACTCGATACAAATAAGGCAGACTCTCCACAGGCATGCACAACTTAGCAGCAATATCAAGCGCAATAAACGAGTGTGTAGCACCCAGATCATATAATGCAGTAATAGGGATGTCATGAATATGCAGGGTACCTCCAATAACATCATGCGAATCGGGCTCAAGCTCCTCTCCTCCCAGTGCGAAGACTCTGGGCTGAACTCTCGGCTGACCGGCAGCCTGAATCGCCTTCAGTGGCGTGGCAAGAGTTCTCTTGTTCGGACAAGAGTCTATCAGGTGATCAGAAGATGCACAAATCAAACACTGTCCCAATCGCCTCCGGCAGGAATCGGCAGTGTGGTTCGGTCTGTGGCAGTAGGAACAAGTGATCAGTGCAACGGCAGTAATAGGAGCCCTATCAATATACCTGGGCCTCTTATCGCCCATAGAAGATCCAGAGCCAGCAGTGAAAGGCCTCTTGCCCTTCTGAGAAAAACCCTTAGGGGCAGCAGCAACAGGAACAGGAGCTCTACGACGAAGCTCTCGAAGATCGGACTCGATAGCCATAGCCCGTGTAACGGCCTCCTCATAAGTACGGAGGTCACTGCCTACCAACTCGGCCCTGATCTCGTCGCGAAGGCCCTCCTTGAACTTCCTGGCCATCCTCCTATCGTCGTCTGCTATATGAGGAGCATAGACGATCAGTCTGGTAAAGTTGGCCTCATACTGGCCCACAGTCGTACCTCCCTGAGTGAGGTTCATAAACTCCCTCTCTCGCTGATCACGGACGATCTCGGGCACATACTTCGCCCGGAACTCATGCAAAAACCTTCCCCAAGTGCGTGGGGTTTGTGCCGTAGTCCAACGCCTCTTAACTAGGCGCCACCAATCGAGGGCGGGACCCCTCATCAGAAATACAGAGAGCTCGATCCTCTACAAATCCTCAATATCTAGAGCTCTGAACTTCTGCTCCAGCTCGGAAATCCAGGCCTCTGCCTTGATGTCGTCCGGCTCACCCTCGAAGACCGTAGGGCGATAGGACATAAATCGATCCATGGCTCGAGCAGTAACATCCCGAGGATTCGGTGGTGGTGGCTGTGGTGGCTGTTGCTCCTGCTGAGCCTGCTGTATAATCAGTCTAACAGCATCATAGAAGGCATTAGGCGGTGGAAAACCCTCTGGTGGTGGAGGCGGTTCCTGTCGGCCTCGAGGTCTAACCATTGTGCCTGAAAAGATAAGCTAAAATGCATGTGGGTTAATGATATGACCAATTAATCAAGTAACAATAACATTTAAAAGCGCAAGTAAAGGAATAACACGAAACCTATAAATATAGCCGTACGACTTAGACACGACACTCTAGACAACAGAACCTAGGGAACCTATGGCTCTGATACCACTCCGGACTGTAGCGCCCCGCTCTACAGCCCCCGAACCTGCACGGATTCCCAAGCCGAATACAGTGCCTCAACCCGAGAACCCATGCAAGCTAACGGGTCAATCCTGACACTTGGCAACAGTGAATCCCCAAAATAAAGCATTTAAATAGATCAGAGAATATATAGCGGAAGCATTTAAATCCATATTAACAAAAATTGCCACTCCGGGGCCAATACATTAACAACAGCCCACTCAGGGCAACATCATTTAAATAACAATATTGGGGAACAATATAATATTATCGATCCAGGTTGAAAAGAATAATGAACGAGATCAAAAGACAACTAATGAGACTCGGCAAAACCAAAAAGCCTATCAGACACTGTTGCCCATCCGACACGTAAGACATGTCGGTCTCACTCAAACCTGAGGCAAGAACAAATTAAAAGAGGGTGAGTCAAAGTACTCAGTGAAGATGTGAGAACAAGTCGAGTCATGCTTCCGGGTATTTATAGAAAATACATATGCGATAATGAAGAAACCGGAATATGCTTCGACTTGGATATACAATTAAGAATTAAAATCAATAACACTATAAAGCAGTAAATACGATCCCAGCGAGAATGGGCCTGTTCCTCCTTATATCTCCACGGTGCATGTATAAATACTCCATCGCCGGTGTCAAGCTAAGGAGCAACCCGAAGCTCAACCATAATGAATTTTAGGAAAATGTGCAACGAATGCAACACCCACCATCGCTCCCAACCGTGGCTATCATCTCCTGACAAGCCACGATTGACGCTTAGTTTTGGGAGAAGCACCTCGGATTACACCCTGAACGCCCGTCCCCAGATGTAACCTTCGGATACCTTCCCGGGCCCAACTTGAAAATAGTCATGTATTTGCTCGCTTTAAAATAACCCATTTGAATGCCAACCGACACTCTGAGCAAGGGTGACGACAAAGGATTAAATCCTAAGTCAAACCGTCACGTAAAATAAATAATTTTCTTGTCCTTTTGAAAACAAATCAATTTGGTTTACTTATGTATAATTTTGATATTAAATGATTTGAGGATAAAACATAAAAATATAAACTCGAAATATATAATATATTAATAAGGGATTAGGGGGTTCGCAATTGTATATATATATATGTTCAAGCCCAGTTAAAAGTTTAAATCCTCACCTAGAATCAAAAAGAGAAAGCCTAGCCGCTAGACTCACTGGTCTCCCACGCGGGACTGATCTGGAGACAAGACAAGACCTAGACAAATCAATAACGACTACAACAACAATAAAAGCGCAAATAAGCAATTATTGGACGAACGGCTAACCAAACATGTTTCCAATCATGCATATGTCAATTATAACATGTAAAGAATCTATCATGTAAATTTCACGCAATTCCGACAAGTTGTCAAAAATACACATAATTAGAATTACACTATTCATAGCCCGAACGAGGGCAAAATTAAATAAACATTCCAAAATATAAATCTACAAATTAAAAGGGTTCTATAGGTGAAAACGGTGTAATTTTTGGAGTCCGTATGCAAAAAGTCAACCAAAAATGGTGACCCGAAGACTCAATTGCCGAGAGCAAAGTTTGAAAAGGCTGGAAAAATTCACTAAGTGTTTCACACGGCCTAGTGCACGGTCTTGAACACGGTGTCAAGACCGTGCACGCACACACGGCCAAACACACGGGATAGGTGCACGGGCTCAAGCCCGTGCAAGCACAATGAGCTGCACACGGGCTCCTGCACGGTCTTGCGCAAGACCGTGCATTAGCCCGTGTGGTTCAACTGAACCCAGCAGAAACTTACGGGTTTTCAAATTTTCGAGCCAAAATTCCACAAAAATCATATTTTTAACGCAAATCAACACTCATAATTTATAACAATCAATAATCAACATCTAATTCACATATACATCCAATAAAATCACGAATTGACCAAGAAACGGGCTCGATCTAAGCATTTAACCTAAAAATCCCGAAATAACCAAATATTCTCAAAACCTCGAAAAATCGTAAAAGAAATTGGGGAAATTGGTACCTATAGAAAGGTATCGATGAACTGATCGTTTAAAAACGATTGGTGCGAGATTCCACGGAGATTCGAGCTCGGCACGATCGATTAGGGATTCGGGAGAAAATTTTCTCTTTTCTCTTCTTCTCTCTCTCTCTCTCTCTCTCGAAATAAAATAATGAAATGAATTTCGATACTTATCAAATATCTTCGAAATACCGAAAAATACGAAGGGTTATTTTAGTAATTTTAGAAAATCCAATTAAATACGCGTCGATCACATATAACGATTAAATATTTAATAAACGCAATATAGACACGTAATTTAAATACGCAAACAATATTATCACATTGGTCATTTACGACATAATATATTATAATTCACATATAACGAGAATTTAGAGATTAAGAAAGATAATTAACGCGTAAAATATACTCACAGTAATTCCCATATTTCTGGGTCGTTACATAAACTGAGTCTGAACTAGTGTAAAAAACTCCATAAATTTTGAGGGGACATCAGATTTATTTTCAGAAAGTAAACCCACATCATTCTAGAACAATCATCCACAAATAACATAAAATACTTAAATCCATGATCACCCGTATTCGGGGCAGGACCTCATACATCAGAATGAACAAGAGAAAAAACATATGTAACTCTAGTATATGATGTGGAAAACTGTTGTCTATGACTCTTGGAAAGAATACATGTTTCACAATTTAATTGACTGTTCTGAGGAAAATTACTCGGAAATAAAGACTAAAGATACCCTATAGATGGATGACCCAACCGACGGTGCCACAACCACTGTTGGCGATTCACAGTCCCATGAGCAAGCGCTGCAGTTCCGTGGTGAGCAACCTTGTCCACATAGTACAATCCACGACGTTCAGTACGACGCCCAATCACTCTCCCCGACTGAAGATCCTGCAAAAGGCAAAAGGTGGGAAACATCAGCACTGCACAATTTAATTCATTCGTAACATCGCTAATATAGAGCAATTTGCACGACAAATTTGGTATGTAAAGACAATTCTTCAATTTTAATGAGGGAGATAAATTAATTGTTCCTGCTTCATGAACATGTGACATTCCCCCATTCGCGTCCTGAATTAACATTTTTTTCGGGATAGTGCATCCAATCTGACCGATCATATGTCATAGTATCGGTAGCCCCACAATCAAAGATCCACTGATCATTTTTTCCACCGCCCCTGGTATTTGTGTGAAATGCCAAATTTAAATTTGTCTGCTTGTTTGACTTACATAAGTCACGGTCAACCTCCACTTTGGACTTAAGAGCAATATTACGGTCAACCTCAACATTGGACTTAAGAGCAATATTATTATTAAGTGAGGGGTAGGATGGGTATTTCACCCATCCATCACTAATACCTAAAAATGCCGAGCGTGTCCTTTCGCTGCAACCCTCAGCTGGGTTTTCTTTTTCTTCATCAGTTATGTGGTTCACCTGCGCTGTGTGCGCCGCCACCCTTCTCTCTCCTTCACGACTGGTCGCCGCGCTGTCACGGCGACGACTGCGCCACCCCTCCGGCCAGCCAATGATCTCGTAACAGTTATCTTTGGTGTGTCCGCTCCGTTTGCACAATTCATACCTCACCTATTCGTCGCCGCTGGGGTTTTGTCCGCCTCCGCCTCGTCGCGGAATCGCCGGGTTTCGCTTAGGCTGTTCGGCTTGGGGCCTGGTGCCGCCCCACTGTCCAGCCGCCGCGTGATTTCTCCCACTTGATTTCCCGGCGAGAAATCCCGATCCTACTCCGCCGCCGTCCGCAAGTGATGAGTTCCGCCCACCGAGTATCTCTCGTCTTGTTCCCTCTCGTCGAATGGTGGCATAGGCGTGTTCGACCGTCGGAAGAGGACTTTCTTTTAGAAGATCTCTCCGACCGGCGTTGTATTTACCGTCGATCCCGGCGAGAAACTGGAACAATTGGATTTCGGATCTGAGGCGATTAAAGGTCCGTGCGTCCTTTTCATTCACCATGGGATTTGGTTGCCGGATGTCAATCTCTCGCCAGATCCTTTGGAGCCCATTGTAATAAGTTTCGATGCTTTCCCCTCCTTGCTTGAGATTATTTGCCCGGACGGTGAGATGGAAAATCTGAAGCCCGTCTCCACCTTGGTTGTAGGTGGATTGAAGGGCACTCCATAATGCCTTTGCCGACGGGTATTCGGCGTATGCCGGGATTAGTTCCGGCTACATATTTTCTAGAAGCCATGAGTAGACAATCAGGTTTGCTTGCTCCCATTTACTGTATGCTGAATTTTCTGGTGTTGGTGGTGGGGGTATTCCGGTGAGATGGCTAAGCTTGCCTCTACCTCCGATTGCGATTTTTACTAATCGAACCCATAGGGAGTAATTACACTAGTTTAATTTTATGCTTATTGAAATATTCTGAGGTATATGTTGTGTTTGATCGGTTTCAGTTTGGGGCTGCAGGTTCTGGAGAATACTAGCGAGTTGTGTGGCCAAGGAGTCGATAGGTTGTTGTGACTCCTTGCCGGAATTGCTGCTGGTATCGTCGGCCACGGCCGGAAAAGGTACCGGTATATGATGAGCAAGGATCGGATCCGTTAATGGATCGTCACCCGCTCTAATACCATGTTAGATATTAGGGAAGACATAATTCGAGGAGAAGGAATATTGTTGTATTATTTCTATGCGAATTACGAGAAAATTTGTTTGAGTGACCCCCCTCAAGTTTCCATTTAAACAAATAACCCTCAATTTATTTTTCATTTTTTTTAAAATTAATCTTTAAATAATAATAATTATACTATTATTAAATAAAAAAATAGTTAAAAAAGCGTTGAACTGAAATTAAGAAAACAAAAACGCAGAAGAAAAAGCCCTACCCCCATAAGCGATCGCTTAGTCGCTTGAGAAAAAAAAAAAAGAGAACTTCTTCTTCTTCTTCATCGCTTCCTGCATGCTTCAAGAGAGAGAGAACTTCTTCTTCCCGTCGCTGAGATCTTCTTCCCGTGGCTTTAGAAAAGAACAAGTTCTTCTTCTTCTTCTTCGCTGTGATCTTCTTCCCGTCGCTTCCCGTCGCTTGAGAACTTGCGCGAAAGCTTCATCAACTTTTCCTTCTTCTTCCCGTTCTTCATCAACGACTTGGTTTCTTCTCTTCTTTTCTTTAGAAAAATGACAATTATTAGAGAATCTCCAAAGAAGACTACGGAAAAAGCCCAACCATCTCAACATTTTGAAGAAATTCTTGGAGAAAAAGCTGTTGTAGAACACCAATATAAGGTATTAAATGTTTGATATTATTTCGCAACATAAGCGATCTCGGAGATCGCTTAAGCGACGCGAGATCGCTTACTAACAGTGAGCTTTGAAAAAGCGATCTCGCTCCCCTTAAGCGATCGCTTAAGGGGAGCGAGATCGCTTATTAACAGTTTCTAAACTATGCGCTTTGAAAAAGCGATCTCGCTTCCCTTAAGCAATCTCTGAGATCGCTTAAGCGACGCGAGATCGCTTTTTCAAAGCTCACTATTAATAAGCGATCTCGCATCGCTTAAGCGATCTCCGAGATCACTTATGTTGTGAAATCGCTTGGAAAGAAGCAGAACAACAAAAAAGATTTTGGCATTCAAAAAAATCGTAAATATCAAATCTGTTAATAAGCAATCTCGCGACCCTTAAGCGATCTCAGAGATCGCTTAAGGGAAGCGAGATCGCTTTTTAATAGTTTCGCGCCCCCAATATGTTAAAAAGCGATCTTTGAGATCTCTTAAGGGACGCCAAATCGCTTTTATACAAAAATCAAATTAATAAATTAAAATAAAAGAAATTCGTGATTATTTGGATCTCAAACTCAAAATTTAAAAAATAAAAGCATGAATTATATGAATTAAAGATTATTTTAGTAAAAATTCTCTTAAATATGGTAATCCAAAATTAGTGCACGAGTATTCAACATGAATCAAGTTTATCGGATTAATCTATATTATAGTATATGAATTTACGAAAGTAGTGTGTAAATAGTTAGAACAATTTCTTTATTTTGTCAAACACACTTGGGAAATATTTTATTATGAGATTGCAACTAATGGTTTCATGGAACATTATATGAATTGTATTTTGTAGAACAAGACTTTTGTCAATCAAATTATATATGATGTTTGAGATTGTTTTTAAAAATAAAACCTAGTCGAATGTCTTCAACTTTCTGCTTTTCACAATCTACTTTAAATTAAATTTTCTTAAAGAATAACTTTGTAGTAATAATTACGTATTAGTTTATGGGTTTATGGGTTTAGGGTTTAGGGTTTAGGGTTTAGAGTTTCGAGTTTAGGGTTTAGGGTTTAATCGATCGAGCGTTCTGTCAAGTTTTTGATGATTACTAATTAAATCAATATAAATATTTTTGAATTTACAAAAAGTCTACTTTAATTTTTTTACAAGAATTTCTTCTATTTTAATTTATTAATTTAATTTTTGTATAAAAGCGATCTCAGAGATCGCTTATGAGACGCGAGATCGCTTATTAATTTAGCGCTAAATTAATAAGCAATCTCGCAACCCTTAAGCGATCTCAGAGATCGCTTATGGGTCGCGAAATCGCTTACGCGCAGAATAGAAAATTTTTTTCGCGAAAAATCATCAAAATCTCATTACCCATCTTCCCAACTAGATATATATTTGATATGGGTACAAAATAGTTCTTACCTTCAACTTTTGTGGAAATCCTCCTTAATATGGGTATTAAATATATTTTATCTTGAACCACAAAACTTCTTTTGATAATGTAGGATTTCAATATAGAAGTATTTGAAAAAATGTTTGCAAAAGAGAAGAAGAAGTGGTCAAATACCTTGAAATGATGTCTTCTACGTGGAGAAAATGCAAGAAAAATGAAGGAAGGTGAAGAAGAGAGGATAAAAATTCGTCAAATTGAGATGAGCAATTAGAGTTTGTAAATATTTTTGGGTTTGATTTGTAGTATTTATAACTTTTTGGGTTAAAATTACATTTTTAAAAGTGGGTAAACTATTTTTCTTAATTAGATAAGTTATTAATATTATTATTCATGTTAATTAGTAAAAAGGATTATCTATTAAAGAGTTCCAAACTTGAAGGTTATTTAATTAAATAGAAACTTAAATGGATTGTTTAATAAACTCTCCCATTATGAATTACTGTAAAACTAGTTATAAGGATATATACTGTGGCAAGTATAGGAAACAAGATCAAAATTTGTATTTAGATTTTGCATCTCTAAGCACGTAGACCAGAGATTTTGCCGATGTACGTCTGAAATTATTACTTTTTAGTTAGCTTAGCTAAATGTCGGCTAGTGTATATTCCTGGAGCTGCGGCTGGCTTGTGATTATATGCATGCTTATCTAGTTATCTGTTAGTAAGGGCATTATATTAATTTCAAGGAAAAGTAAGTACTGTAGATTTTTGTATCTCGATCGATCGGATTACTAAAGTGAATGAAGTGTTGTTTTCTGTAATTTTGTTGTTGTATGCATGCCTAGGAAGATATATAGTACTAATTAATTCAATTTCATTGATTTACATTACATTTTGCTTTTACTACATTCAAAAATTACATGTGACGCCCCTTGGATTTGCAGTTACAGCTTACGAAAAGACTATAATTCGTAGTTCAAGAAAAATGATGATCAAGGGTGGTTTGACTTTAATTTGTTAGTTAAATAATTAAGTACCTAAAACTATTCACTATTGTTGGTAACCGGAAATTTGGGCGCCAGATATGGAATATATATACCACCTGCAACATTATATTTAGAACCAAAATGGTAATTGGCCAATCTCTTTCTTTCTGATCCAATAATTATAATATACTCAATCAACAAACAAATTAATTAAGAAAAAAAATAAGAGAGTCCACTTTTAGATATTTCCCTTTGGTAGGGGGCAGAGATCTAGAAAGGAATTTCTTTCCTTTATTTTTTTATTTTTTTTTTTTGCCTTTTTCTGCCAATTAAAATCCCTGTAAATAGATTAATGTACCTAGCTATCTCAAAAGCTGAGTACTGTTTTATGTTTTTACAATTTTTTTGTAAAATATATATATACTACTAAATCATTTAATTTCATTCGCCATGCATGAGTTACGTTCCACAAAAATGAAGAGGATTGTATGGCCGGGGGGTGATGTGATAAAAGTAATTTCACGAAAACACATTTCGCGTGTACACAAAAAATCAAAGTCCCTGGAGGAACAGTACTACCCATTAATCATGAGTCCGGATGATGAACCTGCAGTACTCTCCGATCGATGCAAAAATTATTATAAGTAATAAGAAATTAAATCAACGATGGTCAAATATTGATCATATGCATGTAATACCAAAAGGGTTTTTGGGTGTATATGTGGGCCGGCCGGGGGCCAAGAATTAGAAGAGATTCTTGATTCCGACGAGACCGGTTTTTATCGGTGCCGGCCGTAATTTATATAGGGAAGTGATGGATAGAGCAGTTGAAGATATATCGAATTTGGATACGATAGAGCAAAAAGGAGGATTGAGGATCCAGGCCATGTGATGAAGATGATTTTCACAAGTTGTTAACACATTGCAGATTCAAGTGCAAGCTGATCTCCGACTCCGGCCAATTCATCCTCTAATTGTTATTTCCCTACTCAATGTTTTTACGATATATATATAATATAATGCAGGCCTAGCCTGTATAACTATTTAAAAAAACGTAACATGCATATATATAGACTAGTAGTACTGATCTCTCGATCATGCATGCAACAATTTTTCATATGTCCTTGCATCTGTATATATTTAAATATAGATCTTCTTTTTTTTTTTTTTTTTTTTATCTTTGTAAATTTATGTAATTTTAGGTATCATATATTTATAATTGTAGTTCTGGTTCTGAATTCCTGCAGCCAACATGCAACCTAGCTCATGATCATTATCTGATCTTGATCATTGCGCGCACATGAATATATATATATATATATATGTATATCCAATTTGAGAAGCTAGGTAGCTAGCTAGCTAGGCATGCAGTATTATATATATATATATATATATATATATATATATATATTGATCTACCACTACTAACAAACAATTAATTGGTAGTAGATTAGCCTACCATGTAAATATATATGTATAATTAATACAGATCGAAATACAGATATGTATATATATATTGAGAAGATCAGCTAGCTAGCGAGGATCATTATATTTAATTTGTCAACTCGATCATGAAATTTGTATTTCTTTTATTTTTACTTTTACATTTTTGAATGAATATATATATATAATTGATCATCGAGCTAGGACGCGCGTCAAATCACGTACAAATAGTATATATATACTAATTAATCATATCATTGTTAAAAATGTAATTCTATAAAATGTGTGTGTGTGTGTGAGAGAGAGCCATGCCAGAGCCAGAGGTAGAGGTAGATCTATATCATTATATATCACATGCATGGACTTGGTGGTACAGTACTGACCGGTACGTATTATATATATATAGATAGATAATCATGTGATGGTTAACATTTAACAATATTTAACCCACAACGTTACGACGTAAGTACGTATATCGATCATTCCAAAGTGCAATTGACATGCAATATCAAATTTTGTTGATAAATATATATACATGATTTTCTTTGATTTCTTTCAGTTATAATTAATAACATATATGTATATATATATATATATATATATATATATATATATGTAATTATATTCTTGGACTATATATAGCTGTACTGACCATTAAATATATATCTTGGCATGCAATTGGCATTAAGTTGGCATTTGGTGGGCGTAGGTATCTGCAGTAAGTACTTACAGAGCAATTAAATAGTACTGCCTTAGCTTGAGCATATGCTATTATATATTATATATGTACTTAACTGACCAGAATTAATTAATAAAAAGCTAGCTAGCTAGCTAGCTGTGAACCCTTGATTTATTATATATTGGCTCAGCGTTGCATTTTCATAAATATTATTGCTGGAGTACTTGCAAGTTGCACTTGAATAGTACTTGATCATCATTTTTCGAATGGAATACTACTCTATGTATGCATGTTGACAGTACTGTCTCGTCTTAAAGACAAGATTCCTTAATTTTAAGCTTACCGCGCGCGTTAATTAACTTAGATTAATTATATATTAGCTAGAAATAAGAGATATTAATTAATTAATATTTAAATGATAAATTACATACAATACCTCTAAGATTTACCAAAATTACAAAATACCCCCTCTATTTCCAAAAATTACAGAAAACCCCCTTGAGGTTTCAAATATTTACAAAAAGCTAACAAAATACCCCCTACCTTAATTTATACAAAATCTTTAAAAAAAAACATGTAATTTGTAATTGTTTGAAACCTCAAGAGGTTTTCTATAATTTTTGAAAATAGAGGGGATATTTCGTAATTATGACACATGTTAAAGGTATTGTATGTGATTCGCCCTAATTTAATTAATATATCTAATTACAATACAAGCTTGTATTGAATAATTACTTGCAGATAAATAAACAAATCAATCGAAAAAAAATTATCAAAAAAGGATATATAGTTTTATTAAACATGTATCCTATTCTAGCTAGCTAGCTAGCCTCTTGATATATCAATCTCTCCAATTACAACTTACAAGAGAACATCTCATTAAAAAGCAAGTACATCAGCAAGAAAAGGCTTGAAATAATTAATTATAAAATAAAAATTGTGATCGACCGATCGATCCATATGAATATGATGATCAATTAATATGAGATATTATGCATGCATGCATGCATGCATATATATGTGTCGTCATCTGCACAACTGAGGGTGTTGGAGAGACGGAGTAGTACTGGTTAACTCGCTATCTGGTGATGAATAGTTATTAGAGCTGCAGCATGTGGAGATCAAATCATGCTCGCCCACTAAACCATTAAAATCATGATCATCAGTGCTACCGTTCAACAAAATCAACGACGGAGATGAGAATGATCTCTTGTCCTCCATCATCTTCAATATCTTCTCAAACACGTCCACCTCACATGGAAGCCTGAGAACCCCTTCTTGCTGGAAACCGAATTCTTCTTCAGCTTCTCTCAGTAGAACCCCGAAAACTTGGTGCCTCAAATGCTGTGTTGGGATCACGTACCTTTTCAGTTCTTGACCGACGCAAACGGCAATGAACCCTTTCGGGACGACGGCGTTTGAGTTTGAAAATCCAGAAGTAGTGCTGCTTTCTGTGAAGGAGAGGGTTTTCTTCAGAAACTTGATGCTTTTCGTGGTGGCAGTGGTACTTGCCGTGTTGGTGGTGGCGGTCTTATTGCTGTTGGCCACCTTTTTCCATTTCTTGAGGATTTGTTGGAGCCTTACTATGTCTCTTATCTTGTTGGACTTTCGTGATGAATTATCCATTTGTGTGTGACTTTGTGTGTGTGTGTTTGTAATTAGAGAGCTAACTTTTTCTGTTAATTTTATGGCTTGGGACGAATGAAGGAGGCTATGGAGAATGCTGCATATATATAATATAGAGATCGATAAACCATGCAAGTTGCCTTGATCAGATTCCTTTTTTTCTGAGTCAAACATTAAATTAATTATATATGTTCATAACAGATTAATCAGAAAAGTAATATCTATTTTATGTGTTTTAGTACGTACAAGTAATACTCAACTCAACAATAATAGATGATGTGTTGTCTTGGGCCTCAAAATCAGCACACCATTTAAGTAGCTTTTCTTTCGTGGATCTGCCATTAATAGATTAATTAGTCAACTAGTTTCTAGATTTCAGTTCTTTAATGGTCCTCTGGGTCTGGCAGTCGGAATTCATTATACACATATATTACCGTAGTACTTGTACGTTGTAAATTTTCCTAATTTAAATTAAATAGCTCTCCATTCAACTAATTCTTAATGAGTCAGTTTAGAGCTAGATAGATATATCATCATATATCTGTAACTATATTATGTATAGGATTAATTTTTAGGCTAACCTCCCTCAACTCTTTTAAGTTTGCACAATTATATATGTATGTAAATGTTCGTAGGTGGTTCGTTTAATTAACTAATCCAATACTTCCAGTCATTTTCTTTGGTTCGTAGGGGCCAATTCAATTTTTTACCAAAATACATGCAATGCAAGATCGGTACGGTAATGCATCCCGGCCCCTATATGTATCAAACAATTATTCATATTGTACTAAACTTGGTATTATGGAAATATATATATAATTTGAACAATTTAATAATTATGTGTATATATGGAATTCAAAATTAGATTCATACAATATTATTGCGCCATGAGTGAGCATTTAATGGCATTAATTGATCGAGAATATTTAATTCATCCTCCCATGTACTTTATGTTTTAGTTTATTGGATTTGAAGTGCTTAGAAGATCGTGGAAGATGGCACACATGTGAGAAGAAGAAGAAGAGAGGTTAATTAAAAACCAACAAATTTAATACAATAATAATAATAATAATAATGCAAGTAGGACCGGACCAATCATTTTCTCAAGCCACAGATTGTTTCTATTTTACTACTTTCTCGAAAATGGAAAACCCTGCATCTGCATGTGGTTTTTAAGTCTTGGAATTAGCATTTAGCCAGCCCCAAAAAGTAATTAAGGTGATTATTGGATTTTGTGCTAAGAAACCGACTTAGCTAGCGAATACGTACGGGATCCAATGATCTTTTGGTCAAAGTCAAACCAAAATTATGTACTCTGCTCTGCTCTTTAATTACAAATAAATTAACTCCAGTCCACTAAGCTAGGGTTATGATTTATCAAAGGGTATCTATCGTCTAAAAGGCAATCGTCAGTCAAATAACTTGTTAATTCTGCTACTTTAGTCAGGTCAGTGAGTGAGTGAAGGAGATATAAAAAGTTGAAAATAGAAGAAGCCAATGTTTTGTTTCTCCGGAGGCAAGGCAGAGCAATTAAATACAAGTTTCCTTTCATATGCATGAACCAGAGATAGAATTGGACGGTGTGTGTGTGTGTGTCAGAGTCAGACAGCCCTAGGAAAGAGCAACTCTGCAATTGTTAATTGAATCATTTGTTCTGCAATTCATCCATCACAGATTTCTGATTCCAATCATTAACTACACAGCCACACAGTGTTTTTTCTCTTGTATGCATATCATACTACTCATCTACTCTCTCTCTCTCAATCATTCGTGATCGCCAAAATCCTTGTTCCATAAGTCACCATTATAATATGTACATTCACATTGATTGAATATGATAAGCAATAGAAAATATCAAAAAGAAAAGGCTAGTTAATGTATCATTTTTAGCACTAATAATGTAACTACAAGGGCTTCCAGTCTTCTTAAAATAAACTTGGGGCAAGGTAAAATTAAAATTTTAGTCCTCTTAAAATTACTTAATATTTACAAGGTGCAAAATTAGTGGTTGCTGTTTTTAATCTTCAAAATTGCTTCATTATCCAAAAAAGAAAGAAGAATGAAAAAGCTACACCGTCAGCTAGAGTATGTACCTTTGGAGCGAAGAATGAGAAACCCAGTATCGTTAGTAATATACACTTGATACAGCACCTTTCATCACATAAAAGCATCTTCACAGGTCGTAAGCCATCCTTAAACTCCTTGGATATTGGAGAATTCTCCATTTCATGAATCTGATCATATAATAAAAACTATATTAAGGATGCAGATTGAACAAGTGAAAAACAATTACTGAAAAGAAAAATGTATAGTATCCTTTAACAGCTACAATTGCCAACCCTAAACACGATAATCCTTCCCAGTGAAATATAGACTTTCCATGCAACAGCTTTCACCCAAGCTTCCAACACTTGCTAATATTTTTTAACTCGTGAATAGAACAAGGCTTAGATGGTAGTTCTGAGAACTCAAATTCAAGCTAAAACCAGAGCTCAGTTGTTAATCACCAAACGGGAAAACAGAATGACTTGAAAACTTATCATATCCCTACAACAATGAATGAAAAAATTGACGGGTGTAAAGTGAAACTTACCAAAAGAGTTTCACAAGCATGAGTTAACCGTTTCTTCGTTTCGGGGGTCTGATAGGATGCCCACTGGTATTTGTTGAAAGATTCCTCTTTGTAGACGATTTCACTGAAGATTCTTTCTTCTTTGAAGATATAAGAGCTGATGATAGGAGCACCTCAACATCTTCACGCTGCTGCTTCCTTTTCATGATTGAATCTTTAAGTGTGTCAACTTGATCACAAGTTTCTTGTTCACCCTTCTCCTTCGAGCTAGCAATAGATGAAGTGCCGACTTTTGCTTCCAGTTGCTTATTGTGCTTAATAGTTTTTGAAAGCACTTCATTGGCAATAGGTCTTGGTTGTTTCTGACTTCTATGCTGCATATTTCCAGTATTAGCTGAACGCCTCCTTATACTTTCATTATCATTTCCCATCCCAGCATCAGCTTTTACCGGATTAGTTTGACTGTCAGCTTTCTCTTTATCCTCTTTCAATTTCGACCTAGCACCCTTCAATACTTTGTTCTGACCACTTGGAATTACAACAGACATGTCCTCCATTACTGAAGATTTTGTTCCATCTCTGGCTCTCTCTATACCAGTTTCTATGACAGAACGAGAAACATCCTCACTTGTATGGACCCTTTCCAACACAGTACCAGTGGATTTTCTCTTCCATCCTGAAGTATGTTTCGCAGCTTTGACTCT
Organism: Verbena officinalis; assembly: GCA_958496215.1. Lineage (NCBI taxonomy): Eukaryota > Viridiplantae > Streptophyta > Magnoliopsida > Lamiales > Verbenaceae > Verbena > Verbena officinalis. The sequence goes on from OY292391.1 coordinate 172,327, forward strand.
TTCAACTTCCTCTGACTGCATATTCAAGGAGTTTCCTGATTTTGGTCTCTTTTCCAAACCAAGCTTATTATACATTGAACTGTACAGTTCTTTTCCAGATACAATCAAATTTCTCTGGTTTGCATCTTCTACAAGAGCTGCCCAGGTTTGATTTGTCTTTAACGTTCTTGCATTACCAAAAATCCATAGAGAGAGTCGGGCCCTAGTCAAAGCAACATTCATCCGTCTGACATCTGCAACAAATCCAAGATTGTTGGAACTAATCCTTGGTGTATCAGAGCACGAGTCTGCTGCTCTAACAGTAGAAAGTAGCAGGATATCAACTTCTCGACCTTGAAAACCATCAACAGTATTAAATTCCATATCAGCAGTGATAGAAGATCCAAACGCACTAGAGAAACGTGAGCGCAATAGTGCCAATTGACGCTTATAAGGAGTTATGATGCCAATTCTTCCACCAAAAAATTCCGCGGGATAACTGTCAAATATAACTGTCTCTTAAGCATACAAGTTATTAGTAAACGAATATCATACATGAATAATTAATGCTGACATACCTTTTCTTAAAAAATCGTAACACTTCAACTGCAGCATCAGCCTCAGATTCATTGTACAGAGACAATGACGCTCCGTTCTTACCGCGATGCTCCTTCCCATCAATAATATCAAAAAATACATATGGCCCAAGGCATGAAGTCTCATGAAAGGATGCAGCTTTGCTGGACATCTGATCTCCATTCAGCAACTTGCCCTCATAGAAATGCAAAGAAGGAAAACGACATATCTCTGGATGCATCCTATACTGGTAATTTCATGAATAGTGAAATTATTGTGTACGACAGAGAGTAAGTAGTTCTAGCAGTAATACAACAAAATATAATTGACAGGAAGAGAGGAGATAACTAAGTTGCAGTTTCCAAATTCTAATACTTTATCTTCAAAATACTTTAACTCATTTCATTTAGAGTGTTCAGAGGTAGACTGTATGCAGGCTTCGTACGGAATATCTATATGTTCAAGCCGAATACTCCTGAAACAGTAGTTACTAAATTGCAAGAAATAAATCAACATCAGGTAATTTTGACTTGAGATGCCATAGGAATTGTGCAAATAACCATATGAAGGATAGTCTAAAACTCATTCAGCATGCTTATGGAGTATTAAGTAAAAAGGTAGAAGAGTCCTTTTACAAATCACTATCTGCCATGCTGGGTCACAAATCTATTAACTACTAAGATATCTAGCCTACTTAAATATTGAGTGTGTCCAAAGTGAATTATTTTGAAGAGTCAAAATTATCGATCAAACAAAAAATCACAACACGTATAGAACTTATCTATAGACAGTGACAAAGTTTAAGGTCAGAAAGTTGGAGATAATAAGCAACTTTTCTCATTAAGAAACTACTCCGGATATTCAGATTTCTGAGTTACAAATTACCTGTTGGGTGAGCATGATTACAGGATGTCCTGCCCTCTGCAATCTTTCAAACATGCTGCATTGGAACAAATATTTGCTGGCAACATTAGAGAGAACAGTGGCAGGAAGCTGCTTTGGATCACCGACCTTACAAAGAGAACTTCCCAAGTTAATGATACCTAGCATTCTTGAAAACAGAAATGGAACAAATGCTTGATCAACTGTTTACCATGATACATTTGATTCCCCTTGATTTTAGGAGCTGAAGTGGAATCAAAGTGGCGGGTTCCAGGGCCTTAAAGATAAGTAAAATTAGAAATATAGTTTAAAAGTGCAGGAAAAGCAATTCAGCAGATAGAATAAGATGACGAGAGTTCACGACCATAGAAAAAGCAATTCAACATATAGAATAAGAAGAAAACATGAAGGGGAAAATAAAGTACCTGAGCAGCTTCATCAATCACAACAGCATCAAATAGAGTACTTTCAGATGAATTCATGAATTTATGGCCTGCTGTAGATTGAGTGCACACCCCATACAAATCTCCACCACAGCCACTCAGGGTAGTGACCACAATATCAGCCTCCTTCAAGATAGTTGTTCGAAATTTATGTCTTAGGGCTCTCATTTCTTCACTCGCTCTCCTCTCTCTGGCCTGCACATGAGCAAGCTCGGAATATAGTGCTTTCTTCTTTTCATATAATTGCCGTAGCTTTACTTTTAGTTCAACATCAGACAATTCCTTGGTGTTTCCACGGTCTCCTTCCACTAGATCTTCAGACCCAAAACTTCCTCCTTCCTGCAAGCTAGCCCGTTTCACTTCAAAGTATCTTATGCGGTCCACCAAATTCTCTAGATTAGTACGTAATATGTTTAAAGAATCTGGTGAAGTCCCACTCATTTTCTCATCAAGCGTACTCCTCTTTTCCTCAACTAGATGGTTTTCAACAAGTGTATCAATAAAGAAAGGCAGAGAATTTGGATGGACTGTCTTTGCATTACCAACCCTCACAAGATATGGTTTATACCTCTGTCCATTACAGCCATAAAGACCTTCACTTGATATTCTTCCAACTAACTCATCTACTGCAGCATTGGATTGAGCACAAATGAGAATCCGGCCTTTACTTGTGGATCTGTTGTCATTTTCAGCACCCTCAGTTAATTGTTTAGCCAGAGCAGCATCCTGCCAAGCTCTCGCAATTGCAGCAGACTGACTAATCTTTTGGTTAGTGCTAAAGATGTTGCTGCAAATTGATCCACCATTTCTTGATCTTTTGGAATATTTCAATTGAGAGATGGCAAGCAAACCACTAACAATAGCCACAATTGTTCTCGTCTTTCCAGTCCCTAGCACAAAAGGATGTAAGGAGTAATTGGTAAATATAAGAGAAACCAGCAAGCAAAGAAATGGAGAAAGGGAATCAAATAAAAAATGCACCTGGAGGACCCTGTATAAGGGTCAACTCGTAATCCTTCTTTGAGTCAAAAGAAATACCAAGACTAATAGCCTGCAGCTGACTGCCATTATATGATGACTTAAATATCTGCTGCAAAGGTTGAGACAGTTTACTGAGTTCAGTTTTCGATTCATATTGACCACAAGGATGACCGACAGGGTTCAAGATGATTGGGAGCAAAGGGATTTCTCTTATTGATGACAATGCCTGGAATTCTCGAAGTTGAGGAGTAATGCTCATAATACGACTAACATACCACTTACTTCTCTCATTAAGAAACTTTTTAGCTCGATTAAGACGAGAACATCCTTGAAGATAAAGTCGGATGGCTACGATATTTAACCTTCTTTTATCATCTTTTTCACGCCTTTCAACCTACGGACAGACATAAATCATCAGTAAGACGCACACCAGATGTTGGAGCATTATATTTTAGGCAAATTGGTCAAGTTCAAATTAAACTACCATAAACATGAAGAAAAGTTTACCAAGATTACTCACAAACCAAAACCTAAGTAATCCCCCAATTTATAATGAAACAAAGGGATGAATAATGTTAAAATACCAACTTAATCATCGATAACAAAGAAACACGTCATCAATTAGCACAGGAAAGGAGAAAATAAGTATTCCATAAACACCTTATAAATAACACTGATGTAACATGCATGCAAACAACATTTTGTCAGCACATTAACCACTTTAACTAGAAACGCAGATCGATTCTACACCAAAGAAAACACAGATTAACTTTTATAAAGAGAAGAATTTTAGTTGCTTTAAGAGTTTGTCCTTGACAGAGCAAAAGAAGAAATTCACTGCTGAGGCATATGTATGTGGTTAGTTTCGGATCAGTGTAAGTAAGTTCTGTGACAAAATAAACCATCCAAACTGAATACTGAAAATATAGTCTTCACCCACAAAGTTAGTGAAACAGAAACAATACAAACTTATCTGTTTTCAGTAAGGTCATACAAACTAATTCAAGAACAAAATATATTTACTTGTGACAATATCCAAATATGTGATACCTTCCCAACAGTGTGAACATCACTGACAGTACTCCGCAGAGGTTGTCTGGTAAGTATAACAAGATCATTCTCCAACAGGTTTTTAGGCCCAGTGGACTCATTTCCATCATGGACAAAGCGAACAACATGGAAATCATCAATTCTCTCAACGGACAACACAGATAAACTTCCACAACACATTTCTTCAGCTGAAGCCATCTCCTGATAGGAACTCTGTAGTTGCGCTTTGAATTCTTCCAGTAACAACGGCTGGAAAATTTCAACATACCCATCAGGTGATTGGAAAGAAACAGGGACTTCCTTTAACTTGCCAACACTTTGATATTCTTTGTCAGCTCCAGACGCTAATCCAACAGCAACAAAGAAATCCAACTCTAGGATGGGTTTATACCAGTCATCAAGCCTCGGAGGCTGAAATCTTTTTACTCCACCACCCAACCTTGTAGATCTAGGTCTGTTCTCCATAGGTAAGGGAAGTTGGATGACTTGCCTTTTAGGGCCAGAACCACTTGCCTTTGTAAACTGCTGCTGTTTTGGTGGTTTGAAAAATGAAAACTTCCACGGGTCATCATCAGTATCACATATAATATCTTTTACAACTTCGTCAATAGCTTTTAGAGGTTTTCTCGGACTCAGCTTAACAGTGCTTCCTGAAGTCATACTCATATCGGATAAGGCCTTGTCGGTGGAATGCAGTTGAGTTGCAAATGAATCGGATTGTTTTGAGTTGACAGTTCTATTAGATATTTTTATCAAATTCAAATTGTCCTTGGAAAGGAGACAATCGGTTACACCAGTTGTAGCTTCGATTTCCTTTCTCTTACTTTCTGATAGCGGTGCTTGAGTAGGGGATTGAGATGCTTGTATGCCTTCATTATAACCTAAGCTCTTTTTATCACTCTTAAGATCAGTTGAATAAGAACCTAAGCTAGCCTCAGGGGCCGACATAAAACCGCCACTGCTGCTAAAAGATTTTTTCGTCAAATTAGCTTTTGACTCTACTCCATCAGCACCTGAACCAGCACGAGTACCACCATATGTACTTTCACTTGAGAACCTATCAGAGAGTACCACAGAGGCAGAAACCTTTGGCTCTTTCTCATCATCAGAAAGAACAATGACATGGCCTCCTTCCAAGTCGCTTAATTGTTCGGAATCTTGAATACTCACTTCTGCTTCGTCAACTAGCACAACTTCAGGTTCTGTTGAAAGGTTTCTCCTATTTAATGACTCTCCAAGAGGTGAATATTTTGACTGAATACCAGTTTTGTCCAATGCAGAACATTCATCAGGTACTGAAACAGAAAGGCGTGCTACTTGCTTGCTGACTTCATCAACAGAAATTTTTTCTGCACCTCAAATGAACATCAAACATTAAATGTTGGCAGTGATTTCAATTAAACTGCAAAGAACTAAAGATCGAACAACGGTACTCGAAATGCTCACCATTTGAAATAAGATTCTCAATGTCACTGATTGCTGAAGCAGATTTACCATTGCAGCATGCTTTAATTTGACTGAGCAAATAACAAAAGGTTTGTTTCCAATACCTAACCACAACGGCAAGTGATGACGCTCCCCAATCAGCCAAATCATGAAGCCACTTAGTATTATCAAAAGTTTCCCGTATTATGCCAGACTTTTCAGAGAGATTTTCAAAAACAACGGGAATGACTTCAAGTAGACGGATACAAGTCATCTGAAAAAAGAAACAGATTTGTATTAACGGACTCTGACTAATGACACCGCAGAAATGTGTAGTATACTTAATGGACCAAGAATCCACCAAAACAAGCCAACAGAACGGACTCCAGCAATTGGCAGATTATAGGTTTCAACTAACACTCGTTATTCAGATTAATATGCTAGCAAAAAATCTCCTCTAACAATTTATCTCTTTGACACAACATACGACATATATTCAAGAAAGACAATGTATAATGCTTACAGAAACTAAATAGATCCAGGCAATCAGAAAACTAAAATATCAACGGTGTAAGGACAAACATAGGCATCTCATAATAGTAGTGTAGTGAGACCTGAGATACTGTGTAATCTGTGAATGTCTTGCCTCCATATAAGCATTTCAGAATTGAAGGCCAAGCAACTTGTGATAGTAAGTTGCTAAACTTTTTCCACAATGTAGAACCAACAATTGACGAATGTCGGTCGCCATCACTGGGTGAAGAATCAAATATTGGTTGTTTGAGAAATCCCCCTTGCGAAGAAAATCTCGAAATGTCAGTAACATCTGATGGATTCTTTGATGTTGTCTGAGCAGATGAATTCCCTTCTTTGAGCAATTTGCACAGAATGAAGAAGAGATGATGTAAAGTCTGAAAGTTTAACAGAACAGAATCCAACTGAACCTGAAAAGAATTCGACAAAACTACTTCAATAACATAAACTACTTAACTTCTAACTAGTTTGCTGCTTGAAGGAGAAAGATGACAAAGCAATGTCTCAAGAACTACTAGAGAGAGAAGGGAGATTCGAGAAGGAGAAGGAACTGGCTTTAGTATATTGCGAAGTCTATGGTGTGAGCACAAACAATTTTAATGAAAGTTTCTGATGATACTAAAGAAGTGCTACAAAAACCCATGCAATTGTGAGAGATACAGACATATGTGTAACTAAAAAGAAATAGCTTCCATGTTAGTGTTATAGTGTTATGTCATACCAGTTTCAGAGCATGCCTAAACCCCAAAAGGATGGACAACAGCGAAGATGGTGTGGAGCAAAGAAATTGCAGGCCACAAGTAAGGCCACGCACATTAGAAACTTGTTCAAGAATAAGCCTACCCACTTGTCTGGTATTCTACAACAATCAGAAAATTGCGGCCATTCTCAGACAAAATCACTCAAGAAAATATAAGAAAGACTATCACTATTGTCAAGAACTCAAAGCAAAATAAGCACAATTTGCATTTACATCATTAGGATCCACAAGCAAGAGCACCAAGCTATTGCTCATCATTGGTTCCCAGGTCCACTGCTTCTTTACCTCTCCTTGCTCCATTCTAACTATGTAATGAGCAGTTAACCTGCATTATTTTGGTGGATTTTTCACAATTCATTAAACTGTCATCTGGAAAGCAAAAAAATCACTACTGCGAAAATAGAAGCCTCTAACCTCTTGAATGTCCTAACTAAAGGCAAGCACATTGTTGAAGTTCTAATAGAATTTCTTGACTCTGCTCCATCCGCACCATCATCAAAACCAGAGGGTATCTTCCACCCGAAAAGATAAGAAGTTTCTGAAGCACGTGTTGCCAACCAATTCCTTACAGAGAGAGACATTTCTGTACTGTTCTCAGGTTCTATCAGCGAAAACTGAGATAATGCCCAAAACACAGCCTTGGAAAAGGATAATGGAAGGAACGATGGGTCAATTTCAACTAAAACATCAAACCATAACATGGGCACACACATCCAGTTCCCATCTACTTGAGAGGTTATTTTATGCTGCAGACTGAACTCTTTCCAACAACTAACATCCCTCTCTTCAACATGGAGAGTGGAGACAATCCTTTCTTCATCTTCTGCATCATCACTATTACCTGGCCTGATTGATTTATCACTTGGATGCATCTGACCATTCAGAATTAAAGAGATCAATGCAGAAGCATCAGACACTATAATAGTCTGGATAAGATCAATAGCAGGCTGCCGAAGAGAACTGTGCAATGACACATCCTTCAAGGAAGACACGAGAGAGGGACCCCTATGGAATTGGCAGCAAAGAATCAAAATAAAATCATTGTCTAGATAAATCACAAGCATAATTGCATGTTTACTGAACTATTCAATCATAAAAGTACTTCTCCAAACTTGTTTGCTTAAGCAATCAATAACTAAAAGTGTAGTACTTGTCTGAACATCTAAAAAGAAGCTCATCGGCATGATTCCAACAGATGCCTACCACATGTGTGCACATTCAGAAGGTGGGCAAGGTGGATCCATCTGATAACCTCGGAGGACAATGAGAAGAGCTATCTGCATAGGCAAATTAAAACGAAAAGCCAGAAAGATGAACATCGCAGGCACCAAGAATAGCATGCTCTAGTAGATGTCATAGAAGATACAAGAGCAACCTGACAAGCCTTTTTTCTCATCAGTATGCTAAAATTACTGCTCACAGGCACTTGATGCAGGAGAAAGTATAGAAAATGCCTTCTTTGTTTTTCATGTTCTCCATCTTGCAGAGCTTCAAGAGACTGGAAGGATGAGATAAATTAAGCATAATACACCATTTACATCTCAGAGAGAGAGAGAGAGATTGAAAGACTTGAACAAAATGAACAACCATTAACATACCTGTAGAAAAGGCTGGAAAAGATCAAATATTTCTTTATGGCTTTTCTCATTTCGAGTGTGGAAACACTGACCCAGAAGTGTATTTCTCATAACACTAGGAGATAATGTAGCCCTCAACCATAGTTTACATCCTGCGCAACAACAACTTCAGTTGTTTGAAGACAAGTTTGCAGATACAAAATTTCCAAAAAAGACAAGAATAATATACCAAGTTTCTCAAATAGTAGTCTCAGGCAGTTAACCGCATGAGAAAACTCAAGTGAATCGTCACTAATATGGTTGAGCACAATACTAAGGAAAATGGGATAGCAGTCTAATATCCCTTCTTCAAATGCAGGAGGTTCTAAAAACCCGACCCTTCAAAATGCAAAATGGAGAAAGTTATCGACCACAAAACAACTATAGCTTTAAACATATAAGAAATGAAACCAGCTGTTTCCTACAATGCCTTCATTCCAAGCCATACAGTTATTCGATCCAGTTTCAGCCTAGGCCTCGATTTCTCCGTAGCCGGCGGCATGCCGTCTGCTTCCAATATGCCAATGCATTTTTTGAGTAAAGGTTGCAATGGGTCCAAGTCTGCTGATCTTCTGCATGACACACAAGAAATAAAACAACTTAATGGTTTTGAAAGGGGTATCATGCTTTGCCGGTTCAATAAGACCTTTATAACATGGATTGCTGTTGGCCAAGTAAAATCCATCTCAAAAGAAAAAAAAAAAAAAAGCGAACTTGGCAAAGAAATTAGAGAAAAAAAAGTTGTACAAACAGCGGCAGCAAAATAAAAACAAAATTGACATGCATTAATATGGTTAAGACTTCAGAGTGTCTGAGGTCCGGAAGTTTGAATCCCCAAGATCACGAATTGTAAGAGAATATTTCTATTGCAGTCAGGTGTAGGTCATATAAAACATATCATCACACCATATTTTTCTTTTTTATAAACCGGTCGAGCAATGTAGAGTTTTTATACGAGCTCCCCCACCCCCCTTCCATTATTAAAAAATCCCTTAAATTGGGAAGTTGCAATAGTACAATATACATGTGAATGAAAGAATTAAGACCTATACATATAAAAATCCAAAGAATCAGGTAACAGACAACCTTAACAAAAGTAGACCTATCAATTAAAAATGAAAACCATTAGTTTTTACACTTTCTGAGTTATATCAGAAATAAAGTTCAACCTACCATAGTGAAACCATTAGTTTTTTCACTTTCTCAGTTATATCAGAAATATGGTTCAGCATGAGAAAATTTGCTAGTGAGAACTTGGCATAATATATTGCCGCAAGGACAACCTTGACCCCCGAGGTTATAAGCACCACAGCCTAAACTATGATGAATGCAAGCCCATAATAAATACTACCAACTCAGGCACACTCGATGTGTGTGCAAAATAATATTATAATTTAATTACATATTTAAATTAATATATATAACATAAATATTTACTATATGTGAATCTAATTTTTTCAGTAATAAAATATGACGAGTAAGCAAAAATAAAATTCTATGATCAATAAATAAATAAAAGAATAATAAATTTTGAATATTAAGATAGGAGAGGATAAAAAGAATACACGAAGAGTAAACTTAAGGAGTAAATTATAAATCAAAGAAGAGAGAGAATAAAAAAAGAGGGAAGGAACATGTGAGAGAAGTAGTGATATTTTGAGAATTAAAAGATATAGAAATTGACAGTCCAGAATAAAGGAGAGACCCAAAGCGGTTATTTAGTGGGTCTCTCGCTTTATTGAATAATAGATAATTAGAAGAATGAAATGAAAATATGCAGCTAAAATCAAGAGATAGCAAACTGCCAACATCAGGGGAAAGGGTACCTCAATTTACCCATATGCCCTGCCAAGCGTAAACCTATCGACCGCACTCTTCTGCTTTTGAGAAAGAGTAATGCATAAACTCCCTGACAAACAATAAGGAACAGAAGAGAGGATAGTCAGTGGAATTGACACAGACACTGTAAATTTAAAGAAAAAAAGATTCTGAAGGACAGGGGAAATTGATCCCAATGAAGGCATACGGGATAATGTTGATGCCCATCTAATGTCAATTCATGAGAATTATCAATTGCTTCAATAAAACTTTGAAACTGCATGACTAAGGATTCGTCATCCAGCAATAAGGGAAACATCAAAACCTGTTGTTAAGATGGAAAATTAATAGTGAGCACATATAAAATGAGAGTATATAAAGAAGGGAAAATGGAAAATGTTGATTAAGGAACAATATGAAAAGAAGGCATCTGATCAGTATTTCCCGTGCTCATGGAACTAAAAAGAGAGAGATAAACTGTCTTAGAAATGTCCAATTAAGACGAACAATCAATAACATAATATTTCACTAAACCAAAGATCAGAACACGAAATAGTAGTATAGGACAAACATTCACTTTCAGAGTAGGAAAAATTACGAGGGGAAACCAATTGTTTTCTCAGTTGATATTCTTCCTACTAATTCTTCCTCCATTGATTTTTCTTTTTTTACCCAACATTTTCCTCACAGACATTCTTGGGAGAACTTCGTTAACATTTGACTCTCCTACTTTTTCCGTGTGATGGTTACAGATTTTTATTCCCTACTCGTACCTTGTAGTATGCACTATGCACATTTTTTCTACAACCTTCCTGTAGAGCTTTGACAGCTGTCAAAGCAAAGACAAATAACTAGCAGAGCAGCCTTCATGAAAGTCATCAATCTCTATAGCCATTGTATGAACCATCAGGCAGAATAGTTCATACTTCATAAGAAGTTAAGCAAAAGGTCGAGTAACGCTGTATATATGGAAACTCAAAATGACAGTAATAGTGAAACACAATAACCAAGATAAAGTGTGGATAAATACCTCAAACATAACACAAACAACTTCTCCATAATCATTCGTTGTATCATACTCCCCTCGCACTATTCTCGCATTAAGGTCCTTAAGGTGTTGTGTTATTCGTTCTTCGTCAAGAATATGCAGCACATCAAGCAGAGGACTGATGCAGCTCTGCTCATATTCTGTTTCATACATCTCTTGTGCTTGATGATGCTGATGAATGCATAGACTGCAACTTCTCATCTCTTCAGAAATTCTATTCCATAAGAGCTTGAGAGGAGAATCATTGGAATCTTCCTTGAAATAATTGTAGAATGTCTCCAGAAGAGGCCCCATGAGATCCCAGTAACCACACCAAACGTGCTTTCCTTTTGGCAAATATATCAAAAAGCTGAATGCATCTGAAAACCTGGATATGGAACATTATTAACCTAGATTTAGGACAGACTCGAAAGAAAGATACCATTAAAGCGAATCAAAAACAACAGGTTTTCCACTCCAATGTGATCCTTACTAGTACCAAGTAGTTGCAATTTAATCACTAGGATTTATACAGGAATCCCAAGTTAACATCAAAGACATATTAGATTGATGTAGTTATATATTTCTCTGTTTATCAACATTCATACTCTTAAATTAACTCCGCAGAATGGAAGGCATGGCTGACAACTCAATGAGTAAGAACTGACAACTGGCTGGGAAATTAAAAATGGAGAAAAAATGGGCACAAAGAAACGAAATGGGCACCATTGTTCTTTGAGCTGACGAAGACGGCGAATTTTGAGGGGATGAGTAGATGAAACGCCATCATCATCGTCCTCTTGTTCTATTACATTCCATCGCTCCAACAGGTCTTTCCTGGTGACGTCCTTCTTCGACATATCCGGCGACTGTATACAATTAGGGTTTTTTATGATTTTCCCGCGAAATGGAATTGATACGACTTTTTTCTGATGATGTGAGACTTAAAAGTTAAAAGAGAGAAAAGAAAACCACTGCGTGGCGCCGGACAATTTCGCTGCCGTTATTTTGAAAATTGCATGTTGAATGTATGTATGTATGTATCTATCCTGGGCCTTCAAAGCTCAAGCCCAACAAAATTTAGGCCTTTCCAACTTTGTTTTTTTTTTAACTAATAGATATATATATATATATATATATGAGAAAAGTAGACAAAGAGTCCTAGTTTGTTTTCAGAAATAAGGAACTGTTTTTAAAAGTCATATGCAAAAGTTCCTAAAATAAAGATTCCTTAGTATTAAGCAATGTTTTCAAAATCGGACAAGGTCGAATCGGCGGCCTCACTGGTCACCGGTTCAACCGGTATGACATCATAAATAAATAATTATTATTTATATATATAGAATTTTATAGATTCATAAAATAATAGAATTTTATAATTTATTTCATATTATTTCAAGTACAAGCAATAAAATAAAATACTATTTTATAACTTCTTTAAGTTATATAAAGTTTGCAAACGCTTCAAAATCAATTAGTATTTAACAACTGAATATACAAAAAACTTGAATTGAAATTATTTCAATGCAATAACAAAGAATGAATGAAATCGATGAATGTTGTATATTTCAAAAAAAATGACCAAAAAAAATAGAAGAAACAATAGTTGGCTCATATATTCATGAGGAAAAAACTATAATAAAAAGGATAGAAATAATAAAATCTCATAAGATATATTCAAGTTTTTGTATGGCTCAATTGGTTGGCTTCTTTCTAATGTTAGGCTAGGTCTCAAGTTCAAATTCTAGTTTTTACACTCTATTTTTTATATATATAAAATAAATCCGGTCCAATTTCTGGCATCGGTTTTTCCGGTTCTTGGGCCGGTTCTGGCGGTCCTATCCGGTTCCGATCTCCACTAGTTCTAGGGAGTCTACCGGACTGAACCATGCTCCTTGAACCGGTCGAAACGGCCGGTCCGATTTTCAAAATATTGGTATTAAAGACCTATTTTAATAAAAAAATATTATTTCTGCCAACTCATCACCAAGTCATCAAAATAATTTCTTTTCTTTTCAATTTTCTTTTCTCCTTTTTTCTGTTTACTTATCAGATAAAAATATTTTATTTTCTAATTTTTTTCTGTTTTTACGTAAAAAAAAATTATATTTTCTCTCTCCTTAAATTATTTTCATCTCGTTTTTTTTTATCATATATTTTCGTTCCTTCACCGAATCATGCAAATTTATAGTCCAATTTAATCCTCTCGACGAGACGAACAAAATGATTTAAGGAAATCAAGGTTTCGTTGTACGATGGAGGTGCGACGGCAGCCGGCGGCCGCGGCGGGTGGTTTCCGGCCATTTTCAGTGACGACTCTAGGGGTGGATTTTATAGTTTTTGACATGGGTAAGCTAATGGTGAGGTTAATTTCTGAAAATAATGGATGAATTGGGAGTAATTTTGATTCGAATTTCCCGAATAAGAATAGAATTTGAAGTACCCATAATGACATTTGAAGTACCCAAAATGATATTTGAGGTACTAAAATTATAAAACGAAGTACGTGTATCCCATAATAAAGTATAAATTTCATAATTTAGAAAACTTGTTATATTGGTATTTATACTTTGGTTCAGTCTAGGTAGTACCTTGATTTATAAACCTAATACTTTATACGCACGAATCTATACTCGATTCTCTAATTTTCAGGCATGGTCTATGTAGTGCCCCATTATATATATGGTGTGGTTGTCCCACATCGAAAAAGTGAAAGAAAATGTTCTTATGGCTAGATTTTTCTATATATGACTTACTTATGACTTATGAGCTCGATCCAACACAAATCCAGAAGCCCATATCATAGTTACCTTTTCCTTTGTCTCTTCAAACTATTATTTTGTTTTTGTTGTCATCATAATCAAAGAATTGTGACAAGTATTTTAAAGAGAAATAAATGGAATTGTGACAAGTGGGACTTTTTTTTTTTTTATCAAGATTGTGACTTTAAGGTATCAATATTCGATATTTATACCAATTTTATTCGTATATAAAGTGGATTATAAATATCTAAAACATGGATATATGAAATCATTGGTTTGCCCCATGGCCACTAGATATTATTCCCAATGTAGAGGTCTAATTCGATTCCTTATAATTACAAATATCGAATTGTGTATGTGCATTTTTCAAAAATAAATAAAACATAGATATATGAATACTAGGTCTAAGTCAAACTGAAAAGAGTCAAATATGTAACATGGTATGTGGATATTTATTTATTACATGGTGTATTGATTTTAATTTTCTTTCATATATGGATGGATATATTATCACAATGAAAAAAGGGTTAATTACGTGATGCTACCCAAACTTTGGTCACCTTTACACTTTGGTATCTAACTTTCAATTACTTTCAATTTTGGTACTTAAGTACTCAATCTTTAATTAGTGTTTACTTATAGTACTCAAATCAAAATTTGATGGAATCAATTGGAATTTTTGTTGGATATTCTTACTCGTGACTTACACATATTGTTACTAAGGTTAGGACTGTCTTTGCACCCCAAAAAAATTGTCCAACTTTAAATTAGGTTTTTAGATACTTTTGATTTCACATAAACTGGAAACAAAAGAAAAAAGAGATGATTTATGTGATGAAAAAGCTAGTAGCAACTTTTTTTCTTAAAATTTTGTTTGTGCGACAGAAAGGTACTGATGTTTAAGTATTCGAGGGGCCACCTTTTGAATAAAGTTTATGTTGTTAGAGTGTGTTAAAAATAATGAAAGACTGATTGGTGAAAAAAAAATAGTTTTCTAAGCTATTGAAAAGCTGAGAGCTATAACTTTTCTCTCGAGAAGTTGTTGTGTGGTCAAAAGATGATGTTTATATATAAAGAGAGGAAGTTGAGCGATGATGAGTATGAAAGGTGTTGTGAGATTGATTTAGTGAGTTGTGAACTTAGAAAAATGAGTTTTCTTTGTTAAGTTGTTGTACGGTAAAAAGATTTTGGGGGTTGAGAAAAAATAATTGTGTGAAAAAGGATGAGATAATATATTTCTATAGAAAAAACTAGTGATATATATGAGGAATATGTTAGAGAAGCTGAGACCTGAGAGTTTTTTAAAAAAGTCAGCAGTTGTTGTATTAATTGCATAGCTTTTGGTGGGAATGAGTTTCATTGGTGGATTACCCCAATCCTTTTAATAATTTTGGAGTATAAAAGACGGTTCCATTCCTAGTGAAAATATGTGCAAGTCACTAATTGCATAGCTTTTGGTGGGAATGAGTTTCATTGGTGGATTACCCCAATCCTTTTAATAATTTTGGAGTATAAAAGACGGTTCCATTCCTAGTGAAAATATGTGCAAGTCACGTATAAAAATACCCAATAAGATATTCCAATTAATTTTACCGAATTTTGATTTGAATACTATAAATGGATACCAGTTAAAGATTGGGCACTTAAATGCAAAAATTAAAAGAAGGGAGAGAAGTACAAAAGTAATCAAATGTTGGGATATATGAAATAATTAACCCATGAAAAAAATATCGTCGGCAAATTGAAATAACAATATTAATAGGACAAAAGTGAAAAAAGTGCATCGAAAAGGGGAGGTGAGAGATTTTGAGCATTTCGAAGGAGAAATTGAAACCTCAAAATCTAAACCCTAGAAAACGCTGAATAGAATAGAATAGAATTTAGCACTACTCTAGTCAGTCCTAAGTCCTATCCCTCCCTTTCCCCTCTCTATTATTTCAAACGAGGGTGTGGGTTTCATTCATTGCAGCAAAACAACAAACACCTAACCGTAAATATCTCCGTCTCGCTGTCCCTCTCCAGTGTTGAGGTGGCTGGTGGGCGGGAGACTTTACCCCTTCGTCTCAGATGATCCAAAAAACTCCGGCCCAGACCCAGCAACGCCAACAGGCACGTCTTTATTTCTTACTTTTTTCGTCGTCTGCTTTCTTCTTTTCCCCGTGTTTATTGTATCATTCACGTGCTTTCTTTTCTAAATTTCATGGAAAAAGATTATAGAACTTGTATTGTCTGCATTTCAAGAGTGAGCAACATTTTTTAATCAAAGCTACTTCTTTTCTTCTGCTGTTAATCTGAATGCCCATGGAATCTGAATCGCAGAAGAAGAGCTACTGCACTATGGAAGATATTTACGGAGTTATCATGGTGCCTAAGGAGGAGCTGCAACTCCAGCTTCAGCTCCATTCTCTTCCCGACAGAAAGCCCTCACCTTTCCAACTTCAGGTTAAGGTTCCCGATCTTGGACGAGCATTTCAGGTATATCTCCTCCTGTTTCTACTTTATTTATTTATTAATTTTTCATTTTTTCTGCTCTCTTTTTTTTCTTGTCCTTCCGTTCCATCCAAATCTCTTCTCCCCAGTTGTTGGGTCTTTCATTGTTTGAATTAATTTTCCAGTTCTTCCTTGATATTCACTACCTCTAGGGCGTATATTCCGGAATATTAACCCTCGTTTACACCGCTTTTGGTGGAAAACTTTAATTGGTTTGTCACTTTGTCTGCTATTCGAGCTGTATATATTCTCCCTAACTGATTATGGACGGTTTTGGTTCATTTGCCACAGCCACATGCATTTCTACCTTTTTTGTCCTTTTTGTTTTTCTTTCTCAATTTGACTCAGACAAAATATGTTGCTTTGAATCATTTTCTTATTCAAGAAAGATAAGAGGATTGGTTATTTTCATTATGGGTAGTCGCGGAGCTCTAGATGAGAAGCTTTTATGTCATCTGAAAAAGTGCGCTTTTTTGTTTGCTTCAGGATTTGGTTAAGACTAGAGAAGTGGGCGAGTTCCTTAGTGGGGCTTTAGCAGGGGCTATGACCAAAGCCATTCTTGCACCTCTTGAGACCATCAGGTGGGTTATCTTCTACTTATGTTGTATACCTTACGAAATACGAAAATTGCTTGGCTTTGATATTAGTTAACACCTAAAGGTCGAGTTGACGGTGTTTGTAGTCGTCATAATTGAGAAAGAACTAAAACAGTAACCAGTTTGATATATTTAAAAGATGATCAAGAGGCAAAATTGATTTATCCCTTTAACATTAGACTAGGCTAGAGCGAAGAATTGCTTCTCTCTTAGTTCTTGTTAGAAATGAAATCTTGACCAAGTACAAGGTGGCAACTTGATGTGACAAAACAACAAGATTCTCACAGTTTGCAGCTTCTCCTGTATAGTGTGTAACGCATACACGAATGCAGCAATTTCCTTTTTTTTTTTTAATCTAATGTGACAATTTGAAACATGCAGGACAAGAATGGTGGTTGGTGTTGGGTCTAAAAACATATCTGGTAGTTTCCTTCAGGTTATTGAACAACAGGGCTGGCAAGGACTCTGGGCTGGAAATGCAATAAACATGTTGCGCATAGTTCCCACACAAGCAATTGAGCTTGGAACATTTGAATATGTCAAGAGAGCAATGGCATCGACTCAAGAGAAATGGAATCAAAATGGACACCCAAAAGTGCAGATTGGACATCACAATCTCAGTTTTTCTCTGTCATGGTTGTCTCCTGTTGCTGTAGCTGGTGCAGCTGCTGGAATTGTTAGCACACTTGCATGTCATCCCCTCGAAGTTTTAAAGGTATATTCATTGCTTGTTTGCCTCTATGGAGAAAAAGAAGGGCATCGAGGGTAAATTAGTAACTGAGACATAGGCTGATGTTTACAAACTCTAAAAAAAGCAGACTTGTACTAAGTGCCCTTTTTGGGTACTTTAGAAGTGAATGAAAAACCAGTTTCTGCTTATCTTAGGCAGAAATAAACTTGAAGCTAGAAGCATCTAAGGACATGCTTTTGGCTTCAACTTTTGGCTTCTAGGCTATTTTCTGTGGATTGTTGCTTATGTTTTTTATCCTTGAAGGACCTTGTGCCTGTATCAGTCTTATTTATGGGCTTGGTTCTTTTATCTTATACAGGACAGATTGACTGTAAGTCCTGACATATATCCCAATCTAAGTATTGCTGTACAGAAGATATTCAAGGATGGTGGAATTGGTGGTTTCTACTCTGGGATTGCCCCAACATTGGTTGGGATGCTCCCTTACAGCACTTGCTACTATTTCATGTACGAGACAATGAAGAAATCATACTGTGTGGCAAAGAAAAAGGAATCTTTATCTCGTGGCGAGATGCTCTTAGTTGGGGCTCTTTCTGGTAATTCTTTTATAACTTTTGCTTTCGGAGAAGCTAAAGTTGTAAAATAAGCTTATTTGTGAAAATAAGTTAGAAACTGGAAGCACAGACAACTTTTAGCTCCAGCTTCTAGCTTATTTCTGCTTATTTAAGTTGATATTTTTCCAAACACACCCAAGAGCTGAGAAAAAGTTTTGAGTTTGGAAACAGTACTTTGGCATGATATCTATAGTGAACCGGCACTAGCCTGCAAAAATTATCCTCTCATTTAAGGAATGCTTTTAATCTTGCAGGGTTGACAGCTAGCACCATTAGTTATCCTCTAGAAGTTGCAAGAAAACGTCTTATGGTTGGTGCACTTCAAGGTAAATGCCCACCCAACATGGCAGCTGCACTGTCAGAAGTACTTAAACAAGAGGGGGTAATTGGTCTTTACAGAGGCTGGGGTGCTAGTTGCTTGAAAGTCATGCCTTCATCTGGGATTACTTGGATGTTCTATGAAGCTTGGAAAGACGTGCTGCTCGATGAAAGACGTAAATCGTGACATTGAATCCCTTCATTAAAATAAAACAAAATATCTTCTTTAATAGTCTGGAAAGGTATATGGAAGAACAGAAGCTGCCTTTCAAAGTTAAATGGGTGCAACATTTCATACAAGATCATCTCCAAGGAGAAGGATTGCACAAACAGTAAGGCCTTGATTACAATGTATGTTGGTCAAATTTTAATGTGTACCAACAAAAATTTTGGATTAAGAGAAAGTATGTGTGATGGGAGATTGCGAATCTTTTGATTTCAATTCATGTACCTTTGTCTCGAAAGTATTTGAGATATTCACATGTATTTGAGATACAACTTTAGTGCAGCGATGATATATTTACAGGATAATTATATTCATCCTCAGGGAGAAAACATCACGACATGTAAATTCTCATCCAAGCACCTGTTGTTTCTACGTGGTTACAAACTTACAACACACCGGAAATTTTCTCGAATATTATTTTACAACAATATCTACCAACTTAACTTCTAATAATAGCATTCAATACTTGACACACTTAGGAATGGAGGAGGATATAAGCTAATCTCAGCTTCCTAGTTACATTTTCACTTGGATAGAATAGAGTCGCTCAAGTTCTTGGAGATCCATTAAAGGAAGCCTAAGACTCAGAAGTTGCATCATCTGCAAAAATCAATCAGCAGTTACACTCAATTGTAATCACAACATACAACTTTTGAGAAAACTAAGCAAGATATATGTACCTTCACCACAGAGTTGTTCAAACCGAGCAACTATGTGTTTCCCATAGGTGTATTTCTTCAGAGCTATGATGTGAAGCCGGATTCGTTCAAGCAATCTTTGTCTCTGTTGATCGTTGCTTATTTCAAGAATCTTCTGGACTACATAATTTGCAAACTGGTCCTTCATCATCGACTGAAATATGAAAAGGCTGATTAACAGTAAACGTAAAGCACTTGCTCAGTTTCTCAATGCTCTCTATTTCAAAACAGATTCTCTTACCAATAAACTGTCATTATCCCCAGGTTGGTCAAGGATCTCTTCAATCAAGAGCTCTTGTTCAGCAGTGTCGCCAAACTCTAGGCATTTCTCCACGACATTTGATGCATATTTATGCTGGCTCATCTGTACAACATTCCCAGACAATTTGCTAATAATTTGACTGCGTTCAAATGGTTTTCCCCTCTCCAGAACATGCTGTAACCGTAAAGCAAATTGTTATGTTAGTGGTCTCGACCAACTGTTAACGCAGATAAGAGATGCAACAAATAATCTAGAGCAGGGACAGAAATTTCACGTGAGGTCAAACCCCAATCATATCCAGCTATTTCAGGAGATTTTGTCATTCATCAAATGTATGACAGCATAAAAATAATGAAAATAAAGGGGGAAAGTAATAAATCTGTCAATCTCAGTAGCTTTCAGCTAAAACTAATAGCTGTTCATGTATAGAACTTTCAGCATTTTGTTTTGGTAAGGATTAAATGTATTTTCCAGTTTTTGGCAGTGCTTAAAAGGATTGGAAAGACCTTACAGTCACAACAGAATAGTGTTTTTACTCTAAATTTATTCACAAAATTCAAACAGAATGACTTACTTGGATTGTTTGATAAGGTGTTATCTTACCTGTGTGACATAGTTGCCATACTGATCATGAGCAAGATCATATGCAGATTCAAGTATCTCATCCACTATTGATCGACAGCGCATGTCATCAGAACAATGCTCTAAAACCCTCTGCAAAGCAAAAGATCAACCTATCCTTATTTTCTTCTCTTCATCACCTTTTTTGTCAGAATGAGACCCAAAATAAATTAAATTTAACATTCATCCCGACACAATTTAATTTGATTTTAAACATAAGAAATTTAATGCAAACCAAATATTATAACCTTTGAAAATTACTGAATGTAATAATGGGACCATAAATACCACTATCATGTTTAAATATTATTTTCAGTCTTAACAATTTCTATACTAATTGTCGAGTCATGTTTTTATTGTCACACAAAACAAAAACTTTTCTTTACCAATGAAAATAAAACCAACTAAGGCCTAGCTTTTCCTAGTGGATTATCATGATCTGGAAACAGTGGAACAAATTCAGAGGCCCTTTTACACCCAAGAATATGATTTTACCTGGATGACTCTGCAACCATAGGGATGAGTAGATAGTGTAGCTACTTGGCCTTGGAAGGAGGAGATAATAAAATCAATGTTTTCTACAGGAATGCATTCAATACATTTTTGAATAACATGATTTCCATTCTGATCTAGTACACATCTCAACACATGCCCATCAAGTTCCAGCACAAGTGCTGTCTTCTGATCAACTTCAATAACCTCCAGTGCCTGAAGTGTACATCCACAATACAAAAAAGGACTGACTGTGATTAGTAAGATGTATCCGTCATAAAAAGTCTCAGTAACAAATCTTAGTTATCGGATTTTATTTCCGTTATGATTTACACATGATCAAGACTTAAAGTGTATCTTGAACAGATAAAATGAAGAAAATCAAGATCTCATGAATGGCACTCTTGCAAGTTTTAGAAAAACCATGTAGAAGACGAACCTTCTGAATAACACGACAACCATACATTTGCAGACTTAAAGGCAGCATCTGGCCAGATAGTTGACTTGCAAGTTCCTTCCTCTGATCATAAGTCCCATATTCAAAGAACTGCAAACAACGATAGCAAATTCAATGCCACATGCATCATAGAGAAGGAAGAATGTATAACCCCAAAATATGCCATAAAATATTTTATTGGCAAAAAAAAGAATGAGCAGCATACCTTCTGAATAACATAGTTCCCAAAGACATCTGTTATCAATTTTGAAGCATTTGGAAGGACTTCCTTAAAAACAGCCTCCTTATCTTCCACACTACAATTTTCCAGCTTCTGTTGTATGAATCGACTCCCATGTTGATCAATGCTGAAGTTACAAATGCATATCAAACGATTTTCTTTAGTGGGAATACACTAAAAAGGAGAAAGAAAACAACAGAACAACAGCTCAAAGACTTACCTGAATTCAACAATACGACCTGCAACTTCAGAAAGATCAATTCTTCTAGCACTGCTACCTTTCAGCTCTTCAAGAAAAGAATTCTTTCTATGTTCATTAATGCTGTCAGTTCCCCTTGGTCCTTGCCACCTGGCATAACCAGTAACATTTCTGGGAGAGCTTTGAGAAAAACCAAAATCATATCGTCTTCCCAATGAGCTCGCACCTCCAATTGGAGACTCTGGCAGAACTGGACTACCAAGAGGTGATGTTGGAAATTGAGGCACAAATCCCAGCCCTGTCGGACTGCTAAGATAACTACTATTTGGCCGTGCACTTGGAACACTGACACTCCCAGTCGGAGAAAACTGATATTTATGATCACCTGTATAAGCACCAGTAGTAATTCAGTCACTTTGTAAAAAGAAAAGGGAGAATTACATCTACTACCCCTGAATCTTGGTCTAATTACAATTTAGTCCCCCAGTTTTCATAAATTACAAAAAAACCCTGACATTTTACTTTAATGCGAAGCACTCCCTGAAAATATTCAGCATGATGCCAAAAAATGCAAATACCAGCTTATTTCGGAGAAGTTTTTGCATTAAAGTTAAATCTCAGGATATTTTTTTTGTAATTTATGAGAACTGGGGACTAATTGTAATTAGCTCAAACCTCAGAGGGTAGAAGATGTAACTCGCCCAAAAGCAAGAGCATCAACTTTGCTACTAGTTGTACCAGTTGATGGTAAATGGCTATATTGCATAGGCACACCATATGGATCGTGTTGGAAATACTGCAGTGAAAGAGGATCTGGAAAGGGTGGGTGCATTGTTAGTCCATGTTGACCATAAAACCTGTTCACGTTCTGCAGAACAGACCCTTTTGAGACACTTTCCCCAGTGGGAAGAATACCAGCACTTTGACCACTAAAACTTTGTCCAGAATTGGCATTATTAAAATGCAAAGGAAAACCTGTTTGAGGTGGATATCCAGCCAGATATGGAGGAAGATATGAGGAGTATCCACTGTACGGTGGTGTATATAGACCAGATGAAGTGAAATTCCCGTAATATGAATTTCCTGGAGCCATATAAGCTGCACTAGTTGCATATAAAGGAGGTGGGGCCGCATTGGGAAGAACTACACGGTTGTTATTTGCTCTTTGAACAGTTCCTTGTGCTTGAGAAGGGGGGATATGGTAACCCGCACGATGGTGAGAATAAGAGTTGCGTACATTTCTTTCATTCTGTTCATCAAATCCTATTTCCTGTTTATCTTGATCATCCTCCACTTTAAAATGTGCATCCTTACTAGTTATTTCATCCTTGTGTGGGGAAATAGACCTTCCTGATGAATTTATAGGAACAGAGAGTGCTGAAGAATCGTTCAGTTCAGGCAACTTTGAAGCTTCAAGGGAGAGTGAATCCAATGAGAGACTCTGTATATCATGATGAAATGGTTCTTCAGACGAACGATTCTTGCTTGCAAACACAGGTGAAGGTGTTCGAGGAAAATCCTCCTACAAATCGGAGAGGATACCAAGAATGAAAAGGAATTTCCTTTTCTACACAGCCAAATACTCTTTTTGGAAACATCTTCTATAAGAATAGAACCAAACTGAAGTGACAGTGCAGTTTTAGAAGAAAATTTCACTTTCTGAAGCTAGCTTGGAGAAGGTAAATAGCAAAAAATCTAATATCCAGAGAGTAGATGCATATGACGACATCAAGAACAGTACGTGTATAATGATTTAGATTTTCTGATACATAGCATGGTAAAGATACTTTCATAAGCAGAGCAACTTCATGGAAATCAAAATGTGTAGAATTAAAAAAAAAAAAAAAATAGATATCCCACTATACCTGTATAAGATCAACCAAACTTTTATGACGACCACCAAACGACAAAGCATTGTGGCCAAGCATGCTGTCTGCCGTTTCATCTTCATTTGATCTATCATCTTCAGGATCCTCCTCATGAGTGGAAAGCGAGCTTCTTGGCATGTAAATAGATCTATCATCTGACGGTGGTCTCCAGTTATAGTATGATGAATACATTGGACCAGCATGCAGCTTATCTTCAGACTCGACATTACCAAAAGCTGCAAAAGATCCCTCCATGCTTGGAGGTGCACTACCACTACGATTGGGAGCAATCTCACTTTGATCTCTGTGAATGTTATGATGCCCTCTCAGAAGCAACCCCAGTTCGTCTGTTACTGCATTAGTCACTGGAGAAGCAAAAGCAGAAGCTCCTTTTCTGGTTGGGTCCCAATTTGCAGCTCTGCTCCCCTCCATAATTCTCATGGGGTTTTCAGTTGCCATAGAAGTTTGACTGATGATGATGATTCTGGTTTTTTACATTTCTTAATTAGACAGGAAATGTTATGGTAAGTCAACATCGGGCTTTCATTTGATGAAATAAATAAAAGCATGCTGTTCTCTGACAAGAACTGAAACAAAGACTGCATATGAAAGTTTGCTGATAGCTCTAATTACTAATTAGCATTTAAAATAGCAAATACAAGCTTACATGACCAATTACTTGACATATATTACATAAGGTACATAAATAACAAAAACTACAATGAGGATTATAACTGGATGCATAACATAATTTCATGCTGCTTAATCATAATTAGTGACGAAAGCAAATTAGGATCTTTTAAATTCTTCAGGGAGAGAACTATCCATGTAGTGATTCATAATTGAACATTTACCAGTAAAAACATCCAGCAGGATCAAAATTCAGCTGACCAGTGATCGAAAAGTTAGAACTTTGTCATTTTTAGGTAACATAGCAATTACAAGTCACAACACAGAAAAGGCACAATCTTAAGACCTTAAGCAAACCAAAGTCGGAGCAAGAATTCTTCGCAAAAGAACCCATATACACTGCTTCACCAACCAACCCCTCCATCTCCCAAAAAAAAAAAAAAAAGAAAAAGAAAACACACACACAACGAGAGAACTGCAAGAATTATGCAGAAAACAAGCAAAAAAAAAAAAAAGGAAATGGAAAAGGTGAAAAAGTAAGCATAAATATCAGCTAGTCAAAAAAGAAGCTCTGAAAACATGGATGATTCCAGAGAGGTCAGAAGATTTACCAGTCCGATGAATTGTTGAAGAATTCAAAGCCCGAGAAGAAGAAATGTAAAGAGAAAGAAAAGACAAGTGAAATCCAGAGAAAAATGAGCAGAGCAGTTTATAATTAGTTTAGTTTATAGTATTAGTATGCTGAAAAAATACAAATGTCACCTCCATAACCCACCACGGTGTCTACGCTTTCTTTTTTTCTTTTTCATTGTAATAACATAACACCTCTAATATGATGACTCGTCTAGACTCTCGACGATGCCCTGCCACTTTTCAAAATTACAATAACACCCCCCGAAAGTCTCCAAAGTTTTATTTTATATAATATATTATTATTAGTATTTGGTCGAAAATTCTTCTGAAAATTGTTGGTAGTTAGTTCTTTATTCTAGGTGGAATAGAATAGGAAAAAAGAATATCATCACCAAATATATATTATATTACTTTCAACCACTTTTCTTTCTTCTTTTCTTTTTAAATTATTGAAATGACTGCTTGAGTTGCTAGTATATTTCAAATATTCACTCGGATTTTTTTGATTTATTCTTTTACGGACATACATATAACATTCATATATGCATATATAAAATTCAATTATTTATTAAAGAAGTTTTTTGCAAACACAGAAGTCAATAAATATAACTCAAAATTAGAAGAATATATAGAAAATGAGAATTCAAGTTGTACGTGTCAATTTCCGATTGGAATAATTGCATCCAACAAATACAATCTAATAGTAAAATCATAAGATTAGTCTTTCACATACAATTGTTACATAATATAGTAGTCCGTAAATGACAAATGACCCTATTGGCCTATAGCCATCTCCCAACCTTATCTATCTTCTTTAGCTCCATAGCATCATTACAAATGACTGCCTTATTATTATTAGTCTTTCACACAACAGTACATATATATATATATATATATATATATATATCAATAAATTAATATATTTCTTTACCTAACAACAATAATACTATTCTATGATGATAAGATTGCAGCAATCACTCGTCTGTAGTTTTGACCATTCTAATAACAGTACAGAATTCATGGCACTAGTTTGAGAATAATTAATGTTAAATTCTTGCAGTACAATATTAGTCTAAAAGTTTCTTCAAGTTATACAGAAAACTAGCAAGGAAAAAGGATGGGTGATGGATCTCTCTGCAATTTGCCATCGCTTAAACACAATTTTTTCATCTTTTCTTCACACCAAAATAATTGCTCTTTGCTTATTCTTAGCATTCTTAGAACCCTTGACAGGATTTTAACATCAATCAGTCCAAGCAACATCTCCACATCTTCAGGAGTAGTTGGCCAAGATTTCTTTTTATAGCTTTTGCTCTTCTTCTTTAGCTCCTTCACTTTCATTGCTTTCTGCAGCTTCAATATTCAATGTCTAGTAAGCAGCAATATAATTTTAGCAACGGCGTTTCACATCTACAAACCGATCCCACTAGTTTGAGAAATTCCTGTATACTTCCTGATGTTTCAATAACATCTGAAACTCCAAGTGGATCAATTACACATTCATTTTAAACATCAGGAACTATAAAGTAATTTCTCAATCAAATGGGATCAATTTGTAATTTTACCTAACTTCAGCAGTAGTAGCTATAATTCACTGCTTCAGCAATCGTGTTTTATTCTCTTGAAATGATGCTACACTAATAAGTGAAAGGAGTAACATTGTGAAGGTTTTACCTTCTCAAGAGAAGATTGAATCTGTTGAACTGGAGTAGCCATTTGATTCTGATTTCCAAATATATTACGCACACCGCCTGATTTTTTCTTGTCCATCTTAATGAATTGCCGGAAACCTAAGATTGAGATTTCTATTATTTTGATGAGATCTGTGGCAACAACCATGAGATCTGAAGCCTCTTTTTCTCCCGTGCTTTTCTCTTCAGAAGCTAAAACCATTTAGACAGGTATTCAGAATTATTACAAACCAAAAACAATACCGAGGCTTAAGATTATCAAAATAGCTCATATGATATTGAGCTACACCATGAAGAAAAAGACGCAGGTTAAAGAGATAGTATTCAGTAACAAAGACAGAACATGACTAATACAAGCAATGAAAATTGAGAGGGTTAAATCCATTTGTGAGCATTTTCAAGTATCTGCACTGATTCTAGAGTTTAAAAGAACATTAAATAAGTCTTACGTTGGATCTTTGGGACTTGGAGTAGTTTGGGCAATGATTTTCTTTTCCTAGCATATATTTCAGGCCTCAGACCCATTTCAAAGGGTTCGTTTTCAATGAACCTCTGTAATAACACCTGGAATTGCTGAAACTGCTGAGCACAATGGTTGTAAGAAGTTGGAGTTTGAGGTTGACAAGATATTTTCTGATTCAATTGAGTGTACTGGCAATGAAGTGCCTCCCACGTCAAGCACATCTGAGCCACATATGCAGTTTCAAGATCATGATAAGGCTCACTAATGGGCTGCTGCTGCAAATGCTCAATTTCCTCTTCTGATTCCTCAAATTTCTTTAAGGAAAGGCAACGGAGGGGAGAAGCAAGCTTTTTAGATGCAGATCTTGGTGATGGAGTTGAAACAACATGAGAACCTGTTGGATTTTAAACTTTAGAGTGCATATAAGTCCAGAAAAACAAATTTACTGCCTTTTATAAAATATATACATTGAGAAAGTAACAAGATATTACATTTTAACCCATTTAGATTTTTCAGAGTCCCCATTAGTTATTTTCTTGCCTTTTGAGTTCAAATTACTAATCTAATCCAGCTTACAAGGACAACTGTATCTAGTGATTGAATTAATGCATCCAAACTAGGAAGATATGGAGAATCTCAAGGACATGTCATAACAATAAGAACACTACACATAGAATGTTACACACTTTCTTTAACTTCTAGAATGTAGGCATCTTTCTTTATGAGATTGTGTTGAACCTTAAAGTACGTCGGCTTTGTCGATGTAGAAATTTTGCCTAACTACAAAGTGTGAACTATGAATTGAGTTCATATCTGGTAGTCAACTGATGTTGTAAAGTGGGAAAGCTATGACAAGATTGTGTAATGAAGTCATCCTACACTCTACAATACCAGCATCATTTCAGCAGCTCTCATCTATAATCGGATTTCGCGTGACATTAAACTGTTTATCTAACTAGATTCAGAAGATTCGATGTCAAGTATCAACAATGCTGCCGTATCCCCAAACCTGATAAAGATTAATACCTCCAAATACGGCTCTAAAATGACATGAATAACCACAGAAGTTTAAATTTTCATTAAGGATCTCCAACACGCTGCCCTCAAGAAAAGCAACATGTGAACATTTATGGGATCATGAAAATGCATTTCCTTTTATTATCAATCATTTGAGGAAACCTACCCATTAAATAAGTTCACATTCTTCAATTTGGTAAGTGATATCTACATAAATAAGACACCTTTATGAGGAATAGCAACAATTACCAACTTCTAGAAGCTGTTGAGAACTGGATCGATCGAAAAACAGCATTCTTTCACAGTATATATCATAGACAGCATCGAAACCGGACCAGAACTGTCTCCCTTCAGCTTCAACATCTCTCCATTCACTAGAGCTGGTTTCCCCTTCTTCCTCTTCTTCTTCTTCATCAGCTTGAGCTGTTTCCTCAGGTATTAACACCATGAAGCTGTTTCTTCTCAGTTCTTTCAACCTCCTCTTCACCTCATTTGTAATGAAATCATCATCATCTTCTTCCATTTCGGTGTTGGTAGAATCAATGTTCACTGATTTACCTATTACATCAACACTCCCATTCTTGGGCTCCTCCGGCTGAGGAACAGGCTGATCTTGTGCCACATTGTTGGCATCAGGTTTATGAGCATTCCTAAACTTCTTCAGTTTGAAGAAATCCATTGCTGGTGAAGGACAAGTTCTTTTCACCTGAAACGTTCACATATTAATTGTTATTCTTTTTTCTGTAAAGGCTTAAAGCTAAACTATCATACCAAAAAAAATTAAAAATTAGGCACCACCTTGTGAATGTAAATAATATACAACAATGGTAAAGCAGCTAATAAGACTTGAGCAAATGTAGTGGTTTAATAGGGAAAGAATCGTTCAATTTATCATCAGATCCACTTTTTCATTATGGAACCTATTTTTTATCCTGGAAATGTGTTACCAAGGAAAGAAAATGGAACATTTTTGAAGAGTAGAATAAATCAAAGTTGATGAATGGCAGAACTATGAGTCGCCAATCCATCAGAGGACAGGACAAAGAAAAACCATCAAGGTGGTAAGTTTGTTTTCCTGAACAATAGAAACGAAAAAAAGAATTTAACGAAAGAGTGAGTCAATGACAGACAACAGAACTGAATGATCTGAAGTTCCGAACAAACCACATTTTTTCCTTTCTACTCATCAAACATCCTGATCCTGCAACTTTCACCCACCCACCTCTTGGAACGAGGAAAAAGAGGGAGGAGGAGAAGAAGAAGAAGTAACTGAAAGCAAATAAAGAAAAACATGATAAAAAAGTAAAATTTTTTTCATGGGAAACTAAAAACACAAGCTGAAGCTCACTTACAGAAAATGGGTTGCTGCAACAGTTGAAGGCACCATGCGGACAGCTGAAGGGATGAAACCCTAGAGCGAGAGAGAGAGATTTTTCTTCTGTTTACAAATTAGAAACTAGAAAGAGAGCTTCCTTCGATGGGAGAGAAGGGCAGTAAGAAAAAGAGGCAAAGGAGGTGGTTTGTTTTGTGGAGTGCAGTAAATGCGAGATTTTCGACATTAGAAGATTGAATAAATGCGTTTGCGGATTCCCATAATAACTAAGCTGCTTAGATTTAGTTAAGATATCTTTCTCTGCTAATGTAAATGTAGGAACAAGAATAGTGCGTACGTAGTAGAATAATGAAGACCAGATACGAAGCAGTACTAAAAATTATCTATCGTAACTAAGTAAAATGTATGTAATATAATAAAAACACAGCACAGCACAGCATTGGGAGGGGAGATGTATTAATTAATTACTTAGGAAGGGAGGAAAATGAAATGAAACAATAGGTAGAGTAGAACTGTACAAGTAGACAACATTGGGCTTGGGGGAAGAAAGCCAAAGGGATCCCATCGTAGCAGAGAATATTGTCAGGTCAGAGTCAGAAAAACAAGACCACTAAGCACTAATTCTAAGCAATATGACTCCCTCCACCATCATGCTTTTCATTTTGTCTTCTATTTCTCATATTACATTCTAGTCCCCACACCCAATAAAATTACCCCATTTGCCCCCAACATTCAAATTTATTTAAATAGATAAAAGGATAGGTCGAAAATCGAAATTTATTCAAATTGCAACTTGGAATAGTAAAACCATTGTACTTTCAAGTACTAAAGAATTGTTGGAACTAAAAGATCAGTGTTGGTAAAGAAAAAATGTAGTGTTAGAAAAAATAAACATTTTTTAGATAACCAAGGAAAAAAACTACAAGTTGGAAGGAAATACTCTCAATAGTATTCCTGATTTTTGGCTCACTTTAATATTTCTTAAACATAAAAATTGAAACAACACTTTGACAACTTCAGAACACCAAAGATTCTTTCTAAAGAAAGAAAATAAAGAAAACAAAAAACAAGAATCTCTACCCCTACATTTGACCTATGAAATATGACTTCACTCCAATATTAATGTTAGGGTGTACTTGATAGATAATAAACAAATGAAGCTTGGATTAAATGAATTGATACAAGACTACTTTAGTTGTTCTTCAAAAAGCAGATCTTCAAAGATCCAAATCCAAATCTATTCTAATCTTGTTGTATTGTACGGTCAATTTTGTCTGTACTGTACAATTCAAAGCACATGATGCAAGTGCATCAGACAGAAGAAACAACTTTTTCTTGAATTAACAAAAGTAACCAACGAATTGACTATCCATTCTGACCGATACTCCCCAACCAACCAACTATGCACAACCCACCAAACTTTTTTCACTTAAACCAAAAAAATACAAAAGCCCATTTCCTATTGGGCCGCAAACAACCTTAAACAACACCAAGATACACTCAATTTGTTCTTCATGCTCTAAAGACTAAAATGCAATCTTAGATATGTACATCTGAGTGCATTTGACTTAGCAAGCCACTCTATCATGAATATGAATATTACACAAGTTGTCAGCTTTAGGAAACCATATTAATCCGATTGTTATCTTCTGAAATTTACATGCATACATGGGATTCCCCAATTTTGGTAGAGCTAGCTAAAAGCTAGTAACCCAACCAAGTTGCTGGGATTGGCTGAAATTTTTGTTTCGCACAAGCCAATAAATCGTAGTATTCTGCATGATGCAAACAGTCACGAAAATCTGTAAAAAGCCTTTCAAATATCTTCCACGCAACTTTGTATGACCTCGAGTATGGATATGATAGGAAAACCTGCAATAGCAAAACAGAATTTGATATAACAGACGAGAACTAATTTTCAAATTGAACATTAGAAACTTGCTCACATCTCCCTCTAGTGCAAGACGTTTGAGTAGGAGAAAGGTTTGATGATTGTCTTCCAAATTGTCCATAACAGCCAACCAAATCAGTGAACCAAGCTCATGGGCCCTGTCCCTCGACACTCCACAGGCAATAAACTGATCTGCAACAATGTAGATATTGGTTAATACTTAATATGATGAGTCCACAGGAGAGCTATTGTAGTTAAAACCAAAAGGACCATATCTGTATTATGATTATATGCTACAGACAACTGCTGTAGGGTGTAGCACAACAAATCTCTCACCTCACAGCTACAGATAATCTATCTAAGTATGAAGCAAGTGAGCGCCAAAGACTCATGGAGGGATACAATGGAGAATCATACAGCAATCAATAAGTACGTTTTCAGCTAACTCAATTGCCGCTTCTTTTCAAAAGGTTAAGTTTACACAAATTAAGAAATCAAGGTTCAGCTAAGGCAATTCCTCAATATCACATGTTTTGAAATCCAAAAGTTTGATCAGTTGAACTCCGATTAATCATCTGGTCAACTACTTTTGAGATTAGAGTGGACAATATTAAGTTCTGGGTAACACACTTAGCTCTAGAAACCTTTTTTGGGGGGTAAAAGAGAACAAATGCTTAACTTCAGAATTCTGATAAAACTTTCTGTTATTTAAATCATTTGTCCCCTAACTTTGACATTTTCGGGCAGTCCCGTTGTTAATCTCTTTTTTTTTTGTCCCCTAACTTTCAATCTTTTGCAATTTTCGTCCCATTTTGGCCGGAAATTCAGCTGGAAAAATCACCAACTTAAACGATAAGACATTCGGTCACTTAATCAGATTCTCCTCATTGTCTAGATCAAATCCCCACATCAATTAAAGAAAATAATTTCTCAAAATTATCCAAATTTCACCTTGGCACTAGTATAAAAATAGATGGGGATGGTGAAAATTAGACCATTTTGAGGAGTTATGTTCTTCAACTAATGTGGGGATCTTGGCATGAACAATGAGGAGAATCCGATTGTTATGATAAAGGGTCTCACCAGCGACTTTCCAGCGAATACCTGGCAAGTTGGGTAAATTCCGGCCAAAATATGGCAAAAATTGCTAAAACTTGAAAGTTACAGAACATAATTAAAATAACGATAAATGATGGGACTAAAACCCGAAAAGGACAGAGTTAGGGAGGATTCTTACAATTTTGCCTTTAAATCAAGTGCATAGTTTCAGAGGACCATAATAGCAAGTTATCCAGAAACTAAAAAAATAATAATAATAGCAAGTTATCGACACAGTGATACGAAGAAGTGTTATGTAACTGCAAACCGAACAACAAACACCGAAAATGATAACAATACAAGACGAGATCTTAAAGGTCTGAGATGGCACCTATAATAGTCCCATGAAGTATCCCAGATAGAGGAGGCATAGTTGAAATCTGAAGCTGTTCTTTTAGATACAAGTATATATGACCTACAATCTCACTTAGGTCATCCTCTAGTGAAAAGATACATTTACTCATATACAGTGCAACAAACCTCCTGAAACACAAGTATATCGATAGCCAAATTCTGCTTCATCAATTCAAGAATCTAATGCTTTGTTAAGCGTATTTTAAACGTAGACGACGATGACATACCTTTTGGTGATCCCACGAGGAATAGGGCCTGGCCAGGTCTTACCTTGAGCTGCAGCCAAGGGAAAACACCTGATAAGAGCAGCACTCCACAAGGATTCGTCCAGAAAAAGATTAGCCCAATACTTATTAATGCATGAGAGTTGCCCCCACTCCAGAATGGGAACACGAATAAAGATTTCTATCAATAGATGATCTGGAAGGTTTGAAATTGGAGCATCAACAGAAACCAACAAGGTTTTGTTGCTCTCAGCTTCTGCCATTGAGTAGAGCATGCGATGCGGGAGTCTATTGCAACAAGAAATAAGTAAGAAAAAAGGATCGATATAATTAGCAATTAATTAATGCATAGAGAAATTATTAACCTTGAAATGGATTATAGAGGCGAGCTGATATACATTTGAAGTATCCTTGGAAACCTTCAAGTTCAATCCATAATCATTGAATTAAAGTTGAAAAGGAAGGATTAATAGTTGTAGCATAACATAATTAATCCTAAATAAATAAATCTTTTTAATTAGCTTGGAATATTTGTAGATAGGGAAATATCATATGAAAGTGAACAAGACAAGGAAATAAGATAACTGTTGATGCATTGAAACAGGCAATTAAAGCCGATTGAGAAGCCTGTGATTACTGGTTGAATTGAGAAGCCGATTGAAGCCTGATATTGAAGAAGCTATTGAAGAAGAGGAAGAAGAAGAAGAAGAGGAGGAAGAGGAAGAAGAAGAAGAGGGGAAGCAACACTAAGCAGGCCGCAAGCGTGGAGGATGACGGCAGGCCCAGGAGGATCACTTTTATATAGATATATCATATATATATATATATATATATATATACATAGCCGGGACTCAGGTGTATGTACATATGCTTCGTGTCCACAGATTTGTGACAATTAATTACCAGTCCACATTCATTTCATTTCATTTCAGTTGGACCCCAGGCCAAGCCCAATCTTCTATCCTTTATCTACATTATTATTATTATTATTATATTTGCTTTACTATACACCACAATTTTATTACTATGACCAATCTTCATGTTGCAAGTTGCAACAATGTCAAAAATCCAATTCCATATTATTTTGGTCCCTCAAATCTGATATACTTTCTACCTAATTGAAAATTGAAATTTCAATTCTACCATCCTAATTCATAGCTAGCTATTCAGTCTTTTTAAGGAAGTCATTTTTCAATTACAACTTTAATATAAAAAACCCAATGTTTCATTAAACAGGTCAAGCCTTGACCGCATAGTAAATTAATATTACGTCGGAGATAGATATAAAATGCAACTTGTAAAAGAAAAATAATATGGACTAACTGACACCGTACCACCATCACTGTCCTTCTTCGCCGCCAGTCGACTCGACTCGGGGGATTCTGACGTCCCGTCCCCATCAGCGCAAAATAATACTTACTCCAACCACGCTAGCTAGCTTATCCTCGTTGTCCCGCCCAAGCCTCTCTCTCGAGTAGCTGATTTCCAGCAATTCAACGAGTCTTTAATTTTGGCAGTTGAAATTAGGATAACATGTCCAACCTTATCCTATTCTTTTCTAAGCCAAAATCGAGAGACACTAAGGAATAGATAAGCAAATTTATATAAATAAATTCTTTTTATATAAACACCGTATATGGTAGTGTCTAAGAAAACAAGACTATCAAATTAATTAATTATATAAAAATACCTAGTTACTGAAAATATAATGTATTGTGTTTTAATGATAAATACTAGAACTAGAAGACATTAATGAATGAAGTATATATATATATATATATATATATATACTAACTTTTCTACGAGCTAGGCATCAGATAGTTCTCATAATATTAATTGATTCTTAGAAAAATTTAAGTTTATTTATCATCATACGTATGGATTATTATAGTTGTTTGGGCCTTTTTGGTGACACCACACCACACATTGTGTGGTTGTGTTGTCGATGATCATCATTTGTGCCTTTCACTTCCATTTCATTAGGAAGCGATGGTACTAAAATATGAAATTTTCAACCATATGGAAATTATCGTTCTGACAATGAAATTTTTCTTCTTTTATAATTCTTCATTTTTTCATATTAAGCAACTAGATAGTATCTTCAAATATGCAACTATGTCCACCTAAATCACAAGTTAACATTTATAGTTGTAGATAAAAATATATTAAAAATTATATAGAACATTCCTCAAGTATAGTTTATCGACTGTGTCCAAACTATCATGTTATGATTTATGAAGCCTAAAGTATTATGGTCTTATGAGACAAAGTACAAACTTGCCATGTCCTGAGTCGATATTCAGTAAGAGTGACATAAACCATTTTTTAGTGATCGAACTGGCTTGAAGCCTATTTTCGTTTGAGAGGCTTACTCGACCATAGGTCTATGCTCCCCTTCAGCGGCGGAGCCAGAACTTTTAGTCAAAGGGGTCAATCAAAGCTAAGAACGGGGGCAGGATTTTAGATAAGAGCGATATTAAAATGAGAAAAAAGTTATTACTTGAGAGAGGCGATATTAACAACTTTTATATACAAACGATGTAGTCCCAACTTTCAAATTTATTAATCTTTTACTATATTGACCCCTATCTATACATATTTAGAGTTTTATGAGGGGGTCAATAAATAAAGAAAATTCTACAAAAAATTATAAACATCAATGTATATGCATATATAATATAAAGTAAACTTAAAAACTTCAGGGGGGATCAATTGTACCCCTCAAGCCTTACTGGCTCCGCCAGTGCTCCCCTTGAGGTAATGCTCTCTCATCTCTACGGTCTAAAGAGGTAGGAAAATGTCCATGGAAAGAAGAATACATACTCGAGGTCTGATTAGGCTTGATTTTCTACTAGGACTTTCCTCTAGAGCAATTTGAGGAGAGAGTTTACTTTGACATATTAGGCTATATTGTCTAAAAAAAAAGTCAAAATAAATTATTTACTTTAATAGGTGGTGTGTGTTGTGTAAAAGTATGTGTTTTATACTAAACTAAACTATGATCATATTATCTTACAACTCTTAAATGAAATTTCTATTTTACTCACCCAAAATATATTAAAGTAAAAACTAAATATAATTAAATAACAAAAAATTAATACCATTTACTAACAGGATCTTACCCATTTACTAACAGGGTCTTTTTAATTATAAAAATATTTTTGTTGAGAACCACAAATTGAAATTCTGAGCACTGTATATGGATTGTTTTACAGAATTAAAAACTGTCAAGGGATTTAGTTATTAACCAGTCATGGAGGCAAGCCCTAAAAACGCCTAAAACATGGCAACAAAGTGGACGAATCCAGACTTCGGTGTTAAACCTAATCCCTGCCTGTTTTAATTCAAACCATTTCAGAAATCAAAATTTTCGTTCCTGGTACTTTTTTTTTTTTTTTTATTTTTATACCATGCTACCAGATCTTAGTATCGTGACATTATTCAACACAAGGATTTAGCCGGCCATATAGGCGGCAGTACAAGAAATAAAATTGTAATTCAAAATAATAATGAAAAGAAGAATTAGAACTTACTTATGAACACACCAGAATGAAGAAACTTGAAACTTCGAATTTGCTAGAAATTTACAGAGAGAGTATTTTACAAAACTAAGAACTCTAAATTTCAACCTGTCTCCACTAATGAAAGAGTCCCCTTATATAGATGGGGAAAGAATCTCTTTAAAGAAAAAACCAAACAAAAGAAGACAAAACAAAATAAAATAATTGTACATTGCTTTTTTGAAAAGCATAAACTTTATTAAAGTAGTTTATCACAATTATTCCCTAAACCATTATGAAAGTAGGTAGGGGTCCAGAGAGAACTTATTTGTCCATTTTCTCCTTGCCTTTTGCTGTGGCGGAGCTCGCTATTTGCTCCGTGATTGATTTTTCAACATTGTTGATGATATCATCAATGGAAATATCTGCTTCTTCCCCATAGGGGTCTTGTGATTCACCAGGATTACAATATTGTTCATCATCATGTGATGAAGTGGCCATAGAGATATCGGATTGATATTCAATTCTAAAATTTTTTATTAAATCTTTTTTCACTTCCTCCATATAAGAAGCAATTAACTCTTTATTAGTCAACTGTCCTTTCTGGAAATTTAATTTCCTTGATAAATGTTGAAACGGACTAGGGGCTTCCCTTTGTAGTTTCAACTGGATTTGTTCTTTGTATTGCCGGATATGATCCTGGATGTTGTCAACAGTTTCTTGCCCTTCAAGGACTCCTTGCTCGTTTTTTCTCAGCATTTTTTTCCAAAATTTGGTATATGATACCCTTTTAATACAAGGTATATTTTGTTGGGTATAACCCATTTCTGGTTCCCATTTCCAAATCCATGGGATTCCAAACTCAATGAAAAAATGTAAAAAGGGCATTCCCTCAATCCACTTATTTGTGTGTTCTGCCTCTATGAGAGTTGGTGAAATTTTCACCCATTCATTATAAAGACCTTTATAAGGTTCTGGTAAAATTTTTACCGTAGGGCCAAAAGATAGCCACCATTGGTATAACCAATTTGGGATGTCCTTGGTATAAACATTTGGACAGATTTTGAAGAACCAAGTATGTTTCTTCAATGGATTTTCATATAAAAAAGCTTTATTAAATGCTTCAATATAATCCCAAAAATTAAATTTAACCTGAATCTTTTGATCAGGCCGGAAATATTCCTTTTCACCTAGGGTACTTAGTCCCCATTCTTCTGCAGATATAATCTGCTTAATGATAACCTTACTGAAGCTATAAGCTTGAGTATTTTTTCCTGGATAAAAGTGTGAAAATTCACAAGATCCAGTTGATTTAAGAATATTTTCATAATGAATACGCTGTTTATATGAACCAGCAGTAAATGATGCAGTATTAAGATATCTGTTCATAAGGTGCCATATTTCACATTTCCAACGAAGATCTTTGTCTTCGAGGAGTAATATTACCTCCTTCCAGATATTCTGCTCATAGGGCAAGTCATCTGTCTCCTCTTCAATAACAATATTAGCATATGAAGGGTTGCCCTGGCTGGTATTACCAAGCCTCGCTTTGAACTCCATAAATTCTTTGAATAGAATTTCATCTCCCTCTTTTAGAGTATTACTTTAAGAGGACGATGTGATATTAGCAATATTTTCGGCTATTAGCCTTTGATTCCCAATTTGAGCAATTGTTCGTCCACCTTTTCCTCTATAAGAGGAATTTCCTCTGCCACGGTGGCTCATCCTGAAAATAATCAAACAATGAGTGATCTATTAATAATTTTATTAGTCACATGTATGACTGCATTTATTTGATTGATCCTTGCATCAATCATTTTTATTAAAAGTCTATATTCATGATGATTTGCAATTTCATGTTGGAGAATTTGTTTAATGTTCTCCCAGTATTTAGCATCTCTTCGATAATATGTAGAGATTTCCACCATATGTAATATTCTATTATGATGAGGCCATATATTACTAGGCTTTCGTGGTTTCTGACATTGGATATGTGGAAGAATTTCTTCCTCTAAGTAATACACCCATCTGTCTGTACGAATGGCTTATTCCATAATCTGAAAAAATAAATAATTAGGCTATTAGCTCATTAATCCGAGATTTAACCCTTCTTAATTCTGCTCTATCTTCTCTAACTATTCTAGCAAGATTAGGATGAGTTTGAAATCCATTATCAAATGCATATAGCATGGATTCATCAATCTCGATGCTCTGTCGGAGATATTTCTCCTGTTGAATAAGTCGAGGCATGCCAATAAGATTCAAATAGCTAGCTGGAGTGATCTTATTCTGGATTTTTAAAATCCTAAAGTCATTCGGTCCTCTTAGTGGAGGATCAAAGTGATCTTTGTACATCCGCCAATTATAAGTTGTGATGTCTGGACTATTATCCATCTGCCAACCAAGCTTTGTCTGTCACGACCCCCGGGCGCGGAGAGGAGAACCCTCACGACGGCGCCCGTTGGACGCGCGGGTATAAGCTTCGAATCCACTGTGCACAACCCTAAAGTTTGGCTTAAGAAGCACTTGCCAAAAGGGATTAATCCATATTGATTGTACATGAGTTCTAACTTATAAACCCTTCGAATTACATCTGAATTTCCGATGTGGGACGGAAATCAACTCACACGGCCTGTCCACACAGCCTGTTGCAAGGC
Source organism: Verbena officinalis (assembly GCA_958496215.1). Lineage (NCBI taxonomy): Eukaryota > Viridiplantae > Streptophyta > Magnoliopsida > Lamiales > Verbenaceae > Verbena > Verbena officinalis. The sequence goes on from OY292391.1 coordinate 211,423, forward strand.
CGTGAGTACTATCCTCACGGCCTCACCACATGGCCGTGACATGAGGCCGTGTGAGGCCTCAAATTGCTCACGGCCTTATCCACATGGCCGTGGCATGAGGCCGTGTGAGTGACTCTCAATTTGGGGCGTTACAATCGTCCCTCATTTGGAGCGTAATGTCCCTATTACGTCGTGACATAGGCCCCTTGCTCCCCGTCAGTGGAGAATGTGGAGCGCGGCTCCCCACACACGCGGAGCCCCTTTTAGAGGTGACACTAACGGTGTGGAACATGCATTCCCACGACTGACGGCTGGCCCTGATACCACTTGTCACGACCCCCGGGCGCGGAGAGGAGAACCCTCACGACGGCGCCCGTTGGACGCGCGGGTATATGCTTCGAATCCACTGTGCACAACCCTAAACTTTGGCTTAAGAAGCACTTGCCAAAATGGATTAATCCATATTGATTGTACATGAGTTCTAACTTAAAAACCCTTCGAATTACATCTGAATTTCCGATGTGGGACGTAAATCAACTCACACGGCCTGTCCACACTGCCTGTTGCAAGACCGTGAGTACCATCCTCACGGCCTCACCACATGGCCGTGACATGAGGCCGTGTGAGGCCTCAAATTGCTCACGGCCTTACCCGCATGGCCGTGGCATGAGGCCGTGTGAGTGGCTCTCAATTTGGGGCGTTACAATCGTCCCTCATTTGGAGCGTAATGTCCCTATTACGTCGTGACATAGGCCCCTTGCTCCCCGTCAGTGGAGAATGTGGAGCGCGACTCTCCACACACGCGGAGCCCCTTTTAGAGGTGACACTAACGGTGTGGAACATGCATTCCCACGACTGACGGCTGGCTCTGATACCACTTGTCACGACCCCCGGGCGCGGAGAGGAGAACCCTCACGACGGCGCCCGTTGGACGCGCGGGTATATGCTTCGAATCCACTGTGCACAACCCTAAAGTTTGGCTTAAGAAGCACTTGCCAAAAGGGATTAATCCATATTGATTGTACATGAGTTCTAACTTATAAACCCTTCGAATTACATCTGAATTTCCGATGTGGGACGTAAATCAACTCACACGGCCTGTTGCAAGGCCGTGAGTACCATCCTCACGGCCTCACCACATGGCCGTGACATGAGGCCGTGTGAGGCCTCAAATTGCTCACGGCCTTACCCACATGGCCGTGGCATGAGGCCGTGTGAGTGGCTCTCAATTTGGGGCGTTACATTGTCAGAATATGATCTCTGTCCCTATAAACAGACATTCCATAAGGAATCATTCTGGTTAACCATCTTTGATCAAAATTATTCATATTCTTGTAAATATTCTCTAGTTAGGAAATTAGGAAGATTATTATCAGTTCCTTTTTTATAAACTATCTCAAAATCAAAAGGGGCTAATTGGGCTTGCCATCTTGCAAACATTTGTTTGGAAACATCATGTTTAAAATCTTTTTTGAACATGTATTTCGCTGCTTGGCAGTCAGTTTTAATTATAAATTTCTGATTATATAAATCATCTTGAAATTTTAAAACACACTTAAGGATAGCTAAAATTTCTTTAGCTATAGTAGCATAATTCTTTTGACTATTATTCCATTTACCTGAATGGAATCTCACAAGATATTCTTGTTTATCATTAGGAGAAATCTGTTTAAGGATACCTCCATATCCAATTTCTGAGGCATCTGTCTCAATAATTTTATCCCAATTTGGGTTAGCAAGCATAAGACACGGAAGATTAGTGATTCTATGTTTAATTTTTTGAACAGCCTGAGTATGACTCTCAGTCCAGGGTTTTGGATTTTTCTTAAGTCTATCATATAAGATAGCAGTATCCTGGGCAAGATTCCTAATATAAGGAGATATATAATTTAAACTTCCTAAAAATCTTTGAAGCTGAGTTTTATCAGTCAGCTGATCAGGAAATTTGGAAGCAAATTCTATACTTCTATTAATAGGAATAATCTTTCCTTTTTCAATATTATGACCAAGGAATCTAACTGTTGTTTGAAAAAGCTGCATTTTAGGTTTAGATATAACTAAACCATTTTGAATAACAATATTCTTAAATATATTTAAGTGTTGAAAATGAGTTTCAAAATTTTTGGAGAATACTAAAATATCATCAATATAAACGATAATAAAATCACTATAAGGATTAAAAATATCATTCATTATATTTTGAAATTTTGAAGGGGCATTTTTAAGACCGAAAGGCATTACTTTCCATTTATATTGTCCAAAGGGGACATTAAAAGTTGTTTTATAAACATCTTTTTTATGAATTTGAATTTGCCAATATCCTGATTTTAAATCAAATTTTGAAAATACTAAGGCATCATGAAGCCTATCCAGAAGATCCTTTTTATTAGGGATCGGATATCTTATCCATTTTAAAGCAGTATTAAGAGGTTTATAGTTAATGACTAACCTGGGAACACCTCGTTCTTGCTCAACATGTTTATTAACATAGAAAGCTGTACAAGACCATGGAGATTTAGAAGGTCGTATTAACCCTTTGTTTTGCAAAACTTCAATCTCTTTTTTACATAGCTCAAGATAATCTTTATTCATTTGACAAGGTCTAGCCTTAGTCGGAATTTTCTTTTCATCAAAATTTTCTTCATAAGGAAGTGGTTTCTTTCTGTCCCAAAAAGCATTTGGGTGATCATTACAAATTTGTAAAGAAAACTGATTATTAAGCAGTTTGATCTTATCTTGTAATCTAGGATTTTGAAGAGTTTCCTCAATATTAAAAATACTTATTTCCTGTTTGAGAAAATTAATTTGATTTTCTTTATTCTTTATAAAAGAATCTCTTATTTGATTTAGAATTCTTGTAAAAGGTTCAGTGATAAAATGAAAAGTAATTTCTTTTTCTTCAAAGGTTCCTATAAAGCCTTTTTCATCAATCCTTTTTATTGGAAATATTTTCTTCAGAAAAGGGGTTCCAAGTATAACTTGGTTGGTAATATTTTTAACTAAAAGAAAACTAGTGGGGATGCAAACTTTGTTTTTGCAAATATAAGCTTTTGGAATTTTGAAGTTTATTTCCATTTTCTGCCCATTCGCAGAACTTAAAGAATGAGTTGTTTTATGAAAATATTTAGTAGGAATAATTCCTTCTTGAATACAATTTAAATCTGCACCACTATCAACTAATGCTGTAAATTCCTTTCGATAATTATTATCAATGAGAAGAGAAATTTTTATAAACCATTTCTGAGAAGTAACCATTTCTAAGGTACCAAGGAAATTATCATCCTCAGAAAAAGTATGTTGATTATCAGAATCAAAATTAATAAGGGGTTGTTTCCTTTATTAAAAATTTTTAATTTGAAAACTTTTTCTTCAAGATTTTTATTAGAGCTTTTCAAGCTTTTGATTTCATTTTTGAGATTATAAATCTCTATTGCCAAATCATTAGCATTTGCTGGGTTTTCCCCAATCTGCTTTTGTTTTAGCATTCTTTGTACTTCTGCCATAGTATATGGATCAGAAGGTTTTGAAACAAAATCATTTTGTTTTATTGGCGAAACTTTTTCTCCTATTAGATCAAGAATTTTTGATCGAATCTCAGGATCTTTAACAGTTTGCAAAATCTCTATAATATTATCATTATTAAGAACATTTATCTCCTGAAATTGGGAAATAATTTGATAAAGGTTATTACCTTCTTCTGGTTCGGAGCTATCCTCTCTTTCGCAGGGTAAACCATTTTTGCATGGTTCACATTCTTCACTATTTGAAGAACTGTAATCAGTGTCAAGGACTTTAAGTCCTTCAACAGGCACTTCTTCTTCTTCAGAATCAGAATGAAGGAGTAATTTACTTAAAGTTTCTTTGAGATCTTCATCAATAGCTAAAGTGTTGGGCTTTTTCTTGACCCAACATTTATTGGCATAATGGCCAATTTTTCTACATTTTCTACAAACAACAGGGGGCGCATTCGCTCTCCTTTTCTCTTTCCTAAATTCTCTTTTTTCCTTTCTCTTTCTGTGTTTCCTTTTAGGAAAATCATGATATTTATTATCTTTCTTATATTTTTTAGTCTTACTATTATCCTGGCTAGTAGATGGATTTTCTACTCCAAATTGACCACAAAATTGTCCTAACTGCTTTTTCTCATTAAGATTATGTTTCTTAATTTGTTGGCTCAATTTTATTTCATTACACAAGGCTAAGCCTTCTTGAATGCAAGTTCCTATTAACTTGCCATAAGTATAACTATCATAATTAATATTAACTTCACCTTTTCTAAGATTTTTCCTAACTCTCTCAGCAAATAAATGAGGTAATCCATCAATAAATTTGGATTTCCAGTGAGGACTATTAGACTCAGGGAGTTCCATAACCCTACTAAGAAAAGTATTCTTATACCATCTAAAAGATGTAAGAGTACGACATCTTAAATTCTGGAGTAAAGTCCTAAGATTTTCACTATTGTCGGACCATCTTCCAGTGAAATGTTCAATAATATTAATAATTAAAGTGTAGACAGAATTTTCAACTTGTCTACCATTCTCATCTTTAATCATATTTAAAATATCATTTCTATTACTCTGGGTGAGATAGTTATCCCACCAGCCTTTAAGCTGACCTGTAAAGCCTGCTATGATCATGTTAACCTATAGCTTTATCAGTGTTGCCATTATTCTTACAGATAGTGCTATACATAAGCATTCTATGGACATCATTATAAATCTGTCTTTCAGTAAAGCCGTCAATATTCCATTCATAAATATTTTTACCACTATAGGAATTATTAACAATATACTCCTGTTCTTCAAAAAGAACATCCTGAGGAGTAGGTCTAGGATAATAATACATCATTTGAGTAGGCTTATCAGCATATTTAGAGAGTTTATTAATCTCTTCTCGGATTGTGTTTTGATAGTTATCATTATCACTCATCTCACTTTCAAACTCATCATTAAGAGTTTTGATTGAAAGATTTTTAAATTTTTCATCAAGCATTCTTTCAAGCTCAGACACCGATTTTAATTTAAAATCCTTGACATCAGGAGGAGGTTGGATACTAGGAGTAGCAACACTCTCATGGTTAAGAGTTTTATTAATATGGAATGAGCTTTTAAGCTCATTTATGCTAAAGATAATTTTTTCTACTCTGTCATGTAAAGACACAATTTGTTCTCCAAGGACAATTAAATAAATATTGCTATAATTTTGTTGTTTTATTAAACTATTAATATGAGCAGTGGTAACAGGTAAAACTTCGCTATCAATGAGTTTTTGGAAAGCAGTATAATATCTGGTTTCAGTATCTTTTTCAATTTGAAAAGATTGAGAAGGAGGGAAAATTGTTTTTAAAATCTTTCCATTTTGGGAATATTTATATTCTCTTTCAATAACAGAAATATAATTTTCTACGTAATTAGTAATAAACCATGGAACAAAAGATATTTTGACATTTTTTTCAGAAAGATCATTATAAAATTTTTCTTGAAATATTTTCTATCTTCTTTTGTAAAATTTTCAAACAGCCATTTTTTAAATGGTTCCCACCTGGGGAGATTAAACTCTTGTTGTATTAATTTTCTTGCCGGTGATCCCGGGCTAAAATCAATTTTTGGTTTAAAATCCATTAAACAGAAAAATTCATTTCAGATGCAGTGATATCTGCTTCAACTTTATAAACACCTCTAACAATATTATCAGGGTGAAATTTTAATTCTTCAACCATATCAGGAAGAACATCATTAGAAGATTTTTCTGTTTCTCTGATTTGAGAAGTAGAAAACCTAGAAGGGGATTTGACCTCATAATCAAGAGGAGATATATGATAATAAGAAGAACTGGATCTAGAAAGACGTGATCCAGGTTTTATGGAATAACTAGGTTTATCAAAATTAATGACAACATTTCCTTCAGGAGTTTGTACTATATTAGTAATCTTATCCTGAGTATTAAGTAGAGCAGGAATGGCTCTTTCTATAATCCAATTTTCTGGGAATGTTATTTCATCCCATTTGATAGATCTCCTAGTAGTGATCTCAGATCTACTAAAATTGGTTTCTATAAGAATGGTTTCATTTAAAGGTTTATCAACCATTTGACAGTGATGATTCAAAGTATGAAGGAGTTTGTAATAAATTCTATAACAAACACATATAACTTCTGATCCTGGAGCATAATTATAACCATGGGTCTTAATATTTAATGTTAAAGCGTCTAGAATATTAATATCAGTTAGGGATAATTGAAGATTGGGATAAACATTAAAATATACTGGGCCATGGGCCAAACTGGACTGTATAATACCCATTAAAGATTGTTTCCAATCTAAATTTCTACCATCTCTCAAAGCTGCTATAAAACTTTCTGGTAATCCTTCTAAGGTTAAAGGTTTAAAAGCAACCTGAACTAATCCAATATGGATAAATTTATATAATTTTTTGTATTTATTCAGATCTCTATTACTGAGTAATCTAACTATCATTTCATCCTTATTAAGGGAAATTATTTCTTCAGTGGTTTTAACCACTTGTTTTAAACCTATTCTTTCAAAAGTACCAAATTTATAAATTATTTTTGGGTCGATTTTAGGAATAGTCCATTTATTAAGCAAATCAAGATTTTGAGGAATATCATACTCCTCTTCGACACTGTTTTTAACAGTATCTATATTTCTTATGATATTCATCATAAGAGATTTGTGTTGAATAATATCATTTACCAAGATCATGATATTCATAACAAAAAATTAATATATTCATAACGTTATCTAGTTAGATTATTTTCAATCAAAATAAACTCTCGAAAATTCTTCAACAAATTATGTAGGCTAAATGGGCCCAACAGAGCAAATGGATCTAACACGTGTGTAAATTAAATTGTCTAATTTCACTATATATCATGATGAAACATAAATATATAATTCGTATCCAATTAACCTATCTTTCAATTGAATGAGTAAAATGACCAAAAGAATAAAAGCCAAAGTATTTTCTTTTTGCATTTTTTTTTGGTCAAGAATTTCTTTTGCAATAGTCTATCAGTAATGTGATATTTATATATTGTAATTTTAATTAATACCGGTTGAAATATTACAATCCAAACAGCTCACGCAAATCAGGACCGGACAATTGATTTTTTGCGATGGTGATCTGCACTACATGGCACAACACCATTGGATAGATACAAAAGGTCAGCAGCACTGGATCTTTTCCCTTCATTAGCGCCCTCCCATCAATCTGTAAGTAGCAAGCAGCAACTACCTCCTAAATCACTCTGTTCACGTTCTCTTCTCATCCTCTCTCTCTCTCTCTCTGACAAAAATCTGAATCGGTGTTAGATCTGATTGGAACTCCAAGGGAGCTTTTCTTAGCCGATCTGATCTTGTTCGTTGTAAAATTCATTTCTAGTCTCGCTGCGGATTCGATCTGTAATCTCGAAACATGCCGTCTGTATACGGAGGTCCGTTGACAACCTTCGAGGATGCCGAAAAGGAGAGCGAGTACGGATACGTTCGCAAGGTTCGCTTCTTCCTCCTTCGATTTAAGCTTTCTCCACTTCAATTTCACCATAATTTTCTGTTATAAATTGCTCTACACGTTTGTTTCATTTGATTTCGTTTTCCTGCATTGAATACTGTAGTCGTCACTTATTGGTGCGAGTGTTAGTAATTTGGAACTTAGTGGTGCCAATTTGCGATTTCTGTTGATCCAATCCAGATACATCCACAACGTCCGGATTTGATCCATTTTATATCTTAGAGCTCTGACATGACATTTGAAAGGTCTTGTTGGATTGCTCACCTGGGATTTTGGATCCAATGTTTTTTTTTTTTGTCCAATTTGTCAACTCTACAGCCTCTTTTCTGTATTAACTTGCACTGATTATTAAGTCTGTTCACATATTGCCCTTTACTTATGGTGAATTTGTCTATTTCTTTGTTTTCTTATGATTTTGATGATAATAATAATAATAGCACAGGTTGAGGTTTATTAAGCCATTATATTACACGAAGAAGCGTGAGCATTGTTATATGTACTTGCAACGTTTTTGTGTTCCTCAGGTGTCTGGACCTGTGGTTGTTGCCGATGGAATGGGAGGAGCTGCTATGTATGAACTGGTCCGTGTAGGGCACGACAATCTTATTGGAGAAATTATTCGATTGGAAGGAGATTCTGCCACTATTCAGGGTTAGTGTTTCATACCCTTCAAACTTATTTTGGAACAATAGTTTGTGTTGAATTCAAGAGACACTTGTTTTGCTGCAGTGTATGAGGAAACGGCTGGGTTGATGGTGAATGATCCTGTTCTTCGAACTCACAAGGTTCATGTTCTCATCTCTAACTTTAAAATATTTATAATTTGTTATGTTTCCCTTAACTGAAAAATGTTGTACCTATACTCACTGCTCGACTTTATACAGCCTTTGTCAGTTGAATTGGGCCCCGGAATTTTGGGAAATATATTTGATGGTATTCAGGTTTGTGAAATGTCTGCTATTTCAATTTCCATGACTTAGTAGCTACACCATAGAATGTTGTGTTTATAACATGCATCCTGTGATATTTCTTGATGCTAGTTTCATTATCTTTTGGGTGATACAGAGGCCTTTGAAAACAATTGCAATTAAATCTGGTGATGTTTATATTCCTCGTGGTGTATCTGTCCCAGCACTTGACAAAGATACTCTCTGGGAATTTCAGCCAAAGACAATAGGTGCCTGGAACCATCCCACTGTGTTATTTGATGCTAACTTATGTCCTGATACACAGTAGATTGTGACATCACTTTGTGGGATGCTTATTAATTTAGTATAACTTTCTATGTCAGGAGAGGGAGATCTTTTGACAGGAGGTGATTTATATGCAGTAAGTTTGATGGAACTATACAGTTTGTGGAATTTTGAAGTGTCTTCTAGATTAAATCCCTTATGTTTTGCTGGATTAATTTTCTATGCAGACTGTGTTCGAGAACAGTTTAATGGAACATCGTGTTGCTCTTCCCCCTGATGCCATGGGAAAGATAACCTACGTAGCACCTGCTGGCGAATACTCATTGAAGGTTCAATTCTATGCCGATAGAACACCTGTTTAACCCCCACCCCTCCCAATCTTTTTTAAGGTGAAATGAACTATTTGTCGCATTAATTTTCTGACCTTTTGCAGGATACTGTCCTTGAGCTTGAGTTTCAAGGTGTCAAAAAACAATTTACTATGCTTCAGGTTAGTCTTTTAGTGGTGACTTCTTAATATTTGTTTTGGAATAGCAAAAAGCTCAACTTGTTGATATGCCTGCTTTTCTGCAGAGTTGGCCCGTACGTACACCTAGGCCTGTAGCTTCGAAGCTTGCTGCTGATACACCTCTTTTGACTGGACAGGTGACTATTTATAATGGAATGTTTTATGTTGTCAATTGTAAACTCTATGGAATGTTGCATAATCTGATAACTTTTACCTTCAGCGTGTTCTTGATGCTTTATTCCCGTCTGTGCTCGGTGGTACTTGTGCCATTCCTGGTGCATTTGGTTGTGGGAAAACCGTCATCAGTCAGGCCCTTTCCAAGGTGATCTTCATTGATTTGCTTAGCTTCATATTATCGATCATAATATGAGAATCAATAATTTGTGACAATTCTGAACATATAATCACATTTCTTCCGTTGATATGAAATGCAGTATTCTAACTCGGACACCGTCGTTTATGTTGGATGTGGAGAAAGAGGAAATGAAATGGCAGAGGTATGCTTTTGTATTATCTGTAATCAACTTTTGTGACATCTACAGAGTGTTTGATGTAGATATTAACTTCAGGTGCTTATGGATTTCCCTCAATTGACAATGACCCTGCCTGATGGTCGGGAGGAATCTGTCATGAAGCGTACTACACTTGTAGCTAACACCTCAAATATGCCCGTGGCTGCTCGTGAGGCTTCAATTTACACAGGTAACTGGAGCTTCGAGCTATAATTTTCAAGTTTCTGTTCTGTGGAAGTGTTTCACTATCTAAGCTGGAAGATGCTGCAATGCTCCTTAATGCAGTAGCTCATAGTTCGTAATCTTGACTTCTGGATGTTCAGGAATTACCATAGCTGAGTACTTCAGAGATATGGGATACAACGTCAGTATGATGGCAGATTCAACATCACGTTGGGCTGAGGCATTGCGTGAAATTTCTGGTCGATTGGTATGTTTGCTATGCTTGCTTCACCATAATGCTAATGGTTGCCTATTCTGTTAGTGTCCCATGCTCGTGTTGTACGCTTTGTTTGCTTATGATTACTGTCATGGATTTGTAGTCTTCTACTTTAGTCATAGAACTAAGTTATGCTGTCTGGAAAAATGGTACATGGTCACATGTAATAATTGTTGTTTGGATAATTATTTACTGTCATAGAGTAGTGTTGTTCCGTTGAAGAAATAAAAATGCTGGCCCCCACATTTTATCTCATATGAGATATAACCACCTTTTCCCTTCATGTTCGATGGTTTCGCTTCTTGGAGATAGTTTTTGCTTGTCGTTCAAAATATTTGCCCATTTTATTACCCACAAACCTGGAATAAGCTTATTCTTGTCACTGTGCTGACAACCACAATCTTTGCTGTGCAGGCTGAGATGCCGGCAGACAGTGGTTATCCTGCTTATTTGGCAGCACGTTTGGCTTCCTTCTATGAGCGTGCTGGGAAGGTTAAATGTCTTGGTGGACCTGAAAGGAATGGAAGTGTCACCATTGTTGGTGCAGTTTCTCCTCCGGGAGGAGATTTCTCAGACCCTGTTACATCAGCAACACTCAGCATTGTTCAGGTAAATATGAGAGTGAACATCTTGAAAATTTCTTTTCCATGCGTCATACTATACTCTGAACCTTGTTGTCACTCTTCAGGTTTTCTGGGGTCTGGACAAAAAGCTGGCTCAGAGGAAGCATTTTCCTTCTGTGAACTGGCTCATTTCTTACTCAAAGTATTCAACGGTATGATTTATTTCATCAATAATTATTACAACTTTCTCCTTTTAGTATGATATGCATATGAACCTGCTCCTCTGCTTACACAGTTCTTTCTTGGGAGTTACTTTCCGTTCATGTGCTGAAACTTGTTCGATTTCAGGCACTGGAGTCATTCTATGAAAAGTTTGATCAAGATTTCATTGACATAAGGACAAAAGCCCGTGAAGTGCTGCAGAGAGAGGATGACTTGAATGAAATTGTGCAGGTATGTGTTATTGGATGCCGTTTTCTGTGGTCAAAAGAGTACAAGCAGAGGTACTACGGTGGGTAGTAGAGATGATTTCTAAGTCACTAGCAGGCATTAGGATAGGATTTTAGGTAGTATTAATTAATGACTGTCATCTCCTGTTAGAGTTAGTTTAAGATAGACCTTGCTTTCTGTGCCAACTGCCAAACATTAGCTGCTTGCTTAGATTTCTATTTTTTGCAGCTTGTCGGAAAAGATGCTCTAGCAGAAACAGATAAAATCACCCTAGAAACTGCGAAGCTCTTGAGGGAGGACTATCTTGCCCAGAATGCATTTACTCCGTTAGTGCCAACTATTTTGAATTTAGTATCCACACAAATGGTTGAATTTTTTTGGAGTTTATATATATCTGCGGTGTTTTGGCAACAGGTATGACAAATTTTGCCCATTCTACAAGTCAGTCTGGATGATGCGAAACATTATTCATTTCTACAATTTGGCAAACCAGGTAATACTGAGCTCAGTTTAGTTCATACAGCAGTAGAGTAAGATTCCATGTTAAATCTTAATTTGATTTGCAGGCAGTGGAGCGAGGAGCTGGTATGGATGGACAGAAGATAACTTACACGCTTATCAAGCATCGTCTCGGAGACTTGTTTTACCGTTTGGTGTAAGTGAATTCATAGTTAACTTATTCTCTTGCTACTATTATTATTTGTGATGAACTTGTGTCTGAGTTGCATCCGTGTAATTCTGATGTATCCTCTGTTTTAATGATGCAGTTCTCAGAAATTTGAGGACCCAGCTGAAGGAGAGGACAACCTGGTTGCGAAATTTAAGAAACTTTATGATGATTTGACTGCTGGTTTCCGCAACCTTGAGGACGAGACTCGGTGAACAATGCATTACTCATTTGCTTATGGTAGCCCATGTTGTTTTACCATCAATTTGAATTGGAGAGTAGTACACTGGGCCTACTAGTATTCCGTTGTTTTTACTGTATGAGAAGGCGACACAAGGCGTGATGGTAGGAGTCGTGAGAATGATGTTTTGGCCCTTGTTCGATATTTGTTTGTGTAGTTATATTTATCTCGTCTTTTGTTTAAAGGCCCCATGATTTTTGGACAGTAATAAGAGGGCATCGGTCAGTCAGGCATTATTTATTTTGTATGTGGTGTTTTGTCGCTTCAATAAATTATTCCAGTGCGGTTTGAGATTTATACAAAGACTATGTATGTCTTCAAATTGAGCTTAGATAATGTTCCTCGATGTTTTTTCTTGTATTAAATTTCATTGGAAGTCTTGAAAACCATGGATCTAGTGGTTTCTTGAGTATTTCATAAGGAAGTGATTCTATTGGAGTTACCATTTACATGCCAGCTGATTTTGTCATGATTATTATTTTCGTAATTATCAAAATGAAAACGAAAATGATTCTATTGTTTTGTTTGAAGAGACCTGCGTCTCAAAATAAGGTTTTCTGCAGTTACGAATGATAGTGATATTACCTCTCGTTAACATCAGCAAACAGGCACTTGCTTAAAACGTGTGATTGCCTCATTTTCCAATACCAAGTATTTCACATTTAAACTAAACTTGCACCATCCTTGACTGAACTTTTCGAGTACATGAACACTGATAAGTAGTTTGGGGTTTGCTGAGTTTCCCAGGGATATAACTTGATGTATACTTGATGCCTGATGGTATACTAACCCAAAACAATACTTAACAAAATAGATGGACACCGCGCAGGCGCAGGCCCATTCAACGAGTTCCCAACATATCAACTAGCTTACATCATGAATCTTAATTTGTAGCATTAGAGTATTGAAAAATCAACAGAACAACTCAACACCTACTATCATGAATACAATACCAGAAGCAAGTCAAAGTAAATCCGACTCGAAATTCCATGAGCGCTTACTTAGCCTGGTCCAACTTTAGGAATGTCATAATGCTCACTCATATTAGCAAGATACTGATTGAAATCCTGAATGCGGTCACGATGTGACTTGTTAGACGTCTTAGCCAGCTTGTGAGAGTCAATCATCTCCCTTTGTTCCATGTATCGTCTCTCAGCTGGCGTCAGTTGATCATCCCAATTAGTGGAACTCTCATCTCCTCTGCTCTTGTTGCCTTCTTCAGTGATCTCTTCCTTGTTCGAATCAGTTAATGTATCTGCACTATGACCTGTACAAGAGCGAGGAAGAACCAAGAAAAGGAGAATATAATTGATAAGTGTGCATAGAAAACCAACATGTTCCAAAACATCATTCTTATCAGAACCATCGCCCAATAACAGCAGGATAAAACAATGAATGCATTACATTATTATTCAACAAATAACGGTAACAAGGTTCCCTTGAAACCTAGTGCCTGTGTCCAAACAAGTACCCTTGACCCAGGCTCTCTCTGTACCATTTCTATAACTTAGACAAGGAAAATCTTTGGAAACTCTGTGGATTAACTAAACCTAGTCTAAAATTTTAAGAAAGATCATATTTCACAAACAAGTAAATTGCCTTCTTACCTCTAAAAAGAAACGATTGACACTTGACAGGCATTTTTCAGGAAAAAAAAATAACGACCAACTTACCTTCAATAACCTGAGAAGTTTTGTCAAGTTGTTTCTTTTGCTTCTTCTTTTTCTTCACCCCACCAGCCTTCACATCCAGAGCCTTGCCCTTAAGCTTCAGCTTCCCTCCAACAACATTATCATATGAAGACATATTTCTCCTGTCAAAACCACAATTCAACTATAATGTCAAATCTTGAAAACCACAATTCAAAGAAAAGATTATATGCATACATCAACCTAATTCAACAGGGCCCGAGGAGATATTTTCAAGATCACAATTTCAGAACTCAAAACTCCATTAAATAATCAAAGTTTGGTTCCGAAATTCCCTCAAAAGAAACAATTTTTGCGCATCTCAGAACTCAAAAACTTCCTTCGGATAATCAATTTCATAATCCAAATACTTGAGCAACGAGAATAACTACTTGCTAAGTCAGAGCTGCAAATAGAAAGCAGTTTAACATATTACATACATACCTGGAAAGAAGACCCGAAATTCGAAACTCACCATACCGCACTGGTTTTAGATTTGTATGAGAAAATTGAAAGGGGGATTTCCATCTCGAGTCCTCATATTTTCCTTAAATCTCTCTTCGGCCCCCAAATTTACGTAAATTGATTCAATTTGATGTTGGATAGGTATTTTATAATTTTTTGTTTCTTTCTTTTTTTTAACTCTTTTCCGTTATTCTAAAAAGAATTGATAGATATATGGGGAACCAAATAGAAATAGTCATTCATTAAAAATAGTCATAATATTCATTAAGAATTAATACCGGCAAATAGTCATAATATTCCTACATTATACATACCAAAAAAAAAAAAAAAAATTGTTTGATGTGTGATACGGTTAATCTGTTTTGGCTACGTGTCATGATCCTAGCGATCCGCTTAGGTTATGTGGACAGCCTACGGATGACCCGATTAAATGGAGTTTCGATCGGAGGTCTCCAACCCCACTAATGAAACCACCGACCGGAATATTGGTCCGGTCGGATATTCGACCATCTAGGGATATGCCGCGGCTGGGGCCGAGCACTCATGTCTAACTGGGCCTTAGTGGAAGGCTAGCCCCGCCTGTAAGGTTTATGGCAAGTGGAGTCTCCTCGATCAGACGGTAATGTCGATTAGGAATCACAGACTGCCTTACCTCGGGAGAAAGGTTTGCGTAATCAGACGCATTAAATGCAGCCCACCAAGCCCATATCCCGGATTGAACAGGCCTGACCCATCAAATCCCTTATGTTTGTGGACAGTACTTGATCCTCTGCAACCAATATAATTACCCCAACATTTATTACGGTGGGTAAGTCCTCTTAATTGCTCCGATCGCACTCTTCTTACTTGAATCCTTTTCAGTACCCTTATACTGACTTGAGCGTCGGAGGTGCTACGCCGGAGACAACCCCCTCCGCCCAAGTAACCCCGATATTCATGTGTTTCAGGTCGAAGTCGATCCCTACTCTACAAATTCAACTGATGAGTTTGGACACGTCCTCAACTCCAATCCCATACCAAAAATCACCCTCATCAATGTGTGAAATTTGAAATTTATTAATAATCGGAAGTAAAGTTATGGAACTCATTAAAGAAAAATAAATATATTTTAGTCCAAAACTCCTTTAACAAATAGATTTCAACTAGAACTAGGCAATGCGATACTAGACTCTAGAGAGAGTGTTATATTAATAGTAAAAAAAAAAAAGGTTGGGAAAGTCAGAATAATTATTATTTATTAAAAGGGAAAGGGATAGGTAAAATAACAATAATCAATGGGAAAATGGATCCAACGGCGGTGGCCGCCCGCCCGCTGCCGACTCCGTCGGCCTCGGATTTTTCCGTCAAACACATAAATAAATGAAGGAAACCTTTGTTTCTACCCTGATACGGCGCCGTTTCCCATCCATCATCATCCTCATCCTAACCCATTTTTCTTTTTACACTTAAAACCAAACCAAACCAAACCAAACCAAACACACAATTAATCCCATTTGTTCCTTCCACCGGTCGGTCTAAGTCTAATCAACTAAAAAACCCTAGCTAGCTAGCTACTTCCCTTCTCTTTCTCTCTCTCTCCAGATCCATCCAAATACTCAGATCCATGGAAGACGATGAGGAAATCCAGTCCCCCACTCCCAACGGCAGGATCGCCGTTACCGTCGCCGCCGCCGCTCCGCCTTCCCTTACTCTAGCTCTACCAATTCAGAACCAGAAAACCCCAGGCACCGGCGGCGGCAGAGAGGATTGCTGGAGCGAAGGCGCCACCGGTGTCTTAATCGACGCTTGGGGCGAGAGGTACTTGGAGCTCAGCAGGGGGAATCTCAAGCAGAAGCACTGGAAAGATGTTGCTGACATTGTTAGCAGCCGAGAGGATTACACTAAAACACCTAAAACTGATATCCAGTGCAAGAATCGAATTGATACTGTCAAGAAGAAGTACAAGACTGAGAAGGCCAAGATCGCTTCAGGCGGTGGACCAAGCAAGTGGCGATTTTTTGACAGGCTCGATCAGCTCATCGGCCCCACTGCAAAAATGATCAACTCCACTCCTCCACCGGATGATCATATGTCGTACCAAAGGGTAGTGCCTATGGGGATTCCTGTTGGGAACGTTAGATCATCTTCTGAGAGGTTTCAGCCTCGCCAAAACCTCAAACGCCCGCTTCTTGACTCAGATGATGAATCTGAACCGGAGGAGGAGAATTCTGCTGATTCATCTGATGGTTTGCCTCCTCAGAGCTATAAGAGGCCGAGGATCCCTAGAGAACAACCAAGAATGGTTAATAATAATAATAATAATAATAATAATAATGTTAGTGCAGTACTGAGGAATAAGAGAAATGATGGAAGTGGGAATAAGGAGGAGACTAGTTGGGGAAATTCTATGAGAGAGGTAACTCGTGCAATCATCAAGTTTGGAGAGGCTTATGAACAAGCAGAGACTACAAAACTGCAGCAATTAGTGGAGATGGAGAAGCAAAGGATGAAATTTGCCAAGGATTTGGAGTTGCAGAGGATGCAGTACTTCATGAAGACACAGCTGGAGCTTTCACAGCTGAAGAATAGAAGAAGAGCTGGGAACAACACTAGTAGTAACCATCATGGGATTAACAATAACAATGATGCCAATAACAATAATAATAACAACAGTGATAGTAGTAATTGAGATTGTACGTACAACTAGATTGTATTTGTAGATGTAAAATTTGTTTATTGAGGAGGATAAATTGGTGCCTGGATTTGTTAGGTTGAGACTTGTTCTCGTTCTCTGTAATACTCTACTACCATTGTGAAAGAAATGTCCCTGAAAGAAAGCCTGTTCAGTTCAAACTCTGTATTTCTTGTGCATAAATATGGTTTGTTGATAGATATATTGTGATTGAATTATGAGGATAATGAGTAGTTCCATAATAGAAAGAAAACAATGCCAATCTGCATTTACTTCATTCCTTTCCTGGCATTCTGTTTCATTAATACATACATGTTTTAGCGTTGATGAAAGTTTCTGGTCATAGATTTCATATTCTGTACTATGTACTTTGACAACGAATTATGAGATTGATTACAACTTCTGAAATCTTCCCTCTACCATATTCCAGATACATACTTGACAAGTCGTATCAGTTTCTAGTCTGCTTCGACTTGATGTGATCTTCTCGGTGTCATATGTCAAAATAATTGTTACTATCTTTAAGAATATCATGGCATGTGATGCTTGCTTGTACCTCAAGGAAAGTTTCATGTACTCAACTCAACTCGTGGAGCTTTTATTGGATAGGAACATTATAAGACTCGTTTTTTGGAAACTGAAGTTTATATTTTGAGAAATGTTTGTGGGGATAACTACACTAAGCACCCTCTTGAGGTTTGGGGATAATTACAAGACCATCACCATTACGAGTTGGATTGTGAATTTGCACATAACGAACAAAAATAAAAATTGAAGCATCATCACATCTTAAATAGATAGATTACTAGTACAAACACAAGACTGAAAAACACCTTACAATGTCCCAGTAATTCAATTTAGGATAACAACAAATGCGCAACAGATTCTCAGTAAATTCCAGGTATAACCCTGTAAGGAACCTTGTCGCAATATAACTTCCAATACTTGCCGTACCTGCCAAAGCACCAATTTCAATGTTGATCAAAACTACCATGCTTGCATCAGAAACATGTAAACTTAAACATATGAGTTTAAGCATAGAAACGCAATTGATCATAAAGAATGGATTTTTACAATTTGTTTACATCTGTAAATATCATAGGATATGTTGAAAGAACATGAAGAGTGCTTACTTTGATTTGCAACGATCATCATCCCTTTTAGCTCTATCCAGAAGAAGAATTGTAAGGAACACCACATAGAAGTAAGGCAGAAACTGCATGTGAAAAGATAACAAGACAATAAATAAGAAGATTACATAGCGAGAGAAAGAAAAAGCTTGAATAACAGCTTACATGGTTGAAAAGAGCTGGTACGGTCCAGAAGAAAGCCCCCATGATTTCTGGCACATAGTGGAAATGACGAGCTAAACCCCACCTGTGTAAACAACAAATACAGTAGAAAATTATTTTCATGTACTAATTTCCGTGTCCTTTATAACTAAATGGAACATAACTTACCATCCCGATGTCAGCAAAAGGCTGGTTTTTGTCTCACCAGTAGTAGTAGTGTATGAAGCAACAATCTACATAACAAAATTTAAGAAGTATATTACTCTTTGTGCAGTAGAGAAAAAAAAATCTACTGAAAATGTCATAATTAAGTTTTAAATTATTGCACCTTTGATGGTGCTTTTCCCCAAACAAGGCATTTTCCATTTGTTCTGCGAAATTCTTGCCTTTGCCTGTCACAGTCATAGTTTATGTATATGCAGAGAATGCCTGCTACAAGAATGTATAGAGCAAGCTGCATAATACGATAATTAAGGGCATGTTAGAGACAAATATACTTCATTTTCATTTATTACCAAATAATTCTCAGAGACACGGAAAAAGATTAACTAATGTGACACCATTTTGACTTATTAGGAAGCTGAATTGACAGTACGAGCATTTTAACTTCCAAAATAAGTCGATCAACACAAATATATGTTTTAATGGTCATATTGCAAATTCTTTTCCAGGATATTTCTTAAGTACCTGAATTCCAAGATTCACTGGGTGATTGACAAGGTACATTCCTGGAGAAGTGTAAATTGATGGGACCCACACCAAGCATCCCCAACATATGTAAAAGCCAGCTGCACATACATTGGCAAGTTTCCAGTTATAGCATACCTAATCATTAATCAAACTTTCTAAGGGAAAACATTAGACTATAATAAGGACTAAAGGAAAAAAGGAGACCTCTATCATGAGCAATATCCATTGTGTTCCAGTATCCAGCTTCCCACAAGAAGAATTTTGTTACATATACCAACATTAATATAGTGTTAACCAGCATGGAATCAGATACATTTCCATATGTTTCATACTGTAGGAAAGGGAAAGTAGAAATCCCTTCATTAGCGAATTGCGCATTTTTAAATAACAAAAGTATCACAGAATTAAGATGAAGGAAGAAGACTTTTTTTTAATGGTATCCACCTGCTTTATTGCATATGTCACAGCAAGAACAGCCCAGGACATCATGCCAAATCTGCAGTTTGTAAAAACTTTGATATCAAAGTCCTTGCCAATCCGAGGATAAAGCTCCATTCCCTACAAATATAAATTAAAAAGAATAAAAATGAATAAATCAAAGGTTGACAATCGAATCTCTAAAGAGTGGTTCATCTATTCTAGAAATTTGGTTTCAAAATTTCACATTTAGTACTTTCTATGAATATTTCAAGCATTCCCTTATTTTCTTTCCTTTCGGAGCTACACATAAGAAAAAGTACAATGTTGAAAACAGCAGCCGTGCTCACCCAATAGAAATCAATGATAATATTTCCTGACGATCCAGAATCAGTTGAAGATGGGGCAACATGACCCTTGAACAGATGGACAAGTGTCAGAAAATTTAAAATACATACTTGATGACAAGTAAATGTTAGAATTTAGTGATATTGCCACTAAAACTTACTTTGATGTACAAGAAAATGCAAAAGACAAAGCTTCCGAAAATGAGTGCTGAAAATATCTCTCCCAAACGGTCATAAACTACTGTGGGGTTAAAAACTCCGAACCTGATCAAAGTTAAAAAGACAGAACAGGTGAATGAAGACATAAGAGACAAGAAAGCTTCTCAAGAACTCAATGAGCAGATTATAGATTAAAGCTACTCGCTTGTTGAACATGTTCAATAGCTTCCAATATTTACTGTAATCATCAACATATGAACAATGATTAGATGATCAAAACTCATAATTGCTCTGACATTTTCAACAAGATCTATACCTAGAAATTCTGAGCAATTAATCTTATCAAGATTTTTGCCTCCAAAATGATCCGACATTTTCAGCAAGATCTATACCTAGAAATTCTGAGCAATTAATCTTATCAAGACTTTTGCCTCCAAAATTCCAAATGCAAGCGCAAAACAGCACAATTATAATTCTCATGAGGAAAGTTCTTAAGAAACTCAATTTGGCAGTTGAAAGCAGATTCTTGAAGAAAATACTTACCACCAGAGACTAATATATGTAACCAGCGTCACTACATATGCTAGAACACCATTAGCCTGCAACCAGTAAATTGTGATAAGACCATGAGACCAAAATTCAAGCCCAAAACCATAAAAAATGACACAAAAGATCTCAAAGCTGCAAAATGAAAACCGAAAGCATTCAAAACTGTAACCTTTTCAACATAATCATTAAGGGCATTACCTTGTAGACTGGCCTATTTCCAGCAGGTGATATGGGGCCCTCAACTCTTTTCCCTGGTAACAAAAGCTGAAGTACAGCCTCAAAAGCTCCATAACAAACAATGATCTTCCATGCAGTTACAGTTGGTTTTGGCCAGATATTGATGAATCCTTGCAGTCCATGTTGCCTTAGATAATCGTATGTTTGCAATACAGAGCCATCGGCATGTACCATAGTATACCATCTGCATGCAGTTCAATCACATAAGAACAAGATTCACCATATCCCAAGAAAAAGATAATATAAAACAGGGGAAATGCACGAGTCAAGGGCAATTATTAGTTCCTTTTGAGTTTTAATCTGATTAGTACAGTTTACGGCAATAAATCTAATCTCACAAATCTAGCAATAATCAGGAAACACATCCCGAGACTGAAAGCGTTCAAATGCAGAGCATAAAGATTTCCCAAATCCCAGTTGCCGGAGCTGATCTAAAGTTGACTGCATGATAAAGAACTGATTTAGCGCAGTACGTACACAGATAGAGTGTAATTCCCACCAGCATTAGCATTAATAAATTGAAAAAAGAAAAGGGGGTTTCTACAAATAGGTTGCCACTTGAATCTGAAACGGAAATTCAAGAGCTACAGAGGAAAAGAAGATCAAGAAAAACTAAAAGCGAATGGATAACTCACAATAGAATAACAAAAGGTGGACACATAGAGAGAAGTGATAGCATGGAGGCATATGTGACCATAGGTGCGTGCACCATCTTCGATTCAGACCCCATTGTTTCTTCGACTGAGAACTGAGAAGGTCAAGCTAAAGAAGACCGACTCAAACCAATACCGTTTTTTCCACAAGACACATCCTTTATTTATTTTATTTTTTCCCTATATATATTTATTGAATATTTCAGATCACATGATGGCTCGTCAGTATCACGTGTTTCGGGGCTGTGTCATTGGCCCATGGGCTAATTTTCCGACCTTCCATTTGGGCTCCTCGACATAGCCCAAGAGTTTTATCTCTCTGAAAATCAATAACATGCCTCTTTCCCACTCAAAGCTCCGCCTTTCCCGCCGTCCGCCGCCCCCACCTCCTCCTATTTCGGTGTTGTTTTGGTTGTATTTCGCTGTATTTTTCCGGCAACTCTCCGTAGAAGAAACCCGCTCCTCCTTTTACAAGGTACGAGATTCATCGTTCATGCTTCCTTTTAACTGTTCGGGAAGACAAACGGGAGATGATATGGAGATGGAAGCTCAAATTCCTTGCAAAGATTACTCTTTTACCGTCCAAGCTACATTCTTTCGCTGCAGTTCACCATCTTGCTTCACCAATTAAATTGACCTCGGGTAGCAACCCTCAAAACCCACTTCCCTCCAAATCTGTAAGCAATCAAGAACAACTCGAACACACTCCCAAAAGCACATTTCTCTCTCCTGAAACCGTTCTAACCACTTTACAGAACTGCCCTTCTGATTTAATTGCTCTGAGCATTTTCCTCTGGTGTGCACGGCAACCCGATTACTTCCATGACAAACCCACTTTTCGTCACATGGTGAGCGTGGTTTCTAACTTAACCCAAAGATATGGAACTGTGAAAGCGATTGTTGAGGAATTGAAAACTGTGGGTTGCGTCACAAAAGCGCAAACTTTACTGCTCTTGATGAGAATTTACTGGTGTGGAGCTATGTATGATATGGTGGTGGAGACTTTTGAAGAGATGAGTAATTATGGTTACACTCCAAATACATATGCACAAAATATTATTATGGACGTTTTTTTCAAGATTGAGCATGTAGATGCTGCCCTCAGGGTTTTGGAAGAAACCCAATCGCCAAATTTCCTGAGTTTTAACATTGCTATTTGTAATCTATGCAGACTCAATGATGTCAATAATGTTAAAGTTGTTCTTAGGTGTATGTTGATGAAGGGTTACTATATGAACCCCGAAACGTATACATTGGTATTGAATTGTTTCTGCAAATTTGGTAGGTTGGAGGAGGCATTACAGCTGCTAAGTATGATGACAGTTTTGGGTTTGCCCATTTCAGTCAACATTTGGAGCATATTAATTGATGGGTTTTGTAAATCGGGCCAGATTGAGGTTGCAGCTTATTTACTAGAGAAAATGGTTGAAATTGGTTGTTCTCCAAATATTGTGACATACACATCATTGATTAAAGGATTCTTGGAATCTGACATGCCCGAAAAGGCATTTGAAATTCTTGGTACTTTGAAATCAACTGATTTGGTTCTTTCTAATGTGTTGATTGATTGTCTCTCTAAGATAGGCAAGTATGAGGATGCGTTTAAAGTTTTTTCTAGTTTGAGGGAACGAAAACTAACACCTGATGTTTATACATATTCTTCTCTCGTTTCCACCATTTGTCTATCTCGACAGTTTGTGCATCTGCCTCTTCTAACAAGTGGACTTCCCATACAACCTGATTTGGTAGTCTGCAACTGCCTTTTAAGTTATTTCTGCAAATCTGGTTTGCCTGAATGTGCTGTTGAGTTTTATGATGATATGATAGAAAGTGGCTTTCAACCAGATAAATACAGTTTTACTGCAGTGCTGAGTGCATTGTTTGGATTAGGTAGGATTCATAAGGCATTTCATGTGTATAATGGAATTAGTCGTACCCATTCAGGTATTGATGCTCATATTCATACTGTAATCATTAATGGACTTATAAGATCAGGTAGCTTTCATAAAGCTATGCGATTATTCAGGAAAGCTGCTGCAGAAAAGTTCCCGCTTGATGTGGTGTCATACAATGTTGCCATTAATGGGCTTATCAGGGGTGGTAAGATGGAAGAGGCTTATTCTTTGTTTGGTCAAATGAAGGAGATGGATGTAGCTCCAGATAAGCACTCATATAACATGATTTTGTGTGGTTTCTGTAAGAATAGGGACGTTAACATGATTGTACATGTTGTGCAAGAAATGGTTGATAGAAATATCAAACTAGAATTCAAGACGTGTAAATTGATGATAAATTTGGGATTGTTGCCTAAATTGTCGGTTGATAATTATGACTTTGGCACTTCTAGCTCTGAGGACCTATCAGATGCTGTTGCTTTGGTGGGGTGAATGAAGGAGAAGAAACTTGTTTTCTTCTTTTGGGAAAAAGTTGAGGGTCATAAGGAAGAAAATATATACTGCTAATAGTGTTGAAGAGAAGGTTGGAGTCACTCTGCAAAAGGTACTGTAACTAAATTTTCTCTTTCATTAGATAAATTAGTTCAGATGAGTATGGGCTTTTAAAAAAGGGACTCTTTTGTGTTTTCTGCTTTTTTTAAGCACTTTGGGAGATTTTGCAAAACCAACTTCTGCTTATTTTAACTTCTGACCAAACACCATAGCTTATTTCAACTTCTGTTTGGAAAACCAGCGTAGCACCTAAGGATCAACTTTTAACTTCAGCTTCCAGCTTTTATGTTATTTTGTAAATAAGTGGAAGCTTGTTTAGAATGACAAAAACGCTTCTCAACTTTTTTCTCCAAACACCCAACTACTTTCTTTTGAGCTTTTCATGTTTTTTCCACACATCACTTTTACTACTACAACTTTTTACAACTTTTGATTCTCTAAAAGCAAAAGCTCTTGCAGACACGCACTTAATTATCTTGTATCAGATAAATTAGTTCAGATGAGTATGGCTTCGAAAGGCTCACTTTTTTAACTTGGCATCTTTAGTTTTTGCTATGGTTTGAAATGCTGATGGTAAGTCTTCATGTTAATGTTTGAGCGGTTATCTCATCTGGCTTTGTTAAAATTTATTCATTTCTTTTTGTGCAATACATTTGTGCTTTTTAATTGTTGTATGGAGTAACAAGGCTATGACTCTCTTTGATACCAATATATCCACTTATTCTCTAAAAATGGGTATTTTGTTTGTGGTGTTACTATTTAGATGAATGCTTTCCTTTTGCAAAGAATCTGCCCAAGAGATGGAGCTTGCTTCGACTTCTCTGCTATGTATGATCTTATATGTAAGTTTTACATGACTGTCGTTTTGTTTTTCTCATAGTGTTACGTTAGTGTTAGCAGATTCTACGGGAAAAAAGAAAAAAAAAAAGCCTTTTGAGCTAAGTGTTTTTCCTCCGCACTCTGTGAATGATTGGAACACCCGTTTCTGCTTATTTCAGCAAAATTAAACTAAAACCTAGAAGCATCTCAGGACAGGTTCATACATAGGATAATTCTGTAAATAAATAAAAATTTCTTGAGAGTAGCAAAAATGTTCCTT
The DNA here is from genome assembly GCA_958496215.1 of Verbena officinalis. NCBI lineage: Eukaryota > Viridiplantae > Streptophyta > Magnoliopsida > Lamiales > Verbenaceae > Verbena > Verbena officinalis. Next base: position 236,221 of record OY292391.1, read on the forward strand.
AGTTTTTTTTTTTTCCCAAACACTCAACTGTCATGTTTTCTTTCAAATTTTCACTTTTTTATCCGAACATTCCCCATTTTTACTTTTACAACGTTAACTTCTCTAGAAGTAGTAGAGTCAACACCCACAACATATCGTGTATCAGAAAGTCCCCAGTTTTTTAATTCCTTTCCATCTTTTCAGCAGTTAATCAGTATTGAAGAAACCAGCACTAATTGCTGTAGGCTTCTGCTAACAGTAGAGGAACAAGTAATGCAATCAAGTGAAGATTTCAAGATTGGATATCTCCTTTCTCATTTTGGCACTATGCAAAGTTTAAGTCTGAAATTTGATAGCAGCAACTATTAAGTCTCTGGCATAAACAAACTAGATACAAATGCTACATACTGTTTTTCTTGCAACTAGCTATGTTCCATTCCAAAGAGAAATGGATATTCAACCGATATATGGTTTTATATGCACGTCACTATTAGTTTTGTGGTCTCTGCTGCTGAAAGTTGGGATGATTCTGTTGCGTATTTTGCATGGGCACCATTCCAGGCTGTAGATTCTGAGCATTTTGGGTCATGTTACCAAACGCACCCTGTTGTTGCTGTTGCTGGATGGGCATCATACCACCAGCATTTGCTGCTCCCATGTTAAACACTGCCGAGCGAACTCATTAGCAATCTGAGGGACAACATAATCTGTAGGGTTAATTACATCTAGCCCCCGCGTGAAATTCATTAATAATTACAAGTCTTACTCCATTTTTTCAATAATATTACAAGTAACCCTCCACATGTCTAAAATATTACCTCCGAGTACCCATTCAAGCCAATTTCAGAGGTAATTAGTGAATCTGACAAGGGGGCCATGTAATTAACCCTTGAGACTCTTAGCTAACAAGACAATGATAGAGAAAAGGAGAGTGATTATTACTCTGGTCGCTCAGATTTTGGGAAGGCAGAGTGCGATTGGCACCAGACATTCCAAACTGAAAACATAATTATTATCATAAACATGATAAACGATATATTTAACAAATTCATGTGAAAGACAAAAAATTGAAGTCATAGGAATCTGTAATGCAACATGTCTGCAACAAAATGGGGTTAAGACTACATGACATGAGAATTGTGAAGCAGTGTAGACTATATCCACCCACAAACTAAGAAATAAGCTAATGCTGATGTTATGATGCCCTCACGTAGAGGGTGGTTGAATATAATCTTGTCATTAATCACTCTGACTATAATGCTGAATTTGATGATATTAAGCACTTAAGAATTTGAAATCATCAGTTTCAAATGCAGAGGAAATTTTGGAAGCTAACCTGCATTCTTGGAAGAATTGATTGTGACGGCATCATAGCTGACATGTTGGGGATCTGAAATTCATGAATGTCTATAAGGGTGAGATAACTATAGCATAGAAATCTTTATCATAGAGAAAATTAGATGCAGCACTAAGCAAACAAAGTTGGTTGTAGATAACCAAGAAAAGATGCATTGCGAGCTCCAAACTTTAACATTTGAAAATACGTTAAAAGGAAGCCAAAAAAATGACATAACCACCATAGGCTGTCAAAAGAAAGGCATAAATAACTGCTCTTGCTCTTTCTACAAAATTGCTTACATAGAATGTCACGAAAAAGCAATAGCAGGGTTGGCAACAGGGCGGGTCTGATAGGACCTGACACCCATCCCGATTAGCAATAGAAAGACCCCTGACCCAGTAAATTAGATTGTAGTTTTAAAAGAATCATCCATAAATCGTCTAAAAATCTAACCATTATTTAAACAACAGAATATATTCTCCAATCAGATAAGTTTAAGGGATGATTACCAGCTGCCTCTGGGGTTTGGCTCAAATATAGAAACCCCCTGAGGTTTCTGAAATTACCAAATCCCCCTGAGGTTTTGAGGCTAACAGAAGAAATAACGGAATTTGTAAAATTACTGTTTTACCCCCCTAACGGAATTTAAAAAAAAAAACAAAAAGTCAGAAAGTTTGAAACCCCAAACTGCACTCCTCTCTCTCCCGAGTGGCTGAAAAGTAGGAGAGAGAAAACATTTCTCCTCCAACTCCAACACTCATCCATTTTCTCCCTCTCCAAGGTTTTTCTCCATTTTTGCTGCTGCCATCTTCAGATCAGTAGAGACACCTCGTTTGGAGATTATCAGGACATGATCGACGGAGGTTTGAGGGGAGAAGAAGGTACCCCATTTCATGGACACAAGATCAGTTTTCTTTAGTGTCTTTTTCATTTCGCCATTGATTTGGGACTTATTTGTTAAGCATGTCATACCAGTTAGGGGATATTGTCTGATCTTTTATAGGTTAGGGATTATTGTTATATCGTTTGTAATTCAGGGGGTAATTTTTAATTGTTGTATCAGTATGTTGTGCAGGGATATGGCTGATGTGATGTTGAAAGATCTCATTCTTCATTTCAAGAGGAAAACAGAACTCATGCAATATTTATGTGAATGTTAGCTTGTAGAAGTATTGCTAATTATTCAGTTCAAAACTTCTTGGGGTGTTTGCTATAGTTTTCTATATACAGGGGAGTATGTTTTATAATGTTTAGGGTCATTTTGTCCTTGAATTGTTGATGAACAGTGCAATAAGGGTAAAATAGGGAAATCAAAAAAATGATGATATCACCCTTTTTAAACCCCATGAGTAACGGTTGAGGTAGTTTGTAAGAGAGATAGTGAATCTCAGGGGGGAGTTGGTAATTTCTAAAACATCGGGGTGGTTTTGTATTTGAGCCAAACCCCAGGGGTAGTTGGTAATTATCCTTAAAACATTCACATATTTATCTTGTTGTTTTCCAAATGATATTCTTAACACATAATATTTCATTGTTTTGAAAGGAGAATGTGAGAATATTTTATAGAAAAATATGCCTTATAGAAAAGAAAAAAAGTTATACACTGTAGACTAAAGGGAAAAGAATATTGACTTGATTAAAAATTAAATACTATTTAAAATATATAATTTATTAATATTGTTTATGTGGGTACGGAGATGGGGACGGGTATACATATAAACCCAGGACCAGCCCCCAAACCGGGCCATCAAAGTAAAGACCCTATACCCGGCCCTATGCATCGGGTTGAGGTCCGAAACCCGCCCCATGTGGGGTGGGCCCCGCCTTACACGTACCTATTGCCATCCCTAAACTATAGATGAAGGAAACATCCAAATTTAGAGAAGAGACAGGAAACAAAACTAAGCAGGTCAAGGCAACTAGTATGAGAACAGTTCAGCCTCTAAGAACTCAAATAACTATGAGGATAGTTTTTACTGAAAACAAATTCAACATGAAGAAATAATACAAGAAAGGGTGAGCTAAAAACCAGGCAAAAAATACTGACCATCTGAGAGGTTGGTGTTGTCTGTGCAGCATTAAACAAGGCACTGTTTGCTGGGCTTGAGAACTGATTTAACTGACGATTCAGCTGGTTTCCTTGGTTTAGTTGGTTTTGACCCATATGCATTGCAGCTGATGTTAGCTGTCTAGCCTGTAGTTGCTGGGCTGCCAATGGCTGAGAGAATTGCATATGATGCTGACCATGCATCTGCTATGCAGCCATATGTTATGGTAATACAAAATGATGAAAACATCTCAAAAATAATAAAATGCATAGAAATGGATAAGGAAATGTAAAATATTTTGGCTCAAAATAGCAATCTCCGAATAGAAAGGCATACAACATGCAGGTAATACTTTTCCCACGGGTACCAAGTCGAAGGTTTCAGATTGTTATTGGAAAGAAAAATCCTCTTTCTAACTTTCTGGAACTTAGAACACTTAAATGATAGAAACAACTCTATTACAACTTATCAATCTCAAATTACTAGCTGAATGCCCCTTCTTTCCCAAAGCATAGAAAAATTCTCAGGTAATATTCATTGAAAAAGGCTAATTGCCTGATTACCGACTGAAATTTTTGCTGTGTCTGCCCGGGCATGTCATGCAGCTGCGATAGTTGGTTCTGAAGACATGATATATGATAAATAATGAATTTTGTTATAAAGGAATTCAAGATACAAAAATTCCATTGGTCTCTGAAAAGACACCCCTTGGTTAAGTGAAAACCATACCTGTCCCATGCCAGGCATTGATGATGGTCTAAGCTGTTGTTGACTCAGAATTTGTTGCTGATGTGGAGGTAACTGCATCATTTTTTGCCTCTGTTGGTGTTGGTGTTGCTGTAATTGTTGTTGTGGCTGTTGTTGCTGAGGAGATGGTGTGTTCATGATGTTTGCACCAGATCTGGGCGAATTAGCATATTGCATTGGAGATGCTGTTGTATTATCAAAGGAAGTGCTCCCAGTTGGACCAGAAGGAGAAGCTGCTGCTCTTCCCATAAGTTGTGCCCCAGAAGCCTATTTTCAATAGAATGGATAAAAAGCATGAACCAGAAAGAAAATCAATTCCACATGGAAAAGTTGTAGAAACATATTTCTGCTTAAGGTATTCAGTTTTTAGAACACTTCATGAGGTTATCATATATAACATGCATTACAAAGAGATGATAGATTTATAATCATCCGGCCTTATTCAGTCAAAATAGGTTTTGAACTTTGTAAACGAAAAGTAAAGAAGGATTGCAAGGTTTTTTGAAAGAAAAGACTGTAACTTTATGTATCGGCAAGGAAATACTTCAATCAAATGAAGAATATGGGTGTAGCATCCACATGAAGAATGCTGACTACGAATTCTGAGCCATATTAATAAACAAATGAGATTATACTGATTTTGAAAAGTTGTAGCAACATTGAGAGATCAACCTGTAACAAAGAAGCTTGACTGCTATTATTGGTCGATGATAGAAGTGGTGGTGTGCTCTTCTGGTACATCCCTGAAGTGCACATGAATTATATTGTCACTAAATGCATAAACCAAGACTAATAATCCAAAAATTTAGAAAATGGGAAATGGAAAAGGAAAAAGAAATAGTATATAGATTTTAGCAAACCAGATGAATCCGTGAATGTCTGTGTACTTTCATTAGCAGCGAGTATATCTACCAAATGCATTGGAAGTGGCGATGTTACTTGCCTCTGATCTGCTGGTATTCTTAACCCTGAGTACCAATCATCGTGTAAAACACTAAGATTATGGAGAGATCCAAGCTATGAAGCTACAGACACATATATGGAAAAAGTATCTAGCAATATAATTCCAAACGCTCATCAGCACTCAACACAATGTGGAACTCTTAAAGGTAAGAATTACACCTTCACCATGATTAACAGCACTTCGAAGTAAATTTTCTTGTTCTTGTATTTTTGCAGCTTGAGCCTTGTCGATGGTTGGGAGAAGTGTAGGTGGTCGAGTGCCAAAGTAGGCTTTGCGCGCATCAGCTATAATCTTCTCAGCACTTTCACAGGCTGCTCCAATCATGTCAATTCTAGTCTGAAATCAACTAGAAGTCAGGTTATCTTAAGTGAAAGCTGTGTAAAATGACAATATTGTAGGCAGTATGACTACTCACTTTTAGCTTTTCGATTTGTGCAGCCACTGGCAAGCTCTGCATACTATGTAACAGCTGTTCTCTCTTGGTGTTGTCTTCCATCTCCATTTCAGGCAAAAGCTTGGATGACAGCATAACAGGCAGAACTATATTCAAATGAAATTCAGTTAACATAAGAAGTAGAATTCCCACTTTAATGCCACTTGTTTCCAGCATAGATTTCCTCCTACATATTTGTCTTTTAAGTTTAAGTCTTTAGATGTAGTTGGCAATAGCATAACAATGCAAATCCGAAGAGAACCTTACTGATCTTCTTAGCTATCTAATGTTGAATAAACTATTTCTACCATAATGCTTGATGGTTATACATGCCGGTGCAACTGGAAAATGGAATCAATAACTTAAATGAATTGCTGAAAATAAAAGAGCTTCATTTTCAAACATGGACAAACAGAAGAGGAAATCTTAATCAATGTACGGAAAGGATACATACTGGTAGCATTCTCAGCATTAACATTTTTTGGATGCACAACAAAAGCCTTGGAGACATTCTTAATATCTTCAACAATATTGTAAAGCTCCAGATTTACCATCGAGAATTGTCCCAATATATCCTGCCTGCACGCGTAAAACCCCAAAATAATTTAAAAAATGAATCAATGAGTTAGCGTCTTCCAATTCTTTCTGCTTGGCGAATATATGAAATTAATTGAGTTGGAATAGCATGAATATACCATTTGGGTACGGCATTTGTGCGAGCTATGGCGTCGAAATCTTCTAGGATGCGAGATATGGCTTTGAAGAGGCTGATAGCGCGAGTCTTGACTGAGTCGAGGTTGAGCTGCTGCTGAACCGCGGGGTTCAGCCTCTCCACCACCCTCGGCGGCTGAGGTTGCTGTTGGTCTTGGGCTCCGGCCACCACCACCCCTTCCATGGCTGCCGTAACAATTCTATTATAGCTCCACCGGAGAGCAGAGGTTTGGCTTGTTGCTCTAAACTAAAGCAAGGTAATTATTTAAGATTTTAGATATTTAGGACTCGTTTACTTCCCCATTTAACGCCCTTATAGTTGCATAGACTGTTGGTTACTGACGTTTACTTCACATGTCTTGAAGCCCGGCTGTTACACCCCAGCCTGTGGTTACACCAGTGTGTCAGTAGCTTCTGCAACAACACAAAAAAATAGTTTTTATATAAGCTGCCCAACAAACTTTACCATATTATCCAAATGTTCCTCTAATTTACGTCGATTGCCACTGTTCTTTTATCCTTGTTTCTGATGAAAATTTTCGCACAACAGTACTGAAATTTTTACCCGTTAATGATGCAGCAATATATAACGCAAAAAACAAAAAAATCCAAGTAATTTATAAGAGGAGAATCTCCATACAAATCGAATTTTGGAAACCGCAACTAACCTGGTATTCTTCTTCTTTTTTTTTTATCTGAAAATAAAAACTATTATTTATCCACTATCCATTTAACTCAGCAATGACTTTTTACATACAGAATCAAACTGCAGAATTCCTGTTAAACTAGTCAGATGTACACACTGATACAGCAATATTACTGGAGGGACTTAAGTTTATGTTTACCTTCGATTTATAGAGAACCTCAAATGCAGTCAGCGAAAAATGGCAGTTTAACAAATCCCAGTTCAAAAATCATCAATATAAAGAGGAACATGAGAAATATGTTAAAACATACCAATTGATAAGCACCTTCCTGATTTCCATCCAAAACTGTGACTCAATCAGCCTTGGATTTAAGAGAGCTTTTCTTCAAAATCTTCCTCACCGCTTGTAAAATTCTGTCAGATGTATCCCTTTCCAATTGCCTAAGACCAGCAGTAGCCCCAACTCTGACTGGCGTGTTGTGGCGCAGCTCTTGGGGAACTGATGCTTCTGCTTTCTCAAGAAGGGATGCGAGAGAATTCGAACAGCCTCGGGGTCACTTGGTATTCTTCTGGTTCTATCTGCTACAAAACCCTCCAGAATTTGGGACAGATATTGTGAGAGAGAAAGGAGATTCTGAGAGAATAAAAACGTTGGTGGGCTCGAGGATTAATTTGGGGATGATTTGGACGAACAAAGTAAATTTCAAAAATGCCAAAAATCGTCAAGAAAAGATCGCATACAAGTTATGAGATTTGAGGGATAATTTGGTAATTGCTTATTTTAACATGTATTTTGGGTGTCTAGGTAAACAACCATGCCTTTTTTATTTATCTAAATCCTAAATCTAAAAGTGAAGTAAACAATGGGTTAATTAGCATAAACTAGTATTTACTATCTTAAATAGCTACACCTTAAAACTATCCTAAAAAGTGAAGTCAACACGCTCTTAGTGTGAATTTCGGTTTGGCTCCTCCTCAAGTATGATATCTATATAACAATATAGAATACTAACTTATTTATAGTATGTCCCTAAAAACGCCGAAAACATGGCAACAAAGTGGGCGAATCAAGACTTCGGTGTTAAACCTAATTTCTGCCTGTTTTTATTCAAACCATCTCAGAAATCAAAATTTTCGTTCCTGGTACTCTTTTTTTTCTTTTTTTTAATTATGTCATGCTACCAGATCTTAGCATCATTACATTACTCAACACAAGAATTTAGCCGGCCATATAGGCGGCAGTACAAAAAATAAAATTGAAATTCAAAATAATAATTAAAAGAAGAATTAGAACTTACTTAGGAGCACACCAGAATTAAGAAACTGAAAACTTTGAACTCGCTGGAAATTTACAGAGAGAATTTTTACAAAGAACTAAGAACTCTAAACTTGAACCTACCTAAACAAATGAAAGAGTCCCCTTATATAGAGGGGGAAAGAATCACCTACACAAAAGAGGCCAAACAAAAGAAGACAAAAAATAAATAATTATACATTGTTTTTTTGAAAAGCATAAACTTTATTAAAGTGACTTTTTAAAAAGAAAATATTCCCTAAACCATTATAAAGGTAGGTAGGGATCCAAAGAGAAATTATTTGTCCATTTTCTCCTTGCCTTTTCCTGTGGCGGAACTCTGTATTTGCTCTGTGATTGATTTCTCAACATTGTTGATGATATCATTAATAGAAATATCTGCTTCTTCACCATAAGGGTCTTGTGATTCACCAGGGTTACAATATTCTTCATCATCATGTGAAGAAGTGGCATAGAGATGTCGGATTGATATTCAATTCCAAAATTTTTTATTAAATCTTTCTTTACTTCCTCCATATAAGAAGCAATTAATTCTTTATTAGTCAGCTGTCCTTTCTGGAAATTTAATTTCCTTGATAAATGTTGAAACGGACTAGGGGCTTCCCTTTGTTGTTTCAACTGAATTTGTTCTTTATACTGCCGGATATGATCCTGGATGTTGTCAATAGTTTCATGTCCTTCAAGGACACCTTGCTCATTTTTCCTCAGCATTCTTTTCCAAATTTTGGTATACGATACCCTTTTAATACAGGGTATATTCTGTTGGGTATAACCCATTTCCGGTTCCCATTTCCAAATCCATGGGATCCCAAACTCAATGAAAAAATGTAGAAAGGGCATTCCCTCAATCCACTTATTTGTGTGTTCTGCCTCAATGAGGGTTGGTGAAATTTTCACCCATTCATTATAAAGACCTTTATAAGGTTCTGGTAAATTTTTTACTATAGGGCCAAAAGATAGCCACCATTGGTATAACCAATTAGGGATGTCCTTCTTATAAACATTTGGACAAATTTTGAAGAACCAAGTATATTTTTTTAATGGATTCTCATATAAAAAAGCTTTATTAAATGCTTCAATATAATCCCAATAATTAAATTTAACCTGAATCTTTTGATCAGACCGGAAATATTCCTTTTCACCTAGGGTACTTAGTCCCCATTCTTCTACAGATATGATCTACTTAATAATAACTTTACTATATTCTATTCGTAAATATTTTTACCACTATAGGAATTATTAACATTATACTCCTGTTCTTCAAAAAGAACATCCTGAGGAGTAGGTCTAGGATAATAATACATCCTTTGAGTAGGCTTATCAGCATATTTAGAGAGTTTATTAATCTCTTCTCGGATGGTGTTTTGATAATTGTCATTATCACTCATATCACTTTCAAACTCATCATTAAGAGTTTTGATTGAAAGATTCTTGAATTTTTCATCAAGCATTTTTTCAAGCTCAGACACCGATTTAATTTAAAATCCTTGACATCAGGAGGAGGTTGAATACTAGGAGTGGCAATACTCTCGTGGTTAAGAGTTTTATTAATATGGAATGAACTTTTAAGTTCATTTATGCCAGAGATAATCTTTTCTACTCTGTCATGTAAAGACACAATTTGTTCTCCAAGGACAATTAAATAGATATTACTATAATTTTGTTGTTTTATTAAACTATTAATATGAGCGGTGGTAATAGGTAAAACTTCACTATCAATGAGTTTTTGGAAAGCAGTATAATACCTGGTTTCAGTATCTTTTTCAATTTGAAAAGATTGAGAAGGAGGGAAAATTGTTTTTAAAACCTTTCCATTTTGAGAATATTTATATTCTCTTTCAATTACAGAAATATAATTTTCTACATAATTAGTAATAAACCATGGAACAAAAGTTATTTTGACATTTTTTTCAGAAAGATCATTATAAATTTTTTCTTGAAATATTTTTCTATCTTCTTGCGTAAAATTCTCAAACAACCATTTTTTAAATGGTTCCCACCTAGGGAGATTGAATTCTTGTTGTATTAATTTTCTTGCCGGTGATCCCGGGCTAAAATCAATTTTTGGTTTAAAATCCATTAAACAAAAAAATTCATTTCAGATGCAGTCATGTCTGCTTCAACTTTATAAACACCTCTAACAATATTATCAGGGTGAATTCTTAATTCTTCAACTCTATCAGGAAGAACATCATCAGAAGATTTTTCTGTTTCTCTGATTTGAGAAGTAGAAAACCTAGAAGGAGATTTAACCTCATGGTCGAGAGGAGATATATGATAATAAGAAGAACTGGATCTTGAAAGACGTGATCCAGGTTTTAGAGAATATCTAGGCTTATCAAAATTAATGACAACATTTCCCTCAGGAGTTTGCACTATATTAGTAGCCTTATCCTGAGTATTAAGTAGAGCAGGAACAACTCTTTCTATAATCCAATTTTCTGGGAATGTTATTTCATCCCATTTGATAGATCTCCTAGTAGTGATCTCAGATCTACTAAAATTGGTTTCTATAAGAATAGTTTCATTTAAAGGTTTATCAACCATTTGACAGTGAGGATTCAAAGTATAAAGGGGTTTGTAATAAATTCTATAACAAACACATATAACTTCAAATCCTGGCGCATAATTATAACCATGGGTCTTAACATTTAATGTTAAAGCATCTAGAATATTAATATCAGTTAAAGATAATTGAAGATTAGGATAAACATTAAAATAGACTGGGTCATGGGCCAAACTGGACTGTATAATACCCATTAAAAATTGTTTCCAATCTAAATTTCTACCATCTCTTAAAGCTGCTATGAAGCTTTCTGGTAACCCTTCTAGGGTTAAAGGTTTAAAGGCAACCTGAACTAATCCAATATGGATAAACTTATATAATTTTTTGTATTTATTTAAATCTCTATTACTGAGTAATCTAACTATCCTTTCATCCTTATTAAGGGAAATTATTTTTTCAGTGGTTTTAACCACTTGTTTTAAACCTATTCTCTCAAAAGTACCAAATTTATAAATTATTTTTGGGTCTATTTTAGGAATAGTCTATTTATTAAGCAAATCAAGATTTTGAGGAATATCATACTCCTCTTCGACACTGTTTTTAACAGTATCTGTATTTCTTATGATATTCATCATAAGAGATTTGTGTTGAATAATATCATTTACCAAGATCATAATACCATGGCTCTGATACCATTTATTGACAGGACTTTTACATAAAATTAAACTTTTTTATGTTTTTGGTGAGTACCACGAACTAAAATCTTGAACACTATACATGGATCGTTTTACAGAATTAAAAACTGTCAAGGGATTTAGTTCTTAACCAGTCATGGAGGCAAGCCCTAAAAACGCCGAAAATATGGCAACAAAATGGGCGAATCCAGACTTCGGTGTTAAACCTAATCCCTGCCTGTTTTTATTCAAACCATCTCAGAAATCAAAATTTTCGTTCCTGGTACTCTTTTTTTTTTTTTTTTTTCAATCTCATTTTTGAGATTATAAATCTCTATTGCTAAATCATTAGCATTTGCTGGGGTTTTCCCAACCTGCTTTTGTTTTAGCATCCTTTTTACTTCAGCCATAGTTTTTTAATATATTTATAAAAATTATAGTATGTTAAAAAATAATTTATGGTAGTGTGTGCAGTATATAATTAAAATATTATTAATAATATATAAATATATTTGCATAACTTTATAAATACTAATTTAATTTTTTATTTATAATAATATTAATTATGTTTAATATATTTATAAAAATTATAGTATGTTAAAAAATAATTTTTATAATTAAATAAATAAAAATTTAAATTATTAAGAAATTTAGATAGGAAGTAAGAGAAAAAAGAGAGAGAAAATAAAGAAGGGAGAAAAATAACGAGAAAAAGTGAGGAGAAAAAGATATAAATATTTAAATTAATTAATTGTAGTTTAAAATAGAAAGAGTGACCAAATGGATAGAGACATTTTATATAATATAGTATATATATAGATAGTATAGATAAATATCAAAATAAACATTAAATCTTACCCAAAAAAAAAAACAAAATAAACATTAATGTTTCAAGCATTCCCAAAATAGGGAAAAATAAATTAGCACTTTAAATTTAATGATAACTAGTAACAAAGTTCAAATCTGATCAGCTTTTTGTTAAAAAAACAAAAAAGATATCATCTTTTTTGCCCGTCGGTCAGCTCAAAGTCCAGGTCAGTTCTGTTCTGTGTGGCGACGTACGCATTTCTCTTCGCAAAACACCTCCCTCCATATCTTGTTACGCTTTCAGTCTCAGCTCTCGGTCCCTTCAAAAACCCTAAGGATTTTTTTTTTAATTGTTTCTTCTTAATTTTATTTTGGCCAAATTTCGATTACGATGTTCTTCTTCAATTCCAGACTCTGCGGAATCCATCAGGTCACTGCACATTTCATTTATTATCTATTGAATTGAAAAAATTGATTCATTGTTTGTCCCCCATTCAGTTCAGTGTCTGACCACTACTGCGGAGTGTTTTTCATGAAATTTGAAATGCCGATCATATTACAACTTTTCAGATTTGATATTTGTTGGATGAGTTCTTATGCTTTTGACGTTTTCTTTAACGTGTTTGTTTGTAATTCATCTGTTTGATCACTGGTCGGTATGTACAATTTCAGTGATTGCGGTCATTTCTGCTGCTATGTGCAATTATGGATCAATTTGAAGTCAATTGCAATACGCTTTTAGAGTTTAATATACCAGTCAGAAGAACGTGTAAAGTTGCTTTCCGAAAAAAGAAACACTAGGAGTAAAGTAGAGTTGTAGCTTCCTACTGGTCTATTTCTTAGATTAATAGAATTTCTCTGTTGAAGTAAGTACTGCTTGTGCCAGTGGCCCATTTGATCTGAAACAATTCAAAAGACTAGTTTAAGCTAAACCAGAATTTCATCATGCAGTTCATGTGATACGTTATGGTTTTGTAGGAAATATCAGAGGTGTATTCATTAAGAACGTCCAACCTAGATGGTAATGGGTATAGGATGTGTCGGATGTGATGCAGCTAACTATGTGAAAAGTGATCTATCTTTAAATAAACTAAATATTATAATTACGTATGATGTGTGCCTGACACTTCTATTGGAATAAAGTACAAGCCATCTCTAGTGTTGGTCACAATCTCAGCTGTATGCTAGAATGTCAGATCTCAGATGAGAAACTCCTGACTGATTTTTGACTCTGTACTCTCTCTCCATGCAGGGAGCTCTCAAGTGATATGCACTGTGGGCCTGTGGCAAAAACTGCTATCGTCATGGCTCTTCTGAATTGATCTTCCATCAAGTCCTGAGCAATGCAATTAATACAACATGATAGTCGAACTAGTGATGCTTCAGAAACAGAACCAATTTTATCTCATTCAAGCACATCAGAAGAATTAGAAGAATCATCTTCCTCAATTGAAATAACTGTGGGCGTTGATTCTTCAATAGCTCCAGCTGGTCCATCTCTTCCTGATATTGAGGAGGATATTGCTCTAGTGCGTGCAGACCAACCACAGTGCAGAATATGCCTCGATATTGAAGGTCCTTCTCTGTCATTTGCAATCATATTAGATAAATTTATTTTGATAACCTAGATACTATCGTGGGAAACACTTATGTCCTTTATTTATTCCAATTGTAACAAAGATGATGAAGACACCCGTGATTTTAGATGAGTTTAAGATTTTTGCTTCAGATGGCTGGGGATTTATCTTTTTTTTGCTCATTCTATTCAGGAGAGGATTTAATTGCACCATGCCATTGTAAAGGCACCCAAAAGTATGTCCACAGGTCATGTCTTGATAATTGGAGGTCAACAAAGGTATATTGCTTAACTTTCTTTGTTCCGTACTTTTTCGTAATGATCTCCTATACATTTTTGTAATCTCTCATTCACTAGCTAGCTGGTGTTTCAAAACATTAGTGTCAGAATGTGCCAGTGATCTGTACATTTTTTAGGGGAGAACAATTTCAAGTATTCTTGGAAATCCATCCAAAGATTGTACAATTATTTGCTTGATTTGTTGGACTAGGGCATGATAAAATTCATCCGGTGAGTGGTGAAATGAGCCATATATATTGTATTTTAATACATCTCTACTTGAAACCAAGACACATTGCAAGTCTCGATTATTTACATGAATTAAGTGAATGAATAGGGTGCTTTCTCCAGTTTCTATTTTTTAAGACTGCCTTCCCTTCTTCTAAACCAACCTTTTTCAGTTTATTTTTCTTTTCCAGTTCATTATTCATGACTTGTTGTCATTTATATCAGGTTTAGTTTTGAATTTTGTTACTTGTTATGTGTTTTACTTCATACTCTATATATGGCACATAATTTATGCTCAACCAGTTCATTTTGTTTCCTGATGTTTATTGAGCATCCTTAGTATATGACTCATGGATATTGTTCAGGTGAATGCGTAATGCAGTTAGTATATTTGGAAAATGTTGAATATTTGCTTTTGAATAATAAGTTGGTGTTGAGAACACATTACGACAATGTTTCATAATAAATGAGCCCCTTGAACCCCCTCTCCCCACTCAAAAAAAGAAAATAGTAATAGAAATTGTAATGTTTTATATGTGATAAAGTATTCTTGTATTCTCGAAGTCAAAGGGAGGTAGATTATATATACAACTTACAAGAGCCCTAACTATGAAGAAAAACCGATGTGGGATAGTCAATACTAACTAAGTTACTCACCTAACACTTACACAGCATATATACATTTACACAAAAACATACTCTTAACACTCCCCCTCAAAGATGTTTCAAATGAAAAGAATGTGTGAATTGCTCTATGGATTGATCCAACTCCTCCTTCAAAATCTTATGTGAAGAGGATACTCCACATTTAACACTGACACTTCTCTATCAATACTACTTCCAGTACCATATTCTTATTTTCAAATAAAGAGTTAATACTATTACATGAATTCACTCTATATTGTATAGAAAAATTTGTGATTGTTCATCTGCCTTTCCCAATTCAGGAGGGCTTTGCTTTTGCTCACTGTACAGAATGCAGAGCAAAGTTTATATTGCGTGCCAATCTCCCTCCTGACCGTTGGTGGTTGAGGTTAAAGTTTCAGTTTCTTGTTGCAAGGGACCATGCAGTCATTTTTGTTATCGTTCAGCTGGTACGGAACACTTCTTTTCTTGGATTTTGAAATTGAACTATTTATTCTGCTCAAGAAAATAATGTGTTGGTTTCTGCATCCATTTCTTCTGTATTTGGTTGGTTATTATGTTGTCATTGAAATAACTACAAGGACATAGATGGACTTTATCGAACTCAGAAAATGAAGAAACAGAAACTATTTCATCATCTCTTATTATCATGTATGTAGAGGATCTTAGTTTTGATCATTTCTGTCTCCATTCATGTACCTTGTGTATATTGCATGACGGAAAATGGTCCAGCTCTCTAAATTTCTAAAGACTGCAACCTGTTAGGACTTGATGTACTCATTATTTAGAGTCTTACTAGTTACAAAATTAAAATTTACAAGCACGGGACAAGTTGGCAACTGCTCATACCATGTGATATTGCCGATGTGCCTCTGAGCTGCAATTTATTTTAAAACATACTTTTTACAGAATGTAAAATATGCCTTTTTACCTTCTGATATTGCTCTCTCATATCGAGAGATATAGGATTGGAATTCTCTAGAATACAAGTTTGCAGTGATTGTGGCTTTTAATGCTATTTTGTAAAGGTGAATCGTATCTCTAATTTACCGTACTTATGCGTCATTTTAGTTTGCTGTAACAGCTCATGCAATGAACCCTTCAAGTTGCTGCTTACGCCATTGATTTCAAGGGGTCAACATTGGGTGTTTAGTATGTCTTGTTAATAATATTTACTAAAACTTCCCTTAGATTGTTGCATTTCTAGGTGTGCTGGTGTACAAATTTTATGGAGAAGAACTTCGGGAAATGTTTGGTTATGAAGAACACCCATATGGATTTTATACTATGGCAGGTAAATGCACTCTTATCTTTTTGACTTTTTCCAAAAAAGCTTTTGATCCTTATATGGACAGCTGTGTAAAAATCTTTAGAGGCTGTAACTTTGATGAAATATTGGAAAAAATGTGAATCTGATAATTTTGTTTATGTTGCACTTTTTCTTTTTTAATTCGATCCTTGTCATTGCAAGGAGTCGAACCCTAGACCTCCACATCTGAAGTAATATCTGGTGGCCACTGGGTCAAACCCCAATGATTTTGTTTCTGTTGCACTTCTTTCCTTGTGTTCTTATCACGCCATTTGATTCATGCAACTTTGAAGTTTTGCAGTTTTGGCAATTGTGTTGGTGGGTCTGCTCTATGGCTTCTTCATTGCAATAATATGTGGACAGAGGATCAATGAACGCCACTACCATGTTCTTGCCAAGCAAGAACTCACAAAGGTTTAGTATTTCACAGTTCAATAGTGACCTGATTGTTCGTACATTATACTTATGGAAAATAATGGGAGATCAGATCAATGGATTGCATTTCAAGGCAGAAGCTAGATATCAATAAAATCCCTGATTTGGGAATTGTTTTCTTGTTTACATCTCATGAAATACGTCTTGAGTTGAGAGTAATATGTCTAGGTTAAAATTTCTTTATTTTTTTTGGTCGGAGTCTTCTGTTTTCTATTGCATTTACCAAGTGGATATTAATTGGAATTGGATTATTTTTGTTTCCCCAGGAGTATGTGGTAGAAGACCGAGAGGCTCATAAAGATGTCTCAGAACTTGATCCTAGCCATGTCACTGAGCTAAGAATGCTGGGCCTCTATTAAGATCAGTACAACAACTGTGAGTGCTTAAATGCAATTCTCTAAGATTGGAGAAAGACAACTTTCTGTTTCTAATTAATTCTTATAGTGTTTCATTCGTGTGGAAAAAGAGATTTTATTTTTGTGATCAAAATCCACTTTGCAACATTAGTTTAATTGCTTGTATAAAAAAGAAACCACCACATATTTATGTTGTCAAGTTTCTCTGCTCCTCATATTCCCGATTAAAATCCACTTTGCAACATAGTTTTTTTATTGCTTGTTTAAAAAAGAAACCACATTTATCTTGTGAAGTTTCTCTGCTCCTCATATGTAATCTCAAATTCGTAGGTAATTTACTCGCCTGACATGAGCACCTTGTATTGATGATGTGTAAATCTTTACTCCTTTTCATATAACTTCTTATTTAAGTTGAGGAAACAGAGGTAATCAGCGCAACTTAAGAAATATTTTAAACACAGGCAATCAGCGAAACTTAAATATATAAACAATGATCTTATTCTACTGCCAAAAATAAATTGAAAGGGATCCAAATATAGAGACGGAAACCACACCACGCCATTATCTCGTAAAGACTGATTCCTAACAACCCTTAAGCCTGTAAAAAATAGGCTAATATATATATACCTAAAATAAACTTCACACATATTTCTTCCTGTGCTAACTATTCTTATATACAAGTCATTCATAACCTATGCCATTTAAACATATTTACATTTATACAAGATTTGCAATACTGTAGCTTCACCAAAACAGTCTGGCAGAAATTCACCCTTGTACAGTCCAGTGAGCCTTACACCTTGTTAATCCACATGAGACGAAGGTATATCTGCATTCCAGAGAACAACAAACTCAATAACAACGGATTCGTAATCAACAAACTAAGAATTAAATTCTTTGTCAACTAGGCAATGTTTAGGTCAGATCACAAAATTTTCAACAGAAATGTTTCAGACAGGGATAACTGTGAAATATTGTGCCTCATCATCCGCTAACACTGGAAACCTAATAGATTAGGATTACTAGGAAGGCTAATATTTAATATGAAAAAAGTATAGCAAATACCATGGTTGAGAATGCTGAATACACTGTATCCAATCTTCTTTGAAATTTATTACAAGAAAAGTGAAAACTTCATCATGAAATAAAGAGGAACCCTAAATATGAGTCTTGGCAAACTTCCTTGTCAGATTTACAAACTTTCAGCACAAATTATCAGACAGGGATAACTGTAAATTAGTATTTCTCATCATTCATGGAAGTTGCACACTCGTGAAATAATTAAAGAATAAACATAAATTATATGGAGCAAATAAAAAAGGTCTTTTTGAAAATATTCATAGACGAAGCCTCAGTCCGTCCTAGTTCAAATGCATTCATCATTATAAATCGCATTCTGGTTAGATACCAAAACTAATCATCACAGGCTTCACCATGAGCTCAAATTAAGGCTCTAATTAAACAAGAAACAAAAAAAAAATAAAGGCCAGAAACTGCACACAAAAGAATCAATTAGAGTGATGCGAATAGAAAATTAAGAAAACGCGGGTACAGAGACATCAGATCTTCCTATTCAGCTAAGCATCATCGCACCCAAACAAATTGAGCGCTCCACTCTGCAAAGTACATCATTTGCCCCAATTTTTAATGTCATGTAGACGAGAAACACCACGAAATATAGAAAAGGCAGATAAAATAACCAATGTATACCATCGTGAATGTAAAACGCGGAGGAGGGCCAACCCTGCAACGTCATCAAAGATAAATTCTCCTCATCTGTAAGCGAATTGGCGAGCTTGTGAACAACCTCAGCAACGCCGTACGAGGTCCGTCGAGGCGGAACCCAATATGAGGCTCCGGGAACGAAGGGCAGCCAATCCGGTTTGGATCTCTTAACAATGATACTGTGGATCGCTTCCTCAATCCTCTCCACCGCCCTAGCCTCCGCCTCCGAAATCGTGGGGGGGCTCTCAGGCTGAGCGGAGAGACGGCGGATACCTCTTATCTTGGCGGCGGAGTTAAAGGCGGTAGTTCGAATTAGGGTTTGAGAGAGAAAATGAGCCATTGCAATATTGTAAAAAGTTGAAATAGGTGGGGTGCTATATATAGACTCAAGAAATGAACGAAAGGTGAAATGTAATATTTATTAATTAGTTAAGGGTGTATTTTGTAATTTACACAAAGTTAGCTAGGGCTGAGCTGGACAAGCCTGTGCTCGGTTTGTATATGTTTTCAGTGGTAGGCCCAAGGAGCCATACTTTATGATTTGGCCCAATCAAAAAGTGGCCCATTAAGCTAAATTTTGAGAGAAGAAATTTCATCTTCAATTTATTTATTTATTTATACCAAGGCAAGGAATTATTATTTTGACCAAAATCACCCTACAAATTCCCCTCTAGGGTACAGATCTCATTCCAATTTTCTCGCATTCAGAGAGAGAGAGAGAGAGAGAGAGAGAGAGAGAGAGAGAGATGGCTATGAGAGCATTCTACAACGAGATCAAGGGAATGAAGGTGAAGGAGTTGCCGGCTCACATCAAGCCTATGTTCACCATCGGTTACCTCAAGAACAGCTTCAAGCGTGGCCTCGACACTTATCACGCCAAGTACATCGAGACCAGCTCCGTCGAGCCCCTCTATCACATCTGCTTCGGCGGGATGATCTTCTCCTACCTCGTTGCCCTGCCAGAGGAGCGCCGACACCTCGAACACCAGCAGCAACACGGTGGTCATTGATCCGACACCGTATAAGGTACCCCTAAAACCTATTTGATTTCGTTTGTGAATTTTTTTTTTTTTTTACCGTTATGCAAATGGATTCGTTTGAATGCCAGCTTCCCATTTTGCGATCTGCTATGCCCTTTATTTTGTTTCTTGGCCTTTGCTGTGTATATTAGCTTGTGTTTGTTTCTTTTGAATTAGCTGTGAATATTTATATATCTATATGTTGTATGTACTTTTACTTATGATAGATGTATTGTATGTGAAGAGTGGTACTGGTGGTTAAAGTATGTCTTGTTCAATAAGCATGTAAATTTGAGGAATTCATTAGGAAGATTTACCTAATTTATCTGTTTCCCTTTGTAGTTATTCCCCACATAACTGATACTTACCAGCTGAATTTCTTTCTAGTCTTCGATTACTTTCCAGCATAACAACATATATGCTTAAATCCAAGTTGTATGTGGGTTGATTATGAGGATGATGGGACTTAGTATTGTAGGCTATTTGGCATGTTGTACAGTTAGCATCATTTTCTGCATTTCTTGGTTAAATTTTGAACCTAATTCTTCAGCGAAATTAGTTCAAAATTAGAAGTGCAATGCGGCAATAAGGATTCTAACTTACCTTCTCAATTGAATAAAGGCGCAATATGATGTTGGTTTTGTAGCACCCCTTAGGAGTGTGTGTATCGGGTCGGCTTTCGGGTTTTTTACCCGACCCAATGGGGTCGGGTTTTTTTTGTTTTTTGGGTAGGAAAATCCTACCCGATCGGGTACCCGAAACCCGATATTTAATTATATTATAAAAAAAATATTAAATTATCCATTAATTCTCTTATTCATTTCTGTGTATCACCCTATCTCTCTCTAGAAAAATTCTGCCCTAATTCTCTTATGCAGTCAAGAAAAATTACTCCGCCATATCTCTCTCAAAATTGTTCAATCCCGCCGATAATCTTCTCACCGGCGCTGCTCTGGCCGGCGTAACTCGTAAGGTCCTTACCTGACTGTATAATGCATACATATATTTTCTGTCTTGTTCATAAAAGGAAAAGGCGAAATGTGGTCGCAAAGATGATATACGCAGAGATTCCACTTCTACCCACTGTGGATATGATCTATTACAGACAAGACAACCTAAAGAAAAATTTACTACAAAAGCTAAGAGTGAAAAGCAGATAACAGAACTGAAACCTCCGCCCCTCTTCCCTGCTTTTTTATCTGAATATTCTTATTAAAATATTTGCATTATATAAAAAAAAAAACTCGGGTACCCGAAACCCGACCCAACAATATCTGGTACCCGAAATTATATCGGGTCGAGTTCGGGTAGCTAAATTGCTACCCGAAATTTTCGGGTACCCGACCCGAACTACCCGAATTCCGAATACCCGACCCGACGCCCACCCCTAGCACCCCTTATGTAATCGAGTATTATGGAAGAGTAGCAATAGCTACCTTGTATGTATTTTTCATTTAACAAGGTAATCCTGGTGGCAGTGTCTTCTCTTTCACTGCTAATCATGTATAACCATTGCATAACTAATCATCAATCTATTGGGATTACTATTAGAATTAACTTCTGACTGTTTATGACACATTTGGTTTGTAGTTAAGTGAATGAACTTTAAATATTGAAGTTCATTATTCAGCTGAATGCATAAAACAGGTGCTAAGAATATGATTGATCGACATATTGTGCATATTACAGCCTGGAATCTTGAGCAGCATGTATATCCACTCCCTACATTTGTTGTGAAGCCTGTGGTTCGTGAAAGCCTTTGAGTTGTTCTGCATGGGACTTGCATTTCCTGGTTATATTTGCATCCTGTTCTTTAGCATGATTAGGCCAGAGTACAGAAGCTATAGTTTTAATAAATTTTGTGGAATATTACGTAGGATATCCTTGTGGATATGAGTTGGTTTTTTAGGACAATGAATTGTTTATCTTAACAAGTTTTTACCTTGTGAATGCAGGCAGCTTCAACCAAATGCATGCATGCGTTACGGAGGAAGCTGTAAAATTTCTTGATTGTGTTTTTTGTCTTACATGTCCGTATTGGGTGATTTAACAAAATGCGTGGGAAGAACAAACCAAACCTCTTCAAATAAATATGTGAATCTTTTTTGTTGAACATGATATTTTCAATGTTGGGATATGCAGGATGTACTTGTTTCTTAGAAATGCCTTGCAACTTGTTTCAATAAAACCAGTTGGGATAGTTCGTTTGTTGAAAAAATGTTGAACCCATTTCAGTTTATTTTATTCATGACTATGACTCCAAGCAAATGAGGCATAATGTTTTCAGATTAATCACGTACCAAGTAATCACGCAGCAACGAGCTCAAATATAGTAACACAACTCACTCATGAAACTATGATAGGATAATGAATAAACGTAATCCATAAGTATACAATTTCAATTTAATACCTGATGGATGACTAAATAATTTGTGATTTCATCTGACCAAAAAAAATAAAAAAATTGTGATTTCAGATCTTCTTTCTTTCACATAGTTGTGAATTGTGATCCCTAATCTAATCAATGCAACATAGTTTTATTGCTTGTTTAAAAAAGAAACCACATTTTTATGTGCTCCCCATATTCCCGATTATATGATCTCAAATTTGCATTGGAAATGTACTAGACTGAAATGAACACCTTGTCCAAATTTCAAAATTGTATTGATGATGTGTAAATGTTTTCTCCTTTTCATATATATACCTTCAGCGCAACTTAAGAAATATTATTTTAAGGCGTATGAATTTGAGGTAACACACACAGGCAGTCAGCGCGCAACCAACTTAAGAGCCAATAGACATAAAAAAGTATGATAAAAGGCAGAAGCAAAATATAAAGGCAAAAGGAAAGAATAATTTTATTCATCTAATCTCCTGGAGAGGAGATAAGATTAAATAAACTAATCTCCTCAAAGAAACAACTTAACTTTATCTAATAAAGTAGAAGATGTCAACAATGATCTTATTTTTATTTTACTGCGAAAAATAAACTGAAATGGATTCTAATATAAATAGCCTAATTTAGGCTTATCTAGATGATCTGGTACATTTTCAAAGCAAACGATGTCATTATCCCCAACAAATCTAAAGTCTGGATCTTCCCAGTCTACCACGTAGATGGTCTGATAACCCACATGAGATGTACTGTCTGGTACAAAAAAAAAAAGGTATATCTGCCAGTCTTCACAGTAATACTCCATAAGAGATGTAAATACATCTGCATTCGAAAGAACACATAAACTCAATCACAACGGAGGGATTCATAGTCAACAAACTAAGAATTAAATTCTTTGTCAACTAGACAATGTTTGGGTCAGATCACAAAATTTTCAACAGAAATGTATGTTTCAGACATACAGGGATGACAACTGTGAAATATTTTGATATTTATTACAAGAAAAGTGAAGATTCGATTCCATGATGAAATAAAGAGGGAGGGACGAGTCTTTGCAAACTTAATTCCTTGTCAGATTACAAAATTTCAGCACAAATGATCAGACAGACAGGCTTCATCATGTGCTAGATTTTACGATCTAATTAAACAAGAAAAAATAAAGACAGACAGACAGACAGACAGACAGAACAACAAAAAAAAAGAATTAAGGCCAGAAACAGCACCCAAAAGAAGCGAAGCAATATTAGAAGTCAGATGCGAATAGAAAATTTTAAGAAAACGCGCGCGCGTACATCATTTTTGATGTCTGTCATGTAGACGAAAAACACCACGAAATATAGAAAAAGCAGATAAAAAAACCAATGTATAACATCGAAGGCGGAGGAGGGCCAACCCTGCATTATCGTGAGAGGTAAATTCTCCTTAACGGTAAGCGAATTCGCGAGAGAGCGAGCAACCTTGGAAACGCCGTACGAGGTCCGGGGCGGAACCCAATAGGAGGCTCCGGGAACGAAGGGCAGCCAATCCGGTTTGGATCTCATAACGATTTGACTGTAGATAGAGTCCTCCAGCGCCTCCGCCTCCGAAATCGTGGGTTCCGCCGTGAGGGGGCTCTCAGGCTGAGCGGAGAGACGGCGGATACCTCCTCCTCTTGTCTTGGCGCGGTGGTTCGAATTAGATTTAGGGTTTGAGAGAGAAAGCGAGCCATTGCAGTATTGAAAAAAGTTGAAATAGGCGTGGCGGTGCTATAAATAAATCCTATAACACAACCAACTCACTCATGAAACCCAACTATGATAGGGTGATCAATGCAATGCAATCTGTGTAGTATGAGATTATAGGGACGGAGGGAGGGCTCCAATCCAAACAGAATTAAGTTTAGACAACCGGGCCGGGCGTCAAGAATGTAACAAAACCAAACCCTATCCCACAAAAATGTAAATTGAAATCACAATAATTAAAGATACAACATTTCAAATGCTTAAAAGCAAAGGAATTCCCTAATGAAAATCATATCTTCTACCTACAGCTCTCAAAATCCCGTCTTTCTACTTCTTCTCTTACCCAATATTGCATTTCATCTTTGTTTACTCACTATGATTGTATCATAAATTAATTTGTAACCATATTACATTACCTTTTTTTTGGTTGAAAGAGAAACTTCTTACTACATTACTGTTACGCCATACTTTGACGAGTTTAATATTTCTTGATCATAATCGTGTAAAACGCAATATACTAAGTATTTACAATTTTGTAGTACATGTGGTTGTTAAATTATTTAAATCATATCCCAACTAGATAATATTATGTTAATTATTATCTTTGTAAATTATGGATCAGATTTTAAAATTTTCAACCATATATCGTATTGGAATCTAATCTATAAGTTGTCTTTTAGGTTAAACTTTAACTGTTCAACTCTTATGGTTTGAAAACTATTGATGATCGAAAAACTTGCATTTCAGAAATAGTGTTATCTCTATTTTACACGAAAGTAGCAAATTAAATTCCGAGATTTAAAATGTAATTTAACAAACCTTATGTTTTCAAATAATTTACAAAAAAAACCCCGACTCATATGTTTTTGGTACATGCGCACTGACTGCGGCTGTGCAAGCACTTTTGACTGTGTAATAAGATAAATACCTTAATGACCTTATACATATGCATATTCTATTTCCCTATAGTAGAACCCTAGTTCTTCCTCTTATTTCTTGTTGGAGATTAAGAAAATGGCTTCTCAATCAACATATAATATTTTATTTATCCACTAATGAAACAATAGTCTATAAACCAACTTTTTTAATTAATGTAGTTTTTTTAACCAGCTTTTCAACTTTATCTCTTTTTAAAAACACTGTGAAATAGGCAAAATTTTTAACATCATTTCTGCACTAATTGAACTTGTAAAATGACCTGATTTATTTTACAAAACGCACCCAGAAATTAAAAAGCAAGATTTTACAACATTAAAACCCATTTACGTGGAGTTCTATCTTCTAGGACCGCAAATCGGGAAAACCAGCAACAGAGTTTTCAATGCAACTCAAAAACGAACCTTACTTGTGCGGGGATAAGATTTTTTTATCAATTTGTTGCAGAAATCAAAAGTTAAAAGCTAGAGTTTTTTAATTACTCTCAAAAGGAAAGACATGGGTTTTGCCTCCAAAACGTAATGAGCATAGAGAGAGTAAACGTGATCTGATTATTTTACTAATACAAAATGGCAAAGTAGTAAAATCAAGAGAAGACTTAAGGGGACAGTGAGCAAATTACTTAAATTCGTAGGATTTTTCTAGTCACATTTTATATCCCAGGATTTTTTTAGTATTTTGGTAAAATATAGGGTTTTAAAAGCATATAGTTCGTAAGAGTAGCTTAATTTGCAATTTAGAACACACAAAAAAGATCATGTACTTGAAAGGAAATAGTGTTAATGTGTTATCCTCCATACCCACATTTATAACTCCACGCAACATGGAGGACTAACCTGCAAAATACCATCAAATAAATCAGTAAATCACAGTGTACGAGTGAAGCGAGACCAGACTATGCTCAGAAAGTGGAAGGTGTGTTTTTTCGCCTTTTCAACTCTCTCTCTCTCTCTATTTTCAAAAAAAAAAACTCTCTCTCTCTCTCTCTCCAACCCAATTACTGCTCCTGTTCATGTAACCAATTCCATCATATGAGAGAAAATCCTTTTAGTCTTTGCTATAATTTATTTATTTTTTCTCCTGTAATCGATGTTTGGATGTTACAGGGCAAGACAGACAACTCACCAGTCGTTGCGGCTGTCTCAAGTCTCAATACTCCAAATTTTAAGCACTTTTAGAGAGAGAAAGCACTAGAAATTTTGCGGTTTGGTGATGGGATCGCACCAGAATCCCAAGTAACAACGACCTTTCCGTATCATTCATATATGCATACCAGACGCACACTATTTGTCCCTTAATCTCCTTTGCTGTCGTCTTCAGGTACTGCTACTTTTCCCCTTTTTCATCCTTGAAAGAAATTTGTTGTTTTCTATTATTGTTTCTCATTCAATATTTGATTTGACAGGATTTGCAATTTTACAAATGCTGTTTTGGGTATTTGAAATGAATAAATTTAGGGGGAGAATTAATACTTGATGGGATTTTTCTTCAAAACACGGAATTTTAATTTCAAACATATTCAGTTCCGTGTCAAACAAAAAATCGTAGCTTTTTTGTTAAATATCTGTTTATTTCCAGTTTCTATGCCTTCGCTTGTTTATTTGCTCCAAATGGTGAAGTGGGGTATCTGCTATTTTGCTGACCTAAGTGGTATTAATCACAGTTCAATCATACAAGTATTTTTTCTTGATGGTTCATTGTGTTGGATTATTTCTTGTTAGATTTCTTGATTTGGAGTTGTAGAAAATACTTGTTCGGACTTACAGCAGAGAATCAACTCGGTCCTGCCCTGAATTTGGGATTCCTGATTGTTTCTTTTTATGTTTGTGTAGACTAATCTGAATTTGTGCGTAAGAAAATTTGATATGCATCCGTTCCTTGTTTTCTGCAAACTTGCATCAGGTGTTGTCCTTAAATGGATCATTCAGAACAACTCAAAATGGATGTACACAAAAAAGATTTTGTTGTTTTCTGTTTCACATGTGCTGGTGACGCAGTATTGGTTTAAGATTTAAACTATATATCCACTCCTGTTTTTGGAAAATTCTGGTGTTATTGATATTATGGCAGTCTTTTTTTATCAGAGATATGGTGAAACCTGCTCATTTTCTCAAATCATTTGGTTGATGCTGCTTATCATATAGTTTGTTAATATCTCTTTCTTTGAAGTGGTTGCTTGATATCTCTTTGTTTGTATACCGTTAACTTGCATGTTAAGTATCTTGTTGAAAATTATGTCTGTTCCCTACATGCAGTTTCTACATCTTGTTTGACGTACCCCTTTCTTCCACGTGTTTATACCTCGTGGTGTCCCAAAAAGTAAAAATATTATAGCAATTTATTGGCTGTTAACTTACAGTTGGCTGGGTTTCCTTGACTGCATTTATTGAAGTTTGTCCCAACGGTCTTTTTTCGTTTTTTTTCCATCCTTTTTTCCCAGGTAATATAATCTTTTTCGCCTTCACAACTGTATATAATACCTTACCCTAACATTTCTTATTTAAGCGAAAGAGAACAGCTCTTGTTGCAACTCATCAAATCATGAACTGCCCCATTGTTCTCCATTTATGTGTATGCTTGTCATTCCTTTGATGATTCTCATATCATTAAGAGATTTATCCAATTTATTCCTCAAGAAACTGATTTTCATAGATTCCCTTTGTGTTGTTCAGAGGCCTGAACCATCAATAGTGTAATTGCAGAATCATTTTCTCCATAAGGAATCGTGATGGGGTCTAGATTCCCGTCTCATCAGCTCAGCAATGGCCTCTACGTATCGGGTCGTCCAGAACAGCCCAAAGAAAGAGCACCAACCATGAGCTCAGTTGCCATGCCCTACACTGGTGGGGACATCAAAAAGTCAGGTAAGCTGGGTCCGAGCCAAGGGGGTGTCGGCCCCCCCCCCCCCCCCAACCAAAACCCACAAAAGCTAATGTATTTTAATTAAAATGGGTTAGTTATATGTAGCCTATCGTGAGATTCATTAATCACAACTCGTACCCCATTTTTTAAAAGTATTACTACTACCTCCCACAAGTTTGAAATATTACAACTAAACCCCCATGATATAAAGAATATCACAACTAACCCCTCATGAGTTTGAAATATTACCTCAGAAATCTACTAAATTAGGGCACAAAATTTTTCTTGGCTATGGAGAGGTTAATTTGGTTACTTTACTCCATAAATCTGACGGAAAATGTCAGGATCCCTAACCAAAGCATATGGAAGGATCAATTTGTAATACATAGTCAAAGTACAGGGAGTCTAGTTGTAATTTCCCATAGTACTGGGGGTCTAGATGTAATTCACCCTTTCTATTAAATGGTAAAATTGCCTTTATATTCTGTAAAAATTTAATTTTTGTCCCCCAAGCAAAACTTTTTTGGCTCCATCTTTATAGGTGAGCTGGGGAAGATGTTTGACATTCCTGGAGATGGGTCAAAATCTAGAAAATCAGGTCCTATTACAAATGCTCCTTTGAGATCTGCTTCACATTCAGGACCTATAAACCCTAATGCTGCAGCTAGGTCAAGCTATTCTACTTCCGGCCCTGTAGGAATATCAGTTTCTACTTCAATGAAAAAGTCAAACTCTGGTCCACTGAACAAACATGGTGAACCAATCAAGAAATCTTCAGGCCCACAATCCGGTGGAGTAACACCTGTAAACCGCCAACATTCTGGGCCCCAACCACCCATTTTGCCTGCAACAGGTCTCATTACATCTGGGCCCATCTCATCTGGACCGTTGAATTCATCTGGGGCCCCACGAAAGGTGTCTGGGCCGTTGGATTCGAGTGGATTGATGAAAGCTCCTGGTTCTTCTGTTGCTAACCAGCAGGGTGTGACAACTCTGGGTCAAGATGATGAGTACTCCTTTAAAAGGAACCTTCCAAGAGCTATTTTGTGGGCAGTTATTATGCTTTTTGTGATGGGCTTCATTGCTGGGGGTTTTATACTTGGAGCGGTTCATAATGCTGTTCTTCTTCTTGTTGTTACTGTTTTGTTCTGCATGATTGCTGCTTTGTTTGTGTGGAATTCTTGTTGGGGAAGAAAAGCTGTTGTTGGATACATTGCTTGTTATCCTGATTCTGAACTGAGAACTGCCAAAAATGGGCAGTACGTCAAGGTTTCTGGGGTATGTGATTTTTATTATAAGGCAATGTATTATATTCTTTTTATATTTAAGGGCGAATTACATCTTCTGCCCCTAAGGTTTGATCTAATTACAATTTAGTCCTCTATTTTCAGAAATCACAAAAAACTCTCTGACATTTCACTTTATTACATAAAACTCCTTGTAATAGTCTGATATTTTGCATTTTTTTGGCTTCATGTATAGTTTCAGGGAGTTTTTTAATGATAAAGTGAAATATCAGGGAGTTTATTGTAATTCTGAACACAGAGAAACTAAATTGTAATTAGGGAAAGCCTCAGGGATAGTAGCTGTAATTCACCCTATATTATATAGGTAATGGCCGGGCTTTAATTCCTGATTGAAAAGTGGTGATTGACTAGCTTATTTATTGCCTGTTCTATTAACGTAAGAGAAGAAACGATCATCAGTTTATGGAACTTTTAAAACCATGTGGCAATATCTTCTTTCTAAAAGATATCGGAATTTTAGGGTGGTTGATATGCTAATTTACATGAACTTTCACATATTCCTGTTACCATGCAAAACTTCATTTATTTTCAGTCTTCTGTATTTTATATTCTTAATGCATTGTAATTACATTGGGAAGGTGGTCACTTGTGGAAATATTCCCCTGAAATCCTCATTTGGAAAAGTCCCTCGATGCGTATATACTTCTACAAGTTTATATGAATACAGAGGATTGGATTCCAAAGCTGCAAATCCCACACATCGTTGTTTCACATGGGGGCTTAGACATACAGAGGTATATCCACTTTTGCACTCATTTCTACATTGGCTTAGAGCTTCAAATGGGCTCGTGGTGTTGGTGAAGATGACGCAATGTTTAACTGGAAACTTCCTCTTCCCTGATTGGTGCAGAAGCATGTGGTGGACTTTTACATCTCTGATTTCCAATCTGGACTTAGAGCATTGGTGAAAGCTGGCTATGGCGCAAGAGTAACTCCTTATGTGGATGAAACTGTTTCCATTGATGTTGATCCTTTAGACAAAGAATCTTCTCCAGAATTTGTCCGGTGGTTGGCTGAAAGGAATCTTTCAAGCGATGATCGAATAATGCGACTAAAAGAAGGGTAAAAGGAAAAGAAAAAAACATTCTTTTAGGGCGAATTAAAATTAATAAACCAAAGGTTTGACAAAATTACAGAATATTTCCTCTGTTTTTCGTGTATCACAAAAGAAAAGAAAAGAAAAGAAAACTGAGGTTTCATGACTTGTCTCCTGCAGTGTATCACTGTAAGAGTCAATGTGGTTTAAAGCCTAATTGATACTGGTCGAAGCCTTCTTCGCCACAATTTTCACAAATTTACATGAATAATAAGGATATCTCAGTTTTTTTTTCTTCTTCTTAAATAAATGAAAACTAGGGGAGGTTTTTGCTACTTCACCAAGAATGAAGGGTAGTAAATGTAATTTTCCAAAACAAGCAAAGGAAAAACAAATTTTCACTCGACTTTCTTGAACTTTATTTGTGATGTGGTAGGTATATCAAGGAAGGAAGCACAGTTAGCATAATGGGTGTTGTTCAGAGGAACGAAAACGTGCTTATGATAGTTCCTCCAGCAGAGCCATTCACAACAGGATGTCAGTGGACGAAGTGTATATTTCCGGCTAGCTTTGATGGGCTTGTGTTGAGGTGTGAAGACTCATCTAAAGTGGATGTTATACCAGTCTGATTACAACTACCACATATTAATGTTTTAAGGGACTTTTTTTTCCAGTCATCTTATACAAGTATGTTGTGATGCAATATATATATATAATATAGTGTTGGCAAGTTATGACAGGCAAACAGCAAAGGTTGTAGTTCTTGTTTTGTCTGTGATTCTGTATAGCTTTTTTTTTTTACTAGCTGGGATTATGTAAGGGGGTAACTGTAAGAATGAAAGAAGTTTGTATGTTGACTACATTGGTGATGCTGCTGTAAATCCACATGTTTCTTGAGATTTTTGTTTATTTATTGTTATTTTTGGTCATGGGAATTGGATGTGAATAAATAGACTCATTTTAAATAATTCGAATCGGTGGTGGAGCTAGAAAAAATTTCTTCAGGGTCATTCCAATATAAATTTTTAGCATCTTATTTTATAAGAATAATTACAAAAAACCCTTGAGATTAGGTCTTTTTTTTTTAAATATCTTGAAACTTTAAAACATTACAAATATCTTTGGTCAGTTGAAATCTTATAAATACCCGCTTGAAACATAAAGATATATACATAATACCCCTAAAAAACCTTACAAGTTACCCTTTGAGATATGTGTAAGATTACAAGGTTTTAAGGTGTTCTTCATAAACGACTTAAATTTTAGGAGAATTTTCATAACTGATCTTATTTTATAATGACTCAATTACTTGATATTCAATTTAATATTAAATCAAACTCTTTAATTTTATAATATATTTTTTAATATACAAATCTATGACTTTGTGAGGGAGTTAATTGAACAATTATCACATTAAAATCAAACACAATGCCTAATTAATATATTTTATATACATATATATCTGAAATTTTCAAAAGTTGAAGGGGGTGAATTGTATCCCCTCAACTTAAGGTGGCTCCGCCACTGATTCGAATAGAGGAATATATGTACTACACTATGATTTTAAAGCACAGGGTTCTAGCAATAAATTTCCATAGTAGAGGGGGTTTAAGTGTAATTAGATCAAATGTACGGAATCTAGGTGAAATTCATCCTAATTATAAATAATACTTGAATGTAAAGATGAAATTTTTATATCCTTTCCTACCATTTGATCACTAATCAAGATGACCTTTATTCTTCATAAAAACTCTCTTTTATATATTGAGGTCTAGCAATAATAACTAAAAAAGATAATAATAACAATAATAGATAGATTTTCCTTTTCTAAGAGAAGGATTGGTATTTTTTTTTTATAACAATGATAGAGATTTAATGAAAAATTTTAAAATTCATAAATTCGAAATCAAATATCTTAAATACCTACAATTTTTTCTCAAATCTAAATCCACACATTCAAACAAACAAACACAAGCTCTAAAACACGCAACGCATCTTTGCTAGAACTACACCGACGTTTCCCAATCACCGAAATTCCTTGACAACTTAAACAAGATTTTCTGTTTTAACATAATTACTCTTTAATTCATACAGAATTACAGTTGCAGAACCCGCCATAAGATCACGATCTCTGAGGAAATTATTGAACTATTTGAGTCCAAATCTGAAGGAGAACTAACGAATGAATGTGGTGAGTGAAGTGAGATATGGGTAGGCCAGCTGCCGGAAAGCATAGAACGACCACCAAGTTTGTGTTTGTATTGGTGGGGCTTTTGGGGCTGTTTCTAATTGCAGATCTGCTCTGGGCTTCCTCATCTTCATCTTCGTCCAATTGGGCTCTGCAGAAATCCACCAATTTCATCGTCCCAGAGCCTGTTCATAGTGATAATGGCAAGCTGAACACTCCAAACAAGGTTTGTGAATTCACTCACTCTGCATACTTGACTGGGTATTCGTTTGATTTCAATTGTTTTCGTTTTTTCAGCTCCTCGTTGCTTATATTGCGTGCTTGAGTTGCTCTGATTCAGCGAAATGCTTCCATTGATGAGTGTTGTGTCGTAGAAATCTCTTGGTGTTTTAATTCCTACTGATTTTCTTGCTTGGTATGTCCAAGCTTATATCTTTGTGTTTCTTTCTAGATATAAGTGATCATCCAAATTTAGTTTATGGACAAACGAGGCAAGTGAAAATGCTTTTCAAGTAATGGATATATTGGAGTATACCGATATTTCTCCTTTCCAATCATGATCTCATTACCTATCTACTAAGAAGTCTGCTTTCATGTTTTGGTTGCTTGATGTCTGTAAATCTCATCTTATTTCATTCCTTCTGATTTAAATATGAGATTTTATATATTGGTTCTCTTTCTGACAGGAGACACCTAAGAAAGGAAAGAAAGATGTCTCTGGAAGGGTCTTATCAGCGACTTTTGCTGATTTGCCAGCTCCGGAGCTAAAATGGGAGAAGATGGCATCAGCACCTGTGCCTCGTCTTGACGGTGCAGCAATACAAATCAAGAATCTTCTTTATGTATTTGCTGGATATGGAACCATTGATTATGTGAGGATTTTGATCTGTTCTTTTAGGCTAATATATGGAACCTTTCATATCTTTCCACGAATTTATAACGGGTATTGATTGTTTTGTTCTCTTAAGGTGCATTCACATGTTGATATATACAACTTCACTGATAACACTTGGGGAGGAAGGTTTGACATGCCAAAAGAGATGGCGCATTCACATTTAGGCATGGTAACAGATGGAAGATATATTTATGTGGTTACTGGACAATATGGTCCTCAATGTAGAGGGCCTACAGCACACACATTCGTACTGGATACAGAGACAAAGCAATGGACAAATATGCCACCTTTACCAGTCCCAAGGTATGAACCCATTACCCATCCCATGTTTGTTTGTTCTGTTATAAACTCGTTATGTGAACTCATATTTTGGTTCTATCTTTCCATGATAACCCATTGACCTTTTATATATATCTATATGCTAGTGTAGTTTTGTACTAGAATTGGTATTTTTCGTCTTTTTGGCCATTATAGGTATATAACAATATCATTGAATTCATAATGTTTTTTCAAGTATGTTTTAGCATATTGTGAAACAAACAATTTGTATTTCACTTCTGCTTGTCTAATATTGATGCCAAATGAGCCTAGTCTACTTAAAAGGGAAGGCATGGATTTTATGAAACATAAAATTTATCTCTCAAAACAATAGGTCTAGCATGTTTCTTCATGATTGCTGTGGGATTGGCTTATTGTATAAAGGTATATTCTCCTGTATGTCTGGGTATTGAGGTTGATTGTTCTAAAGGTATTGTAGCAATTACTGTGTAATCCTATGGTTCTTTCTCGAACAATGGGATTTGCAGCAATTAATTATGTCAAATTCAAGATTTTGGCTTATTAATATGGTCCTTTCAGGTATGCACCCGCCACCACACTTTGGAGAGGCCGACTCCATGTGATGGGTGGCAGCAAAGAGAACAGGCACACACCTGCAGTCGAGCATTGGAGCATTGCTGTAAATGATGGAAAAGTTTTGGAAAACGAATGGCAATCTGAAATTCCCATTCCTCGTGGTGGACCCCACAGGTTTTTCATCTTTCCCTTCAAGATTTTAATTAGATTACACTTGTTATGTTTCATTTCATGTTTCTGTATTTGGGTGCTGATAATTTCTACATCATGTTTCCACCATTTATTGAGTCAAAACATTTTGACTCCATCAGCTGCAACCCCATTTCTAAAACAAAAAAGTGTTTTCAGCAATTTTTGAATAAAACAGATGCCTGCAAAATTATCACTAATGGTATTCGGACTTTTTTCTGGAAGATTTCATTCCTCTGAATAAGAGCACACAATATTTGACTGTAAATTTGAGAAAATAGCTTTTCGAAAATCTGAATTAGTTTATGAGTTGTTCTGGAAATGTCATTTATGGATTCACTGCTTAAAGTCACATATTTGCAATTCTATTCTATCCAATGCAAGAACAGACTTCAGCTGATAGAGTTTTTCTCTAATATTTCATTCTGAATTGTACTTCCAATTTCAGTTTGAAGATTCTCTTATCAAACATGATCTATCTATTTACTATATATTGTTCCATGTAGGACTTGTATTGTGTTTGATGACCGATTATATGTCATTGGCGGTCAAGAGGGCGATTTCATGGCCAAACCTGGATCTCCAATTTTTAAATGCTCTCGACGGAATGAGGTAGGTTGACAATGTAACAATGCATGAAATTTTCAGAAAGGGAGAATTAAATCTACTATCCTGTTTGAGCTAATTAGAATTTAGTCCCTCTATTTTCAGAAATTACAAAAAACTCCCTGACATTTAACTTTATTACAAAAAAACCCTTAAATATGGTGATTATTTGCATTTTTTTGGGCTTCATGTGTATATTTCAGGGATTCTTTTGTAATTTTAGAAAACAGAGGGACTAAATTGTCATTAGGACAAACCTCAGAGGTAGTATATGTAATCTGCCTTTTTCAGAAATGAAGAATAGATGCAATTTTCTTGAAACATATTCGAAGCCATTTGATTGTATGGTTTTTGCAGGTTGTATATGGTGATGTGTACATGCTAGATGATGATATGAAGTGGAAAGAACTTCCTCCTATGCCAAAGCCAGACTCTCATATCGAGTTTGCTTGGGCAATTGTCAACAGTTCTATTTTCATTGTTGGAGGTACAACAGAGAAGCATCCTGAAACGAAAAGGATGATATTAGTTGGAGAAATATTCCAGTTTAACTTTGATACACGGGTATTGTTCTTAATTATGCTCTCTTTGCTATTATGAAGTGTTATTTCTTCACTTGACGCATTTTTTTTTTTTCTGTCTTATTTTGAACAACAGAAATGGTCAGTGATCGGGAAGCTTCCTTACCGTGTGAAAACCACTTTAGTTGGCTTTTGGAATGGAATGTTGTATTTTACATCTGGACAAAGAGATAGAGGGCCTGATGATCCAGCGCCGAAAAAGGTCGTTGGAGAAATGTGGAGAACAAAGCTTAGTTTGTGAACGATTTTTTGTTTGTTCAATTAATTGTTAGATAGTTTTTCAACATAACAGAAAGTACGTACGCTATAGTCAATTCAATATCCTAATTTTTTTTGTATTATTAAAAGCCAGAACTATCTTTTTGTGTTGAAATATAGAAGTATCATTCTTTTGGTTTGTTATAATGCAAAATGCAGAAAAGGATGTAGTTGTCAGCTCAGCTTTCACAGAAGGTAAAAAACTAGAAAATTCTGGCATAAACAAAACAATTCAAATGCTCAAGTGATTAA
The DNA here is from genome assembly GCA_958496215.1 of Verbena officinalis. Lineage (NCBI taxonomy): Eukaryota > Viridiplantae > Streptophyta > Magnoliopsida > Lamiales > Verbenaceae > Verbena > Verbena officinalis. Next base: position 272,043 of record OY292391.1, read on the forward strand.
CATACACAACGAGGCTTAATTTGAACTTTCGACTCATTAGAAGTTCGTCTAAAAAGTCTCTTGCACAACTTGTAGGTCAAAACTTGGGATATGTTATTTGCTTATGCAGCAAACATAACAAAAACTTTACACAACTTAACACCACTTCATATAATGTTTCCTACATTTGCATATTTAGGGGAGTTACAAAACTATTACCATAACCTTCAATAAGACAACTACTATAACTTAGAAGATGCGATCATGCGATGCAACTAAGAACTCATCCAACTTCAGGCTCCGACAAACTGCTGTTTCTGAGTAGCTTATATGTAATACACAAAACTCAAACTGATGCCAGAAATTGACGAATTCAAGAACTATTTCAGCGGTCAAAAGTTCTATACCAAAACAACTATTTACAAGCCCTAATAAGTATTTAAAAGAACTTACCCTGAGGTCCGGAAAATTACGAAAACTTACCCTGTGGGGTTTTCACAGGGAAAGTTCTTGTAATTAGGCCAAACCCTAGGGGATGCAGTTGTAATTATCCATGTTTAAAATCATGGCAGCAAAAGCTCCACCAGAAAACTCTCTCCATCAAACCTCAAGCCAGAAGGATCAGCAGGCTGAACTAGCCCATCAACCATCCCTCCATACACAAACAAATGCCGACCCGAATCATCGACACAGGCTGCATGAAACGATCTACTATTAGGTTTATCATCCCCTTTCGGCTCGATCCTTTTCCACATCCTTTTAAACATCCTATTCTGATTCACATTTCTAGGCACAGAAAGCATCATCGAACTTATATCAAGAATCCAAAAATCATCCTTCCTATTCCTATATGAATCTTCACCTCCATAAATAAGCAACCTCCTCCCAATAATAAGACTAGCTGAATGTCCCACTCGTGGGAGGGAAAACCCTTGAGGTATATTCCTCAGCTCAAACAATAACTGGGCCCACCTCCAACGACCCTCAGACAAGTCAAGAAACCAGACATCATTAAGAACATCAAAACCAACACCTCTCCCACCGAACAAAACTGTCTGTTCACCTTCAATGTGTGTTAGTGTGTGTCCCGATCGAGGCGGCGGACATGGGACAGCTGTAATTTCCGTCCATGTCCCCAAAAAAGGGTCTTCAGAGAGATCAAGAAGCCAGGTGTCACCCAGTCTGACGCCGGAGGGGCCGATGCCCCCATGGATGAGCATTCTTTTGTTGTTGATGGAACATCCAGCATGAGCACCTCTTGGTGGTGGTTCTGTGGAGGAAACTTCTAGAAGGTTCCAAGATAGTGAAAGACCGAGTGTTTCGTGAACGGTTATGTGGCCAAGCCAGGTATCGTTTTGGCGGACCCCATGGTCGTTGATTCCTCCAAAGAGGACGAGAGAATTGCCGAGAACTATGCAAGAGTGCCCAAATCTCCCACTTGGAATGCCTGTGCTAGTTTTTTGCCACTTTAGCTTTCTTCTGAACCCGTCGCCTATGTATGCTATCCATGTGTCGTCTAGGTGCCTCCCTGAAGGGGATCGAAGACAGAAAATATCAATCATAATTAAAAAAAAATGTATATATATATATATATATACATAACTTGAGACATGTGTCCTTCATTGTATAATTTGTTATGAGTGTTACAGAAGGCCAAAGATTTTCATATAACACAGCTTAGCACTTAGCCAAACTACAGAAAACGAGTTGTACAAAAAGCATCATAAGTTTGAGGATAAATTAAAATACATGCATTTGATGGGAGACACTAATGGGGTCAAATAATGCAGTTCGAAATTCTTTGTATCGATCCATAAGAAGAAGATAGCAACTACCAAATTGTTGAAGTTAACAAGATTTGTGGCATAGATTCAATTCAAGCCAGAACAATGTTTTGCTCTTTTCTAGCTTTCCTGTTCTTCACTATGTGAAGATAACTTTCTTTAGTTGTCCAAACATTTCCTAACAAAACTAGTCCATGATAATCAATACTAATTTTTCGCACAGCACCATTTTTAGACACGCTATCCATAACTTTGCAACCAAATCGAATCCACAAACATGAAAAGATGGGCAGTAAAAAAAAAACAATATTAAAAAAATTAACTAACCTCCCTCACACCCTCCACCAAATAAAACCAGGCATCCAGAAACGAAGTTGAGTGAATGAGAGGCTCTTGGGCTTGGAAGAACTTCATCACCGTCTGGGCTTTCTGTCAAAAGCCTATGGCAGAAAATAGAGTCCAACTCATAAACCTGCTGGTACAGCTTCTTCCATGGAAGTTGTTCTAGAGGATTAGAGCCCTTGAGATCCTCAACTAGGATTTGGCCCCAATCCCTCCTGCAGATAGATTCCCACAAAGAATCTGAATATGCTAAAGATTTCAGCTTTTTACATGACATGGCCAAACACAGGATTGACTCAATGGGCAAGAGAAGTAAGATCGAGAAAAGATGGTCTTGGGGTATTCTTGTAATTTGTGATGATCCGTAATTGCTGCTCTCTGCCATGGGAAAAGGCTCTGTGTTTTTGTGATGAGTGCTTTCTTGTTTCGGTGACAGCTTTCTTTTCCTTCCTCTTCCTCCTCCTTTTTCACTGCCCATGTTTTTTTACTACTCTAGTAGGGATTTTTTCTTGTTTCATCTCTGGATTCTGACAACCATGGCTGAAAAACTTGTTGTTTCTATTATGAGATATTAATCTATAAGCAAATCTTTTAACATGGTCATCTAATCGTAATTCTTCAATAACAATAACATGGGCTGGATTTTTTACCCCACCACCAAGCTCAAGAATCTTGAGCTTTGAGTATGGCAAAAGGTGTTTTTTGTAAGGGATTTTTGTTTTATATTTAGAAGTGATAATAAAGTTAGGAGCTTAATAATTAAAGAACAAATGAAATCTTTTAGTGTTTCTTGTTTTGAACTTTAAGAGAAGAGTTATTTACAAATATTTAGAGAATACAGCTGAGTTTAAGCTCATTCTCATGTTGTTTATAGAAAAAATCTTGCAATTTGAGTTACAAGAATATAATTATCCAAATAGTTTCCTTGTCATAATTCCATTAGCTCCAAAAAAAAACTTGAGTTGTCATCCATTAGCTGATTGGAATAGAAAATTTATCTTAAAATTAATTTAATATTTGGGTCCGAATGAGATCAAAAGTCCTTTAAAAACTCAAATACGAAACCTCAGAACAAATCAAAGTAAAACTTTTTTTTTTGTTTTTTTGTTTCCTGGAACTGGAAGGGGCATAATTTTGATGGCAAAATAATAATAATAAATAAAAGAGGAAAGTGGACAAAAGTAGTAGTTGGAGGAAGAAAATAAAAGCATCCAATGAGGTATTTCCAAGTAGAATTTGAGATATTATCTGATATGGGGGTCCTCATGTTTGGACTTACTCGTCCTTATATTCTTGTGCTTGCTTGATTGCTTGTGTCTCCCACTTTTCTTCCTTTTAAATTTATGTCTATTTCTTTCATTCTTTCTTTCGTAGGTTGGTTGGATGAAAGGGGTCGTTGTTACAGTATTAAGGGGATGAAACAATCAAACTTGTACATATTTAATTAGTTCTCATATATGATGGTAGAATTACTCATTTCTTAGGATGATTCATCAACTATAGTCTGTCTATACCCCTCTAAGTCGAAAATAACTATCTATTCAAGGATGAGTCCCAAGGAATCCAATTAAATATTGAATAAATTATGACATTTGGAGAGGAGATGCATATGCAGAACCTAACTAACTCAAGAATGGCAAGAAAAGTTGGATTACGCCACAAACTTATTAAGTTGATGCAACTCACACAAGGTCACTTGCTCAAATCTGTAACATTACAATCCAACCTCAATTCCATTCCATCCCTTAAATTACGAAAACGAGTTAATTCAAATTATTCGAACAAAGCAAAAGCGCTTCTCACTTTTGCAAATTGTGTACCCGACCTCGATCCATCAGTTGCCAAAGCGCTTTCTTTGCTTCATCTAGTGTTTCAACATTGTGCCCTCCATCAAATGAAAGTCTCTGAACATTAAACTGCAGAAATAAACAAAACAAAATTATGAAAAGCTCCAAAAATCCAGCAGATTTTGATGCACCAAGGGAAAGAAGAGAACCTGAGCTCCTTGACGGACACGGATATCAATTCCTCTGCTGTCTATTGATATAAGAGCAGCATCATCTACTTCTGCTTCTTGGGACAGAAGCTCTTTCAGAGGCTTTGAAAATATTGCATTTAGTTCCTGTAAGATTAAAAGAGAAAATGATGGAAATTTAAAGTGAGAAAAGATAAAAGTCAACAAAATGTCAAAGCAATTTCAAATCCCATACTTTCAATTTCTAAAGTATCTTGTTACTTTAAGAAAAAGAATAACAAATCCCGAAATGCTAACCTTTAGATTCTGTTCACCCCCATCAACAGCAATCTTATCCGGTTGAAGGGCTTCGTATTCTTTAACATCAACCCAAGCAACAGTCCCAAAGCCTCCAATGAAATATATATCGCTGCCATGTAAAATTAAACTACATTTATTTTATTTTTTCAAATAATTATCTGCAAAGAACTTAAGAACATGCATCAAAGCTGACTAAAATTTCTATCAAAGTGCTAAATTATAGGGAGTGGAGGAATGGGAAAGCAAAACAATGATACAAAAAATAGATGACCTTATGTTCTGCATACGGAAATAGTAGAAATTCCCCCACTGCTGAGAAGGCCCTTGCTGGTGTTTAGCTATGTACTGTTTATGAGCCCATTCCTAGTAAAATCCATAAGACATGATTATTACTGTCAGAGATATGCACAGTCAGAAATTCCAAATGATAAAGCAACCCTTTTGAACTCAGTGGGCATGAATATCCATGCTGATTTGACTCATAGAAGCAAAAATCAGCAAAAGGAAACTGGATCCAGACTCCAGAACATAAATATTTAGAATCCCAAAATTAACAATACAGATAAAGAGCTTAAAATATGAATTAAAAAACTTGCTGAGAATGTTTCGGGAGAAGATATACGTCGAGGCCATAATGAGAAAGGTTAACTACCATACAGCAACATATAAGACAGAACATTTTTTCTCATCTTTTACATTGTACAGTCTCAAGAAAAAGATTTATTTGCAACTTTTACATGCATGTATATGGAAACAGGCATTCACCTGCTGGTCTTCTGGAAGGGGGTATACATCGCCGAAAATTGTCACCCGTGCATTTGACAATCCACTCCATCCAGGAATCTAGAGAATTTTCAGGACATTGTAAAACATTGAATAAGAAACTCGGCAATAAAAGAGACACAAGAATGAAAAAAATTCTCAAAACAAAAGGCTGCCAACCTGTACAACTAGAGTGCATCTTGGATCAGCTAACAAGTTCCTAGTGTGTATAGCCAATGGAGAGAAAGAAAATATTGGATCTGCAAATGTCAAAGTCCTGGTCAATAGGTACAAATAACTCTTGTATGTGAAATGTGAAATATATATTGCCATTTCGATGAAAACAGGAAACAACAAACAGGTAATAATACATCGTGTCTTAGAAATAAAAGTAAAAATTGAAACTTACGTCCCATAGGATCAGGTGCAAAATCTACAAGCGAACCAAATGGGTAGCCTTCTCTACGGTGGTGCATGCGTGACATCACAGTACACAGGTGAGCAAATCTAGCCTTCCCTTATTGGAATTGAACAAAATAATGGCAGAAAAACATATCAGAACCTGCTTTTAGAAAATGGGCAGTTCAGAGAAAATGTAAATAAGTTTCATTTTACCTGTTCCATCAAATTCCGGACTGCTAATGCTGGTCTGGGTAAGCCATGAGCAGAAGTTGCACTTTGAACTCCTCCGGAAATAGGGGTTCTGAAAAGCCCAGCTCGTGTGCCTCCTCCAGTTGAGCTTCCATATGAGACCACAAGAGGAGGTTTCGTCAAATTTACATCCTTTTCAGTAGTTTGTTTGAGATCTGAATTACCCTTCAGGATATGAGAGAGGCCATCATGACAAAGCCGAACAAGCCATTTGAAATATCCATTCATGGACTATATCATAGAAAGAGATGTCTAACTTATAATGCCAGGGGTACAAGTACATATACACTACTTTTTTTCTGCTAATTTTTTAACTTCAGGAATGGAGACATGTCATGTTGGTAGTTGGCAAATTTTATACTGATTTTCAAACATGATGTTAGTAATTTCCGGGCTCAAAACTAGATGCCCCTTAATCCTTATCATGTCATTAGAGACATGATCATTCACTCATATATTCCTAACTCCTTCCAGACACATTTGATGTCACATATGTTACATTCTTGTCACTTTCCTACAAAGAGAACCATAATCGAGGCTTTGTACGAGCTTGGTTTTAACTTTATATAACGCTTGTAAAAAGTGGCAAATTTATATCAAGTGTTGAGCTTAAGAGTTTGCTAATGAACTTGGAAAACAAGTTGACAGCAGACTGAACTGAACCAAAAAAAAAAAAAAAAAAAAAAAAGATATTCCGGACTGTAATTCACAAAGGAATGCATGCGCTTACAATTTCCAACACTAACTTAAACAAGCTGTCTCAACCAAAACCAAGCATAAAAGTTTGACAAAAAGAAAAACGAACTAGAAGTATCACGCCAGAAGCTTGTCCCAGAAAGATAGGTCGACAACCATGGCACTAATCAACCAAAAACAATATTTTAATTTTGTTAAACCCAAAAAAGTAGAAAAAAGAAGGGTTTTTTCAATAACATGCTGCCATATCACGAAATCCAGTTCCCTAACAAAAAACAACACCAACCAAAACGAGAAGCAGAGAAAAACACACATACATACAAAGAAATACCTCCTTTTTTCTTTTTCTTTTTCTCTTTTACCTGAGGCAAAGAGAGAGTTTCTTCCGAAGCTAAACTAAAGACACCATTATCGTTATTCAACATGCTATTTTCTTCACTATTCCCCCCCTCATCCGATACTTCCCGAGAGACAGCAGAAACTCGAGATGCACATCTCAACGACGGCGTTTTGCTGACACTTGGCATTATTCTCAACGAATCACAATGCTTGGTGCTGGTTTTTGTATACTGAATTCCCAAAGAAGTCTCTGAGAATCTCTGAATCTGCAAACCTGAACTTGAAAAAGCTTCCATGGAAGAAGAAGATTCGTAGAGAGCAGCGATTTTTCTGTTCGTAATTCGGCTTTTCGAAAGCGAGGTTTATGTGAAGGAAGGAACAGTATTGATGTGGGCCTCCTATAGATAGATATTCATGCAAAATTATGGGCCTTATTGGGCTAAATATGAAAGTGGTCTATAACATAAGGAAACAGAAACCCATTTGGAATGGGCCTTACATGGTCCAATAAGGACAATGATTTGATAAAAAGTAAGAAGAGATCTGATCATTTCAAAAGCTGACAAGACATCTTAGGAATAATAATAACTAAGTCATACCAACCCAACCAAACATTGGTTAATGAATGCAACATTGATACACCTGTCATCTCTCTATTGATTTGGCAGCTTCCCTTGCATTTTTCTATTACTTTTCTAAAAATTGGCCTGCATGAGATGAAACTATGAATTTTAATTACTTTGAAAAGTGAAAACCCACCCCCTTTATCTTTGATTAATTTTTTTTTCTTTCTTGTTTGCTTTCATTTCAAGGTTTCCAAACTTATAAGTTGATTGATTAGTTTGGTAGATAGATTGGCATGCATCTACCAGTACACCTAAATATACCTTACGGTCGATCGAGAACAGAACCCCCTCTTCCAGCTAATTCATCTATTCTTTTCTTTTTAATTCCCACATTTTCTTCAAAGTCATATGAAGATCGTCTAATGAAGAAGTTGGCGATGAACTTATCGAGTTATCGATTGTGGTTTATGAGCTTTTTAGCAGCTTTAGTGATCTTAGTACTATGGTCACAATTATCTGATCATATTACCATATTTTCAGGTGAAAAATACGAATATTTAGTACCAAAAAGGATCCCTGCAAAAGGGCCAAATGCACCACCAATCCTAGCTTATTGGATTCTGGGCTCAAAAGGTGAAAAAGATAGGATCTTGCGGCTATTAAAGTCAATTTACCATCCAAGAAATCAGTATCTTCTGCAGCTTGCAGATTCATCTTCATATGATTATGAGAGGATTGAATTAGCCCACAAAACTAATTCCCATAAAGTTTTTCAAGAATTTGGAAATGTTAATGTCGTCGGACAAAGTTATCCCGTCAACCAAATGGGAGCTTCTGGATTGGGTGCTGTGCTAAATGCTGCTGCATTGATGCTAAGGATTAATGCTGATTGGGATTGGTTTATCCCGTTGAGTACGTCGGATTATCCACTTTGGACTCAAGATGGTACGATTATTAATTATTTAATCCCTTTGATCTTGTTTAATATTTTTCTGATCAGTTTTTCAATTTGTAAAATCTTGTTTTCTTTGTCTGTTTTTTGCAGAAATTCTCTATGCTTTTAGTTCCTTGCCTAGAGATCTCAACTTTGTGGGCTTCTCCAACGACACCGTCTGGGAGAAGTAAGTGGAAAATCTAGCTAGAGGCCTCAAAATCTCTAAATGTAGTATTTTATTTATATTTTTTTTTATTAAATTTGTAAAATTATCTTTGTGAGTATGATGTACTAAATAAAGGTTTCAGACAACAAATCATGTAATGATGGGATTATGAAAAGAGTCATATATATGTTTTCTTGCTGATATTTTTTTCATTTAATTTAAATTGGGAGATAGCTAGGAAAAAATTCACCCTGAAACCGAAAAATGTATTCTGCAGGAGTCATAATGTTAACCAGATTGTTGTAGATCCAAGTCTCTGGCTTACAGAAAAGGATCATGACATGTTCTATGCTGTAGAGACTAGGGAAAAACCCGACGCGTTTCAGATATTCGGAGGTTGGTTTTCACTTCATATATATGGCCTGAAATTAAATTAGTTGAATATACTATATATATAGCAGTGTCCACATTGCAACTACACAAGCCTCTAATTTAATATTAATAAATCACACATACCTCCCTTATAACTTATCTTCATATTACAGTACTACTCTTCCTCCTTTTTTAAATTGTCACTTGATTAGTGGAATTTATATTTGCAATTACACAATTTAATTAATTAAAAAATTACACTTACCTCCCTTATAACTTACTTATCTTCACACTGTCCCCGGCCCTTCTTTACTTGTCATTTCACTTCATTAAAAGATGATTTCTGGGTTGATATATATATTGTTTTGTTTTTGCAGGTTCACCTTATATGATCCTAAGTAGAAGTTTGTTAGATCATTGTGTGACTGGATTGGACAACCTTCCTAGAAAGCTACTAATGTACTTGAACAATGTTGTGTTTCCTCTTCAATCATACTTCCAAACAATTCTCTGCAACACACCACAGTTCCACAACACAACAGTCAACAACAACATGAGGCACAATATTGTCCTAGAAACTGACAAATTAATTGATCATCCTACAATTATAACAAGAATTAGAAATAAAGCAATTTTTGCAGGACCCTTTAAAGAAGACGACGAGTCCGCAGCTATGCAAGAAATCGATCAGAAACTCCTGAAACGAGAACCAAACAGGGTTGTGCCTGGAAAATGGTCATGTGTGGAAACAACGACGACGGCATCATCAAATTTATCTACTAGTATTAGTGAAGATTTTTGTTCAAATTTTGGGGATATTGATCATGTTGTGGGGCATGGAGATGAAGCTGGGCTTAAGCTTCGAAAGATTTTGTTAAGAATTGTTGAGGAGAAGAAATCAATAGCTAGCTTGTGTAGGTCAAATTAATTAAGCTTATATATATGTTGTGCAGATTAATAATCACACAAATGAATTTAATTCAAATTAAGCTAGTAGACTGATGAGAATTTAATTCTTGGTGAGCTAGCTAGGAAGAATAAAGAGTTGAAGAATCTGCAGTTAGCTAGCCACAAGTACTGTACTAGTCAAAGTATACATACAAGCTAGCTACGTAGAAAGATGGAGAAATTAGAACAATTAAGTGTATGATGTGAGAGTGAAACACAAATGGCAAGGAATTCAAGTGGCAACTTGCATCCAAGCACACAAATGCATTGCATTGTCTTAACCACAAATTATCAGAATTCTACTTTTTCTATAATAAACTAACTAATGGGATCGATTTATTTATTTTTTGATTATTAGACAAATTATTAGGGATGATGAGGTTGATTTTTGGTAAGTGATCAAGGTCGACCACGTGTCCTGATCTGTCAGTTGAATTTATATAGTGGAGTCCGACTTTGACCTGAAAAACACTAAACACTGGGTTACTTGGCCGGAGGGGATTGGCTCCGGTATAGCCCCTCCACTGAATCAAGTCAGTCTAGGAATAGAATATTCAGATAAGGAGGAAGATGATTTGAGCAATTAATGAGAAAAGCTTACCAACCACAATAAATGTTTGAGGTATTTATAGGATGGCACTGTACACACACAATACACTGTTTGGACGTGCATTAAATGCCTCGACTGCAGCGTATTTAATGCCTGAGCCTCGAGTCAGACTTATTCCTTAAAAGGAATGATTGTCCATCACTTCAGGCTAACACCAGTACGAAGGGCTGTCAAGCCAGTGCGGGGCATTTAATGCAGTTACAGTCTATTCGATCGTGCGGGGATGTGACAGGTTCGAGCTCAGTGCCTCGACTCTCAAGTCCTGCAAATAGAGATGCGTACAAAGGATCGACTAGCAGTCATCGAGCGCGTAACGCTCGAGTTAGAGGCTTGAGCTCTTTCCTGAAGAGTCACCGCTACGGTCGACCATCAGACTCGTTCAATTGGTCGACCGTTGGCCCACGTGGCGAGTGGACTTTGACTGGATACATGTGGCGTTTGACTCCCTAGGATCATGCCACGTGTATTCTCCAGAATATCCACCATCAAGGGAGAAGCGCGCGAATAGGATAATAAATTAACCCTTAAAAAAATGCAAATGAACAAATTAAAGGGAATATAATATTATATATATTAAATGATTATTAAATATGGTGTACCAGCTCACAACTCTCTCCTGCTGCTAGCTAGATCACTGTCAAAATCCTCAACATCAGTACTAATTTCCACAACTTCAAAATAAGCATTGTAACCTGCAGGATTATAAGCAGTTGCCATTTCCAAGTACTTCAATGCCTCAGCTTTGCGGTTCACGTTAACTAAAGCACCGCACTAAAAAGCCAAGTACTAAACGCAAGTCAGTATATATGTACGTGCCAACAAGGCAACACTGACAAGAACAACCTAGTTCAATTTAATTACAAGGGGGGTCAAGGAAATTTAAGATTTCATACCCTGAGAGAACAAATAAACCATCATATATAGTAGTGGGCTTTGCTCTTTGAATCTGCCGGCTCTTCTACTTGACCTATTCTTTCTAGGTGAAGCAGACCCTCCTCCATTTGCCCTGCACATAAACCTTTTTTTTATAAAGAGAAGAAAAATAATTCTATGCAAATTATTAATATATCGCCCCTTTGGCAATTACATGCAATATCCTCATATGCACTAGTCTACAAAATATATATCTAACTATTGATGAGTAACTAACAGTACTGGTCTAGCATTTATTTTGGTGTATCAATTTTTCTTTTAATCTTTAGTTTCTCACTCTTTTTCCGCGTCTCTCCTGTCTCTTAAATGCTTTTTTCTATTCTACATTATCAATCTCTCTCCTCTCTCTTAGTTCTATTTCTTTATTTTTCTAAACAGTAAATTTCATTTTATTTGAATCTTTTAATCTACCATTCATCAAGTAAATACTAAAATAAATTTCAGCTCTTGAATAGGTTTAATAACAGTAATTATATTTTAAAATGTTTAAATTTTAACATATTATTAAATTACACCTACTTTTATTTTGCACAAGCATCAAGATTCAAGAGTGCTGAACTGCTAGTGATAATGGTGGTTCATGGTAAGTTATATAAAGTTATATGTTATCACTGCAAAGAAATGTAGGCGTAGTAGCTGAATATCTTTACATCACCTGATCATCATTAAACATGCATTATCTAGGAATACACATTCCTCTCACTTTCATTTGTTTGCTTTGGCCCATATAGATAACCAACCTTACAACTACCAAGGAGTTCAAAAATAGCATCTTTTGCGTACCAGATGCACATTAGCAATACCCGCCCATTGAGATGAAAACATCAAAAGATCAACATCTTCTGCTTCAGTAGGATGGCCAGCCACAAGAAGCTTGAAAGGAAGTAAAGAGCAAAATCTCCAATCAGGGAAATATCCAATAAGGATCAGAATTAAATGATGAAATTGCGAACTGTCCAAATACAAGAATATAAGCAGTTACAACATTAATATGTGACCTAATCTACGGTGTTCCATTTTAAAAAGCAAGAAAGGAGAAAGAAAAAAAGGAAGGCGTGCATAATCTTTTACTGATGTCAAAATTAAATGGTCACAAATATTCTTGCAAGCAACACAGGATAAAAACATCTTTTGGCTAGTAAGTAATCCAGGAAATTGAAAAGTTAACTAGAAAACTGAATCAAACCTTTGAAATAGCACTTTCTAAGCACTCAATAGCCTCAGCATATTGCTTCTCCTGTAACAGAGTCTGCCCCAAAATAAGCAAAGCTCTTACATACCCGGGATCCTTGTCAAGAGCAAGTCTGTAGTTCATATTTTACTTAATGCAACATAAACATAGAAGAAAAACTGAAAAGCATAAAGATCCAAATCTTAACTTGCAGCATTTTTTATACATCTCATGAAAAAAAAAAAAAAAAAAAAAAAACAGAAGCCAATAACTGAAGAAACATGTTCTGTTACCTTAGTAATCTAGTTGCAATATCCCTACGGCCATCAGTTAAGATTTTGACTGAAAACTGTTCAAATGTATCGAGATAAATAACAAGAAAACTCCATGACAATCAAAATATCTGGAAAGAGCATGATACAGCATCAACACTTACAGAAATCAGTTCAGCAGGCGATAGGCTTTGAGCAGAAATGTCTCCCTGCTTTGTCTGTATAAGCATATCTGCTACTCCCAAACTGCCATTTTCTTTATTAGTATGAGCTACTGCAGAAGCATTCTTGATAGGAAGCCCCAAATAATCCAGAACATTGAGATGAGTGAGACATAATAGCTGCAGAATTAGGAAGGAGCAATTTAAAGCAATGAAAAAAATTGTATGTGCATCAATTTGCATAACAAACTTGTCATTTGATCAATTATAATTGGATCTTGACTGAAATGAAAAGAGGGAAGAGAAGGAACAAAAGTGAGACAAGCAGCTTAAGTCAAATTGCTACGCAAGTTGGTCATTTTCTTCTGTTTACACCACTTACTTTGCACATTGTCCCCCCTGCTAGGGAGACTCAGCTATAACCTCCAACCAGTGGTAATTATAGTAGTGATGTGTTCAATTGGAGATGATACACTGTAAACTAAAATCATATTACAATGCTGGAGGTAAGACAGGTTAAAGATTTAAATTAGAAAAACGACGAAACAACAAGTGATTCACTGAGGGCTTGTACGTTAATATAGATTTAATATAACCGAGTTTCTGAAGTAAAGTGTAAAAAAACTGTTGCAAGTTTAATGTCAAATATTGAGCATCAAACAGTTGCAATGAAATCCAATAAGTAGGAGATATTAACTGTTCAGAAATCCATCATGGATTGTAGCATCAAGTTCTTCAAATGGAAGATGAATATCAATATCTTTGTATTGAGTGTAGAACAATGGGTACCAAGCTGTAACAGACTCAACGAACTATTTGTAACCCAATACACTAAGCTTCCCTACAGCATATCGAAAGAAAGATCATTCAGAGAAAAGCAAAACCGGAAAATAAACTGAGTCACCACATATTCTTTTTATAATGGAATAGGACTATTCTGTAAGTGATGAATAAGTTTAACTACGAGAGTTTATTAACTCATGCTGCAGTATCATGCATTCTTAAAGGTACACACATCACAAGTTCAAATGACTACCAAACCCAGTACCACCACAAATGAAACTGCAAAATATAAACTCTATCATTGTCGAATATGAACCGGCATGCCCAGGACACACAATGATGCCACAACTTTTAAAAATTGGAAATACCACATTCTGGAAACAGTGTAAAAATTCAATTTACCTGGGGAACATTGAAAGTAGCAATCAGTATAGGCAGTGTCAGCACTTGCATATAAATTCTGTATAACTGAAAAGCAAATAAAAAACAGATTGTCAGAAGCGTCCAAAATATGTCACAAATGAAAAGAGTTTAAAGCAAATATGTTAACTTCTATTTAGAAAAAACAATTGAAGTAAGCATAACCACTTTCACTTGGCCAAAAATTCCAGATCTATCTGTGCTTAGTTCTTTTTGAACTAAAACTGGTACTATGGGAAGGAGAGGGCAGCGCATCTCATGAGAACTAATCCCACTCCTATTTTCAGATTAGATCAAATATGAATGGTGAAGTGCCTAGGACAACTACGACCCCCCCCTCGCCAGTGGAACAATAATAACGCGAACAATAGACGTTCAAGTTCAAACGCTCCACCCAACAATCAGCCATGGCGCTCAGAGCCATGGCGCCCAAGATGAAATAATCAACAACATCCCTCTGATAATCCTATCCGCTGCCAGTTGTGTGATCGCTCGGGACATTCTGCTAAGGTTTGCAGAACGCAATCACATAACCATCTCCAAGCGCGGGCAAACTTCGCTGCTAGACTGCCTTCTCAACAAGCTCCTTGGGTGATTGATACAGGAGCAACTCATCACATCACTTCTGATGCTCAGAGTCTTGACACCGTGCATGACTACCATGGACACGAAGAAATCGCTATGGGCAATGGTAAAACAATTCCAATATCTCATACCGGTAATGTTAACATTAGAGCATTAAATTATCAGTTTAAATTGCAAAATACTTTGTGCTCCCCTGCCATCAAGAATAATCTTATCTCAGTCTCACAATTTTGTCGTGATAATAATACATCTATTGAATTCTTTCCCTCTTCTTATTCTGTGAAGGATCTGAGTACGGGGCGCCTCTTCTACGCGGGCAGAATAAAGACGGGCTATATGAGTGGCCATCGAGCGAAACAAGTTCTTCACCTAAATGCAATGTTGCTGTTCCTCTCCACCTGTGGCATCGGCGTTTAGGCCATCCTAATCGTCGTGTTCTGAATAAAACTCTCAATAAATTTTCAATGCCTTTTTCTATTTCCAATTCAAATTCAATTTGTAACTCCTGTTATTCAAATAAAATGCACAGGTTGACATTTTCAGAAAATTCATTGCAAAGTAGCAAGCCATTTGCAAATACTTTACAGTGATTTATGGGGTCCGTCTCCCATTTTATCGATAGAGAAAAAGAAATATTATGTTCTTTTTGTTGATCAATTCTCTAAATATATGTGGTTATTCACTCGAAAAGCTAAACACGAAGTCGTTGAGGTGTTTCAAAACTTACATCCGTTACTCGAGCGACGATTTAACACAAAACTTTTATCCTTCTACATTGATGGTGGTGGAGAATTTCAAAGTTTGGCATCTTATCTAAAAACACATGGCATTGAACACTTAGTGTCACCTCCATACACTCCCCAAAGAGTTGCCTTAGTTGAACGCCGTCATCGGCATGTAATTGAAACAACCAGAACACTTTTACATCAAGCCTCATTACCTTCACACTTTTGGAGTTTTGCTTGTCAACAAGCTGTTTATCTTATAAATCGGATGACAACTCCAAATTTACAAAATAAATGCCCGTATGAAATTTTATTTCAAGACGCCCCTAATTATGGTTCAATAAAAGTTTTTGGTTGTTTATGTTACCCATGGCTTAAACCTTACCCAAAAATAAATTAGAACCACGTTCTAATCCATGTGTTTATTTAGGATTCTCAAACAAATATTATTGCCATCAGTGTTTTGACCCAATCACGTCCAAAATATATCTTTCACGATATGTTTTATTTTTTGAAGAAAATTTCACATTTGAGAATATTTTTTCCCACTTAAAAGATCATAGCATAAAAAATATCTCTTGGGAAATCAGTCATGTAGACCACTCCGGAAAAGATCAACAACTTGTGAAATCACTCTCGCCCGTCTCTCCCGCACCGAACGGCGTCTCCATCCATTCAGGTAATTCAAAATCATCCCCTCTTACTTTATCACAAATTTCTTCCTCCCTTCCAAATAATCTCGTATATACGCCACCCAGCCAAACACCCCTCACAAGATCTATCCCTACCCAACCCGAACAACCCACACAACGAACATCAGCCCCCTCACCAACAAATCAAAACACTACCGATCCTCCACTCATAACCTATCAACGTAAGAAGCCAAATACTCAGTCGGTTGTTAATGATCAAACCACAATCCCCATAACCACACAACCCCACACACTCCATGGTAACCTGTTCGAAGACTAATAGTCTTAAACCAAAGTAACTTAATGTTATCGTTCAATCCAACACTTCCATACCCAAAACATACAAACAAGCTCAGAAACACCCATGCTGGAATGAAGCAATGAAAGCTGGATTTGATGCTCTTGTTCGGAACCGGACATGGGAATTGGTCCCATACGATTCTTCAAAGAATGTGGTAGATTGAAAATGGTTATTTCGAATTAAACACAAACCTGATGGTTCTATTGACAGGTACAAAGCGAGGTTAGTTGCAAAAGGATTTACCCAACGCCCCGGATTGGACTATCATGCAACTTTCAGTCCCGTGGTGAAGCCGACCACAATACGCTTGGTTCTCTCGATTGCCACCCAACAACATTGGCCTATACACCACCTTGATATTAATAACGCATTTTTGCAGGGACATTTTGAGGAAGAAGTCTACATGCGACAACCATTGGGCTTTGAAGTGCCCGAGTTTCCATCTCATGTATGCAAACTCTAAAAGGCAATTTGCGGCCTAAAACAAGTTCCTCGGGCATGGTACACGGAACTTAAAAATTACTTGCTAACGATGGGGTTTGTAAGGTCACACTCAGACTCATCTTTATTCATCCTACATAAATCTGTACTTATTATTTATATTCTTGTCTATGTGGATGATATAATTGTGACGGGAAATCAACTGAGAGGAGTTCGGTCAGTAATTGATACACTTTCCTCACGTTTCTCACTTAAAGACCTTGGTACACTCCATTATTTTCTTGGAGTTGAGGTGCTCAATTATCCTGGAGGCATTTTACTATCTCAACAAAAGTACATTCTGGACATGTTGGAAGAGGTGAACATGCAAAATTGTAAAGGAGTGCCCACACCAATGGCGTCTAGAGCAGAATTTTATAAATCCACACATGACTCATTAGTTGATTGCTCATTGTACAGACGTATACTTGGGAAGCTCCATTATTTATCCTTCACTCGGCCTGATATTGCTTTCGCAGTCAGCAAACTATCACAATATATGCATCAACCTCTTTGGTCACATTGGCAATCTGTAAAGCGTCTCCTTCGATATCTTCGCAATACTTCATCATTTGGGATTCAAATTTCCAGGAAACAAGACTCTCGTCTTACAGCATATTCTGATTCGGATTGGGCAGGGGACCCTCTAGATTGCACGTCCACTACTAGCTACATTGTTTACCTTGGCTGCAACCCGATCTCATGGTCATCAAAGAAACAACGGTCTGTTTCTCGCTCTTCTACAGAAGCCGAGTATAGAGCAGTGGCAGCAACTGTCTTAGAGGTCAACTGGATATCTCATCTTCTACAAGAGCTTCAGTTTAGTCTCAATACCGTTCCATGAATTCTCTGTGACAATGTAAGCACAACCTACATTTGTGCTAATCCAGTCCTTCATAGCAAGATGAAGCATGTCGCTATTGACTTCCACTTTGTTCGGGAACAAGTACAGAAACATGAAATCGAAGTCCAACACCTTCACGCTGCTGATCAAGTAGCTGACATCCTCACCAAGCCACTATCTCCAGCTGCTTTTAAAAGAAATTTCAACAAATTGGGTGTTGATGATATCACCACCAATTTGCGGGGACGTAATAACGGATAATATTTATTTTTGATATTATCTCTTTTGTTTTTGTTGTTGATAGCTATCATATCTAGTTGTTACTGATATAGTTGAGATTTTATTGGAGATCAGTTAGGGTCCCTTCTATTTATATGTCTTTGTACAGATTCTTAAACATCAATGCATATACAACTTTTCTTCACTTCTTTAGTAACATTATTTGAATCTCATTATAAATTATCATAATAGGATAACTGCAAAAGTTAGCATTGTGAACAAGGACACACTAGATACGTTGAGATGAATGGACATCATAAGAAAATATATTCCATCAGATCTTCTATATCAACCACTTTTGCTAATAGTCCTAAGATGCCAGGGGCATGTTGAAGAGATGATTTTCGGGAAGAGACCTGAAAAAGTTGCAGAAATATGACTCAACATATATCACATTGAAAAGCATAACTAAAAACACATGTCATGATGCAGAGGTCATAGAACCAATCAAGTAAGGAAGAACTCTATGCTCAGACAGTGTATCAGAAGAAAATATCAGCATTATAGACTATGACTATACTGTTTAGAGCTACCAAGTAATTAGTAATAAGAACAATAAAGTACTGAAAACACATCCGAAATAGACACTTCAAATTGTGACGAAGTCATGGTGTATAAAGGTAAGCAGAGCGACAGTAACCACTAACCACTCACTTGCTAATCTATTTAATTTACAAATTAATCACTGTTTGACTGGTACTCTGTTTTACTGACTTGCATGGTTCATTTCCTTTACCAGATGACAACAACAATGTCCCATTTAACATTGAGTGGTTTATTCTACTAGTAACTATTGCTAGAAGTATAAGAAAGGAAGTTGCGAAAATTATTTGTCACGGGTACAACATTAGATGCTAAACAGTTTCAACTCTCATCTAAGACTTCACTAAAACTCAAATGACCTCATATTGTGGACTGTGGAGAGTTCGACAAGATAGTGCAAAAAATATTTTAAAACTACTTCAAGTTCAGTCATTCCATTGACAACAAAAAATGTGTTTAAATTTGGGGAGGGTGTTGAAATTTGATATTTTTCATGATACTTTAAACTATGTAACTAGCTTTTGTACTAATATTGTTATTAGTAACCTTGGTTCAGTCACCATGATGTATTAGGTAGGAAAATCTGGTCTATTGATAGTGGCCGCACAAGGCATATGACCAATAAAATTGAAGGTTTTAAAGACCTTGACAGGTCATATACCTCCAAAGTAAGGGTTGGCAATAGTGCATGGCTAGAAGCGCAAGGAAAAGGAGTTGTTGCAGTAGATACATCCTCATGTACAAGATTTATTGATAATGTATTATATGTGCATGAAATCAGTCAAAATTTTCAAAATTTGCTAAGTGTAGGTCAAATGCTTGATAAACAGTATGCTCTACACTTCAAAAATAAAACATGCACCATAGTTGATCCTACTGGTGGTCATTTGATGACTGTTCATATGAAAAACTTTTTCCATTAACTTGGAAACAAGCTGAAATGCATGCTTACCCCTCTATGTTTGATGAATCTGTTTTATGGCACAAGTGACTTGGTCATTTTAGCTATTCTACTTTGAGCCATATGCATCAAAAGGAGATTGTTCACAACTTGCCTGCTGTAAATGAAGATGCTAGTGTATGTCAAGCTTGTCAATTTGGAAAACAAAACAAGCTGCCATTTGGTGACAGCACTTGGAAAGCCTCAAAAAAACTTGAACTAATACACTCAGACGTTTGTGGTCCAATGAGTGTTTCATCTTTAAATGGAAGTAGATACTTCCTTCTTTTTATTGATGATTTTTCACGTTTTTGTTGGGTGTATTTTCTGAAGCAAAAATCTGAAGTTTTGGGAGAGTTCAAGAAATTCAAGATTATGGTTGAAAAGCAAACAATAAAAGTTTTGAGAAGTGATAATGGCACAGAATATGTTTCAAATGAGTTCAAAGCCTTTTGTGACGGAGAAGGAATCAAGCATCAATTGTCTGTTCCTTACACTCCTCAACAAAATGGAGTGAGTGAAAGGAAAAACAGATCAATCATGGAAATGGCTAGGTGTCTTATGTTTGAGAAGAGTATTCCAAAAAGATTTTGGGCTGAAGCTGTAAATTCATCCGTCTCTCTCTTAAATTTGCTGCCAACAAGAGCTTTAGATGGAAAAACTTCTTATGAAGTATGGTTTGATCAGAAAGCTTCAGTAGAACTACTCAGAGTATTTGGTTGTATATGCTACTCTCATGTACCAGAAGCAAAGAGAGACATGGATAATAAATCTGAGATTGGCATTTTCGTGGGGTATAGCAATGTAAGTAAGGGTTATAGAGTTTTCAATCTGAAAACTGGAAAAATAATTGTCTGCAGAAATATGAAATTTGATGAACTTGCAAAATGGGATTGGAAAAATGATCAGATTGAAGTGTTAAACAAAGATAACACTTCGCCTCTACAAGAAAATGCAAGAGAAGAGGATGATGTTGATAGTGGCACTGAGTATCCAGTTAGAGGAACAAGATCCTTGGAAGAAATCTATGAACGATGCAACCTTACTGCATTCGAACCAAGTAGCTATGCAGAAGCGGCAAACCTTGAAGGTTGGATGAAGGCTATGAAAGAAGAAATTAGTGTCATCGAGAAGAACAAAACCTGGAGCTTGATTGATAGGCCAAATGATCAAAAAGTTATTGGTGTTAAGTGGGGTTACAGAACCAAACTAAATCCAGATGGTTCTGTCAACAAACTTAAGGCTAGATTGGTAGTTAAAGGGTACTCTCAACAGCCTGGTGTGGATTACACAGACACTTTTGCTCCTGTTGCTCGACATAATACTATTAAGCTTCTTATAGCACTTTCAGCTAAATTGGGATGGAAAGTGTTTCATTTGGATGTCAAATCAGCATTCTTGAATGGTTTTTTCAATGAAAATATATTCATCGAGCAACCAGAAGGTTTTGAAGTCCAAGGAAGTGAAGCAAAGGTGTATAAGCTGCACAAAGCTCTTTATGGCCTAAAACAAGCACCAAGAGCGTGGTATAGTAGAATTGATGATTATTTGTTGCATGAAGGATTTGCTAGAAGTGAGAGTGAAGCAACTCTATATGTCTTGAAGCACAAAGAAAAAGTTTCTCTCATAGTGTCACTTTTATGTGGATGACCTTTTGATCACAGGAGGAGATTCCGATTCCATAGAGCAATTCAAATCAAAGATGAAGAATGAATTTGAGATGTCTGATTTGGGTGAGATGAGCTACTTTCTCGGAATGGAAATTAGCCAAAATGATCATGGTATTTTCATCTCACAAAAGAAGTATGCTTTGGAGATATTAAAAAGATTTCACCTAGAGAGAGCAAAATCAGTTGCTACACCATTAGCTGCAAATGAAAAGCTTTCAAAGTTTGATGAAGAATGCAAGGCGGATGCATTTACTTATAGAAGCATTATTGGTTGCTTGTTATACTTGTCTGCAACAAGGCCGGATTTGATGTATCCTGCTAGTTTGCTCTCCAGGTTTATGCAATCACCAAGCAAAATTCATTTTGGAATTGCCAAGAGAGTGCTGAGGTACCTAAGAGGTACAACAGATTTTGGGTTGTGGTTTTTGAAGAAAGGAAGTGGAAATCTACAAGGCTTTGCAGATAGTGACTGGGCAGGAAGTATTGATGATTCCAAAAGTACTTCAGGTTATATTTTTTCATTTGGAAGTGCTGCTTTCTCATGGAACTCAAGAAAGCAAGATGTTGTGGCCCAATCCTCAGCTGAAGCTGAGTATATCTCTGCAGCCGGTGCAGCAAACCAAGCCATTTGGCTTAGAAAAGTCCGATCTGATTTAGGGCAAGTGCAAGAGGAAGCAACTATCATTTGGATTGACAACAAATCAGCTATAGACATTGCTAAAAATCCTGTCCAACATGGGAGAACTAAGCATATCAATGTCAAGTTTCATGCCATAAGAGAGGCAGAAAGAGCTGGAGAAGTGAAACTTATTCACTGCAGCATAGATGATCAAGTTGTTGATATTTTGACAAAAGCTCTTCCTAGAGCTAAGTTTGAATTTTTAAGAAGAAAGCTTGGAGTCTCTAAGAAAAATATCAAGGAGGAGTGTTGAAATTTGATATTTTTCATGATACTTTAAACTATGTAACTAGCTTTTGTATTAATATTGTTATTAGTAACCTTGGTTCAGTCACACCATGCTATATTAGGTAGGAAAATCTGGTCTAGTTTGATAACTTGTCTTTTGGAGCAGGTTGTAGTAGGTTTGACTATCTTTTGTTGTGAACTTTGTGCCTATATATTGCAAGATGTCTGATGAAAAATCTAGAACCTTTTCTTGCTATCTCTTCTCTGCAAAATTCTTAACAGAGGGGACATAAAAGCAAAGAAAAAAAAAATGGAAAAAAGAGGTAGCCATAGCTCATTCAAGTAGAAAATGTCCCTGGGCAGTACACTGAAAAACACCAGCTCTACTTATCTCATAAACCCCAATTACAAACCCAAAAAAATGTCTTAGTGCTACAAGTAGGGAGCTTAATTGTATGGGCCAAGCAAATGGCAAGAATGTTATAACATGGAAAGAAAGAACCAAGAGATCTGAGTATCTCGACCGTGGCAACCCTAATTGTGAACCAACAATGCAAAGATGAAGCTCTGATTCATGGAGAAGTACATCAGTAAGTTAAACCATCATAAAATACTGTGCCTAAACGTTGCTATTTCATTTCCCATCAAAGTGAAGGCAAGCACACTCTTTTGTAATGCACATATATATTTCTTATCAGTAATGAAATCCAAAAAACCAGTGGAGAAGGCTGAGGCCTGAGTGTCACAAGAGCAGTGCCTTGTACCTGAATATTGGTCAAATGCAAGCCTGCAATAAGAACTGGGAAAATAGGGCCAAGCACACCGTGTGGATATTCAGTCAAGTTCTGGAACCATAATGCTCCTCCCTGTTATGATGAAGATAAAATTCACCTAGGCATTCAACAATATACTGGAAAAAAGAAAGAAAAAGAAATAAATATATGAAGCTTGAGGATGCCAATCAAAACACGGATGGAGACAACTATCACCCACCGAAGATGTGGTAAAGAGACTGGTGGTCATAAGTTGTAATACTTATGGAATTCTACATTCTTCCAAAGCCGAGAATATCATTCCCCAGAAACGTGAGAGCATCCAAAGTTAAAGTATAGATGGTTTCTTGGTATGAGGTGCTTATGCTCGATGCCCTAAACAGATCCAGAGGGGTTTGTACTATGAGGACTCATCAAGTAAGTCAAGAGTAATATGATTTTTTATACCACTTCATTTAACGGCTATTAGAAGAAAATGTACAATTTAACTTAATATAGCACTCTCTCATAGTACAAATCCTTTTTCCAGGGCCACGCATATGGAAAAAGTAATGATTGGTAGCGGCACACCCTGATTCTAGAACCTTGGCCGACTTTGCTGTGAGTAGAAAGGAATCCATGAAGAGAAATACAGATTAGGAAGGCAGAATATAGACATTAGATTCTCGAATAACAAGGAAGACAATAAAGAATGATCAACATCTTCTCATATCTTGGATTCTTTATCATAACTATCGTAATCTTAGGCCATTAAAATGATACACTGAATATCATCCCATTTCAGCTGTTGTACTGAGAAGCACTTAGTCTAAGAGTCGAAAATGCTTAATCATGATAATAAAAGGCTAAGTCAACAATATATTTCATCTAGTACAACACTGCCTTACACAATCAAAGCCAGGGTGCTCGTCCAGTGACATTCTACGTACACTCATGACCCCCAAGAAAAAGCAAGGAACCTGCAAAAGTTATTAAGAAGATCTAGATGAAGAAGTATGAAACTCCCACTTATGTATTCAATTGCATATTAATTGTTCTGCTAATCGAAGTTGGATGCAAAGTAATCAAAACTCTTGTTTATGTTACTATCTCAACAATAAATGCATCAACTGGTGGAACTTCGCATGGATAAATATGATGTTAAACATATATAATTTGATAACAACCATGGTAACAACATACTGGATTCAGAGGACTTTTAAGAGTTGACTAGCTTGGAAAGAGGATACAATGCCAGTCAGCAGCAGTTTTGATTTGCTATTAGTTAGCTCGTGTAGTAAGTTAGTAGTTTTCTTTGCCAAGATAAGATGACCTCATATCAACAGGACTATTAGTTCACAAACTTTAGCTGGCAAAAGTCATAGTTAGAATTCAACTGATATCTTAAACAATTCAAATCATTACGTGACCCATCATTCTACATGGGAAAAAATCTTTTGCCAGGAATTGAAAGAATCTCTAAGCATAATAAAAGAGGAATATGACCTGGACAACAAATGATGAGAAGAACCAAAAGAATGACGGGCATCCAACAGCCTCATTTTCCTTCCAAAAAAGGGCAATTTGGTCTCTGAAACTTCGTCCTGATAGAGGTGGTGGAGGTACTCTTAGGAATGCACGAGACAGAAAATTAAGTTACATTAGAAAATCACTTCCATTCACATTAAATTCTGATATCGCACATATATATCAAAATATTACAAAGGGAAACCATGACAACTCTAAAACTTTATCATTGCTTGCTCCTAAGACAATATGACATATAATAAACTATAGAAATCCCAATTTTCAGCCAAGTCAGCACAATTCTCCTTCATATTTATACTAATTCCATGACGCCCAATTAAACATTGGTCTATGGCCATGATAGAATACAGTGAGGGCCTGAGGGGCACATTAAGGACAAAATTCTTGCTGGGCTGCTTTTTTAGTCATGCTCCATTTGAACATTACATTTCATCTTTTCGATTTCAGAATGATTAGATGCACATTTTTGTTGACAACCTCTTCTAAAGTTCAACACTCTACCAATATTACTCTCTTAATGGCCATCCACTCATCTCGTGATTTTGATATCTATGATACCATCTTTAAGAAACACTAATATTCCCTGTATCTGTGGGCATACGCCACCCTGGGACATGTGAAGGTTTACGCCTTCTGAAACTTTTATTTTTTTGTACAATCCTTCTGAAGCTTGTACCATCCAGGTGATTATGGTGAAACTACTCAATCAAATGTGATATGAAACAAAACATTTCTTCAGATATAAGATCTAATTAATGTAAATATCGCATGAAACTCACATTTAGGCAACTGCTCTCCTATCCTCTTCAATTTTTTAAGTTGCACCACAATCAGAGGAAATAATACAAGTCTCATTGCCACCGTAGATGAAGATATTATAATCCACCTACGAAATTGAATTTTTAATCACTTCCCAATAACTAAAGCAGCTCGATCTATTAAAATACAAAATTCTTCAGCTACTTGAAAAAATTGCATCAGTAGCAAGATACTTACCAGGGGAAGCCAGTAAGATCGTGATAAGAATCGAGCACTGATATAATGGCTTGTACTGGAAAAAACAGCTCATCCGATTCTGAAAAATTGAGCTGCGTGGAGAACCGTCTAGTAAAGGAAAGGCGATTATGAGGCAAGAGCGAGAGGTGTGCTGGCGAACTCCGGTTGTTATACTGCTGGTGGTGTTTAATTAATTTTAAGGCATTGTCAATTTCTTATTATTTATTTAATATTTAAGAAATGTGAAATATTTAATTTAATTTTATACTAGCCCCAGCAGAACCGAACGAGATTAAAAGAAAAGTTAGCACTTAGCAAAGAAAGAAATATTTACACGTCAAATCCCTTACGAACGAGCCCTAGAATTACAAAATCGCCCGCTATCTCTCGCCACCGATCTTCATCATCTTTCCCCAAATCTCCATCCAATCTCCACCGTCCATCTCCCCGCTTTCCCGATCTCCTCTATAGCGCCATCACCTCCAGTCCGCGATTGACGTGTTTTCCGATGTGATTGGATTCTCCATTGAAATATCTCTAATCTCCTATTAATGGTGAGCTTTTTTTTTGTTAAAAAAACAAAGAATCCCTTATTTTTCTCCCAATATCGTTTACTGATATTCCACTCTTTCCCGTTCATGGTAATTTGATACTCGTTGATTAATGAACCGACAAGTAACACTAGTGCCTACTTCATCTCCTTTTGTTTCTCATTTTTCATGTTTTTTTAGTCTATTATTGACTGTTTCTTGAATTAATCATGATTAATTAAAAAATATTATGAAAGGATTACATCCTGGATGTTGGTCTCTCTTGTTTCCGGCCGCTCCTTTAACGGAAAGTTTTGAATGTTTAAACTTTCGCATACTGCAAATGTATGCCAAATTAAGCTTTTTTTACCGTGTTGTTTCGTAGAGTGAAGATGGACGGAATGCATGCAAGCGAAGCGGGGATGATGCATTATTTGCAGGATCAACATCATCATGGAATGCAGCATCATATGAGTAATGGGAATGCAATTGATCAAGGTGAGCATGGGGACAATAATAACATTGGCAGCAGTGGTGCGGTAAATGAGGTCATGGAAGGCGATGTTGCAGCTGATATGGGAAACCAATCCGATAACCATGGTGCAATGATACCACAAGTTGGAGGCACTGAGAATAGTAATCAGCTTACTCTCTCCTTCCAGGGTCAAGTTTTCGTGTTTGACTCTGTCTCGCCGGAGAAGGTATTACCGCCATTTCTGTAATGTTGATCAATACAATGTATTGAATTCATAAGAAGTTGTGAAAAATAAGTATGTAAATTTAAGCCAACAACTTCGCAGGTATCAGTATTTGACCTCATTGCTACATGAAATAGTAGGCAAGGCTGTGGATGATGTAAAATTGACATTTTCTGGTTGCATAACGGAAATTGCTAGCAGAATGTTAGTGGCTTGGAATTGGGAAAACACCCTTGTTGTCAATACAAACCTTTTCACATTGGGTGTTTTAAGTATATAAAATGTTAGTATTCCCACTATACAGTGATGAAGTTATCTTAATATCCTTGTCGCTGTCTCATGTACCTAATATAGATCTTTTCTCTTTATTGTTAATCTCTTTAAGCAGTTTTATGACTCATCTGTGCATTGCCTCAGGTAAAAACCTACAGGCAATCCTCCTATTCACCCAACCAAAATTTATTCTTGAATAGCACCATTTCTGATGACCCCCTATCATACAAATAATAGAGCCTGAGTTTGTCAATTTGAAGTAGTTTGGATCTTTAAATAATCAGATTTCTGGATTAGTCAATTTCCCCCTCACATTTCTTATTATCTCCTCTCCTTACTATTTTTTGAACTATTAATTACAATGTTTTGGATACGTCATGCAGGTTCAGGCTGTACTTCTACTACTGGGAGGGCGTGAAGTACCTCCCAACATTCCTGCTGTTCCGGTATCTACTTCCAATAACAGAGTATGTTTTTATCTGAATGAGATTGATATTTCAATTTTTATTTATCTTATTTTCACTGGGGTGACTGTTTCTCCGACCTTGTTCACAGGGCTTATCTAGTACTCCTCAGAAGTTCAATGTTCCTCAGAGATTGGCTTCACTAATAAGATTCCGTGAGAAACGGAAAGAACGAAATTTTGACAAGAAAATACGTTATACTGTTCGCAAGGAAGTTGCTCTAAGGTATTTTAGTAATTTCTTACAATGTATTGCTCAAGTTTGCCTGTCGAATTTTGTAGTTGTAATTTTCAGACTTCTTCAGTTTTTTTGCAACATATTTGTCAAATTTACATTCCTATTTAACTTTATAGGATGCAAAGGAACAAAGGTCAATTTACATCCTCAAAACCAAGTCATGATGATTCTGCCTCAGCAGTGTCGAGTTGGGACTCAACTCAGAGCTGGGGAGCTGATGGCAATGGACAAGTTCAAGATATTTCGTGAGTTTTCATTTGCCGCATACAACTGCTTTCTGTGCTTCCTTGCTAAATGCTACCAATAGCAACATTAAAACTGGCTTCTTTTCATATTGTTCTGGAAATGATCGATCACCAAAATGTTTATTGCCATGGTCTCCTGATTAATGGCGACTATACAGGATATGTGAGAAGACTGAATGATTAATAATGCTGATTTGGGATTTCTTTCATTAAGTGTAATATCAACCATAAAAAAGTTAAGAGGGCATTTCTTAGGATATGTTTGGTAGTTTTCTACTAGTTTATCTCAAATAAATACTTTCCCTAGAGTTCATGATACATTCCCCGAAAATCTAAAATTACTGGAAGGTTGTTTTACTATCGAGACAAGTTTTTTCACAATGTCACACATGAAAAGAGGTAGATAAAAAAGACTTCTATTTTCTGGAAGATTAGCTCATATAGAACTGAAAATGGTTGGAAGTTGATTGGCTTTATCTTTTTGCTCCCAAAATTAACTCTTTTTGCTGAAAATAGGATTTCAAGGTAGCATTTTCAATGTGAGTCGTAATTGGCACGGCTCCTTTTTTATCATTAAATTGACTGTATACTCTGATAGCTTTTTCTTATCTTCTGTAACTTCTATGAGGGAGTTTGCAGTCATTGTAAATAATAGCATTGGTCTAAAAAGACTGGATAAGTTATTCAAGTTAGCCCTTCCTTTAAGGCGTTTACTCAGAAAATTGAGAGAAAAACTGAGCAAATATGTCATTTCATTTCCTGTAGTTCTCTCCAAGTGTCTCTTCGTGGAAAAGTGCTTCACATTAACCTATTATATTTATCGGACATTTGGAGAAATCATACTTGAAAGTGTTGCGTTAAATTGGTATATTTATCCACTTGTATTAGTTATGGGTAATTCACATATGCTATTTGTGTGTTTGTTAATTGATTGAATTTTAAGATGTAAATGTTGTTATGTTTCAAACTAATAGTGTTCTCAAACTAATGTACCAGCTGCCGTCACTGTGGTATAAGCGAGAAGTCGACTCCAATGATGCGGCGTGGGCCGGAAGGACCAAGAACCCTTTGTAATGCATGTGGACTTATGTGGGCAAATAAGGTACATTAAGGATTGATTAAAGTCATTAAAATTTGCTAAGATGTGTCGTACTATGGTTAATTTCTTATTGTGTCATGTATCTAACATTTTCATAGATCTTTTCTACATCGCTTTTACTATTTCATTTGTTTCTGAGGTTTAGGAGGTTGGTCTATGAGTGGATATTG
This sequence comes from Verbena officinalis, assembly GCA_958496215.1. Lineage (NCBI taxonomy): Eukaryota > Viridiplantae > Streptophyta > Magnoliopsida > Lamiales > Verbenaceae > Verbena > Verbena officinalis. Next base: position 301,185 of record OY292391.1, read on the forward strand.
CGGATGGTCATGTTGATTATCTTTGAAGGCCTTAAATTGTTGGAGACTATTTATTCCCAATTTCCTATAAATTTCTTCTTTTATTTTCTAAATATGGTTCTTGCACAATGAAGATGGGTTTACTATGTAGTAGTCCATACTCCATAGTACAAAGTTGATCATCCTTTTTTCTGTGGAAACAAGAAATATTGGAACTTGAGTTTCTCTAGTATACCGGAATATAGAAAGATCAAATATAGTAAAAGACACAAGGGATTTCATCCCCCCAAACTAACAAGGAAATATAGTAATCAATCGAAATAGAATAATGCAAATTTAGATTCATTTGCATCTCTCTACCCCTTTTTTTCTTAAAATAATAATTTCTTCATTTTTTTAGCAGGTAGATTAAGGTTGCTGCAAAATAGATTACAAATATGAATCAAAAAACAGCATTGGTTTGACAACTTCTGCCTTGTTTAACTTAATCTGAACATTTCAGGGAACTTTGAGGGACCTTTCAAAAGCACCAACGCCACTAGGAACAAATCCTCTGCGCAACAGAAGTGAGGAGGTATACTTAAATTTATGCCGATTCTCTTAAATAGAAAGATAAGCAACTTACACAATTCTTCATATAAAACCTTTTCTCTTTTGACAGAATGGAAACTTCGAGGCGGAAGAAATGGTCTTAAGTGCTGCTGGAAACGGGAACGATTCTTCATGATCATCGATTCATGTTAGCTTTAATAGTACTAAACAACTAATAGAATTTGACTTGTGTAATCTAGCCTGGCTTCAGCTATTATATGTTGTAGTTGATAGCGCGAAAGAAGTTTTTGCCGGGAGACTTCTTCGTTTTCTATACCTCATTTATTTGTTGGTTACGCTCTTGGTTTATTTATAGTTGATGTAACATAATCAGTTTGTTTGCCCTATCCTCTTCCTCTCTTTGCAACAATACTACTTTTAGAGAAACGAAAGTAGAGGTAAAAGCTGTAAAAAGGTTGTGGAGTATTAAAAGTTAGGAGTGTTTGGAAAAGAAAAGTGAAAAGGTAAACCAAAAAAAGTAGGGTATTTGGAAAAAGAATTGCGAAACACATTTGCTATTTTCAACAAACCTTCATTTATTTACAAGTAACCTAGAAACTAGAAGTTGAAGCTAAAAGCATGTCTTAGATGCTTCTAACTTCTAGTTTATTTCTATTTAAAACAAGCAGAAGTTGGGTTTCCAGAAACTTCCAAGTTGCTAAAATAAAGCACTTAGTACAAAAGTATGTTTTTAGAGTGCAAACACTACCTATGTGTGTTGTGTGAAGCCTGGCTCCTTTGTTTCACTGCAGTTGATCATAAATTATGCTTATAGATATACTTGGTGTCTATGAAGCACGAACACGACACGGCATAGTAAAAATTTTAGAAGTGTCCCCGCATCATAGCTTGGTGTTATTGTCTTCTTTTCCATATGCAGGATCTCTTTCTTTTATTAATTGTAACAAATATAATCTTATAGTTTTTACCTGTCTTTGGTTTCTTTATTACTTGGTAGTTGATTTTCCTGTAATAAAGCTGTTTACTTAGGTTTGTGTTTGGTCAAGTAAGTTACGACTGTCAAAACAAGATATGGGATGTTTGTCTAAGTCAAGTCAAATTGTACCTAACTAATGAAATCTTACACATTGAACGGTTTCACTATTGTAACCCCACTTCCCCAAGATTATATAATGAAATCTTGAATGTTACATATGCAATGTTTTATTGTTATTCCTAGCTTTTGTTTCTTTCTTTTTATCTTTACCCAAATTTTCCTAGGTCGAAATCCTAAAATGGCTTCTTCAACACGGCAAGAATAATTTTGAACTTTTATGTGGTCAAAATCAGATAAACACGGTTCAAGATCCAGCATAAAATTAGGTCATATGAATGTTGTGATGCACGAAAATGAATACAGCGATACAAACACGATACGGACACAGTGATGCATATTTTTTTAAAAAAATATTTAACACTATAGAGGTGTCCTACAGATTTTTTTTTGAAATATTTACCACTATAAAGGTATCTGATACAATATGATATTGTACGGTGGTTTATGTAAGAGTTATGAATGTGTATATAGATATTGTGATTCAAAGAAAATTAGTACATATAATGTCATGTGAATGTGTGTATATATAATTGAATTGTACGTTAAAATAAGTTGATGCAAGAAATTAAATGTTGATATTATTGTTTATGATGTATAATCATTTTCGTGTCGTGACATGAGTATATTATATCATTATTGATATAACAAAGTATTATTTTTTTGCATATGAAATATATAAAACTCTCAAGCAAATGAATGAATATCCATATCATGTGGTGGGGTGTTAAGTATTTGCATTCAGATTTGAAGTGAAACTAAAGAAGGAAATATTAAGGTAAAAAGAAATTCCCGTTTAATTGTTCAAGAGCCGGCTAGCCGATCACTATTCACTGGGGCATGGAAAAAGAAAAGATTTGTCAAAGAAAAAAATAAAATTAGTTTCCTCCAAACACTGACATGGCAGCTTCTCATTGGCTAGATTTCCAGCTCCCTAACAATACTTCCTAATAAATAATAATTATATTTATGGGATTCGTTATAATCATAGTTTTCGTTTTTTTTACCATTTTCCACTATTTCACCCTCATCCGTAGCGTAGCCAGGAAAGAAAGAAGGAGGTGTTAAGTCTTGCGAGGCAAATTTATGGTCATCGGAAAAATCTGATTGAAACAGATCGCCCGGAGATCTCTCGGTCCGGTTCATTGTTAGTCTATTTAACCTCTAATTTTGATCTGCGGCGAAATTTCGACAGCTTAATTGGAATTATTTGTGGAAAATGGCGAGGAGTAGATCGTCGGCGAGCAGGTGGAGATATGTAAATCCTGCGTATTATTTGAAGAGACCGAAGCGTTTGGCTTTGCTCTTCATAGTATTTGTTTGTGCTACTTTAGTTGTTTGGGATCGGCAGACTCTAGTCCGCGAGCACGAGGTACATTTACTTTTGTTTTAAATGTAATGATGGCTTTGGATATTGTGATGTATTTATTCATCGAAATTGAACAAAATGACAACATCTCGTTTCCTTTGTTTATTTGTCTGAAAGATGATCTGAGGATAATTCATTATAATTCCTTGGTAGACTTTTTATTCTTGGGCAGTTTCCCCGCTTTTTCTTTTGCTATTAATTTGTTCGTTTGTTGTCTGGTGCTTGTGTATACAGCATTTACTAGATAAAGTTGGGGATTTTTTGTTTCTGGTGGATGGGTAAAACTAATATCTTGATTTCTGTCAAGAGTATTGATGCAACTCGAACACCTCCATTTATTATGATATGTTCTGCCACATTAATGGGAATGGTGCATTTCTAAAGCTGGTGGCTGTAGCAGGATTCTTGGAGAGAATGATGGAGCTTCATATTTTTCTGAGTAACTCAGCTTTAGATTGACTAGCTATCCGGAAATTCTCTCGACACAGCTGTTTCCCTGCTGAATTTAATTGGATTTCTTATTTGATTAGATCAAATAAAAGTATGCATTTATGTCTTGCAGTGAGCTGGTTCACAGTGTAAAACTCAAACTAATTTGCTTTTCTAGATGTGGAAGTTCGAATGAGATTGGAGTCCTAAGAATTGAAGTTCTCAAAAATTTGGTTCTTGCCAAATAAATGAACGTGCATGGATTGATTGCTTGGTCCTGGCATAAGTGACTGTTTTATTAGGTGCTGTGATCATCGCACCTGCTGCTCATGCATTATTGACTCTTTTGTAGAATGAAATGTTACAGTTTAACTTACCATTAAATTCTAGAACTAACAAGCAAAACATGTTTCTAGTGTTGCTTTTGTATTATGTATCATGAGATATGTGTGTTAGAGGTGATATGTTACCATCTATTCAGGTTTGAATTGGATCTTGTTTTTAGTACTTAATTCTTAGGTGGAAGAATGACTACTGTCTTGTTTCTACTGACAAGTTATTATACGATTATGCAGGACGAGTTGTCTAAACTGAATCTCGAAGTTAGTCACTTGCATAATATGGTATGTTTTCAATTATATGGTTTTATCTTCTTCTAAACTTTTACATTTCAATGGTTTTTTTCTTTTTTCTATCTTTGAACTAGCAGCACATGCCTTAAAGCTGTGTTACCTATTATGAAATCGTTATTTATTTAAACACATTTATACCTTTTTTCAGGTTAACAAAAATAAGATTTTCTTCAGTGTTATATGAACTGCTCATATACGATTCTTTGAAGGCCTAGACAAAATCCTCTATTAGTTTATTTGGATTTTGAAAGTTTCTTTTTCAAGTTATAGCATTTGAAACTTACTAGCTTAATATGTCATATATCCACACACAAATGCACAACTGTGTGTGCGTGTTAAGAAGAAGTTGAAAATTCTGTCATCTTTTTGTCCTCATGACTATTTGTGTTATTTTCAGCCATCCTTTGTTATGCTCAGTGGTTTCAAATTCTAGATACTTTTTCTTTGTTTCATCTTTTGCAAGCATTGTAGCATCTGTCTAAGGATTTGATTGATACTTTAGATTGAAGAAATCAAGTCTGGTCAAGGTGGTGCAAGGAAGGTGAATGTTGTTGACAAGGGCAATGATGCAAGTAGAAAACCAGAGGTTTCTCATGACCCAATTGAAAGTGAAAGAAGAGAGAAAGTTAAAGATGCCATGATTCATGCATGGAGTTCATATGAAAAATATGCTTGGGGCCATGACGAACTCCAGGTACAATTTGTACTTAAGTTTCCTCTTCACTTTAAACTTAAAGGATTGGATAGTATCTGTGTGAACTAATTTTACTTTTTTGTTTTCTAGACTTCTAGTTTTCCTAGTAGGCTAGTAGAGAGAACACATTCATCTAACCTGTAGATTCTCTTTTAGTTGTCTTGTCTTTTGTTTCAATTGCTACTGCCAAATTATCATGGTGTTAGCTCTCAAGTGTTTTAGGTGGCTCATAAATGTGTTGCTATTGTGTCCAGCCTTTTCCTCTCTTAATCACTTTTTTGATGAAATACTAGTAAAAGTGGCCTTTCAAATTGTTTTGGATGGATATTTATGTGAATATTTTGGTTGCCAGCCTCAATCAAAGAATGGTGTTGACAGCTTTGGTGGTCTTGGAGCAACTCTAATTGATGCTCTGGACACGCTATACATAATGGGATTGGACGAGCAGTTCCAAAGGGCTAGAGAGTAAGTTTAGAGCACCTTCTATGGGTTAATGCTGGATGTGTCAACTTTATATTGTTTTTTCGTTCATTTTTCATTTGTAATAATAAGGTCATTGTTGTTCGACTTCGATCCTGCCAATAGACCAGGTCGTAGAGTTTCTTATGTATGGCATCTGTAAAATGTGGATCTTATAGATTATCTGTATATATTCACTGGGCATTTTGCTTTATACACATCAATCTGACAGAAAATTGCTTATTGAAACACCCCAAACCAAGCATGCCATGAAATGTTAAGGACTTATGACGTCCAATATGTTTTTTTAATCTTCTTAAAAAGTTACATTTGCTATAAATATACTAAAGCATGCTGTTTTTTCTCCTTACACTGTCAAAAATTTACATTATGCATTTGAAGGCAAGAATAACATGAAACGGAAGTAGAAACCATGGTAAGGGAGAAACAGAAGAGATGAAAAAATTAAGTTCTGTTTTTCTCCTTATAAGAGATTACTGTCTCGGATTAAGTGATTGAAGAACTTCTCTTTTCTGCGATGTGGTATCACTATGTATATCTCGAATTGTTGTTTGATGCTCAGCAATCTGTTCATGGCAGGTGGGTTGCACAGTCATTGGATTTTAACAAGAATTATGATGCCAGCGTTTTTGAGACAACCATAAGGTTGCTTTAAAGGTTTAATATGCCTTTGATATTTTTTTTCGCTATTTTTGCTCATCTGGACTAAGAAAAATCTTGAATGCTATGCTTATAGTGCATGTTTATTTGTGACAATACAGAGTTGTTGGTGGACTTCTCAGTGCATATGACCTCTCTGGAGATAAAGTTTTCCTTGAAAAGGCTAAAGATATTGCTGACAGATTGCTGCCTGCATGGGATACTTCTTCTGGCATCCCATATAATATTATTAACTTGGCCCATGGGAATCCGCACAACCCTGGGTGGACGGGGGTAAGTATTATTTTAAATTAGGAAATGTAGAAAATCTGCTTTCAGCTTTTTGCTAATGGTGCAAAGTCTTACAACCAGTACTTGTGATTTATTTCTAATGTTTTGCTTCTATGGCGGTTGGGGGAATAATATAGTTTTTTTTTTGTTTCTCATTTAGGGTGACAGCATCTTGGCTGATTCTGGCACAGAGCAGCTGGAATTTATTGCTCTTTCCCAAAGGACAGGAGACCCAAAATATCAGCAGAAGGTACTTACTAATATATAGGGTGAATTACATCTAGTACCCCCTGATATTTGGTCTAATTACAATTACTCCTGTACTTTGTCTCTGCCTTACAATTTACCCCTTCTGTCTTCTTTGGTTTGGGCTCTTGCCTCTTTTCCGTCAGATTTATGGAATATACAGCCAAATTACCCCTCCATAGTCGGAAAAAATTTTGTGCCCTGATTCAGTAAATTTTGTGCGACTAAAATGCCCTCAGCGGTTTACTCCATAAATCTGACGGAAAGAAAAAGAAGCAATTTTTAGTACCAAGTCAAAGTACATGGGTTCTAAGTACTTGGACCAAATGCCAGGGGATTTAGATGTAATTCACCCTAATAATAGTTAGATGTCACCATGAATTTATGATATGTATCTTCTTTCATAGGCATGATTTGATGTCTTGACGTTTCAGGTGGAAAACGTCATCTTAGAGCTTAATAAAACCTTTCCTGATGATGGTTTGCTTCCCATTTATATTGATCCACACAGAGGAACAAGATCATATTCAACAATAACATTTGGAGCCATGGGGGACAGGTCATTGCCATTTTACACCTCTTAACTTTTTCAAATATTGTTCTGATCTGATATGTTACCTTACAATGTAAAAGATCTGAAATGTGGATCAACTTTATTGTTGTCGGTTAAGGTTTTCTAATATTTAATAGAAGGAAACAAATGTGCAGCTTTTATGAATACTTACTCAAGGTCTGGATACAAGGGAACAAAACCTCTGCAGTGAAGCATTATAGGTAATTATCCAACGCTTTTCTGTCCTCACTGGAGACACTCCTAGATGTTATTTTATAAATATAAAGGTTATGTAAGGTCTTTGTTTTTTTATCCAATTCATTTTATTATTGCTCTTATCATTTCCTGACAGGGATATGTGGGAGATATCGATGAAAGGTCTTCTAAGCTTGGTGCGGAGAACAACCCCATCTTCTTTTGCTTATCTCTGTGAGAAGATTGGAAATTCTTTGATAGACAAGGTGATTTCTCTATGATTTTGAACAATAATTACTACAACAATATATATATATATATATATATATATATATATATATATATATACATATATATATTTAAGTTTTTCGGACATTCATGTAATTTATTGCATATTTGCAGATGGATGAACTTGCATGCTTTGCTCCAGGAATGATTGCATTGGGTTCTACTGGTTATCCTCCTGATGAAGCTAAGAAATTCTTATCTCTGGCTGAGGAGGTTTGTATACCAAATTCTTACCTTGATGTTTCCGGAGTTTATATTATGTGGGTGTTTGCAAACTCTACTGCTTCTAGAGAAGCTAATTCAGAAGTTTAAGTTGTAAAAAGTTTGAGTAGTTAAAAGTGGGGAGTTTTTGGCAAAAAAAGTGAAAAGTACAAAAAAAAAAAAAAAAGCATTCGAGTGTTTGGAGAAAAAGCTGAGAAGCAGTTTTACTACACTCAAGAAACTTTCATATATTTACGAAAATAACCTACAAGCTAGAAGCTGAAGCCAAAAGCATGTCCTTAGATACTTCTAAACTATTTCTGCTTAAAATAAGCAGAAGCTGTTTTCCAAACACTCCAAAAGTGCTAAAAAAGTGCACTTAGCACAAAAGGTTTTTTTTTAGAGTTTGCAAACACTACCTATATGTCTTTTGAGTGGATAATTTTGAACCATTTGTGCAGCTAGCTTGGACCTGCTATAATTTTTATCAGTCCACTCCAACAAAATTGGCTGGAGAGAACTACTTTTTTAATTCAGGACAGGTGATTGTCTTTAGGTCCCTATTTTAACATTAATTCAAGAAGCTTATATGATGCTCTGACAAAGAAATTTCTATTGCTTACTCGTTTTATCATTATTCAGGATATGAGTGTTGGAACATCATGGAACATACTGAGGCCAGAGACAGTTGAGTCACTATTTTACCTTTGGCGTTTGACTGGCAATAAGACATATCAAGAGTGGGGATGGAATATATTTCAAGCATTCGAGAAAAACTCTCGCATAGAGTCTGGATATGTTGGATTAAAGGATGTGAGCACATCTTAACTTCTCAACTTTTTTCTTATTTTCCTTTTTCTTATGGTAGGAAAAGAACAACATAGTTTTTAGAAGGGTCCATTTTTACCATAAATATCCGGAATAATTACAAAAAACACCTTGAGGTTTGGCCTTTTTTCAAAAAACACCCTAAAACCAAAAAAACACCCCGAGCCCATGACATTCCGTCAGTTTGAGGGTGTTTTCCTTTACAAAAAGGAAAACCTTAGGGTGTTTTTTGTAATTTTCAAGGTTTGAGGGTGTTTTCCGTAAACGGCGCAAACCTTGGGAAGATAATTTTACACACTGTTTCTTAACAGCCAAACTGGTTGAGCATTTTGGTTTTATTCTCCTTTTCTTTTCCTTGGCAAATCCTAGAACCAAACATAGTGAAATAGCTCCTTCAATTATTTTCTCTCAATATAACCTTTCGTTAATGGCCTGCTGTACAACTCCCAAAATCCAATATATCCTTGCATCCAAAGTCTAGATTTTGCCACATTTTAAAAAAGAACATCTATATAAAAAATATGGTTAAAAAGAACTGAACTGTTTGATGCATATCTGGGGCCAAACACCTGGTTCATATAAGAATTTTCCCTTTAATCCTATGCACTGTCATATAGTTTCATGATATCCAGAAAATTCTTATATAAGTCAGGTGTTTGACCCTGCATATGAGCCAAATGGTCCAGATTTAATCATATTTTCTATTTAAAATTCTTTTTCTAAGTGAATTAGAAATGTGGCAAAATCTGGACCTTTGGTGCATTTGGGTTTGTGGGGCAGTGGCGGATCCAGGATTCTAAGGTCAGGTGGATGCACCAATAGTTTTAAAATTAGGGGTGCATGTGCACACCCTCACTTGTATGTAGCTCCGCAACTGGTGTGGGGCCTATATTCAAGAATCTCCTCATGAAATACATGCCATGATATGCATTTTTGTATACCTTTATGGGTTTGCAAGCTCTAAAAAAAGCACTTTTATGCACCTGGCCTTCTTTCAGCACTTTGGTTTTTCAAACACTTGCAACTTCTGCTTATTTAAGCAGAAATAAGCTAGAAGCTTGAAGCACCAAAGGTCATGCTTTTGGCTTCAGCTTCTAGCTTCTAGGTTATTTCTGTACGTAAATGGAATTTTCTTGAGAGTTGTAAAAGTGCTTCTTAGCTTTTTTTTTTTTTTTTTTCCCAAACACTCAATTGATTTTTTTTTCCCAACTTTTCACACTTTACTGTAACCACTCCCCATTTTTACTACTGCAAGCGTTTACATCCTTAACTTCTACTTGAGCTTCACCAGAAGCAGCAGACTTTGCCTATTACCTGATTATACTACTCTGTATTTTGTGATTTCAGGTGAATACCGGAGTAAAAGACAACATGATGCAAAGCTTCTTTCTAGCAGAAACCCTGAAATATCTGTACCTTCTATTCTCACCTTCTTCAGTAATTTCACTTGATGAATGGGTTTTCAACACAGAAGCACACCCTATAAAAATCGTGACACGATCTGGAGGAAAACATATAGAAACTCGTTCACGTACGAGGAAAGAAGGCCGATTTCATGGCAACTAGAAATGAACTTTAGATGTATTGTATTACTGCATACGTTATCACTGAGTTTGAGGCCCTAGCAAAAGTAGAAGAATTGAAGAGCTTGAAGGAAAACTGATTGAGCCTAGTAATAAAATAGGTTTGATCCTGATTTCTAGGGAGGCTTGTTACTTGACTTGCTAATATGCATGATTTGAGCTTCCCTACCCTGCTTTTGAATACTTTTTGATTTGTAATGTAGGTAGTATAATATTGATGGTTTTCTATACCATACAGATTTTAGCAAGAGTTGTATTGGAGAATGGACTATGCATGTTTAGATATAGATGTTTTCATTTCCCAGGTTGAATTATCTGTTAATTCCTATTGCTACAAGTTGAATTTATGTTTTATTGCTTTTACAGCAAAGTTTATTGGACGTGTAGTATTACTACCATTCACTGTACTTTAAATATAGGGATAATGAAAACGGCATCTCTTGAGGTTGACCTAATTACAAGTGTAAAAAAAAATAAAAAATTCAGGGGATGCGGTTGTTACTATCCCTTAAATGTATGATAAAATGTTTGAAGAATCGTAATGTGATTAATACTAGTACAGCCTAATTCACTATGGGTAGAATTTCTTCATGGAATTGGTTTGTTTTGTTCTAAGGTCTAAATTTGAATAATTTATATTTTTTTATTTTCATAATGCTTATGTCCTTATTTTTGTGTGTAATTGAATAGAAATATTTGATTAAATTATATTGATACACTAAATCATGAGTGTTTACAAACATGCATAGCAAACACAGTGGAGTGGACTTGGCTAACAGAAATATCAAAATACAAAAAAAAAAAAAAAAAGAAAAGAAATTCAACTCAACCTAAAATCGGGTTTTACATGTCAACGACTTCCACCCGTTACAACGTTTACAGTAAGTAAGACGAGACAGTCAGCTTACACTGAGCAATGAAGAATATACTTTGCTTGAAAGCTAAAATCCTACCTCTCCGCCGCCCACTGCCGGAAAATTCTCACCTCCATCGGAAACCTAACGACCTCGCATTATTTATTTGATCGGAATATTTTGATTTCATGATATCATGTATTTGCTATAGAACTTATTGTTATTCTGAGCTGAAATGAGAACGTCGCGTCTGCTCTCTCGCCTTAGCCATGAAAGATATCTTCACTCTCCATTGAGCTACTCCATTGCTCATATTCATGGCCGCTTCCCCAACACGGAGCAGGAGAATCCCAATTTAGAGCAGAATAAATTGGGTCATTCTGAGATTTCTTGTCATCCTCGGTTGACTCAATGGCAGTGTTATGCATCATTTAGGAGCTTTGTGTCGAGTTCTTCTTCGTCCAGAGTTGTTTCTATGTCTAATTTAATTTTACCTGGTTCTAGTAATCAGCAGCTACCTCCCTTCACAAGGGGTGAGTCTTTATCACAAAATTAAAAGAATTGTGAGCAGTTCGGATTTCGTTTATTGTGTCGTTTATTGTGTTATATTAATTCAGTGGTGGTGTTGCAGGTATTGTGACAGGAGCTAAAAAGATAGTTGAAAAGATTGAAGTGCATGATCATGGGTAATGTCGGTTTTTCTTTTTGGCACTAATTTTGCTTGAAGTTTGTCAGATTCAAAGGCAGAAAATGCTTATGAGCTGTTATTATTATTTCCCTATTTAAATCTGATGTTTATAGCCATTTGTTATAGTTCCTTAGTTTGTTTATCCATTTTCACCTGATATCATTTATACTTTAGCCAGCGAGCAGTCACAACAGCATTGTGGTGCAATTTTCTTGTCTTTTCCCTCAAATTTAGTGTCTGGTTATCCACCTCAAGCCATGTAATGTTGGCTGAAGTTGTGCATTCAGTTGCAGATTTTGCAAATCAGGTATTCTGCTACTTGTTATCTTTTTTGCAAGTTGATCAATGTTATTGATCATAATCGAATTTACACTTATCTTGTAGGCTCTTCTTGCATATGGTTTAAGTAGTTCACGACGTGAACCGGATGCTCTCCACCCGTAAGTTTTCATTTGATACTTTTGGAAACTGGATAGATTGATTTTAGTGGTGAAGGGGAGTTATTAGTAATTTAGGAATTAGTTTGGAATTGTGGAATGAAGGCTATCTGTTAGTTGGGTAAAAGATTAGAGATGTAGTTAGAAGGTGAATAGTTAGTGGAGGAGACAATATAAGTAGAGAATTGATTTTTATTCTAATCCTTGTTATACAAATGCAAGTACATTACACATATTTATAGATGGTTTCACCGACATTAGTATGTCGGTTTGCACTTCTATTTTACATTCTAGATTCTTGATATTTTATCTATTTGATCTCTTGCTTAATCTAGAGTTTTCTATACTAATTGAGCACTTGCTACTTGTCTAGTCTCTAGACATTTCTTTTACAAAATCTATATTTATCTAATTCTAGATATTTTAGGAATTATCTAGAAAATGCATCAACATTTCAACAGATACTTATATACAAAAGATATAACTATAATTTTTTATTATCATGTAAAACAATAGCTCATTTATCTAATTATAGACGATTATAGCATTGGACAACTAATGGACTTTGCATGTGATGGACCTAACAACCATGAATGCAGACACGAGTAATGTTAAGAGACTCATTTCGGTGTATAAACATGCTGAACATTGATTGTATGATCTCAGATATGGTTATTCCAAGGAAAGATTTGTCTGGTCTTTGATTTCTGCTGTTGGTATATTTTGTCTCGGTTCTGGTGCTACAATTGTTCATGGTGTTCAAAATCTGTGGACTGCTCAGGTAGCATAATGTTGAAGCAAATTTCTAACATCTTTCACCTTCACAATCTCAAAAGTGAAGATTTATTTGGAATACGCAATGACACTTCGATGATTGGTATTATTTTCTCTTCAGGCACCCGAGCATATAGAGTATGCTGCTCTTGTGATTGGTGGCTCATTCATTATTGAAGGTCGATATTCTTATTATTTGTTAAGACTGTTAGAATTAGAAAAAGAGATCTTTTATTGCTGTTTGCTATTTCCACATTTCATTATGATTGAAGTTAAATTTTCTCAGGGGCTTCTCTTATTGTTGCTATCCATGCTGTTAGAAAAGGTGCTGCTGCAGAAGGAATGAAAGTGAGAGATTATGTCTGGCGTGGTCATGACCCAACATCTGTTGCCGTCATGACAGAGGTGATAGCTAGTGCATTTTGGTCATTCAAGTTATCTCATTAATTCAAAAGTTGAAATTACTATGTGAAGTATCAAATATTCTTTATTCTTAGAAATACTTGGCTGACCAAATTGATTATGTCCACTTCTTATGCTTGATTTTGCAGCATAATGTTAGTTTAACTAATTCCCTTATATGGTATGAAAATCTGAACAGCTTACTTACCAATCAGAGAGTAGAATTAGGCATGTTGCGTTGCTTCAAGAAAACCAAGAAATAAAGAATTGAAACATCTTGCAACCATTCATAAATATAAGACATTCTTTTATGCTTTGGGTCAATTACATAGAACCCCCTGAGGTTTGCTAAAAAAATCCAAAAAACCATTGAAACCTTCAAACCTTACAAATACCCCCTCTGACATTCTTCATTTGAAGACATTCTTTTATGCTCTGTAAGGTTTCACTTACATTTTTACATTTCAAGGGGGCTATTTGAATGGTTTTCAGGTTTGGTCGGGGGGTTTTGGTTTTTATTTGAATACCTCAAGCACTCACTCGATAGGAAATGCTTTAGGGAAATTTTGTCCTTTTGTAGTTTTTGTTTATTTGCATAATATATGGAACATTCTAACACTAATATCGACAAAATAAGTGTGCTTTAATATCAAACCCCAATGAACTCGAAATGGAAACTAGTGCGAGATCTTCTTTCTGGGATTTTTAGCACAGCTTCACTACAGATGTTCAAAGTTACTCACAATTTGCTTAGATTTTAGCTATTTAAAGTTTCTGTAATGCTGAGTCGAATGCCCTCTTAACTAGCTAGATAAAATCTTCAAAGAACCAATATTTTCAAGCCATGTAATGAATGTTGAATCATGTTAATAATATAGGACGGAGCTGCTGTTATTGGCCTTGCCATTGCTGCTGCATCACTGGTTGCTGTCAATAAAACAGGAAATGCAATTTATGATCCAATTGGTTCAATTGTCGTGGGAAACCTTTTGGGAATGGTGAGTGATGCTAATGTTGATTTTGGACATTTGTGACCTATTTCGAGACTAATGAAATGGCAAATAAAAATGCAGGTTGCAATATTTTTGATTCAGAGGAATCGTCATGCTTTGATCGGTAGAGCAATCGATGATAATGATATGAAAAGAGTTCTACACTTTCTAAAAAATGACTCTGTACTGTACAACATTCCACTCTCTTTTCTGCTGATTTATGACAAATGACACAAGGAGACTAAAGAATATTGCATTTTTTTGGTAGGTTGTGGAAGATACACATGATAGCAAAAGTGAGGTGATTGGACCAGGATTTTTCAGATTCAAGGCTGAAATAGGTGATATCTTTATTCTTAAATGAAAAAGTGTTGAAGATAACTTTTGTCTAAATATTGTGATTTGTTGTATCGGTTTCCCAAATGTCTGGGATTATCATCTATTTTATTCTAGCATATTTTTATGTTGTAGACTTCAGGGGTGAGGCATTGGTGCAAAACTATTTACGCGGAAAACAGAAAGACTGGGCCAAAAAGAAAGAGTGGGTCAAAAAGGTGAGATTCCATTTTTAATTTTAATAATTCTCTGTAATATTTGCAAATTGCAGCATTTATCTCTGAATTAATGGATATTTTCATGACATAAACAGTTTCGGGAGGCCTCCAAAGAAAAAGATGATTCTGCACTAGTCGAAATCATGTCAAACTATGGTATGAATGAATTGCAACATCTTTCCTACTACATAAGCTGCATAAACTAAGTTCATGTTTTGACAGGTGAGGAAGTGGTGACAGCTCTTGGGAATGAAGTAGATAGACTAGAAAAAGAGATTAAGAAAATAGTTCCTGGTATTAAGCATGTGGATATTGAAGCACATAATCCTCAAGGCGATAATGAAGCAAATAATCCTCAAGTCGATATTGAAGCGAATAATCCTCAAGTCGATATTGAAGGACAAAGTCCTTCTCCTAAAGAGAATCAGAAATTGAAGCACATAATCCTTCTCCTAAAGAGAATCAGAAAATAGTTCCTGGTATTAGCCATGTCGATAATGAAGCAAATAATCCTGAAGTCGGTATTGAAGCATATAATGCTCCTAAAGTTCCACCACCATAAAAATCTACTAATTTTTTTTTTTTTTTTTTTTTGCTTTCAAATAGATAATGATGAAATTTTACTTACATTCAACATCGAAATGTTGTATTTCTGGCTTCTTGCCCTATGTCCAGAAGCAATCCTGCATGATGTGAATAGTAATATCCCTCTTGTCAGTAAGTTTCCTTGCATTATTTCATAGTTAATTGAAATATTAATATTTGTATGTATTTAAAAGAGTGCATTATAGTGCTTTTGTGTTCAAGGTTTGAAAACTCAATGTACTTGAAAAATTCCTTTATTAAAAAGTACTTTTAGATAGAGTTTGCAAAACGCTCTCTGCATAGAAAATGCTTGGAATCTAAAATTGAGCCCATGGAAAATTAAGTTGAGTAAAGAAACATGAAGTTGGTCGAAATTTTTCAGCAAAACACTAATCTCTTCAACAAAACTTCCCAGAAACTTCTTACTTCACTTCCCAAATCATTGACCAAGTCCTTGAAAATTATACACACTTCATCTTCTATATTATTTTGGGTAATTACACCCACATATCCTGAGCTTTTGTCTAATTATACAAACATCTCATGAAGTTTAGAAAATTATAAAAACATACCTTATCAAAAAAATATTAAAAAACAAAGACGTATTTTATTTTTATTTTCAAATAAAAACTTAGGAACTTAACGTGTGAGTACTCTTTTCCGTTAAGGTCTTCTAACGATAGTTGGAATTTAAGGTATATTTATATAAATTTTCACCTCATAATATCTTTATGTAATTAGATCAAATCTCATGATATATAGATTTAAAATAATTATTTTATATCCCTTATGCTTGCTTCATAAATAATTATCATTTATCAAGTACATATAACCAAGGCCGTATGATTTTTTGTGACGCCCCATAATCTTGGAATTTATTTCCGAAATAATAATTATCGTTACGCCGGATTTTAATTCGAAGAATTGGCTTCGTGAGCCAATTTTACCCTTAAATCCATCATTTACCGAAAAGACCATTTTACCCCCGAACCCCTTTAACCCTATCTCTACCCACACTCTCTCACCTCATTCTCTCAATCGGTCAAATAAGAAAGAGAATACGCAGAGGAGAAGAAGAAGAGATAAGAGAAGGAAGGAACTTCCCGAGGCAGTGCCGAGCTCGTCTTTCACCCGATCGAACAACCGTGAAAATCTAGACGATTCTCATCCCATTCTCTACCAGTAATCTTTTAACTCCATCTCGATCCGTCCGATAGATTTCGAGATTTCCTAGCTTTTTCGTTAGGATTTACTATCGTTAGTTTTTCGTTGAGTTTGTATGATTTCGTGAATCATTTTGTGAATTTCTTGTACCTAAATGACGAGCATGAGTGGAAGATCAACATATATGAATTATAGCATGTTTAACCGAGTATTTTGAGTGTTAGATTGAATTATATGTTTTATCCTCGCATTTTCATCTGAGAAACGATTTTTGCTGAACTTTTATGAGCTACACGGCCTTGTGCACGGCGTGCAATATTGCTGGGTAGAGGGCCCAAAATGAGAGTAACGGTATGGAACCGTATTTCAAAAATTTTCTCAATATACAGGCATCAAAATATTTCAAAATTTTTTTTAATAAATAACGGAAGACTTAGCCGTATCCACTCTAACATGCATTGATAATATAACTTTAAATCATAAAAACAAATAAATACAAAATGCTATTAACATTTAAGAGTACATAATTTATCATGATTCGTTGCAAAATAACGATAGAAAAATTACCGTACACCGAAGATTGCTATCTACGGATATCCTACTGCGCACTAGCTTTCGTGAAACCGGTAGAGCTTCCTTGCAATATCCCCGACTTGACCTTGGAGTGTGGGCTCCTAAAGTATTTCCAAAAATACTAGAGAATATCCTAAAGAAAGACTATAGAAGAAAGCGTCGGAAAATTCGAATATGAAAATGAACTGAAGCCTCTCCTATTTATAGAAAAGAACCAAGGGCATTTTGGTCATTTTGCAGTTTCAGATGCTGCCACGTATCGCTAGCCTCCTCTGATCACCAATCGGAGGCCACCACCTAGGAGCTTACATCGGCACGAGCCAAACGCCGTGGAGCACGCACCTATCGGGATTGGAAAGCGCCTGTACGCATCGATTGTGTGTTGAGGGCGCTTGTCACACGCTGGCGCAAGCACCTACCACAAGTCAATACTTAAATAAATTTTACACGTAGCTTTTATCATAAGAACGCGTTTAGCCCAACTGGTTTAGGCTTGGTTGCACACGAGGGAGGTCGCTGGTTTAATTCCCATCCACAGCACCTTCACTATTTATTTTTACTAGTAAAATTGATGCCAATTTTTAATCCATACATGAAGTGATGAAGTTATTTTTAATCTAAAAAATAAATAAGAAGAGTACAAGATACCAAATGGGTGAAGGTACATTATATAATAGT
Source organism: Verbena officinalis (assembly GCA_958496215.1). Lineage (NCBI taxonomy): Eukaryota > Viridiplantae > Streptophyta > Magnoliopsida > Lamiales > Verbenaceae > Verbena > Verbena officinalis. Next base: position 318,938 of record OY292391.1, read on the forward strand.
ATAGATTAAGCATGGAGGCGTTACGTGTCACGGGTCGGGTTGTCCGGTTCCGACCCTAAGCTGATACGATTTGATCCTGACCCCTGGACCGTTCACTTCATTGTGCGACGTGTCGTGATCTACAGCGCGCCACACAGCCTGCCACTTGGCTGCTCATGTGATGGCGTGGCTCACATGTCAGCAACCTTTTTTTTATTATTATAAACAAAATTTCATTTTCTCCAAAATAAGATTTTGGGTTTTTCCAACTCTTTGGAATTTTTATTTTCTCAAAATAAATTATTTGGCTATTTTTAAACACTTTGAAGATTTATTTATCTCTTTCCTTTTATTATTTTCTCATCCGGTCTTTGATGCGGCTTGCAAGGGGACCTATGGTAATAATTAATTTTAGCTCCAAACGGTCAATTCATTATCATCTCATGATAACAATTGATTACCGTTTAACAATATTTAATTCCATTAAATAAATATTGTTGCACTCTAAAATTAATTAAATTATTCACGAATTTCTCGATCTAGAATAATTTCGCATTCTACTCCTTCGTGTAGATATCTGTGAGAAATAAATTATTGCTACTATCATTTATTTTTCACCTTCAATCTGAAATTTCTTGATTTGTCTTAAGTCCAAATTTCTTGTATGTGAAATACATTCAACATACAACTTCGGTGGCATATCACACGAAGTACTTTGGCCAAAGTTTTAATTCGAACTTGGCAAATTTATTTCATAGATATCTTTTAACCTTCCAGCAAGGCCACATATTCCTTGATCAATATTTCTCTTCAGCACATTTCATGCAATCACCGAACGTGCAAATATTTTGGCCACTCTATATTGAGACCTCACTTCTGAGAACATCACAGTGATTAACACTACATGCCTAAAGTCGAAATACTACCATGATTAAGAGTCTAATGCACCTAAGATTTATTCATTTTAGATAGTAATATAAAATGAATAATCTCAATGGTCCAGTTTGATGTTTCCAATCCCATTAAAAATCATCAATGTGTTATAATCGGAATCTCTATTCCGTATGACGAAAGACTAATCATCTTATATAACACATTATAGCCTTGATAAGCACATATTCTTATCATACCGACTAGAACTATAATAACACGTGATTTCGGTATCTAAAATCTTTTCCTATGAAATACATTTCATATAAAAATACCATCACACGTCATTAATTATTAAATACGTAAAATACTCATAACTTGCTGTAATTTCAGTTTTATTAATCCAACAAAATACAAAGTATTTACAAAATAATTGGATTATCAGGGTACTAATCCCAACACAACATACCGTGCAACATTTTAAAACTATGCACAACCTTGTATAACCCTATTTACTCTTTACACGGTCCCAAGATCGTGCAACAGGCCATGTGAATGCCTTAGCCATTTTTCCAGCCTCTTTCAAAACGTTGCTCACGACATTTTCCAAAATTAACCTCTAATGAGTAGTAAATTTTTGTTAACTTCTTCGTTTGACCTCGTTTTCGAAATCCGACTTCACCAATAGCTCTGTTGGGTTTCAGAACCAATTGATATCTGAAGTTGGAATTTTTTCCGACTTCGTTCGGGCTGTGAATAATGCGATTTCGTTTAAGGCTTTTAGTCTATTTTTCGAAAGTTGTCCGAATGATCCAAAATTCGCACAAGTGCTTCCTTATACTATGTTAAGCATGTCTATGAACTTTAATTTGCGTTTAAGTATGTTTTATATCTTTAAATTCCTATATTTTGTTTATTTATATAAAATGCGTTTATAGTTGTATTTTGAATTATGGTTGCTCGTTCTAGTTGTTTTTAAGTGTTTGATTGTTTCTCGTACGCCGTGTGTCGTGTCATAGTCTTATTTGGTATTGTCATCTTTCAGTTTCAGGCTTATCTCTCCGGGGAGTGCTTGACAGTCGTGTTAGTCTTCTTCGTACTTTCTAGGTGAGGGTTTTAAAATAATTTCAATCGGAGTAAGAATCCCTTTACTATTTGCGAACCAACTCATCTTCGTGCTTTACTTATATCGATTTTTTTTCCTGCTATTCATATATCTTATTAGATATTTGATGATTATTTTTATGAGTTTGAGCAAATATTTAATATCAAAACCTATATATGTATTGATCCCAAACGTTTTCATTTTAGATGCAAGAAAATACTTTTGTTTTAAAGTAAGTTTTGGATCTTGGGAAATAAATCATAAGTAATGTCGTTAGGAACATTAGAAGCGTACGACACTTATGAGTAAGACCTTAGATCGTTAATGATATTAGGACTGTACAAGATAACGTAGTTAAGCCATGGATGGTGTATTTGAATTTATGTATTAAATGTTCATTCGAAATGGATGTTGCCATGAACGGCTTAATTATGTTGTTAATTGTTATTTACGATTTAGCTTCCGCATCTCTGTTATTAGTTGTTGTTGGGCGTCATGTTGTTGTTGTCAGAGTATTAGATTGCATGTATTGTCGTTCGCTAAGATGAGTTTTCGAGTAGGGCACACTATTATGCTCAAAAATCTGTTTTGGTGCAAATGTGGTGTTCTTCCTCCTACAAAAGAGATGGGCTACATTTTTGAAAGGATATGAAAACTTGTATTAATTGTATATAGTCTTTGGTCCATCATGCTACAAAGAGTTATTTAAAATACACAAGAAGCGAACCTGGCTGACATAATCATCTTCAAAAATCTTAATTATAAGAATATCGATAGTTTTGATTATTATTTCCTGGTTCTGTAGAAAATTAATATAATCTTACATAAAATAATCTTTTAATTAACCTAAATACGATAATATATACATGATAAGAAAATGAATACACTCACTCTCATAGCCAACTTATTGGGCGTCGTATATTATATATAATAGAAACTAAGAAAAGGGTTAATTATATCTAGTCACGGTCACCGCATAAAATTAATTAATTAATTAATTGCAAGTCGTATTCTATTTTTTAAAAGCATTACAAGCTAAGTAATTCCCATGAATCTGAATATGACCTTTGACTCTCTGAGAATATATCCATCCCAGCCAATGCCAATTTAATTTGGGAAGTAAGTAATACTTCAAAACTCTACCTCTAGGAGAGAAGTTAGTTATAATACTAAATTTTAAACTTGTGGGTGGTCGGACTCGGACTCGGACTCAGAGGTAATACATCAAATGGACCAGAAGTTAGTTGTCATATTTTTTAAAAATGAGTTACGATCGAGTTATAATTAATGAATCTCAAGAGGTCCACTCCTGTTACTGTTAGAAAAATGGTGGAATAAGAAATATATGACAGGATTTTGCTTACTTGCTTGCTTTTCAAATATAACAACTGGCCACAAAGAATGATCAGTTTTATGAACATAAATTTTCGATCTCTCTTCACAGAAAGTTCCAAGAATTAGTTCCCTTCCTTTTTTGCATCTAAATTACAGAAACCAACACTCTATAAATTCACACACAAATTAACACAGTTTCATGATTAATTTGTACAAGAGTTAGATCAGAAAGTAAGCTGAGAAGGTGAAGGAGATGGGTATATTTCAAATCGTAAATCAAAGGGAGAAATTAATTAGCAGAGAAGAATGCATTGCCCCCGTTGTGGACAGGAGGTTTTGTTCTACTTCTGGCTATGGAATTTGACACACAGTTGGTTGGTGGTTTTATTATGACAATGCAAGCTTCTTGGAAGGAAAATAATATGAATATTAATAACACAAAAACCAACCATAGCTAAGGTACATACATGAATAATATCAGCAATCCAAAGAAATGGGAATATGTATTAAAGATCACATTAATGCATGAACGTGTAAAATTGCTTTTACCTGCAACTCTGTAGCAGTAAAGCATCTTAGCATCAGACAGGATCATCAAGGCAAAAAATGAACCATAATTAATCTAATAAGATAATCCTTCACACAAAAATGTCTCAACAACATGGTTGATATGGTCATCAAAAACAATAATTCAACAACTAGAGTAAAAGCCAAAATAACAACACTGCCACAAGATTCGACAACCATTCAGTTTCAAGAAATAGAACCTCAAAATATCGAAAAGTACTAAGATAACAAGATCTTATTCATTCTTCTAATGAGTTCGTTGATGTAGTCTTCACGGTTTCCAGCATCTCCTCCTTCAACATAGTGGTTTCTCTTCTTCTTCAAACCACCCAATGGTGCACTGAGTTGGAATGGCCACAGAAAGTTGTTGGCCTCCTTAAAGTGAGGGCCAACAGTCATGATCTCGTGGATAAGATCTTCAACGCAGATAATACCATGTTTACCAAGAGTCTGAAACAAAAGTTGAGTCTCAGTAATAATAATATATAAAAAAGATGAACAAGTGATTGGGGATTCGCTAACGCTACTACATTTGGAGAAGCTAAGGTCATAGCCAGAGGCATGCCTTTAGATGCTTCTAGCTTATTTCTGATTAAAATATGGAGAAGCTGGTATTCCAAACAATCCCAAAATGCTGAAGAAAAGAACTTGAATAAAATTGTAGTAGTAAAAGCGCTTTGCAAACTCTACTCCTTTTGGAAAAGGTCGAATCAGAAATAAAAGTGGTATAAAGTTCGAGACGTAAAAGTCTGGAGTGTATGGAAAATAAGTTAAAAGAACCAAAAAAAAGCCAAGTGTTAAGAATAAAAAAAGCTACAAAGCACTTTTGCTAATCTCAAGAAACTTCAATTTATTTACGAAAGTGAACTAGAAGCTAGAAGTTGAAAGATATAGCATGCCACCAGGTGTCTCTAGCTTATTTATGCTTAAATTATGCAGAAGTTGGGAGCGTTTAGTGTTGATATGTAATTTTTCCCTTTAATAGATTGTATCTAGGGGGCCTGATGTAAATTTGGTATTCTAGTATGTAATTAGGATATAGTTGTTGTACTTTATCCTCCTCCTTAAGTCGCACTTGGGTTTCTTAGGTTGAGCTGACTTACACGCTTATTATAGCGTTAGAATATTAGTATAAATAAGTCCTTAGATCCCACTATTATGTTAACTACTTTTTAATCATTTTTCTATCAATGGAAAATTATTCTGAGTGCGCAAATCCTCTCTTCTGTTTCAGTTTTGCTGTTTGATTTTCTCCATGGTATCTAGAGCGTGGCTCTGATCCTGTAAACTCTTCCGCATATATTGATCCTTTTCCTTCGAAAATTTCAGTCGATAAAATCCCCAATTTTTTGGTTGATTTCTCCGTCTCAAATCTTGCAAATCTTGCTATCGCAAATTCTAACCTGCAACGATGACTGAAGGAGACGATCTGAAGAAATCCAAAATTGATGAATCCTCATCCGCTCCGACTCCGCGCAACAAAGCCTATCATCTTTCCAATAGTGATGCCTTGCTATTGACGATCATCACTATTACCATGAATGGAAGGAATTTTCTCATATGGAGAAGAGCGATGAAGATTGCATTGTGTTCGAAGGCTAAACTCAGGTTTATTGATGGATCGCTTCCAGAACCTGAAGAAACTGATGCGCTATACGAAGATTGGAAGACGATTGACAGTATGGTAACATCTTGGATTTTAAATTCTCTGTCGAAGGATTTATACGATAGTTTCGTTTATGCGAATACTTCTGTCGAATTATGGAATGAACTTGAACAGATATTTGGACAATGTAATGGTCCTCTACTTTTTCAATTGAAGAAAGATTTAACTGCTGTCCGTCAAGGATATTTCACTTTATCTCACTATTTTGGAAAACTGAAAACTCTTTGGGATGAACTAAATGCACTCAATGATGTTCCTAAATGTTTACTTGGCAATGAGTGTAAGGTTTTACAATACTTTAACAAGGCTCAAGAGCTTGAGATGTTAATCCAGTTTTTAATGGGGCTAAATGACACATATGATGGTGTTAGACAAAATTTACTGGTTATGAAACCATTACCTACTGCTGCGGCTGCTTACTCCCTGGTCACTAGTGTTGAAACAAGTAATATAGCTCACACTCCTTCAATAGATTCTAGTAATGCTGCTCTGTTCTCCAAGAAGCCAGCCTATGGAAGGGGTAACTTCAATAAGAGAAAGGAAAAGGAAGATAGGCACTGTGATATTTGTGATCAAGATGGTCACACCACTGATACATGTTTCAAAGCAACTGGTGTGGTACCTGAGTAGTATACAGCAATGAAAGAAAGAAGGACCAATGCTGGAAGGGGCAGAGGCAACAGATTCAAACCTATGGCCAATGCTGCACTTGATAGTCCTCTGGATCATAACCTTGAAACAGGTGCTTCTTCCTCAAATAACACTGGAAATTCTAACATATCTGCTCTCATTAAACAGGAAATGACAAAGTACTTCAAGGAGCTCACATCTCAGGGTGCAGAACATGTGAACCTTGCCACTGAAGCTGCACTCAATAATGAATCTCCTGATGATCGAGAATTTGCAGGTATGATTTCTTCTTCCCTTTCTGCCAACTTACATAAAATTGATGGTGATTTCTGGATTATAGACACAGGCGCCTCCAGCCATATGTGTTCTAAATTTGACCTTCTTAGCAATACCACCACACCTCAGTTCCCAATTCCTATAATCCTACCTGATGGTACTTGTCAGTTAGGAAAACAAATTGGGACTGTAAAGATCAATGAAAAACTTACACTTAAAGATGTTCTCTATTTACCTTCCTTTAAGTACAATTTAATATCAGTTAATAAACTGGTGTCTACTACTAATAATGTGTTTACTTTTTCGAAATCCCAATTATAGCCACTGGACATACTCAGAATTCTCTGTATATACTTGATAACAATCCTTGTAAAATAGCCAATACTGTTGTTAGTAATGATCTTGTTGTTCATTTTGATCAAGCTTCTGTTTCTAAGAGCTTGAATTCTGATGTAGTTGTTGACAATATTTCTAATAAAGTTACTGATGTTGCTTCTAAGAGCATGAATTTTGATGTACTTGTTGACAATGTTTTTGATAAATCCACTAATTCTGTTGTTAAGCACTCTATTTGGCATCATAGATTAGGCCACATGTCTTACTCTACTCTTAAGCATATACCTTCTCTATCTAGACATATACTTGAACATGAAACTCTTTGTGATACCTGCCAAAAAGCCAAACAAAATAGGCTACCCTTTCCTACCAGTAATATACAAACTGAGAAGCCTTTTGAATTGATACATCTTGACCTCTGGGGACCCTATAAAAGACCAACCAGACTAGGCTTCCATTATTTTTTGACAATAGTTGATGATTACTCTAGATGCGTGTGGACCTTTTTAATGCCACATAAATATCACACCTATGAGATACTCCAGAATTACATTCAAATGACTGAGACACAATTTGATACTAGAATTAAGAAAATAAGGAGTGACGATGGGACAGAATTAACTAATCTTAAATGTGACAATCTCTTCTCTTCTAAAGGCATCATACACCAAAAATCCTGTCCCTATACACCTCAACAGAATGGTGTAGTTGAGAGTAAGCATAAGACTCTTCTTCAAATTTCTCGAGCTTTAATGTTTCAAGCAAACTTGCCTATTAAGTTCTGGGGGGATGCACTTCTTACAGCTACTTATATAATCAATAGAATCCCTAGTAGAGTCTTACTGTGGGAAACTCCCTATGAAAGAATTTACAAAACTGCACCATCATATGATACTTTTAGAAGCTTTGGATGTCTTTGTTATATTGTTAATCATGGGCCTGGAAAGGGTAAGTTTTCACATAAAGCTTCAAAATGCATCTTCATTGGCTATGCAAATGGCATCAAAGGTTATAAAGTTTTCAACCTAGATGATAATGTTGTCACTGTTTCAAGAGACATTAAGTTCTTTGAAAATGTATTTCCATTTGCTAACCAATCCACTACTTCTGAATTACATATTACTTCTGACATTCTACCATCTTTAGAAGACTCTGATAATGCTCAGGATGATACAACTGCTGATCCAAATCCTTCAGTTACAAGCCCTACAAACTTGCTGACCATTCCTGATCAGTCTGATAGTGAAGAATTTGTTAATGCTAATATCCCTCTTACTGCTCCAAGCACATCAGGTAATCCTGAAATCACTCTTTCTCATGATATACCTACTGAATTCATACCTAGAGTCAGCACTAGAGAAAAACACAAACCTAAGCGCCTGGATGATTATGTTTGCTCTACTGTAGTTTTTCCTAAATCTGACGATACACATTCCACTATGATTAATGGTTCTTCTTTACATATCTCCTCTGATTTCACTGACTTTATGGCTAATGTCAGTACTATCTCAGAACCTAAGACATATAAGCAAGCTATCCAATCTCCAGAATGGATTAATGCTATGAACCAAGAAATAGAAGCTTTAGAAAGCAATTCTACTTGGTCTATTACTACCCTTCCTAAAGGAAAAAAAGCCATAGGCTCTAAGTGGGTATTTAAAGTCAAATTTAATCCTAATGGGACAGTAGAGAGATATAAGGCAAGACTTGTAGCAAAGGGCTTCAACCAAACGTTTGGCATAGACTATTTTGACAGTTTTTCTCCTGTGGCAAAGCTGGTCACTGTTAGAATGATAATTGCTATTGCAGCTTCATATAATTGGAATATTTTCCAACTAGATATTAATAATGCTTTTCTTCATGGTTTTCTTGATGAAGATGTGTACCTCTTACCCCCAGAAGGATACACCAAAACTAAAAATGGTGAAGTTTGTAAACTCAGAAAATCCCTTTATGGTCTGAAGCAAGCTTCAAGACAGTGGAATTCTGAGTTTACAAACAAATTAATAGCTTATGGTTTCATTCAGTCTCCATATGATCCTTGCTTATTCATTTTCAGACATAACTCCATTTTTCTGATGTTAGTAGTATATGTTGATGATGTATTGATCTGTGGATCTAATGATGATGCTATTCTTAAAGTCAAGCAGTATTTACACTCTACTTTTACCATAAAAGATCTTGGTTTAGCAATGTACTTCTTAGGATTAGAAATTGCTAAAACTGAGCATGGTATCCTTCTTTCACAAAATAAATACATTCTGGATATTTTGAAGGATACAGGCTATTTAAATTCCAGACCTGCTTCTACACCTCTACCTTCTGGCATAAAATTTGATGATACTAACACTATTCCCTACAAAGATCCTTCTCAATATAGAAGGCTTATTGGAAGATTACTATACCTTAACATGTGCAGGCCTGATTTAAGCTTTGCAGTCCAGCAACTTAGCCAGTTTGTGGGCAGTCCTTCCCAATGCCATTGGGAAGCAGCAACTCATCTTCTCAAATACTTAGCAGGCTCTCCATCCTCAGGTTTATTCTTCCCTTTACAAACTGATCTCTCTCTTACAGCATTTTGTGACTCTGATTGGGCTACTTGCCCTATTACTAGAAAATCAGTCACAGGGTATTGTGTTTTCTTGGGTAAGTCTCTTATTTCTTGGAAAACAAAGAAGCAACGAACTGTTAGTTCCTCATCCTGTGAAGCAAAATATAGAAGTCTAGGTGCTACTGTTAGAGAGTTGCAGTGGATTAGCTATATGCTTACTGATCTTAATGTTAAATTCACCTTACCTATTCCTTTATGGTGTGACAACAAGGCTGCTATCAATATCACAGAGAACCCTGTTTTTCATGAAAGAACCAAACATCTAGAGATCGATTGCCATGTTGTTCGCAATAAATTTAAAGAGGGTTTTATTATTCCTATGCATATTTCTACTCATTTGCAGCTTGCAGATTTATTCACCAAGTCCTTGAGTGGGCCTCTCTTCAGAAAATTACTTTGCAAGATTGGATTCTTTTCCAGGTATCCACCTTGAGGAGGGGGTGATGATATGTAATTTTTCCCTTTGATAGATTGTATCTAGGGGGCCTGATGTAATTTTGGTATTCTAGTATGTAATTAGGATATAGTTGTTGTACTTTATCCTCCTCCTTAAGTCGCACTTGGGTTTCTTAGGTTGAGCTGACTTACACGCTTATTATAGCGTTAGAATATTAGTATAAATAAGTCCTTAGCTCCCACTATTATGTTAACTACTTTTTAATCATTTTTCTATCAATGGAAAATTATTCTGAGTGCGCAAATCCTCTCTTCCGTTTCAGATTTGCTGTTTGATTTTCTCCATTTAGAAAACCATAGTGCTGAATAAAAGCCAAAAGCAGAAAAGTGCTTGTTATTTTAGTTTGCAAACACTACCTAAGCCAAATTATTGCAAAATCTGACAAACCTGTTCAATGATTGAATTGTCGGCAAAGCAACGCACTGCTTGTTGAGCTTGCCATATCCCCTCTTGCAGATCAATTCTTTCACACTCTTCAAGTTGGGGTACCTGATCAAAGGTAGCTGCAGGGTCAATAATCATACAGGTGCTAATTTGAAAATTGTTTTGACAAGTATATCATTAGATGCATACCTAAAGGTCACATATGCCTCAACCCTATGCAACATGTTCACTGTTGCCTTGTTGACTTTTAGGAACACCCCATTGAAAATCTGCATTCAAGAAAATCACATAACACGGCTTTAGAATACTTTTCACAACCAGACAAATTTAACAAAAATGTAAACCAATATCAAAGAAGGGATACGAGCAAGAGACCTAAGCTAACCACAAGAAATAAATCACTCACAAGTCATAACCTAAAACCAATCGACAAATGGCATCTTGCATATTAAAAGACCCAGAAAAGAATCATAACAAACACATAGAAAGAGACGCATTAATACCTGTCGAAGACGAAGCAGCTGCAGAATCTTCTTTGTCTGTGGGTGCATGGCATTTATAATGAAATTCCACAACAGCAAGATATTTGAGACACAGAATATAAATCACAAAATCCTTGACTATCTAGTAAGGTAATTACATACCCACGAATACGAATGATGAATAGAAGCTTAGCTTCAGGGTTCACATAAAATCCTCCTTTCAACCTTGATCAGCTCCTTTTCCTGAAGTGGAAGCCCATAATCAAATTTAATTAACCTAAATAAACTAGGCAATAACAAAATCAACAATAAGAGGCAATGAAGGATAAAGTCATACCTGTGCGGCGTACTCAGCAGCATACTGCTTAGCTCTGTTGTAGATCAGCTTCCTGTTTGCAGCTTTCTTCTCCTTAGCAGCAACAATCTCCTGTTTTTTGGCCAAGGCCCATTCCTCATTTCTCTTCTGTTTCTTCAAGACAGACTCCGGAACAATTGGTCCCTTCTCAGCCATCTGCAAACCAAACACAAGAAAATTGCTCACATCTTCAATACATCAAGCATAATCCACAAATAAAACGTTCTATCTGTACAAATATTTAATAAATTATTGTCCAAACTATACTTTCCCCCCGTCCTTTTTCTCTATTCGATCTCAAAGCAAAAACATTACAAAGGAGAGCAAACAACGCAGAATTTGGAAAGAGAACCTTTCGACCAAAAAAAACCCTAGATTAAGACACCAGCATAAATGTTCAGGATCAACAATTGAAACCTCACGCAGTAAAAGATACCCGCACTAAAAGATAAAACAGTTTCTTCCAACAAAAAAAATAAATAAATAAATAAACAGTTTATTTACCGATTTCAATTGCATGATGGAGCTACAAAGGTAAAGCGAGCTTACCTAGCCCTTTCTCGAGGATTCGCCGGTGGTGGTGGGGTGGAGGTGGTGGTAGTGAGGTGGTGCTGCCGGCTGCGTTGTGTCTCAGCGGCTGTAGAGATGTGTAGATGTGTTTTTTAGGACGGTTTTGAAGAGTTTGAAGAAAGTGCTTGCTGGGCTTCGCTCATTTCATTAAATTTGGGCCTGTTATGTAAAGAGTCATAGGCTCTACAGGGATAAAGGCCCAATCAATTCTACATATGAATAATATATTTTTTTTTTGGTGAAAAACATATGAATAATTACAAAACAGGTAAACTAAATATAAAACTAATAAGTATATATTCAATTTTAAGGTCTAAATAATCATATATATATATATATATATATATAATATTATTTAGGCCACAAAAAATACTTATAGGAGCTATAATTACCTATAAAAATATCAAAATACCTCTAATTCATTGAAATAGAAAACAAAATACAAACATAGAACTTCACTTTAAATTTTGTTCTTCTTAACTAACGAAACAGATTTGAAACATTGAACCTCGAACAAGTTTTTTAATAATATTCATGAGAATTAGGACAAAGGAAAAAGGCATCAAATGAATGGAAATATAAAGTACTTAATTTAAAGTGAAAATAAGATAAGTCTTAATAAGGAAAGCCACTAGACGAGGATCCCTTGACCGAGCGATAAGGAGGAGGCCCCATGACTTCGAGGTCATGAGTTCGAGTCCCACAACTGTGGACATTAGTCTTCTGCTTAGAAGAATTGGTCTTTAGTGATAGTTTGTTGTATAGTTTCTTGGCATGTATTTCTCCGTATAGGATGAGTTACTCAACATATTTGTAATTGATTGAATTGTACTTGAGCTTTATTAGATTATAATAAGATTGAATATTACACATTTAAAAAAAATAAGGAAGGCCACTCCAATTTTGAGCGGGGGTGTTAATTAGTGTAAAATTAAGAAATGGAGCTGATCCAATTTTAATTTTCAATTGAATCCATGAAAGAAGATGAAAAAGAATTTTAGATTATACCGTTTTGGTAATTAGTTATTTAATTCTTGTAATTATAGATTGATTATAAAATTTAAAGTAAGTTATTTAACTTACATGTGAACTTAATGAGAATAATTTAGTAACTTATGTTATATTAGTAAGAAATTAATAATTTAAAGTAATTGTGATGTTGCGTAATTTAGACAATAAAATCAAATAATTCAAAATATACTAAAAAGAACACTTTAAATGTAAATTACAAATTGATAATTATATATTTTCTTAGAAATATATAAATCGGTCTATATAAATTATATATTGATAATTTGATATTTTCTTAGAAATATATAAATCTACTAAATTGAACTTTTTTCAGCATTGCTTTTGTATGAATCTACAGGGATTTAGGTTTTCTGAAGATCAAAAATTCGGTTCTAATTATGTTCAGTGTTTTGGAGTTACCATTATTATCTCAATCTCTATCTATACTAGAAAAAATTAAAAGAATGAACATCGAACAAGAATACACTAGGGCTATGTCTAACTTGCCGGAAATGATATCAAAATCAATTTTTGTTTATCTCAAATTTCCTATACACCTGATGTGAAAATCAGATTTCATATATCTCAGTTATCTTATACACTTTTATCTATTAAATCTCAGGATCCAATCATCACACAAAGAATTATAATCAGGAATCACCGCGGAGTCAGAGCGAGAATCGAGGAAGCGGACTCATAGCAACCCAACCGAATAATCGAAGAATAGCACTACCGCATCTCCGCCATCTTCAGGTTGATGTGTCGAAATACTTCTAAAAACATTTGAAATATTACTTTATATACTTAGGATAATTGGGCTGAACTTGGGCCGAAGTAATTTTATTATCTCTTTCTCGGTTGGATTTCCATGTATAACTAGATGCATGGAAAATTTTCATATAAATAATAATTCTTTTTGACCAAAATAAAGCATTATATTTTCCTCTCAATTAGTCACATTAAATCAATTCCATTATCATTGAGAGTCATAGCTGGGGAAATTTGGGATTTATATATCTTTTAATTTTTTATATGTATTAAATTTGACTATTTATTATCAAAGAACTGATTTATTGATTCTCATATAAATTTATATAATTTTTTTTTCTTATTTGTTAAATGATAAGTGAATTTATTTATATATGATAGTTTTAATTTAAGTTAAAAAAATCTATGCTTTTTTATCTTATGACCCTCAATCCATACGTAACTTTATAAATTTTTAGTGGTGTCAAAAAATAAAATTATTTTCATCTACTTCATGTCGAAGAAAATAAAGTTTTAAGTTTTAAACTTGTCAAATATATATTTGAACAAATTGTCTAATGTGTTTCCCATTTGTCCACTTTTTTTCGAACACTATTTGTTTGAAGGATATTTTAAGAATCAAATTATTATATGAAAAGAAAACAAGTAAAATTTTAATATGTTTTATAAGTACAAAAAGAAAATAAATAATAAAGAAATGAAATTATAACTTATTCTAAATCATACACGAATAAAAAGTTAATAAAATAATTAATTTTTCACCGCGTGTAAAATTTTTGGAAATTTCGTAGAGATAATCAAGTTGAGTGGCTACGACAGTTATGATAAAACACCAATTTTCCGTGGGGGAAATTTCTTAGAAGCTTCACATTATAAACAATGAACATACCTATATATATATATATATATATAGTCGCTAGCTTAATAAAAATTAAATTGTTATTTTCTATATATATAACAATTTAATTTTTATTAAGCTAGCGACTATATATATATATATATATATTAAAGGGGAGTACGTCCCCGAATTATAGCTAGCTAGCTAGCTAGGTTCTATGTATAATATTTTCTTGAGGGAGCTTAATTAATTTCGCGGCATCGCGGCAAAACCGGATTCCCACAGAATTTGGAGCCTTTGCAGAGGAAAAAAAAAGCATCGCCATTAATCTCCTCGATCTATCAATAAACGCTCCTCAATGTACGACGGGTCTCCATTTCTTCAATGCGCGCCTGATTTGATTGATAATTTTTTTCTCTGTCGCGTATTGTAAATAGAATCATTTATCACTAATTTTTTTCCTTTTTTTATTTTTTATTTATTTGATTCACGATTCCGCCCTTTATCCTCCGTTTAGTTGTGCCGGAGTGGTGGCTCCGTTGAATCGGCGGTGCCATCCCTCTAATATCAGGCGGCGTCAGCCGTAGTACGTAATGGCAACTGGCAGCGACGCCACGGAGCACCACGACCTCGAGAGTGGCGCATTGACAGCCAACGAGGACGACGGTGGCTATGGCAGCGACGCGGAGGTGATCATAGACGATCCTTTTGACATTGGCAACACCAAAAATGCCTCTCATGAGTCGCTCAAGCGCTGGAGGGTAAGATATATATATTATGCATGTGTTACGTTGTTTATCATGAATATTATATATAATTAACGACTAATAAATATTGGTTAATTTCCTAGCTAATAATCGGTCGTTAGCCTAGATCTGTTTTGTTGTTTCATGCACGTGAAGGATTAATTCCGTGACAATTTTGGAAGCATGCATGTTTGATTATGGAGTATATATATTAATTCCTGTTTAATTATCAGATAAGTTTGATCCAGCTACACAGCTAGATTGAATGATCAATCAATGACGACGTTTTATCATTCTGGTTTAATTTTCCATAATGGATATATATAATACTCTTTATCGTAATGATGCTTTTATTGGTAATTGGTAAGTCGTCAAAATCGTCACGAGCAATTACTCGATCTTTTTGATTATGTAAGTCCTGGTATATATTTCACAGCAAGCTGCTCTTGTGCTCAATGCTTCCCGCCGGTTTCGTTACACACTAGACTTGAAAAAGAAGGAAGAGCAAGAAAATAGAAGAAGCTTGATTAGAGCACATGCTCAAGTCATAAGGGTAATGCAAACAACGTACACAGTAATCCTGCATGAATATTGGTATAATTTTTCTTTCAATTATTACACCTTAATTGGCCTTTTGTGTTGCAGGCTGCATTGCTCTTCAAGTTGGCTGGACAGCGAGCAATAGGTATTTAATTTGCTTCTGGATAGTTTAAGTCTATCATCGTTTTTATCTGCCAGGCCACACGAGGTGTCGGTTTAATTTTGAGAAATTAGAGTTGTCATTGTTGGCTATTGAAATTGAGAAATGCTGCTTAATTTATTAAGTTCTATTGAAGTCTGAATTTGTTTATATCCCATTGCCAGTGTTAGGCACTACAGCAGCTTCTCCAATATCTCCTAATGGGGATTATGGAATTGGACTTGAACAGCTTTCATCGATGAACAGGGACCATAATGTCTCTGCACTGCAACAATATGGAGGGGCAAGACTACTTTTTCCCTTAATTTACATCTATTTTGCAAGTTTATGACATATGTGTACTGTTAAAATCATCTCATCTTGATCACCACCTTTTCAGGTTAAAGGGTTATCAGAAGTGCTAAAAACAGATCCTGAAACAGGGATCTATGGGGATGAAAATGAGATATCAAAGAGAAGGACTGCCTTTGGATCAAATACCTATCCCGTGAAAAAGGGACGAAGTTTCTGGGTAATATTTAATTTGTCTAGAGTCTTATTTTGTGTGATCATACGTTCTTAATTCAGGGGATATGATCAGCCTTTTCTTCCTGTTTATATTTATATTTAAACTTCTCTGACGTTTGACTTTGTGCAGAGGTTCCTTTGGGAGTCCTGGCAGGACTTAACTCTCATTATTTTAATAGTTGCTGCTGCAGCATCGTTGGCTCTTGGAATAAAAACTGAGGTATATATTCTCAAAATACAACATGAGTACCATGTTCTATTCGTAGAATTTGAAGTTTATCTGTTGATATTAATGAGATAAGAACCTAAGTCTGAAAACTTCAAGTTAATATATACAAACAAATGCAGGATGGACATAGATACTTTTCAACAAACTTCAAGTTTTTTCTCACACTAGGAAGTTATACGTGTGCTGCACGTGTATCATCATTTTTTATTTTTAGTAAAAAAAAAATAGTTTGATTGTTAGTTAATTTATTATCAAGAATAGTAAACAACATGTTTAACATTTGTAAGGTCAAACGAAAATTATAATTCTTATTAATAGAATTCTTTCAATCATTAATTATTATTAATAGAAAAACTAACCTATTTCATTACTCCTAGTACATCCTTTTAAATTAGAAGTTTAAAAGCTTATCTTGATTAAAGTTTTTAATTATATATATTAGAAGTTTAAAGTACTTTTAAAATTTTAATAATCATCAATTAACATAAAACTTAAATAATTAAGGGTAGTATAGTTATTATATATGTTACTTAAAATTAATTTTAATAATAAGAAGGTTAATTTAGTCAATTTACAATGAAAAGAAAAAACTAATTTGATTCGCACGTTTATAATAGTATATATATATATATAGATATAGATATAGAGTATAGATATAGATTAACAAGTTTAAGTTAACAATGCTGTGTTTTTCCAGGGCATACAAGAGGGCTGGTATGATGGAGGAAGCATTACCTTCGCAGTTCTTCTGGTTATTTTTGTTACAGGTAAGAAAATTAAAACTTCTTGTTTATCGGTTTGTTCTTGTCGGGTTTTACTAATTTTTTTTATTTTTTTTTTATAATCTGTCCTTAGTAAATATTTATTACTTTCATCAAAGCAGACATAGAACATTACTCCTCTATTGAACAGTTGAATGGGTTTGGTTTTTCCCGTAGTTTACCTCTAGGCGTGTTTATGCAGGGATCCTAAACAAACAGAAACTTTTTCTTGCCGAGCTGTTTATTGACCTCAGAAGTGAAATAACATAGTTTTAATTACTTGTAGTCAATTGTGATATTTTACTCACATATATATTCGTTCCTTCTTTTCCTGTCTTTTGTTAGTTTGGATAAGCATGATGATTGCAATTCAGTATGTTAGTCAACAATTGTCTCTTGCGGAATGTACCATTTTCTTTAAGATTGATTTGTTACAATCAGAATTTGCAGTGTTGATGTTTTGAATTTGCTGTATTACTTCTTAGAATATATGACGCATTTTTATGTATATGATGCATTTTAATTTTCTTTTCCTGTTTTCCTGAAATCATGTGTATTTCAAGCTGATCTTCCATATATTAGTGAGGTGAAATCTTGCTAACTTTATTTCCTTGACCTACAGTCAATTTTGTTACCATGATTGAACAATTAGTAGACTTCATTCTGTTATGGATTACACGGTTGATCTTTTACAGTTTTTCTTTTTTTTATCTTTAGCAATTAGCGACTACCGGCAGTCCCTCCAGTTTCAAAATTTAAATGAGGAAAAACGAAATATCAAATTGGAGGTACTTTCAATCACGAAGTAGTTAAAACTTCCACTTCTTGTTGTTTGTTCTCTCTATCAAAAGTTGATCTATAGTCATGAGTCTCATGGGCAAAACATATCTGTAGGTGATCAGAGGAGGCAGAAGAGAAACAATTTCAATATATGAGATTGTTGTCGGGGATGTCATACCTCTCAAGATAGGTGATCAGGTGAGAAATGATTTCACTGAGTTGCTCTCTTCGACCATGTATATACTATTATATAAAGCCCCAATAACCTAAAGTAGCTATTTTGGCATCTTGGACTTTTTTCTCTTTTTTCTCTCACATCAATTTTTGTATCCTTTTCCTTCCTTTACTTCCTCTTTTGCAGTTATCATTTTACTAATATAAATTTATTTTAGTATTTATCAATGTAATGAATTTAATTTAAAACAATATTTTACTTTTAACTTGCCCATGCATAATGCACCTGAGTGTGCCACGCATTGCTAGTATATCATTATCTAAGAGTCTCTTGGCGTACTCTATCCAGGTTCCTGCTGATGGAGTCTTGATGAGTGGGCATTCTCTTGCCATTGATGAATCCAGCATGACTGGGGAAAGCAAGATTGTAAGCTGGTTAGACTTTTGCATAGGCTGTATTAGATTATTGATCTTATTTTCTCACATATAATGCCATTACATAGGTTCACAAAGACACCAAATCTCCATTTCTGATGTCAGGCTGCAAGGTAGCTGATGGTGCTGGTACAATGCTGGTAAGATAGAAACTTCTGTAACTGAAAACACTAAATACACTGAATTCTTTTAGATGTAATCTAATCATCATGTGATGTAGAATCAATCATTATATTGTTTGAGTTCAAATTATGTTGTAAGTATTGATTCAAGTTTAAAGCTACTTCATATTTTTGTTAACGTCTTTCCTGATGAATTTGCATAATTGTGTAATACACATATACAAAACAAAAACAAACATGTTCGTATGCAACTATCCTATATGTAGTATGTGATTAAAGCGAAGAAATCATGCTGCCTCGAAATTGATGAATACGTTCTTGGCTTTGTTTATCAGAATATTGACGGGGCTAATTTGCATCTGTTGTCATATTTGCTGATATTTAATATGCTTCAGTTTAATTATTTATTGGATTGAGTTTTGCAGTAAAATGATAACCAATCTGGTTCTTTCGGCATGATTTAGTATAATAGTATCTAATTCTATTTTAGGTAACTGGTGTGGGAATCAACACCGAATGGGGATTGCTGATGGCTAGTATTTCAGAAGATAATGGTGAAGAAACTCCTCTGCAGGTACATGTTGGATTTTGGTTCTTTTGATAATAGTTTGCCACATGCATATATTCAAACTAATTATGGATCTTGATGCTACATCACAGGTGCGGCTGAACGGTGTTGCAACTTTTATAGGCATTGTCGGGCTTTCTGTGGCTGTCTCTGTGCTTATTGTTCTCTTGGCTAGGTAATTTGGTGGATACTGTTTCTTGGTGTCGTGTTATATACTCGCATTCTAACTAATATGAACTACTACTTTGACTATTAATTGCATAAGATATTTCACTGGGACTTCAAGAAATTCAGATGGATCCGTTCAGTTTATCCATGGGCAGACCAGTGCTAGCAAAGCAGTTGATGGAGTTATACATATTTTAACTACTGCTGTAAGTTTCTGCATTCTGAAATGTAAAGAATACATTTAGAAAAATCTCTTCTCTTCATTAACTGAAGTCCCTTTTAGGTCACGATAGTGGTGGTTGCAGTCCCAGAAGGGCTTCCTTTGGCTGTAACATTGACGTAAGTATCATAAAATATACCCCTTATAAATCAACTTTTTCCTTTTCCCTGGTCCACCTCCACTCTACTTGATTTGATTTTGATGTTATTGAATTTACAACAGCCTAGCTTACTCCATGAAAAAAATGATGGCTGACAAGGCATTGGTATGTTTTCTTTTTTCGTTTTTTTTCCGCAGAATCTTTAGTTTATTTTGTCGCACTTCAATTGTCTAACATTTTCCATGAAATTCGTAACTTAAACTGATCTCCAGGTGCGCAGGCTTTCAGCCTGTGAAACAATGGGATCTGCAACAACCATTTGCAGTGATAAGACTGGCACCTTGACCCTGAATCAGGTTATTTCACTTTCTGTTTCTGAAGTCTGTCACAGTGAAATACATTAGTACGTTATGTACTTTATTCCTTTCTTTGTACCTAACTAATTATGCACATTATATTTTGACACAGATGACTGTAGTTGAGGCTCTTGTTGGGAAAAAGAAGCTTAATCCTCCTGAAGATGGTTCACAGTTGCAACCAACAACTTCCTCTCTACTAGATGAGGGACTAGCACAGAATACTGCTGGCAGTGTATTTCTATCAAAGGTACTATTTCACATTTATGCATTTGCAATTTCACTTTTGAGTGACAACTTTCTAGGATCTCTCCTTTTGTCTCAACTTGCACTTTCAGAAACAACTTAGTCTGATTGTTAAAGTACTAGTTCTGTTGAGCTGATGAATAGCTGATATCTGCCTCCCTCCTTTGGACTTGGAACCAAACTATGTGCTATTATAATACATATTCACCTAGCTTTTGTAAATTGTTTATAGGATGGTGAATTGGAGATTTCGGGATCTCCAACTGAAAAGGCTATTCTTCAATGGGGCGTGAAGGTATCATTATGCTATTCTCTGGCATTCATACTTTCAACCTCTCTATAAATCAGTTATTGATCATCTACGAAAACCAATCATTTGCAGTTGGGAATGAAGTTTGATGTCGTGAGAGCAGAATCCATAGTTCTCCATGTCTGCCCTTTTAATTCTACCAAGAAGCGAGGGGGTGTTGCTGTAAGAGGGCGGGTAAGTGATTCATATTTGTTCGGCTCTTTTTTTTTTGTTTAAATGGTGATATGATCTGTGATTAATTAGGATAAACGTTCAGTGTCTGACTTATGAGTGTTGAACATACTATTTCATAAATAAATTTGAAGTCACGATGTTAACCACCAACATATGTTTCTTTGATTTTTTTAAGCGAAATCCCATCAGAAAATAAACTCATGCATTTCTATCACGTATGATGGTTCAGCAAGCAAAGGGATTTCTAGAAGACAATCTGAATTTCTTTTATGAAATTCAATTATTTTAACTAACTTTCTCTCCTATACCTCCTTATACAATCAGAGAGATAGGGACCTTAGGAACTTTTATCATGTACGACATTATTTTGATGAAACAGTCTTCATTTTTGTTTTTACAACTTATCATTATAGATGCTCTGGCCAACGCTTAAGATCTGTTATCTTTATTCTTGCATGAGTTTCTTTATTTCTTATGGTAATCAATGTTTTTCTTGGTTTCAACTGTGACATTAATTACACCTGTGAAAATTGAGCTTCGAACATTTAATGCACCATAAGTGAAATACATATGCACCCATTTTAGCTATGACCGAAAAACCCTACTTTCCGGCAGTAAGTCTGCGTAAACATCTGCCAAAAGACTCAAAACAATGGTTTGAGAGAGATTCAGAGCACAAGCATATCTGAGTGTTGCTCAACATTATGATGAGAATCATGCTTTAACAAATACTCGTTGCCGAAACTTTATATTTTCTGGGGTCAATGTATCTATGGATAAAGTAATTTGATGATTTTTCTTGTTCTTACTTATATACATAGTTTGAGAAATTCTCTTCTTCACTTGGCAGACTGGATCTAAAGTTCATGTACATTGGAAAGGAGCAGCTGAAATGATATTAGGCGCGTGTTCAAAGTACATTGATGTAAATGGTTCCATGCAGTCCATTGATAAGGATATGGTTGGTACTTCATGACCTGTTACTATTCACATTGACATAAACTGAAATTTAATATGTTTAACACTGACGAGTCAAAGAAATAAGACTTATGCTCTCCCAGAGGTAGCTTGCACGAAAACAATATAAAGAGGAAATGAGAAGGATTTTGACGATGTCTATTAAATGTTGAGATATGTATTTATTAAAGCTAGGATTATAATGTATCTTACATTCCAGGATTTCTTTAAAGATGCTATCGATAATATGGCTGCAAAAGCCTTGAGGTGTGTCGCTGTTGCTTATAGAACATGTGAAGTAGATGAGGTTCCAACTGATGAAGAAGAGCTGGCACAGTGGACTTTACCCGATGATAATCTTGTTTTGCTGGGTATTGTTGGTATAAAGGTAACAACTCAATATCATTACAATTCCCATTTCCTTGTTCTTTTTACCCCCACATACTTTTGGCTGAACCTTGCAAAATGCTGTTATGGTTATACCTTGCGTTAACTTCTACTTTCATCATCAGTAGTAGTTGGCTATCATGCATTTTTCCCATTAGCTTTAGAAATATTATTATGATTTCTCTGCATATTCAGTTCCTTTATAATGAGATCCTGCATATTTACCACATTTGATTGATACAGGATCCTTGCCGTCCAGGTGTCAGAAATGCAGTGGAACTGTGCAAACATGCTGGTGTTAAGGTATTTGTTTTGTTTCCAAATTTTCCAAAGCTAAGTTACGATTTCCAAAGAAGGCTTTTGTTCTGAAAAGCTACTTGATTTGCAAAATAGCCTACTATAAAACTGTGTTTGCCCATTAACTCTTAATAATATGCAAGAACTTCCATCCGTGATCCGTCATATTATAAACAACAGTAAAGCTGGTCATGCAGCCTAAATGCGAACCATTCTGATTTTTGTTGCACTCTGAAATGCTTCCATAAATTATGAACTTCGTGTTTTGAAGCCTTCTGTCTAAGGTGTTATTGACATTTAGAAGATGCACATGGCTTTCCTTACTATGAATATTGCTACTTGTTCATGCCATTTCATTGTAGAACAGGGTATAGAAGCTAAGACAACCCAGTGTTTTCACTAATTTTCTGATACGAATTGAAATTAGTCCTAATTTCTTTTTTCTATATTTTGCCGATTAAAGAGAAGTGGATTTAATGATTAATTCCACGTGTTTGTCGACCATTAGGTGCGAATGGTAACTGGAGATAACATCCAGACAGCCAAAGCAATTGCTCTTGAGTGTGGTATCCTATCTCCAGAATCAGATACAAATGATCCTTATGTAATAGAAGGGAAGACCTTCCGCGAGTTGTCTGAGAAAGAGAGAGATCAAGTTGCAAGCAAGATTTCAGTATGCCTAAACCAAGAAGACCCTTTTTTATCTTCTTTGAAAGTTTGTTTTTGCACGACTTGACCATTATTATTTTGGTCATGCACAGGTTATGGGAAGATCATCTCCGACCGACAAGCTTTTGCTTGTTCAAACACTGCGCAGACAGGGAGATGTTGTTGCTGTAACTGGAGATGGAACCAATGATGCTCCTGCATTGCATGAGGTTTGATGTGGCTCTGATTATGCTTGTTTTATATTGTGTCAAGCTCTGATTTTTAATGTTTAGTTCATTAGGTTCCTCTCTTTGGAATTTATTTAAGCTTTATACATGTCAAAAATGCTTTAGAAGGTGTTAAGCACCAGAAAAGTGTGTGGCAAACTTTTTATTGAAGGAGATTATGATATGTTAAAATAAGATGTTATGAGCTCATAAGATCCTTTAACATAAGTTGCAGAACACCGATATATTCTAAGATCTTAACTCATTTCCCATACCTTTTTACCGTATGAATTACATAATTGTTATTACTAACATCTTATAGGCTCATGATCTTACTTTTTCCCAAACACTTTGAGATCTTATTTTAAAATAAATTTTACATGTTATTAGATGTGAGAGCTTATAAGCTCTTTAAAACAAACTTGGGCAAACACACCCTCTTAGTTGCAAAAATCTATCTTGGTGGATGACTGATCATCTTACACATTTTCCATTTATGTATTTGTAGGCTGATATAGGTCTTTCCATGGGCATACAAGGAACTGAAGTTGCAAAAGAAAGCTCAGACATCATTATCTTGGATGACAATTTTGCTTCAGTTGTGAAGGTTAGTGTTGGGTGACATTTTGTTTTCCCAGGAAAAGTGACAAAAGCGTCTCTTCACAATATATTCATTTTCTATTTCCAATGCCTCTTGACAATTTTTCATTTGTATCGCATTTCCGATAACTTCTTGTAGGTTGTCCGCTGGGGGCGCTCTGTATACGCAAATATTCAAAAATTTATCCAGTTCCAGCTCACAGTTAATGTTGCAGCTCTTGTAATTAATGTTGTTGCTGCCATTTCCTCTGGTGCTGTTCCTTTAACAACAGTGCAGGTACTCCTCTCTCTCTCTCTCTCTCTCTGTCTGTCTCTCTCTCTCTCTGTCTCTCTCTCTATCTCATTTATGGAAACAAGCTTAGAAGCTGAGGCTAAAAAGTTGGTCCTTAGGTGCTTCCAACTTCTAGCTTATTTTATGCTTAAAATAAGTAGAAGTTGGTCTTCAAAACACTTTGAAAGTGCTGAAAAGGAGCAGAAACCACAAAAGTACTTTTCTTTTTATAGTATACAAACACTATTTAATTAAAAGTGGCTTACGAAAGCTTGTCGAGGGAATGTGAAACTTGAAAAAATGTAGAATGCACTAAAGTGTCCTTTTTTAGAGTTTACAACACTATCTAATTTAAACTGGCTTAACAAAGCTTGTCAATAAAATGTAAAACTTTGAAGGCATTGTATAGACTGCATTGTTGCAAAGGGCTTTAGAGAATTTATGCTAATATTCCATTGATTTTCTTTTTGACACAGCTTCTATGGGTTAATCTAATCATGGATACTCTGGGAGCTTTGGCACTGGCTACTGAACCACCAACAGATCATCTTATGGACAGAACTCCAGTCGGTCGCAGGTTAGAATTTTCAACATGTTCAATTTTAATAAGCATAAGTTTACATTATCATCTTAATAAAGTGTTGTCATAGCATGGGAAGGTGACTTAAGATATATTTGCATCATGTGAAAGGTCAATGGCTGCAATCACCTTGGTCATTCCAGCCTTTTGCTAGAGATTAGAGTTCTGATCATGATTTTCCAATTTAGGAAAGTTAACCTGTTTAGAATATGACCTATTATATAACTCTTCTTAAATTCTTCAGGGAACCTCTTATAACAAATATCATGTGGAGGAACTTGATTATACAGGTATATTACCTTGTTACTCAAATGAATTTTTAGTATTTTTTTTTTCCCTTTCCTTTGTTTATAAGAACTCGATCTAGATAACATATCATGCTCCATTATGTATTTCAGGCTCTATATCAGATTACCGTCCTCCTAGTTTTCAACTTTGCTGGCATAACAATTCTCCACCTGACTAATGACGATGCCAAACATGCCAACATGGTGAAGAATACAATGATATTCAACATATTTGTTCTGTCTCAAGTAAGTACATCTAATTGTGATAAAATAACTTGATTAAGTTATGTGCTAATTTACCAGGAATAATTTGTTTAATTGCACTTGTGAATCTACAGATATTCAACGAGTTCAATGCTAGAAAGCCAGAGGAACTTAATGTTTTCCAAGGTGTGACCAAAAACCACCTCTTCGTGGGAATTGTGGGAACTACATTTATACTTCAGGTGAGGATAATAATATTTTATGGCTTTTTCCATGTTTTCCAATCTCTATTTTCTTCTGTTTGGTGGTTATTAACATGTTCCTCTTTACTAGATAATCATCGTCTGCTTCCTTGGAAAATTCACCAAAACTGTTAGGCTCGACATCATTCAATGGGTGATTTGCCTTGGTATAAGCATTGTCAGGTTAGTATATGCGATTTGTATTACTACTAATTCATGAAACCCATTCCATCAACTGTTAATTCTAAAAAGTCCCATGGCTAATTGTTTGACTAAGGGACTATTTGCAAATTCTAAATAGAGGTGTTTTCCTGCTTTTAGCTTTAAAAAAACTGAAAGGGGATGTCTTGTTGTGCTGCTTCTGGTAAAAATACTCTAAAATATGGTAGAAGCACCTTGATTGGTGCCTTTTTCAGCTTCTAGGTCCATTTTTCTATCATTCACAAGTGATTTTGTACTTATTTCTGCAAACACTCCCAACTTTTACAACTTTTACTTCTCCAAAGCAGAAGTTTTCGCAAAGATACGCTAAATATACCTTAACAGAATAAAAACCTCAATAATTTAGTAAAATTGTTTTCTTGAAGTTTTAACATGTATAAGTTGTACTTTCTACCTGTGCTGAATTTCATGTTAATCTTCTTACAGCTGGCCTCTTGCTGTTGCTGGCAAATTCATTCCAGTTCCAAAAACACCTCTGCACAAATTCTTCATGAAGCCATACAGGGCCCTCGTTGCTTCTCGTAGCAGGCGTAACTCATCTAGCTAATCTCCTCACATTTTTTTTTCCAATTCATCAAAGCAATAAGCTTTCTTCATCCAATTTCCTGGAATTCAACTGAGCAGCAAATGCCGACGTATATTTCTCAATGTTTTGATAAATGTACTATAAAATGCTGGCTTGGTGAATCTATTGGATTTGGCTGAAATATATTCTTCAACTACTTTTAACCAAATCTCTCATATTATTGTAGATAGTTCAATTACTTGTACTCAGGATGCTTTAGCAATAGAAAAGTACTTAATATGTTCTACAGATATGCATTTTATACAACTCTTTTCGATGCCATTCAACTGAGGCATTGAATAGTTGACCCCCTCCTTTGTTTTGATTCTAAATATTTGCATACTGAAGAACAATAAAAATGGTAACATGGTATATAGGTAACTATAACAGTATTAGTATAGAGTTATATGTCAAATTGTATATTCTATCCCCACATAAATGTGAATGTAAATACTTCCCTTGGTCTGCGTTTTGTATAAATGGATTTGTATCTCACATAATGAGAATGACCTTAAACGACTCCAATACTAAGGGAGACTTTGCAAATTCTAAAGGAAAATACTTTTCTACGGTAGCTTAGAAAAAGTTGTAAGAGAGTGCTTTGCTTTCATGCTTTTGCCTAAAATAAGCTAGAAGCACACGAAGGGTGCTTTTTTCTCCAAACATGCCCAACTTTTACTACTACAACTTTTTATAACTCTAGCTTCTACTTTAACTTTTCCAAAAGCAAAAGTATTTGCCAAAAATATACCCTAAGTGTATTTTAAAATCCACAGCATTACAAGAGAAATAGCTGAAAGTAGAAATTTAGAGGTTTGAAATATATATTTACCACGAAATTATTAAAGCAAACTCAACGGATTTGTTATGATTCGAAATATCGAGCTATAAATCCAAAAACGGAATTTAATTCACACTTCTTGAATAACTATAATAAACATGGATGAATAGTTACAAGTAACATAAAATACAATGTTATACACCACATTCAAATACCTCTTAACTATCACATTGTATGAAAGTCTGCAGCCTACCAAAAACCCCTTAGGCAAAAGACAAAGAAAGAAAGCTCTACTTCTTAAAGTAAAATTGCAATGCATTTCCAAACCAACCTTTTCCTCAAACTATAAATTGAACATCAATCAACTACACACTAGCAAAAACATGAATATGCAAAGTGGTTCTTTTTCGAAACATAATGAGAGATGAAATCTTCAGAAGCAGCAGAAGAACCCGGAATATTTGCAGGAACGAGTATCTGAGTCTTTCCAGAAGCTATTCTCTTTCCAGCAACATTGGCGTAAAACAAGCCAGATATGGCTGGAACATAAACATCACTCTCTGAACAAATGTAGTAGTCAATTACCTTCTCATACTCAGAAGTGTCGGAGGTTAGAAACTTGTCCCGTTTCTCCATAGGCATTATAGACTCCTGCAACAGTTTAAATGAAAATATAATGTTAAAGTACAACGGAAAGTAACTAATACCTACAAAACTCTTGCACAGATATAAATTTAGCATATAAACGTATTTTCAGAATTTGTTGATTCTTTAGCATTAAAGAACTTTGGGCTTGAGGGGTATCAAAGACCCATTTATAAATTTTGTTCAATGCTCATATTTGACACTATATTAGAAGGAAGCATAGAAGAGATTAAAACTTAAGAATATGTTCCATTGAGAAAAATGCCATATTTCTTGATGTTGAGGCATTAGTTAAATCTAACCTTTTATCAAATGGTAAGTTTGAATAATGATTAATGAGGATATTTTGGCTAACACCAAGCGGGTGTTTGCAAACTCTACTGCTTTTGGAGAAGCTAAAGCAGAAGCAAAGGTTGTACAAAAGTAGAGAAGCAAAAATAGAGAATATTTGAAAAAAAAAAAAAAGTAGTTTAGTGTTTGGAAAATAAAAGTTAAGAAACACTTTTACTACTGTCAAGAAACTTTCATTTATTTATGAAAATAACCTACAAGCTAGAAAAAGCACTAGACTGACTAGAGGAAATTTTACCTTTGTGTAAGTTTTTGGGAAGAAGTCCTTAAGAGAGTCAAGGCTGCTATGCCATTTTGTTTGGGTCACATAAACAGTGGTGTCCTTTTCAAAGCCAAGCTTCTTTAAAAAGAGAGCTATCTCTTGTGGACCATAACAACTTTTGGATCCTGAACCGCCATTCTTATGACAACCCTTTTTCTCTAATATGTCCATCCTCAAGTCAATTGCTACAAACTGCCCATTTGACTTTTTACTGAGAGCTTTTAGGCGATCAATCATGGAGTCAACAACTTCTCGAACTTCTGTTTGAGGCTCTAAGGTTCCGAACATGGCCAAGCATGCAATAGAATCGGTGTTGGTTTTTTCTTTGTTCTTCTTCATGTTCACTGATGGGAAGTAAGTAACTAGCCTTACGTTTCCCTTGGTTCTGAAAACTGTTTCTATATTCTCCGATATATAACCTTCAGTAACCCGATTAGGGACCTTCACCACTGCAAGATTTCGAGCTGAGAGTTCATTAGGCTGAGATTTAACAACTTTGACCACACCATCAAGGCTTGCAATGAATTTGTCAACATCATAGACATCTTCAAAGTTCCTGAAAGTAACAGATAAATACAACATCAGTAAATGAACATATACGTGTTTCTTTGCAACAATGGATGAGAAGCTGCCAGCTGGAAGTTAGCAAGAAATGGAGTAGGTGGAGACAAATAGGAAAGAAGATGCGATATGCATGTATTACATCTTTCTTTATATCTCTCTTCTCTGATAGAATTATCAATTTCTTTGCCAGAAAAAAGGAACCTTAATGGACAATGCTATGTTTTAGAGCTGGAAGACATATCAAACCTTTTGTCACCAGGATTGCCTCCTCTAATGTCTGGGATCACAAGTGTCGCCCTTAGATATTTAGCAACCACTACGGCATCAGCAACCTGAATAAGATGGTTACCAGGCAATGATCAAATGTTAAGAGGTTAAAAATTGAAGCACTTAGTCAAAAAAATGATAAGAAGATGCAAGTTAGTAAAGAAAATTCTTTCAAGTTCTGACAAAATGAAGCTAATGAAAAGGCAACTAAATAACAAATCATGCTACCTGAGAGACATGGTATTCTGGGCCGTTGGTCAATGAGAAGGTGACGTAACCTTGTGATTCATCTACCTCCTCTGGTGAAAACCATCAAGAGACACACACAAGAAACGATTTGATGTTAAAACAGCAAAGGATAAAAAATATACAATGAAAATTATGCTGTACTTTTCAGAAATGCAATGTACTTACCCATGACTGGCTTCTGCCAACATTGCTTCAAGGTCAAGCCATCCTCCTTCCAGAGGCCATCAGCCCCTTTCGTGACACTAGCAAGGCCATGCTGTGAAGCCTTATTCGTATCGTGAACAGATGGCTTTGAAAAGAGGAAAAGAAAAAATGTTTCAGCGAACAATTTTTTTTGGATCCAAAACAAGAAATGAATGAAATCAGATTAGCAGAATGATAATTAAATGATCCAATAGAGAAAACAGAATCTCCCACATTATAACTGTACCGACAATCAACATAATTGCCTAAATTCAACCTCTTAAATGGCCAACCACATAACAGAAAGAACATTCCGGATGATCAATAGTTCAAAAACAAAATGCAAAATTAAAAATTGCTGCATCCTTCCAATGTTACGTCATTTGATTCCAAAAAAAGTCGCCAACCAATTCAGATCAGAACAAATGTTCATACGTCACCAGGTGCAAAAGCTAATAAAGACAAGTATTCAATGCGGTAAACCAAATCTAATCTACAAACATCAATCAACATCCAAATGAAGTTAAATTCGTATCTCCAAGCTTCAGAAAGCAGTCAAGTAGCAGATTGGTATATCCACATTCAACTAATCCATGAAAACAGATAATCAAATCAGAGAGTAAATCCAAGAGCAAAGACAGCAAGCAAATATTAGCAGCAGATTTCTTTAAAAAAATGAAAACATACTTGAACAGGATCGAAGTGGTCGCGCTTAATCATGTGACCAAGCATTACGAACATCGTCATAGTCAACACACCCGCAAGTACTTGTCTCGGATCCACAGCCATTGCTTCAGATCTCAATTTCTCTCTCTACAGAAAGCAATCACCCAGACTTCAACTCTCTCTATTTATCTGTATAGATTTAGTGAGTGAGTTTGTGATTTGGCGCTTACTGTTTGTTTGTTTGTTTGTTTAACCATCTAATCTTTTTTTGGCTTATCATAAATGCTAATTAAATAAATAAAATATTAATTACATACTTTAATTAAATATAATAATAATCAGGACAGGACGCTTTGATTGATATTAAATATTAATGATGGTACACACACAATCACACATCACTGCGTGTTTCTTTTTGGAGCACCGACAGTTAGTTTTTGCCTCGTTTCATTTCACTTGGGTCTACAATTGCCAATTGGGCTGGCTCAGCCTAAGATTTCTTTTCTCTTTTTGCCTCAAATTATTTTTCTTCCATTATTTCTATTTAAAGGAAGGTAACTACCCACAAGTTAAAGTTAGAAAAAAAAAATAGAATGATAAAAATATTAAGTCTTTTTTTTTAAAAAAAAGAAGCTAATAAGTACTTTTATTTCTGATGGGGAATATTCCGGAGAATACACGTGGCGCAATCTTAGAGAATCAAACGCCACGTATATCTAGCCAGAGTCAACTCACACGTGGCCCAAGAACAAGCTCGGCGATCGACCGTATGGCTCGGCCTGATAGCTCGACCGTCATAACGGCTTTGTAGAATCTCTAAGGTCTCTAGCTCGACCATACCCCGCTCGAGAATCGATACTCGACTCGCTATATCTCCCAGAGAGCGAGCCTTGAGGGTCGAGGTCCAAGGGCTCGAACCTGTCCCATCTCCACACGGTCGACCTCACTGTAGCTGCATTAATTGCGCCGTATCTGTTCTGATTGCCTTCCGTACTCTGTACCGCATGAAGTGACAGACAATCATTCCTTTTAAGGAATGAATCTGACTCGAGGCATAAGCATTAAATGCCCCGCAGTCGAGACCATTAATGCACATACAAACAGTGTACTCAGTGTGTGTGGATCCACCCTATAAATACCCTCATCATTTATTATGGTAGGTAAGCTCTTCTAATTGATTGCTCCGGCCTTCTTCATCCCTTTGCGAATATCATATTCTAAAACTGACTTAATTCAGTGGAGGGGTTACGCCGGAGACAATCCCCTCCGGACAAGTAACCCAGTGCTAGTGCTTTTCAGGTCAAAGTCGGACTCCCCTCTACAAATTCAACTGACAGATCGAGGCCACGTGGTTGATTCTGATCACTTACCAAAAACCGACATCATCAGTTTGGCGCCGTCTGTGGGAATCACACTTTCGACCTTTGAGCAATCGAGCGTTAGCCATGGTGAATAAGAAAACGAAAAGCACTCACAGCATCATCAGGACTCGATCTCAGATCGAGGCCGATCGAGCCGCCGCGGCTGCTGAAGAGCACGCGGCCTTCGCCACCCAACTTGAAGAAATCGACCGTCCTGAGGGGGCAAACCCTCCTAACGAGGCGGAGGAAGACGCTGTGTCACGCGCGGATCTACCCGCAGTCGTACTCCCGGCTCAGCCATCAGCCCAGGACTTAGCCGCATATACCAGTCAGGTTTATGAGGAGGCTAGGCAGGCCCTCGAAGCTGGGAGGCCCATAAGGATGATTCCTCTCACAGTCAATGTCACTGAGCCTTCCCCAGTACAGTATCGACTATCTCGACCCCCGCTGCTCCCTCGAGCTCAAACTCATGCTGGAAGGGGGAACGAGGGTGGTCGGAGGCCTGAAGCTGCCCGACCTCCACGCTATCCCGTTGACCATTCCCCAGAGGGGGAAGATGAGAACAATGGCCACACGGTCCAAAGGCCGGGAAAAGCGCGTGTCGTCGAGCAAGAGAACGAGCCTGAAGATGAGGAAGGCTACTACGATGACGAATATGATCGAGAGGAATACGACGATCAGATCGATGGA
Source organism: Verbena officinalis (assembly GCA_958496215.1). Taxonomy (NCBI): domain Eukaryota; kingdom Viridiplantae; phylum Streptophyta; class Magnoliopsida; order Lamiales; family Verbenaceae; genus Verbena; species Verbena officinalis. The sequence continues at coordinate 351,280 of OY292391.1, forward strand.
AGGGACTACGTCCCCCCACCTCCCGACCGGCGGAGGGCATATTCACAGCCCATCCGACCAGCACAACCACGTCATGTCCGCCCTACGGGCGAACTCATGCGAGACGCTAGACGTCCCCCTCCCCCTCGGCTTCCAGTCAGGGAGAGGTTAACGAACAAATACGCCGGCATCCCACCATTTGGGGATTTGAGAGACAGGCTCCCCCCGACCCAACGTGGCTCGTAATGAGCAATGGGAGCCTGAGCGTAACGCTCGAAGCCGGCGACAGAAGCTGTCGCCATTCACGGAGGAGATCCTCAGCGAGGACCCAGGGTCAACCGCCATTCCTCGGGACCTTCTTATCTACGATGGGAAAACCGACCCTGGTGACCACATAACCAGCTTCGAGCTGTCGATGAACTTGTTCCCCCATACTCCACACACATGGGCAAAGGTTCTAGCCACCACCTTCAAAGGGGCGGCGCTCGACTGGTTCCTCAGGCAACCTCCTGCCTCCATAAGATCATACGACGAGCTCTCCACAGCGCTCGAAGGCCACTTCTCCCCTCTGATCCAAGATAGGCTCGGGGTGTCCCGCTTGGATTCGATAGTCCAAGGAGTGAACGAATCCCTAAGGGATTACTTTACTCGATTCAATGCAGAATTGGTCCGCGTCGCACCACCTGACCTGGCAGTCGTCCTCAGCGCCTTGGGAAAAAACTGTCATTGCCGAGACTTCACCAAGGATATCCTTGATAGAGTTCCCATAAACAGCCTGAGGGACATCCAAGACTACGCTACAAAATGGATGGACTACGAGGAGATTGAGGGGAGCTATTGGGCAAACCACGGCCAAGCCATGTTGCGAAGCATCAGTCGAGCCCCAGCCCACAGTAACTACTACAATCGATCCCGCAGCGCTCGAGATCAGAGTCCACCCACATCAAGTCGAGGGAAGAACAAGGGTCGACAAGAGATCAGCACTCGGTCCGAAGGAAGCTCGAATACTCGACCGCCCGACCGTGAGAAGTACGAGCCCCTAATATGCGCGATAGGGGATATCCTTCCAAAAATCCCTGGGAAACTCCTCAATTACCCCAAGAAGCTGAAGCTTAATCTACGGAAGGTCGATGACTCTAAATACTGTGAGTTCCACGATCAGCCTGGACACGATACCAATGATTGTAACCAGCTGAAGGATGAGATAGAGAGGCTCATCCAAGGGGGGCACTTGGCCGAGTTTGTCAAAAGGCTGAAGCGGAATAGGGATCGAGGGCGAGAGCGGCGCTGCAACGAAAATGAGAATCGACGATCGAGATCTAGGGCCCGATCGCCCCCACCAAAGCGAAATCAACAAGAAGGAAAGCAGGTCGCCACCCCTAGCACGATCCAGAACGCGCCAACCCATAGTCGAATTGATATGATTGTGGGGGGACCCGAGAGTGGAGATACCAAGACGGCCAGAAAGAGAGGGATTCGGCGAGCCCAAACCAGCCTTCGTGGCCCTCACGAAATACTGCAAGTCGAGCCTGGGGAAGAATGGAAGCAGAAAGAAGTAGCATTTAGCGATAGGGACTTTCATCTAGATCCCCATCGGGACGGCGTAACGCCGAGTTGTCCGATGGTGGTAACTTTAGATATCGCAAACTATGCTGTAAGTAAATGTTTGGTTGATACTGGAGCTAGCGCGAACATTGTTCTTTACTCGACTCTTGAGCGAATGCATTTGAGTAAATTAAGATATGAGCCAGTAAAAACAACCCTGAAAGGCTTTGGTGGCTCGATCATTGCCCCAAAAGGCCAGATTAAAATGTTAACTTCCATGGGCATCCACCCCGCTCGAACGACGATGGAAATTAATTGGGTCGTGGTTGATATCCCCAACTTCCCTTACAACATGATTTTAGGTCGACCCGGCCTCATTGATTTCAAGGCCGTCATCTCGACCTACCACCAAAAGATCAAACTCCCGACTCCCTACGGGATCGGGGAGGTGTGCTGTGATTTGGCCGAGTCTTGGGCTTGCTACGCAATTGCTAATGAGGCTCGACCCCCCACAGAAGATATGCTCAAACCAGGTGATCTCATCATGGATGATGCAGACGACGACGAAAGAATCCCCGATCCGAAAGAGGATGGAGCCTCGCGCTCCAAAATGAGTACTCATGAAGCTCGAACGAAAAGGAAGGTGGACGAGTCCCGACTGTCTGCAGCTGAGGACACTCAGTTGGTCCAACTCGATCCTCAGGATCGGGAAAAAACCACCAGGGTCGGGGCGAGTCTCAAGGGGAAACAATTGGAATGCCTCACCATCTTCCTGCAGGATAATGTGGACGTCTTTGCATGGAAGGCCATAGATCTAGAAGGGGTCGACCCGAGAGTAATCTCGCACTACCTGAACATTGACCCTGCCTTCAAACCCATAAAGCAGAAGCTAAGGACCCAGAGCGTCGTCCGCAACTCGATCATCGAGGAGGAAGTCAACAAGTTGCTCGATGCTGGATACATCACTCCAGAGAAATATGTCGATTGGCTCTGCAATGTGGTCCTCATGGCCAAGACAAGAGGCAAATGGCGGATGTTCAACGATTTCACTGACCTTAATCGAGCATGTCCTAAGGACCCTTACCCTTTGCCGCGGATCGACCAACTGGTCGACTCGACCGCCGGCTGTGAGCTAATGAGCATGATGGATGCCTTCCAAGGGTATTATCAGATTAGGATGGCTCCCCAAGACCAAAAACACACGGCGTTCATCGTCGTCAAGGGGATATATTGCTTTAAAGTAATGTCATTCGGACTCAAGAATGCAGGGGCCACTTATCAAAGGCTGGTTAACCTGATATTTGATCCATTATTGGGAAAGACGGTCGAGGTTTATGTAGACGACATGATCGTCAAGAGCTTAAAGGCAAAAAATCATCAGAATGACCTAAGCGAGATGTTTGCCTTGATAAGGAAGTATCGTCTCAAGCTCAACCCCTTGAAATGTGTGTTCGGGGTTAAAGGAGGACAGTTCCTGGGATACATGGTAAGCCAACGAGGGATCAAGGCCAACCCAGAGAAAATCTCGGCCATAATTAACATACCTCGACCAGAGACCGTCAGAGGGGTCCAGCAGTTAGTCGGACGAGTCGTGGCGCTCAACAGGTTTATTTCTCGATCGGCCGAGCGTAATTTGCCCTTCTTCAAGATTTTGAGAGATGTGAACAAGTTTGAGTGGACGGAGGAGTGCGACCGAGCCTTCGAGGAAATGAAGAAATACCTGGCATCAGCTCCGCTGATCGCCAAGCCTGAGCAAGGGGAGATACTCTATCTCTACCTCGCCGTCTCAGACGAAACCATAAGCTTGGTTCTAGTAACCATCAGGGATCGGAAACACCTCCCGGTGTATTACGTGAGCAAGATCCTGCACGGAGCGGAAACTCGATACCTAGAGATCGAGAAGTTTGCACTGGCCTTAGTAGTCTCTTCAAGGAAGCTACGCCCATATTTTCAGGCGCACGAGGTCGTGGTCCTGACCGACCAACCACTGAAGCAAGTGATGGTTAGACCAGATAACTCTGGTCGACTGATCAAGTGGGCGATTGAGCTCGGGCAATTTGATATCACTTTCCAACCCAGGGTCGCCATGCAAGCTCAAGTCCTCGCGGACTTCCTGGTCGAAAAAACAACCGTGGCAAAGGCACCTAAAAGCAAGAACACTCATTGGCTCCTGAAGGTCGACGGGTCATCGACCGCCCAGGGCGGGGGCGCAGGGATCTCTCTAACAAATCCAGATGGATGGGATCTAGACTTTGCCATTAGTCTGGACTTTCAAGTCACCAATAATGAAGCGGAGTATGAGGCGCTCGTCGTAGGACTGAAAACCGCGCTCGAGAGCGGGGCCAAGTCGATCGCCGTTATCACCGATTCGCAACTCGTTGCACACCAAGTCCAAGGACTCTACGAGGCCGAGAAGAAAATATGATCAAGTACTTGGAAGAAGTACGCAAATTAACGGCCAAATTCACCAGCTTCGCGATCAACCAAGTGCCCCGTGAAGAAAACACTAGAGCCGACGTGTTGTCAAAACTTGCAAACGGCCTTAAGGGCACAGAAGAGCGCGAGATTACCTTCAAAATCTCCAATCGACGAGCCATCGACGGGCCCGAGGCAGCCATTATCACAATCGACCCTGAGGAGCCTTGTTGGCTCGACGAAATCATGTTATATCTAAGGGACGGGGTGCTGCCACAAGACCGAAACGCCGCTCGACGACTACGCCATCGAGCCACAAGATACACCCTCGATTCCGAAGGTCGAATTTACAAACGTGGTAACCGTCGACCCCCAATGAGGTGTCTTCGACCCTCGCAAGTTGAAGAAGTTCTCTACGAGATCCATACAGGAAGTTGCGGCAACCATGCAGGAGGCCGATCTCTGGCCAGGAAAGTAACACGAGCCGGCTATTTCTGGCCGACCCTCGAGCGAGACGTTGAAAGATATTCTAAGCGCTGCGTCAAGTGCCAAAAGACGGGAAATTATTCCCACAAGCATGCCGCTGAAATGATAGCGGTCGATGTTTCATGGCCGTTTGATCAATGGGGGATCGACATTGTGGGACCACTCCCAACGTCCACCGTGCGGCAGGCTGAATATTGCATCGTGGCATGTGAATACTTCTCCAAGTGGGTCGAGGCAATAACCGTTAGGAAGACGACCTCTAAGGTCATCCAAAACTTCATATGGAGGAACTTAGTATGTTGGTTCGGAGTACCTCACATCCTAATTTGCGACAATGGGCCTCAATTCAGAGCCGATGACATGAAAGAATGGTGCGAGGATCACGGGATCGATCAGTGCTTCGCCTTAGTTGGATATCCACAAGCAAATGGGCAAGCGGAAGTGACCAATCGCACCATCCTCCGAAGTCTCAGCGCTCGACTTGACGCCAAAAAGAAGGCATGGGCTGACGAGCTCGATGAGGTTTTATGGGCCTATAGGACCACCCCGCGAACCGCCACAGGCGAGACTCCATTTGCTCTAGTTTATGGGTCGGAAGCCCTGATTCCTACGGAGTTGGTCCACGAAACCGCTCGAGTCTCACACTTCCAGTTAGCCCAAAACAATGAGGGGCGAGCGCTCGAGCTAGATCTCGTTGAGGAGAAGCGCCATCGTGCGTTAGGACGAATGCAACAACACAAGGCGGCTGTAGCTCGAAGCTACAACAAAAACGTTCGACCATCAAGCTTTCAAGTGGGCGATCTAGTCCTGAAAAAGGTTGAGGTTTCTAGAAAAGTTAAGAAGCTCGAGGAAAAATAGGATGGACCGTACCGTGTTGCCCGAATCGCCAAAAACAATGCATATAGGCTGGAAACCTTAGGCTCAGAATCGGAGGAGTTGCCTCGACCATGGAATGCCTACAATTTAAAATTGTATTATCCTTAAAACTGATCCTTACAGGATTTGGATGTATAACTCCCCTCGAAGGGCCCTATTTGTAACAGCTATGCTTGTGTTGAATACATCATAAGAATTCTTGTTTAAGCAACATCTGTTAAAGATCATACATAAATCAACTCTTGGTTGAAGCTACGCTTCAGCAAAGGAGTTGGGGACTCGAGCGTAAAGCTCGAGCCCACAAATTAAAACAACTCTTGGTTGAAGCTAAGCTTCAACAAGGAAACTGAGGATTCGAGTAAAAGATAAAAAGCAAGGGAATAGACAATGGAGAAACGGAATTTCATTAATTCAAACAAAGTTTACAACAAAAATAAGACTCGAGCCTATCGCTCGAGGAAGAGGTCCTATTACAAATCAAAATATGAAAAGCAAGGTTCAAGGATCAGCAGGAGCCGCCGACTCGCTCGGGCCAGCCTCGAGCGCTAGAGAGCTCAACCACTCGAGCTCCGCTGTAGACCACTCAGGATCGGCTTCGTTTGGATCAACAGAGGGGAACATGCGATCCATAGTGGGCTCCAACGGCTCGTCCTTCCCATCATACGGCTTCTTCAAGAGCTCGGCCATGAGCCTTTGGACCACGAAGCCGTACGGATGCTGATCAGGCTCGGAGGTTTCAACAGTGGTCTTCGTCACTACGGCTTGAGCCTCGGCATTTGGGAGGGTCTGCTTCTCAGGACGAGGGCCGGCTTCGGCTATCCCGACCTTGGAAAGATCGGCACTGGGGACGATCAGATTTTGAGCCTATAATTGGGCCAGGCAGAGCTCATGTCCATCCTTGAAATCATCAAATGCCTTAATGGCGCTGGCCTTCTCGAACATGGGGCCTTCAACAAATTTTCTTACGGCCCATCGCCCCATAGCCATCTGGGCTCTTTGAAGGAAGCCCCGAGCCTTGCGGCAGTACCTGGCCTCCATTTTGCGCTCAACCGCCGCTCGACCAGCTGCCTGCCCTTTCACAAAACCCTCTTGGGCCTCGAGCCTGAGAGATCGGGCCTCACCCTCAAGCCTCGAGACGTCAAGGGTTCGCTCCTCAACGACCCTCAAAAGCTCAATCTCCTTCGCCTTGAGCTTCTTGTTTTCCTCCTCGAGCAGTTGGGCAGACTGCTGAAATCCTTGGGCTTGCCTTTTCCAGTCGCCCTCCTTTTGCTCCTCGACCTCTTTCTTAAGCTCGGCCCACTTGCCCTTGTAAAAGTGCTTCCTCGATCGGAGGACCTTCGCATATTGCACAAGTCCGTGAGCGATCGGGGCCGTGCGCTGCAAAATCGACCCAAGGAAAGAGATTTAGTTCGAGTCGAATGAAATCACTTAGGATAAATAAGCAAAATATAAGAATCACTTACAGACATAAAGGCGGTGGCAAGATTACGCTCGAAGGTCTCTAACGACCATTCTGCCATGCGTTTATGGTCGGGCTCTGTCGCCACCGACCACCAAATGGCCTTCACGGCCTCATAGTCGGACCCGGTGTTGAGAAGGGATCGAGGCTGCCCCTCGACCAGCTCAGGGACCCCTCCTGGGAAATGTGGCTCGGCCACATGAAGATAATCCTTTATACGACGGGCCAGAAACTCGGCGCTTGTCTCAGAGCCCGAGTCGTCCATCGGGAGGGCCTCGCTGGTCGACCCTTTGCCCTTCAACTTTTTAGATAGAGGGGCAGGTTTGCGGACGGGCTTGGGGGCAGCTCTTTTGCGAGTCAGAGGCTCGGCCTCCTCCCCCTCTTCTTCTTCTAGATCGACCGTGGTGGGGCCGACCGCCCGGCTAGATGCCGCCACGGGCCTCTTGAATAACCCCTTGCCGAGCCCGGGGCCTTGTCTGGGTGACGGCAGCCCCGCCCCTGTGTCCGCGCCGAGGATCGGGGGCTCGATCGCGGGAAGTTCGGGTCGGCTCCGAACGGCCTCGTTGAGCTCTGTCAACTTTTCTGCGGCCGCCAGCTCGTGCTCTAGCAAAAGAGCTTTTCCCAAGCTCTGAAGGAAAGAGGTTCTGGATGCCATAAGGATACTGGTATCTGTACAAGTCAATTAGAAACAGTTGAGAAAAGTATGCTCAGTATAAATAAAAGCAAAAAATGACCTATACCCAAGACAAATCCCTCTCGCACTCGTCCACAGCCGATCCCCGCGGCCGCTAAATTTTCCTCGCTACAGAAAGTCTTGCAGTCGAGCAAGACTTGGTCGGAGCATACATCCCGACCCAAAAATCCCATAATCAGTTCGAACGACGCCTCAAGGTCCTCATCCTTTGAGGGTCGGAGGGTCGGGGGCCTATTGTCTTCCCATTGGGTCAGGATGAGAAACCCATCGGGGTGCTGGACGATCACAAATTCTGTCTTCCATTGGTCGCCATGTGAGGACGTTGGGATGGTAAATATCTTCTTGCCCTTTTTCTGGGACAAACTGTAGAATCCCTCGCCCGAGGAGGAAGAGGCAGAAAGTGTGAACATCTAGAAGAATCGAGCCAACGTCGGCTCGAGTCTCAAGACCCTCATCAAAATGAAGAAACAAGAGATAAGGGAGAAGCAATTGGCGGTCATTTAGCTGGGACAAACCCGCAAGCCCCTGAACAAGCTAACATATTGGGTATTCCCGACCAGGCGGAAGCCGTTCATCACTGCGTTATAGTTGACGGCTATCTCCCCATGAGCTTGTCGACCCAGGACGTCGTCCTTCGTCGCCGCTCGGATGGTGTACGGCGCTGGCAGGTTCAGTCGATCAGTGATCCTATCGAACTGCTCATCCGTAACCGCGCCCACTATACTATCATGAGGAGCAGACGCTCCCCTTTCCAACCGTTGGGGCTCGACCCCAGCATCTCTCGATCCTCCCACCTTTGAATTTCCCTTGGCAGCGGCGGGAGCCTTGCTACGGTACACGCTCTGGGGCAAAACTGCAGCCCGACCGCGCGACCGGTCGATGGTCGTTTCTTCGCGACCACTAGTAGATGTGGCTTTGTCCTCATTTAACCCCGCGATCCTACGGGACGTGACGTCGACCTCTGAATCCGACTCCGTATCAAACCCTAAGTCGACTACGTCGAAGTCTGCTGCGTATTCCCTCACCCTCTCACTCGACCCCTCAGATGCTCCAGACATTTTATAATTGTAAATAAATGCAAGAGTGGAGGGTCGAGGATTACCTAGAGAGTGGACGGTTTATGTCTACGCTCGGATCAAGTTCCTTCGCTTGAACGATTTTCTCGCTAAAATTGCTTCCGCTCGGAGTGAATATTCAGAAAATGTAAGAAATGAAAAAGGGGTTAGGCCCTTATTTATAGTATTCTAGCCTCGGAATACGAAACGTCGCCATAATTACTCTTTATAACGCTGTCGGATCAAGCGCGCCTTTTGAGAACAAACCGATGGTCGATCTACTTTATTGTCGGTTGCGTATAATGGTAATACGGGGTTGCGTGGCCCAACCTAAAGTAGCCACGTGTATCGAGCTTCAATATGGCGGTCAAGTTCAAATCCCGGTCGAATAAATTTGACCGAAACTTGGGGGACTCGTGATGGGGAATATTCCGGAGAATACACGTGGCGCAATCTTAGAGAATCAAACGCCACGTATATCTAGCCAGAGTCAACTCACACGTGGCCCAAGAACAAGCTCGGCGATCGATCGTATGGCTCGGCCTGATAGCTCGACCATCATAACAGCTCTGTAGAATCTCTAAGGTCTCTAGCTCGACCATACCCCGCTCGAGAATCGATACTCGACTCGCTATATCTCCCCGAGAGCGAGCCTTGAGGGTCGAGGTCCAAGGGCTCGAACCTGTCCCATCTCTACACGGTCGACCTCACTGTAGCTGCATTAATTGCGCCGTATCTGTTCTGATTGCCTTCCGTACTCTGTACCGCATGAAGTGACAGACAATCATTCATTTTAAGGAATGAATCTGACTCGAGGCATAAGCATTAAATGCCCCGCAGTCGAGGCCATTAATGCACATACAAACAGTGTACTCAGTGTGTGTGGATCCACCCTATAAATACCCCCATCATTTATTATGGTATTTAAGCTCTTCTAATTGATTGCTCCGGCCTTCTTCATCCCCTTGCGAATATCATATTCTAAAACTAACTTAATTCAGTGGAGGGGTTACGCCGGAGACAATCCCCTCCGGATAAGTAACCCAGTGCTAGTGCTTTTCAGGTCAAAGTCGGACTCCCCTCTACAAATTCAACTGACAGATCGAGGCCACGTGGTTGATTCTGATCACTTACCAAAAACCGACATCATCAATTTCTAATAATAATTTTTTTTTTACGAAAACAGTGTAGAAGCTATAAGTTAAAGGTAAAAGTTTCAATTTATTTATGCTTAAATGTAGTAGAAGTTTGAGTGTTTGGAAATAAAAAATAATCACGCTCACTTCTAATTATTTTTGACTGCTTTTCCTCTATAAATATATATATATATATATAGTGTGTAAAGTTATTCATATTTTATAGAAATTATATGTATAGTAGAAACTCAAAAAATACTTAAAAAAAGGGGGCATGGAAACAGTATTGGTGGCACGATCTTACAATTTTATAGGATTTTAAATATTAATTAAATTGTACAAGATCTTGATTGTAAATAATAGTTTTCTAATGGAGTTGGTTGTGTTAAATGAATCCTTAATTAATTTGAAATTTGGACAACTTGACTTGACTAATACAGTAGTAAATGAAGCAATGAACGTAAATAGAGGCGTAAATAAAGCATTGTCCGTCCCGCTTGGGTTTCAGCGCAAGAAATGGTGGACTGTATTGTCTAGTCATTCACCTTATCCCTACCTAATTTCCAATTTTAAATAAAATTAATTAAGCACATCAATTAATAGTGATGAATGATTATATATATATATATATGGAATTTACACCATAAATGCATTAAATTATGCGTAAAACAAGACTTTTCTTTGTCTAGGCATGAAATAAGGTTTAAGAACATTCAACTACCATGATGACTTGATGATCACCTAACTTTTAATAAGTCAAAAGTGGTAAACATAGAATAAATATGTAGGCAAAAGATCTCTTATTAGGTAGTAGAATCTGAAGGGAAAAAAAAAGGGTATTAATTAGAGAATATGAAGTAAAAATAAAATTCTATCCAAAATTACTTTGAAACCCATCCATGTCATGTCTTGTCTAAAAAACAGTAATCCTTATTCCTTCACCATCAAGATCTCACCACACAGCTTCTTTGGTACTTGTTGCAATGCTTTACCCTCTTGCCAAGCTTGCCCAACAAGCACGCCAGGACCCACATGACGAATATATATAACAAAATGATCATCGAATGGCCATGGATGTTTTGCTGAAATGAAAGACCCAATAAGTCTTCAATTAGCATTACAACTTACAAGAGATTGATTAATCATGCAACTTTTTTCAACTAGCCCATTGATTGATTAGTAACAAATTCGGTTTCGCTGACACAAGGTTAACAAATGCACAAACAAAATTCATGTTTTCCAGCTCATTCTTCTTCAACTTACCCATAAACGAACAATAATATATGGGCCTCAAACAGTCCCTCGTGTTTCTTCTTTAAAGAACATCATCTAGCCCCCTTGATATTTAGTCTAATTATATTTAGACCCCCTATACTAGTGAAAATTACAGATAGACCTCCATACTTTGATGGAATAAACTGTTCAAATTACCCCTCCATAGGTGGGAAATTTTGGTTCCCTAATTTAGTAGATTTTGCTTGACTAAAATATTACATAATAGACCCCACCAACTTAATAAAATATTACATAGACCCCCAAACTTCTTCCGCCTACTGAGGGATAATTTGGACAGCTTACTCCGACAGAAAAGGTCAGGAGCCTAACAAAGCAAACGAAAGGGACAGTTTGCAGGACAGGGTAAAAGTACTGGGGGTCTAGGTGTAAATTCTCATGGTACAGGGGGTCTTAGTATAATTAGACGAAATGACAGGGGGTCTAGATGTAAATCACCCTATAATTTACAGGTTTCAAACATTCTAATTGAAAAAGTTGCCTCACCTGGCTTAGGGAATTCTTGTGGATATTCCGGAAGGTTCAAGAGTCCGTCTCCAAATTCATAAGCTAAATCACAAGGCTGCTCTGTTGACAATACTTCATTTACTTGTGTGACACTAAAGTACAAAGGGGATGAGGAGTTTATGATTCCTGATAAAGGGTTGCCATCTGTGTGTCAATAAAATCCAAGTAAGCAAGCAACCATCACAAATAGTTTAGCCATTAACAAATCAACCTACCAATAAGTCGTCCATAGGCTTTTCCATCCGTGCAGCAAAATATTACCTGGAAAGAGAAAAGCAGTAAAGAGCTCAAACCTAATTGTGGAAGTGAAGAAAATTCAGACGCTCCAACATATAGCTAAAAAAAACAGCTCAAAGCAGGACTTAACCTTCTGGGAATGATTGATCCAAGCAACTGGAAAGGGCGCTGTAAAATGTGCACAATTTAGATGCTATAAATTTCTCAAAAATTGAGAAAATGGAAGACAGTAACAAAATAAATCCCAAGTCTGCATCCTAAGGAATCAATCCATATCAATATTGTGGCAAATTTTAGTAAATAACCTCCACTTGTATGGCATTTCCACATCTCAAGTGAACCAGAAAAATCTCCACCAGAAAGCAAGCTGGACGACGTTTTCTTTGCTAATTTGGGGTCATCATATCGTGTTCCGGCAACCTCCCAAGCTCTTGATATAAGTCTACAAAATGTTCAAAGAGACACAAAAGCAACAACGAGTTTCTTAACTTGCACTCTCTTTGAATTCCATCACAGTAAGATGAAATTGAAGCGCAGAAACTTCCTATATTCAAACACCACCGAATAATAAAATTTAGGAGAAAAGGCAGAAAAGATCAGTTTTTTATAAGTTTTTCTCGAAAACATATCAAGGTAGACTAATTCCCAGTTAACTCACTCGATTGATCAACCTAATATGGTAATCATTTGCAAGAGTCTGTTTCTAACTATAAGAAAATTTCAGATACCAAAATACGAACCTGGAGTTTAACAGGGGCAGCAAGTGATGGCGTCTTTCCTCTGGAATGTCTTCAATTTTTTCCCTGTTCACATAAACATGAGAACCCTAAACATGCTCCAGAAAGCTTCGTAAAGTATCATCAATCCTCAAAATCTTCTCACATTCTCAAGGAACTAGAAATATAAAATAGACGAAATCTCTGTTTACATTGCCTATGGCGTTCCGCGCATTTAATTGCATTTAGAACTCGTTCCACAATATCCATGAAAACTTCACAGGTAAGGTTTTGTGAACAATTAATTAACTTACACTACTTGGTAACACAAGAGGACATAATTTTTCTTCTTTTTAATGTTATACTATGATCATTCATCCAAAACATAACCACTACAATGACGATAGGATATTTTTTTCTTTGTTTTAATACATAAGAAGAAAATGGCTCTGGATAATTACTATAACTTATCAAAAATGAGTTTATATCTACACCAACCACAGATAAGAAGCTGGATTAAATGAAGCAGGGTCCAATGGAATGAGCTCCTTTGAAGGATCAAGAAACGTCACAACATCTTGCTCGTCTAAGTAATACTTTTTTCCATCTTCATAGACTTCGTAAGGCTCCGTACCCCATTCCGAAGTCGGTTTGGCATTTGCTCGAGCACTTAATCTGCGCAAATTTACAACCTCTATCCTTGTACGCATCGGCTTCAAATTTTGTTTATACTCGTGTAGCTTCCAGAAAAGTGGAGGACGAAAATAATGGCAAGGCGGCGATGGTCGGCGCGGCCAAATTGCCGCCCCGTGGGAGGTGGAGGTAGTTGCTTGCATCCTGCACTCAAATGTGAAGTTTCCAGTCTGAAACATTTTTAATTTTCATAGTTGGACTAAATTGGAGGAATGGATTGGGCTTCTGATAACATTTATTTTAATTTGGGCCTTGGCCTTTTGTCTTACATCGTTAATAATGGGCCTTACGAAGCCCGTTATAAAAAGCCCAATTCACGTCTTTGCACGAGTCGGTTTGCACCGGGGGTTTTCCCCTCTTTTAAATCTCATATAGTTTTATTAGGTTTTGAGATTTTAGCTCTGCTCACCACACAGAAACCAGAAAACTCTACACTAAAGGAGCCATGGTATGATTTTGAACTCTCCAGAAATGTGCTCTCTCTCTCTCTCTCTCTATATATATATATATATATATATATATATATATATATATATATATATATGTATATGTGTGTGTGTGTGTGTGTGTGTTCAATTTTGAATTGATTTGATTGTGAATTGGCAGCCGCAAGGAGATTACATAGAGCTACACAGGAAGAGGAATGGTTACCGCCATGACCACTTCGAGCGGAAACGCAAGAAGGAGGCCCGTGAAGTTCATAAGCGTTCTCAAATTGCGCAGAAGGTTGATATTTTGCTTTAATTTCGTGTTGTATTACGTCTGATGGAAAATATTTGGAACTTATGGTGATTAATTTGAATTGAGCAGGCCCTGGGTATTAAGGGTAAGATGTTCGCTAAGAAGAGATATGCTGAGAAGGCCCTAATGAAGAAAACGTAAGCTTTCTTATAAGTCATTTTGATTTTGTAGGTTTTTACAGTGGTTGTTTTAGTTTTAATTTTGGCACTTCAGCAGTTAGTATACGTTTGTAGTTATGGGGATATAATGAAGTGAGGATTTTTTCCCTATGCGGTTGAGCTAAGTGTTTGTGTGTTCTGAAAAAAAAATGTGAAGGAATATTGGACCTTCCGAGTGTGTATTCGTGGTGTTTCATTTGAATTGGTAGTATTCCTATCTAAGAGTTAGTTAATACAACCCTTGCTTCTAATATTCCTCTTTTCTGAGCATTTTGATGTGTTGGAAATGTCTAGCGGTAAGTGATGAAGATTTCAAGCTTCATTAGTATCACCTTCGTACTCCTGACTATAAGGGGGGGAATCACAGTTGTCCTGTTAATCTGTATTTGGTTGCATGGTTCTTTAGTTTTAGGTTTAAGGATTGGTTGTACTTATGAACTTCTCCTGCTTTGAATTAAGCACCTGGATGTCATATTCTAAAAAGTGATTGTTTCTCCTCTCAGTGAAAACTTCATAGTAATTTCTTCTAGGGCATCTTACTTTGTGCCAACCATCTAGAAACACCTGTGATCTCTATATGATCCTCTGTCTGTCCAAACATCAACTTTTATTATGGTAACTTTAATCTTTTTGCTCATGTTCACATTATGTTAACAGATTGGCCATGCATGAGGAGTCATCAACCCGGCGCAAGGTTGATGAAGATGTTCGTGAAGGAGCTCTTCCTGCATATCTTCTTGATCGTGATGAGACAACAAGAGCGAAGGTAGTCCTGTGTTCCCTAGGCTTTCTTGATTTTGTCAGAATCATTCTATGCTAAAATAACATCCATATTGACGTAGTGCTGAACATTCTGTATGCAGGTGCTTAGCAATACTGTAAAGCAGAAAAGGAAAGAGAAAGCGGGAAAATGGGAAGTTCCTCTACCAAAGGTAACCTTTGTACTAAGTCCCTTAGTCTTTAACATGAAAATGGGGAACTATTAAATAGTGAAAATACCAATTAGGAATGAATAAAAACATGAATAAGAACGAAATGAGGAGAAGATAGTGATTCAAAATATGGGTATACATGTTAATCATATTCTGGATTTCTAACACACGGTGCAAATATTCATGATTATTTCTCCTCACATGTATTTAGTGTCCTCCTAGTTTGGTTGAGCTCTGCTGCTTAATCTGAATCGGGCAATAGTCTGACTTGTTTGTTGACTATATATTGTAGGTCAGACCTGTTGCTGAAGATGAGATGTTTAGGGTAATCCGATCTGGCAAACGCAAGAGTAAGTATCCTTTGGACATAGTATATTTTTTGGTTCCGTGATGTCCGTATTTTTATTATTTCACATCTCTAGCCCTAGATTTTAAGGCCTGTTTATGATTGTGCTCTTTGTGATGTGCATTTGGTTTTGCAAATTTGCAGCTAAGCAGTGGAAGAGAATGATCACTAAAGCCACATTTGTAGGACCAAGCTTTACGAGGAAACCTCCCAAATATGAGCGTTTCATCCGCCCTTCTGGATTGCGTTTTACAAAAGCCCATGTTACTCACCCTGAACTTAAATGTACTTTCAATTTAGAGATCATTGGTGTAAAGAAAAACCCAAACGGCCCCATGTATACATCTCTTGGTGTTATAACCAAAGGAACCATAATTGAGGTATTCTCTACTTGTAACCTTAATCACCCTTGATTTATTTAATTCCATGTGTTTATCATCTTGATTTCCTTTGATTTGTGTATCTTAGGTGAATTGTAGCGAGCTTGGTCTGGTCACTCCTGCTGGAAAAGTTGTATGGGGTACGTTTATCCATCTGAGTGTTCCTCTGGATTATATTTACACGATGTCTCAATGTATTTTATACTTTTTTTTTCTTATTGTATGATGGATGTTTATTGCAGGGAAATATGCTCAAGTTACTAATAATCCTGAAAATGATGGTTGTATCAACGGTGTTTTGCTCGTCTGAGTGGACCAAACTGTTGTTTACTAAGGACATCTACTAGTTCCGTTAAGGTTACATTTTGGTGTAATTTTGTGTTAATGCACCCTAAATTCGATCTTGCCAAACAGCCTACTTACTGTCTCTATGAGATCTGTTTGAAAATTCTAGTACCGATGTGAGATACACTGAATTTTGAGAAATTCACCTGTTTTGTACTGAATTAAATTGTTGAGCTATTTATGAAGGGAAAGATATAGTTTTGCAATTATGAGCAATGGTCAATTGACCCTGTAAACTAAAGACGACCAATTTGATCACTTATTTTATCATTTTTAAAAATTATAATTTTTATTTTTATTTTTGGTTTACCACCGGTCTTTTTCTGGGCCCAATTAGGGTGATCTTCTCGATCTATATTTATCTACCAACCGCAATTCTATTGCTTATTTGTGTTTATGAAATCACTAATTAAAAACTATCTTACTTTTAAATTATGATATACGAAAACTTCCAAAAAGAAAAATTGTGTATCCTAGAATTTTGAACTATCAAAGAGAAAAAAAAGCAGGAAAAACACTGAAAATGTTGAGGATTTTATCAGACTATTGCCTTTGTTCCATTATTTTACTTTTCGAATAATTATATGATTCGTGATAAATTGATAATCAGTATATATATATATATATATCTAAAAGAGAAAGTCATTATATATATGAAAATCTTTTCATGTTTTTAAGAAGAAAATAAAGCCCAAATGAAGCCAAACAGAATCAGCCCTAAGAACATGGGAAGCTACATCAGAAAAGCCCTTCGCAATTCATACGAAGCCCAGAAACCGGCCCACCTAATAGAGACGCTCGCTATATGATAAAAGCCTGAGCAATTCACACACACAAACACACACTTTTTGGTGAGCTTAGCTAGTGAGAGAAAACGTCGAAAGGAAGAAGAGATGGCGTCGAACGCTGCGGTTCCATTCTGGAGAAATGCGGGGATGACTTACATAACCTACTCGAACCTCTGCGCAAATATGGTGAGGCAGTGCTTGAAGGAGCCGTATAGATCCGAAGCATTGAACCGTGAGAAGGTCCACTTCTCCGTCTCTAAATGGGTCAATGGCAAACCTGAGAAACCAAGTAATTTTCGTTTTTAATCTTTTAATTTCTGGATTTATTAAGATCTGCCTATTTGAGGTTACTTTTCTAATTGACGGAATACTGGCTGGTTAATCCGCCTCCCTGTGTTTCTTTCGACTTATGTTGACTGGTTCATGGTGGTTCTTGCGATGGATTTTTCAATTGGGTGGTTGTTATTGAGATTGAAGTGATGGAAAATTGTCCTGTGCTAATATGTTGTTTTCTTATTGGACTGCGTATGGCATGTTTGATTATGATATTGTTTGGTCGTTTTTTAATTGGTGTTATAAGATTGGAAAGTTTACACTTGAATATATTCTAGACGGAATTGGGTTTGAGAAACCCCAAATTGAGATATATTATCTGTATTTTTGGCGTCTCTTGTTTTATTATTTTGTTGGGGAGGGAAAATTACGATTTAATCTAATTACTATGATTACTGGATATGAAGTGTTTCCTCTCATTTATGTTTTAGATTTTGTATTCTGATCAATCGTCTCTTATGCATAATTGTCTGTTTATTAATCATAGGCAAATTATGACTGGTTTTATATCCCATTATGGGAAGATAGTGACCAAGAACTCGAATCCCTTGTTGGATTTTTCGTGTTCTATTTTCTACCTTAATTTTTCTGGTAAAAGATAGTAAGATACATTGTTCTGACAATGATATATTTGTGGGTCTACTTATTGGAAGCTATGATAGTGTTTCTTGGTCATTTAGAGAGTTAATATATATCTTTTGCAACAGCTCCTGGAATGATCTAAGTGAAAATCTTGAAATGGAAAATTGTTTGGGAAATGGAAGTACATAATGTACTAGGATACTACTCTTGAGCCTTTGAGGTGTGTTTTTAGAGATTTGATTATATGCCTATTCTTACTGTTCTAGTGGTGTTGTACGAAAACTGACTTTGACATTCCTGGATATTTTGTCTTGGGTTTTATTAGAAACTAATGTCCTAACTTAACAAGGTACATTTATTTTCCAGCAGCTCGTTGATTGGCCATTTTTGGTGAAACTTGTGGTATAGAATGTATTAACGTGTGTGATTAAGATGCCTTTGGATTGGAAATATGCTATTTACCATCTAATTGCATGCATGTTATTTTGTAATCACCGGAAATGATAATGGTGATTTGCACACGTACTACACGTGTACCTCCTCATTGTTTACTTGCATTTATTTCTTCAGGTTTTTCCCTTGAAGTTAATCCAGAATTATGGGATGACATATATTGGAATGCATTATTGCACTTTGCTTTCGCTTTCTTGAGTTTCATGGTTGGTTTTCCTAGCAATAGTGAATATTGTAGTCAGGAACATGAAAAACTATGAGCTAATAGATTCTTTAGGTGTTTCTTAGGTTAGATAAAGACCAACTGAGGAGCTATTTCCCAAATTCTATTTCTTCATATACGCCACAACTAATAGAGAGATTAAGGACTCTGAAGTTATGGTTATATATATCTTAGTGTAGTTTATGTCTTCTTCGTTTCAGCTGGCATTATGCATTTTTGGTCTTTATATGTTGTTTCTGTTGATTGCTTAACTATTTAGTATGTGTGACAGAAATTCACTGTAAGAATCATCAGTTTGCTGTTTACTTGGATAAGTTAACGCTGATTTCATTCTCTAATGAAACACCCTCATTTCTTTGTTTCTTCAGCCATCCGCTCTGACGATCCTGAATGAGGCTCGAGGTTGTCAACAATGGATTTGTTAAACTCCGTTCCAGCTGAAGATCTTTACATCTTTGTTCTTATCTTGCTTCAAACTTTTTTGTATGGGTTTGTAATATCCCAGCAAATTCGGATATGATTTACTTGATAATAATGTGATGCTTTGAGTTAGATTTACAGCCAATGACTTGATGATCTGAAATAATTGCTTTGGAGGAATATTTATTTGGACTGAAAGCAACCCAATGTGTATTTCACCAAATTTGCTTTAAAGAATTCGTGCTTTTTCTATATATGATTTGTCTATTATTTAGACAGACTGTGGTGGTTGGGGCTTCTTAACTACTCATTCCAGTTCTTTTCAGTTATTTCATTTATTTTGATATCAACTATGTTGAGACATATTTTTAGTTGCCATAAAGTTTTCTTGAAGATTTCACTAAGCTAAGAATTGTCTGACAAGTGACAACATCAGCATAACGTGAATAAATGTTGCACATATTATGCCAAATACAAAATGTCCTTTTGATCTTCATATTAAAAAATATGAATTTTTTATAATAATAATAATAATTTATTATTAGTATTTTTATTACCGTAACTATTATTATTACTATTTACTATTATTCTAAATAAAACTTTAAAAACTAATTACAATACAGTCCTATCATCTAACTATCGTGATTGTATAAATCCCTAAATCAACTGGCATATAAATGAGTCTAGCCATAGAATGAAGTAGATATGTAAACGAGTCAAGGTGATATTTGATTTTCTTTTCATGTTTGAGCTCGATAGGCCAAAAATAATAGCCTCAAGTTCAATTCAATATTATGTTCAAGTTCTAATCTTAAAATTGATGGCATTTTCGATTATTTGTTTCAATTACAACACTTCATTTAAGTCATTTATTACGCTTAATTTAATGTTTTCACCTTTTTAAAATGTTCATTTAATAATTTCGCTCCAAATTCGTGAATTCTATCGATTTAGAGAGAGTAGAGTATCCATCCGTAAATCTAAAGTTTAGCCGGAAAACCAATATTAATGTAATTATTTAAAAGTTTTAAATATTACTATTATGGATAATAAGCAAGCAATAGTGTTATGTAGCCCAATAATGAAGTCAATATTCAAATATAGCAAATAAAGTTTGAAAGAAATAATAAAATAATATTGGGGTGGGTAATGGGGTTTTGACAGCCCAACCAACAAAGAAACTCCAATTTGTCCGTCTCCACATTCCGCCAACCAAAACCAACTCAACTCAACAAAACCCCCGAATTTCTTCTTTCCCCTTCAATGGCGGATTCACCCGGAAAAAATACTATAATCATTTCTTAAATTTCCCCTAAATATCGAATCACAGCTAGTCTAGTCTATATTCCCAGCTATCGGATCTGAATCGTCCGATTGCAGCTAATCCGCTTTTGCTAAACTTAGTTAATCGGGATTGGATTTGCACTGTTTTGTTCATTTCTTTTATTGGAAAATCTCATTTGGATTTGGTCATGGCTTCGGCGAAATCGTCTCGGTCAAGAGCAGCCCACTCGGGACCTTCAGCAAAAGGGCATGCCAAAGATGGAGGAGCCAAGTTCGAGGAGAATCTCAATGTTTTCAAGTCCGATAACTTCAACGCCGATTCTTATGTGCAGTCCAAGTGTCACTCCCTTAATGAAAAGGTCCTGTCCAAACTGAATGATTATGGTTTATGCTGGTTATATTTGTATTAAGCTTACTTATTCTATTTATAGTCTGATTGGGGGAAACATATTTTCGGCTTTTAATCAGTCAAAAATTTGGTTTGCTTGCTAAATTTCAAATGCAATTCTAGACTTAGGATAATAACTTGCTTGCAATCGTGGTTAGCGATTAAGGAATGAATCTCTTATTGCAGTTTTGCCTTTTTTGGGTCTCAATTAGTTGAGAATTTTGATTTAATGTTATACTAGAAATGCAATGACATTATAAAAACTTTTTCAAATTCCTCGGCTAATGATTAAGCAATAAGTTTCTTTTATATTAAAGTTGAAATTGCCATTACTGGATGAAGATTTGTTTCAAATTCTTTGATTTGAAAAGAAACGTGTTTTCTTTTTCTTTGTTTGCGAAAGTATTGGGTTTGTGGCTGACTCCCAAGTCAAGTAGTTAGCTATTACTGGAACTGATCCGTTTACAGTAAAGGCCAAGGAAGAGAAGCTGTTCTGGTGGTCATGAGTAATAGGAAACAAGACCTCATTTCGGTCTAAAGGAAAAATATCGAATTGAGTGAAATCACCAAACACTCTATGCAAACTGCATATTTATGCAGCAATTAACATTAGAACACATTTTGCAGGAAATAAGACAATTATGCTCAAATCTTGTGGATCTGAAGAGAGCTTCTGCTGAAGAAATGCGCAGAAGTGTATATGCTAATTATACAGCTTTTATTCGGTGAGTTTTTTCTTCTGATATCCAGGATCAAGATAAGAAGTCGTCTTCTTCTTCCACTTTGGTTTGCAAATGATATTGTACATATGTAAATTGGCACGTACCGAGCCATTTGTACAGAAACATGACATAGTATGCCAACAATTAGGAAGCTTGAATACAAGCATGGGAGGCTTTTTTGCTATATATGTTCTCAATCTGCTCTGTTGCATATCCAACGCTCAAACTTGATCCTTACTATATTATGTTTTGATAAAATTTGCAGTACGTCCAAAGAGATATCAGATTTAGAGGGTGAACTTTCATCTATGAGAAACTTGCTATCCACTCAAGCAACCCTGGTTCATAATTTAGCTGAAGGAGTTAATATTGACTCTTTGTCTGATCCTATTCCCGATGGTTCTGATACATCTCGCTTATCCAATGGTGAACTAGGAGAAGCAGCTTCTGATGTAGAGAAATGGTCAACAGAGTTTCCTGATATCCTTGATGTACTGCTAGCTGAAAGGAGAATCGATGAAGCTCTAGCCTACCTCGATGAAGGAGAACGCATTGTTTCTGATGCGAAAGAAAAGAAAACAGCTGCTCCTGCCATGATTCTATCACTTCAAACTATTATAATCGAACGCAGGCAAAGATTAGCTGATCAGCTTGCAGAAGCTGCTTGTCAACCTTCCACAAGGGGAAATGAGCTTCGTGCAGCAATCTCAGCTCTTAAAAATCTTGGTGATGGTCCTCGTGCTCACAGCTTACTGCTTAATGCACATTATCAGAGGTATCAGTACAACATGCAGAGTCTTCGTCCATCAAGCACGTCTTATGGAGGAGCTTATACAGCAGCACTTTCACAGCTTGTATTCTCTGCCATTGCTCAAGCAGCAAGTGATTCCTTTTCTATTTTTGGCAAGGAGAATGCTTATACATCTGAGCTCGTGATGTGGGCAACAAAACAGACAGAATCATTTGCACTTCTTGTCAAAAGACACGCATTAGCTTCTTCTGCAGCTGCTGGAGGTTTGAGATCTGCTGCAGAATGTGTGCAAATAGCTTTAGGTCACTGTTCGTTACTAGAAGCTCGTGGTTTGGCTCTTTGTCCTGTGCTTCTGAAGCTTTTCAGGCCTAGCGTTGAGCAAGCCCTGGATGCTAATTTGAAGCGGATTGAAGAGAGTTCAGCTGCTTTAGCTGCTGCTGATGATTGGGAGCTCACTTATCCTCCAACTTCTGTGCGCTTGTCGGGAAGGGCAAGTGCTGCTGCAGGTGGAGCAATGGCTTATCAGCCCAAGCTTTCAAGTAGTGCTCATCGTTTCAATAATATGGTCCAGGTAAATGTTGTTCTATCTTAATTGCAGGCATGCTATTATGAATATACTCTCTTCCGCAGATGCCTTGTAAAATTCGTTATGCATGCTTGAGTTTATTTGATTGTGAAGCTGTTAACTTTGGCCTAAAGATGCTTTGCCCTCATGAGCACATATATATTTGACTGGGTTACCTAGTTCAGCTGCCTTTTTTGTGTTTCTACAAGCTTTTGTCAGTATGGGGGTGTTTGCAAAAGCTACTGCTTTTCAAGAAGCTAAAGTTGTAAAAAAGTGTAGATTGTTTGGAAAGAAAAGCTAAAGAAGCACTTTTACTACTCTCAAGGAACTTTCAACCTAGAAGCTATAAGTTGAAGCCAAAAGCAGGTCCGTAGGTGCTTCAAGCTTCTGGCTTATTTCTGCTTAAATTAAGCAGAAGTTGGGAGTGCTCGGAAACCAAATAGCTGAAAAAAGCCAAAAGCAGAAAAACCTTTAGTTTTAGAGTTTGCAAAAAATACCTATGTTGATGAGCAAGCATTAATAGTACTATAGTAGGATCTGAACATACAGATAGATGGGAGACTAGAAACATGTGACTTAAATTATTTGATTTTCAATTTTGCGACAGAAGTGAGGTTAAGTATAAAGTTGGAACTTAGGATGGTGAAAATCCTTAGAGAAAGTATCAACAATCGCATCATAGTATGTTAGGTGTTGTGGGTCTCGGTAGTATATTTCTAGTGTTGTAAAAAACTCTCCATGTATTTAATTCACAAAGTGCTTGTTTTCTATTCTGCATGTGGTGTAAAAAGTGAAGCTGATTATGCTGCTTTTTCCCATTCCCTGTGCAGGACTTTTTTGAGGATGTAGGACCTCTCTTAAGCATGCAATTGGGAAGTAAAACACTGGATGGCTTGTTCCAGGTGTTCAATTCCTATGTGAGTATGCTCATAAAAGCATTACCCGGCTCCATGGAGGAAGAGGCAGATTTTGAAGGTTCAGGAAATAAGATTGTTCGAATGGCTGAAACTGAAGCACAACAAGTTGCATTGCTTGCCAATGCATCTTTACTGGCGGAAGAGCTTTTGCCACGTGCAGCCATGAAGCTTGCTCCATTAAATCAGACTAATTACAAGGATGATTCTAGAAGAAGGCCAATGGAACGTCAGAATCGGAATCCTGAGCAAAGGGAATGGAAGAGACGACTTGTGAATTCTGTTGATAGATTGAAAGATAGTTTCTGCCGCCAACATGCTTTAGATCTTATTTTTACTGAAGAAGGTGATAGTTATCTCACTGCATACACGTATGTAAACATGGATGGCAATATGGATGAAATAGAGTGGTTCCCTTCACCCATATTCCAGGTATTTTAGTTCTTTTGGCTGGAAAATGATGTAAAAATCCCTCAACTTTCTTGAAGTTTGAATTTTGCTGTAGCTATTCATATATTAATATTTTTATCTTATATGGATCTTGTATAACTGTATGCTACTTTCTGTACTTCCAGGAACTTTATGCCAAACTGAATAGAATGGCTGGCATGGCAGCAGATATGTTTGTGGGCCGGGAAAGATTTGCCACATTATTATTAATGAGGCTAACAGAAACTGTCATTTTATGGCTTTCTGAAGATCAAACATTTTGGGATGATATTGAGGAAGGACCTAGGCCTTTAGGTCCCCTTGGTCTACAGCAGGTTCTTAAACTACTATCCACATTGCTATATATTACATTTCCATGTTTTTTCTATGTACTTACTACTTACATCACATGTCGAATTGGTTGCAGTTCTACTTGGATATGAAATTCGTCATGTGCTTTGCTTCACAAGGCCGCTACTTGTCTAGGAACTTGCATCGAGTGGTTAATGATATTATAAATAAAGCAATGGCTGCTTTTTCTGCAACGGGAATGGATCCGTATAGGTAAATTCCTCGTGCAACCCTGGCAAACTTGATTTGCATGTATTAATGTTTCTATTATT
This sequence comes from Verbena officinalis, assembly GCA_958496215.1. Taxonomy (NCBI): domain Eukaryota; kingdom Viridiplantae; phylum Streptophyta; class Magnoliopsida; order Lamiales; family Verbenaceae; genus Verbena; species Verbena officinalis. The sequence goes on from OY292391.1 coordinate 375,748, forward strand.
GCCTTTTTATTTTGCTAGCAAACTCTAAAAAAAGCACTTATCTGCTATTGGCCTTTTTCTCGCTCTTTGGTTTTCCAAACAGGCAAACACTCCCAACTTTTGCTTAATTTAAGCAGAAATAAGCTAAAAGCTTGAAGCACACTGCTTTTGGCTTCAACCTCTAGCTTCTAGGTTATTTCCGTAAATAAATGAAAGTTTCTTGAGAGTAGTAAAGTGCTTCTTAGCTTTGTTTCCAAACACTCAACTACTTCTACTTCTTCAACTTTTGCTTCTCTAAAAGTAGCAGTGTTTGCAAACACTCGCTTAGCTGATGAAAATGGGGTTCTTTTATTTCTTGTTTGCAGTGTACTTCCAGAAGATGATTGGTTTAGTGAAATTTGTCAAGATGCAATGGAGAAGCTGAGTGGAAAGCCGAAACTTGCTAATGGGGAGAGAGACCTCAACAGCCCAACGGCTTCCATCTCTGCACAATCAATCTCGTCTGTTAGATCTCATGGAAGTTCCTGAAATCCATGATTGTTGCAAATTTGTAAATTAGACAGCATAATTCCTATGGGATTACCTGTCTATCGTGTATTCAAAATAAGTTTCATTTTTCTTTTCTCTTTTCTCTTTTAGTTTGCCAAGCTTTTCTCTTTCTTTTTTCCTTGTCCCTAAAGTTGTAGATTTGTAGCCTTTATGTTTGATTTTTTTTGGAGGGCTAGAAATTCTTTATGTTCCCCGATTTGGAGGAGCATTTTTGAGTGTGTACATTTTAATGACATGTGTTTAGTACATAATCTAAATTTGCCTTATTTTTTTGTGCTATATATGTGGATAATAAGTTGTTGGATGAACTTATTGCCTAGGTATTGTAATATGTAAGGATGAGAAATTATCTTAATCTCCTCTTATCCTCTTAAATCAAGTCCCTTTGAGCAAATAGCTAATTAGTTGAACTTCTTGTACAATTATTGAGCTGTGTTTGCCAAGGTTATTTTGTATATAACCTGTACAATAAGAACTTGCTGTACAATTATTTAGCTGTTTTTGCTAAGGTTATTTGTAAATAAAATCTACAAATAAGAAGTTTAACTAGTTACATTAAGAAATTAAAGTCTAAGAGCTCAAGTTGGTGCTGGCATTGATAGGGAGAGTTTACCCTTTAATAGTGCGATTAAGCACGTGAGGCACTATATCAAATCCAATCTTTTTTCTTAATATGAATATCAGAACTAATCAAATGAAACAAATTTCTTTTAAAAATGTTCTGTTTTTTACAATTAAAACAATTGAGTCAACCGCCAGCCATTGGGTGGTAACCATGTACATTTGCTACTGAGTCTGTCCTGTCAATACACTTTACACTAAAGTCAAAAGTTCTAACAATATTTCCTATACAAAAGAACAACAAAAACAATGTTCTTCTTCTTCTTCACTTTTCAGTTATCCCCCTGATGCATGATGTACAGGACTACTATTTTCAGTTGTTGAGAATCCTTCATCTTGAGAAAACATCCCTTCTTCAATCTGATATGAAATGCTGATTGCTGGAGTACTTTCTGCAGAAGGAGGAGCACTTTTCAATACCTTCGACTTTGACGATGATGAAATATCCTTTTCCTCATCAAAAACTCTAACAAGTGCTAAAAACTTCTGTTTGATTGAAGCATCTGACGATAAAATAATCCTGTTCTCATAAAACAACATGGATAAGAATATTACAAGAGCAGATGATGAAGATATCCCAGCAATAAGGAAAAGTCCCTTAAAACTATCGAGCGTTAGACTCTCAGAGGTTATTACAGCTCCATTGCTATCTGGACAGATGTCTTCTTGTCCAAACCATGTGCGTGAAATTCTTACCATTTTATCACTCTCTGCTAAGTTTAAGATTGCTCTTGAAACATCAGGGACTAGAGGTGAACCCTTCGGAAATGCCTGAAAATTTTGTCAAGATTGAGTAGTTTTTAGCTTCTTGAAGAGATGTGGAAACTAAAGGGGTGTCATAGTAATTTCCCAAACGACAAGGGTAGAGATGTACTTATCCCTAAATTGCATGCTATTCTCTATATGTTACAAGCCTCTCGTTAAGTTTATACAGAATATGTTTTATATGTAAAAATTCAACGTTTTATCCTCCCATTCCGAAAATTAATACAAATACACAGGGGACTGGCTGTATTTAGGCCTGTCTACTTAATTATACAATTCTTTATGAGTGACAAGAAGGGATATTTGCCTCTCCTTAAGTGTTTATATAGACAATATGTTCCTCCCTGTCCCAAAAATAATAGAGATACGTTTAACATTTTATGAAAATTTAAGTCGTCCCTCCAAATAAATATTACCGAATCTAACCCTTGGTTTCAATGTCAAAGCTTGATCAAACCTAGCAGAATCAGAAAAACTCAAATGACAATCATCAATAAATATAAGGGCACTTTGGGAAGTTTATTGAAAACTTAAATGACAATATTATTAAACCATGTGTAATTTCTAAACAAAAAATTGAAATTTGTGTAAAATCTATGGTACTTACAAATCCAAAACCGGCCGTCTGATAGATGGGACCCACCATGGTATACTTGTGGCAATACTTAGAAAGAAAGAGCCTGGCGTAAGGAAGTTCATCAACAATTGCAGCTACTCCTCCATTTCTGCTGCCTTTGGAAAGCGCTTCATCGTATTCTTGGAATGTGCTATAAGTTTTAAACTTAGAAGTGTCGAAATTCATGTTGTCCAAGAATCCACTAACAAATGAGCCATTTTGATGTCCAACGTATTCTCCATTTTTAATCAGATCATAAATGTCTGTGATCGTGGGCTGAAGCTGCTGCACTGTTAGCATTGATGTCAAGTTTGCTGTGTAGCTTGATGTTAGAACGAGCACCACGAAAACCCATACTATCACCACGAATCTGGTCAAGTTGCTCATCACTTTCTCCTCTGTCATAAAGTAGGCAATATATGATTAGTTAAAACTTCAACTAGGATTTGAAATGTAAATTACAGATCACCCCTTGAGGTATGGTCTATTTACGAAAAAACACCCCCCTTCGCATGGAAAATTACTAATAACACCGTGAGATGTGTTGAGTTTAACAAAGATCCCCTGCCTTTAGATTCGGCTAGGTAAATGTTCTCACAGTGTCGAAACAATGATTGAATTTCCCCAAGTGAAGAATAGCCAGCAACAAGCAATAACAAGGAATATGAAAATTACGGAAAACTCCTTGAGGTTTTCTCCGTCTAACATACTCGGTATTTGCACTAACTCGTCAAGAAAATGAGTGAATTTCCCAAAATACCCTTATTCACCCTAAGAAAGTTTAATTAGCAACGAGCAAACATGAGTATGGTTTGAAGGGGGAAATGTTATTTTTCCCCTGTATGAATTTGAGGGACTTACTATGTGCAAAAACAAGTGTTGAGAAAGAGAACCAGAATATCATCCCGAGCTGTTGGAGGGGCGATCCTCGGAATTCCTTGTTGAAACGATGCTCGAGAACCCAAACAACGAATCCCGTGAAGACGAAAAATGCTCCAATTGTAAGCCAAAGGCTCATTGTAAGAGGTTTCATGAAAATCCAAGCATTTTTCCTATCATTATCCTTGATTGGCACAATTGTACACACACCTGATTCTGTGTAAGGAAATGTGAAATCCACATATCTCGATCTATTAGCCACAATTGTCACGTCGCCCACAACCGCATCGTATTTCTGTTCAAAATATCATATATTTAATATCTCTAACAAATACATATATTGTCAGAAATAAAACTTGACGCAAAAATATCTTTACCCCACGATAAATTTGATGAACAAGATCATTATAATCTCCGGCACTGTCTCCATCACTCGTTTCAAATGGGACAAACTCATACCGAACGGCATATGGCAAAGATTGCATAACTTCTTCAAACACATCAACACAAAAACCGGTTGCTATAACATTATTAGTCTCCGGATCCCTTTCGACTCTGATAAATTCACCTAATCCACTCTTCACAGGAACTCCGACTTGCAATTTCTTGCCACTTGTCGGAATTTCCCACCCTCTAGGAACCTCACTAGTCTCTCCTGGCCATATAATAGCTCCAAGATAATCCTTATTCGTCGAGTAAACATCATCATCATCATCATCTTCTTCTGTCTTAACTATTTTCCTAGAAATCCCATGTTTTTCCCGCCAAAATCCAACTGTATTTTCTCCTCTACCAACCACATTCACTATTTCAAATCCCAATGGTTCTAACTGACCGTCCACTATATGAAAATTACCACTAAGCCCTTCTGATGATCTGAAGTTTCTGATCAATGGAAGAAGTGATTTTCCTACATAAGAAGTCCCGATTTCTTCCAAATCGGTCAAACTAGTTTCGCTCACAGGTTTCTTGAACCGAGGGTGCGTTGCACCAACGCGCTCGATTCCAGCTGCCAGAGCAGTTATGCTGTCATAAGCCCACAATCCAAAAACATTAATTTCAGTTCTATATTCCTCCTCGGGATTCTCACTCCGGAACCTCTTTCTCCATCTTGTAATAAAATTATGGAGCTTTCTCGATCTCGGGATATGAGCCTTCACACCTAAAACACCTTGCATGGCTTCAATAGTCTCTCTATCAACAGAATCCAACAAACTAGTCAAAGCATCAGCTATTATCCATGCATATCCTTTTCCCATCATCCCTTCACTTCTCGCCATGCGGAAAAAACGGGACGCGAGAATCGGGAGCATGTGCACCACGAAAACCCGAGTTTGCATCGTTTTCAACTTATAGAGTTCTTTGAGAATTTGATCATCTGTTGCATGTGGAGAGATGAAACTTTGGTAAGAAACTAAAGCGTTGTGTTTTGTGAGTCCTTCCGTTATGAACGGTACTAATCCGCTTCCATAATTATTGTCCTCGTATACAAAGACAACTTCTCTCCAACCAAAAGCTTTTACTACTGCTGCAATTGCTGCAGCTTGAGAAGATGAACAATATGCTGATCTGATGAAGTAGGACGAATCTCGAGGCGATAGAGATGGGCTCGTTGCTAGAGAGATTATGGGAACTTCTGCTTTTTCTCCTATATCTATCACAAAGTCAGCTTCAATGGATTTTTGAGGCCCGAGTATCGCCATTACTTGGACATCTTTTAGGAGGTCTATGGCTGCAAATAAAATTTTAAATGGAATAGTATCATAGACTTATCATGAATTCTTGGAGCTTAGACATTTATTAAAAACCGCAACGAAGTTAACTAAAATGTTTTAAAAGTTTGTTAGAGCGGATTTGAGAAGCTTCAAGCATCTTATTTTTGGGCTAAAAAGATAATTGAACACTTGTAAGGAGCTCCTCTCTTTAGCTGCAAGTGATTTTTATTTAACTTTTCGTGCAGGTTGTCAACTTTTGTTATAATCTTGAATCTTGGATCTTATTACAGCACTAGAAAAAGCGGAGAGGTAACTAGAATGATTAAAGAAAATTCGGTGGGCTTTATAAGCTTCAAACATCTTAATTTTTAATTAGCTTATAAGTTCTTCGTGGCCGAGCAAAGGTAATCTTTAGCTGCAAGTGATTTTTATTCAACTTTTTTTGCAGCTTCTCAACTTTTATCATAATCTTATCATCTTGGAGCTTATTACATCATTAAATAAAATGAGACAAAGGTAGTGTTTGCAAACCCAAAGAAAATAGTGCTTTTCTGCTTTAGCTTTAAAAAAGTGGAAAATGGGTGTTTTGTTTTGCTAATTTTTCTTTGAATAAACGAAATTAAGTTAGTAGCTAGAAGCACATTGAGGGATGCTGTTATCAGCTTTGAGGTACTTTTTTCTATTATCCAAAAGTGCTTTTGCACAACTTTTAATAGTACAACTTTTTTATAACTTTACCTTGTCCAAAGTTTATGAAAAAGTATAGATGGAGTTAAGGAAGGATAAATAATTACCAGCAGAAGCAGCAGCAACAACATCACTTTTGGAATCTCTGAAGTGAGGCACGATAATCGTGGTGTGATTGCTTCGTTCTGCATAGAAATCTTCAAGTGCCATTGAAATGCATGTTCTGATGATCTTTCCCAAGGTGTGATCAAGATCAAGGATTATTCCTACATCTGCAGCTTTTACAGAAGTTGTATTCTGAGCCCTCAAAGGAACAGAGCAAAAGCTGATCATCAAGATGAGCAAAATCTTCAAGAACATGAAGTTTTTCATTTTCCTTGAAGAATGATAGCTTCTGGAGATGCTTTTAAATAAGTTATTAAGATAATGAAACATTAGAACTTGTTGAAAGTGGGCTTATGATTGATCATGCTAAGTTTTCAGATTTTTCGGAAATTAAAAGGGTTGGAGATTGAGTATATAATGTCATTTTCACGCGTATTATAATTTTACTTAGTCGTCATTGATAAATACATATGTAACCTTTGAATGTGGAATATATTGTCAAACAATGTTTTTGTCCTTAGAATGAAGATTCTGATGACTTAGCTTGTCGATCGACTATCTTGAATCTTGTCAACTTGATATTGGGTGATATATAGTTGACCAATACGTACTTCTTCATATGCTAGCGCTTAAGCAAAATGGGATATCATATACCTCGAAGTTTGAAAAATTACATAAATATATCCTGTTAAAAAAATCATATTCATAAATGGTTGGATGGATTTCGAGGATATCAATTCCATGAAGCAAGAATTTGTTTCAATTTTTAACAGAAAAATCAGGAACATAATATGAAAGTATTTCTTCGAGATAATTACATTTATACCTCTCGACTTAGGAATAAATACAGCAAGACCCCTAAATCGAAGGAGTGTAAGTGTAATTATCCCTATTTCTTATTAAGGTTTTCGGATGATAGTTAGAATTCTCGTTATGTTTATGGACAAAAACAAAGGAATTTTAATATCTCCTCTTCATATAATATTTACATGCATTTGTGATAAAGATAGTCAATTCTTTTCTTAAAATATAAGGTTTGCTTAGTTTTAGAATACTATTTAATTAGTCTGATCATATTGTTTAAAACTATGATTTTGGCTTCAAGAAAATGTGGATTAGTTGGTTGGAATAGGTCAAATGAATTGTTTCTAGCCTATATCTAGGCTTCCACAAAATTATCATATAGATATTTTCTTTTCAATACTCTTATGGTACCTTGTTGAATGTAAACATGCCAAAATCAAAAGCCTCGATCGGATTTTCTGAATTTTTATTAACTATAAAAAATATGTATGAATATACATATTTATGTATGTTATGTGATATTCTGTTAATTTCGGTTTTATGAAATTCATAATCTTGATTGGATATTTACATCACAAAATTTAACCTTGTAACAAAACAATATTAATACAATCATCTTGCTTAATTAAATAGATCTATCTTTTTACACAAAAAAGCCCTTTATATATGTTTACTCTTATTTAGCTAGCTTGTTTAGTTAGGACAGAAGATTATTTATTCTTGGATATATTTTTTAGTATTTGATTTCGAGTAATCCAATAAAATATGTTACAAATTTTGTATATTGCACTTCCTATTATTAATATTCATTGTCTTATTAAATGAAATTTCGAAAAGATAATAATATACAGTAGAAAGATTGGCAACTAATTAAGTATGCTTGCTTCTGCTTCTGCTTCTGCTTGTTGAACGAGCCACTATAAGTTGCTTGACAACATCTCTCATAGATGGCCTTTTGCTCGCATCCTTATCAGTGCACTTCAAAGCAACTAACATAACATCTTCTACTTGCTCCTTAATCCTTGAATCTATAAATTCATCAATCAGTGTTGGATCAGCAATGTCTTCAACATCTTCAGTTTCGCTCCAAACCGACCTCACCCATCCCACAATATCCACTTCTCCACCGAAAGATGGATCCAACACTTTCTTTCTCGTAATCACTTCCAACAAGACGACCCCATACGCGTATACATCAGTTTCCTTGCTGCTTTTGATGGAGAATGCACTTTCTGTCGACAAATACGCACATTTGATCATCGCAAAAATTGGCTTACAAATATGTACATCAGATAAACAAAATGATAGATAGCACTGCCCTACGTACCTGGAGCTATGTACCCAATAGTGCCCTGAACAGCATAGGATTGTGATGAAGAAGCAACCGACACATCCAAAAGCTTAGCAATACCAAAATCCGATATATGAGGCTCCATATCCGAGTCCAACAAAATATTCATAGGCTTTATATCCCGGTGCACGATAGCAGGGTCACAGTCAAAATGGAGATACGATAGCCCCTGAGCAGTGCCGAGCGCTATCCTACACCTCACATGCCACTCCAGTGTGGGTGGAGGGTATCTCTCATGCAGAACATCATGAAGGCTTCCATTTTCCATATAACTGTACAAAATCAAACCGTATTCTTTCCTCAGCCAAAAATCTTCCAATCTAACTAAATTCCTGTGCCTCACTTTCCCAATAGTCTGTATTTCTTGAACCATGCTCCTGTTTCCTCCCTTGAACCCCACAAAAGCAAGCCTCTTCAAAGCATACACTTTTGTGGGACCCAAATTAACCTTGTACACGGTCCCGTGTGCCCCCCTCCCGATAATGTACCTATCGTTACAATAAAGTTATCAATAACAAGCATTTCCAAAAATATGTAAAATTACGAGTAATTAGTGACAAGCTTTTTCCAAAATATGTAAGAAATACGAGTAATTAACGACAAGCTTTTTCCAAAAATATGTAAAGTGAAGTGCAAAATTACATCTACACCCCCTAAAGTTTATTGTATCTACAATGCAGTCCCTCATGGGATGTAGATGTAAGTTTCCCTAGGTTTAAACACTTCAAAAGAAAGCAAAAGCTCTTGCAAATACTGCCTATAACATACCTATCTTTCAGATTGTCAGTTGCCGCCATAACTTGATTTAATAGAGAAGTTGCTCCTTCCTCTGCAGAGACCGGAATTTTTCTTTCTCGTTGTTTGTTACTTACAAAATACATGTAAGAAATTCCAAGAACAAGAATAACAGCAGAAACAAACAGCGCAGAAACTATCATAACAATATGGGCATGCTTAAGGCTTCCTTTTCTTGATACCTGATTACACGATTTGATACATAGATCTGGATTGCCAATAAATGATGAGGGAGATGAAATTAAGAAGTTCGTCAGTGCAGAAGGAACTGGGCCCACGAAATTATTATAGGAAACATTGACTTCAGTCAAAGAATTAAGCTCACTAACGGGTTCTAAACTCCCAGAAATATTATTGCAGCATATATCTAGATTCTCAAGCAGCTTCAACTTTCCAAGCTCCCTTGGAACATGTCCAGTCAAGCCATTACTGCTAATATTCAACAATCTTAAGCTCTGAGCTTCAATTTCAAGTCCAATGGAAGGTGGAATATTCCCTCCTAATCGATTTCCACCGAGCTGCAAAGATGAAAGCTTTCCAAGTTGAAATAAGGCAGTTGGGATTCCTCCAGTTAAACGGTTTTCACTAAGATCCAAAACGGATAATTCTGTCAAGCCTTTTAAGCTGGATGGAATCGTCCCATTTAACAAATTATGACTCATGTCAAGCTTTGACAATTTGTAACATTTTGACAATTGTGATGGCAAAACACCTTGTAAGCCATTGTGGGACATATTTATAACTTCAAGAGCCACAAGATTTCCTATCTCGGGAGGAATATGTCCACTTAGCTTATTGAGAGAGAAATCTAAATATGTAACATTAGCAGGATTTTCCAAGCTTGAAGGAATCGATCCACTAAGGCTATTGTTGCTAAGGTCCATGAACAAAATATTTGTATTTTTCACAAACTGCGGAAGCATACCTGTGAGATTATTCTGTTTGAGAATCAATCTTGTCAGAGTAGAGCAATTCCCGATATCAGAAGGTATACTTCCTTGGAAATGATTCTGACCCAAGATAAGCTTCCTCAATTCCTTTTTGAAGCAAAGATTTGGCGGTATAGGTCCAGTGAACCCGTTTCTTGTGAAGTCAACTTGTGTTAGACTACAATTTAAGCCCAATTCTTGTGGTACGACTCCAGAGAAGTGATTGTCAAACAAGGAGATATTTCTCAGCAGCTTTAGCTCAGTGATTTCTTTAGGTATCTCACCAACAAAGCTATTCTGATAAACAAGAAGATTTTCAAGAGATTGAATTTTCCATACACTCAATGGAATTTCACCACTCAAACGGTTTGTATAAAGCATGAGCGTTTTGAGCCTGTTTAGCATACCCAATTCACTTGGAATCGCATCTTCTAATTGGTTTTCTTGCAACTGTAAATCAATCAATGAATGACATTTTCCCAACTCGGGTGGGATTGCTCCAGACAATCGATTCTCAGACAAGTAAAGCACTGTCAGCTTATTGAGTTGACCAATTGAAGATGGGATTCGCCCACTTAAGCCACAATTAGCAGCAACAAGAGTGCTTAAGCTACTGCAATTGCCTAATCCATGCGGGATGCCTCCAGTAAACCCGTTATTCGATAAAACAAGAAACTGTAATTCTTTGCAATTGCCCCAACCCAACGGAATTACGCCATCAAGATTGTTATCCTCAACGAACAACTCAACAAGATGCTCAAGATTGTTCAAACTATCAGGCAATACACCTTCGAGCAAGTTCTCAGTCAAGTAAAGAAGTTGCAACAAACTGCAGTTTCCTATAGATGAAGGAATATTCCCTGATAACTGATTATTGTTCAAAGCCAGATATTCAAGTTTAGTCATGTTTCCAACAAGAGGCTGAATCGAGCCACTAAGTGCATTGTTACTGAGATCAATCGTGTACAAGAATGGGATTGTAAACAAGGATTCAGGTATTCTGCCGCTAAGAGAATTGGATGAGAAGCTTAAATACTCTAATCTTTGCAGATTTCCAAGATTTTCTGGGATTTCTCCAGAAAAACTGTTCTGATTAAACTCTATAAAATCAAGAAGACTACAATTGCTTAACTCTGATGGGATCGAACCTGAAAAATTGTTATAGCTTAAGTCAATTGATTCCAAGTGCTTAAGATAAGCTATTTCAGGTCCGAGTTGGCCAGAAATCCCACAAGTAGATAAGTTCAAAGCAGTGACAAAGTTGTTGTGGCTACAGTTTACACCAAGCCAAGAACAAGGGGTTGAATCAGAAGCATTCCAACTTAACTTGATGGATGGAGGTACAACTTTCCAATGCCTAACCAGGGATAACAGAGTTGTACCATCTAAACTCACAGCAGAAACTCCCAATACTGAAGTAGACAACAAGAGAACCAGCAGAAAACAACTCGAAGTAACTTCCATGTTAACAACGTTAAAGGGACTTGCTTATTTTCTTCAAAGATTTTGTCTTCACCAAGAAACTGAACAAAAAACAAAAACTCAGAATGAAAATTCGAAGTTAGGCATAAAGGTTCTCGCGAAACTCAATTACAGGTAGGAAAAGTCAAAATGAAATCCCAGATGAACAAAACTACTCACCACACCACAGCAACAGGGTTTGGTTGGTTTATCAATTAAAACCAAAAACCATCCAAAATTAAACAATTTGAACATGAACTTGACTACTTGAGTGTGTGAAAACTGACATGGGCATTTACGAAATAGTGGGCTGCTGGTTAAAAGTGAATCAGGTAGTGCTTTAATACCTGCTGTCAACTTTCAACGCGTTTTCATTCACGTTCTTATTGAGGAGATAAATCCAAATCAAGACAAATTGTCTAATATCAAGACTGAAATCAAGAGACGTGATTGAAGGCTTGAATGAGGATATCAAATCTAAAGAAAAAGAATAATTCACATGTGCTATTTTTAAGGCTTATTTTATTCATTTATCTTGTATATATCATGTAGTTAGTCTATATAAATTAGATTAAATATAAGAAAATATATACAAAGAGTTTACACATCATAAAATTATTTATGGTATCAGAGCCACTAAGCGAGAACTCATACCTTTACTTCATGGGCATGAGACAATGAAACAAATTCACAATAACAGTGGCATATCAAATCATAACTCGGCCTTTTTGGGCCAACGTTCCCCAAGATCAAATGGGAATTGGCGCAACAAAGGAAAACATCAATTCAATGGCTCAATTGCTAAAGAAAGAAACTTCCAGCAAGGAAATCACAACAATTGGCAAAAGAAAGAGAACTCTACAATGACATCTAGTCAAGGTAATCATTCTCAATAGAAAATTAATGAGATTAACGATGTTAAGTGTCAAATTTGCAAGAAACCAGGACATATAGCACTTGATTGTTGGCAACGCTTCAACCAAGCGTTTCAGTCTCAAGCATTAGCGGCAATCAAATTTGAGGATCCCCAAGATCAGTCATGGTTTCCGGATACAGGAGCTACTTCTCATATGACATCTAATCCAGGTAAGCTTTCATCCCTTACTCCATACCAAGGAACTGATAAAATATTTATTGGAAATAGAGATTTATTGAATATTTCACATATTGGAAATGCATCAATACCTTTGGGAGATAAAAAATTACATCTAAATAATGTCTTAGTTGTTCCAGATATTAAAAAAAGACTTATTATCTGTCAGTCAATTAACTTCTGATTATCCTTGTATTGTTGAATTCTCATCAAATGGCTTTGTGATTAAGGACAGGAACACAAAAACAGTGATAGCATCAGACAATAGATGTGGTGGACTATATGCTTTACATTCTAAAGAAGGAAAATCTGCTCTTTATTCAACAAGGTTTCGGACAGCTTCTGATGAAGTTTGGCATCAAAGACTAGGCCATCCACACATGAAAATAGTTGATATTCTTAAGAAACATAAACTTATTGCTAGTAATAGCAAAAATAAATTGGAGAACTTATGCAATACCTGTCAAATGGCAAAATCTTGTCGTCTTCCTTTTCTTACATCACAAGAATTTTGTAAGCATCCCTTTGACGTTATTCATTGTGATTTATGGGGTCCTTCACCAGTATCTTCAATTCGAAAGTTTAAATATTATGTGATATTTGTGGATGAATTTACTCGTTTTACATGGTACTTTCCTCTCAAGCAAAAATCTGATTTTTTTAAATGTTTCTATTATTTTCATAAGTATGTCGAGACTCAATTTGATGCACATATAAAAAAAATTCAATGTGATGAAGGGGGGAATTCAGTGATGGACGATTTCGGGAGTACTTGAAAAATTGTGGAATTCGACTTCAACTTGCATGTCCTAAAACCCCACAACAAAATGGTCTAGTTGAGCGAAAACACAGAAATGTAACTGAGTTGGGTCTCACTATGCTCTTTCATAGTAATGTACCAAAGCGATTTTGGGTCGAAGCTTTCTCTACTGCTGTTTGGCTAATAAATCGTCAACCTGCTAGAGTCCTTGAATGGAAAAGTCCATATGAAATGCTTTTTCGTAAGTCTCCTGATTATACATGTTTGCGTGTGTTTGGTAGCAAGTGTTTTCCTTTTTTACGAGATTATGCTAAAACGAAACTCGATCCACGCTCTCTCCCTTGTATTTTCTTAGGCTATAGTGAATTTCATAAAGGTTATCGCTGTTACTATCCACCAAGTGGTCGTGTATATATTTCAAGACATGTGGTATTTGATGAACATTCTTACCCATTTCGTGATCCAGGAGCATTATTTGCACATTCATCTACTGATGATTTATCTTCTTTTGAAGAATGGTTCTCAGATTTACAGGAAAATCAAATAACTTCTCCAATTTTTGATACCAAATTGGCTAATGTTTCTAGTGATGAAGTGACCACCTCAAATTATCTCGAGTCCGGTTCCGTTTCCGCTGCCGATACAAAAGCAACTGATTCTGGATCAATTGAAAGAATGGAAAATCCTAACACTATCAATGCAGCAGATTCAACAAATTTGCAGCCACAAGATTCTGCTCAACATCATTCTATGGTCACTAGGTCTCGTTCAGGCATAACGAAACCAAATTCAAGGTACTTTGGATCTGAATTCTGCTTTACAACCTCCAATCTACCTTGTGATCCTAAAAGTGTTCGAAAAGCCTTACAAGATCCTGCACGGAAAGCGGCAATGCATGAGGAACTCTCTGCACTTTATGCAAATCAAACATGGGAACTCGTTCCTCGCCAACCTCAAATGAATGTTATTGGGTGTAAGTGGATTTTCAAAGTTCAAACGAATGCTGATGGTAAGTTGGATAGGCTAAAAGCTCGCCTTATTGCGAAAGGATTTAATCAGGTCTCAGGTATTGATTTCTCAGAAACCTTCTCTCCTGTTGTGAAACCTTCCACAATTCGTATTGTTCTCACTATTGCTTTACATAATAATTGGGAAATTCGTCAACTAGAAAAAATGCTTTCCTTCATGGAACGCTATCTGAACCCGTCTTTATGGAACAACCACCGGGATTTATTGATTCCAAATACCCAAATTATATATGTCATCTCAGGAAAGCACTATATGGTTTACGCCAGGCTCCAAGAGCTTGGTTCTCTAAATTCAGTAATTTTTTTATTTCTAAGGGATTTATTTGCAGTTCAGCAGATTCGTCTTTATTTGTTCAACACTCTTCACAAGTTAAATTGTTATTCCTAGTATATGTTGATGATATAATTCTGACAGGCTCTAATTCAAAAATATTTCACCAATTTATGTCTCACCTTGCAAAAGAATTTGCTATGAAAGATTTAGGAGAACTTCATTATTTTCTTGGCATTTCTGTTTCTCATTTTAATGATAGAATTTTTCTTAATCAATCTAAATATGCTAAGGAATTGTTGGCTAGAGCTCAAATGACAGATTGCAAGTTTGTTTCAACACCAATGGTGACCAAGAAACAAGTCAATCAGATTGAAAGTGAAGAACTCACAGATGAGCATCTTTATAGAAGTATTGTTGGAGGCTTGCAATACTTGATACTTACTCGTCCCGACATTGTCTTTAGTGTTAATTATGTTTCTCAATTTATGCAAAAGCCTAGTCTTTATCATTTTCAATTGGTGAAACGCATTTTGCGATATGTTCAAGGGACGATCTCTCGAGGCATAAATTTTTTCAAAAATTCATCACTTGACTTGTATGCCTTTTCTGATGCAGATTGGGCGGGTTGTCCGACAACACGACGATCAATTACAGGATTTTGTACATATCTTAGTACTAGTTGCATATCTTGGAGTGCAAAAAAGCAAGCTACCGTATCACGTTCTAGTGCTGAAGCCGAATATCGAGCACTTGCTTCCACGACTGCAAAAATTACTTGGATTTCCTACATCTTACGAGATATTGGAGTTGTCCTTCCTAACATTCTGGTCATATACTGTGATAACATGTCTGCATTACAAATGTCCCACAATCCTGTAAATCATGCTCGGACAAAACACATAGAGCTTGACTATCATTTTGTACGTGAAAAGGTTGCCAATGGAGATCTTATTATCCGTTTTGTTCCCTCAGATAATCAAGTTGCTGACATGTTCACCAAAGCTCTCTCTCGTAAAAGATTGGAAGTCTTAAGTCTCAAACTTGGCTTGTCTACTGAAATACAACCCAGTTTGCGGGGGGATATTGAGGAGATAAATCCAAATCAAGACAAATTGTCTAATATCAAGGCTGAAATCAAGAAATCATCAGATGACGTGATTGAAGGCTTGAATGAGGATATCAAATCTGTAGAAAAAGGATAATTCACATGTACTATTTTTAAGGCTTATTTTATTCATTTACCTTATATATATCAGGTAGTTAGTCTATATAAATTAGACTAAATATAAGAAAATATGTACAAAGAGTTTACACATCATAAAATTCTTTAGTTCTTTCAACTCCGACATTCTTTCTTCCCAAATTCCAATATTTAACTTGCTTTGGAATTGGACCTCTGTTTCCGTTAAAATAGTCTTTTTGAAATGTACGGAAGACTTCGTACTGAAGTGATGTTTAGTGAGTGGGTTAGTTTTAAATTAACTTCCATTTTCTCTATATAATTGTTTTGTACGGTGGTGATTGTTGAATATCGAGATTGATTATTATATTTCTCAAATAAAATAATCCTGAAATGGTTGGAATGTTTGTATGGTTGAATAATTTATAATTTCGTTACTCGAGTACTTTCTAGTGGGGAAAATGTTACCTAAAGATAATTATATAAATTATTAGAATTTACAATTTTACTTTATTGATACGATTATCCTCCAATATCCACTCTGTATTTAAGTCACTAAAATATCAGAAAAACGATACATTATATCCTTTTTGACATATATTAAACCATCGTCTCTAATTAAGTCACTTTCAAAGAAAATGTTGAAAAAATGGGAGAGGAATCTACTGTAACATACAATTAAGTTCGAAATTACATAGTTGCATACAACGCAAACTGAATCAATTTCATCAGCCAAAAAAGACACAACTCAAAGACTGTTTTCACCATCACCAACATCACACTCTCCTTGGATTAACCCTGTTTCTAAGCCCATACGCCAAAACTAATACAACAACACATCAATTACAGTGCAAACTTCCACACAAATCCTTTCTTCTTCCTAGTACAACAACATGACTCAATTCTTTCCCCAAATTAATCGAAAATCGCGACAAATTGGAAAAAATAGCTGATTATATTAGCATCAGCTGCATATACCAGTTTATTCCAAACAACAACTCAAACAAACATCAAAGATCAAGAAACACAAACTCATCAACTGCAGGCACTTCTCCAATCTTCTTGAGTGTCTCCTTATCAGGTTCTTCATCAACACCAATAGCCATAATCGCCTTTGTCCTCTTCACGGTCCTTCCGACACTCATGAAGCTAACATTCACATTACTGTCTCCCAGAATGTTTCCAACTTGACCAATCATACCTGGCTGGTCAACTTGACGGCATAGAATCAAACTTCCCTCCAAACTCACATCAACACTAAACGGCCCCACACAAGTCAAATGTGGTATATCGTATTTCACTTTCCCTTCAATGCTAATGTTCCCATTCTCCAACAATGCACTAGCAAATTTCGAGCCAACATTGCTTATCTGTACCTGAATGGACTCAACGGGATTTTCAGGGGACGAGTCGACCATAACTCTTTCCTCACTGATTCTGATCCCTTTTTGCTTGGCTGTGAAATCTGCATTGACAAGATTGATGTGGGAATCTGAAATGGGCTCGATTATGCCTTTTGTTATCATTGCTCTGAGAAGTCTTGTGTCAAGGTTGTCTGGATCACGGGAAGAACTGTAAACTACCTTAACTGATTGGATCCCACTTCCTCCAGCAACCAATTGAACAGCCAGTCGACCTAGTTTTTCAGCTAGCGAGACGTAAGGAGCCAATTCAGACAAAACCTGTAAGAAAAGACAGAAATATGAGGATCGTTCAAGAAAATATGAAATGGTTTGGAAAAAGGATGAGTGGTTTTATTGAATTTTGGGTTATTTACCTTAGACCCCACAGGAGTTATAAAATAAACTTAGTCCCCACGCCGTTAGGTTTCCAGTGATATTTTTTTCATTCCCAAGTTAACCTTTGTAATTTTGCGATATTTATTTGATATCCATGTGTAATTTTGTAACAGTTGGGGATGCAACATTGCATTCTGTTGCAAACGTTTTCCATGCAAAGCTGCTGGAGGGCATATCGGAAATTTCACAATTTTTTAGACGGGAACCGAACTAGTTGGGGTTTGGGTAATTTCTAAACTCCAAGCATGGTGTAAATGTAATTATATCTAAACATGGGGCACGACTTCTAATTTCCTATATTCCCGTGGGGAATAAGTGTAAATAACCCTTGAATTTTTTACCTCAGGAGGAACCATTGGAGCATTGACCGCAGTTGCCGAAAGTTCGCCTCTCAATGCACCAACAACTGCCTCTGCTATTTCAACAGCAACTCCTTCCTGAAACATGACATAAGATTTTTAGGAAAGAATCCTTATATCAGATAATGTAAATGAAATGATGCTAAGGGGAGTTCTCATACCTGTGCTTCCTTTGTGCTAGCTCCAAGATGTGGTGTAACAGAGACATTCTCATGTTGAATTAACTTGCTATCTGCCGGTGGGGGCTCCACTGTGAACACATCAAGTGCTGCCTGAAAATTTATCAAGAACAAATAACTCAGTTTCTTGTTGCAATAGAAGAGGATTTGATCAGGCTATATAAAAGATCAAGAAAATGTACATTTCCCAAGAGAATGCTAGAATATCTTGATTTTCATTTTGTGTCTTCTTTTTAGTTTTCAGCTTATAATATTATCAAGAAAATTAAGAAACAACGAACCTGAGCAACTGTTCCATTGTCGAGAGCCCTGACTAAAGCATCTTCATCTATAACACCACCTCTGGCAACATTTACAATGCGCACTCCCTTCTTCATTTTTGCAAATGTTTCATCATTGAATACCTTGTTAGTAGTTGGAGTAAGAGGCATGTGGAGAGAAACAAAGTCGGCTGTGGAGATGGCTTGATCAAAAGAGACTAATTCCACACCAATAGCACGTGCTCTATCAGCTGGAGCATATGGATCATGTGCAATAACATGCATTCCGAGTCCTTTTGCACGTCGTGCAACTTCAGAACCAACTTTACCAAATCCCATAATAGCTAATGTCTTCCCAACAAGAGAAACGCCAACGTATTTATTTCGTTGCCATTTTCCTGTTAAAAAGCATCATTAAATAAGCCAATCTTAAAGCTAAGGAATATGTAATATTTCAGCAACCAAGGAGGTAAAAGTGCATTGAACTATGTACACACTAGATCTCATGTATAACACGAATACCTATATACTCCATTAACTTTGGCGGCAAAAAAAGTTAAAAGACAGATCCGAGTGAATTACAAGTCAAAGTCACACACTGCAGATTAATAAAGATATTGATATACGCCTTTACCAAGGTAGAAGAGGAAACACCTTATCGAGAATATTCATCTGAATCTAAATACAGGGGAATTTTATGCATCAACACACACACACACAGAGTAGAGTAGACTTAGCATTTTGCTCTGCCTAGGCAATCAGATCTACGTTAAACATCACTGCACTAGGTTCCTAGCTATGTTCAAGGAAAACACAGACGAAACAGCAGCTTCACCAGCTTAAGATTATTCTTCTCCATTTCAATTTGCTCGACTAAATTATAGATCCAACATTAAACCAACATAGTTTATATGATCTAAGACAGGGGAAATCGAATTATACCAGCTTTCATGGAAGCATCAGCCTGAGCAACGTTCCTCGCCATACCAGCTAGCAACGCAATCCCATGCTCCGCGGCGGCGATGGTATTAGCCGTCGGCGCATTCACCACCAAACAACCAAACTCGGTCGCCGCCTGCAGATCCACATTATCAATTCCGACGCCGGCGCGTCCCACGACCTTGAGCTTCCCCTTCCCCGCCTCAAAGACCTGGCGCGTCACCTTCGTCCCACTCCTCACGATCAGCGCGTCGCAGTCCGAGATCTTCGCGCACAATTCCTCAGGCGACAAGTTGTACAAACAGTCAACATCACCAAAGGTCCGCAACAAATCGAGGCCTGCTTCTCCCAATTTCTCGGAGACCAATATAGTCGGCCTTTGGGATTTGGCAACCGAATCCGGATCCCGAGCGCTGGAAACCAATTCGGACTCAACCGTCTTGATAACATTGAGCAGTGTGGAGCTACGACCCCTTGGGGTGTTGAATTTGGATGAGAGAGATAATTTGTGGAGGGAAACTGGGGACTTTGAGAAGGAAAAGTGGTTGAGAGAGAGATTGGAGGCCTTCCTTTGAGGCGGATATGGCGGCGACTCGTTAGCGAGGTTGTTTGCGGCGGACGAAATGGAGGTGGCAGCCATGATTTTCTCTGCTGTGTGTGTAGTGCGTGTTTTTTGCGTCAAAACTCAAAAGTTGTTGGACTGAACTGGACAGTGGACTCGGTACTCAGTACTCACACCATAGAATAGATATTAATGTAATGTAATGTATGCGCGCGGATGTATAAATATTGGAAATTTTTGTGACGGACCACATTCAATTCAACTATGGTATTTCCACTTTATATTTTTCTTTCTTGTAGAAAGAAAATTTGATTTTTTAAAACTTTAAACATTTGGAAGTTGAAAACGAACGTACAATGATTTGATTCGTTTCTCCAATTCGTTAAAATAAAATTAGAATTTTCTATTATGACTTGAATTGGCAAAACCCAATTTCTCTCTCAAGATAAAACCCTAGCCACCCGCGTAGACTTAGCCACCATCCGACTCTTAATGTTGTTGTTTCTTTTTGCTTTTTGTCTTTCTCGAATTAGAGTTTTTCTTTTAAGACTTGTCACTTTTCGCCACCTTTATTCATATATGCCGCCTCCATGGCATCGTCTGCACCAGATCTGCTGCATCCTGACCACAATTGCTAGTCTGATGCAGCATTTATCCGATTTTGAAGGTGATTACTTACCATTAACCCAAAAGACAGGGTGATGTTGATGTTCAATTAACTCCTGAGAGTTTTAGTAAATATATTAGATCAATGGTAGGGTTGTTTGTTTGTTGTTTTCGCAAAGATTGTAACTTTTGGTAGCGTTATGTGTGGAGAATGTCTCAACCTTCACACATGATTTTATATTTTAGGAGTTGAATTTTTAATACAATTGTCCCTTATTGAGAGATTTATATTTTAAACAAAAAGTTTAAATAAAAAAAAAAAGTCCAACATGTTGGGATGCTTAGATCCAATGAATCGAAATGACATATTTGACCCTTAATTAAATCGTGGTAGGTGAGGGATTGTGACAAGACATTGGTACATGATTTAGGAATTGAAATTGGATTTGATCTGAATAAGCTAAGCTGTTTGGCTAAATTAAATATGATTGATGGAACTTGCACTTATATTTTCTTAATTTAAATTTATGTACTCCGTTTCAAATTAGCAAGGAGATCTATTTGTAAAATAACGGGAAAATTTTATTAATTTCCTTACCTCATAATTTACTATTTTGTAAGATCTAGCTTAGCAAAAATAAAATAATAGGCAAGAAAGAGATTCGTCCTCAACTTATTTTATTTAGATTTCAAATAATAATTGCGTGGATCAGATCTAGTTACTATTGTCTATTGATGAAATTAGTTATAACTTATAAAAAAATAGGGGAAAATATCTTTTTAAACATCTAGTATAATTATTATCTTTTTCTTTTTTCCCAATAAATTAAAAGAGACAATTAAGACAATGCATTTTAGCTAAGAAAAAGATGGCACCAAATTAAACGAGTCCCCGCTTCCACTAATCTAGTATTGTTCTGTTGCACTACTTTTAATTATGTGGAATTCATGGTTTTAAATTATTTATGACCATTAAATAAATTATTTGGTGGTGCAAATATCTATAAATAAAGTAAAACAATAAAGTGGAAATATTGAGTGAATGTGGACTATTTTATATGATATGGGTACATAAAATTGGCCCACCAATTGCAAGCTATTAGCTTTTTCCTATAAAATATTAATTACTTTTGTATGATTTTGAGGAAGAAAAATACTTTATTGTGAATTTTTTTTACCTTTTTTTATTGGAAAAAGTATTGTATTTTTTTTTACCATTCCAAGTACGTATTTTAACTTTATCACCTTAAATTTATTTTCTTTAATTAACAAACCAACATTTCAAGTATAAGTTTATTTACACTCTGCTATTTAAAACTTTTTAACATAAAACTAAAGAAACCCCTTATGGCCTTATGTTTTAGTATGTTAATGTCACCACCTAAACCAAGTTGTAATTATTGGCCATCCCATCCATTTGACAAACGATTTTTTTGTATTTCTTTTCTTCTATTGGGCCCATTTCACCATATAATTGAAAGATAAAAAAATATCTCAATAGTGAATATTCTTCTTATTCCACATTTTCTTTGATAGTTTTTGAGTTTTTTCCCCTCCCTCCCTCACGACAAATATTGGGTCCAGTACTCCACCTTCTTGGCTTTTAATGCACGTGCATCGGTGCAGGAGTACCACTAATACTCCATGCGTATACAATATAAAAATAATTGTATATATATTTCATGTATTAATAATATATAAATATATTTAGATAGCATAAATTTATAAATATTAATTAAATTTTTTATTTATAATAATATTAATTATTTTCAATATATTTACAAACTTATAATATATTAAAAAGTAATTTTTATAACTAAATAAATAAAAAATTAAATTATTGAATAGTTTAGATAGGAAGAGAGAGAGAAAAGAGAAAAAAAGAACGTGAGAAAATAGAAAGAAGAGAAAGAAAAATATTTAAATTAATTAATTGTTAATTAACAGTCCAAAATAGATTGACTGACCAAATGGGTGAAGTCGCTTTATATAATAGTATACATATGCAACTGAGCTGAGGTAACCCAACCCAACCGACAAAATTATTAACTTTTAGGTTAATCAAAATATTTGGAAAAATAATGAAACTCAAAGTAAGAGTTTTGTTTCACTATTTCCACTTAAATACACTTTTGGGGATGCTTCTGCAAGTTTCTAAATTCATTTTGTATTACTTTCAAAATACTTCTAAATTTTCTTTTCAAATTACAAACCTTTAATAATCAAGCTCTTTCAAAAAAACTCTCAAAAAGCACAAGTTTTTGCAAAGATAGGTTAAATTTACATTCAAGAAAAAGAAATTGCTTTGTCATTTTGTCGATATCGACCCACTGCTCAAGGAAGATCCGAGTTCTTGGAGGGATTTTTAACCCGAATTTAGGAGTTGGGCTCCATGAATATTTGGGCCGTGGCCCATTTTTTAAAATTATTATAATATTAAACAAAAGAAAAATGACAAAGAATTATGAATTCAGTACTCAGTAGTAGCTTGCTCAATAAGAAAAACTCAATTGGCTAATCCTAAGATAATTTATCTAGAAAATATCAAAGTCCGTCTTTCGTTTTGCAGCAAACATATGTGAATTTGGGTCCATTTTCAGGTAAATTTTAAAATCCCACAGCCTTTTCTTTTCTAATTTACTGGTTCTTGAACTGGAATTGTTAAAAAGAAGAATGCTTATGTTTTCGATTCGTAGTGTTGGACCTGAAAAGTTTTCAAAGTTGTGTTGTTTTCTTTGAATGGGCAGCTGTAATCAGTATTGATAGTGTCAAATTTGTTATTGGTGGTGATTATTTGCGGTTTTGTAGCAAATTGTGCTGAAAATGGCTTGATATTGAGGGAATAGGCTGCATATATATGATGATTAAGAAACTTCTCAATTTAGTTGGAACTACGGAAACTGTGGATATATATGAGGATGCTCTTGAGATACGTGTTTAAATTAATTAATCTTTGCAAAAAGCAAAGAAAAACAGGTTTAAATTGGCTCCGCTCCTGTTCTTGAGGACTACAAGCTTGAAAACATTTATGTGGTTATAATCACTTTTCAAGATTTTAATATGTCTAGATGATAAATCAATATGGCAAGCCATTGTAAGTGAATTAACTCTTTTATCAGCTTGCTTGAAAAGTTTGTGCTATCGACATGGACCTCAACGATCTTAACAAAGTTTGGGAAATAAAGCCTCTGAAAAAGCCTCGTGAAGACGAAGCAAAAGAAATTCTTGAAAAAGTTGCCAAGCAAGTCCAACCAATCATGAAAAAAAGAAAATGGAAAGTTCAACTCCTTTCTGAGTTTTGGTAAGATGAAGCTTCTTGTACTTTACATTTTCTTTTTCTTTTTAATTTTTTAATTTAAATCTTGATTATAAAGAATCTTGCTTTTTCAGTCCTACCAATCCGTCTCTTTTAGGCCTAAATATAGGAGGAGGATCCGAGGTTAAGTTGAGACTGCGTAGTCCTAATAACGAGTGGGATTTTTTCCCTTATGAGCATATTCTTCATACTATGCTTCATGAGCTTTGTCACATTGAGCATGGCCCTCACAATGCTGATTTCTACAAACTTTTGGATGAAATATCAAAGGTTATGATTCTGTTTATCTCACTCTGTTTTGAGAAACTAATAATTTGTTATAATAATGCCAAGTGTTCTAAATCATCAACTATTTTCTTCCCATTATTCTTTGGCTAGAAATATATGTTGCATAATTTTGGATTAATTACGAATATGCCCCCTGAGGTTTAACCCGTCTACAAAAACACCAAAACCTCAGAATTAATTAAAACCCATACGAGGTTTTCACTTGGGCTAGAACAGAAGTCAGCAGTTAAGTTAGTTTGATGAATAAAGAAGACGTCAGTCAAAGTATGGAAAAATCATGGTAAAGTATTTTCTTCCTACTTTATCCATCTTAAACAGGTGCTTCGATGATAATCAATGGAATTGATGATTGAATTGACTAAATGAAATCCTTTCATTTATTTTTCACGTTGGCCAGTGGTATAAATTGAACTGTGCCCCCCCCATTCAGAGGGAGACAAGAAAAGGAAAAACTTAAGAAAACTTTCGATAAGTTGTCTTTATTACTTCTTGATTATATTGTTGATATTTAATATTATATTTCAAGTATAACATTTTACATTCACCTGATTAAAAGTCCCCACTTTTGTAGGAATGTGAAGAACTTATGGCCAAGGGCATTTCTGGAACGGGGCAAGGTTTTGATCTTCCAGGAAGAAAATTAGGTGGATACTCTAATCAACCTCCTTTATCTTCACTACGCCAACAAGCTCTAACTGCTGCACAAAATAGAGCAAAATTTGAGAGTCTTTTACCACACGGTCCGAAACGTGTTGGTGGTGATAGTAGCATTAAGGCTGTGTTAAGTCCAGTTCAAGCTGCAGCCATGGCTGCAGAAAGGAGACTCCATGATGATTTGTGGTGTGGGTCTAAATCAACAGAAAATGAGGGACCTTCTAGAAGCTCAGAAGTTTCTGTTAGAGTGAGTGATAAATCTACTCAAAATGATGATGTGTTGTGGCAGTGCGAAACGTGCACGTTGTTGAACCGGGTAAAGTTTGTGTCCCATTTTTCTTGTTAGTTTGTGATATATTTTTGTTTTTAGGGCGTATTATATCTACTACCCCTGAGGTTTGAGCTAATTATAGTTTTAGTCCTTGTATTTTCATAAATTACGAAAAACTACCCTGACATTTCACTTTAATGCAAAGAACTTCCTGAAATAGACTGATTATTTGCAATTTTTTGGCTTCATGCTGAATAGTTTCAGGTAGTGTTTTCTTAATAATGTGAAATATCATGGATTTTTTTGTTACTTCTTAAAACAAAGGACTAAATTTTAATTAGGGCAAACCTCATGAATATTAGATGTAATATGCCCTTGTGGTAATTCGAGAGGACAATTCGATCTTATTAATAAGAATTTGATGCTATCCATACTTGTCTTAATATCTGGAGATTGTGCTATAATTTCTTCTAATCTATCAACTTGTGCATATTCTTTAATTGCAGCAACTAGCTCTTACATGTGAAGCTTGTGGAACTCCAAAAAGTAAAGACAGTACTGCAAATAACAGGTTAAAAATGTGGTCGTGCAAATTCTGCACATTAGAAAACAGCAAAGAAATCGAGAGATGCATGGCTTGTGGGGAATGGAGATACTCTTACGGGCCTCCTACTCCTACTTGAAGCTGATTTATTAATAGTATCAAATTGTATAGAAACTTAGTAAATTATACTTAAGACTTTGTCAAAAGTTGTCACTTTAAACTTAATCTTATAGGATTAAGTTAAGATGATGTTATACTTAGATATGCTTGCAAAAGCAAAAATCTTTTTGTCGGCCTGCGTCATATACAATTCCATCTACTATGCCTGAGGTTTTCCCTAATTACAATTTAGTCCCTCTGTTTTCAAAACTTAGAAAAAGAAATTTATAATATTTCAGTTTATTACCAAAAGCTCCCTGAAAAATGCAAAACTATTTGAGGGAGTTTTTTGCATAGAGTGAAATATCAGGGTATTTTTTTTTGTAATTTCTGAAAATAGAGGGACTAAATAGTAATTAGCTCAAACCTCAGGGGTAGTACTTAGTAGATATAAATAAATTGCCCTTAATTTTGTGAAGAATATATCTGTTGGCCGGGGATATTGGTTGGATTAGATGAAGTGAAGCCTTATTGTTGTAATACACATAGTCATGATCTCATCTCTGTTCTTCATTCGTCTGTCTCTTTTGATCCGCTAATTAGTTTATTTATACCTTAATCTCACCATCTATCTCCTCTCTTCTCTCTTTCTTTCTTTCTTTGTTTTGTGTGTGTGTCTGCTTGCAAGGCTGCAGATGGAAGACATTTTGGTGTTATGCTTGTACTTATTCGGGCATTATGAGTAACTTACGGACTAACAATTAATTATGAGATGATTTTGCGTTGCGGCAATTAAGGTAGGTTTGAGAGCGAGCGAGTGAGTTATATTATAACAACATTTAATTATGTAATCTGCTCTGTTTGTTGAATTAGTCCTTAATTATATATATATATCTAGATTGATTAATGTCATTTTGTTCCCATCAGACAGATATAAGACATATATATATATAGGTTGACATTCAATTGTAAAACTATTTAAAAACATGACGACGTACGGACGTGTTTCATTTTCAATTATTAATCTAAATTCTAAAGCTACAAGCTTAGCTAGCATGGTTATTTTATTTAATAATAATTAATTATATATAACATGAAAATTGAAAAACCTCTTCTTCTTCTTCAATTCTGTCTTGGTAGGGAAAGGGACGTACAGTAGTTGCATAAAGTCAAGTGCATGTTTGATATTTACACAATTTTTTCACTTTCATATTTATTAATTATTATTATTATATTGCTTTTTCATATTATATTATCGAGTCATTGACACTACACCAGAAAGAGAAAGAGAAAGAGAAACTTTGTGTCTGGTGTCAATCTTTCTTTTAGTTTTTCCAGTGAGGTGTCAATCTTAATCATGTTAATATTTAAGGATTTTCTTTTACTAATAAAACAATAAGTGGAATAACAGCAGCACGTACAGGTGTTATTTGGCTGCTGCCTTCCCTGCCAACTAATTAACGTCACCAAAAGCTTCTTGCATTGCATTGCATGCATCCAAAACATTACTCTATCTTTTTAACATTACAACGTAACTTGACTAATTATTTGATTTAATTTCTTCATATGTCGAAACAATAATGTAAACTCAAAAAAAAAAAATAATAATAAAGTGATTTGATGTTATATCTTTTCTTTTTTGTAACTAATTTGGGATATGTAAGAAAGTATAAATGCTGATTATTATAAAGTTTACCGTATACTTAACTTCTTATTCATTAATAACATACACGAAAAATGTAACATAGGGAAAAGAAAACTAACCAAATATGATCTTCATCCAGTTGATTAAGAACCAACTTGTGAATGAAGTAATTTTGGATAGTCGTTTCCAAGTAAATTTCTATAGTACACTAGTGAGTCATGAAAATAGAAAAACGGATGAAAACCAAAAAATAAGCAGCGAGCCCTCCACTTAAATTTTAGTAATTATACCGTTCCAACTGAAAATATTAACTAAAACTGACTGTCTTTCTATCTTTTTTTTTTTTTTACAAATTTAGGGCGCAAATCCCAAAAAAGCACAAGAAAATGATATATAATGAGATTTTTTTTTTTTTTTAACCCTATTTGAGGATTCATTTATATAATCATTTCACTGAAATTTTGTGACTATTAAGATTTAAGTTTATGAAAAACGCATCATAATTATAAAAGAAATAGCTAGCAAATAATGATAATAAAGAACAAAAGCATTTAGTCCGAAATTAAAGAATACTCTCACCTCACGCGCCGCTCAGTTGTTAGAATCATTGCAATTGGTCCGTGTTTACACGCTTCTAGGTCTACACACTACACTGGTTTTATTTGATAATACTCCCATTCCCAGCTTTTGATAATAACAAAGAAAGAAATAATAACTTTTTTGGATGTGAATTACGGTGCTGGTAATCAATCTACTTCGGAGTTTAGTCACAGTTAAGGTTCTTCACCCGTTCCAATAATAAATGTGTTTAGTGGAGATCGAGCCTGAAACTTTTTCCACAAACTCAACTTATGTTGCCAACTGACCCACAAATTCTATTTACATGTCATGCTGGTTTTATTATTCTCATTTCTACTATTGCCAATCCATCCACTCCAAACAACAATAGCATTATCCCTCAAAGTAGTATGAGAAATCTACTAATACCTTCTATACTTTTATCTCCATCTTGCAATTTGCCTATTTCATCTACTCTAATTAGGATTCATAATGTTTTTAATTTATTGGAATAAGTTGTCTGATTAAAATGTCATCCGGAAGTCTATTATGTAATTTTATTTATTTTTTGGTGCTAAAAGAAGCATTATGTAATATTTTATAAAATTAGTGAAGTATATGATGGAAGTGAAATTACTTACTTTCTCTAGCAGTATTATGTATAAATTGTGGGTTGGAATTTCGAGGTACAAGTTTGTTTTTATATTTAGTTTCTAATATTGTTAATGTTCAAACCAGTGTATTTATTATCCGTTGGGCGTTACATATATAATATAATATTAAAAAGAAAAGGAAATATTGATGGATTGCCCAAAGACATTATTAGATTGGCAATAGATAGAAATAGTATTCATTTTTGATAATAAATATGTATATATATGTTATGTATCTCCCTTTTTCTCTCTGTCTCTCTCTCAAGGCTCATCATCCCCTCTTTCTCTCTTTCTCTCTTTCTCTCTCTCTCTCTCTATTGCGATTTGCGGGGATTTCTTGTTTCATTTTGTCCTTCCCTTCCATGGAGAATGGAGATGGAGTTCATTCTTCCTTTCAGTTTCATCAACCCTCTATCACTTCTCTCTCTTTCTATTTCCCCATTTCCCATGATTTCTTTCTAGATTTCTCATTCTAAATCCACAACTAAGTAGACAAAACTTTACAGTTACTTATTGGCGTAAAAATTCTTACTTTTTTACCAATCATGAGACCTCTACAACCACCACCTGCGGCCAACCGTCGGCGCCGCTCCGACCTAAGCCTCCCTCTCCCTCAACGCGACCCCTCCCTCGCCGTCCCCCTCCCCCTCCCCCCTAGCTCCGCCCCCTCGTCAGCCACCACCTCCTCCCAGCTGGCGCCGCTGGAGTACGCCGACCTCGAGCGCGTCAGTCGCATCGGAAGCGGAGCTGGAGGTACCGTCTACAAGGTCATCCACCGCCCCACGGGCAAATTTTATGCCCTAAAAGTAATATACGGCAACCACGAGGACGCCATACGCATCCAAATGTGCCGCGAAATCCAGATCCTTCGAGACGTCGACAACCCTAACGTCGTTGGATGCCACAATCTATTCGATCACAAAGGGGAAATTCAAGTCCTCTTGGAGTACATGGACAAAGGATCGCTCGAAGGCACACACATAACCCACGAACCCTCTCTCTCCGATCTCGCTCGCCAGGTCCTCTCCGGATTGTACTATCTCCACAAGCGCAAAATCGTCCATCGCGACATCAAACCCTCCAATCTACTCATCAATTCACGGAGAGTCGTGAAAATAGCTGATTTCGGCGTTTCTCGAGTCCTCGCTCAAACAATGGATCCCTGCAATTCATCCGTCGGCACCATAGCTTACATGAGTCCAGAACGAATCAACACCGACCTAAATCACGGGCAATACGATGGCTACGCCGGAGATATCTGGAGTTTGGGAGTCAGCATTCTCGAATTTTACTTGGGAAAATTTCCATTTGCAGTTGGACGGCAAGGTGATTGGGCCAGTCTAATGTGCGCCATTTGTATGTCTCAGCCGCCTGAAGCTCCATCTTCTGCAAGCAGGGAATTTAGGGATTTCATTGCTTGCTGTCTTCAGAGAGATCCAGCAAAAAGATGGCCCGCAATTCAATTACTTAGGCATCCTTTCATTTTGCAGTATGCTTCTCCTGGAACTGGAAGCAATGGAAATGGAGGTAATAATCAGTTGCATCATCAGCTTTTGCCTCCTCCTCGTCCACATTTCTCATCGGCTTGATCGATGAAACTTAGTTCTTGGGAATTTCACTTTTTCTTTTTCTGTAATCTTGTTAAATTTTTATGGAGTTGAAGAAAAATTGACAAGGTAACTAGTAGGTGGAAATGATGAAGTGTTTTTTTAAGGCTAAATCTATGATAATGTATAATGGAAAGACTTTTTGTTGTTGCAAGTTTTGGATTCAACTAATTAGTATGCAAAAGAGAGAAGCTTTGTTGCAAAGCAAATATTGATATCTTCCACTTCCATGATATGTTGTTTTGCTGCTATATTTGCTTAGATGGTTAATTGATCATTTTACCAATAATTGCAAAGTTTCTGACTTTATGTTAAAAGTGTTTGATGTTTGTTTATGTAATCTTTTAGGAGATCCTGTAAGCTAGTTATGGGGGAAACTTTTTTATCTTTCACCTTGTTGCTTTATCGAAGGACATTCCAATAATGAAGCACAACACAAAATACATGTTGCTTATATATATATATATATGTGCTTCCTTTTCTTTTCTTTTCTTTTTTACACAGAATGATCGATCGATCAGTGGCTGTCTATCATCTTTGCTTTTTCTCATGTTACTTTATTTGGGACATGTATCATACATTGTACATGTAGTTAACTGCAACTTGTCATTACCATCATTCATGTCATGGTGCTGTGCTGTTTGTAAGAGGATGGAATTCTATTCTTTTACCAGATAGATTTTCTAGCTTGGGGATAGGATAGATCTCTTGGTTCCTTGAAATTGGAATAATATATTCTTGCCACATCAAAATTTCTCTTTTCTTCAAGAATTCTTGAATTCTAGATGTTTGGAAAATATTTACATGTACAAGGTGTTGGAGTTGGACCCTACTTATGCATCGAAATCAGATTAACTTTGTACAATACTTTCAAAATGAAATAAAGAAATTTTATACAATCAAAATAACCAGCAAATCGTCTACGTACTCACCAAATAGGTCGGTCGTGGTTTCAAGTACTAAAAAATATAAAATTCTTGATATCTAATGGTGCGTTAATTCTTATTAATTTTAGGGATAATTACCCAAAATCTCAGAGGTTTGCTTAAAACTCCAATTGGATAATAATAGTACATAGCTTTTTTGGGGTTTTGGCTGATTCAAAGGGGAAGGGGAGGGGGGAAGAAGTATCCGGCCCGGCCCCATTGAGTCAACACCAAATCTCAAGGCAGGCCGGATAGGATTTGACATATATAAGAGTAAGACGACGGTCGAGAGAAGACTGCAGATCATGTTCTTTTTTTGTGTTTTTTTCAAATGTATGGTCTCCTTAACTTGACTGGATCCCTCCATAACATGGGAGGCTGGGTCAAATATGAAAACACGAGCGAGCAGCTGAAAACTTGAGACGACTTTAATTGATGTCATGTCATGTAAACTAATGGAGTCGAGTTGAATTTAGGTGTAGTCGCTTTAAAGTTAAAAAAGAAGAAAAGTGGAAATAAATGAAAGTAAGAATTGAATACATTCGTTCCTTCAATTAATTTATTGCTGCGGCAGGGCAGTCTAGTCTAGTCTGCATGATCTCTGACTGAGAGAGACCCGACCCGGCTCTACTTCTGCATATATCATGCACACTTTTAAATATTAGAAAGAAAGTACGTACTTGGAAATTAAAAAACAGCACTTCTCAAGGTATATACACTACCAAGTACCAAACTAAACAGTAGGAGGGAAAAAGAAGCAACTACGAAACTTGCAGGCCCACACAATTACAGTTTTGGTCTTTGCAAAGGACTCTTAATAATGGGCTCTTTCGCTACATGGGCTTGCCGATGCGATGCTAGTTAACTTTCTTCAAATTATATGTAATAAGTTGTAACTGTCAAGGATTAGAGGTCCTTGGCCAGTTCATAATATTCGGTCCTTGTTAAAAGATCATAATCCCTCTTTGTTTTTTATTTGTGAGTCTA
Source organism: Verbena officinalis (assembly GCA_958496215.1). Classification (NCBI taxonomy): domain Eukaryota; kingdom Viridiplantae; phylum Streptophyta; class Magnoliopsida; order Lamiales; family Verbenaceae; genus Verbena; species Verbena officinalis. Next base: position 407,591 of record OY292391.1, read on the forward strand.
AATGCAATAATCGAAAAGTTAAGTATTTGAAGTATTCCTTTAATTTGAATGGCTTTTCTATTGATAGTGATGGAAAAAGTGGTGGTTTAGTCTTATTGTGGCACAAAAATATTACAGTGGATTTAAAGAGTTTTTCAAAGAATCATATTGATGTTATTGTTGAGGAAGTTGGTAAAAGTAGTCCGTGGAGATTCACAGGTTTTTATGGGGAGCCAAAACATGCTAATAGACATCATTCTGAGTTGCTTAGAAAACTACATATGAACTCGAACATGGCTTGGTTGGTTATGGGAGATTTCAATGAAATTCTTAGCAATTTGGAACGTGAGGGTGGTAATATTCGTAGTCTAGGCAGGCTCGCTGGTTTTCGTAATGTTCTTGTTGATACGGGGTTAACGGACATTGGTTTTAATGGGTCGAAGTATACTTGGTGCAACAACTGGCCTGAACCTCGGACTATTAGAGCTCGGCTTGATAGGGGTGTTGCTAATTCGGCTTTTCTCAGCTCTTATAGACACTCGAAGATTACTCACATCTCAGCATCATGTTCGGACCATTGTCCTATTCTTTTTACCAATACTGCAGGTAAGGCGCACGTGAATCGTAAGAATAGGCCCTTTAGATTTGAAGCTTGTTGGGTTCAAACGAAGGAGTGTCAACGGATCATTGAAAATACTTGGGTTGAAGGCTCGGGCCCAAGACCAGCTGAAACAATTAAAGTTAACATCGAATCTTGCAAGGTGGGCCTTATTAATCGGCGTAAGTCTATCCGAGGGGACGCTAGAATTCTTGAGTTCTTAGAGAGAAAACTCACGCTACTGAGATCAGGTCCGATTACTGCTCTTTCGAAAAAGGAGGAGATCGACATCAAAAGTCAGATAGATACCATTATTCGGGGTAATGAAATCAAGTGGAAACAATGAGCGAATGAGCACTAGCTTAAAGATGGTGATAAGAATTCCAGGTTTTTCCACGAGAAAGCAACGAGAAGAAGTGAAAATAACCGGATCGAGGCGCTGCTAAATGAGGCTGGAGTTCGATGTACATCTAAGGAAGACATTAAGGGGATTATTGAGCGATATTTTGGAGATTTGTTCAAATCTAATCCATGCAATGAAGAGGAGTTGACTATTGTCTTAGGCTTGATTGAACCGAGACTGTCCGAGGAGAACAGACAGATGCTGTTGGCGCAATATACAAAAGAAGAGGTATCTTTAGCTTTAAAAAATATGTACCCTCTTAAATCCCCTGGCCCTGATGGCTTACCCCCTTTATTTTTCAAAAAATACTGGAATATCGTTGGCAAAGATATGAATAATTGTGTTTTGGAATTTCTGAAGAATGGTCATTTTTGTGATTCCTTGAATTATACGCATGTGGTTCTTATTCCCAAATGTCGTAATCCAGAAATGATAACCCAATTTAGGCCTATCAGCTTGTGTACTATTATGTATAAAATAGCCTCGAAAGCTATTGCAAATAGGATGAAGCCTCTTCTTGATAATATTATTTCTCCTTCGCAATCGGCTTTCATTTCATCTCGTCTCATTACGGATAATGTTCTTGTCGCTTATGAGTTGAATCATGCGTTGAAAAAAAGAAATAAAGGAAAGACTGGATTTTTTTCTCTAAAATTGGATATGAGCAAGGCATACGATAAAGTGGAATGACACTTTCTTGAAAAAGTTTTGTTGCAATTTGGTTTTCCGTCTCTGTTTACTAATTTGATAATGTACAGTTTTCGCTCTGTTTCATATTCATTTATTCTAGACGGAGATCAATTTGGTAATATTATCCCGGGCCGTGGAATTAGACAAGGGGACCCTCTTTCCCCTTACTTGTTCCTTTTTTGTGCTGAGATATTGTCTTGCATGATCCAGAGATAAGAACAATTGGGTAATCTTAATGGTATTGCTGTGTGTCAAGGAGCCCATCGAGTCTCTCAACTTCTATTTGCTGATGACACACTTATTTGTCGGGAAGCGAATGATCGGGCTATGTGCTGTATTCGGGATACACTTAATCTTTATTCGAAGTTATCGGGCCAAGTGACCAACTATTAGAAATCATCAATAGTTTTCAGTATCTTCAGGATTCCGAAAGGTGTCAGCTGGCTGGCATCTTGGGTGTTCAGCTTAGTCAAAAATTTGAGCTATATCTTGGCCTTTCGGCTGTAGTTGGAAAATCGAAAGCTGCTATCTATGTTGCACGGACACGGACACGGGGTCACGAACATGACACGACACAGACACGGCGACACGAATTTTTAAAAAATTTTAGGACACGACACGGCTGACTAATATAAATTTTAATAAAAATATAAATGTTCATATATAATATATGTACAAATATTAATTAAAAAATAAATTTATCACAATATAATATAATTATTAGTAAAATTTAAATATATGAATTGATTATTATGTTAAAAGAATATTATAATTTGTATATTATAATATTGTGAGAATCAATTAAAAATGATAAAAAAAATAAATTTAAATTAATTCCATACACCGTTTCATTCATTTATAATTTTTTATTTTTTCTCAAATAAATTTTGTCTCTTTTAAATAAAAAAATTAAAAAAATAAAAAAAATTGAGTTTGCCGTGTCGGACACTTCCCTCAGCCGTGTCCTAGCCGTGTCGGACACTCCCCCAGCCGTGTCCGACACTGTGTCCTACTTTTTTTTTTCGGATACTTTTTGCCGTGTCCGGAGCTGTGTCGGACACTGCACGACAAATTTTTTGTCGTGTCCGTGCTTTGCAGGCTACTATCTTTTCATCTATTCGGGACATAATTTGGAAATGAATCCAATGCTATTCTGAGAAATTCTTATCTATCGCAGGAAAGGACGTTTTAATAAAAGCAGTGTTGCAAGCTATCCCGACGTATACTATGTGCTGTTTTTTACTGCCCGATTGTTTCATTCGGGATGTAACGATCCAGAAATCGAGAATCATTGTGAGTCATTTTCGCGCTAATTATCTTTATTACCTCATATTTCTCGTATTATGTGATTTATATTTAATTATTTCTTATATGACACAATGTGAATTTATTATGTGCATATTTGTATTCCTTATGTGTTTAGCTTTAATTTGATATTAATATTGATATATTTGACCAAACTGTTCTAAATTAGAGTTTCTAAATTACCGAAATGCCCCTTCGTATTTTAAATATTTCAAATAATTGGATAAAAGATTTCTCCCCCATTTTTGAACCCTAATCACGTGAAGAGAGAGAGAGAGAGAAGAGGAGAAAGAGGGCTTTTGCACTTAGGAGCTTCAATCGATCACTCTGGGCTCGTTTCTTTGCCGATTTCCACGTCGTTGGTACCCACGTGATCCTCTCATTGAGATATTTCTTTAGGTACTTGATTCACCACCTCTTTCCCCGAATTTATGAGCTCTTAATCGCATTTATTACTTCGTGGGTCTTTTATGAATTTTGATGATATTGAACTCGTTTCTAGATCATTTTGCATGCTACTTGGTTCAAAATGCTCCTTATGTGTTGCTCTATGTTTGTTGTTAATCTTAGTTATTGATTCTTGCTAGAAATTGAGTTATGTTGATTTTTGGTTCGATTCCCGTCGAAATCGCGAAATTTGCTGTTGTCTGTTGCTGATCTGCACAGTCTTGCCAAGCCCGTGCGCAGCTCAATAGACCTGCACTGACTTGTGCCCGTGCGCGTTCCCAGTGCGTAAGGTCGTGTGCACCTGCATGATCTTGACAGCGAGTTCAAGACCGTGCGTTGGCCGGTGCACATGCCTTAGTGAATTTTCCAGCATTCCTTCTTCATTCACTTCGGGAATTGGGTCAGCCCCACTTATTTAAAATGTTGACTTTTGCATACGAACTTCAAAAATCAGTCTGATTTCACCGATAGCTTCTTAGGAGTTGAGGATTAATATTTTGAAAAGTTTGTTGAATTCCGACTTCGTTCGGAATGTGAATAGTGCACTTTTACGTGTATGCAATTTTGAAAACTTGTCGGATTTATTCGAAACTTGCATGGTAGCTTGTATAAATGTAATTATTAGCATATGCATGATTGTGGACTTATTTGGTTAGCCGTTCGTCATTTATTTGCTTATTTGCGCTTTTAGAGTCGTTTATTAATTCATCTAGGTCCTGTCTTGTCTACAGATCAGTCTGAGGTTGAGGAGCAGTGAGTCTTAGCTGTTAGTGATTCTTTTGGCACACCAGGTGAGGATTTAAATCATTTATAAAACTGGGCTCGAACATATATGTCTAAGTATACATGCGAAAACCACCCATAATACCTTGCCTTGCATGATCGTTTTATCTTTCTTCCCTTATTACTATTACTAGACATTTCGAGCATATATCTTGATGATTTCGATCAACAAATCATTTGATATCAACTTATACTATATTATCCAAAAATGATTTGTTTTTCAAAGGCAAGTAAATTCTTTCTTTTCAACTTGACACTTTGACTTTGGTTGAGTCTATGAGGAAAGTCATTAAGGGAGTCCGTCAGCACACTCTGATGCTTACGGAACTTGTAGTCACCCCATTTGTCGTCACTCACTTGCCTAAATGCCCGTTTGGCACTCAACTCATAATTATTTCTTGAAACACGAGTAAAATTATGGATTTTTCATGGGACCCTGGAAGGGTATCCAGAGGTTTCATCTGGGGACGAGCGTCCAGGGTGTTTCCCGATGTGCTACTCCCAAAACTAAGCGTCAACTGTGGACTGTCAGGAGTTGGCACCCATTGTTGGGAGCGATGGTGGGTGATGCATGTGTTGCACACTTTTCTTAAATTCACTATAGTCGAGCCTCGGGTTGCTCCTTGGCTTGACACCGGAGATGGAGTTTTTCTTTCATGTCATGGGAGATATAAGGAGGAATAGGCCAATTCTCGCTGGGATGCTTATTTATTGCTTTGTTACATTATTGCCCTTACTACTATATTGTTATTAAAATATCCAAGTCGAAGCACATTCCGGTTTCTTCATTATCGCATATGTATTTTCCTAATAAAAACCCGGAAGCATGACTCGACTTGTTCCACCCATATCTTTACTGAGTTTCTTTGAACTCACCCTCGTTTACTGGTTCTTGCCTCAGGTAGATTGAGAGACCGACATGTCTCGCGTGTCGGATTGGCAATAGTGGTTAGATAGGCACTTTTGGTTTGCGAGTCGTCTAGAGTTGTTGTCCATAAAACTCTTCATAGTCTATTCTTTTGTTCTTGGCATGTATATAATGCTATACGGATCCTCATCCCCTTTGTAATTACTACGTTTACTTTACGTTGCCCCCGTGTGGGCGTTGATGATATTGGATATTTGAATTGGCCCCGAAGTGGCATTTATGATTATATGTTTATGAAATCGCTTCCGCTATGAATTCTGAAATGTATAATTGTTTTATATGTTGTGTTTTTTGGGGTTTCACTGTTGCCAAGTGTCAGGCTAGACCCGTTGGCTTGCATGGATTCTCGGGTTGAGACGCCGTTCTCGGCTTGGGAATCTGTGCAGGTTCGGGGACTGTAGAGCGGGGCGCTACACGGGAGTTGGATTCTCTTATTGCTAATTTCTGGTGGAATAGTGGGGAAAACAAAAGGATACATTGGATGGCTTGGAAGAAAGTGTGCCGACGTAAAACTATTGGGGGTCTTGGGTTTGGTAGCTTGAAACAGTTCAACTTGGCCATGCTCGCTAAACAAGCCTGGAGAATTTTAAAATATCTGGATTCCCTTATCGCTCGAATTCTTAAAGCTAAATATTTTTCAGAATCTAATCATTGTGATGCAGGTCTTGGTAGGTCACCATCATTTACATGGAGAAGTATTCAAGCCTCACTTTATCTCATCTCGGGTGGCTCTAGGTGGAGGATTGGTAATGGCACGAAGGTTGGAATTTGGTCGAATAATTGGATTCCGAGACTGCCTAATTTTCGACCTGGTTTCCCACTTGCTCCTAATTTTTGTGTTGAAAGAGTGTGTGATCTATTTGCTCCCGGAGAGTTGCGGTGGAACTATGAGCTTGTTCGTTCGTTGTTTTCTCTGGAAGATGCTGAAGCTATTGAAAGTATCCCTCTCGGGCCTCATCCAAGGGAAGATTACTTGATTTGGCATTTCTCAAAAGATGGCCAATTCACGGTAAAAAGTGCATATCACCTCGCTCTCGAGATGGATTTCCCACGAAACGTTGGCTTATCACCCGATCTATCTAAGGTATGTAATTTAATTTTGAAGCTCAAGGTGTTACTTAAGATTAGGGTATTTATTTGGCGTATTTGTCATAATATTCTTCCAACTGGGAAAAACTTCTTATCTCGCTATTGTAATATTAATCCTTCTTGCTCTATTTGTAATTTCGATGTTGAGGATGATGTTCATGTGTTAGTCAAATGCCCTTTTTCGAGGCAAGTTTGGGCACTTTCGAATTTACTTTGGCGAATTGTTAATAGATTAGAGTCAAATGTTTGTAATGGTATTGAGTTGGCTATCAAAAAGTTGAATGAGGAGGATGTTATGTTGTTCTTTTCTATTATGTGGGAGATTTGGTGTTTCCGAAATAAAAAGTGGGCCGAAGGATGTAATTCTTCTCCAGCTAAGGTGCTTCTAAATGCGAGACGTTTTTGTTCTGACCAACAAGCAGCTTGCCAATTGAGCCTACGTGATCGCTTAGCCTTAATACCTTCTAGAGATGAGTCTTGGCGGAGAAGTCGAGAAATTGATGTTGGCAATGTTGTACAAATTCCAAACTCTGATGTTAGTTCTAATAATGCAAAGTGGTGTCCCCCTCCTAATGGTTCGGTTAAAATTAACTTTGATGGGTCCGTCTTCAAAGAATTGGGGATGATTGGCGCGGGTATTTGGCTGTAATCATCAAGGCCTAGTTGTGGGATGGGGAACGTAACTAATCATATACGTGGTCCCTCCAATCCCGAATATGCCGAAGCTTTTGTTGCTTTCTCTGTCTTGAGATTCGTTAGGGATTTCCGTTGGCGGGATATTATCATTGAATGTGATTGCCTTAATATAATCCCACAAATTATGGTTTGTGAGGAAAATAGCTTTTACTTCAGCAATGTTATATAGGAATGTAAGAAGTTGTTTTGTCATTTTGATAGGGTTATGTTTGATTTTGTAAAACGTGATGCAAATATTGTAGCATACATTCTAGCTAGAAATGCGGCGTACGCCTGCGTTGGTTCGGGTGATATCCCCGATTATGTTTCTCAGTATGTATTGAATGTATATATGTATTGGATGATTTTTAATCTATGAAATATAAACTTTTCTTCAAAAAAAAGAATTAAAATTTTAAATTTTCCTCACTCTTGCAAGTTAAAATTATATTATAAAATTGGTTTTACCTGCCCAAACGATAAAAAGAGCTCGTGGAAAGTTGAATTATTATTATTATTATTATTTATTTTTTGTGTGTGGAGAATATTGTGATCCTTTTAAGTCAGCAATTAAGTGTTTTAAAAAATAATTATCCATTTCTTTCTACCAAAATTAATTAACCTTAGGCGCCCATCTGTGAAACTTCAGTGGGATTATTGATAATAATAATAATAAATAAATAAAAACTTCAGTGGGATTATTATGACTCATGAGATCATATCCTATACAATACCAATTTGTATTTATTTATAATCTCACAACAATTGATATGCTTATAAATTTGTATTTATTTATAATCTCACAACAATTGATATGCTTATATATTTGTAAATTCCTCTTTTATATATTCAATGGAAACAGAAATTGAATTGCAATGTTAGTATTATTGTCTTAACGTCCAATTTAATATTCATTTCAATCATTCATTTAAAAACAAAATTAAAATAGTAACAATAAAATTCTGATTATAAACTTGAAAAAAACAGCAGATCGAGTTAGGCGCTAGCTAGCTATGTAATTTCTTGGAAACTAGCTAGCTCTTAATTCCCATGCTATTGCTAGCCCCTCGAGAGCTAGCTATCTCCATTTCTATGGTTCTCGAATACGTACGGCATAATATCTGACAATAATTCAACTTATATTTTATTTTTTTCAGCTGGGACTTTAATTTCTTATTTGTTTGCTTAATTCAATATATAAAAACTCTTTACATTTCAAGAAATTATTGGGATAATCACCTGAAACAAACAGTGGGTTCGATCGAATTAATCTTCTTTATCAGTTAAACAGAGAGCTAGGTCTAGTCTAGTTTACACGGAAAAGGAAAAGACTTGAACTGTATTAACATGTACACACACATACACACACGCCAAGAGTGTATATATCTTTGAAGAATCTCTATCTGGGTTTTTAATTTATGTATTGTGTCTGTTTTTGTTGCTCCGTTAGTTGTAATTATATATTCGATCTTGAGCTCTGAAAGCTAGGTTTAGTAATTTTATTATGTTACCAATCGACCAGGTGTGTACTCATGTAGAAAGAAATTAAAGTGATTTTTCATTACAAATACATTAATACTTGATTTAGTTTGCTGTTGTCTGAATTCCGTGTTAGTATTGTTACAAAAAACATCTTGAAACATTATGAAAATTACCTGAGGGGGTATTCGTAATTTTCAAGTTTTGAGTGTGTTTTGTTAATTAAAAGAACAAACCTTAGGGGTTTTCCGTAATTATATTATCTGTAACTCACATGGCCTGGTGTTTTTGTGGCATGCAGTGATGCTCTTTACATCTTAATACATTGAGATATATATGCAACTTGTATTACTGACCTTAGCTTTTCAGGTTAAGTTCTTAATTTATTCAGAGGTGAACGTAACGTACATATGGAATCAATTACTGATCATATAATTTATTTTTATACGTACTGCATGTCTCTTTTCTATAGAGATGGGATCCGTAGAAGAAAAGGTGGAGCTTGAATCATATCAGATGATCAGGAGATCTCGTTTAGTAGCTTTGATCAGACAAGTACACTAATAAAATATCTCATATATATTTTATCACATTAATATCCAAAGTTTTCGATCGGGTTCTTGGGTATTATTATATTAAGAAAGGTTAAATGGATCCGCATATTAATTGACAAGTATATACATTACATACTGTCTTGATTAAAGCTAGCAAAGATCAATATCTTGCTCCCTTTCGGACCAGCTCTAGCAGTTATGCTATATTATCTTACCGATAAGCATGTAAGAAATAACAAGTACTTAATTCATGAAATTAATAATAAATAATTCTGAATATATATCCCAATCCCATGCATGATCGTTTTTGGTGATTTTTAATATATAGTAATAATTTGCATTTCAGGGATATAAGGGTTTTCTGCTTCAGTACTTTAGTCGGCATTACTTCTTTGGCAGATATATATATATATATATATATATATATATATATATATATCTTCTATATATCTTCTTTTGTGTTTCATTGATCAATTGTAGGCAACTTGCTTTTTATACGGGGCCAACGGGTATATATGTTTTAATTTTCCTAATTATATATTGGCCTAATTGTATTTTTGGTCATGTAACTATCGACATGTCGCGTTTTTAGTCCTAAGGTTTTTCATTTTGCAATTTAAGTCCTGTATGTAGCAAAATGTTACAATTTTAGTCCTCAACTTGCCGGAAGCCTAGCTGGTCGCCGAATTTTTCACACGTGCGGTCAGAATTATCTACATGGCATAAGGAGTGCCAAGTGTTAATGCCATATATTTGAAAAAAAAAAAAAAGAAAACAACTTATGCCACCTGTGCGCCATCTATTTTCATAACTAAAAATAAATACAAAATAACGTTTTCAAAAAAAAAAAAAAGAAGAGACATTACAGTAAATAACAGAGAAATCGTTTTCTCCTAATTTCAAACATTTATCTTACCCAAAATTCAGATAAGGAAGAACCCTAACCAACGTCTTTCTTCCTCAGCTGATTTCACGCCAGAAAGTTAGTCCGACGGGAAGAAGGGAACAAATAGGAGAAAGCGATGGTGTTTGTCAGGTTGCAAAAGCACTTCGAGAAGCCACCATCTGCTTACAGTAAGTTCCTTTTCAGTTTTGTTGATACTTTTGTGTTTAGGCTAAATGAATAATGTAAGAAAGATTCATTTTTTTTGTCTACTTATGGATGGGTACAGCTTTAATGGTGGCAGTGGGGTTGTTTTATATTGATTGTGGACCTACTTGGTTGGTACATTGAAGACAATGGTCCTCATTACATTTTTTATTAATTTTTTTTTGGGTTGAATAAACTTGGTTTTTTATTGTTTAGAAGCACTGAGATTTTTATTTAAATGTATTGCAGAACGTAATAGTACACAATTCACAGCATGTATAAGTTTTGGTGGCACATTTCAACATATGCCCAGAGCTGCATATATTGGGGGTGTAAAGAAGAAACTTGATTACTGTGAAGCTGTGGATTTCAATAGGCTGAACTTGGATGCGTGGTGTGATAATTTTCAAGGTTTGGCCAAAGAAAGAACATACTATGTTAACACATCTAATGTGGGCATTTACAATAGGTGTGGCGCCCCCTGAAGAAGGAACGCCACATCCGCACCGAAATGGATTCCCGAGCTTCAGCGAGGGGCCTCAACTCGAAAACCCACTCCGGCGAACGGCACTCACGCAAGCACTACCGGCAACAGCAACGACATCCCAACAACAACCACAATAAAACAGAGGAATGCGGAAGCGATTTAAAAGATAATCAAATAAATCCATAAAAGCCTACGAAGCTAACATAATATTAATTAAACATTTATAATTCAAGATACAAAATATTCATAAACAGGTAGTGTCATCCATGGCTCAACTAGTCTACCCTATGCAATCCTAGATATAGTCAACTATCCCACAACAGGGGCACATAAGTACATAAAGTAAATAAAAACAATAACAAGACTCGACGGTTGTTGGGACCACTGACAAGACAAACCAGAAAGACTGAGCCTATCTAGACCTGCTGATGCCGACTGACAAGATAGGTGACGTCGCCACCTGTCTACCTGAAGCAAGAACCAAAATAGCAGGGGTGAGTATAAAGGATACTCAGTAAGGGGTTTTTGATCATAGTTCGTCATTTATCACTTTTGTTTAAAACCAAAAGTGGTGAGTGTTGCCCGTTTTGAGTAAGAATATGAATACGAAATATAAGTTGTAAAATGACGCAAAGCAACACTCGGGTTCGGCTTCTTTGAAAACACAAAAGGTTGACGAACCGGATCCTTTAAAACATTTGCACGTAATATCAAGCCGATAAATTGAAAGGGTGTTAGTTGAGTTACGAGGCCGTTACGGTTCGAAAGACATGCTATGATTAAGTTAAAAACAATAATTACATACGGCTCATAATTCAACTAATTAATTGAATAATAAAGGAGACTTCAGTTGACAAGTTCGAGCCACGCTTCCGGGTTTTGTATATATATTTATAGAGAAATACGTATACTAAAGGAAGAAAACCGGAATGTGCTTCGACTCGTAACTAAAGCCGTAAAACAATTAGACAAGCAAGTAATGCAATAAATCATGCAGTAATGTGTCCCGGCGAGAACGGGCCCTCTCCTTATAACTCCCCATTGAAAAACATGCAAGCAAGTACTCCATCACCAAGATTCATATACAGGGTTTAAGGAGACGCGATTAGTACCACCATCAGGATTTAAGGAGACGCGATCAGCACCACCGTACAGGGTTTAAGGAGACGCGATAAGCACCACCGTTCGCATCAACTTAGGCTAGCCAACCTCCTAGCCGGCCCAAGTTAACGCGCTAGAAGTATACATCGGGATTTGCCCTAGACGCACGTCCCCAGGCTCACCTCTTGTATACTCCGGGCCCAAGTCATAAAACAGGCTATGGCTCGCTTTTGAAATCAATGATAGTTTAAGTGGCCAAAAAGGCCGTTCGAAAATATGATGCAAGTAGTTAAGTATGAATGGTCAAAGGGGCTTTTGAGACAAGTTGATGTAACGATCTAGGAAGTACTCATAAGCGTCGTACGCTTCGGGAGCATGCTGACGGATGTCCCTAACGACATTACTTATAAGTGCCCCAGAGATCAAATAGTTACTTTTAAAACAAATAAGTTACTTGTCTCTAGTTGGAAGCATTTCAAATCATTTTGGTTTTGCTATTAAAAGGTTTGACTAAGCACATTAGGAATAGTAAAGACAGTACAACAAGCAATAAGAAAGGCGGGGAAATAAGTTATTTCGAAGCCTAAATAAACTATGTTCTTACTCCAGTTGAAAACAATTTAAAACGCTTACCTGGCTCGACAAGACAGTATGAAAGCAAGCGGTAGTCAGGTTTCTCCCTCGTTGGACCCACCTGTAATACACAGGGCCTAGAGGATGAAAACAAGACCGACAATACTAAAAGCAAGACACAAGACAACAGATGACGCACGGCAATTCATATAGAATCCAATCATGCAATAAACGCAATATGGGAAGTAAATCAATTAAACATGTAAATTACGGTACGACAATTAAAGAATATTAATGAAACGTTAAATAATGAAGGAACGTAAATAATAAATATTAAAGGCATGCTTAAACGCAATTAGGGCACGTAGACATGCTTAAAATAATATAACGGAACTCTCTCGCGAAAACGGGATCAAACGGACAAGAAACGAAAAAGATGGAATAAATCCCTAAACGAGCAAGGTGTCAATTGATGGTCAATTAGGGTCGGGTAAATTACAAATTATGAAGAATATCGAATCCCAAGGCTCGAGGAAGCTATAGGTGAAATCGGATTGATATTCGGAGGTCGTATGAGAAAAGTCAACATTTAAATGAGTGGGGTTGACCAATTCCTGAAGTGTAAGAAAGGAAAAGGCTGGAAAATACACTAAGTATGTTGCACCGGCCAACGCACGGGCTTACGCACGGGCTTGGCAAGCCGGTGCAAGCACAAAAGGGGTTGCACGGCCTCCCGCATGGTCTTGAGCACGGTGCCAAGACCGTGCAAGTGCAAACGGCCATGCGCACGGGCTCGTGCACGGGCTCAAGCTCGTGCAGGCTGAAAAGTGAAGCGCACGGGCTCCTGCACGGTCTTGCTCAAGACCGTGCGTTCGCCCGTGTGGATCTACTGAGCAGCAGACTCAGCAGATCGCGAACCTCTCACGCGAATTCAAAATATAAATTCATATATCTCTTAATTTACACCATAAAATATCCTAATTTTCACATATAATCATATATATCATATAAGCTACACATAGTCACAAGAATCACGTAAAATGATCGAGTAAATCTTCCTAAACACGAAAATCCTAAAACTATAAAATTCTATATATAAATCACGAAAAATCGCAAGAAAGAACGAACGGAATGAAATGGGGTAAAAGGATTACCGGTAGAGAATGTAGTGAGGATCGTTCGGGTTTTCACGGCTCGTTGATCGGGCGAGAAACGGGTTCGGTAGGGCGTCGGGAAGATTTCTCTCCTTTCTCTCCTTCTTTCTTCTTTTCTTTCCTCTCTTTCTTCTTTCCTCCTTCTTTTGTGAAATGAGAGAATGAGAGAGATAGATAGATATTTATGAAAATACCTCGGAAGGGTAAAATGGTCATTTAGGCTTTCAAGGGCATTTATGTAATTTAAGTAATTGAGAGCATTTAAAAGATAGGTTAAATCAATCTTTTCCACAAGATTGATTAATCCAATTGGATAGGTCGAGAAATTAGGCAAGAAAGAATTCGCGTAATAATTAATAATATAATTAAAATATTCGGGTCGTTACAATAGGCGTGCGGATACTAGTGATTGGGGATTCAAGATTTTAGTGAATGATGAAGAGATTAGGAGATTTGCTCTACATTGCTCTGCCTTGGAGCAAGAGCTAGAAATATATATTGACGCAGCTTATGAGCCTGTAGTTGGTAACATTGTTCAATTAAACAATATTGCTATTGATAATGAAGTTCCTGAGAATGAAGCTAATGAAGAAGAGAATGATAAAGAAGAATTGGGTGAAGGTGTTCCAGTGGATTCTGAAACAGAATCTGAACAAGTTGAAGAAAGTGAAGAAGCTGCTGAAGTTGAAGAAACTGCTGAAGTTGAAGAAGTTGAAGAAGGTGCACCGGTTGAAACAGCCCAATCTCCTAATGACCCTACTGTAAATGAAGGTGAGGACTTTGAGATTAATGTTTCTCAAATGAATCAAGACTTAGATTATGTCATTAATGAATTCATTGATAATGAATATGATGGTGTAAATATAGGTGGTTGTGCAAAGGTAGTGATTCCTGGACTTTGGGATGAGATAAGTGATGACTCAAGTAGCTATAAGGGTGATGAGAGTGATGACAGCTCAATTGACAACTGTGGGATGACAATGTGAATGGCACAGAAGATGAAGGAAATGATCAAGTACATAAGGAATCAGAGGAATCAGAGGCTGAATCTTGTGAGTCTGATGTAGTTGGCTCACAGTGTGATTTGGATACTAGAAGCGTATCAGAGGATGAGTGTGAGTGTGAAGACAATCATGGCCCAACTTTCAACATTAAGAACATATTCAATCCAGAGTTTGAATTGAGTCATGTTTTTAGTGACAAAGAAGAGATTAAGACTGATGTTACATCTTTGGCTATCAACACTAGGAGGACTTTGAAAATAGAAAAAAATGATAAGATTAGGGTTTATGTGATGTGTGGTGAGAAAGTTAGTTCAGGGTGTGATTTGAGGATGAATATTTTGAAGAATGCAGAGACAAACAACTGGGAGTTGACTGAATTCAAGGATAAGCACAAGTGTCAGCCAACTTTTTATGTTAAAAATATGAAAAGTCATGGTTGAGCAAGAGGTATGAACACAAATTCATTGCTGACCCAAAGAGGAATATTATTGGCTTCAAGAAGGAAACTGTACATGACATTAAAGTGAATATCTCTGAGGATCAAGCTTATAGAGCTAAGAAGAGAGCTTTAGAAAATATTCAGGGTAATAGTGATGAGCAATACACAAGGCTGTGGAAATATGTTGCTGAGTTGAGAGACACAAACCCTGGTAGTATTGTGATTTTAGGGACTAATAAGGATGAGGATGGAATGACCAAGTTTGATAGATTTTATGCTTGCTTGGGTGCGCTGAAAGAGGGATTTCTCAGTGGATGCAGGAACATATTTGGAGTAGATGGATGCCACTTGAAAGGTCCAAATGGAGGAGTTTTGTTAACAGTTGTTGGGGTAGATGCAAACAACAATATCTACCCCATTGCATATGCCATAGTCGATAATGAAAAGACTAAGACTTGGACCTGGTTCCTGAATCTGTTGAGGAATGATTTGGTGATTGTTGATCCAGTGAGGTAGACTGTAATCAGTGACAGACAGAAGGGACTTCTTAATGCAGTAGATGAAGTATTCCCTGGTGCTGAACATAGGTTTTGTGTTAGGCATTTGTTAATCAATTTCAAGAAAGCAAGTCACACTGGAAATACCTTGGAAAATATGATGTGGGCATGTGTATGTGCCTCTACAAAGGCTGATTTTAAAAGATGTATGGAAATTCTGAAGGAGAAGGATATAGGAGCAGCTCAGTGGTTGTCTAACATACCACCTGAGGCTTGGTGCAGGGCATACTTTAAGGAAGGGTTGAAATGTGATATCTTGCTTAACAATCTCTGTGAGACCTTTAATTTTTGTATTCTGCAAGCAAGAGATGAGGCCATTCTCACCTGTCTTGAGTGGTTGAGGAGATATTTGATGATTAGACTGAGAGATGGTAGGGAATTGGCTGAAAAAAATGGCATGGAAAGATTTGTCCAACAATTCAAGAAATTCTGGATGAGCAAAAAGAAAAGGTGGCTGATTGTATAATCACTAGATCAAACCCTAAGCATTATGAGATTGAAGATTTTGATTTGCAACAGTATAAAGTGGACTTAGTGTCACACAAATGTGGATGTGGAAGGTGGCAGCTTACAGGGATACCATGTAAGCATGATTGTGCAGCCATTCAAGATAGGAAGAAAGCACCTGAGGATTATGTGAATGAATGCTATACAGTTGTAACCTATTTGAGGGCTTATGAACCAGCAATTATACCAATGAATCACAGAGATTTGTGGGGTGATTCATTTTTCATTCCACCTCTACCACCTAACTTTGGCAGGAAACCATGTAATTTATCAATTTTGCTTACTGATTTCATTGAATTATATTATGTATAGTGATTGTGATTGTTTAATGCTGTGTAGGGAGGCCTTCAAAGGCCAGAAGAATGGACCCTGATGAACCTGTTAAGGGAAAAGGAAAAAAGAAGATGAACCCTTACAGACTCAAAAGAAAACAGTCGACTGTGAATTGTGGGAACTGTGGCATTAGTGGACACAATAAATCAAAGTGTCCAGTGAAAGGAGTTGTACAAAAAGATGAGGCTGAGACAAGTTCTGCACCAAAGAGGAGGAAGCAACAGGTAATTTAACTCTAAGACCATTAAACTATTTCCTTTAAGCAATTGCATTTATCTTATTACATTTTTTACTGTTAATGGCTAATGCTTTAGTAGGCTAGAAGGAAATTGGATATAGCAGAGGATGTTGTGCATCCACCAGTCAATACTCAACAAGATGAAGACATAAGCTTAGAAGATATCCCTGTCACAGGTACAGAAACAGTGACTCAGGAGGGACCAAATTAGGTAGAAGGACCATCTATGTAGGAGCAAATCCAGGATGCAAGGAAATGAGCAGGTCCTAGCAATGCAAAGATTGTGAAGCAAAAGGGAAGATTTGGTTATGTCATATAGTTTAGTGTACCTCCAGTGATAAATGATTCTCAGGTATCATCAAACACTTCCAAAAGCAAGATCACAGATTTGACAATAATAGAGGATGGAAGGACCAAGTATGTGGATCTCAACACTGGATTGACTCAGGAATCACAAGTTGTACCAAGCAGGAAGGTCTCTAAAAAGAAGAAGAAGGGTAAATCAAAAGAGTAATTGCAGAAATGCCAAGGATTTTTGTCTACTGTCAATCATGCAACTAAATTGTAATTTCTTGTAATTATTTGGGTTGAACAGTATTTTTTTGCACTAGTTGATGAATATGTAGTTTCAATTTGAACTTCTACTAGCATAAGTTCAATATGAAAAAGCAGCAACAATGGTGGATTTAGTACTTTAATTTGCAAGTTTGTTATGATGATGGAGTATGTGATATTTGGAGTATGTTGATTTGTGAAATTGGTTTTCTCTATACCTGTTTATTTTTTCATGAACATTCAGAGGGGTTTTTGGTAATTTAAGTCTTCGAAAACAGAGATTTTTCTTTTTGTTAATGCTGTTATACAGTGGATGATATTAGATTGGTTTTTTCTGTAATTATGGATAGGACTTGTATAATTAGACCAGGATGACAAAAATTGTGTGTGCACCAATTTGTTATCAGGGGGATTTGGTAATTATGGTAAACTAAGACAATGATAATAGGTTGGACTTTTCTGTAATTATAGATAGGACTTGTATAATTATACCAGGATGACAAAATTTGTTGCACCATTTTGTTATCGGGGGGTTTTGGTAATTATGGTAAACTAAGACAATGATAATAGGTTGGGTTTTTTGGTAATTAGAGGATGGACCTTCTACAATTGAAAGAGGAATTAAAATCACTTCACTTAGTAGTTCACTTACAATCATTCAACTGAAATTACATATACACCCCTCACATTTTTTAACTGAAATTACAATTACACCCCTAACATTTTAACTGAAATTACAATTACACCCCTAACATTTTAACTGAAATTACAAATAAACCCCTAAACTCAAAATGTAACCCTAATGCCCTAGCATTTTCAGTGAAGCCTTTTTCTTCTTCGTTCCATCTGAAACAAATACAATCCATACAAAAAGGAAAAACGCCACAGCAAAGACGAACAACAAAATCAAGGTAGCAATTTTCCATTTTCGCTTCTCTTCTCTGAGCTTGTTCTTTTCTTCAACAAAGAGAGGATTAACTTCTTCGATATATCACACATTAGTGGATCTATGAAACGGAAATACCTGTTGCAGGTTCTCTGAGGGCAGCTCAAGAACCTTCTTCCAGGGTTAGCATTCGTCCAAGAGGTTTGAATGATGGTAGTCCTACCGCACTTGCACCTTGGATTGCCTTCATTTTGTTGATGGCTAAAACTAGAAGACGACCTGGAAGACATTTCTCTTCCTTTCTTTTCTGCAGACCAAAATGGCGACAAGAAGAAAGAAGGAAGAAGATATATGGCTGGAATAATTAACTTTTAATTAAAAATGAGAATATAAGTTTTGGAGGGAAAAAATGAGGTGTTTTCCCTCCCAGAACTTTGACACGCTGGAAAATAATTTTCATAGTTTTTATTATTATTATTTTTTTTTTTTTTGGTGAGATGGATCCTACATGGAGCTCCGACCTACCATATCATGCCTTTTCGGCGACCAGCTAGGGTTCCAGCAAGTCGAGGACCAAAATTGCAAAATTTTGCTACATATAGGACTTAAATTGCAAAATGAAAAACCTTAGGACTAAAAACGCGACAAGTCGATAGTTACAGGACCAAAAATGCAATTAGGCCTTATACATTTTGTATGTTTTGTAATTATTAATTTCTGCATGTTAATGCATGCTTTTTTATATATATCATCATCATCAACTCGATCGTAGTTGGCGGCCTTTTAAATGCTACATTTGGTAATGCTACTGAGATGATTATATATATCGATGTATGCATGCTTTGAAGAATGGAATGATTAGAGTTGTTCAACAGTCTTTGCTCGATCGGCTCCGATCCATCTTGTCAAATATGCTAATTTTGGTTCTTGGATGCGCCTTTAATTAATTTTTCTGTGGTGGGATTAATGTTCATAATCACAAACTCCAGAAGTTCAACAAGGTTAATTAATTAGTGTACTTGAACGTCCGATGCCCCCATTTTCCGTAGTAAAGAATATATAACTAACACGTACGTGTCGTCGTTAATATATATATAGTTCAGGCCTAGATCTGCCAGTGTGAATTAATTCTGGATTGTTGTTAATGGCTGTTATGGGCATGCATCTTGTTTCCTGCAGTTCTGCACTTCACTCATACAGTTAAGCTCATAAGGGCAAATCAGAGATTGCTCTTTCACGTTTTAGTAGCTGCATTATGCTCATTGCAGCTAATTATGCTAGCTATATATCTCTTTTTTCAGCTCAAGATTCAAAAGAATTTATACGACTCTCTTGATCTTGATCATGAGGTATATATATATATATTCTAATATTATTAAGAGAGCTAGCTAGGCAAAATCCATATAGCTAGTCCTTGTAAATTGTAGCCTTTTTTTCTGGCCTTTGATGATATATAGGAGAGGCCAGAGGGAGAATAATAATGAAGAGTTAGACGAAGACGAGGTTCCAGAAATTACACAATGGGAAGCATGCAGTTGGCTGGCTTGCTGTTTTGACTTTGTGGATATCTGTTTAATTTGTCGGGATATCTCGTTGATGAGATACAGGTAATTAATTTTGATTATTTACACCCAGCTATTCTATAATAGAAATCGATCTTTTGCAAACAATCTTTTTTTAGCATCGAAAATTTGATTAAAAATGAAAATTTTTATCGATGAAACTGGAATAAGTTGGGAAGTTTCATGAAATTTGAATAAGTTCATCAGTTTAACTATATATGTCATAAAATAACCTATATATAGAAGCTGGGATTGACTGTAAGGTGGAGATAAGTTGCAGGGGAGCTATCTGTAATTTCGAAAACCAAGATTCTGATTATAAATTAATTTGCCATGCATCTTTCAGGGGGCGTCTGATTCTATGAACATGCCCGTCTCGGGAAAATCGCAAAATCAGGATACCAACTTCACCCAACTAGCATTTTAGGGATACCAGGATGTGCACTGGTATTTTCGGGATGAAATAACAAAAATTTAGGGAATTTGATAAATGGTTTATGTACTTTTGGTGCAATTGGCCGACCCGACATGCATTATATTGCTAGCTGCTTCAATCGTAATGACTAATGAGTACTGATGAAGAAGGATTAGTGATACTTTTTGGTGGCGTACTCACATTTATATTACATAATCGTATCTCAAACCCCCTAACCAATATATAACTTAAGTGGGTTTGAGTTATCGCTCGTCACAAGAAAACTGTCAAAAACAATAATATTGGAATATCAATGGATTAACGGCGGAAACCAAGATAAAAGATTATCGTCAAAAATCTTTTATTCTAGTTTCCAAATTGATCTATAATTCAAAACAATGAATATATTTGCAATAATGAGTCTAATTGTAATATTAAATACTTTTATCTAATCTACATATATATAGTTAACCATATATAGAAAATAATTAATGATATGTATATATATTACTCAATGTATCGAATTAAATAGTTTCACTCAACGTATACCGTAGTTTATACAACGTTTTTGAATTAGCTAATTTATTCTCCTATTAAACTAGCTATATATATTAAAACAAAGAAATTAATTTACTAGATCTCTCTACTCTATATAAGTATATATATATTTCATATATTTTCGAAAAATCTAATTTTAAGTCCATCTTAGATACATGGTTGTTTTAACAAATGCATCTCATCTTTATAAGACCAAGTTGGTTGTTGTCACATACATATATAGCTAGCTACTTGCATTGTCCTTTAGACTTTTCATTTATAGGTGTAATTTTTGTTACTTAAAACCCAAGTTGATTTTAATAAATAGTTTAGTCTTTAGTCCGGGAGGAAAGTGGAACCAATTTCCAACCTGCAACTAGAACGTACATATATATATATATATATATTAATGAATATTGGTATAATTTGATTAGTAATTCTTCTGTCTGTCCATATTAGTTGACATTGAAGCTAGATAATGACCCTAATTGCTAGAAGCTAGGGATTTTACCAGCTGGAAAATGACTTACAACATTAAATATTTATCAAGACAAGACTTGTGTAATTTAAATTATCTTATACGCCACAATCAAGCTCATTCTAGCTTACTTAGTTATTTTTATGATGACAATTCTAAATTCTAAATTTTTATGATGTTAATCTTTTTTCTAGCTACTAGATAAATTAAAAGGGACTAGCTACTTAAGAGATCAGAGTTAAATCTTTTAATTCAAACTCAAACCAAACTCGATCAGATAAATCTTTCTTTTTGTTAAGTTGAGAGAGTACTTGTAAGGCATTAATACAATTTACCATAAATGAAGAATGATTGTATAAACTCCGAATCATAATTATTATAGTATGAAATTGACGATTGAGATGGGTTGTTATCTTATTATAGTCAAAAAAATAGTATGAATTAATATGTACAAGGTCCTTTCTTAATTCCTACTCCTGGCAAGCAACCTGACCGGACCGACCGGGAAATAAATAAATGTCCTTTTCTGCATTTTGGTAAAAAATAAAAATATATAATTTCTTTGGTTAGTCTGTCAACGAAGCAGATAAATGTGTTATAGTACAAATTCAAGAGAAGAGAAGAGAAGAGATCCAATTGGACATTACATTACATGTGCTGCATCTATCTGCCCATTATCTGTCAGGTCAGCTCACATATTACACCCCATCACGTTTGTTTATACCCAATTAAAACCAAACAGACGAAGAATCTCTAATTCTCAAATATTTTTCTCAAAAAAAACCACAAGTAATAATTATATATAATGGACTCCAAGACCCATCACAATTATTAGAATTACAAATATGAAATATTTAACCTAAGGTTTCATTTTTTATGGAAAAAGATTATAGAATATTCATGAAAACATTAATTGTGATGATATGTATCTGTAATTTTCGAATTCTCAAAAGATAATTTTCGTAATTTAGCCCAATCGATCTCTATAAACCCAACTGAGATTTACAAAAATAAAAAATTTGACCAACTATATATGTCTATTTGGGTTTCGTAAAAATGCCAACGGTTCTTCTTTCTCCCACTCTTGAGTCTTGGGTCTTTTCTTTCCTGCAGACCACGTAAAATACACGCTTTCTCCTATTCAAAACGATAATGGGTCAGGATCGTACTATATATATATTATATACACAAATTTATTTAGTAAATATATATATATATATATATATATATATATATATATATATAATGAATAATACATTTATATTTAAAAAAGTATTATAGATATCTATATAAATAACATAAAGAAAGTCCACCAGCCAGCCGTCCCAAAAAGTAAACGCTTTTTGATAATATAGACCTCAACTTTTTAATATTGCTCCATGTCAACATCGCCCACTCGCTCTCTCTCTCTTCCTCTGGTGGAGTGGTGGTAGACTAAAGTCTGCACAACACAAACACAAACACAAACACAAACACAAACTTGGATGAAACAAAACAAAACAAAACAAAACAAAACAAACAGAGAGAGAGAGAGAGAGAGATCCCACATGATCCATTATTGGAGGAGTATCTTTGGCACCTTCAACTGTCTTCTTCATCTTCTTATGTTCATCACTAAACTAAACACCAGAGCCAGAGACTAATCACCTTCCTCACCAACATTCTTTCTATTCAATCATCAGCCATGCTCTTTAATACTACTACTTCCTATAAACATAAACACAAACAGAATCAGTATCATCATTTTCATTATTATTTCCTCATAACACTTTTCTTAATTTTCCTTTCTTGCTTTGTACATACCTCTAATGGCGCCTGCAACCCTCTCGACTTCGATTCTCTCTCATCCTTCAATCTCACCGTCTCAGCTTCCCCGCCGCTAAATTGGTCGCTTTCTTACGATTGCTGCAATTGGGAAGGAATCGTCTGTGACGCCGCCGGAAGAGTCACCAATCTCTGGCTCCCCTCGCGAGGACTCACCGGACAGATATCATCATCCTCTCTGACCAACCTCACGGCTCTTACCCAACTCAGTCTTTCCCACAATTGGCTCTCGGGCCCACTCCCCAACAACTTCTTCACGTCCTTCAATCGAATCAGAACCCTCGATTTGAGCAGGAATCGTTTCTCCGGCGAAATTGCACCCTCTGATCAACTTCCCGATACAATCCAGATATTCAACTTATCCAGCAACCATTTCCACGGGATAATCCAATCTTCGTTTTTAAACGCGGCCTTCAATTTGGAGATTTTCGATGTTAGCAATAACAGCTTTTCCGGGACTATTCCTTCTTTTATTTGCAGATACGCTTCTTCAATCCAGAAACTTGATTTCTCCAATAACGATTTTTCAGGCCCGATTCCACAAGGGTTTGCTCTGTGTTCTAATCTGTCTTCTCTCAGAGCAGGTTTCAGTAATCTCTCTGGAGAGGTCCCACAGGATATTTACCGATTGTTGACATTGCAAGAGCTTTACTTAGCTGGGAATAGGCTTTCGGGACCGTTGGATGAAAAAATTGTGAATCTTGTCAACCTTAGGATTCTTGCTTTGTTCGGTAACGAATTGACTGGGATGATTCCGGAAGGTATCGGAAGGCTGTCAAACTTAGAGCAGCTGCTGCTCCACATTAACAACCTGTATGGCACCATACCTGATTCTCTCACAAACTGCACCAAGCTGACAACACTGAATTTAAGGGTTAATTCTCTTGAAGGTGAGCTTTCGGCTTTTAATTTCTCCAACTTTGTCCAGCTTAGGTCGGTCGATCTCGGTGATAATCTGTTTGGAGGTAGTTTGCCGGCTACTCTTTTCTCTATCAAGACGCTCACAGCCGTTCGATTGGCAACCAACAATCTGAAGGGCGAGATTTTGCCAGATATAGCTTCTCTGCAGTCTTTGGCTTTCCTTTCTATCTCTAACAACAGCTTAACCAACATGACGAATGCAGTCAGAATTTTAATGGGTTGCAAGAATCTCAGCACATTGATTCTTTCCAAGAATTTCTATGACGAGGCATTGCCCGACAATAAGGACTTTTTTGGCTCTGAGAAATTCCAAAATCTCCAAGTTCTGGCATTGGGTGGCTGCAGATTTACAGGGGAAGTACCTATGTGGCTTTCTGGGTTAAATAAGCTGGAAGTTCTTGATCTTTCTTACAATAACATCACGGGATCGATTCCAGGTTGGTTTGGGAAACTTCCAAATCTTTTCTATTTAGATTTGTCTCATAATCTGCTAACGGGATTTTTCCCAATGGAGCTTATTGGATTACAAAGACTAGCAACGCAGCAGAACTCTGATCAAGTTGACAGCAGCAATTTGGAGCTGCCTGTTTTTGTCAAACCAAACAACGCCTCCAATTTGCAGTACAATCAGCTCTCGAATCTCCCACCAGCTATATATCTCGGCAACAACAGCATTAGTGGTACAATCCCGTTACAGATTGGTCAACTAAAGTTCATCATAGCCCTTGATCTCAGCGAAAACAATTTCTCCGGCAATATTCCCCACACAATATCCAATCTCACAAACTTGGAGAAATTGGATCTTTCCAAAAACAATCTCACAGGTGTAATTCCAGCATCTCTCCGAAATCTCCATTTTCTCTCTTCTTTCAGTGTTGCATATAATGATCTCGAGGGGCCAATACCCACCGGAGGTCAGTTTGACACTTTCCTAAACACGAGCTTTGAAGGAAATCCAAGATTGTGTGGTCGAATTCTGCAGCGTTTGTGTGGCAACCAATCTGTAAACACAAGTAATTCAGAATCAAGAAGTGGGACTAGGAAGAAAACTATAATTTTAACACTCGTGATATGTTCTGGTATTTTCACTGTAATTCTTCTTCTGTACTGTGTATTTTCAAAGAGGAGAACAGTCCACCCGAAAGGCGACTTTGATGGCAAAGATCTCGACATGATATCCTTCAACTCTTCCGGAATATTCCCAGAAGTCGCAAAGGAAAGCAGCGTTGTTGTGCTTTTTCCCAACAGTAAGAATAAAGTGGAAGATCTCACAGTAGCTGATATTTTGAAAGCCACAGACAATTTCAACCAGGCAAATATAATCGGTTGTGGTGGTTTCGGCTTGGTGTACAAGGCAACTTTAACAGATGGAACAAAACTCGCAATCAAGAAGCTTTCAGGAGATATGGGATTAATGGAGAGAGAATTCAAAGCAGAAGTTGAAGCTTTATCAACAGCACAGCACAAAAACCTTGTTACTCTACAAGGCTACTGTGTCCATGATGGCTTTAGATTGCTAATATATTCTTACATGGAAAATGGCAGCTTAGATTACTGGCTTCACGAAAAGCCTGATGGAGGAAATCAGCTTAATTGGCCAACTCGTCTCAAAATTGCTCAAGATGCAAGCTGTGGAGTGGCTTACATGCACCAAGTATGTGAGCCACACATAGTGCATCGTGATCTAAAATCAAGCAACATTCTTCTTGATCAAAATTTCCAAGCACATGTGGCCGATTTCGGTTTGGCGAGGTTGATTCTTCCTTATCAGACACATGTCACTACGGAATTGGTCGGCACGTTGGGGTATATTCCTCCGGAATACAGTCAATCATGGATTGCCACTTTCAGAGGAGATGTGTACAGTTTTGGAGTTGTGATGCTTGAATTGTTGACTGGAAAGAGGCCTGTTGAGTTGTTCAAGCCGAAAATGTCGAGGGAATTAGTTGTTTGGGTACAGCAACTGAGGAACGAGGGAAAACAGGAAGAGATATTTGATCCTATACTTAGGGGAAAAGGATTCGAAGAAGAGATGGTGAAAGTGCTCGATGTTGCTTGCATGTGTGTGAATCAGAATCCTTTCAAAAGGCCGACTATAAAAGAAATAGTTGATTGGCTCAAGGATGTAGGAAAAAACAGAGAAATATAGAGATTTGAATTTTGTTGTTTATATGAATGTTAATCCCAACATGCTTGTACAATTAGTCTTCTCTGTAGGTGATATTTTTTGCCCCTTCAGATTTCAGAAGCAGAGCTTTTGTGTAATAAGTATTCTGTAAATTGTACAGAGATAAATTTTGCATCCAAACAAGTTCAAGAATGGAATCATAATACATGTATTTAACAGATAATTGACTCTGTTTCTCTGCAGGAGGTAGAGATACTTTTGTCTTGTGCTTGAGTACTTTTAAGTACTAATTTCATATGAGGAAAAATAGCTTCATCACTCTTGCAAATTAATTAAAACTTAAACTAAAAAGTGAATTTACAGGCATATTTATGAAGGTTGGAAATTATTTCTGGTAATCATAACAACTTAACTTTCGGATCATGCAAAATCGTATTAAAGAAGAAAGAACTACTTTTCCCCTACTTTCTGTGTTTAATTGAACAAATGACTAAAGCACAAAAGGCATTATAACAAAAAGCTCTAATCTCTACTAAGTATACCTTAAAAAATGAGAAGATATAAAATTCACATTACTAAATGGAATCCAAAGCTATTCCCACGTATTTTAGCCAGAGGTTCCAAAGGTTTGCTAAGTCTAAATAATTGTTTCAGATCTCAAATGGTCAACTCTCCAATTCAATCACTTTTCATAATGAATTCAAAATCAAAGTTGTTTTCCGGAATCAGATCCCTACCTACATAAGATAATGACCACAAACATATTAGTAATTTTTTTGGTTTTAAGATATGTTGAAAGTTGCTAGTGTTGTTTAGTTTATGTTATCTCCAATAAAGAAAAGCAATGTGCTGAACTTGGCACCTTTCCATCACTTTCCAAGTCCTCTAACTGATTAACACCACAAACACAAATAAATCTAATTTAACTTTGCAAAGTAAACCACTAAACGCAACAGTGTTCCCTACTTTAATCTATCTAATACCTCCAGCACATACCTAAATTCAAGGGCATATAACTATTTACCTTTCTCATAGTTGCATTTACACTCGGACATAATCTACTCCTGAAAGTAAAACATCAATGATGAAAATCATTAAATCCACTCAAATAAATGACTTGTATACTGCAAATTCGTGGTCTTAAAACGGGTGGTGTAAAATCATTAGGCCATATCTGGTGGAGACTGGAGAGTTATCATTTGATAAGAGAAAGTAAAACCATTTTGACACTAATACTTTTTTTAACAAAGATTCAGAAAAAACAAAGTTATCCTCAAATAACACCATTCTCAGCTCCAAATTCCATTAATCGCATACCTAAAACCCAAAAATGTCGAAGGAGAAGGGTAGTAAAACATACATTTAAGCCCCAAAATTTTGCGAATTAAGAGCTAAACTTCCTTTCTTTGACGACAATGACGCAAATTCCCGAATAATTTCAATATAATGGCCTGAGAATTAAGAGATTTAAACAGTGTGAATTAGGGTTTCAGCTCGTTTTTTTTACACTTGGATTTTTGGCTGTAAGATACAAATGGAGGGAAATGGGGAGAACGATAGTGACCGTTGCAAAGGAACGATACTAAAAAGCGTTTTAGGGAATTAACTTAATGCGATTTTTAATAATCCATTTTTTTTTTAAAGAAACGAAATTAATAATCCATTTTCGTTTATCTTATTTTCCTTTAATTATTTTGAAAATTTGGAAATATTCCTATTTTTCATTTGTTATTTAATGAGTTGACATAACTACCCCTCATTTTAAAATTATGATGAGCCTTTTTTCATTTCTTTTCTTTTTTTTAATTAATTTACTTCGTTGTCACTTCTATCTTTGACTTATCTTAAAATTCTAAAAAATATATTGAAATTAGTCAAACAATTAGGACATCGCAACCTGCAATGAGAATTCTTGAAAAGAAATTTGTTTCAAGGCCAATAAAAAAATCCCATGGATTTCACTAATAAAAATTAGGAGGTCAACTCTTTGAAGCATGCATTAACTAATGCATATTGTAAAAGGTCAATTAATTTTAGAATAATAGATTATGGCTCCTCATATTGTACCAAGAGATAATGCTCACATCACATGTAGATTATGGCAACAAACCCTTAAACTTAAAAATGGGTTAAAAGCATATGAATATTTGTGGCCGGGGTTGGATTAGCTTAGGGGTAAAGTTTATAAATAGTAATAGATTTGGATTTTACCATTTCATAAATGAAATAATTGAAGAAAGATCAATATTTCAAATTAAAATAAACTCTTTTATCATATGTAATATCTTATTTGATCTAGCTTTTAGATATTGCACCTGCCACCTGGTGTAATACATATGATAGTTAGATATTGTGATTTAGTTTCATTTTTTTAATTCAATAAATTAAAAAAATTACATCACTTTTAGCATAGATAAATTAAAAATATGAATACAATTACTTACATTTTTTATATTATTATTATTATTATTTTCACACATGCAGTTAATACTAAAGAGAATTTAGTTATCTATATCCAAAACAAGTCATGAAATTGTTGGCATGCAAAGAATTTGGTTTGGTGGGCTTTTAATTTGCCTGCTCCGATCCTAATAACTGGGCCGGCCCATGATGTAGTAAAAGAATTATCTCCAGAACCACCTTCCGGAAGGTTGGTTTAATTTGTTTATAATTAAATTTCTGGTTTGTAGTATTTGGTACGGCCTCTGAGTTGCCCCTATCTTCTATCTGCTTCTGTACAAGTTAAAGAAGTTCTAAAAAGTTGAAGTAGCTAGTAAAAGCGAGGAGTACTGTTTGGAAGAAAAAGTCATGAGAGGCTTGTTTGGAAAAGAAACAAACTTTTGATTATTTATTGTTAATTTAACTTTTTTATGTACGTAAAATCTTTTGATTAATTATTTCAGATATATCATGTTTAGGAATAAACAATATTTAATTTCTTATTTGCTGTTCTAATTTGCTCGTAGTTTAACTGGGTTTATATATTCACTAAATTTCTTATAATTAATCTTGACCCCATCCGTCGTTAATATTCTTAAAAAGGAAAACATGCATATAAAACTTGAAACTTTATTTCAACATATATAGTACACAGATTTGATCATATCTTCCAAGTTCCAACTTATTACATATGTAATATTGCATCTTTTTTCACAAAACCAAATTAAAACACACATATATAGATATCCAAATTATATATGATCACCAAAAAGAAGAAAAAATTACACATGATTAGTAGATATACAAAACTTCATACGTATAGAGAACCAATTTACAATACATTCTCCAGTAGTACTCCCCGGCCATCATGCTCATCGATGATCACTTGAAATAATTTTTCATTAGAAACTTCCCTTACTTTTGACTCATTAGCTCAACAAGAAGCTCAGTTTAATTGTTGTATATAAATCAGCTCCTTCATATGATGCTTCTCTCCTTAATCTGCATGCCAAAAAAAACCTAATGGAATATAATTACTCCATTTAGGTTAAAAAAAAGTGGCATGTCCTTACTAAGGAGAGAAAAAAACAATCGAGCTATCATCTTATTTTTGCTAATGATGGATCGATGTCATCTTCTCGTAGCAGTAGCTAGCGAAATTAGGGATTATAGAAATAATAGAGAAATAAATATATATACGGTATTTTTTCTTGAAAAATTAATATAGCAAGGGTGTTTTTGTATTTTTAGCTAGCTAGCTCATGAATCATCTCCTTGAATGTACCAGCACAGCAACATGGTGGCGCAGCGGCGGAGGATGTAGATTCTGGCCCTTTGTTCCTTAACTAAAGAAGCACATTTTGTGGTGAATCCATTGCTCTTTGATGACGATGATGATGATCTCTTTGAAGAAGCTGCATAAATCTTGAATTGTTTCAACTCTGCAGCCATATCTTTAATTTTTTTGAGTATATATATATATCCCCTTGAGTTCTCTTTAGTTTTTTTTTTTTTATATATTATAGGAATTGAAGAAGAAAATAAATGAACCCAAAAAAAAGGAAGGTAAGATAATTTTGGGGAAAAAAATTAAAGCTCACGAAATTGAGCTAGCTAGATCAATTGGCTATATGGGGTTTGGATATTTATAGGCACATGAAGTTGACTGGGGCTCGTGCGGAAGTAGGGATGTACGCGGTCAGGTTCGAAAAATGATGGATCTGCATCGGAAGTTGGAACGACTTAATTTGATTAGAAACGATTTTTTTTTAACTTTTTTATTTGTTTTAATCATAACCAGTTTTTAGAGGGAGTGAACGTGGGGTGTGATTTTTTTTTTTTTTTTTTTTTTTTGTAAAAAATAAAGTGAAATTAAGTTGAATTGGGATTGAAGAGATGATTAAAAAAAGTGGTGCGCATATATATATATATATATATATATATATATATATATATGTGAAATGGAGATGGAGTTGTTTAATAAGGACAAGGCAAAATAGAGTGATTATGGGAACAAGTGTGCTGGATTAGCCGGCAGGTTTAATCGGTTTCATGGTGGCACGGATTTTTGTGCATCTTCATTTTATAAATTAAAAGTAACTCCAAATCTTAATTATTCCATGCATATGCATGCTATATTTTTAATTAATTTATGATCTGTTGTTAAGTAGTTTATTAATTAATGTACATTTATTATATTAACAGCACTTGCTGTCTGTGTTTTATTAACAAATTATACTTGATCTTTAATTAGTTTTATTGTAGTGCTATATATATTTATAATTGATTCTTTAATAAGTACTTATAAATGATATGATATAAATTTTGGTAATATGCCTGCCATATTTAGTTCAATAAGATAATATGCATATAAAATGTGATCGAGTACTGTTCAACAGAACATTTTGTCCAAATATTTTGTGGCAACACCCAGAAATCCCGTCAACTACCAATTAAGTTATATTGGCAAATTCCGATCGAATATATATGCTGTTAGATCAAATTTTTCGTGTCGTATCGTACCTGACACCGTATCAGATACTTGTGTTGAAACATATCTATAACAACCTAAGCTAGCTAATTAACGAGATAAGATCTTCAATAACCAGAATGCGCGCAATGGCAGAATCTTAATCTCAAGATTATTAAATTTCATGTTCAAATAAGTTCAATGTTCATAGACAGATATGTGCAATCTTTATGTGACATAGTTTTTATTTTTATTTTTAAAAAAAAGAAGATTTGAAGATGGTGATTTACACAATCTCAAATTAACTGCCTGTAATTAATAAAGGATAATATATACTTTGGCATGTGAAGTGTGAGATTTGGTAATCTTTGTATTCTATACGACCATCGCACTTAATTCGTAGAACTGAATTTTAGTTTGATCTTCAGACAACCTAAATCCCTGTAGATTCACTTGTTCAATGGTGTAAAAATTGAAATTCATGGTATAATCTATTCTATGTATATTATAAAAGTATGAGTTTCTTCCGCTATTTTAAGTTTGTCACTTTTCTTATGATGATTAAAATACCCTTATACTTAATTAAATAGAAAAAAAATTATTTTGTAGATTAGAAATAGAATTCTACTTTATCTACTACTACATTATAAAAGACATACATAAATAAATAAGGACTCTTTAATATAATTTTTATATACTACTTATTATATTTATTTATATTCTTCATATTTAAATCTATGTATAGATTTTCTTTAAACAGTTGTATGCGTAAGAAATATTTAATATTTTATTACATCTAAACAATTAAAAGAACAATACTAATAATTATATAAATTAAAACGTTTCTATTTAATAATTAACAAAATATTTTAAATACACTAAAAACTCTTTTAAAATTAGGACTGTCTTAATTTGTATATACGACATGTTATTATATTCATATATATTACAAAGATAAAGAGTTTCTGAAACAGTTATGATTTTGAAATATCCTATCATCTAAACTAAATTAAATAATAATAATTTTATTATATAGATTAAAACATATTTTCTTAATGGTATTGTCAATTGCTGGCAGCATTCAAAAGTCAAAACTACAATAATTATCAACTAAGTTAAAAAAAAACACATACACACCATACCTATTGCTTTCATTAGCAGATGATAACACCAACAACACTAATAATAATGACAGTAATAATTTTAAGATAATTAACGATAAATAATAAAGTAAGAATTGAATTAGACAATTAAATAGCTAGAATATCATATTGAAGAGAATATTTAAAATAGTAAGGTTATAGCTAAAAAAAAAATTAAAATAAAATAAAGGAAAAGAACAAATGAAAGAAAAAAAAATAATGTGTCGATTAATCTAATGTTTAGTATTTTATTTCTACGTGAATATATATTCTTACTACTTATTTGACTATATTGTACAAATATACAATGATAAAAATAAATAAAAATTAAAATATATAACAAAAGAAATGTTGAATTATAAGAGGGGGTAAGAGTAAATAGACATAACATAGATAGTAGATAAAAAAAATAGAAATAACAAATATTAAATTAATAAATGAAAATTATTGACATTTTAAATTTTAAGTCAAGCTAAAATTAGTTACTGTAGAGGTCTGATAAGCATATATATATTTTTGAAATTCATCCTATTATATTGAACTTAAATAGATATATATATATATATATATATATATTGAAATATACTTATTTAATTAATTAGATATATGCTAAAGTAAGGTTTGTAAGTTTCTTTTATACATAAATATAAACTATATTTTGTTCTTTAATATATTATTAAAATCAAGAATTTGGTGATATAATTTTTATATTAATATACTTTTAATATTTTATTTGATGTGTATGAGATTTAAAGTAAGGAGGTGGAATATAGAGAAGAAATAAGAAAAAAGAAAGTTATAATAACACGTTGAAGAAAGTTAGGAAAAATGAATAGAAGGAGAAAATATACTAGACTAAAATTTAGAGAGAAAATAAATAAGAAAAAATGACAAGAAATATTGGAATTTGTTACTTTAATTAAGGTCTTCTGTTTTATATATTAACTACTATAGGTACTTTCAAAGTACACCTTATTGAAGTTAAATACATATATTTCTACAAAATCCTGCTGATTAGAGTTAATGTGCATGTCAAGTATATTTGCTGAAATAATATTAACAATTAATTACTTAAAATTTATTTTAATAGACTTTGTGAAAATGTAAGAATATAAAAGAGTGACAAAAAAAGGTGAAATATATCCAATTAATAACTTAAATAATATAAGTAATTAAATGAATATGTTGTGACCTTTCACATAGTTTTGTAAAAATCAAAATGTGAATTCTGATAAAGTTAATTTCAAATATATAACAATTTTGATAGTTTTGTTAAATATTTAAAATATTATGTATTAATACACTTTTTTTAAAATGTAAAATTCATTAAAAATTAAATAAAAATTACATATTCTAAGTAATTATTAATTGAAAAAAATTAACTAACAAAACTAAAATATATAAAAATTTATTTATTTATTTAGCTAGAACCTCAATAAAGATGAAAAATGAGCTAAAATTACTTGATGTACTAATTATATCTAAATACATGATAAATAGTTCTTACATAATATTATTTATTTATTATTTCATGTCATAAATTTTATAAATATATTAGTAAAACTGATAATAGTTTAAAAAATAAAGTAAATAATTATTCTATACGTGCAAAGCGCGTGCTTTTTACTAGTAATTATTAAAGATGTGGGATTTTGGGTTGGACTCTGAAAGTGTGATATATATATATATATATATAGTATCATAATAAAATTATTACTATCTATAAAGATTAATTGGTTATCCAATGATTGTACCTTACCTAAATAGGGATAATGATTTTTTCCCATCCGAACTATAGCGATTTTTGCACTTTATCATCTAAACTTTTTTTCTCACAATTTGCCTCCTGAACTGCATAAATTTTTGCAATTTGCCATCTCCGACGGAAGTATACTACCGGAAAATTGCACCCTGGCATATAAGAAACATAGATTCACGTTGTATTTCTGTCATCAACATATTGAAAATAAACTCTCAATCAATTTTAGAACTTTGACATATGTATATGAATAGGTGGGCTGCACCTACCGGATGCTTAGCATTAGCAAACGGATCATCTAAGTTTGGTGGGAATTAAAACATAAACATTTTATTATATAATAATACCATAAATATATATTCTCTTAAGTAAATGACAAGTAACTTAAAATTGCAATAAAGCATCTTTTAAACATATATCCATCACTTTTTTATGAACCTGTCCTCAACATATATATATATATATATATATATATATATCGATCTCTTACATCCAATCCAATTTACTTGCTTATACAAAACCAATACTCTTTACTTTTATGAGTTTTATCTCAAAACCTGAACGGCCTCAACCAACAACTAATGTAATAAAATCAAACACAATAAAAAGTTTAATCAGAATATATATATATAATCCTTGCTACATAATTCAACTTGTCCGTATACATGCTTGCTTTGCTCTGCTGCATATCTATTGAATTCCCTTTTTTCTCAAGAATTCTTTTACATAATTTTGAAATTAGAATTATTTAAATTAATCAGTTCAAACATTTTACACTATGGTTGCTTCTGCCAACTTCCTCTGCCCTCTCGCCGATAGCAACCCATAATCCTGAATCATATGTCAATCAGGCAATCATATTGAGACTTCTAGCTTCTTGGTTATTTTCGTAAATAAGTCAATGTTTCTTTAACGAAAATACTTAACTTTTTGTTCCAAACACAAACTACTCTAATTTTGACTTTTTCACTTTTCTTTTCAATCACTTTTACTACTCAAACTTTAGCTTCTCCAAAAGCAAAAGCTACTGCAAACACTTCTCCATTGCATAAATAGTTCAAAATCCGGAAGGACAATTTTTCAATTCAACTTATTAAGTACAACTGGCAATCAAAATACTTGCATTGCCAAGTGCCAACATATGATGCGCCTAAAATCACCTACCCTAAAATATATGCGTCAAATACTATTTTACCATAACAAATAAATATTTAAAGTATTTGTAACTAAAAGATTACCTGTACAATTGCTTGAGCACAAAGCTTTCCTGATAGAACAGCACCTTCCATTGATGCTAAGTATTTTTGCTTTGTATAATCACCGGCTAAATAGAATCCTTCTATGGGAGATTTTTGTAATGGACGACAAGGCTCCGAGCCTGGTACAGTTTTATATACAGACCTACAATAACAGAATTTGTCAATGGACTTGGACGATGATATGCGAGCAATTTGAAAATTTTATTAGAGCTGAAATGATGACATCATCCGACTGTGTAATTGCCGACAGAGGGGAGTGATTATAAATTGGAGATGAGTTACAAGGGAGATATGTGTAATTTTAAAATGAAAAAGGGGGAGATTTGTGTTATTATGCATAATTACAAGAGAGGTGCTGTAATTATTTGGAAAAATGAAATGGGAAAAGGAAATTGTGATATATACAGCAAAGGTGCCGAAATTCTTCTTCAGGAATTGCTGCATATCCTATATATGTTAAAAAAGTAAATTCTATAAGATTTTGGTCCTATATAATAAGATTACTGTTTACCTAGGAGTTTTGACAACATGGTATTTCAATATTTTGGCTTTGCTCTGATCAGCAGCAATTTCATCAGGAAACAATTTTGCCAGTTCCCTCATTGTAGCCTCGATTATTTCTTCATTGCTACGTGAAATCCATTCTTCAGCAGGTGCAAAAACCAACTCCAACATGGACCGATTTGGGTCGTAATATTCCTGAAGGAAATATGGTTACACAAAATAAGCAAAACTTGACTTCCTCCATAATTTTGTGATTTTAGAAAATAATACAAAACAAAACTTTCTATAACTAAGCTTCCTTCTTTTGGAAATGGAAACACAGGAGAAATTTGACAGCAGAAATGGAGTGCTTCATCTTGTTGTTTCTGCTTAAAAGTCAGCTAAAATAAGCAAGAAGTGCTTTTACGAACACTCCCAACTTTAACTACTCCATCTTTTCACAACTTTAACTTCTTCAAAAGCAGAAGTTTTTGCAACGCCCCATAATATTTCTTACCTTACAAGCAACAGACATATCAGCATAAACACTAAGAAGTGAACTTCTGCTGAAAAGTAGAGCATCATATGTGTTTTTCAGCTTTCTGTCAAACCTGCAGTTGAATATTCCACAAGCACAATTATTTCATTATTTATTTATTAACCTTGTTAGATATTAAACTTTAAATATATATATATATATGATATATATAGGGAGAATTACACATACTACCCCCGACATTTTCCCTAATTACTATTTAGTTACTTTGCTATCTGAAATTACAAAAAACTTCCTGATATGTCACTCAATTACAAAAACTTCCCTTAAGCCATACAATATGAAACCAAAAAATGCAAATAATCTGTCCATTGAAGGGAGTTTTTTTGTAATTTCTGAAAACAAAGGAACTAAACTGTAATTAATTAAAATTTGTACCAGTTTAGCCACAAAATGTCTAATCATTGGGTAAAATTGCCACATGTAATTTGAAGTGTCCAAAATGTCCACAACAAGACTCCTACAATACCAGTTTTGCAATTTTCACAAATAAATAATAGTTAAATAAGCAGGCAAAAAGTTGATCCAAAGCTCACCATATGTGAACATTTATAACGGGAACTCCGACTAATTTCTCCAATTTATTGAAATAAGGAATCTCTTTCCACTGCTGAGGCACAAGAAGCTTAAAAATATCAACTGCCACCAAAAAATGGTACAAATTAGTAATTTTCAAAAATAAAAATAAAAAACTTAAACGACTCCCATATACATAACGGGCCAGAAGAATAAAGACTCGCTCTACCTGGAGTTGCAAAAACATAGGCATCTCCTTCAATCACATCTCCATTATTTAATACAAAGTTTTTCACAGTTCCATTGTCATTTAGCTCAATTTTTTGTATTCGTGAGTTGAGTCGGACTTCGCCCCCTAGAGATTGAATATGATTGGCTATTGGCACACAAAGTCTTTCCGGTGGGTTTCCATCCAAAAATGCCATCTTTGAACCATGCTTCTCCTGTTGATTTCATTAAAAATGTGAAGGTTCGTTTCATGTATTATGATACTACCAATCATACAACTCACTAGTTATGGTGTAGTACAATCTATTGCTATTTCTTTTTGTTGTTGTTTCTCTTGCTGATAAACTGAAGGGCTGTTGTTGTTTTTCTTGTTGATTTACTTTCTCTCTTATTTTTATACCCTTTCTTTTCAACATTTTCTTCTTTATTTATTTTTTAATCATATAATAAATTATTTTTTCACTTATTATAAATTAACTGAATATATTCCAAATCTGTTTAAAAAATTTATTCACACAAACAATTAATAAATAATTAATTTACACAAATTAAATTAATCGAAACATGTTTCCATTTTTCCTTTTTCTTTTGCAGATGTACCCGTGTGTGCTTATTTCACTAGTTGTTTGTAAAGCATGAGGGGCTTAGACGAACTACCTTTTGTGTGTATTTAAGTAAATTTACCAAATTAATCGTTCAGTTAGCTTTATCTCCTCTCCCTCTACCCAACCTTTTCCGTACACATTCTCTTTTCCTTTTATTTCATTTTAATCTCTATAATCTCATTTTATTTTAAATTATTTTCTTTTCATTTTTATCATAAATCTAACAGAATACATTGGAGGGAGAAGAAGAGGTTTACCTGCAGAAATCTGTTCAAAGCAATCAAAATACATTGCATGGAGAGCTCATCAGGGTTTATGAAATTGAGCGCCTTTGACATGGCAATGAATACTTCATCAGTTACCCTATCTGGTACACCCTGAAAAAGATAAAACCAAATGAAAAATGGCTCACAAAAAATAATTGAACAATATTTATATTCCGAGACAATCAAGCATTCTTTGTTTTGCACTTCTATATAGACAGTAGAAGTAACAAAAATAAAACGAGTACAAACTTGTTTTCTCATCCAGTCTTTAACTGTAATTCCATCCTGAGCTTCAACATAAGATTGACCTCCAAGAATTGCTGGCAAGAGACCAATGGCAAACTTGATTTTCTCTGGCCATGTCAGCATTTCATTGTTCTTCAAGATGGCCAGGATTCCTGCCAATACCGCACGTAAAACACCATTAGTGAAAATATTTTTTTTTAGCATGTATTTATTAAGTTTATAATAGGTGAAAGCAAAAATAATTTAACATAAGATGGAAGTAAATGATTATAAAGAAAAGAGGTAAAGTTAGTAAAATTTAGTTGCATCTACATCCCTTTGGAGATTCAGATATTATAGTCAGTACCGACAAGTTTGGGAAAAGTACAACCACTTCCTGAAACTTTTTAAAAATTACAATAACCACCCCTGTGAAAATTAAAACATTGCACTAAAATTAATTTGAAGGCCAAAGCGATTACTCTAAGGGGCTAGTGCTTTATATATTAGTTTAGGTAATTTCACATGCAAAAGAAAATGATTCTTAAGCATGCAAGTCCAAAAGTGAAACTGTAAAACACATTTTCACATCTCACCATTTAATGGCGCAGGAAAGCTTTCAGGAAAATCGAATCTGCTGAATTCTCCAGGCTTGTTTGGCATAGCAAATATCATAGAGTGTTCTTTCCATTGTAACCGATCATTAATTCCAAGCTCTCCAAACAGATTTTGCACATTTGGGTACGCCCCAACTTAAAGCAAATCAAGAATCAATAGATGAGATTTAAGTATATGGAATATATTTAACAGTATACGAAAGAATAGGTGAAATCTGCATGATGTTTCTTTAAAATCCAAATTAGAGACGTTGAACTTACAAAATATGTGTAATCCAGTCTCGTACCAGTCTCCATCATCATCTTTCCATGCAGCAATCTGACAAAATATGGACAAATCATCAGGAAAGAGTGCTAAAAAAGTAATGGACATAAAACTAGAAGGTGGAAATCAAAGCCTGACTTTTCCACCAAGGACATCCCTTCCTTCCAGTAAGATCGGCTTATGACCTGCATCTGCTAAATACTTTGCAGTAGACAAACCTGCCAAACCTATAAGAATCCAACATCCCAACAAATTGGCAATTTAGGAATTAAAAAAAAATCTATGATTTTGTGGAAGAATAACTCTATGCACATTCAATTTGTTCTCATGATTATGCAACAAGTAAAACATTATAAAGAATCCCGAAAACAACAAGGAGCGAAGTCAAGTAAGAAAAAATTAATCCTAGAAAAAAACTTGAGAACCAATTCCAGCATTCTCCTTCTTGTAACTATAATTATATGTGATTAATTATACAACTCTACCCTATTGGTTTCAGAATTACGCATAACTCCCTTATAATTTATGTTCACCTTATAATGACCCCCTTCAATCACCATCATTTACATTTTGATAAACCCCCCAATCACCGACATAACTCAAATCTCTTGACAAAAATGAAAAATAAAAAGAATTAAACAAAATACATAATGAAAGCAGAAATGCTCTGGCATACCTGCACCAGCAATTACAACTTCCAAAGGTTTCTTTGGACGAGGAGAATTACTAAACGATGAGGATAATGAAGCCGCCTCCAAATAGTTGATTGTGTTCTCAAGCTCTGGTCTTGGATAATCCATGCAAACAACCTACTTAACAAACACATAATTACTGAATTTCTTCGTTCTTTCATGCTAAAACACACTCTTGACCATTGTAAGAAACACGTTTCACATTATACCTTCAATGAGGAGGCATCCCTATTAGATCTTGTTGTAGAAGCAAAAGATAGACCATTTTTTTGCCCAAATGTGCAGCCATTCCTCCAAACATTAGATATGTTACATTGCCCACTCAAGTTGACAGCAGAAACGTTTCCGAATTGGGACATTTTTTTCGAAATTTAAGGTTTCAATCTAACTAATTATATGCAGAATAATTCAGAAGCTCTGGTAACTGCAGCTTGCAACTACAAAAATTGTCATTGATCAGTCAAGAATGTCAAAATTTCCAAACTAGGCCCATTACAACTGAGGGAAAAACAACAATTTCCAAACTACATATTAATTTATTCTTTCCTCAAAACGATAGAGGTCGCCTTTTCTCATTCAACATTTCAAAAAATCTCCAAAAGTACTAAATATATCAAAGCAATCAAAGTACAACACGAATACTACAACAACACAAGCAAGTATTCAACTTTCAGTGCTAAAGCATAGTTAATTTTCAAGAACTTGCAGCAGAAAACAGAAATTCTAACATAACTTCAGCTCATAAACAAAAACCAATCCTAATAAATCAATAAAGAAATGAAAAAGAAGCTACCTTGGGATAATTCAAATAGAGGGCTCCTTCAGAAAGCTCTGAATTCAGCTCTCGTTTGGACAAAATCAAGAAGGGGCTATTTACGAAAAAATATGCTATCTTTGGGCAAAATAAATAATGGGCAGTCAAGAAAAATCAGTTGCTGTATCTTTCTCACTGAAAATTTAGAAACACAGCTGTTCCGAGAAACAGGCTTGAGTGAGATTTCAAGAACACAGCAGGTCAGTTAGCTATTAAATCAAATTAAGTGTTAATTTTGATTTATAGAAGCTGGTTTGGCTTCTTGTGTTATTGGGTCATTGTTTTGGTATGGCTACGAATATTCTATCTATCCTCTCCACACCACGTCCTTTGTGCTTATTTTTAATTTGGGTGCTCAGTTTTTTTTATTTCTCATACATTTATTTTTCTCATGTTCTACATGAAAATGATGATAAAATAATAAAAATGTTGGCTACATGGTATTATGTGCCTGCCATGTGGTAGAAATTGTTGAATTTGCATGATATTAATGTGATCTAATTCTCATTGTGGCATTTGTATGTGTAGATCCCAAGTTAAGAGTTAAGATCATATTACATTTTAATATGTTAATTTAAAAAAATATTACATGTTATTTGATTCGTGAGAGAGATATATAAATAACTCAAGATGTTGGGAAATGTGATTCATTAGTTTAATTTATTTATAGTCAACTATTTTCTATAAAATGTGCTAATGAACCATTAAACATATAATAATAATAATATGCTTTTAAAGAAAGAAATAATGAATCAGAATTCGAGCTTAAAAGAAGTTGATTTTTCATAATTTTTGTAAACTCCAAACACCCAAACACATAATATATGAATAATTGCAACCTTATAGACAGAAAAATATTACATAAAATAATTTTGAAAATATTTATTTAATTTTAAGAGAATACAATCTATTCATTGAATGATAGATAGGGTCCATTTTAAAGTTGCAAGGAAAGGTGATAAGTTAGTGGTTTTACAATTGGGCTTAACCCAATATGATATGAAATCATCACTAATCCATCCCTATACCTGCAATATTATGGGCTTACGCTTTTGGACCCGATCGAGTTCGATGGACATTATAGCCCTGCAAAATAAACTAAACTAAATGGGTTAATTATTAGAATTTAAAATCAAGCAATGGTTGCAACTAGATCTCCTTTTCTTTTTCAATTTATTGATATTCACCATAATTATTTATATATTAGTTTATCTTATTTCAGAGATTATAAAAATTCCCCTAAATTTTAAACATTAGAGTCGTCTTAGAGCTAGTTTACTTGCTTATACTTCTATACCAATAGATTAGTTATGAATTTATTTAATAATTTATAATTTAACTAATCTAACGTTTATTTACATTGTTTATGAATAGATAAAATAGCTACAACTTTTTCACTAGATTATTATTCATAATGATAATCCAATTAGTCTAAAACCCACCTTCTTGCACAAGGCCCTAAATAAATCCAAGTAAATATGTTTTATAATGTAACATATCTAGCATAATCTAAGTAAACTAGATCTTAGTGTCCCGTTCGCTCTGGCAGCCATGCCTAAAAAGATAACAAATGTTATTTCACTTTTTTGTTTTTTCTTACTAAAAACACAGATACGTTCTTTCTCAATGAAAATGGCAATAAGCACCCGCACCCACCGACAGTCAGTAAGTCACAGCAATAGACAAATTAATCATTATTATTATTATTATTAAAGTGTGCGTAGGTATACGCGTTGCGTACATAGATTATTATTAATTATATTGCACAATATAATTAATATTTTGTTTATAGCTGATCGATCTCGCGCGAGATTAATTAGGTAATTCAATAATCCCATTTAATTGGCAATGTAAAATTAGATTAATACCTACAATACAAAATCGACCACTTGTTGAATGCCTAGCTACCTCGTCTCACCTTACTTTTTTTTTTTTAACTTGTTGCATTAGCTCTAAATTATATATGTACTCATTCATCAAATCAAAATCTTAGGAATAATGTAAATAGAAATAAACTACAACTTTAAAGTATTTATAAAAACATCTAATTTTTAGATTCAACTTCATTCTGGCTAATTTTTTTGGGTTGTTTTTGTAAATAGATAAAAAGATGTTAAAAGTATCATAAATACTTTTTATATTTTTTTTTTTTTTCTAACACTTAACTATTTTTTCCCGAACACTCCATGTCTTCCTGTATTAGCTTTTAAGATAAATCAGCATTTTTTGTGTGGTGCAATCTATCAATATAGTTATAATAAAAAGATATATGTCCTTGTATTTGGTGGTTCATTGACATTAACCACAATTATTTAATATTAATAACTATATCATTTATTTACTCTTTTAGTTTAATCGTCACTTTCAACTCAGCAACAACCATCCTAGTCAAAAACCATCCCATTCTATTACATTTTTGGAATTGAAAGCTTAATTGGAAGTACACAATTTTCTTTGAATATTCCTTAACTAGCATTTACCCATGCGATGCACGGTCTCAATTAATTGAAAAAATGACATAAAAGCTCTGCTACTTATATATGTAAACTGTAAAGTAATGTTACTCTAAAATATTTTAATTGAATTTAAAGATCACTTTTCTTTTTCTTTTTTTTCATGTTTAAGCTTCAGAAAGAAAAAAAAATACCATACCATAAACTTAATTTCGAAAATATTACGAATTATAATCACAACATAATAAAGTAAAAAATCATGAATAATTAATTGCGTGCCAATCAAAAAATACCCTCGGGTATGTGGATTACTTGAAAATGAAAAATAAGTTTTGATTTACAAATAATATAACAATAAATAGTAGTAGTAACTTAGTTAGAATGTGGATGCTAACCATTCTTGATATTGATTATAAAGTATGTGAGTTCTATAATAATAATTAACTATAAGATAATTAAAAATATAAACAATAAATCTGTTAAATAAAATATTGAAGATAGTGTTTTATATGTTATAATATAATATATAAGAGATATATTGGAATTATATTATATATTGTATTAATTATATACACAAATGAGAAACATAGAAGGAAAAGTCGGACGAAAATTAGAAAACTAAAAGGAATCAATTCCTCATTTCTCACATAATCAAAAGCACAAAATAAAAGGAAATAATAATAATAATAATCAACATCATAAAAGTGTAGGAAACACAATTTACCTAAAGGTGAAATAGAGAAGAAGAATATTATTGTAACTCAACTACAAATATCCGCGAGAGCAGTGGGATTTTCACAAGGTGCCCCTCTTTGTATTAAAACCAAATGAAGAAAATAAATGTCCAAATCAACCATCTAAGGATGAAAGATGTAAAGCATCTACAAAAGCAATGAAAAAATAAAACAAAAAATGAATCAAAATAAAAATTATGAAAAAAAAAACTAAAAAGAAAGTTTGAAGAAAAAAAAGTCGGACATAGATGGTGGGTTGTAAGATCGAATGTTAGAAAAAAGTTCAAAGGAAGACCATAAAAGAATATTGAGGAGAAACCATAACAGGGGATCTGCCATGGTTGTCATTCTTACAAAACTTTTTGGAATTATAACTTATATTAAGTACAATTGGGATGGGATAATAAAACCCATTAAATCTTATTTAAACAATTTTGGAAACCTAATTAATTTGAATCGGTACTCAAGTTCAAATTCA
Organism: Verbena officinalis; assembly: GCA_958496215.1. Taxonomy (NCBI): domain Eukaryota; kingdom Viridiplantae; phylum Streptophyta; class Magnoliopsida; order Lamiales; family Verbenaceae; genus Verbena; species Verbena officinalis. Next base: position 451,311 of record OY292391.1, read on the forward strand.
AAATCCAAACCTTGATTTATGAAAATTGTTAGTTTCTTTTAATTTTTTATTTCTTTATATAAGGCATTGTTAAAAATAACTGCATGAAATTAGCGAATTTACATTTAATACCCTTAAAACTTAATTTAGCCACCAATAAGTTCTTCGGTTCCCTTGAAATTAAAATTTTTCAATTTTCACAACTTTCTTATTTCAATTTAGACAATTATGCAAGATTTTAGGCATTGATGATTTCAACAAAATTAATTCATTTAGTAAACATCCAACCAATAAGATATTTTATATATAATTAAAAATCTCAAAAAAACCACAAAATAGTATTCATTCAAATAAAGGTTAATTGAGGGATGAGCCCACTCTCAAATATAATATAGTATAGATAGATTGTATATATAATTAATGGTCGGTTTTGTTTTGTTTATTCTACAACCGAAGAGTTAACTAGTTTATGTTGTCCAAAATTATCAACTCCTTTGAGTCCTACCTTAACATCAATTAGTCTATGACAATATTAATGATCAATTTATTATGATTTTGAGAGTAAATAATAAATCAACGAAATTAGAGAGAGGAAGAGGACAAGGAATAAAAGAAGAGCTAGGAAAGAAGAAATGTTTTATAGAAGTGGTAGTTACATTTTAATATTTTAAGAAATATATATAAGAGAGAAATTGAAGAAGAAACCTCTGAGAGAAGTGGTAGTTATATTTAAGAATAAAAAATATGTATATAAAAAAATAAATGCAGTTCCCATTTTTATTTTTATTTTTTAGTTGAGAAACAAGATTGCACAAAAAAGCATGATTCTAAAAAAAATATATATATTGTATATGCATTATTTTGTTTTCTTGTTTACAAAGAAAAAACAATGAAAAAGAGTAACTATTTCTTAAAGAAATAAGATTCACCTACTATCCCATCCCATGTCCTCTTCACCAATTTATTAATCAATATTAGGACATAGGTGGGCTCAAACTATTGGCCACCGGCCCAATTTCCAACTACCAAATACTTAAAATACATGAGGGATAATTACATCTATACCCTTTAAATACTGCAATATTGTAGTCGGCACCCAAAAGTTTCAAAAAGCAACAAACTACTCCCCAAATTCTTTTAAAACTTTTCAATCACTCCTTAAGAGTTTGAAAATTGTACACATATACACTCTGATATAGGGTGGTTTATGTAATTTTATTCATTTTTAATGAGCTTTTTTGTAGTTTTTGCAATTTAATTATTACTAGATATACTGCGATAATATTACGAATTGAAGGAGTGTACATGTAATTAAATTTATTTATACATATTGTGGACTTTGGGTTTGGATTTCGCAAGTCCTGGCGCGAGTCCAATCTCTAAGGTTTTCGAGCTAAATTCAAGTGTAACCATTCTTGTTTGTGAAGTTTTAATTTCCTCATTTGTCGAGCTTTAGCCTAAAAAAAAAATTATATAGTTGTACTCATTTACATGCCGCCTAAACCATCTTTATCCTTTGTCTAGACTTTAAATTTTCAACAGAATTGGTTGCCATGGATCTATATCGCCAGCTATGTCTGTACCAAACCGAGTCTTCACATATTGGTGCTTGACCAGTACAAATTAGAGATTTCAATTGATCTTTTATATAGATTTTCAAAGTTCAACAAGAAAAAATTCATAAAGAAATGAAAAAAAGAATAAAAAATTGCTTGGAAAGTCCACACGTTTATCCAAGGAAATACACATTATCTAATCAGGTACAATTAATCACAACATACGTTATTAACAGTTCATTAATTCTCTGTATATGGGCCTTCAATATTTCTCTTTTTAATCATATAAAGATAAGGATATATTACATTACATATATGGTTCCCACATCGATCTAGAGAAGATATTAGATATATAAAGGTGAGAGATTTACTTGTAATTAAAATCTTTTAGTGCTACATATATACGAGCTACTTTAATATATTTTATATATATAGCTATAATTATCAATTACTAGACAGCTAAAACCCTAACTTCATGAAAATAATTAATGCCGATCGACTTTAGGAATTATAAATCACCTTAATAATGCTAGCTACATTAAAGAACGATTATGCACAAATTTATCCAAAAGAAACACTAAAATAAGAAGAGGCATGAGTAGCTAAGAAAAACAATTAAGTGCAGTAAAATGATGGAGAAGGAAATACAATTAACTGGTTAGATTAGATGTGACTCAAGATAAAAACTAATTGGCCCAATTCAACAATTAGATTCTTATTGTTTCTTATCTACCCACCATCTTTGTTAAAAAGACAAGATCATCAAGGGTAATATAGTCTTTCATCGAGTTTGATTTTCCAGAAACATAGCTCACAATCAATTAGCTTATGTTATGTTATGTTAAAAATTCTACCATGTTATGTTATGTCGTGTCGCATAACCATGTTTGATAGCTTAGACCTATACAAAGAATTGTATATTTTAATGGTTTGATTTGACCCAAAGATGATAATTACCATTTTAATAGTAATTTTCAAAAAGAACTATCTTCTCATTTATGTTGGTTACATAAAAATACTATTAACAGATATAAATTTTGAGTAACTTGATGTATGTATAATAATTGATCGAATTATTTAAAAAAAAAAGAAAAAAACTTGAATGTGTATAAAATAAATGCAAATTAAGTTAATCGGGCAACAAAAAGAGTCCCCTTCTCAAGTCAATAAAGAAGCTGTCTTTATATGTGATTGATTCCCGTGACTTTCTCTTCTGTTCTACAACGGAAAAAAAAAAAGAAAAAGACTTGAGTTTTTTTATAATACAAAAATACAAAATTTTATACTATGTAATAATAAAAAATAATAAATAATTTAGCTGTGTAGTAATCATGCTACGAAAGCTACCCCACACATTCACTTAAAACTCTTTTACAATAAATTTTACCTTAAAGACATTCTTGTCAAGCACGATGATTGTAATAACGCAATAATTGGTGAAAAAAGCTGGAAATTTTTAGATGCCCATCTCAGAAAAACGCGTGATTAGTTAATCAGATTTCATTTTTCTATTTTCTTTCAATAACAGATTCTTTTTTTTTTCTTGAATATATATATATTTTCGAGGAAATATTAATATTAACAGTGGCCATAAAATAACAGAGTACACTTGATTACCACTGTTACTGTGTACAATAAACTAAGTCTAGCTGTGTACATATATCAAGACATGTAGGCATGAGAGAGAGAGAGAGAGAGGAATTCTGTGGCTTTGGATTCTTCTAGCAGATCGTGCCTGCCAGCTTTTGTGAGAATGGGTACGCAGAAAGGGTGCAAAATATATAATTCCTGAAATTCTTTTATTTGATTGAGCAAGAAATATACATATACACAAATTTCCAAAATTAAATAAAAGGAGTTGTGGGAAAGTGCTCTCTGTCTGAGCATTGATAAAGATAAAGCCTTTTTAGTTCTGGGCTTTTTTGGGTTTTTCAAAAATAAAATCTTGTTTGAAGAGCTGGGTTAAATATAGAAGCAAGAAGAGGAGAGAGAAAGGTAAGACAGAGAGAGACAGGGAGATAGATGAGAAAGGTGAAGACGATGGAGGTGGTGGCGATGGTGGCGCTGCTCATTGGCATCTTGAGCTCCATCAATGCACAAACAGATCCAACTGATGGTCAGCTTTTTCATTATCATTATTGCGATTCGTTATGCATTTCTGCATATGTGTTTGTGGAATGACACTTTATTTTTACTGGATTTAATGTCACACAAACACACACTAGTTGGTGAATTTCTGGGAATATTGTTCTTGGAAAAAGGAAATGAAGAACTAGATGAGCTGGGTTTTTAGCTGGGATGCAAATATTACTTTTCTAAGTGATAAAGATTAAATCTTTATTTAGTTTTAGACGATTTTACAAGTAAATTGCAGCTATTTAGCTGTTGGGCTGTTCTATTTTTGTGTTTTCAGTTATCTAATAAAGGTGATTTTCAAGATTAACATCCTTTTATGCAATTTTCAACCTCAAATATTTCGGAAAAGCAATTTCAATCCTGCTTTTCAGATCATATGATTAAAAGTATCCGTGGGTTTAGAGTAATCATTCACATTCAGATTGCTTAATTAATATTTTCCTAATCAACTTGTGATAGAACATATGAATGTGCTCTTCCCTTGGACTAATATTGAATAAATTTGTTATTAGTTATTACATTCTTAAATTTATTCTAAACATAATATTCTTGTTAATTCAATTACGTTCATATGTAATTTGAGTATTTGACTAAAAGCTACTTGTATTTGTATCTACAGCTTCTGTTCTCAACCAACTGTATACCAGTTTGAATTCAGCACCGCAACTCACTAATTGGAAGCCGAGTGGAGGCGATCCTTGTGGCGAAAACTGGAAGGGAATTACTTGCTCAAAATCAAAAGTTACAGAAATGTAATTTAATAAGAACCGTTCAATTCTTTTTCTTGATTTTATTCCATATATTTAAAATATAACAAGATTCTAATGTCCTCCCCTTTCATGTGTATTTTTTTTCAGAAAGATATCCGGACTAAGTCTCACCGGCAATATGGGATTCCAGCTGAATAAATTGACATCTGTTACTACTTTGTAAGATGAATTAATTTTTTATTTTTTTTCGAAAAATGTGAAGTTTTGAGTTTTCCTGAATTGTATTTTCTTATGGCATTTTGCAGTGATATAAGTAACAACAATCTTGGAAACCAGATTCCTTATCAACTTCCTCCAAATGTGCAAAGACTGTAAGCTTCGTGTTTATTTTGATTTGTTTGTTTATTTTTCTTTCGAATTTTCTTGTTTTGGTTTCATCTAATATTTGTCTGACAATGCAGAAACCTTGCTAGTTGTGGCTTCAATAATGGCTTTCCCTATTCGATAACAATAATGACTTCTCTGAAATATCTGTTAGTCATTCTTGAACTTGAAATCCCGATAAAACTAGCATGAAATATCTCAAGAATCTTTATTCTGACAAAATATGTTACTTTGCATTGACAGCAATTTAAGTCACAATCAAATCCAGGGCCAAGTGAATGCCCAATTCGACAAGCTTACTTCTCTCTCCACATTGTAAGGATTCTTATTTCATGTCGATATTGCTAAATTATCTAGATTGGTCAAATACACCGTTTTGTTCTATAAAATTCAATAAAACATAATAACTTAATCAAGAAACTTGGATAACATCAACAATAAATATACCAGAGCAAGTTTTGGAGTTTATTTAAATTTGAATAATAACAAATCATTTAATTCTGCTATTGACTTACCACTTAGTGTGAAGTGAAGTTAAATTATAGGGGAGGCATGTGTAATTTTTAAAATCAGGAGGGAGATTTTTGTATTTGCGGGCGAGTGCTGTAATTAATTCCTATATTATATTATTTTACGTCCTGTTTGGCAGCTATTAATTTGTATTCAATTATGTTCCAGGGACTTATCTTTCAATGCCCTCTCTGACAATCTTCCTCAAAGTTTCCAGTCGCTCACGGGTATAAAGGATATGTAAGTGAAGATAATACATTTATAAATTTATTTTTCTTATAATTCTATATTGTCTCTTGATACTTTCTAACCAGCTTACTTGTGCAGGTATTTGCAAAACAATCAGTTTTCAGGAACACTTGATGTCCTTGCTAATCTTCCGCTCGATAATCTGTGAGTCCCATTTGAAATTTGTTAAAATTATTAAATATTAAAGGTGTCTCCTCTCCAGCAGCATACACTTTCAAGGAGGTTTTGCAAAAACCCCTGCTTTTGAAGAAGCTCAAATAGAAGTTGAAGTTGTAAAAGTTTGTGAGTGTTTGAAAAATCAAGTAAAAAGCACTTAAATGATAGAAAAAATCACCCCCAAAAGTGCTTCTAGCTTATCTTAGATTAGTTTAAGCAAACCCGACAAAACAAAACACTCCATTGCTGCTTCTTTTAAGCTAAATGGAGAAAATAATTTTTTTGAACCTACCTAAATAAGACAAACATGGGTTCAAGTAGTTAAAAAGAGCTTCACGTGCAATGTTGACGAAAATATATTAAATATTTAATGTACTTCCTCTTTAACTTAAGCTTTTTAAACGAGTCAGTCATTTAAAACTAGTTATATCTATCTAAGAGAACTATTACAAGTATAATTTTGTACTTAACTGATATATGGTTTTCTAATCTTCTTTTCTAGGAATGTCGAAAACAACCGTTTCACTGGATGGATCCCCACGCAATTGACAGGCATAAACCCGAAGTAAGCACAATCTATATATATACTTTTTTTGCCGCCAAAAGCGATATTGTAATACTTGCCCTATGTGCTTCACTCAACAGAACGAATGGTAATATGTTTAACTCTGGGCCCGCACCTCCACCGCCACCTGGCACACCGCCTGCCACCAGGCCCAACCGGAACCATAGATCTGGAGGAGGTGGTGGTTCATCCAACAGTGGAGATGGTGGTAGTGGAGGCGGCAAATCTGGTATTGGTGGTGGTGCTATAGCTGGAATTGTTGTATCTATTTTGGTGGCTGGAGCTATAGTTGCATTCTTTATTATAAAGAAACGATCAAGAAAGTCGTCCACAGATATTGAGAAGCTTGACAATCAGCATTTTGCTCCACTAGCTTCACAGGAAGTACAAGGTAATCCTCTCTCTCTCTCTCTCTCTCACACACACACACACACACACACTTTATATTATATGTTTTAAGTCGCATAAAATTAGTAATTACATCGCCGTCCATTGACAATGTTTCCGTTACACAAATCTCCTGTCTTAACATCAAAATTACACATTCCTCCCTTCCTCATCTCGAACTTACATTTACCCCTTTCTGCCGTTAAAACGATACCATCAGTTTTAACTAATTTTTCAAATTTGTCGAATGTATGGAAGACGTTATTCAAAATATACTTTATCAATTTGTATCACATTTCGACAGTCAAAACGAGTGTATTTCTATTTATGAAATTGAGAAGGAAAGTCTGTAGTTACACATAGTCACAGGGGAGGTCAGTGTCGTTAAATTCATGCAGCTGAATGTCAATTTGTTTATAATTTGGCTGCAGAGGCTAAGCCCGTTCAAGCTCCACCAACAACCAGCATAAAGACTTTTGAAGCTCCTGCAGTGATAAACCTGAAACCTCCTCCCATTGATCGTAGTAAATCATTTGATGAAGATGATGTCACAGCAAAGCCCATTGTTGTTCCACCCAAGAAAGTCAATATAGCTCCAATAAATGCTAAATTATTTTCAGTAGCAGACTTGCAAATAGCTACAGATAGTTTCAATGTTGATAATCTTATTGGTGAGGGATCTATTGGACGTGTCTATCGGGCTCAGTTGGATGATGGAACGGTATGCTTGTTTCTTATTTACTCTTTTTAAGTTTTACCCTTACAAATTACTTTTAACATATTGTAAATTAACTAAATATACTAAACTAATTAAATAAATTTAATATATATACTTAATTGATAACTGAATTATATTTAACATACGCATCAAGTGTGCCCATTTTACCAGTAGTAGTTAAAAAATGAAACCAACTTCAGGGTTGAATTTGTCAATGTACTTAAAAAAGAACAAAGATAGTAATTACAAGACCTTTCAACTGTCTATTAACTATCTTGCATGTTTGGGAAAAACAGGTTCTTGCTGTGAAGAAAATAAATTCATCAGTCCTATCCAATTCTGAAGAGTTTCTAGAAACTGTTTCCGAGATTTCCTGTTTGAATCATCCAAACGTAACTGAGCTTGTGGGATATTGCTCTGAGCATGGACAGCATTTGCTTGTTTACGAGTTCCATAAAAATGGATCTCTACACGAATTTCTCCATCTCGCTGATGAATTTATAAAGCCTTTAACATGGAATAGCCGTGTTAAGATTGCATTGGGAACCGCAAGAGCACTAGAGTAAGTTTCTTTTAGCATTTTCTTTGAAAATATTTAGAATTTTATAATTTTATTTTTATCTTACTCATAAAGCAATACTATGTAGGTACCTGCATGAAGTTTGTTCCCCTTCTGTTATTCATAAAAACTTCAAATCAGCCAATATTTTACTTGACATGGAGCTCAATCCTCACCTTTCAGATTGTGGTTTAGCAAGCCTCGTCCGTGAACCAGATCAGGTAGATGTTGTAGATCATATAATCCTATTTTCTTGAGCAAATTAAGATTATCCTTGGTCTATGATAACTGTGGATATCAATTTAAATCTGGCCGTCAAAATTCGATCAAAATTGACCAAATTTGTCGAGATACTAGAATATTATCATTATATTGGGTAGCAATTTGAAAAATTTCCTAATACCTAATATTGTTATGGTATTTGACATTGCGAGAGTGGGTGATTGTAAGGTGGATATAGTTATAGGGGAGGTATATGTAATTTTGAAATTAGCTAAATTTGTATGAGGGACTCAGTTATTATTATATACGGTGACAATTTAAATAATTTCCCTAAACTTAAAATGTTGCGAACAGCGATGTTTGACATAGGGGGAGGGGATGACTATAAGGTGGACATAAGTATTAGGGATATATGTTTATATTTTGAAACTAGAAGGGAGGTCTGTGTCATTGCACATGATTATAGGGGAGGACACTGTAATTATTTCAGTTTGTCTATCTGCAGGCTTCTGGCTATAGTGCACCTGAGGTTGCAATGTCTGGCCAATACACCATTAAGAGCGACGTATACAGCTTCGGGGTCGTGATGTTAGAACTTCTTTCGGGACGTAAACCATTCGACAGGTAATAATGCTGAATCCCTTCTAACAAGTATGACAACAACAATTGCCTATATCACCTTTTACTGACTTAAATCGGTGTCTTTATTGTGACACAGCTCAAGGCAAAGATCTGAGCAATCTTTAGTCCGATGGGCGACACCTCAGCTCCATGATATTGATGCCCTCTCTAAGATGGTCGATCCTGCTCTTAAAGGACTTTATCCCGTCAAATCTCTCTCCCGTTTTGCTGATGTCATCGCTCTTTGTGTCCAGGTAACCAAACTAGATTGCTTAGTTATGTTTTATATGTCTTCTTCTTAAATTTAAAAATATATCCCGTTTCGATATTTTGAAATTTGCCCTGAGGTGTCTGACAAAATTTGTCTTTGGCGACCAGCCGGAGCCGGAATTTAGGCCACCAATGTCGGAAGTGGTTCAAGCATTGGTTCGTTTGGTGCAACGTGCAAATATGAGCAAGAGAACTTTTGGAAATGAAGGTACGCCTCGAGCTGGAAGTGGAGATGCTGATGATTATACTCCTTAATCTGATTGCTCATCAAGAAGTAAAGAAAGGTTGCCTTTTGTGACCATGACGAAGAAGAAGAAGAAGCAGTAAAGATTATCGGCCGGTCTATAATGATGCTTTTACCCTTTCCTGGAGAAACCATTTGTGTTCCGATGATCTTAACTACGTTGTATTATAGTAAAAGAGAGTAGGTTGTCATAAAAATTTGTTCATTCTTGGTGAATTTGTTTGACAGTTCCTTTTTTTATTTCTTTTTCAGTTATCTTTTTATGTACTTGATTTGATATGAGTAATTTAATTAACAACCGTTGTCCACTGAAAAAAAGCCTGCCAGAAATTCCAGGAAGTGTTCATGATTTCAATCACAATTAACAATGCTTTGTTTTTAGTAATTGTTGTAAAATTTTATTTTTATTTAGGGATAATTATACTTGCATGCCATTAGATTTGCTATAATTAGGCAAACATACTCCCAACGATTGTAAAATTACAGAAGCATATCTTATTTAAAAAAACTCATGAGTTTCATTAAGTGGTTGGAGCGGCCAAATTTAACGCATTGCAGCTCTAAACACTACTCATAAGCATAAATTGAGTAACAGTAAAATCACGCAAAATAGATCAATCCATAATGGAAGAACAAGTACAAATTGATGTCACAAAGATTCCAACGCCATAACGAAAATCGAATACAGAAAAAAGTGATTAATTATAAACCATATATTTTGGCGTTGCGCTGAACTTCTGATATCCTTTGATTACTTTGTTAACAGCATCTAGAAAATCTTTCTCTGTGACAGTCTTCCTTCTTGCTCGAATAGCATACATTCCAGCTTCTGTGCACACGCTTCTAATGTCGGCCCCTGAAGTACGAAAATTGAGCAAACAAATGAATTATTGGAAAGACAGATAAAGCTAATGAATATGCCCAAGAACAAAAAAGACTAAACTTTTACCAGTTGAGTTCGGGCAAAGACGAGCGAGAAGTTCAAACCGAATGTCCCTTTCGCAGTTCATTGTGCGTGTATGAATCTTGAATATCTGAGTTCGACTTTCAAGATCTGGCAGTCCAAATTCCACTTTACGATCCAACCGTCCAGGACGTAACAATGCAGGATCAAGGGTATCGGGTCTGATATAGTAGGAAAGATTCCATTAATTAAACAAGCAAAATTTCACTCACACTATATTGATTCTAGGGTTATTGCAAGGAAAAGACAAGTAAGAAATTAAACTTCTCAATTGGTTGTTGAGGAAAATTGTGCGGAAAAGCTAAACACGAAGTAGAGGCAAAAATACTAAGTCGAACTTACCTATTGGTTGCCATTAGCACTTTAATATTTCCACGAGCATCAAATCCATCAAGTTGATTCACAATTTCAAGCATTGTGCGTTGAACCTCATTGTCTCCACCCACACCATCGTCGAACCGTGCACCTCCAATCGCATCCACTTCATCAAAAAATACTATGCAAGCTTTCTTGGAGCGAGCCATCTACCGTTAGAAAAACAACACATCAAGCCAAGAGAATTCCAACTCAAAAAAAGGCCAGTATGTATGAAAAGGACGTTCAATGTTAGGGCGAATTACATCTGTTACCTTTGAGGTTTGAGTGAACTACAATCTAGTCCCTCTGTTTTCAGAAATTACAAAACAGTCCCTGTCATTTCACTTCACTGCAAAAACCTCCCTGTAATAGGCTGATAATTTGCAGTTTTTGTGACAAAGTGAAACGTCAGTTTTTTTTAAAAAAATTTCTGAAAATGGAGGGACTAAATAGTAATTAGGGCAAATCTCAGGGGTAGTAGATGTAATTATACCCGAAATGTTATTAGGACCGAACCTGAAATAATTCACGAACCATCCTTGCTCCCTCACCAACATATTTCTGAACAAGTTCGCTACCAATCACACGGATAAAACATGCATCGGTTCGATTTGCAACGGCTCTGGCTAGCAGAGTTTTGCCAGTGCCAGGTGGACCATAACAGAGAACACCTTTTGGAGGATCGATCCCAAGCTTTACGAATTTCTCAGGGTGAAGCATAGGCAGCTCGACAACCTACAGCATATCAGATTATCAATATGTAAAAATGGTCAAATTAAGAAAAAATTCTACTCAAGAGTAAAACAACACGTGTGGTTCTAGGATTTTGCTAGAAAGAGAACACTAAAGGAAAAAGAAAGTAAGGGAGAACCAAAATACCCAACTTGTTTGGTTGTTAACAGAAATAGTGAGGAAAAATTATCTTATATTAAGATGACATGATGGAAATTATGTAACAGGAGTGAATTGAGTGTGGAGTAGAATAAATGACTTGCAAATTTGTGATGTTTTTTTTGTCCCTCTCCTTTTTCCACACAAAATAAGGAAAAGGGATTTTCCTTCTTCATAGTGAATTTTCCCCTGAATTTTCTTTTTTGTTTTCTTTAGCAACCAAATACCAAATATACTTTCCTTCATCAATTTCTATCCTTTCTTTTCCCCCTAAAATGCTAAATGAAACACAGTATAAATATATAACAAACCTCGCGCATCTTTTCAATCTGCTCCTTACATCCTCCAACATCATTATAGGTAACGTCTGGCTTTTCCTCAACTGTCATCATTGTGACACTTGGATCAATTTTCGGCGGCAAAGGAATTTGAATTTGATATTTATTCCTGTCCACGCTGTAAAAACAATTATGGGTCAAAAATTCATATCAAGTCTGCAGAATTCCAGCATTATCATCAATAAGAATTGAAATGTAATGATTATAAAGCTTACCCTACACGCATGCCTTCTTCAATATCAGTAGGTGAAACTTTATCACCCAATCCAACAACAAACTGCAATAATATATTACAAAAAATAAATAAATTAGCAGCCATCAAAACAACCATATAGAGATTATACAATAATTGGACAATTATAACTTACTTTGGCAATTTGCTTGACATTTATAACATATTTGGCATCCTCGGTGTTTGGACTAATTATCTTTGTACATCGTGCAACCTATAACAGAAGCAATGAAATAATTTATAAGATATGAAATATAAGGGATAGAAAATAGATTCAGAGTTTGAAATGTAAAAAAACATTACCTGAAGAGGTTGTTCCTCCTGCATCATTTGCTTATCAGATACTAGATCCCACTGAGAAGGTGCAGCTAAACCAGTGTCTGATTCTTTGATACCTATCACGAAATAAAAATTGACCAATTAAAAAAACTAATTTGGAAGTTTTCCCACAATAAAGAGACAAAAAAAAAAAACAGGAAGTGATTAACATACCGCATAAATCATTAATCTTCTTTGCCATCTCTTTTATTTCTTTCTCAACTTTCTTTATGCCAGTCGAGTAAGGTCCCAAACCCTGAATACGTCATTTCATAAATTTTAGATTGATGAACATCTTATTGTCACTGTGAGACACAAAGCCAAGAAGAACCAGCACATCGCATAACATATGTATTATATCTCCATGCATTTCGACCATCTCATAAACCCCAAGAAGAGAAACCAAGTTCAGATAATATAAGCAGCAACTATAACGATAGAAATTTACAAAAGCAAATAGTCAGCCACAAATTAATTCCTACTTAACTAAGAGAAAAACAATAAATTTCCAATTCCAAATACATATAACCGAAAGCCAGATAGAATTCCGTGTTAATAACCCAGATAATTCGCAATCCATATGTTAAAAATTATGCTATCTTTTTCACTCTTGACTCCCAATTACTCTGCCCTCAGTTTGTTTATTCCCTCTCCAGAAAACTAAATTGATAAAATCCCAGATCTTACTTCTCTCTCAAACTACAGAAAACACAGCCTACACAAAACAACCTTGAATTAACATCACAAGTAACTCAAAAATCCAGCTCCCACTATCTTTCCCACACATAAACAAACAGAAAAAAGGCTAAAAGTTTAGTATTTATGAAAATTGAAGAGAGAAAGTATACATAGGTTTTGAGGAGTGCGATATCATCCTCATCGAGAGGCCTGGGGTTCTTCTCGTCCTTGATCTCATCCTCAGGCTCCGGTGCCATGTCTGAAGAATCTGACACTTTTTCGTGAAGTTTTCTTGAAGAAGAAGAAGAAGAAGTGCTGAGAAGACAAGCTGAGAATACAAACGACTACACATATCGTGTGTGTCTCACGTGCATCGCAATAATTTTTATTTTATTTTTAATAGAAACCCATTAAACAAAGGAAATTATATTTCGGCCTTATAAATCTAGGCCGGCCCAAAGATCCTTGAGCACTTACGATATAAGTATTCAGACAAGAGTACTCAGTATTTTGTGAAATTCTTAAAAAAAATCAGTATTTAATCTCTTTATATAGACTAGTAAATATGTCACACTCAATTCGCGTGCCAAATAAATATAAATTATAAATTTATAAAGTGATGAAATTCAAATATAAAATTATAAATATTACTTAAAAATTATAATATATGTTTAAATTATTTTTAAATATACTTTTAAAGTATGATAGATTAAAATTTTATTTTTATAATTTGAATTTAAAAAGAACCTAAAAAAAGAAGAGATAAAGAGAGAGAAAAAGATAAGAAAAATAGCGTATATACGAGAATGAAAGAGAAAATATAGGAGATTGGAAAGATCATGGAGAAAGAAAAAGAAATTAATATATATATATATATATATATATATATATATAAAATATATTTTTTAAAAGATACCAAGACACAAAAAGAAAATTAATATATATATATATATATTTTTTTTTTAAAAGATACCAAGACACAAAAAGAAAATTAATATATATATATATATTTTTTAAAAGACACCAAGATACTAAAAGGGTGGGTGAAGATGCATTATATAATATAGTATAGATAGATAAAATGGTTTAAAATACAGATGGATTATGATTTAACTGTTTTGGTCTATATGTGAAGCATTAACCTGTGCTATTGACAATGGTTCGTTTACAAGTGAATCGATGATGTAGCATAATAATATAAATTGTTTGATGTATGTTTGGAGCTGAAGATAGATTTTTGTGAAGAAAATGGCATCTATTTGATGACACAAGTAAATTTGCAAAACAAGGAGTTTATTGCTTGCCCTTGTCCTGGAAAATATACATGTTCTGTTCTGTTCTATTCTAGCCAGGTTTGATTGTAAGACAAAATAGGCAAGTTACCAGTTTGTAAATAAAGAATTGAATTACTAAATTGCAAATCCAACTTAGATGCTCAAAACCAAACATGTGTAAACTTTGTGACTAAATTGAGCCTTGGTATTTCACCACATCTCCAGTCCTCAAATAAAATTTCTCGCAAATCCTCGATATTGTGCACTCACTCAGCCCATCATCTTTATAGTGCAGAAGCTTTTGCAGCTCCTCTGAGGCTTCGAAAATCTGCACACACACACACAGTTAACAAACAAGAAACCAATAATTGAATTAAATCAATTTATTGCTTGAAAAAGGTTGAAAATCCTCACCCACGGATCAGAAGTGGAATTACCACTCCCTTTGTCAGAATTTTGCGTCGATTGTGGACGACATGAGGTATCACTCACTAAATCAAGAAGCTTTTCACTACCCTAAAGAAAAAAAAAACAGAAGAGAAAATCATCTTAGCAAAGTCCTGCTTAATGCCTTTTTCAACTGAAAGGACACAAGCATAAGACAGCAAGAAAAAAAAAAAAAACCAGCACAAGACAGCAAGAAAAAGTGCACTCATTTGTTATCTCACCTGTTGGGCTCTCCAGTGAGAGTAAGAGCGGAATAAGATCCAAAAGAATGGGATGTTAGGCAAAGGAAGAACCTGTATAATATTTCAAAAGATTTCACATAAAAGAACAATATACAACAAAAAATTATGCAAATATATTGACTAAAATCAGATTGGCAAAAAGGAAACAATGCTTACCATAAAAACTGATGTCAGAGGCAGCAAAATGGCTGAACCATAGAAGTATTTCTTGTGAATAACCGATCCCCTAGTAATCATGTCGAGTTTCACATTTTATTGGATTTGGTAAATATCATTAACTTAAACAAAAACAAGAACCAACTGCAGAGAATTGCAGGAAACTAACAAAATAAGATACTAATAAAGTTACCTGAATGCTACATGTCGGAGCCTTCGCCGGACTAGTCTTGGATTCAAACTGCAACATTTTGAACAAAAGAAAAATAAAATAGAGTTTGATAATGAAATAAAACATGTAGCTACTGCGTAAAAGTTTAATCTTCAAGCATATTAATTTTATTAGCCCAAAATTTTATTGAGTTAATTTCATTAAAATCTTGACAGTTGCTAGATCCCCACTATTCCCTCATATGATTTCATAAGATTACCTTGAAGGGTACACAATATCCACTCTATTAATCTCCTTAGGAATGGATTTGAAGAATATTTCCGATGGCTTGACTCGTGACAAAAGCTTCAAACCCAATCTACACACAAGAACAATGGATTAAAATTCAATACATGATAGAATAATTCATAATGATGAAGAAGAAATCATGTTTTATGTAAATGTATATACCCATGAATCTTATTCTTCAGACTCCCTTTGGGTGCCTTCTCAAGATTCGTCCATGCTCCATTCATCTACATACGTTCATGCTAACAATTATAAGAACATATACACAAAATTTCCTAAGCAATTAATATCTAATCTTCTTTGATAAAGACCTGAAAACTATCTATATTTTGCTCACAACAACAACAACAACAACTAACTCAATAATCTCACATTAACCATTAACAAGCCATATAAAGTCATATCCTTCAGAATAGAAATTAGACATCTTATTGAAATATATGAACAAACAAAAACCCTTCTAAACGCAATATAAAAACACAGTCTTTCAATCATTACTAGCAATATAAGAAATTTAATTGAATTTCCTCATGTATAAATAATTCACAAACGAATATAAACACAACCCTTCAAGTATTTCATTGCACGCAATATTAAACACGATCTTTCAATCACTTTAGCAATGTAATCATTTCTTTTCTTTTTTTGTATCTTCTCATGAATAAATCATTCACAAGCAAATATAAACACAACCCTTCAAGCATTTTTCGAACAGCAATCAAATTTTAGTATTATCGTATCAAATTTGGGACCTTATTCGCAACGAAATCAACGGCGAGCTCAACTTTCGACTCCTCCGAGGAATTTTTTCTATAATCAGAAGAAGAAAACAATCTTTTGCAGAGTTCTTTGACCGTGGAAGGAATGTTGGAAGATTGAGCGGCGACGTTTGAAGGGTCGACTGATCGGCTGAAACACCAGTTTCTTCCTCTGATTGGAAACACCACAACTTTAGCCCTCATCTTCGAAAATACCAGAGAGAGAAAAATAAAAAAACAATCTTAATTAATCAGAAACTAATTATTTCAGGCAAAAGAAATCGTGGGTTTGTGTTCTAGGAGATCTTGGTTTCGGAAATGGGATCAAAATTGAAATTTAAGAAAGAAAACTAAATGGGATCAAAATGGGTTTTAAGTTTTAGCAGCTGAAAACTGTATTGTATACATGTGACAAAGTAGAGCGGCGGGGTTTGAGGTTTAGTGAGTTTTTGGAGGTTGACTGTGAAAGATGGATATTGCTAAATGCTAATCCCACTTGGATTCCATTTCATTTTTCTTTTTAGTTTTTAGCTATGCTCTTCTAATAAAAAAACGGAGTACTTATATATTTAGTTTTATATTATTTAAAAAAGTTATTATCACCAGCTTAATAAATATAAATAATAAATAAATAAATAAATATATATATATATATATTAGAAGTTTTAATAATCGTATTTTGAATCTAACTAAGGATGAAATATATATTATATAATTCAGAAGTTTTGAGGCTATCCACCTAAGCGTATATGTGGATAATCTCAATGAATTCTATTTTACCATATAATTAAAAATATTAATTATTTTTATATTTATCAAAATAAAATGAAAGATTTTGTATAAATATATTAATTACAAATCTAATTTAAATTAAAATATTATTTATATTATTATCCAAATAAAATAAGTAATTTAAAAAATTTGTAGTAAACAAGAACTGTTTTTTATTTTTTTTAAAGTAAAAATTTAATTAATTAAACTATAAAAATTCATATATTATTAACTTAATAAATTATAAAATAAAAATTTGCTTTATTAAATAAATTAACGCCCGTGTTTGGCATGAGATTTTAACCAGTTACATAATAATGCATAAAATACTATTTCTTTATTTTAACATTTAGATTATTGTTATTGTTAAATGTTAATTGGATTGAGTTTTTTTTTAATATTTAGACATTTATGGGCTTTGAAATTTGAATTAATAATTAATGGGTTGAATCCTATATTCCTATAAGATTTCGTGTTGAAATAGATGATTGGATTAGGTTATTGATCCGGCTTGAAACTACCCACCAACAGCAATAGGTTCAGCAATTAGAATTGGGAATTAGGGTTTGATAACTGCGACAAGGTCCTGTGGATATACCTAATAAAATTGGAATTCAAATCAAATTCGAATTCATCTTTTGTTTGTCAGCTTATAAGTCTTTTTTTTTTTTTTTTTTCTTTCTTGTCAATCTCTTGGAATCTAGGTGAAAAGCTTGAAACATTTAATTGTTATCCTATGGATGATACTTGTGCTCGTGGTCTGAATTCTCAATTTTGTCGCTGTGGAATTATATATATATATATATATATATATATATATATATATATATATATATATTAGCATTGTAGATTGAGATTCAGTATTTCAATTGAAGGGATTCCAAATTCTATTTCTATGATAATATATTTCTGTGCTATATAATGATACAGAGAATTGAAGCTTTGAGTGCCCATAATCATAATGGGATCAATAGTTTCCCTGATGAGATAATTATTTCTATATTGTCTCGTATTAATTTTAAGGAAGCTGTTAGAACTTGTGTTCTCTCATAGAGATGGAGATATTTGTGGAGGTTTACTTTTGGGAGTCTTGATTTTGATAGTTGGATTATGAAGATAATAATCCATTGCAAAGGACTATGGCTTATGATCCTGAATTTGCAAAGATTTATGTAAAAGATTAAGGAAGACTTCTGTTCTCTCACAGATATGGAGATATTTGTGGAGGTTTAAAGATCTTAATGCGAGGGAATATGAAGCTAATATTGAACAGGAAAAGATCATTGCAACGAATAGGAGGATTATGGATTATGATAATAAACATGCAAGAAAATGTAAAAGATTTGTAGCTTTGGTCAATCATGTTTTGGAATTGCATGAGGGTTTGTGATTGGATAGTTTTATTGTTTGTTTTGATCGTGGAGGTGTTGAAGCTGGTGAAGTTTTAAGATGGAAATATTATGCAATGTAGAAGGGAGTCAAAACGTTTGAATTGAAATTAGAACGGGATCATCGATCGCAATAATCTCTATATTGCTTTTCCTAACATGAAGGAGTTATTATCATTGAAATGTGCATTTGTCTCTCTAAGATCCCTTAAATTGATGTTGGTTTATATTAAGGATGAGGTGGTTCATTATTTTTTGGATTCATGTCCATATCTCGAATCTTTATTCATAACCCGCTCTCGGTTTACGAAGAATCTCCGAATTGTTGATCCGATCCCATTTTTTGTGCCGTTTCCGAGTATAAGTGAAGGTGAGTCGAGTAATTTTAATCATAAAAATTTGAAGTTGGTTGAAATAGTTGGTTATACTGGAACTCCAAGTGAAGACAAATTCATTTTGCAATTATTGAAGGTTGCCCCGTCGATTGAGAAGGCGGGAGAGGACACGGGCGAGGACAATAGAGGAAGCAAAAGAGCGCGCCATGGATCTCAAATCCTGTTTTCCACCAGAAATAGATTTGCAATTCAACTCATTTTTGAATGAATCTTTTTCATTAATTTCCTGGTAATATGTTGAAATTTAGTTAAAAAGTTGAAATCTTTTCAACATTGAATTCTGATACTATGGATGAGACGATTACCAGTTATTCAGTGCCGATCGAAGAAGAAGAAGAAAACGAAACAAACACACAGTCGAGTCGATGCGATGCATAAAAGAATTTCATTTCTCATTCAAATACCAACAAAACAAATGGCTGGCTAGTACATCATCACATGCCTAAAAGATCCCATTTCATTTACATAAACTGATCAAAAACTGATATAAAAGCCCGTACCCAGTTCATCTCCGATAATGTTTCTAAGGATAAATATACAAAATCTTCATTTCATTCATCTTCTGCGATGAAATTCGGAACTTCTTTCCCACACAAGTACCCATCGCATACCGATGCCGATCTCCAATCTTTCCTCAACCGTAAAATGTCTTCGGTAAAAGTAGAACCAGAAGATCCAATAAACACAGAAGATAAGGCACAGATACTCTTATCCAGCATTGCTTCAACCTTCATTATCAAAACTGTCATGTCTTAGATTACTCTTAAATTATCATAGACCAGAAAATTTGCAAATTTAACGTTTGATAATATTTAAACATAATATACAAATCATATGATCTCAACCTTAAAAAAGAAAAAAACAATCGTGTTTGACAAATTTGACAGGCCATAATCAAGAACTAAGTCGATTAAGAGGGTGTTTGGCTGAATATATAAGCTCTTCTACACAGCTTATAAGCAATATAGGAGCTTATGGTATTTAGCAAGTTTTATACTTAAAGAGCTTATAAGCTCCTTTAAGTTGGGAGATACCAACTTATTTTCAAGATCTTAAGACCACCCCTACTTTTTTACCATATTAATTACACAATTTCCATATCTAGCATCTCATAAGCTTGTGATCTTATTTTATCCAAAACTTATATCTATTTTTCATGTTATAAGCTCTAAAAACATCTTATGAGATACGAGAGCTTATGAACTCTTTAAAATAAGCTTAGCCAAACACCCTCGAAGTCGATCAAAACCAAAAACAACAAACATGGAAATCAAAGATTAAAGAACCGAAGCTTAAAAGTTAAGCCCACCTGAGAATCTCCCTCGAGTCCGTGCCTGTATAATAAAGCATCCCACTTTTCAGCTGAATTACGAGCTGGTCTTTGAACAAGTGGTACAGTTTTTCCATTCAAGACAACAAGTGACTGCAATAAACCAGTTTCACTTTGTGCAGCATCTGTAGAAAGGTATATTACTGGCGTATTAGCCCTTTCAACAACTCGATTGATGCACTCTGCAGCTTGAGGAACAGGGTAAAAGCAACTCGGTTTCTTGGCATTGCTGAAAAACCATAGGAGGAAATTACATTAGATGTAACATGCAATCACTAATTAATATGTAACAAGACAAAGGGACAGGACCAGGAAATTTTACTTGCAGGGAAAATTGTTCTTTTTCTTTTTATTTACTTAATATACATACATATATACCCCCTTGGTGATTGTACTACTACAGTTGGAACCTCTTAGATCAAAACACTACACATAAACCCGTACTGAAGTGTGATGTTTCCAAATTTCCAAGGGTGGTTTGTGTAACTTTTAAAATTTCCAGGAAATGTTTTGATCTAAGGGACTGCCCGCTGTAACTGCCCATTATTTCATGGAAAGTAGATGTAAATGCCCTTTTTTTTTGTAAAATATGAAAGGCACTTCAAGAAACCTCGAAAGAATAAACAATTACCAGAATTTCAAGAAGCCATGGCGCCGGAAATGAAGAGCTACAAAATCCTTTCCCAAGAATGTCTGAATAAACCGTTGAGCTGTGAGCAAAATAAGGCGACTAGGCTCAATGAGAGTCTTACATTTGTGGGCAATCGGCCCTCCTGGCTGCATCACCCAATCTCTCTCCACATCAGCAAAGAACACGTCTCCAATGGCGATGACATCATCATCTGAAGAAAATTTTGCCATAACATCGTCAACTTTCCTTTGGTTTGGCTTCTTAACATCCTCCTTCCAGACAGCCTCAATCTTACTCAACGAGAGTCCCAAATTCTTCAATTTCTTGACACGCTCGTCATCCATGAAACACGGCTGTGGTAATGAGAAATAACACATAAACTTGTCAACATGCAGATGTTTCTTCTTACTCTCTGCAAACTCCTCAAATGTCACCACAACTTTTTTCCCCGAACACTTGTTGATGTGCTCGATATCCAAAACCCTTTTAAACTCAAAATCAACTTTTGAATTTGGGATTACAAGAATTCGATTAAGCAAAGCTGCGAAAAACATATGCTTCTCCAAGCAAATCAAATGATTCGACATTTGTCCGGAAACACAAATTGCTAGCAAATACTTGTTCGATCTAGGATTCCAATCTACTGTTTTCCTCGCTGAAAACTTCTGATCCACCTTTCTACACTGATTCCAACCAGAAAAACTAGGATCCGTGTAATTCTCAGTCGAATCAAGAAAACCTCCAATTTCATGGGATGATAATAGGGCCCCTTGAATTTGCTTATTCAATGAAATTTGGCTAAAAACTCTTGATCTCAAGTCTTCCAACATTGAAGATGAAATCAAATCAACCCCATTATCGTTAGAAGAATTACTATTAGCTACTGAACTCAAATTCGATTTATTCACCAATGTAGTATAATTCCACATCTTAAAAAGCTCAACTTGCTGTTGCTTAAGCAGATACAACGCATGCAACTCCGACTCACGCATTCGATTAATTGAATCACTACTACCAGCTATATTTCTAACCGAAGGAACACGCATCTGGAAAATACTCTTCAAATCGGTTGTGAAATAGACTATCAAAATCACCATTGGAAGAAAAATCGCAATTAAATACCTCTTCTTGAATTTTCTAGCTGCACCGGAGAATCGCCCCCTGAAATCATCGTCGATTTGGAAAGCGGCGCGGGAGCGGTGGTTGGGGGACTTGATGACGTCGTTTGGCCTGTCATTCTGAGAAATCAGATTCTCCCGATCCTCCTCTTCGTCTGAGGACTCCCTTTCCATCATTCTTCCAGATTTGAACCCAATTTCTCCCAAAAATTCAACAAATGGGCATGCAGGAGAAAATCTCAGAGCACACGCTTACTGGGTGTCCAGATTTCTC
Source organism: Verbena officinalis (assembly GCA_958496215.1). Classification (NCBI taxonomy): domain Eukaryota; kingdom Viridiplantae; phylum Streptophyta; class Magnoliopsida; order Lamiales; family Verbenaceae; genus Verbena; species Verbena officinalis. Next base: position 473,599 of record OY292391.1, read on the forward strand.
GATTTCAAGGTGGGTTCTGGGGGAGGAGAGATAGTTAAATGCGTTGTTCGGATGAGAGAGAAAGAGTGGAGAGGAAGGAAAGTGGAGTGCCAACAAACAACGCTACAACCAATACTCCATGATTGATCGGAGAAGAAGATCGTCGGTGGAAAGCGACTTAGTACCGGACTTAGCTTAGCTGAAATCGGCCCATTGAAGTGGACGTCTCGTTTTCATGTCAGGCCCATTTATATTGGGTTGAAAAGCCCAAAATGTTGTAAAGCAATAAGTCATATAATTTTAAATAATATAAATATTTTTTCACCAAAAATAAAATAAAATAATAATAATATAAATATTTTCACAAAAATAATAATATATAATATATCAAAACAATAAAAGGTTTATTGAGAAATAATTGTATTTAGTTTTAATGTGATAATTGTTCAATTGACCCCTCTCACAAAGTCATGAATTTATATAGAATGGGGTCAAGTGTATTAAAAAATATATTACAAAATCAAAAATTTTCATTTAATATTAAGTTGAATATACTTAATTGAGTCATTAAAAAATATGGTCAGTTATGAAAATTTTCCTAAGATTTATGTTGTTAATGGACAATACCCTGAAACCTTGTAATTTTACACATACCCCTTTGAAGAGGTATTTATAAGGTTTTTCAGGGATATCATGTATATATTTTTATGTTTCAAGTGTATATTTGTAAGGTCTCAATTGACCAGGGGGTATTTGTAATATTTCAAAGTTTCAAAGTTTTTTTCAGAAAAAAAAAAAAAAAAAAAAAAAAAAAAAAACAAACAAACTAACCTCAGGGGTTTTTCGTAATTATCCTTATAAAATAAGAGGCTAATAATTTATACTAGAATAATCCCCTAAAGAAATTTTCTGGCTCTACCACTGGCACCAAGAAAAATATAAGGAAAGTAGTGCCCCTAGCATGCACTACAAGCAGCATGGCCAGGGGTTTCAATTGACTCCCCCGACTTTAAAAAACTCTTATTTATACATTAAATATGTAGAAAAAAAATGTAGAGAAATATTTATTTTTCTTGATTTTAAAAGGATAATTCTATTTTTTGACACCACTAAAAATTTATAAAGTTACATATGGAGGGGTCATAAGATAAAAAGGAAATAGGCAATTTTTTTAACTTAAACTAAAATTTACATAAATAAATATTGATTCACTTGTCACAAAACAAATAAGGAAAAAATTAAATGAATTTATTCTTTGATAATAAATAGTGAAATTTATTTTAGGTACAAAAAAATTAAAAGATTTCTCTTAACTGTGACTAAATTCAAGAAGTTGAATAACCAAGCCCTACCCTATGAAATACGGACAAACACGGACACGGCGACACGGACACGACACGACACAGATACAGCGACACGAATTTTTTTCGATATTTTACACTAGAGAAGTGTCCGACACGACACAATACGGCAAAGTAGAAATTTTAGAAATGTCCGTGCATCATAGGCCCTACCTAATTCTAGAAGTTATTTGAACATTTTATAATCTTGTAGAGTTGAATAATCTTGAGGATTAACCTCTATTATTGGATTAAATAAATCGATATTATCAATTTAAAGAAATTAACATTATAAATAGATGGTAAGGAGACAGAAAAATGTGTATACATGTTGTTAGTTAGGAAAGTTCTATAATTTAGGGATTCTCAATGATTCTTATTGATATGTTTGACTTTCCCAAGATAGTTGATCTTTGTACAGTATATATCCTTGTACCTTGTTTACAGTAAATATACAGAAATCAATATACACAGAATTCCTTCCAATGTCATGGCAAACCTAATCTGTAACATGGTATCAGAGCGGGTGACGATCCATTAACGGATCCAACCCTTACTCATCACGTACCTTTCCCTTTCCGGCCATAGCCGACGAAAGCAGCAGTAACACCGGCAAGGAGTCACAACAACCAGTTGACTCCTTGGCCACGCAACTAGCCAGCATCCTTCAAAACCTACAACCCCAACAAGAAAACAGTCAAACCTATATACCTCAGAGTATTTCAGTTAGCATCAAATTAAATCAATCGAATTACCCCCTGTTGGCTCGATTGATCAAGATAGCAATCGGAAGGAGGGGAAAGCTTAGCCATCTCACAGGAATCCCACCACCACCAGCAACAGATAATCCAACATATGCTAAATGGGAACAAACGGACCTAATTGTTTGTTTATGGCTCCTAGAAAACATGGAACCAGAGTTAATTCCAGCCTACGCCGAATACCCATCGGTGAAAGCCCTATGGAGCGCCCTACAATCCACATACAGCCAAGGCGGGGATGGGCTCCAAATTTTCGACCTCACCGTTCGGGCAAATAACATCAAGCAAGGAGGAGATAGTATCGAAAAATATTATAGTGAACTTCAGCGAATTTGGCGAGAAATATTATCTCGTCTTAAGGTAAAAGAAGCTGTGAGAACAAGTGTTCTTTCAAGGAGATGGAGATATCTGTAGAAGAATAGTTTGAGTCTGGATTTTGATGCTGGGGATTATAGAACGAGAACTGCTATTGATTTTGACGCTACAAGAACTAAAACTGATATTGATTTTAAAACTAGAAGCGCCATAAAATATGTTAGTTTTATAGCTTGGGTCAATCTCTTGTTGAACTTGCATCAGGGTCCAAAACTAGATAGTTTTATTGTTCGTTTCGGTCGTCATGTTGGACTTCCTGTTCGATCTGATGTGTTTTTGCAATGGATATACTTTGCATATGTGGAAGGATGTTAAAACATTTGAATTGATAGGAGTTACTCGTCTTGCATTTCCTAACCTGGAAGGGTTATTATCGCTGAAACTGAAATATGCATTTGTCTCCCTCAGATCCCTGAGGTTGCATTTCTTTGATATTAAGGATGAGGTGGTTCACTATATCAAGAACCGCCAAAGGGGGTTCAATCCAAACGGTACAACAACTATCAAGGTCATGTCCAATCTTAGTTAGACAATCGGCACAAGAATTTCTACTTCTCAAAACATGACTAAGCTTGATATCCTAAGGAAGTCAAAACACGTCTCTACAATCGGCTATGACATTCCTTGAGGGGTGAAGGATAATGTCCGCCGATTTGATCAAAGAAACAACCACTTGGGAGTTGATATCCACCTCTAAACGTTGAACCGTTGTCTCCCATAACTTTAGTCTCTCTTGAATTTGCGTTTGTTTGTCGGTCTATTATATTATTAATACATTTTCTATTCCTATTTCATACCTTATAAATTTCTAATTGATAATAGAACTTCTATTATCAATATATATATATATGAAAATGAATGAGTCAACTATTTTAGGAAATATTTTTAAGTGTCAATGACATGGACAAGTTGATATTAATCCTTTTGTCTACGTCAACTTATTTCTCTATATGATTTTAGCAACAACTAATGTGCATAGAATTAAATGTAAATATTGTAACTTTTTTTCCTATTTATTTTGTACTCATTTAATTTGTTGCAAAAAAATATTAAATCAATTCAATTAATTATTGCATTTTATCATCAATTTTAATAATTACTTTTCTTTTACAGTATTCATTTAACAACATTTAAAAGTCATATATTCAATTGTTGCATTTTATCACCAATTTTAAAAATTATTTTTTTATAATAAATTTTAAATTGTTGCATTTTATCACCAATCATATATAGTATCGAAAAATATTATAGTGAACTTCATCGAATCTGGCGAGAAATATTGTCTCGTCTTAAGGTAAAGGAAGCTGTGAGAACAAGTGTTCTTTCAAGGAGATGGAGATATCTGTGGAAGAATAGTTTGAGTCTGGATTTTGATGCTGGGGATTATGGAACGAGAAGTGCTATTGATTTTGACGCTACAGGAACTAGAACTGATATTGATTTTAAAACTAGAAGCGCCATAGAATATGTTAGTTTTATAACTTGGGTCAATCTCGTGTTGAACTTGCATCAGGGTCCAAAACTGGATAGTTTTATTGTTCGTTTCGGTCGTCATGTTGGACTTCCTGTTCAATCTGATATGTTTTTGCAATGGATATACTTTGTTATGTGGAAGGATGTTAAAACATTTGAATTGATAGGAGTTACTCGTCTTGCATTTCCTAACCTGGAAGGGTTATTATCGCTGAAACTGAAATATGCATTTGTCTCCCTCAGATCCCTGAGGTTGCATTTCTTTGATATTAAGGATGAGCTGGTTCACTATATTAAGAACCGCCAAAGGGGGTTCAATCCAAACGGTACAACAACTATCAATGTCATGTCCAATCTTAGTTAGATAATCGGCACAAGAATTTCTAAATCTCAAAACATGACTAAGCTTGATATCCTTAGGAAGTCAAAACACGTCTCTACAATCGGCTATGACATTCCTTGAGGGGTGAAGGATAATGTCCGCCGATTCGATCAAAGAAACAACCACTTGGGAGTCGATATCCACCTCCAAACGTTGAACCGTTATCTCCCATCACTTTAGTCTCTCTTGAATTTGCGTTTGTTTGTCAGTCTATTATATTATTAATACATTTTCTATTCCTATTTCATACCTTATAAATTTCTAATTGATAATAGAACTTCTAAAAAAATTGATAATAGAACTTCTATTATCAATATATATATATATGAAAATGAATGAGTCAACTATTTTAGGAAATATGTTTAAGTGTCAATGACATGGACAAGTTGATATTAATCCTTTTGTCTACGTCAACTTATTTCTCTATATGATTTTAGCAACAACTAATGTGCATAGAATTAAATGTAAATATTGTAACTTTTTTTCCTATTTATTTTGTACTCATTTAATTTGTTGCAAAAAAATATTAAATCAATTCAATTAATTATTGCATTTTATCATCAATTTTAATAATTACTTTTCTTTTATAGTATTCATTTAACAACATCTAAAAGTCATATATTCAATTGTTGCATTTTATCACCAATTTTAATAATTATTTTTTTATAATAAATTTTAAATTGTTGCATTTTATCACCAATAATATATATAGTATCGAAAAATATTATAGTGAACTTCAGCGAATCTGGGGGGAAATATTGTCTCGTCTTAAGGTAAAGGAAGCTGTGAGAACAAGTGTTCTTTCAAGGAGATGGAGATATCTGTGGAAGAATAGTTTGAGTCTGGATTTTGATGCTGGGGATTATGGAACGAGAACTGCTATTGATTTTGACGCTACGGGAACTAGAACTGATATTGATTTTAAAACTAGAAGTGCTATAGAATATGCTAGTTTTATAGCTTGGGTCAATCTCGTGTTGAACTTGCATTAGGGTCCAAAACTGAACAGTTTTATTGTTCGTTGATCCAATGGTTCTTACTCAGGGATTCATTGGCTTAGCTTGTGATTTTTTATTGAATCATCGTGGTTCTAGTATGAATCTGAGGTTTTAATTGATTCATAGACTCTATTTCAAATTCAAACTTGAAAAGGACCTTTCTGATTCTTGAAGAATGAGGGGCAAGGGGATTGATCGAGAAAGATTTCTTGTTCTTATTATAGGATCGTGATTGGATCCGCATATGTTTGGTAAAGAGAATAATCTTCTCATTTGAGAATAATGAAAAATGAAAATTGTTCACTTGGAACATGAAAACGTGACTAAATTGGTCCTAGTTACTCTTCGGGACAGAGTGGAAGAAGGGAGGGGATTCTCGAGCGCGGAAAAGGATCCAATGAATTCGAAAGAATTGAACGAGGAGCCATATGAGGTGAAAATCTCATGTACGGTTCTGTAGAGTGGCAGTAGTCGTCACGTTGGACTTCCTGTTCGATCTGATGTGTTTTTGCAATGGATATACTTTGCTATGTGGAAGGATGTTAAAACATTTGAATTGATAGGAGTAACTCATCTCGCATTTCCAAACCTGGAAGGGTTATTATCGCTGAAACTGAAATATGCATTCGTCTCCCTCAGATCCCTCAGGTTGCATTTCTTTGATATTAAGGATGAGGTGGTTCACTATATCAAGAACCGCCAAAGGGGGTTCAATCCAAACGGTACAACAACTATCAAGGTCATGTCCAATCTTAGTTAGACAATCGGCACAAGAATTTCTACTTCTCAAAACATGACTAAGCTTGATATCCTAAGGAAGTCAAAACACGTCTCTACAATCGGCTATGACATTCCTTGAGGGGTGAAGGATAATGTCCGCCGATTCGATCAAAGAAACAACCACTTGGGAGTCGATATCCACCTCCAAACGTTGAACCGTTGTCTCCCATAACTTTAGTCTCTCTTGAATTTGCGTTTGTTTGTCGGTCTATTATATTATTAATACATTTTCTATTCCTATTTCATACCTTATAAATTTCTAATTGATAATAGAACTTCTATTATCAATATATATATATATATATATATATATATATATATATATATATATATATATATATATATGAAAATGAATGAGTCAACTATTTTAGGAAATATGTTTAAGTGTCCATGACATGTATAAGTTGATATTAATCCTTTTGTCCATGTCAACTTATTTCTCTATATGATTTTAGTAACAACTAATGTGCATAGAATTAAATGTAAATATTGTAACTTTTTTTCATATTTATTTTGTACTCATTTAATTTGTTGCAAAAAAAATATTAAATCAATTCAAATAATTATTGCATTTTATCATCAATTTTAATAATTATTTTTCTTTTATAGTATTCATTTAACAACATCTAAAAGTCATATATTCAATTGTTGCATTTTATCACCAATTTTAATAATTATTTTTTTATAATAAATTTTAAATTGTTGCATTTTATCACCAATCATATATAGTATCGAAAAATATTATAGTGAACTTCAGCGAATCTGGGGAGAAATATTGTCTCGTCTTAAAGTAAAGGAAGCTGTGAGAACAAGTGTTCTTTCAAGGAGATGGAGATATCTGTGGAAGAATAGTTTGAGTCTGGATTTTGATGCTGGGAATTATGGAACGAGAAGTGCTATTGATTTTGACGCTACAGGAACTAGAACTGATATTGATTTTAAAACTAGAAGCGCCATAGAATATGTTAGTTTTATAGCTTGGGTCAATTTCGTGTTGAACTTGCATCAGGGTCCAAAACTGCATAGTTTTATTGTTCGTTTCGGTCGTCATATTGGACTTCCTGTTCGATCTGATGTGTTTTTGCAATGGATATACTTTGCTATGTGGAAGGATGTTAAAACATTTGAATTGATAGGAGTTACTCGTCTTGCATTTCTTAACCTGGAAGGGTTATTATCGCTGAAACTGAAATATGCATTTGTCTCCCTCAGATCCCTGAGGTTGCATTTCTTTCATATTAAGGATGAGGTGGTTCACTATATCAAGAACCGCCAAAGGGGGTTCAATCCAAACGGTACAACAACTATCAAGGTCATGTCCAATCTTAGTTAGACAATAGGCACAAGAATTTCTATTTCTCAAAACATGACTAAGCTTGATATCCTTAGGAAGTCAAAATACGTCTCTACAATCGGCTATGACATTCCTCGAGGGGTGAAGGATAATGTCCGCCGATTCGATCAAAGAAACAACCACTTGGGAGTCAATATCCACCTCCAAACGTTGAACCGTTGTCTCTCATAACTTTAGTCTCTCTTGAATTTGCATTTGTTTGTCGGTCTATTATATTATTAATACATTTTCTATTCCTATTTCATACCTTATAAATTTCTAATTGATAATAGAACTTCTAAAAAAATTGATAATAGAACTTCTATTATCAATATATAATTTATATGAAAATGAATGAGTCAACTATTTTAGGAAATATGTTTAAGTGTCAATGACATGGACAAGTTGATATTAATCCTTTTGTCCATGTCAACTTATTTCTCTATATAATTTTAGCAACAATTAATGTGCATAGAATTAAATGTAAATATTGTAACTTTTTTTCCTATTTATTTTGTACTCATTTAATTTGTTGCAAAAAAATATTAAATCAATTCAATTAATTATTGCATTTTATCATCAATTACAATAATTAGTTTTCTTTTATAGTATTCATTTAACAACATCTAAAAGTCATATATTCAATTGTTGCATTTTATCACCAATTTTAAAAATTACTTTTTTAATATAAATTTTAAATTGTTGCATTTTATCACCAATCATATATGGTATCGAAAAATATTATAGTGAACTTCAGCAAATCTGGGGAGAAATATTGTCTCGTCTTAAGGTAAAGGAAGCTGTGAGAACAAGTGTTCTTTCAAGGAGATGGAGATATCTGTGGAAGAATAGTTTGAGTATGGATTTTGATGCTGGGGATTATGGAACGGGAACTGCTATTGATTTTGATGCTACAGGAACTAGAATGATATTGATTTTAAAACTAGAAGCGCCATAGAATATGTTAGTTTTATAGCTTGGGTCAATCTCGTGTTGAACTTGCATCAGGGTCCAAAACTGGATAGTTTTATTGTTCGTTTCGGTCGTCATGTTGGACTTCCTGTTCGATCTGATGTGTTTTTGCAATGGATATACTTTGCTATGTGGAAGGATGTTAAAACATTTGAATTGATAGGAGTTACTCGTCTTGCATTTCCTAACCTGGAAGGGTTATTATCGCTGAAACTGAAATATGCATTTGTCTCCCTCAGATCCCTTAGGTTGCATTTCTTTGATATTAAGGATGAGGTGGTTCACTATATCAAGAACCGCCAAAGGGGGTTAAATGCAAACGGTACAACAACTATCAAGGTCATGTCCAATCTTAGTTAGACAATCGGCACAAGAATTTCTACTTCTCAAAACATGACTAAGCTTGATATCCTAAGAAAGTCAAAACATGTCTCTACAATTGGCTATGACATTCCTTGAGGAGGGAAGGCTAATGTCCGCTGATTCGATCAAAAAAACACAACCACTTGGGGGTCGATATCCACCTCCAAACATTGAACCGTTATCTCCCATAACTTTAGTCTCTCTTGAATTTGCGTTTGTTTGTCGGTCTATTATATTATTAATACATTTTCTATTCCTATTTCATACCTTATAAATTTCTAATTGATAATAGAACTTCTAGAAAAATTGATAATAGAACTTCTATTATCAATATATGTATATATATATATTTGAAAATGAATGAGTCAACTATTTTAGGAAATATGTTTAAGTGTCAATGACATGGATAATTTGATATTAATCCTTTTGTCCATGTCAATTTATTTCTCTATATGATTTTAGCAACAACTAATGTGCATAGAATTAAATGTAAATATTGTAACTTTTTTTCCTATTTATTTTGTACTCATTTAATTTGTTGCAAAAAAAATTAAATCAATTCAATTAATTATTGCATTTTATCATCAATTTTAATAATTACTTTTCTTTTATAGTATTCATTTAACAACATCTAAAAGTCATATATTCAATTGTTGCATTTTATCACCAATTTTAATAATTACTTTTTTATAATAAATTTTAAATTGTTGCGTTTTATCACCAATCATATATAGTATCGAAAAATATTATAGTGAACTTCAGCGAATCTGGGGAGAAATATTGTCTCGTCTTAAGGTAAAGGAAGCTGTGAGAACAAGTGTTCTTTCAAGGAGATGGAGATATCTGTGGAAGAATAGTTTGAGTATGGATTTTGATGCTGGGGATTATAGAACGAGAACTGCTATTGATTTTGATGCTACAGGAACTAGAATGATATTGATTTTAAAACTAGAAGCGCCATAGAATATGTTAGTTTTATAGCTTGGGTCAATCTCGTGTTAAACTTGCATCAGGGTCCAAAACTGGATAGTTTTATTGTTCGTTTCGGTCGTCATGTTGGACTTCCTGTTCGATCTGATGTGTTTTTGCAATGGATATACTTTGCTATGTGGAAGGATGTTAAAACATTTGAATTGATAGGAGTTACTCGTCTTGCATTTCCTAACCTGGAAGGGTTATTATCGCTGAAACTGAAATATGCATTTGTCTCCCTCAGATCCCTTAGGTTGCATTTCTTTGATATTAAGGATGAGGTGGTTCACTATATCAAGAACCGCCAAAGGGGGTTAAATGCAAACGGTACAACAACTATCAAGGTCATGTCCAATCTTAGTTAGACAATCGGCACAAGAATTTCTACTTCTCAAAACATGACTAAGCTTGATATCCTAAGAAAGTCAAAACATGTCTCTACAATCGGCTATGACATTCCTTGAGGAGGGAAGGCTAATGTCCGCTGATTCGATCAAAAAAACACAACCACTTGGGGGTCGATATCCACCTCCAAACATTGAACCGTTATCTCCCATAACTTTAGTCTCTCTTGAATTTGCGTTTGTTTGTCGGTCTATTATATTATTAATACATTTTCTATTCCTATTTCATACCTTATAAATTTCTAATTGATAATAGAACTTCTAGAAAAATTGATAATAGAACTTCTATTATCAATAAATGTATATATATATATTTGAAAATGAATGAGTCAACTATTTTAGGAAATATGTTTAAGTGTCAATGACATGGATAATTTGATATTAATCCTTTTGTCCATGTCAATTTATTTCTCTATATGATTTTAGCAACAACTAATGTGCATAGAATTAAATGTAAATATTGTAACTTTTTTTCCTATTTATTTTGTACTCATTTAATTTGTTGCAAAAAAAATTAAATCAATTCAATTAATTATTGCATTTTATCATCAATTTTAATAATTACTTTTCTTTTATAGTATTCATTTAACAACATCTAAAAGTCATATATTCAATTGTTGCATTTTATCACCAATTTTAATAATTACTTTTTTATAATAAATTTTAAATTGTTGCGTTTTATCACCAATCATATATAGTATCGAAAAATATTATAGTGAACTTCAGCGAATCTGGGGAGAAATATTGTCTCGTCTTAAGGTAAAGGAAGCTGTGAGAACAAGTGTTCTTTCAAGGAGATGGAGATATCTGTGGAAGAATAGTTTGAGTATGGATTTTGATGCTGGGGATTATGGAACGAGAACTGCGATTGATTTTGATGCTACAGGAACTAGAATGATATTGATTTTAAAACTAGAAGCGCCATAGAATATGTTAGTTTTATAGCTTGGGTCAATCTCGTGTTAAACTTGCATCAGGGTCCAAAACTGGATAGTTTTATTGTTCGTTTCGGTCGTCATGTTGGACTTCCTGTTCGATCTGATGTGTTTTTGCAATGGATATACTTTGCTATGTGGAAGGATGTTAAAACATTTGAATTGATAGGAGTTACTCGTCTTGCATTTCCTAACCTGGAAGGGTTATTATCGCTGAAACTGAAATATGCATTTGTCTCCCTCAGATCCCTTAGGTTGCATTTCTTTGATATTAAGGATGAGGTGGTTCACTATATCAAGAACCGCCAAAGGGGGTTAAATCCAAACGGTACAACAACTATCAAGGTCATGTCCAATCTTAGTTAGACAATCGGCATGAGAATTTCTACTTCTCAAAACATGACTAAGCTTGATATCCTAAGGAAGTCAAAGCATGTCTCTACAATCGGCTATGACATTCCTTGAGGGGTGAAGGCTAATGTCCGCCGATACGATCAAAGAAACAACCACTTGGGAGTCGATATCCACCTCCAAACGTTGAACCATTATCTCCCATAACTTTAGTCTCTCTTGAATTTGCGTTTGTTTGTCGGTCTATTATATTATTAATACATTTTCTATTCCTATTTCATACCTTATAAATTTCTATTTGATAATAGAACTTCTAAAAAAATTGATAATAGAACTTCTATTATCAATAATATATATATATATATATATATATATATATATATATATATATATATATATATGAAAATGTATGAGTCAACTATTTTAGGAAATATGTCTTAGTGTCATTGACATGGACAAGTTGATATTAATCCTTTTGTCCATGTCAACTTATTTCTCTATATGATTTTAGCAACAACTAATGTGCATAGAATTAAATGTAAATATTGTACATTTTTTTCCTATTTATTTTGTACTCATTTAATTTGTTGCAAAAAAAATATTAAATCAGCTCAATTAATTATTGCATTTTATCATCAATTTTAATAATTACTTTTCTTTTATAATATTCATTTAACAATATCTAAAAGTCATATATTTAATTGTTACATTTTATCACCAATTTTAATAGTTACTTTTTTATAATAAATTTTAAATTGTAGCATTTTATCACCCATCATATATATATATATATATATATATATATGTATATGTATATGAAAATGAATGAGTCCACTATTTTAGGAAACATGTATATGTGTCTATGACATGGACAAGTTATTTTTATTCCTTTTGTCCATGTCAATTTATTTGTATATATGATTTTAGCCACAATTAATGTTGCTAGAATTAAATGAAAAATTGACTAATAAATGTAAATATTGTAACTCTTTTTTCTATTTGTTTTGCACTCATTTAATTTGTTGCTAAAAAAATATTCAATCAATTCAATTAATTTATTTAATCAATTCATATGGTATCTCTCAAATATTATTTCAAATTATATATTTGTATCGAAGCATAGTAATAATTTTGTTATCTTCTCTTACATTGTATGGAAACTTTAATACTATTATTTTAAATAATTAAATTCAAATTTGAATCATCGTCAAATTGACATATGGACATAATTATACATTTAGTTATTTAGTTACATGGAATTTTATTTATATAAAGTATTTATAATAACTAGCTAGCTAAAAATCTATCATAATTCTCATAATATAATTCCTTCTTCAATCACTCAAATTTTAGTTAATCAATTGTAATTGAAATATGTAAAAAGTCAGTTATTTTTTAGTTTTAATATTTTCATGAATTAATTGTGAAATAGTTTATTTTACTATGTGTAAATATGAACAGTATTTCAACAAACAAAAAAAATGAATTAATACTATTGAATTTCTAAAATTGTAATGTAAGAACGTATTTGTGGAAAAATTCATCCATTTTTCAATCTTTAATGATCATTATTAGTGCACAATTATTTATAAGTGCTAGGATAAGTATGATTTGCATCCTTGATTTATTCTTAATAGTCACTGAAAATGTTCCTATGATTTAAAATGATGTAACCTTCCTTATAATCTGCAATTAATTAAAACTAAATCTCTTATCATGCATAATTTACATTTAGTTAAAATCGTCATTTACTCATGCATTTGTTAGAAATTAACCATTATTTGCTCCATAATGCTCCACTTTTAAAAGAAAATTTTGATCTCCATGTTCTATATATATTCAATTCTAATTAAAGGAAGATTTTGTTTTCAACCTTACTTTTTTTTGTGTGAGTAGAGGTGAAAATAAAAGAAAAACAAGAAAAAAGAAAACCAAGAAAAAAGAATAGAAATGTAAATTACACTAAGGCAGAATCTACCCCCCACAGGAGCAGGAGATCAGGGGCGGCTCCTCCCAAAAGAGTGCCCCTCTATAAAAATCGCGACACTTACTTATGTGGAGCCATTATCTTGGTAAGTCTCACACTCTCTTTTTTAATGTATTTTATCAAAGTCGATTGCATATTGTTGATTTATTTCTCTTATTGCAAATATTCTATAGAGGATTTTATACTTTATAGTGATTTTTTAAGTTCTTTGGTTTAAATTATTTTAGTTATAAAAATAATTCTCTATAACCATTTGTGTTTTTTTCCCAAAAAATGAGCTATATATTATTAGCTAGAACGATCCGCATTAAATATATCAAGAACCGCCAAAGGGGGTTCAATCCAAACGGTACAAGAACTATCAAGGTCATGTCCAATCTTAGTTAGACAATCGGCACAAGAATTTCTACTTCTCAAAACATGACTAAGCTCGTTATCCTAAGGAAGTCAAAGCATGTCTCTACAATCGGCTATGACATTCCTTGAGGGGTGAAGGCTAATGTCCGCCGATTCGATCAAAGAAACAACCACTTGGGAGTCGATATCCACCTCCAAACGTTGAACCGTTGTCTCCCATAACTTTAGTCTCTCTTGAATTTGCGTTTGTTTGTCGGTCTATTATATTATTAATACATTTTCTATTCCTTTTTCATACCTTATAAATTTCTAATTGATAATAGAACTTCTAAAAACAATTGATAATAGAACTTCTATTATTTTCACTTCATGTGTTAATATATTTTTATCTTTTTCGTGATGACAATGATATATATAATATTTTAACTTATGATATTTTTTACACTCTCTGGTCATTTAAATTTAGTATGTGGTCTATCATGTTATTTTTTTATTGATCTTGCAAATTAATGTTTTCATTATTTCAAATAAAGCAAATTGAATGTACTAATTATATTACTTTTTAATATAAAAATATGATACAATCTACATGAGCAAATTATTAATTTTTCTATCACCAAGTTTCACACAAAAAGAAAATGATAAAAAAAAATTATGACGGATAAATGAGGTGAATTTCACTTGGAATTTTGTATAAATATATGAGTCATAATCAATATACGTATGAGGTACATTATCTATTATTAAATTTTTTTGCCTCTATAAATATGGAAGTTTATGGATGACTAATGTATACTTTTGATGAGAGAGCATAATGGTGCCTACACTACACTGAAATGAATTTTAATTTTATTTTCCCAATTTGGACATTGAGTATTAAGTTCAATAAATTTTTTGTTATATTTCTTTTATTAAATACTTTGTGTTAAATTTGTAGTACCTATAAAAGTTTCAATATCTAAATTATAATTAAAATTAAGATATTATATTTATAATTTTAAATTAATTAGCCGGTGCAACGCCCGGGATAAAAACTCACCTGTGCATTTTTGCAAAGAGTTCCCTCTACAATGAAATTTCTTCTTGATAAAACTTACCTGTGCATTTTTGCTTCATATTGTCACAGATAAACTACAATTGCAGTCCTTCCGAGGTATTCCAATCATCAACTCTGGCTTCTATATATTTTCAAATTAATCTTTTTCCCCTTTAACCAATACTTAGTTTTTTTATCGTAGCAGTCAGATGGTTTCTTGCCGTTTCCAAGTGAAGCTGACTCGGGTATTTTTAATCATGAAAATTTAAAGAAGGTTGAAATAATCGGTTTTATTGGGTCTTCAACTGAAGAGAAGTTCCTTTTGAAAATATTCAAAGCTGCTCCTTCGTTCAAGAAGGTCGTTCTTGAAGTGAAGAGCAAACATTTTTGCAAATATGCGGGGGTGAATCAAAATCCGTGGAAGAGATTGGATAAAATGGGGGCGGTGACGGCGGAGGAAGCAGAAGAGTATGCGAAGAATCCCGAATCCAAATTTCCACCAAAAACGCAGCTGGTTATCCGATCAGATTCGAAAGCAAAATGAGATATTAAGGAGTAATGTGACAAGTAATTTTAGTTTTGAACCATACCATTTTCACTACATTTAAATGGGCATTTGTATATTAGTCTCTATAAGAAAAAAGGGAAGAAATCAATCGCTAATTATTAGGGTACATGAATGTCATCTTCCCTTTTGTAATACTTTGAATTGTGATGCTCAACTTTTGTAAGATGGGTTAACTGTTCATAAATTTCTAAAGAACAAGTGATTGTGTACAAATCAATATCAGGATTTGAGACATCTAATATTTTGATACAGGGCGAATTACATCTACTGTCATAAAGGTTTCCGTTAATTATAATTTGGTCCTCAGAAATTACAATTACAAAAAGCTCCCTGAGTGATCACCTCAATGCAAAGCAAAAAGCTGAAATAATAGGCTGATTATTTGCATTTTTGGGCTTCAAGTTGTATAGTTCTAGGGAGGTTGTTGTAAATTCTAAAAATAAGGGGACTAAATTGTAATTGACTAATATTCTACACTCTACCTCCTAGCAACATGGATTTAGAGACTATGCACTAAAATCTACTGATCTAAGTTTCTTCTGCAACTTCAACGAGCCTCCCACGAACCCATTTCTTAATTACTTGGTTCTTTGTTTCCTCTCTGTTTCTCCATTTCTTTGTATTTACCAATGCCCCATTACAATCTTCTTCACAATCAAATATATCATCTATTTTGAGCATATCATGAGCTGATAAGCTGTGGACTCCGTTTGCTTTATGTTTGATGATTTCAGAATTTTGAATATCAGCTTTTTCTGAAGTGATTGTATTTGAATCTTCGTTTTCTATGGATCTGATGAGCTGAGTTGCTTCTGCTATTAGCGTTCTGCACTCTGCTAACGATGCATTACCAATAGGGCTTTTCGTGGCAGCTTTTTCGAGGGCATCTGCAGCGTTTTCAGCTTCGGCGATCAACAATCTGCATTGTTTTTTATACGAACAAAAGAAGTGTGTCAATTTCTTACTGAATTTTCCCGTATGCATAGATTTCTTTCGACTTCTTTTCATATCAGTCAGTAAACTTTAATAAACTTCTCAAATGATCCTGAACCTCAACTGCTACAGGGGCACATGTGTAACTTCAATACCGAGATGATTGTGTAATTAACATAAGTAGCATTTGCAAACTCTAAGAAAAAGGTGTTTCTCTGCTTTTAGCTTAAAAAACAAACAGAGATGCAGTGTTGTGTTTTGTTGCTTCTGCTCAAAATAAGCTGAAATAAGCTTGGAGTACCACTTGGGATGCTTTTCTCAGCTTGTAGCTTCTGTTTTTGAACCTTTTTCCTCCAAACACTCCAAACTTTTATTGATCACAACTTTCTTTAACTTTAGCTTATTCTACTTTAACTTCTCCAAAAGCCGAAATTTTTGCAAACAATCTCATAATGCAGAACAAGAGTACAAGACACCCTGAGAGAGAGGGAGAGAGAGGGAGAGAGAGAGATTGCTAGTGTGGAACTTACTTGGCCCTGAAAATGGCTTCACTTGTTTTGTTGATAGAAGCAGCTCTCTCAGCTCTAATGTTCTTTAACATCTCCAACTTGGAACTTGCCAGTGGGTCTTTGTAAACTGCTCTTTTACTTTGTTTTGATCTAATTCTTTCAACTTGACCATTTCTCCCATCCTTTTTCGGGCTTCTTTTTTTCGTCTCACCATCTTCACTAGGCTTGTTCCTCGGCTTTCTTTCAACCTTTTCTGTTGAGCCATGATATTTAGCCAGACCAGAGCAAACCCGATTACGATATTCCTAGTAGCATCAGAAAACAAAAAGACAAATAAAAGTGAAAACACTTTTGCAATAATTGAAGCTAGATAAAATCAAGGAAATCAAGGGAAAAATCATGCTACAAACATGATCAAACATACCCTTTACTTTTATGCTCACAAACATCTGAAACGAACATTAAAAAAATAAATAAATAATAATAATAATAATAATAATAATATATACAATAAATATCTTACAGGATCAGCCCATTTGGCAGCTACAGAAGCTGCAATCTTCCGCTTCTGCTCAGCAGATTTTGGAGCTCTCCTGCTTCCCTTTGGTTTTATCATACGCTTTCTTAGTTCTACACTTTGCAGCCATTCCTGCTCAAGCTGTTTATTCAAGATCTTGTAAGAATCCCATTGCAATTCTTCATCACCAATAAGACCTTGTTTGGCAGCATTTGCAATTAAATTCTGCCATTCATAGTGACAAGTCTCTTGCAGCTTTAGCTTCTGACGTCTTTTCTCCCACCCGAGTCGAACTCCTACTCCGATTTTCACCCTCGTTTCTTTACTGTAAATTAGTAGGTGAAAAAAGAAAAAAAAGGGATATAAAGATGAGAAAAGACAGTTCGTTCTTGCAAAACTATGAAAAAGCAGTAACTGGATGTAGGTTGCTTGCGAATTCTTACAGAAAGGCACTTTTGTGCTTTCTGCATTTATTCATCACTTTGAGAGTTTTCAGAAGACCACCTTCCGCTTATTTTAAGCAAATATAAGCTAGAAGCTGGAAGTATCCAAATGGGACCAACTTTGCATAAACAAGTCAGAAGTTTATTTAGAGTAGCAAAACTGCTTTTCAACTCTTTTTTTCAAATACTCAATTACTTTTTGTTGAACTGTTCATTTTTCTCTGAACACTCATCGCTTCTACTTCTATGACTTTTTACAACTTCGGCTTCTACAAACATAAAGGATTGTTTCATATGAAGGATTTAATGTACCTCTGAGCATGTCCGAGGATAGCCATCTTCATTTTGACCTGTTTGGTCCGAAAAATCATTTAGTGAGACTCAGAAAGTTAATAATGAGTAGGATAGACTTGCAACTTAACAATAGAACTCATAAAATTACAAAAAATTGCTGAAACTTATCAAAGCAAGTATACTTTCCTTTACAATCTCAATATGCTAATTTTTTTCCAAATTATTTCAGAGTTTTCAAAAATATCCTTAGTTTCTTACATTTACATCACCTTAGGATCTTGCATGGCCAGCCTCGTTCTCTCTTTAATCCGCTGCAATGTTTCTGCAAACATATTCAAGATGTTTCAAAATATCGTTCAATTTGATTAAAGTAGAACTGTAGAAGTTGAAGTTGTAAAAATTTAAAGAGTAGTAAAAGTGGGGAGTTTTTTGGAATAAATAAAGCTTAGAAGCAGTTTCACTACTCTGAACATAATTCCATTTATTTACAAAAATAACCTAGATAGAAGTTGGAGCCAAAAGCATTTCACAGGTGCTTTTAGCTTATTTCTGCTTAAAATAAGCAGAAACTGATTTCAAAACACTCCTAAAGTGCTGGAGCAAAAAACGCAGAGAACAAATATTTACAAATACAACCTAGAAGCTAGAAGTTGAAGCCAAAGGCATGTACTTGGGTGCTTCTATCTGGTAACTTGTTTCTGCTTAAAATAAGCTGAAGCTAGTTTTCCAACTCCAAAAGTGCTGAATAATACCAATTTACACAGAAGTGCTTAATTTTAGAATTTGCAAGCACTACCTAAACGGCTAAACTCAAAAACAAATCCAAACTACACTTCAAACAACTTTCTAAATGCTGAAAATCACATTACATTACCTGGTCTATGCTTCTTGCCTTTGTTCCATGGCGTGTTTCCTTTATTTGCTTTTGAAATCCTCATTCGTCTCA
This sequence comes from Verbena officinalis, assembly GCA_958496215.1. Taxonomy (NCBI): domain Eukaryota; kingdom Viridiplantae; phylum Streptophyta; class Magnoliopsida; order Lamiales; family Verbenaceae; genus Verbena; species Verbena officinalis. Next base: position 492,607 of record OY292391.1, read on the forward strand.
ACTTCTCCTTCTCGTCAACTTCAGTCGAGTCATTATTCAAAGATTTTGCATCAAAATCAGAAGAATCTGACCTTACTGAATCCATTCCCATCAACAAAACATTTTGATTTTCTCTAATACCTCTCTTTTTGGGAGTTAAATTCGTAATTTCAATAGTAGCAGCTGCTTTTATCCTAACTCCACCCTTCCATGCCTCAGCTCTCCCAAAGTTCAACTTTTTACACAGTTTTTCTTTTATACCAAAATTTCTCCCAGAAAATGAAGACACTAATCCTAATCCTTTATCAATTAGGGTTTCGGACCTAAATGCTAAAACCTTGTTGCTGAAACATGAACGAGGTTGTGAAACATCAATATCTGCAAGACAAAGCATAGACATTGGATAGCTTGAGCATAAATTTTACGATTCAGAATATTGAAAAAAAGAAATACAGCTAAATGAAAAAACCCACAAGAAGACATGAACGAGGCTGTGAAACAGCAATATCTGCAAGACAAAGCGCAGACATCGGATAGCTTGAGGATAAATTTCACCATTCAGAATATTTAAAAAAAAAATACAGCTAAATGAAAAATTCAAAAAACCCACAAGAAGTCAGACGAAAAGATAAGATTTTCGGCTTAATTTTTACCTAATAAAGGCATGGGGAGCTCATTAATTCTCAAGTCCGAAGCAAATTGTTCAGATACAAATATCAGTTGCTTCCTTGAGCTGAAACTCCATGCACCCAAACAACTCTGATTCCGATAAATTAAACGAAATTACGATCAGTGAAGAAGAAAGTAGAAATGATTCCGATTGAGCTATTATACGTAGAAGCAAGCACGAGCAGGATTGGGGAGAGCGTAGAGCCACACGCAGACACACACTGGCCGGTGGAAAATGAAAAAAAGACAATCTTTCAACTCTGTTTTTTTCTTTGTTTTGATTTAGTTATATTATTGCACATCTTTTTCTAATATATTTTACATGCTTATATTTCTAATGAAAATTGCGAGAAAGTATTTCATTTGATATTATTATTTGTATTTTTTTGGTGAAGTGATTATCAGATAATCCAAAAAAAAAAAAAAACTTTCATTATTAGGGTATGGAGCCAAAATTTAGCAACACTAAATCCTTGCAAAAAATTCTATACAAGACTAAATTAAAAGGGATAAAAAAGCTTAAGATGTCGTATATTATTTTAAAGAAAAAGTTGATGGGTATAATCTTGATTCACTCCAATAAATCCTAATCATGAGTATCTTTTATCCATGATATCAAAAACCATGGATTATGACTATCATCAAATCTTATAGATTTGCAATCAATTTGTTGACAATAATATTGACTTTGCACAACCAATTGAAATTTTAAAAGCTTCTTTTACTTTATATTATTATTGTTTGAAAGTTTTAACAAATTACAATATTGATCTAATTGTCGCATCTACATAGGCTATTCTAATATAACATGGATTAGTGATCGAATGCCATAATTAAAGAACAACCTTGTCGCATGTGCATAGGCTATAAGTTGATAGATTTGGACACCTACCTAAACATTGTTTTTAAAAAAATTAGACAGTGATCAAGTAAAGGACAAGGGTAATTATTATGATTAAATTTCATTTCAAACTTCATCATTTTGTCCTTAATAGGGTTTAGTTATTAAAATTCAATAGTCTAAATATGTTAATAATAACAATAATGTGAATCTTCCTACTTTTTTGACTTTATTGCCCACCTCGGTATGGAGAAGAATTATATTTTATTTTTATTTCGGTGTGACAAAGAAATAACAAACCAAATAATTAGGTTGAAGCTTTTGAATTTTTGGCTGATCTAAAGCATGGTTGAAGAAATGAAGACAATAGTCCGAATCATTGTTGTCATGTTTTTCCACAACAAAACTTGGATACTTTCTTCATATTCATAATCAACAATCTCAAAACTTTCTTTTCTTTTTATTGTGTTTTTTATGTTAATTTTGATTCCAATTCTGTTTGTAACCAATCCCTACTACCTCTGATGAAAATGGTTAGGAAAGCAACTAAATATATATAAAGCATGAAAATGAATTTTCAGATATGTGGGAAACTGAATTATTATTATCACTTTCTTCCACATGCCAAGTGCCAAATGGCATTTAATATTGTTGGCCCAATTCTGTAAAACTATTGCCTTATTTATTTTCCTATAATTAACCTAACTTTAGCCTAAGTTTATTTCAATGAAAAATCCTTGGTAAAATGAGTGCTAGGCTACTTTACTAGAGTGGAAACAAAAGTCCACCTTTTGTTACAGAGTGCACCATACCTATGGCTACTTTACTAGAGTTTATGGTGTGTGTATATAATTGTGTAATTAGGTCAAGCTTAAGCTATGTAATTGTAATTATACCAAAGAAAAAAAGCTAAAATCAAAACAATAGTCAATAGGAAACTCCATGAATTACAGTTCAAGTTGATTTGATCTCTCATCCATCCGCTCCATTCAAAACGCCGCCGTATGCGCTGACTGCTCTCTTTGCAACATTTGCTTTCTCCATTTTAGTGTCACTATCTCAGCTCAAAGTGTTGGACCAATATCTCATCATATTCTTCTTCCCAAATTTCTTCCAGCTTCTTTCACACACATATATATATATAGACTTGTTATTTTCTTCAGAAGATTCTTAGTGGACAATTTGGAATTCAAACTTCATAGTCATCATTTTTCCTTTTGCTTACTCGGTTTCTCGTGAATGTTCGAAGCCACAGAAAGATTAAATTCCTTATTGGGTTTTGCTCAAAAGCTCAAGAATTTTCTTAGAATTTCTGAAGTTCTTTAAGAAATCTCTCTCTCTCTCTCTCTCTCTCTCTCTCTCTCGAATCGTGGGATGCACTCCCATGATGCTGTGAAATCCGAAGTGGTTTTGCTTTAAATGTTTTGTTTTTTCTCGGAATTCCGCTAATATTTTACTGGGCTTCTCAAGATTGCTTTTTTTATTCATTTGGACTCAGCTTTTAGCTTCTTTTATTGTTTTTCCGGTTTTTCCCCATTTCCTCCGTGGTACTCGAAGAAATCCCATTTGGATTCTGTTTTCAAGAATTCAAATTTCCTGAAAGTACTCAACCGCTTTTGCTAGAATTGTATCCTGATCTGACAAAAATGGGGGCCTCATCAAATAATAGCGGAAAATTTGGAGATACAGGAGTAATTGAGCTGACAGGGAAGATAATGGTGGTCGCCATAGTCCTTCTCTTCTTCGTTGTAGTCTTCGTATTCTGCCTCCACCTCTACGCCAAGTATTTCTGGTACCGCCGCCAGGAAGCCACCGCCGACACCACGCGTCGCCGCCGCCGGCGCTTCGATTTCGCTGCGGGCCACCAGGAAATCACGGTTGTCGCCGCCTTGCGCCGTGGCTTGGACCCATCAGTCCTCAAAACCATTCCGGTAGTAATTTATGATCCTAAGGAGTTCAAAGATGGATTAGAATGTGCTGTGTGTTTGTGCGATGTTTCTGAAGGTGAAAAAACCAGGCTTTTGCCTCATTGCAATCATGGGTTTCATGTGGAATGCATTGATATGTGGTTTCAATCGCATCCCACATGCCCATTGTGTAGAAACCCAATTTCGAACACGAATCAAGAAAATAATGGGGTTGAATCTCCATTGGAGAGTATTCTTCAAGCTCCTCAAATGGGGGATAATTCGAATTTTCCAACAAATGTGTTGATTTGGGGCGATGAGAATGAAATTACCACTTTGGTCCCTTCTTTAGAAGAAAACCATCAAAATCATCAAGGCAATGCTGTTTCAGAACCATCGTCGTCATCAATGGCATCAACAAGTATTGACATTATGAATGAGGATGAAGAACAAAAATCTCAATTGCCCACGAGACTTAGATCATTGAAGAGGCTTTTGAGTGGAAGTAGTAGAAGAGTTAATCCTTCAAGTCCGAGAAATTTGGATCTTGAACAAGGTAGAGGTCAAAGTTGAATTGATGGACTTGGAGATGATTAAGGTTTCGTTGGATGATTTTATTGGTTTTAAGTTCGTTTATTCTTGATGAAGATGAAGAGTTGTTTGATATATCATGCAGCATTGGAATTGGATATGCTGTTTGTTGTATAAAATATATAGGTTTCTGCCTCTCTGTTCGAGGAAGGAGATGTTTCCATGTTTCTCTCACAGAAGAGTATTAGTTTAAGTAAATCTTTGTATTGTTGAGCTGAGAATATGATACTTATCGATTGAGTAATTCTTAAAGTATGGTTCTTCGCATATTTTTGTGTTGATTTAGTGTAGTTCTTTTCTTTTGATTTTGGTTATTGATTGATTTTTCCTGTAATGTGATGTACCTTTGGTGGAGTTTCTGGTGGATTAATGAGATTACATCATCAACTATTGTCTGTTCGTGTACTGTGTACATAAGTTTAACAATATTGCAGTTTTTACCCTTCTAAATTGAAATATTACAATACCTAAACCCCAATAAATATAAAATTGGAAAATACCCCCACCATGTGTCTTTATTCATGTAATATTTTAAATGTTCCAAGGGTGTTTCTGTAATTTTCTACACTACAGGTGTGTTCATGTATCAATGTAAATAACCCAGTATCTTATACTTCAAATGGTTCTTCATTTTCTATTTCACGTGTTGGTTATCTTGTTGTTCTCAGAACCATGATTGATTACCAAATATCTTTTTTCTCTTTTATTTTTGTTTTGATGTACTTAAGATTTAGTTCCCCTGTTATAACATCTGATTCAGACAAGACTTCATATAGACAAAACAACTTATAAGCTTGTATTTCTTCCCAACACAAAATTTCCAACATGTCAGTTTTCCCATAATTCTTGTTTTTTCAGAAAAAACAGGATAAGTTGGCTTAACATTTCGCTGTTTTGTCCATTATAGAAGTGCATTGACCACTCTTGTTTGCTATGATGATCCAACTACAAGCACATTGCGTGGTGTTGCACAAATGTCCACATAATATCTTATTAGGGTCTGTCTCAACTCTCCAAAACAAGGACTTATACTTTGGAAAATTCTAATATGAACCCCGTGTGGACCCCGCATAGTGTAGTAAGATTCCGCATTTCATTATTTTTACAAACGATCCCTCTTTTTGGAAAATTACCGGATAGTCCCCGAAGTTTCAATAAATATTTAAATTCTCATAAAAATACCTTGAAACAAAACAACCTCCAGTTGAAACCGTAATAATTGGGGTTATATTTAGAATATTTATACCTTTCCTAAAAATTTAGAGACTATATGGTAATTTTTCAAATATGAAAATCACTTTGTAACTTGAGGGTACTCAAATGTATTCACCTTATTTTTATTGAAAAGTTGAGAACTCATGAAAGTTACAATGTCTTGTTAAAATCCCACTAAATTCATACTAATAAGATCCCACAAACGTTAAAAAGATCTATTTTTTTTTTTCTAGTTTCTTGCTATGTAACCAAATAAAGAGGTCCATATGAACGAATTTCCTGAGGGTTATCATCAAGCTGGCCAAGACACATATATCTAAGGCACCAAATTTCCATATTCCTCTGTTCTTCTTCTTGTTGAACTAAAAAGACTGTTGAGGGGGTCCAATCCAGTAGTAACACGGCCCACAGTAGTCTCCTGGACCGGACCTGGCAAATGCCGACGCCTCTGCTTAGATATAGTGGGTCCGTTTTCTGGTTGCTTGAAGCATTTACTTTTCTTGTCTGTATTGTTTAACCAGGAAAAGAATGAATTTTTCCATGATTTTCTGTTCTTTTTCTCACAATGTAGCTGTTTGTTTGCTGCTTGGAGATGTGAATGTGATGTGTTTAATGTTCCTTTTGATGTATTCTCTCTTGCTTCTTCTAACAACTGGAATGAAATACGGGCTGGTAAGAAGTAAGAACACATACCCCTTTTAATTTAAATAAATGGGGAATTACATTTACTATCCTTGTCGTTATGAGAAATTATAAATCAGTCATTCTAGTCTGAAAATTTACGATATGGTAGGGGTATTTTGTGAAATGTTTTACTCATTATTGAAAACAACAGAGACTTTACAAGTAATTTTTCAAAACACGAGCAATTTACATTCAATATTCCTGAGATTTGGTGTAATCAGAAAATTAGTTTCTCTTGTTTCAGAAATTACAAATAATCCCCTTGTGGGGTAATTATTTAATTGTTAAAATAAATTTTGTGAATGTTGTGGCTAAAAGATCTTTTACAGGTGTCAACTAGGCTTTAAATCACATTGAGTGTTGGCGCTGCGAACAAAGTTAGAATAAAAAGATGGTTCTACATGATTATGAAACCTTAAGGGTATTAATATATTTTCTGAAATAAGACGGACTATTTTGTAATCACACGAAACCTCATGGCTCGTAGATATAAATCTTGTTATTACAAATGTATATTATGAAATGATAAAATTCACAAATTGTAAACTATGAGAAGAAGAACAATTGGAAGTGGGAATAAAATTGCAGGCAGGCATCCAAAAGAAAAAAGAAAGAGGAAATGACGCAGTTTTTAAAACATAGAACACAAATTAACCTGAGTAAAATCTGCCTGATAATCGAACTCATCGCCACAATAATCTGCAACTTGACATGATAATATTGCAGATTTCTTCACCCCTCCCTGGAAACAGTTGGAACAAAAAACCCTACTATACATTGTCAAGAAAATAAAAAATTAATTAGCACACACACACTAAAACAAGAAAACATACATAAACACTCAGAGGCATGCAGCTTGAAGAATCAAGACTTAGTAATGTTTGTAAGATTACAAGACAAGAAAACAGACATTATGGTAACAATTAAGACCATATTTTGAGCTTTTGGTATGTTTCAACCTTTGTAATGAACTCCAAAGAAGAAGAATGCTTTTTTTTTTTTTTTTTTTTTTTTTCTGTTTGAGGTCTGCAAACATGGAATCATGAAGATATCAAAGCTAACCAAGGAGGAAGAATGAAGGGGTAATTTAATAGAAAATGACATTTGAAACATCATAAGTTGGAGTTTTTCTAAAGAAAATATGTGTAGTAAAGCAAGTTTGAGGGTAACCTCAACTAATATTTTGTCATTATTATGGTTGTCAATGTCCTAACTATTATTATTGTCAATTTAAAAAAAAACTATTATTATTGTCCTTCACGCCGCAGGTTTTGGTGCTTTTTTCTCCACTGTCTAGCCTTTTTAAGAAATTACACATCGAATAAATTTAGTGTACTTTTGACCAATAAAAATAAAAATAAATTTAGTGTCCTATACATATATCATCCATAATGAAGATAAGGGAAATGGGCAATCGGTGTTATTGGATCAACACGGGTTAGAGTTAGACATTGGAGAAAGACTATTACAATTGAAAATTAAGACCGTTGGCATTTTTATTTTTTAAATACTTACAACTTCGGCTTATGTTAAAAAGAGATAAACTACAAACTTAAAGCACCCAACTTCGGCTTCTTAACTCTTTTTTTTTTTTGGGAGCACTCCTGACTCCACTACCGATTTTGTAGTTTCAACCTTTTCTTTTCAAATATCCTACTTCAATTCAGCACCTTTATACAATTTTAATTTCTCCAAAAACAATGGAGTTTACAAACACCCAAATATGTCCATCAGACTCTAATAAAAATATAATGAGCATCAGACTCTAATAAAAATATATACCATTGATGATGTCGGTTTTGGTAAGTGATCAGAATCAACCACGTGGCTTCGACGGTCAGTTGAATTTGTAGAGTGGAGTCTGACTTTGACCTGAAAAGCACTAGCACTGGGTTACTTGGCCGGAGGGGATTGTCTCCGGCCTAACCTCTCCACTGAATTAAGTCAGTTTAGAATATGATATTCGCAAAGGGAGGATGAAGGTCAGAGCAATTAATTAGAAGAGCTTACCAACCATAATAAATGATGGGAGTATTGTCAGAGCAATTAATTAGAAGAGCTTACCAACCATAATAAATGATGGGAGTATTTATAGGGTGGCTCCACACGCACTGAGTGCACTGTTTGTGCGTGCATTAATGGGCTCGACCGCGGGGCATTTAATGCCTATGCCTCGAGTAAGATTCATTCCTTAAAAGGAGGGATTGTCTGGCACTTAATGCGGTACAGAGTACGGAAGACAGTCAGAACAGATACGGCGCAATTAATGCAGCTACAGTGGGGTCGACCGTGGGGAGATGGGACAGGTTCGAGCCCTTGGACCTCGACCATCAAGGCACGCTCTTGGGGAGATAGCGAGTCGAGTATCGATTCTCGAGCGCGGTGTGGTCGAGCTAGAGACCTTTAGAGATTCTCCAAAGCCATTATGACGGTCGATCTATCAGGCCGAGCCATGTGGTCGATCGTCGAGCTTGTTCTTGGGCCACGTGTGGGTCGACATCTGACTAGATAGACGTGGGGATTGACTCTTTAAGATCGCGCCACGTGTATTCTCCGGAATATTCCCCATCACGAGTCCCCCAAGTTTCGGTCGAATATATTCGACCGGGATTTGAAATTAATCGCCATTTTGAAGCTCGATATACGTGGCTATTTTAGGTTGGGCCACGCAACCCTGTATTACCGTTATACGCAACCGACAATCAAAGTAGGTCGACCCTCGGTTTGTTCTCAAAAGGCGCGCTTGCTCGACAGCGTTATGAAGAGCAATTATGGCGACTTTTCGCATTCCGAGGCAAGAATACTATAAATAAGGGCCTAACCCTTTCTCATTTCTTACATTCTCTGAATATTCACTCCGAGCGGAAGCACTTTTAGCGAGAAAATCATTCAAGCGAAGGGACTTGATCCGAGCGTAAACACAAACCGTCCATTCTCTAGGTAACCCTCGACCCTCAACTCTTAACACTTATTTACAATTATAAAATGTCTGGAGCGTCGGAGGGGTCGAGTGAGAGGGTGAAGGACTACGCAGCAGGCTTCGACGTAGTCGACTTAGGGTTTGACACATGAGTCGGAGTCGGAGGCCGAGGTCTCGTCCCGAAGGGTCGCGGGTTTACGTGGGGACAAAACCACATCCATGAGTGGTCGTGAAGAAACGACCCTCGACCGGTCACGCGGTCGGGCTGCAGTTCTGCCCCAGCGCGTTTATCGTAGCAAGGCTCCCGCCGCTGCCAAGGGAAAATCCAAGGTGGGAGGATCGAGAGATGCTGGGGTCGAGCCCCATCAGTCGGAAAGGGGAGTACCCGCTCCTCATGATAGCATAGTCGGAGGGGTTTCAGAGGAGCAATTCGACAGGATTGCCGATCGACTGAATCTCCCGAGCCCTACGCCATCCGAGCGGCGACTAAGGGCGACATCCTGGGTCGACAAGCTCGTGGGGAGATTGCCGTCAACTATAATGCGGCGATGAATAGTTTCCGTCTGTTCGGGAACACCCAATACATCAGCTTGTTCCGGGCTTTGCGGGTTTGCCCAAGCCAGATGACCGCCAATTGCTTCTCCCTTATCTCATGTTTCTTCATACTGATGAGGGTCTTGAGACTCGAGCCGATGTTGGCTCAATTCTTCCATATGTTCACACTCTCCGCCTCTTCCTCCTCGGGCGAGGGATTTTATAGCTTGTCTCAGAAAAGGGGCAAGAAAATATTCACCATCCCGACCTCATCCCATGGCGATCAATGGAAGACGGAATTCGTGATCGTCCAGCACCCTAATGGGTTTCTCATCCCGACCCAATGGGAAGAAAATCGGCCCCGACCCTTCGACCCTCGAAGGATGAGGACCTTGAGGAGTCGCTCGAACTGATAATAGGGTTTTTGGGTCGGGATGTATGCTCCGACCAAGTCTTGCTCGACTGCAAGACTTTCTGCAGTGAGGAGAGTCTAGCGGCCGCGGGGATAGGTCGGGGACGAGTGCGAGAGGGATTTGTTTTGGGTATAGGCCATTTTTTTTTTTTTTTTTTTTTTGCCTTTTATTTATGCTGAGTGTATTTTTCTCAACTGTTTCTAATCGACCTGCTTTTTGTGCAGATTCCAGCATCCTCATGGCATCCAGAACCTCTTTCCTTCAGAGCTTGGGCAAAGCTCTTTTGCCAGAGCACGAGCTGGCGACCGCCGAAAAGTTGGCGGAACTCAACGAGGCCGTTCAGAGCCGGCCTGATCTTCCTGCAGCCGAGCCCCCGATCCTCGGCGCGGACATAGGGGCGGGGCTGCCGTCACCCAGACAAGGCCCCGGGCTCGGCAAGGGGCTATTTAAGAGGCCCGCGGCGGAATCTAGCCGGGCGGTCGGCCCCACCACGGTCGATCTAGAAGAGGAGGAGGGGGAGGAGGCCGAGCCTCTGACTCGCAAAAGAGCTGCCCCCAAGCCCGTCCGCAAACCTGCCCCTCCATCTAAAAAGTTGAAGGGCAAAGGGTCGACCAGCGAGGCCCTCCCAATGGACGACTCGGGCTCTGAGACGAGCGCCGAGTTTCTGGCCCGTCGTATGAGGGATTATCTTCCTGTGGCCGAGCCACATTTCCTCGGAGGGGTCCCAGAGCTGGTTGAGGGGCAACCTCGATCCCTTCTCAACACCGGCTCAGATTACGAGGCCGTGAAGGCCATCTAGCGGTCTGTGGCGACAGAGCCCGACCATAAACGCATGGCTGAATGGTCGTTGGAGACCTTCGAGCGTAATCTTGCCACCGCATTTATGTCTGTAAGTGATTCTCATATATTTTGTTTATTCATCCCATGTGATTTCATTCGATTCGGTCTAACTTTCTTTCTTTTGGTCGACTTTGCAGCGCACAGCCCCGATCGCTCATGGATTGGTGCAATATGCGAAGGCCCTCCGCTCGAGGAAGCACTTTTACAAGAGCAAGTGCATCGAGCTTAAGAAAGAAATCGAGGAGCAGAAGGAGGGCGATTGGAAAAGACAAGCCCAACGATTTCAGCAGTCGGCTCAACTGCTCGAGGAGGAGAACAAGAAACTCAAGGCGAAGGAGGTTCAGCTTTCGAGGGCTGTTGAGGAGCGAACCCTTGAAGTCTCAAGGCTCGAGGGTAAGGCCCGATCCCTCAGGCTCGAGGCCGAAGAGGGTTTTGTAAAGGGGCAAGTAGCTGGTCGAGCGGCGATCGAGCGCGAAATGGAGGCCAAGTACTGCCGCAAGGCTCGGGGCTTCCTTCAAAGAGCCCAGATGGCAATGGGGCGATGGGCTGTGAAGAAGTTCGTTGAAGGCCCCATGTTCGAGAAGGCCAGCGCCATTAAGGCGTACGATGACTTCAAGGATGGTCATGCGCTCTGCCTGGCCCAATTACAGGCTCAGAATCTGATCGTCCCTGGGGCCGATCTGTCCAAGGTCGGGATAACCGAAGCCGACCCTCGACCTGAGAAGCCGACCCCCACAAACGCCGAGGCTCAGGCAATAGTGACGAAGACCACTACTAAGACCTCCGAGCCTGACCAGCATCCGTACGGCTTCGTGGTCCAACGGCTCATGGCCGAGCTCTTGAAAAAGCCGTATGATGGTAAGGACGAGCCTGCAGAGCCCACTATGGATCGCCTGTTCCCCAATGTTGATCCGAGCGAAGCCGGTCCTGAGTGGTCTGCAACAGAGCTCGAGTGGTTGAGCACTCTAGTGCTCGAAGCTGGCCCGAGCGAGTCGACCCCTGCTGATCCTTGAACCTTGCTTTTTATATTTTGATATGTAATAGGACCTCTTCCTCGAGCGCTAGGCTCGAGTCTTATTTTTGTTGTAAAACTTTGCTTGAATTAATGAAATTCAGTTTTCTCCATTGTCCATTCTCTTGTTTTTTATCTTTTACTTAAATCCTCGATTTTCTTGTTGAAACTTAGCTCCAACCAAGAGTTAATTTACCTCGCAGGCTTGAGCTTTACGCTCGAGTTCCCGGCTCCTTTGCTGAAGCGTAGCTTTAGCAAAGAGTTGACTTAACTAGTGGGCTCGAGCTTTACGCTCGAGTCCCCAGCTCCTTTGTTGGAGCGTAGCTTCAACAAAGGGTTGTTTTAATTTTGTTGGCTCGAGCTTTACGCTCGAGTTCCCAGCTCCTTTGTTGGAGCGTAGCTTCAACCAAGGGTTGTTTTAATTTTGTGGGCTCGAGCTTTACGCTCGAGTCCCCAGCTCCTTTGTTGGAGCGTAGCTTCAACAAAGGGTTGGTTTAATTTGTGGGCTCGAGCTTTACGCTCGAGTCCCCAGCTCCTTTGTTGGAGCGTAGTTTCAACAAAGGGTTGGTTTAACATATGATCTTTAACAGATGCTGCTCAAACAAGAATTCTTATGATGCATTCAACACAAGCATAGCTGTTACAAATATGGCCCTCCGAAGGGAGTCATATATCCAAATCCTGTAAGGATCGGTTTTAAGGATAATACAATTTTAAATTGTAGGCATTCCACGGTCGAGGCAACTCCTCCGATTCTGAGCCTAAGGTTTCCAGCCTATATGCGTTGTTTTTGGCGATTCGTGCAACACGGTACGATCCATCCCATTTCTCCTCGAGCTTCTTGACCTTTCTAGACATCTCAACCTTTTTCAGGACTAGATCGCCCACTTGAAAGCTTGATGGTCGAACGTTTTTGTTGTAGCTTCGAGCGGCAGCCGCCTTGTGTTGCTGCATTCGGCCTAACGCACGATGGCGCTTCTCCTCAATGAGATCTAGCTCGAGCGCTCGCCCCTCATTGTTTTGGGCTAACTGGAAGTGTGAGACTCGAGCGGTATCGTGCACCAACTCCGCCGGAATTAAGGCTTCCGACCCATAGACTAGAGCAAATGGAGTCTCGCCTGTGGCGGTTCGCGGGGTGGTCCTATAGGCCCATAAAATCTCATCGAGCTCATCTGCCCATGCCTTCCTTTTGGCGTCAAGTCGAGCGCTGAGACTTCGGAGGATGGTGCGATTGGTCACTTCCGCTTGTCCATTTGCTTGTGGGTATCCAACCGAAGCGAAACGCTGATCGATCCCGTGATCCTTGCACCATTCTTTCATGTCATCGGCTCTGAATTGAGGCCCATTGTCGCAAATTAGGATGCGAGGCACTCCGAACCGACATACTATGTTCCTCCATATGAAGTTTTGAATGACCTTAGAGGTCGTCTTCCTAACGGCTATTGCCTCAACCCACTTAGAGAAGTACTCGCAGGCCACGATGCAATATTCAGCTTGTCGCACGGTGGACGTTGGGAGTGGTCCCACGATGTCGATCCCCCATTGATCAAACGGCCATGAAACATCGACCGCTATCATTTCAGCGGCATGCTTGTGGGAATAATTTCCCGTCTTTTGGCACTTGACGCAACGCCTAGAACATCTTTCAGCGTCTCGCTCGAGGGTCGGCCAGAAATAGCCGGCTCGTGTTACTTTCCTGGCTAGAGATCGGCCTCCTGCATAGTTGCCGCAACTTCCTGCATGGATCTCGTAGAGAACCTCTTCAACTTGCGAGGGTCGGAGACACCTCATTGGGGGTCGGCGGTTACCACGTTTGAAAAGTCGACCTTCGAAATCGAGGGTGTATCTTGTGGCTCGATGGCGTAGTCGTCTAGCGGCGTTCCGATCTTGTGGCAGCACCCTGTCCCTTAGATATAGCACGATTTCATCGAGCCAACAAGGCTCCTCTGGGTCGATTGTGATTATGGCTGCCCCGGGCTCGTCAATGGCTCGATGATTGGAGATTTTGAAGGTAATCTCGCGCTCTTCTGTGCCCTTAAGGCCGTTTGCAAGTTTTGACAACACGCCGGCTCTTATGTTTTCTTCACGGGGCACTTGGTTGATCGCGAAGCTGGTGAACCGGGCCGTTAGTTTGCGTACTTCCTCCAAGTACTTGATCATGTTTTCCTCTCGGGCCTCGTAGAGTCCTTGGACTTGGTGTGCAACGAGTTGCGAATCGGTGATAACCGCGATCGACTTGGCCCCGTTCTCGAGCGCGGTTTTCAGTCCTGCGATGAGCGTCTCATACTCCGCTTCATTATTGGTGACTCGAAAGTCTAAACCAATGGCAAAGTCCAGATCTAATCCATCTGGGTTTGTTAAAGAGATCCCTGCGCCCCCGCCTTGGGCGGTCGATGACCCGTCGACCTTCAGGAGCCAATGGATGTTCTTGCTTTTAGGTGTCTTCGCAACGGTCGTTTTCTCGACTAGGAAGTCCGCGAGGACTTGAGCTTGCGTGGCGACCCTGGGTTGGAAAGTGATATCAAATTGCCCAAGCTCAATCGCCCACTTGATCAGTCGACCCGAGTTATCTGGTCTAACCATCACTTGCTTCAGTGGTTGGTCGGTCAGGACCACGATCTCGTGCGCTTGAAAATATGGGCGTAGCTTCCTTGAAGAGACCACTAGGTCCAGTGCAAACTTCTCGATCTCTAGGTATCGAGTTTCCGCTCCGTGAAGGATCTTGCTAACGTAATACACTGGGAGGTGTTTCCGATCCCTGATGGTTACTAGAACCGAGCTTATGGTTTCGTCTGAGACGGCAAGGTAGAGATAGAGTCTCTCTCCTTGTTCGGGTTTGGCGATCAACGGAGCTGATGCCAGGTATTTCTTCATTTCCTCGAAAGCTCGGTCGCACTCCTCCGTCCACTCGAACTTGTTCACATCTCTCAATATCTTGAAGAAGGGCAAGTTACGCTCGGCCGATCGAGAAATGAACCTACTGAGCGCCACGATTCGTCCGACCAACTGCTGGACCCCTCTTATGGTTTCTGGTCGAGGTATGTTAATTATGGCCGAGATTTTCTCTGGGTTGGCCTCGATCCCTCGTTGGCTTACCATGTATCCCAGGAACTTTCCTCCTTTAACCCCGAACACACACTTCAAGGGGTTGAGCTTGAGACGATGCTTCCTTATCAAGGCAAACATCTCGCTTAGGTCATTCTGATGATTTTCTGCCTTCAAACTCTTGACTATCATGTCGTCTACATAAACCTCGACCGTCTTTCCCAACAATGGATCGAATATTAGGTTAACCAGCCTTTGATAGGTGGCTCCTGCATTTTTGAGCCCGAATGGCATTACTTTAAAGCAATATATCCCCTTGACGACGATGAACGCCGTGTGCTTTTGGTCTTGGGGAGCCATCCTAATCTGATAATACCCTTGGAAGGCATCCATCATGCTCATTAGCTCACAGCCAGCGGTCGAGTCGACTAGTTGGTCGATCCGAGACAAAGGGTAAGGTCCTTAGGGCACGCTCGATTAAGGTCGGTGAAATCGTTGCACATCCGCCATTTGCCTCCTGTCTTGGCCACGAGGACCACATTGCAGAGCCAATCGACATATTTCTCTGGAGTGATGTATCCAGCATCGAGCAACTTGTTGACTTCCTCCTCGATGATCGAGTTGCGGACGACGCTCTGGGTCCTTAGCTTCTGCTTTATGGGTTTGAAGGCAGGGTCAATGTTCAGGTAGTGTGAGATCACCCTCGGGTCGACTCCTTCTAAATCTTTGGCCTTCCATGCAAAGACGTCCACATTATCCTGCAGGAAGATGGTGAGGCACTCCAATTGTTTCCCCTCGAGACTCGCCCCGACCCTGGTGGTTTTTTCCCGATCCTGAGGATCGAGTTGGACCAACTGAGTGTCCTCTGCTGCCGATAGTCGGGACTCATCTACCTTCCTTTTCTTTCGAGCTTCATGAGTACTCATTTTGGAGCGCGAGGCTCCATCCCCTTTCGGGTCGGGGATTCTTTGGTCGTCGTCTGCATCATCCATGAAGAGATCACCTGGTCGGAGCATATCTTCTGTGGGGGGTCGAGCCTCGTTAGCAATTGCGTAGCAAGCCCAAGACTCGGCCAAGTCACAGCATACCTCTCCGATCCCGTAGGGAGTCGGGAGTTTGATTTTTTGGTGGTAGGTCGAGATGACGACCTTGAAATCAATGAGGCCGGGTCGTCCTAAAATCATGTTGTAAGGGAAGCTGGGGATATCGACCACAACCCAATTAATTTCCATCGTCGTTCGAGCGGGGTGGGTGCCCATGGAAGTTAACATTTTAATCTGGCCGTTTGGGGCGATGATCGAGCCACCAAAGCCTTTCAGGGTTGTTTTTACTAGCTCATATCTTAATTTACTCAAATGCATTCGCTCAAGAGTCGAGTAAAGAACAATGTTCGAGCTAGCTTCAGTATCAACCAAATATTTACTTACAGCATAGTTTGCGATATCTAAAGTTACCACCATCGGACAACTCGGCGTTACGCCGTCCCGACGGGGATCTAGATGAAAGTCCCTATCGCTAAATGCCACTTCTTTCTGCTTCCATTCTTCTCCAGGCTCGACTTGCAGTATTTCGTAAGGGCCCCGAAGGCGGGTTTGGGCCCGACGAATCCCTCTCTTTCTGGCAGTCTTGGTATCTCCACCTTCGGGTCCCCCCACAATCATATCAATTCGACCGTGGGTTGGCGCGTTCTGGATCGCGCTAGGGGTGGCGGCTTGCTTTCCTTCACGTTGATTTCGCTTTGGTGGGGGCGATCGGGTCCTACATCTCGACCGTAGATCCTCAGTTTCGTTGCAGCGCCGCTCGCGCCCTCGATCCCTATTTCGCTTCAGCCTTTTAACAAACTCGGCCAAGTGCCCCCCTTGGATGAGTCTTTCTATCTCATCCTTCAGTTGGTTGCAATCGTTGGTATCGTGTCCGGGCTGATCGTGGAACTCACAGTATTTAGAGTCATCGACCTTCCGTAGATTAAGCTTCAGCTTCTTGGGGTAGTTGAGAAGCTTCTCCTATATTAGGGGCTTCAGCTTCAAGGATATCCCCTATCGCGTATATTAGGGGCTCGTACTTCTCCCGGTCAGGCCGTCAAGTATTCGAGCTCCCTTCAGACCGAGCGCTGCCATCTTGTCGACTCTTGTTCTTCCCTCGACTTGATGTAGATGGACTTTGATCTCGAGTGCTGAGGGATCGATTGTAGTAGTTACTATGGGCTGGGGCTCGACCTATGCTTCGCAACATGGCTTGGCCGTGGTTTGTCCAATAGCTCCCCTCAATTTCCTCGTAGTCCATCCATTTCGTAGCGCAGTCTTGGATGTCCCTCAGGCTGTTTATGGGAACTCTACCAAGGATATCCTTGGTGAAGTCTCGGCAGTGACAGTTTTTTCCCAAGGCGCTGAGGACAACTGCTAGGTCTGGTGGCGCGACTCGGACCAACTCTGCATTGAATCGAGTAAAGTAATCCCTTAGGGATTCGCTTACTCCTTGGACTATGGAATCCAAGCGGGACACCCCGAGCCTATCTTGGATTAAAGGGGAGAAATGGCCTTCGAGCGCTGTGGAAAGCTCGTCGTAAGATCTTATGGAGGCAGGAGGTTGCCTGAGGAACCAGTCGAGCGCCGCCCCTTTGAAGGTGGTGGCTAGAACCTTCGCCCATGTGTGTGGGGTATGGGGGAACAAGTTCATCGACAGCTCGAAGCTGGTTATGTGGTCACCCAGGTCGGTTTTCCCATCGTAGATAGGAAGGTCCCGGGGAATGGCGGTCGACCCCGGGTCCTCGCTGAGGATTTCCTCCGTGAATGGCGACAGCCTTTGTCGCCGGCTTCGAGCGATACGCTCAGGTTCCCATTGCTCATTACGAGCCACGTTGGGTCGAGGGAGGAGCCTGTCTCTCAAGTCCCCAAATGGTGGGATGCCGGTATATTTATTCGTTAACCTCTCCCTGACTGGAAGTCGAGGGGGAGGGGGACGTCTAGCGTCTCGTACGGGCGGACATGATGTGGTTGTGCGGGTCGGATGGGCTGTGAATATGCCCTGCGACGGTCGGGAGGCGGGGGGACGTAGTCCCTTTCGTTGATTTGATCGTCATATTCTTCTCGATCATATTCGTCATCGTAGTAGCCTTCCCCTTCCTCAGGCTCGTTCTCTTGCTCAACGACGCGCGCTTTCCCGGCCTTTGGACCGTGTGGCCATTGTTCTCATCTTCCCCCTCTGGGGGAGGGTCGACGGGATAGCGTGGAGGTCGGGCGGCTTCAGGCCTCCGACCCTCGTTCCCCCTTCCTGTATGAGTTTGAGCTCGAGGGAGCGGCGGGGGTCGAGATAGTCGATATTGTACCGGGGAAGGCTCAGTGACGTTGACTGTGAGAGGAATCATCCTTATGGGCCTCCCAGCTTCAAGGGCCTGCCTAGCCTCCTCATAAACCTGACTGGTATATGCGGCTAAGTCCTGCGCTGATGGCTGAGCCGGGAGTACGACTGCAGGTAGATCCGCACGTGAGACAGCGTCATCCTCCGCCTCGTTGGGAGGGTTTGCCTCCTCAGGACAGTCGATTTCTTCAAGTCGGGCGGCGAAGGCCGCCTGCTCTTCCGCAGCCGCGGCTGCTCGATCGGCCTCGATCTGAGATCGAGTCCTGATCATGCTGTGATTGCTTTTCGTTTTCTTATTCACCATGGCTAACGCTCGATTGCTCAAAGGTCAAAAGTGGTATTCCCACAGACGGCGCCAAACTGATGATGTCAGTTTTTGGTAAGTGATCAGAATCAACCACGTGGCTTCGACGGTCAGTTGAATTTGTAGAGTGGAGTCCGACTTTGACCTGAAAAGCACTAGCACTGGGTTACTTGGCCGGAGGGGATTGTCTCCGGCGTAACCTCTCCACTGAATTAAGTCAGTTTAGAATATGATATTCGCAAAGGGAGGATGAAGGTCAGAGCAATTAATTAGAAGAGCTTACCAACCATAATAAATGATGGGGGTATTTATAGGGTGGCTCCACACGCACTGAGTGCACTGTTTGTGCGTGCATTAATGGGCTCGACCGCGTGGCATTTAATGCCTGTGCCTCGAGTCAGATTCATTCCTTAAAAGGAGGGATTGTCTGGCACTTAATACGGTACAGAGTACGAAAGACAGTCAGAACAGATACGGCGCAATTAATGCAGCTACAGTGGGGTCGACCGTGGGGAGATGGGACAGGTTCGAGCCCTTGGACCTCGACCATCAAGGCACGCTCTTGGGGAGATAGCAAGTCGAGTATCGATTCTCGAGCGCAGTGTGGTCGAGCTAGAGACCTTTAGAGATTCTCCAAAGCCATTATGACGGTCGATCTATCAGGCCGAGCCATGTGGTCGATCGTCGAGCTTGTTCTTGGGCCACGTGTGGGTCGACATCTGACTAGATAGACGTGGGGATTGACTCTTTAAGATCGCGCCACGTGTATTCTCCGGAATATTCCCCATCAACCATCACAAAATCCATGAAAAAAACCCAAATAAAGATGGATATCAAACATATTTTCCTTCATTGGCACGAACCGCTATACAAACTCCAATTTTGGTACACAATAATTCATTCTAAGTATATCAAGAAAACTTAAATATCACGTGACATGATTTCAATACCGTTACTTTATCACGTAAGCAAACTTAAAAACTGCCCGTTCCTTCCTTCTGACGTTTATGTATCAAAGTTGAAGCAAAGGAAGGGCCATTACAGCAGCAAAGATGAAAACAAGCAACAACAACAACCAAGTAGGGAAAGAGCGCTTTCTCTGCTGCTGGTTATTCATCTCTTTTGGGACTTCTACGTTTTGCAAATCCTCTTTAGCTCCTCCGCGTTTCTTTAATGTGGGCCCTGAGTTCTCATTGGGAGTGGACTCTTGTGCTGCTTGATCTTCAGCAGATTGCTCCGCTGCTAGTTGTTCTTCGTATTTCTCTATGTATTCTGGAAATAGTTTTCTAAATGTTGGGCTGTTGTGGAAAAAGAAAAGAAAATAAAGTTAAAAAAAGACAAGTCATTCATCATCCAACAAATGACATAGTAGTAATTGAATTTTTATGTGGAATATTGCAAAATTGGTATTGTAGGAATTGTGTAGCGGACATTTTGGACATTTGAAATAGTAAGTGGCAATTCTACCTTAAACATTTTGTGGAAAATCAGGTGCAAATTCAAATTAATCTCTCAAAATAAACTCTAGTTTTGCACGTGACGAAGTCGGAAGAGTGTACTGCTAACTAGGCAAAACCAGATTTGAATCAACTTATAATTGAAGAAGTCCATTGTCACATGATTGGTTGTGAGGCATTAATTCGAATGTCTACCAGTTTTTGCATAAAGTGTCTAATCATTGTGTAAAATTGTCACCTGCAATTTCAAGTGTCCAAATTGTCCACATCACAACTCCTACAGTACAGGTTAGCAATTTTCCCAATTTTTATTCCACATAATTTATGTTGAATGATGCAAATCATTCTTTATCATCACAAACCAAATGAACAGTAAAGAAGGAGAAAATCATCCTATATAGACCTACGGACGAAAGAAGAAAAAAGGGGCATTCAGTTGGTAGAACTTACTTTTTACAATTAAAAGCCAAAGAGGCTTTTGCAAGCCTGTGTTTCTCTTCATCTGTAGTTGAGACACTGCCGGTGGTAGGACTATTGTCCATCTAAAACACAATAGACCAGATGGATCAGAACAATAATCTATTTCTCAAATTAACTTTTGGACAAGCAAAACTGTTTAATATCTTGAATTCTGAATATAGGGCATTGCTATGACAAATGGAAAGGCTAAATTAAAACCAATTCTAACTCACCATGAATGAAAGGAGCCCAGTGAGTATGCTGCATGAAAATGGGAATAAGCAAAGAAAATTAAAATTAGTCCAAAAAGTGTAAAGGGAAATATTCCTAATGACCCCTTACCTTGAGACGGACCACATGGGATTCCAACTTTCCGGATGAACTGGAAATGAAATAACATGAGTAGTGTCCAAGAAAATTATTGAAAACTATGAAAGAAATAGATATGTCAATGCAAAAGCCAACTACTTACAATCACTCATGGACAGGCATATCTTCTTTTGTGTCATAAAGCGTCCATTTGGAGTAGTCATACTACAAAGAAGGAACACAATATTTTACATAAAGAATTCAGTTTATACATTGTAAAGCAGTAACCATAAAACCCGTGACAGCTTTATAAACCCTGTTTTGATCAGATGCAAAAGTACCTGATTCCTGGAGGTTTAAATGGGTATTCTGGTGGAAACTTTATCTTTCCATAGTAATATCCACCTTCATAATCAACAAACAGAAAGAAAAATGAGACGACAATCATCATCAGTATGAGATAACAATGGCCAACTTGAATATGTTCAAGGTGAGGAAATAGAAGATCAGTCAACCTGCAAAAGGTGTTTCATGGCTTCCCTCCAACACATAATCTGACCGAAGGTTAGCAAAAGTTCATTAGTTAAAATCCTTAACAAGCAAAAATATACATATATCAAAAGGCAATGAGCAACTTACGCCACTCGAGGATGTCGTTTGGCAAAGGACGTGCCACCACATTGGAAACAGGTTCCTAATTATGAGCAAAGCAAACTATCAGCAATTACATATAGCCATAGAGGGTGTTTGCCAACTCTGAAAAAAAAGCACTTTACTTTTTTCATCACTTTGGGAATGTTTGGAAAACCAACTTATGCTTATTTTAAGCATAAATAAGCTAAAAGCACCCAAGGACCAACTTTAAGCTTCAGCTTCTAAGTTCTTTTTAAAAGTAAATGCCAGTCTGTTTTAGTCTTATAAAAGAGCTCCTCAACTTTTTTTCCCAAACACTGAAAAAAAAAAAAAACAAATTTTAACTTTCCTTTTTTTTCCCAAACACTTCTCACTTTTACTACTCAAACTTTTTACAAAACTTTCACTTCTCTAGAAGCAGTAAGAATTTGCAAACACACACATAAAGCCAGATGGTATGCCTGAACAACATCCCATGTCAGGAATAGTAATAAACAAGCTGGCATTCTTTGGATGCCACAGTAGTTTAAGGACTTCAATTTCATAATTGAGCGCTAAACCATAGACAAAATTCTCATTACCCTTGGAAAGTTTCAGGAATTAGTTAGTTCTTTAACTACCAAGTACCAACCAATAATTTGAAACCAAAGGATATCCTATTAAGACAACTTACTTTGCAGAGTGATCTATATTCCTTCTGGAGACGCTTTACACACGCTTTTTCCGCCATTTCTACGTGTTAAACAGACAATACGATTAATTGCAGCTGATAAATTTCCTATCCAATTCTAACAGGACGCTTCCTGCAAAAAGAATGTTCTCATTTAGTGCCCAGATAAATAATAACACACTCCCATTTCTTAATAAGAGATACAACACTGAGAATTTTGGGACTTTGCCTAACAAGTGTGTTTTTTATTATGGACATACCACTGGATGATGGTAGCATAAACAAGACGTCTTAGGGCAAATGTAGAAATAAACTAGGCACGTAGAGACTGTCACGCAAATTCACTAGTGCATTGGAGCATTTCTTTGCCTATACCCACACCACGCCCTAAGCTACTTTTCAGTTGTTTTTCAATCCAACTTGCTCTCATTCGTGATAGAGTGATCACTTAGGTCTAAGTTGGTTAAGCACACACTAGGCCACCTTCCTACTTGCCAGTACTTAACAATAAGAGCATCATGTATTTCATTATGCCACTACCTCATACACTATTGATATTTCTTGAGAACCATGAAACCCTAATGCCTCTACCATTACTAGGTGAATTCACTTTCTAATAACTGAAAATCTAAAAAGCACATACTTCACCCCCACCCAGGACATATTTCCCCAACACCTATTATTGCCACATAATTCTCATTGCAACCGAGAAATCGATATTGTTTAGAATAGCATTACAAACGAATAAGCCAAAAAGAAACCAAAAGACAATGACTTCATAGCTTTTCTACTCCCAACTTAAAAAGACTTTCGGCAATTTGAAACTACAAAATATTAACAACACTACAACATCTAATTGAGAAAAAGGTAATCTCGCAATTTAATTTAACCGCATCAGAGCACGCGCAAAATCAAATTACCAACCAAACCAACAAACTATCCAAATCAACACATTCTCAAAAACCCTAACCAAAACTAAAATCAATCGGAAAACTAACAAAGAAACGAACAAATATACAAACTTAAATACCTCGTATATACGTACCAGAGATCGAGAACGTCAAATCAAGCGGATATTTGAGTTGAAATTGACAAATAAACCTCAATTCCAAGCAATATTCATCGTGGAGAGTATCATGAGTACAAATAATTTTACGGAAATTTAATGATTCAACAAATTGGGAGGCGTTGAATTTGGGGGTAGCAGAAGAAAATTTTTGGGGTTAAATTGTAAATTAATTTATCAGGTTCCGACTGCTGATAGAACACCATTACGCGTGGGCTTTTACTTAAAAGACTATATTGTCCCTTGAGATGTCGAAGAAGGTGGGATATGAGTGAGGATAGAAATGGGATTTCAGGCTAACCTTTATTAAGATCGCTTTAAGTAGTTTCTCGTTGGCTAAAAATTTATGTCCATAACCCTTAAGTTTCAGCATATTGTGTTATGGGACGCTCTAAACTTTGTTTTCAACTTAATTGCCCTCTATTTGTTTATGAAGTTCTTTTTTACAAAGACAACTAAAAGAACATTAATAAATTCGTTTTTGTATTTTTTTTACGTGACGTTTACTTAGGATTCAAAATTTTGGTATAGTTATCAAGTTCTAAGGGACCAATTCTAGTTAATAAATGGTTGGTTTGCAATTTTGCATATAGTTTTGTTTTATACTGCTATAAGATTAGTCAACAAACGTGAGCATCTCATGATGACCAAATGAAAGTAGTTCCCTGTTTGTTTACATTTTTATATATATTTGAAGAATCAATTGCGACCAATCTCAATGCTATTTATTACATTACATTGGTCAAAATGTCTAATAATTGTGTTGTACCATTAATTCATACTACAAAATTCACCTCATTTGGAATAATGGATTCCATGGACTCTATACACTCATCTTTGACAATCTCAGCTATATTGTGTATGTTTTCCCATAAAAAAGCAAGCAAAACAAATATTAACAACTCTGAAAAACATAGACAGATATAACAATACAAATACGAGATAATATAAATATATTTCATAATAAACGATGATATAAATATAAGATAATGCAAATATGTTTGATATTTACTATTAAGCAGCGTCCGATACGATATTATACCATGCGATAATTTAAAAAAGTGTGAGAATACAACAGTAATAGAATTAAGTGAGAATTTCATATAATGCCGCTATAATATGCCTAGAAATTTGTATTTTATTATATCTTTTGATGTGGGTACATTTACATAAAGACGTATGAGAGAGATCTCTTACATGGGAATTTGAAAAAAAAAAAAATGAAAGGTGTAGAAACACGTCGTTGCATCTAAAGAGGAAAGTAGAAACACGTCGTTGATGACATTTATATAACTTTAAATTTAATTATCAGCAGCATCAGCACATTATATAAAGACAAAACCAGGACAACTAGTAAAGATCCACCTTTTTTAAATTACTTCAATCGGATCAGAACAAATACCAATCCCTAGTTTTTCTTCAAATCCCTGCCTGACACACACGCAGTAATTAATAAAGAACAAAACATCAACTTCCTCAAGATTTAAACTATAATCATGTGCCCAGTCACATGACCTCACTGAAACTGTTAAAAGAACTAATCTGGAAAATCAGACTCAGTAACGTTAGTGACACAGTCAAAGAAACATCACATGATGGATCCAACTTGCATTCAGATTCCAACAAGATCTTGCAAAGAAAAAACAGATACACACATGTATATATATATATGGAAAAATTGCATTTCTGATCCCGTCAATGTATTCTGATTTCAACTTTGGTCCTGTAAGTTTTCACTTAACAGATTCAGTCCACTAATTTGTCAATTTTTAACATGTTTTTTCCTCTATTTTATCAATTTTGGTCCACTGATTTTAACATATTTGGTCCTTGAACGGATGGATGCTTGGACAAAAATTGACTAACCGAGACTCTACAGATCCACTTACTTAATTCTATTAACTTTGGACCAAATGTGTAAAATCAGACTAAAAATATTAAAAATTGTAAATTGTTGGACTAAGTGAATGCTTATATAGAAAGAAATTGGAAATGGGTTATAGTTACTGGACCAAGAATGCAATTTTTGCCTCTCTCTCTCTGTATATATATATGTATCATCATCAAACGAGCTTAAATCATAAATCACCTTCAAATCTCATCCAAAAAGCATATAACAACTCAGATAAACTCTACCATACCATAATAGTCCATCATCAGTTATGAAGTACCACTTCAGTAAAGTAGCTTCTTTACTTCTTGCATTGGTTGTGCTAATTTTGAATTCCCACTTGCAATTAGTACAATCGAGGCAGATGCTTCTAGCAAAAACACGAGCATCAACCTCAGCCATTGGATCGTCTTCACAATCTTTAAGTGGTTTGCGAGTACAAGAGAAGAATCCATACAAGAAAGAGAAGTCAAGCTTTAGAAAAATACCTCCAAGCAGATCAAATCCTACACAGAACAAGTAAACTTCTAGCTTCCCAGAAAAGTTGAAGCTTTTTTCCTCCATAAGAAGTTTCTCTCAGATTATATCATGTTCTTGTAGGTCCAAGCCTCCATAGGATGACTGCAGAAGAATCGGTTGGGAATCGAGAGACCTGCTAAGCAATTTTTCTGCAATGGATTAGAGTTAAGATTTCTTTTATTTTATTTTTTTAGGACAAGATCACATTGTTGTAACTTAGAATGTACCAAAATTTTGCTATAGTCGCATTTTTCCGTCCAATGTAATTCCAAGCTTAGACATGTGAATACAAGAGATTCTATCATTACAGCAAACATATCATCCCGTCTCTGATACCATCAAGAAAAATAATAGTACGAAATGCAAAACTAAGAAAAATAAAATTACTGTGATTCTGACAAGTCATCTCCATCGTTAGCCTTATTCAGTTTTATGCCTCTTGCTTTTGCTCTTTGAGAAATTATCATTATCAAACCTTCTGCCTTGTGGGACCTGCTTATTTCCTGATTTCTTTCGTTTATTTGAACCTTGATGAGCCAAAAAAGGAGAACTGGAATTTTGAGAAAAGCCAGAAGAAAGACGAGTGTCTATTTCTTGTCTCATGCCCTTCAAATTTTCTGTCTGTGATTTTTGATAGCCATCTGAAAGAAAGTTTTCACTCCGAGATGATTTGGTGTCCTTTGGTCCAAAAGCTGAATAGAATTCTTCATAAGCTGATTCTTTTGAGTTTTGCCTTGATCTCCATTGATCTGGTCGTCTTTCAAATCTATTTTTACAAGAAACAAAACAGGCAAAGATTAGCTACTACCTACAAAGTTTCAACTCAGAAGCACTATGGTAGTGTTTACAAACTCTAAAAGGAAGCACTTTTGTGCCTTTTGATTTTCTCCAGCACTTTGGGAGTGTTTGCAAAACCAACTTATGCTTATTTTAAGCATAAATAAGCTAGAATCTAGATGCACCTAAGGACAAACTTTTAGCTTCTAGCTTCTGGGTTGTTTTCGTAAATATGTGGAAACTTGTATAGAGTAACAAACGTGCTTCACAACTTTTTCTTACTATTTTTTCAAAACCCTCCTCACTCTCACCACGCCAAAAGTAAAAGCTCTTGCAAACACCCACATGTCAGTGAAGTGTTTTTTTTTTAATAACTTTTTTCCTTTTGGGGGGGTAAATGTAATTGAAGAAAGTAACTGTTATGCTTACCCCTCCACATCAAGTTTCTTCAATAGATAAGGACCTTGTTGAGTCTTGGAAAGGTCAGTTTGGAAAGGTAAAAGTTCTAACACAATTGTCTCTCTGAGGGACAAATTGCTGTTGTTGAAGCACTTTTCAACAGTAAATGAACCAGAAGATGACACCGAAAGCTCTCCAAAATGTCCTCTAAGCCTTCAAATTTGATCAAACAGTCATCACTATTATTAAGTGTAAAACAGTACATGATTAAACATGATATGTTTACTGAAAGATACAAAAACAAGGCAATTTCTCGTCATACTTGATGATTAACTTGCGTTTGTGCTTAGCTGAAACATTTGAAGTGAGAAAAGCCTCGATTAGACGGGCACCAGCTGGATCCTTTGTCGCTTGAAGAACTTGATTATCCTCTAGAGATGTGATGCTGGTAATAAATGTTTGTATGAATTCCTATAATAATACAGAAAACAGCCCTTAGAAATCATAGATGAGAGATTTATGAAGTTCAAAACAAGTTTAACATAGTTTAGTGAACGAAAGGGACATACATTTGGAAATCTGAAAATCGACTGCAGAATTAGAGAGCCAAGAACATGCATTTTAGCACCATTTGGCCAATTCCAGTTGGCTTTATCATTAGTGTAAAAATAATTGTCAAGAAATAATATATGTTGAACAATGCATGCAGAAGAGTCATCCGCCAAACAGACAGCATCGGCAAGAGCTTGACAACACTGCCAAAAGAACAAGGGAACCGAGTCAATATATTAAGGATAAACAACAGGGCAATTTACATTTACTACCCCTGAGGTTTGAGCTAATTAATTACAATAGGAAGCCTTAAAATGCAAATAATCAGCCTATTTAAGGGAGCTTTTTGCATTGAAGTGAATTGTTAGGGACTTTTTAGTAATTTCAGAAAACAGAGGGACTAAATTATAATCAAGGCAAATCTCAGGGGTAGTAGATGTAATTCGCCCTAAACAATAAGAACAAAGCTGACCTAGTTCACAACCCAGTTAACTGTATGTATAAATTTTAAGGGGTAATTACATCCAGTACCCAAAATTAGATGGGGTGATTACAAGTCGTACCCAATTTTTAGATATAATTACACTTACCACCCTCCTGGAAAAGATAAATTATACATAACCCCCATCCCATCAGGCTTCAGTTGAATTTTTTATGACGTCAGCAACTTTTACTTTAAAGACCCAAAAACACACTCCCTGACTCTAGTCAACATTCATATTAACAGGTTGCCCTTAGAAATTTATTTGATTTAATAGTATGTTGTTTGTATTTTATATATGTAATTTGGAGTTAGTGTAATTTTTCAGTTTTTTTTAACGGAATTGGGGGTTATGTGTACAGTGTATATGTTTCCCAGGAAGGTTGTAAGTGTAATTATATCTAAAATTGGGGTAAAACTTGTAATTACCCCATCTGATTTGGGGGCTAGATGTAATTAATCCTAAATTTTAATATACCTTAAAAAGGACTATGCGAGAGACAAAATAATTTATTGAAAAAAAAAAAGAAATACCTCTCGCCCATGGATCTGAAGCCTTTGACTTGCAGCAATAAGAGCTGCAACAACTCCAGCCTTCCCCAGTTCGAAAAGATTCCTAAATCTGGATCCCAATTCTTCGAAAATCAACTTTATCTGGATTCAAAACATTTGGAACTAGTTACTAGATAATACAATCGAGACGATGGAAGTTACAGATCCACACATTAATTACAGTTACTTATTACAAGCATGCAAAAAGTAGTCAAAATCATTAAGCAATGTTCGACATACATGATCTTGAGTTCTTGCATGAGACACCAATGCTTGCACAACGAAGTTTCCCGAGGGACTTGATGACATCCTAAACAACGAACCCTTGAAAACTTTGTTCAGTATTTGATTATACAAAGAATCTGGAGCCACTGCCAGGATGACCTGCAATAAGGGATATGAATATCAAAACACACAATCTGGATAATTTTGTGAAGATAAAGATCTAACGTATTGAATGTATGCACATAGTTCACCAAGGCATTATGTTTATTAATAAAGTGTTAAACATAGCAAAAGTTCTGGGAGGTGCTCATAATTACTACATAATTATATGATTACATAGTTGTAACCTGCAATATGTTAAATTTTGCTCCAATGCAGTATAACACTTAGTAAAGCCAATAGTCATTGACAATCAGTACTAACAAACTTAGAATTTTATAATTATCCAAAATCTCATATCACCGATTGGATATTGAATGCATGATCATAAATGTATATAAAACGCAGAAACAGATAACTTTCTTTAGTTATCACCTCCATTAAATGACTGTAAGCATTTTCTTCCACTAAACGTAGAATTCTCTTTGCTGCTTTCACTTCTATAAAGTCTCCTTCTAAAGTATTGTCTGTATAGCATCCAAGGAGAACAGGAATAAAACGGGACAACTCTTCCTCCTGCCCAGCTAATAATTTCAAAGCAGTCTGCCATTAAGAAGATAAGCCTATTAAAATTTTGAAACCATTATATATGTCCAAACTGAAACAATAAAGAGTTAAACAGATAGAAAAGCATGCCTGCAAAACCAAACTACTGCACTGATTTAGCTGTAAGGTTGCTATGTCTACTTTCGAAGGGTTGAACATCTCTGATATGAGAAGTTTTAGTTGATCAGGAAATGGCTGGTTCTGCTGTGATTCATGACCGTCTGACTGAGATGATCTCAAATTTAAACGTTCTGCCAGCGCAGCTGATGGCTTTATGTTGTGAAACTCTGTTGAATCAACTGAAACTCCTTTACAGAGACAAAGAAGTCTTCGCAGGACATGAGATCCGTAACAGTTGCACATTATATCTACAGGATTGGCCACAACCGCCTGAAAAAAGAATTATATAATTAACATTTCAAATTAAAAATTTAAAGTTTAAGCAGAACCATGTCAATCACAAAAAGTATTCAGAAATTTTAGAGGTACACTAGGAGACTCATTGTCTATGACAGGAAATAAGATATATAATTATGTTTCTAAATTAAATGAAATTTCCAAGAAAACAATGTCAATCACAAATAAACATTTAGAAGATTTCATATGGGTGTTGAGATTAGCTTAAGAAACAAATTACATTTTGCCCAATCCATAATAGATATTGATTAGGTAAACTCACTTAAAAGTTCTAAGTATGGCAACCAATGTGGTCTTGATGCTTAAGAAAAGAGCACAGATAATACAAAACACATCTCATATTCAGAAAGGAAATTATCATTTACAGTCAGTGGCTACAAATTACTTATCAAAACAATAGAACTACGAATGAAAAGGAGAGTATCACCAAGAGACATTCTTGCAACACTTTTTTGCAAATTTATCAGTATATCGCCAACGAGAGTAATATAAATAACATTAGGACTGATTAGCAAATACCCGGCACAATGAAGATAGTGTTTCTTCGATGAGAGAGTGATTCTCCTCATTCTCAAGGTGAAAGGCCAAAGCCTTGAGGGCCGTTTCAGCTACATGAGAACCGGATCTATCCATAGCAATATGGGAAAAATTCTTTCCACAGTTCCTCAGAAAAGCACAAAGATGATCCACAGAGCAGCCTTCAAGGAGAGTTTGCATAGTATGGCTAAGTATATAATCAGTTGCAAGTTCCACTTCTTTCCCTCTTGCTTCTTCCAATGCATTACCACAAATAACGGATCTCTCCTCCAAGTCCACCTCAGTTCCTTCTATTACATTTGCAATCTCCGAAAAGTATTTAGTTGTCTCAGGATCAACCTGCTGTCTGCAATTAAAAAAAAAAATATCAAGAACGTAATTATATGGGCCACATACACAATGATGAGAAAATACAGAAATATATTCCAAATCAAGAAACACGCACTGACACACACAAACCTGACAAATGATGCCTGTGATGCTGAAGTGGAGTTGTCCTTAGAGAACTTTCGAGCTTTTCCACTTGCACCGGGTGCACCCCCTGATTGATTTTCAGTGGAAGCATCTCCATGAAATCCAGCATTCTTCTTACTTCCCTTCCTGCCCATTTTTCTAGTTTTCCCAGCCCTACTATAGGAAGATTTACCTTCATCATCCATGATACCATCCTGAGATAAATTATGGGATTTATGTTTTCTAGATGGCAATGCTTTCAAACCAATAGAAACCATGCCAATATCCGTGAAAAGATTTTCCTACACATGTAAAGCTCCCGTTAGCCAAATTCAACTCCCCAAACACTAAGTCACTACTCTTCTATAAACTAAGCAACCAAAATCATGATTTCACAAAATCAGCATAACACCATAAAATCAGCTCAAAAATACTCCAGCATCGCAATTTTATCAAGCATACTAACAAATTTAAACTCGATATCAAATTAATAACAATAAGAATTCAATTCCATAATCGTTTCAGCTCAAAATCATTCACCAAAGGCAAGCAGCAGCTAATATCCAGCTCAGGAACACAAGAACGAATAGCAAAAATGAGTGTTTCCAGTAAACTGCTACAAACAGAAATATAGAAATCACAAACCTAGAAGCTGAAACTGAAAATTTGTAGAGTCGCAGGTAATACTTAGTGTTAGGGGTGGGCATCGGGTCGGGTTTTCGGGTATCGGGTTTTTCGGGTCGGGTACCCGAAAATTTCGGGTAGCAATTTTGCTACCCGACCCCGACCCGATGTAATTTCGGGTACCCGAAATTATCGGGTCCGGTATCGGGTACCTCCTTTTTTTTTTTTTTTTTTTTTAAAAAAAAAATATAGATTTATTTGTTTAAAGGATATGCTGTAATTGGTCCAGAAAAATTGCAATTTAGGCCCTCAAATTGCAAAATTATAGTGGGTAATTAAAGTTATTGTTGCTATTTCACAAATTCTATTTTTAGCAATTAACATATATAGCTATCTATCTTATCTATATGTTCAATTTATTAGTTATGTAATTTCCATTTATTTTTTGTTTATGCTAGTCTTCAATCTGCATCAGCCTCCAGAAGTAAATATATTACAAAAATACAGAAAAGCTCCTCAACATGTTGGTGATTGAGCAACAGTAATTGCCAAATTGTTATAATTTTATTTTTTTATAGAAATACTAATACTTGTTGCATTCCGAAAAATACCAACATATCACTACACAAATGCACATCATCATACCAACATTCAAAAGCCAGTACAGCAAGCAGGTAATATCAGAGTTCAGGACAAAAGAAAACGAAGCCCAAAGACAGACACACCAACATCCAAAAGCAGTAATATAAAAAATAATTAAAAATCACTTTTAACTCTCATACTGCTCTTCTTGAACACCATCCCCATTATAATCTTCTTCCTCATCAATAACAATTTGTCATAATTTCTCCATGAAAACATACAAACTAGCTGGTACAAACTACAAACTACAATCATCACTTGCAGCCACACAACCAAAATAATTGGAATTAGATGTCAATAATTATCAAAATTCCTAATTACAGATATCAAGAATACTCAAAATTTCAAAAGTTTACAAATGCCCATCTTCAGAGAAACGCATAACATTATGCAATTCATCATTTGCAGCCACACAACAAAAATAATAGGGAATTTCACTCCATCAATTAAGAAAATACATCAAAAATAAAATATCGAGCAATCATTGAATGTGATCAAGCAATCAATGAGTATAAACAATGAAGAACATTATCAGTATTCTTCCTAAACATAAATTGAAATTCATATTTATTTGGAGGGATAGATTTGAAGTTTACAATTTTACAAAAATCTGGTGGATCCATATAACATAACAAGTCATAAAAAAATAAGTGACTTGTAAGAAACCACTTGGCACACCACAAAAATCTAAATCTATTAATTATCATTATAATAATAAACCCACCCATCAATCATTGAAAGTTGAAACAATTCCATCTCACTGGGTATCATCCAAACTAATAAGGACAAAGACCAACCGTTTATCACTGTCAAGTTGTTTTAAATTCAAATAGAAAACTTGCACGAAATTCATTTCACATAAATTACCGTTATGCTCACAAACCTTTTCTTGTGTAAAGGAGAATGTCAAAAGAGTAAACACAACACAGAAATCTTAGCAATTGGGGCTCTGGACATGATAAATGAATGTTGGTATATTTCTCCCCATAACAGAATGAGAATGTGAATATTCTATTCTGTATCATATTTCATCTTCCTCAAAAGGATCCCGTTCTGGAAAGTCGCCAACCTGGAAAAAATGTGAAATAAGAGAACAATCAACGGCTTCAATGTTTAACACCTAATTCTTTCAAGCATGGATAAGGCGCAAACGGCAATTTGCATAGTAATGTTCACAAGATAATAGCCGTTCTACATTCTCTATGCAACTTTGGCAGCTTAAAGTTCCACTTATGTTTAAGTAACATCTTCTTCAAAATTTGTGTTTAACCCAGACGCTTCATCTTTACAGAGTATCAGAATGTAAAAATTTGGGTACTAAGAGATGTTAGATGTCCAGCACAAACCTTTACTTTATCTGGTCTGACAATTCCACCACAAAGCGGAGGGCACTGAAAATATCGCTTTCCTTTTACCCTGCAAAAATCATATGAAGCATGACCAACATGAAAAAGTCAACCTCAAAGTTTTGCATCTCCATATCCTACACCAAAGTTCAGTGAATATGGTGGTAACTATTTTGGGTATGTCATTCACACTATCTGAAGTTGTCAAATGAATTTAATTTTTTCATATTTCATAACCTCTAAATTTTAAGGATGGGTTAAACAATTAAACGCGTAACATGAACAATGAATACTTCGAATGCTAGAATGCTCATAACATTTGTACATTTCAAAAGACAATCAAAGTTAAAAGCATAATGGGCCAGCTACGAAAACCCCCTTGAGATTTACACCATTTACGAAAAACACCCTGAAACCTTGTAACCTTTCACTTACCCCCTGAGGGGGGTACTTGCAAGATTTTCAGGGGTATTATGCATACATTTTTATGTTTCAAGGGGGGTATTTGTAATGTTTCAAGGTTTCAGGGTGTTTTCAGAAAAAAGATCTAACCTTAGATGTTCTTTTGTAATTGCCATAAAACAAACAACCAGGGAAAAACATGCCATTATGCCAAGATTAATATTTTTCATTCTGTTTTAATTTGAACTTTTGAGAAATATTACCACATCAAGTTTTTAAGCTGCCATACTATTAGAACTACATTAGCATTAGTGATCTTTAGTTACAACACAATGTAGGAAATTTCATCAAGTTAAGAATCACATACATGCCATCGTGTTTTCCAAGAGGTTCATCATACTGAATCCCAACCCAAAAACCAGGAGCAAGAGTTTCTGCCTGGCCTACAAATTTGATAATTCCTCTTTTCTCCCCTGGTTCAACTTGACATCTATCTCCAACCTTTCGTCAGCAAAATATTAGAGTGGATGGCAAAAATAAATGAAGTTAGAAAATCAATCAGAAGAAATGAGCAACAGATGTGTAATTTCTCTTTGAAGTTCTAAATGCAAATTTTGAGGTAACAATCTTTACAAAAACAAAACAAGGCGAAAGAGTTTTGAGTAAAATAACCTTTATCTTCGCACAAAGATCCTCCATATAGTTGTCTGGAATCTGTTTGTAGGAGGTGAAAAGATAATTCTTAACCAACAACAAGACATGACAGAAAAGGAGTCTAAGAAAGATTCAGCAGATTATAGCAGGTTGGGTAAAAAGTGAAAATACGTACTTTAGATTCTGGATTTGACTGTTGATGTCCCAGTTTTTCCTTAAACTTTCTGAAAGTACCTGACATGATAGCCCAATTATTATGATCGTGACTTCAGCAGGACGTAAGATATCATAATAAAAAACGCTGGCTTAAAGAATATTCTTGTAAGCAAAATAAAAGCAAGAAAACAAGTATAGATCAACTGAATAAATTGAGCAGGTGGACATATATTCAAATTACAGGATAAGCAGTGTAATTTGACCTACTCCATAGCGTACAAAACAAATCAAATCACTATGCTTTCTAGTTCTATGACTTCCTGATAAGGTGAAATGCAAGAACAATGTCATATGAAAGTTCAATCTGAAGCTACGAATGTCATTTATCTTTACTACAACAGTAAGTCAAAAAGAAATACAGGAGCAACCTAGGAGGATAGGACTCAATGCTGCATGAACTTAGCCAGTCAAAATATAAAATAAAATTCTTTTACAGACCGAAAAAATTAAGACATACCATCACGTTTCTCATATGCTTCATCAGAGATTTTGTATTTCTCCACAAGGGATGTATCATCCAGCCAACCACCAGATGTTACTGATGATGGATCAAGATCAATCATGTGCACTCGAAAACTAACAAAAGGAAATAGATAGACTTAAAAGACGGGAAGTTTGGAACAAAAACCATATAATGCACATATGTCTATACGCCAAGTGGACGGAAAGTTGACAAATTATAAATGTAGTTTAAGGACAAGGAGTGTGAGTATGAGAAAAGACAAAAGCTGGTGCTGTTTGTAGCATACTTGTTACCTTAGAAATTGATAATCTTTTAAGCAGTTAAAAAGTTGGCATCTGTGTCCTATGATATTAGGCATAGATCAGCGGTATATAATGGCGAATTCTTGAATGCAATTGTGCCTTTCACAATGAAACCCAAGACTCCGAGCAAGTGTTTTCACTTACACATGGTGCACATTTTTTATTTCCATTTTCCTCATTTTAACATAAAAAGGATGTGAATTCCTGTCGCATCAGTTTAATGTTTCAAGAGTAATTGCGGAAACTTTTTGTAAAGCTTTTTTAAATGGCTATCAAAACTCAAAAGTTTTGTCATATAACTCAAAAGTATAGCCATATGTTGTAAATCATTTACTAAGACTGATGGCTATAGGACTGTAAGAGAGGTTGCCAATTAGAATTAGATACAAGCTGCCAAAATGGTAAATATTAATGTATTCACTAGAAATATTAGTTAAAATTTACATAAGCTTGTTAAAAAAGTTGAAATAACCAGTATTTCGAAATATTATACTTCATGACATAAGAAAAACGCTAAAATTGAAAAAAGCTAACCCATCTTGCGGAGAATACAGGCCAAGGGGTTTCGAGTTATCAGCTAAATCAGAAACTTTAGCACCGGTATCATCATAAAGCTCCAGGGACATTGAGTGAACGGAAGTACCACACTTTCTCCATAATTTCTCTTTCACAGCTTCTACAGTCATCTGGAAACAAAAATGTTACTATTATTTCGACCCCAAGCATCACAGCCAGATTGGAGAGTGCAATACGAAATAACTTTTTTCGATCAATTAAAAATAACCAGAGATACTCTCCTTTTGAAACATGCAGAATTTCTATTTCTCCTCACAGCCAATTCATGAATAATGCATCCAATAAAGACAAATTTGTTGAGAGCCAGTTGAAAGGCTTTTGGTGCACTTTTGAAGGTTTCTATGACTAGGTAAGAATAGTTGCAAGATTACCAGAAGGACATAATTTTATGCATTACATTGACATGGTTCTTGGTTGAGAAGATTTGAAATAAAATATCCAAGTAGGCTTCGGCCAAACTCAAAAAGAATATGTAAAGCTTTGTGGAGGTCAATTGTCTAAATAACAAATCATAAAACATGCACACATTTATGTCCGATATTAACACCTGTAGTATTGAGTCTCTGGTCCTAGATACGACAACTTTAATATAAATTGGGTCCACAGTTGTTGTTTGGTCTTTGTATCTGACTCAGGCAACATGAAGTACAGTCCAACAGAAAAAGTTACTTTAAAGAGAAAAGGAATCCCCTATTTAAAATTTTAGCAGTAGACAAGTCTGATTTCATAAATTGGTGAATACTGGAAGTCGAAACAGAAATATGTAAGGGAAGAAAAATGAAAATCATGAATCAGTCGAAGTAAAATGAGTGGAAAAATACACGTACCTGCAGAGAGAACCGGACATCAGCTGAAAAACTCTTGATGTTAGAGTGAGTCACCCGAAAAAGAACTGATTCATCCCCTTGAATCTGTAACTTATTAGCCATTTTCTTCTTTTTTTTTTTTTGCTTACCAAATGGCCTGTTCAATCTGCAAAAGAAACAAGTATTAAGTATTAACCCATAATCTCAAGAATTAATAACTATACACAAGCGTATGTTAATGTGAAAACTCCACAACTGATCAAGAACATACTGGTAATTATTTCCTAATTCCTGCTGGACCTAAATAGTTAAGTGCAGTTTTATTTCATGACAAACGAATCAA
Source organism: Verbena officinalis (assembly GCA_958496215.1). Taxonomy (NCBI): domain Eukaryota; kingdom Viridiplantae; phylum Streptophyta; class Magnoliopsida; order Lamiales; family Verbenaceae; genus Verbena; species Verbena officinalis. The sequence goes on from OY292391.1 coordinate 529,394, forward strand.
ATTATAAAAAACTGTCCACAACCAAAGAGCCAATGTCAACTACATTTCAGAAATTTATGCAGCAGCAGAAGAAATAAACAGAAGCGATTCAAGAAAACTAGACAGTAGCCTGTGAAGGTACCACATTTTTCTACAAAAGATTCCCATTAATGATTAACCGTCAATTAATATTTACATACATAGAACTGAACTAATCCACTAGAAAACTGCCCAAAACCACTCAGTGGGTGATTTACTCACTGTGTCCACTCTACTAATGACAAAGTCCGTTCAATTTGCAAATTGCAAAAGGAGGTAAAAGAGTACCTGGGAATTTTGCCGGTGGAGAGATGAATAAATCTCTTCGTTGTGGGAAAAATGAGGGCCAAGTTTAGAGGGAGGAGAAAAGATGAGCTTTTGGAAGAGCCACCAGAGAGTGAACGCCCACCACCCGAAATAAGCTTGAGGAACAGCCACCAGATTGTAAGGAAAACCCACTCACAGGGAAAGATGCATGTATATACTTATGCCTCAGAACTTCAACCCGAACGAAGATTTGAAATGAATTGAATTTCAAAATTTTACGGCAGAGAGAATATGAAGGTAAGGGGAAGAACACAGCGGGCAATGAATTAAATTTCAAAATCTGGGTTGTCTTTTGCGCAAGAAGAAAGAAGAAAATTCTTGTGGGGTTAATTTAGTCTTTCTACGCATTAAAATGAAGGACTATAGTCTCCAGGGCCAAAGTAAACAAGCACCCATATATTAGTTATTTAGCCCAACTTATCAAAGTAAACCCCATATTTTGGACTGATACGCTATTTTTATCAGCCCATTACTAATCATTGTAGCATTGTGGAGAAGTAAACAAAGTTCCTATTAGTTTATTTCCACCGGAAAGTTTACCCTGGATAGTGGATACCCGCAGCAGGTCTGATTGAGGTCCTGTAGAACTTATTACATCTCCAAACCAGTTGTAATCCCAAACCTTGCCAGAGTTCTTACTTACCGCTACATAGAACTTGGTTACTGGTCCATATAATGGCAGTTAACTGCCAAAAATAAGCGAGGGAGGATGTTTAATTCAACCTCGTAGCGACCCACTTTAAACGAAGGAATCCGGGTTTTATTTTTCAATTGATGTCTCTCATTGCCGCAACTTTTTGGACGGGCCAAATTAACGTTTGTTACTGTAGCAGAGAATGACTAATTTTTTCCCCTCTGATTTGTTCTATTTACAAATTATGCCACTCGTTTTGGCTCTCTGATTTTCTTTGCTGAAATTTCCACCCAAAAGAAGATTTTTTTTTTTCGCAACAATTGTGTAAGAAACAAAAAGGGCAGAAATGCAAGGAAACAATGCATAAAAGAAATACAAGACCATTAACATACCAGATGTGTTGTGGATATCCGGCTGTAGGAACTAGAAAGTGGCAATGAATCTAAAACAGAGTTTTTTCGGCTTCCAGCAGGGTTTCGGTGCAAAAAAAAATCGCACCAAATTTCTCTATAAACCCTAATTCATAGTGTTGAGAAAACTAAGCTTTATTAAAAAGGAAATTTGCAGAGAAAAAGGTAGAAGACGACTGAAGAATTTTATTAATTTCTGAAAAATTGATTACAGAAGACAAAAACCCAAGAAAGGGTTATATGAAGATATCCAACAGTTGGAATGAAAAGATCCAACGGTCAGAAAAAAGAAAGAAAGGTACAGCTGTTTAATCAGCAGAAGAAAATAATAAAGATTACAAAAAAGAAGAAAAAAAAAACTGAATAATAAACGTTAATACATAGTTTAATTGATTTGAAAATTTGAGAGGTTTGGAGCACAGAAGCAGCCAAGCAGGAGAAAAGATACTCGGAAGTCGGCAGCCATTTTTCTCTTTTTTTTTTTTTCAGATTTCAAAACTAATGAAATGGTAAGGGTATTTTAATCCAATTGAGGTTAAGGGTCCAAACTAGGCCTGTGCATCGGTTAGGAACTGAACCGAACCGATTTTTTGGTGATGGATGGAACCGAAACGGTATGATAACGGTTCGGTTCGGTTCTGAACCGAAAATTTCGGTTCGGTTCCGATTTTAACCGAAAAAATAAAATTTTTTTTTTTATGGAGAAACCTGCTAAATATTTGCCAAATCCTACTGTAAAATGCTGAAATTTTATTTGCAGCATCATTTGAAAGCCAAAAGTTGTTGTAAATTGAAAATTAAACATAGAAATCAACCCATTCAAGCTTCAACCGACGTCCGACAACCATCCATAATCTCTAGAAACATTAACATAGTTTAAATTCCAAATAACAATCAAATAGTATAGTCTATTAAAAGTACCAGAAGCAATAATAACAAGTATTGGGGAGATCCGGAGAAGATGAATATGACATTGTTCGTGGTGGTTATTCTTGATCCTCGACACAAGATGAAGAAAGTGAGCTTTGTGCTTAAGAAGTTGTACGAGGGAGAGTTAGCAGTTAGATAAGAGAAGAATAGTATCGTAGGGAGTTGATAAGGGATGAGGGAGATTGTGAGAGCCAGTCGGAGCTTGACGTGTATTTGAGCGACAAAAAGGAGAAGATGGACTCTGACTTTGACATTCTCATGTGGTGGAAGTTCAATTCCTTCCGTTATCCAATTTTATCTAAATTGGCTTGTGATTTGTTGGCTATGCCCGTATCCACGGTGGCCTCGGAGTCGACCTTTAGTACATCCGGCCATGTCATTGATCAGTTCCGATCATCCTTGACTCCAAGAACGGTTCAAGCTCTTATTTGTTCTCAAGATTGGATTCGAAATGGACCTCCACCGCCACCAATTGAAGAAGAATTTGCTGAGTTACTAAGAATTGAAACAGGTAAGTAAATTTATATTATATTAATAAATGGTATTCTATTTTAATAGTGTAATTCATTTTGTCTTACAATTTAATCCTTTATGTTTTAGATGCAATGGCTAGTGTTGAATGTCTGGAGCCCGTGATCAATGGAATATGACTGGATTGGTATATTAAATGTATTAATGGTTATTTATGACTCGATTGGTATTTGGTATAATTAACATTTCTATTATTTATTTTCTAGTTGCCGATCAAGAATGGGATTCCGAGAAGAAAAGGCGGGAGAAGTAGGTGAATGGAAGATTTGTTTTTATTGGTTATGAAACATTGGATTTGAAACTATGTTATTATTGCTTCTGGTACTTTTAATAGACTATTTGATTGTTATTTGGAACTTAAACTATGTTAATGTTTCTAGAGATTATGGATGGTTGTCAGACGTCGGTTTAAGCTTGAATTGGTTAATTTCTATGTCTAATTTTCAATTTACAGCAACTTTTAGCTTAATTTCAAGGTCCTCGTCCTCGGGATTGGCAGCAGGTGGCGTGTACTCTACTATAGCTGTGGATGATGAAGGCAGAGGTGGTCTTGGAGGGAGAGCGGCAACCGTCCTGTCCCCCGCAGCCACCATCTGCAATTCCCCGGCGGCAACCGACGTCGGCCTTCCCGACGACGATGACATTTGTGAATTTTTCTAAAACCCTAAGCCCTGTGATTTGAATAATGAAAAGAAAAGATTAATAGGCTATGAACTTGTTTACTTTTGAAGATGGTAAACCAAGGAGAAAATTTGAAGGATAAGAATGTTTATTTTGGCCTACTAATAGTTGGTTAATATAAGAATATAAAGTGAATAATTTATTTTGGCCCATTATTTGGATTAGGCCTGTGCAAATTAACAGAAAACCGAACCGAACCGAAACCGACCGAACCTGTTGACCGGTTTGGTTCCTATATTTTTTCAGGTTCGGTTTGACGGTTCAAAACCGACGGTTAACCGAACCGAACCGGAAAACTGAAATAATTTTATCGGTCCGGTTAACCGATTTGAACCGAACCGAAAAAAAAAATGTATTACTAAATACTAAATGTAATTGAGTCCAGGCGCCGCTGCCTCACTTCTCAAACCCTAATCATTCACCACTCAGGCACTCACCAACAACACACAGTCGCCGATCACTTCTCAGCCAGCGACGAGCGACCACGATCACCCACCGGCGCCGCTCTAACAGTCAAATCCAGAATCTAAAGTACGTATTTTCACTTTTTACCCAACCTGCTATAATCTGCTGAATCTTTCTTAGACTCATTTTCTGTCATGTCTTGTTGTTCGTTAAGAATTATCTTTTCACCTCCTTAACGAAAGAAAAACAATTTACTTTGCTCTTTATTTGTAAGATGGAGTTTTAAATATTTTTCAAGATTCTTTTCTGTCATGTCTTGTTGTTGGTTAAGAATTATCTTTTCACCCCCTTAACGAAAGAAAAACAATTTACTTTGCTCTTTATTTGTAAGATGGAGTTTTAAATATTTTTCAAATTGCTGGTCTGAAGCCCAACGGGATTCAGAGGTACATAAAATTCTAGTCATTAACTTTCCCAGACTATCCTGAATTAACTGATCTTCACTTCCCACATACAAGCACATAAAGATTCATTCTTTTTTTTTTCCTGTTATAGAACTGAATGCATCTGAAAATTCAATTCAGTTGATGGGATTTGCTTGTTTCTGAATTCATAATTGTACTCAGAGCTTTACAGAAAACAAACTGATCTTCACTTCCCACATACAAGCACATAAAGATTCATTCTTTTTTTTTTCCTGTTATAGAACTAAATGCATCTGAAAATTCAATTCAGTTGATGGGATTTGCTTGTTTCTGAATTCTCGAAAATGGTTTATTCAGATCGATTGTTTAACAGGCATAGAACAGTTCATGAAATTCTTGGTGGAGGACTTGGTAAGTCTTGATTATCTTAATTTTTCTCATCCGGGATTGTTAGTTTTCAATGTAAGTTGATTTTTATTGAATCAATATCTGATCTTGAGATTAATGAATTGCCATTTGTTAATGGGCTCTGATTATATTCATATGGGTTTAAAGAATCAACATTTTTGGGTTGACTTATCGAAGAACTCATTAATCCCAAAATTACTGAATCTGATATTTGGATCAATGAGCTCAATTATCTACTTTTTTTTTTTCTGGTAAACAGCTGCAGATTTGATGCTATGTAGAAGAAAAAATGCAACTTTGGGAATTTTAGTGGTGACTTTGGCAGCTTGGGTTGTATTTGAGATATCTGGTTATACTCTGCTTACATTGGCTTCAAGTGTTTTCTTGCTCCTGTTTACAATTCTATTCCTATGGGCAAAATCAGCAGCAATTTTAAACAGGTTTACATAACTTAATTGTCAAGCTTTTACAATTTTGCCTATATCTGATATGGATTTTTCCCATTCTTTCTGAATTTATGAAATATCTTACCCAAATAATTTAAATCAATCCCATAGAATTACTTAATGACTAGTTTTTTCAAAATTTTTGAAAGCCAAAAGTTTCTCAAAAAAAAGAAGTGGGCGACGCGGAAAGTTGCTCAAAAAACTTCATGTTCAAAATAAAAAAAAAAGAAAAAATTAAACATACCTATTGGTGGAGGACGCCTGGACGGTGGTCGGTGGGGGAGGAGCCGAGGCGGAGAGTCGGCGACAAGGTAGCAGCCTAGCAGGTCACGGCTGAGAAGTGAGGGCGGCAACGGTCAGGCAGGGTAGAGAAGTTAGAGCGGCGCCGGTGTAGAGAAGTTAGAGCGGCGCCGGTGGGTGCTCGCGGTCGCGCGTCGCCGGCTAGAAGTGAGCGGCGACTGTGTGTTGTTGGTGAGTGCCTGAGTGGTGAATGATTTGGGTTTGAGAAGTGAGGCAGCGGCACCTGGACTCAATTACATTTAGTATTTAGTAATACATTTTTTTTTTTTCGGTTCGGTTCAAACCGGTTAACAGAACCGAGAACCGGACCGATAAAATTATTTCAGTTTTCCTGTTCGGTTCGGTTAACCGTCGGTTTTGAACCGAAAAACCGAACCTGAAAAAATATAGGAACCGAACCGAACCGAACAGGTCAACCAGTTCGGTCGGTTTCGGTTCGGTTCGGCCGGTTTTCGGTTAATTTGCACAGCGGCGCTGGTGGGTGCTCGCGGTCGCGCGTCGCCGGCTAGAAGTGAGCGGCGACTGTGTGTTGTTGGTGAGTGCCTGAGTGGTGAATGATTTGGGTTTGAGAAGTGAGGCAGCGGCACCTGGACTCAATTACATTTAGTATTTAGTAATACATTTTTTTTTTTTCGGTTCGGTTCAAACCGGTTAACAGAACCGAGAACCGGATCGATAAAATTATTTCAGTTTTCCTGTTCGGTTCGGTTAACCGTCGGTTTTGAACCGAAAAACCGAACCTGAAAAAATATAGGAACCGAACCGAACCGAACAGGTCAACCAGTTCGGTCGGTTTCGGTTCGGTTCGGCCGGTTTTCGGTTAATTTGCACAGGCCTAATCCAAATAATGGGCCAAAATAAATTATCCACTTTATATTCTTATATTAACCAACTATTAGTAGGTCAAAATAAACATTCTTATCCTTCAAATTTTCTCCTTGGTTTACCATCTTCAGAAGTAAACAAGTTCATAGCCTATTAATCTTTTCTTTTCATTATTCAAATCACAGGGCTTAGGGTTTTAGAAAAATTCGCAAATGTCATCGTCGTCGGGAAGGCCGACGTCGGTTGCCGCCGGGGAATTGCAGATGGTGGCTGCGGCGGACAGGACGGTTGCCGCTCTCCCTCCAAGACCACCTCCGCCTTCATCATCCACAGCTATAGTAGAGTACACGCCACCTGTTGCCGATCCCGAGGACGAGGACCTTGAAATTAAGCTCCGCCGCATTATTGAATGCGTCCCAGTTCGCGTCAGCAGCACTTCTGGCAGTTCCGCTGGTTCCGGATCCGGCGACTTCCATCAGGTATTGTTTGTCAGAAGGATAGCTATTGAAATTTATGGTGATTATTACTTTGTATTGCTTGTTATGAGGGCGGTGCTTGGGACTCTCTTGTTAACTTTGCTGTTATAGGGAATACCTAAGAAACTAGTTTTCTTTACCTTGTTGTTTTTAATGTTCTTAGTCGATTTGGGAGTATATGTTCTCCAATTTATGTGATAGAAGCTGGTTTTTCTTATGGTTTAAGAATTAAGATTGTGGCACTACATACCTACTTGACAAGATTAACATATTGACCTGAAAGATTAGTCACAAGCCCAAATAATTTGCACAACTTCCATAGTTTGGTTTTGAGAGTCCCATTATACGTGGACAAAAGTATATGCTGCATATCTTTTCCATATTTCTTGAACAGTTAAGACTTGTATGTTGGTTTAGTTTCTTAGTTACACAGAAGTCAGGCACTGACATCCAATCACATTTCTGGTATTAAACAATTGTTAATTCTCACAGCTGTTAGGTTCATTTTAATTGTTAACAAGTGTGTTTTTTATTATGCACATACCACTGGATGATAGTAGCATAAACAAGACGTCTTAGGGCAAATGTAGAAATAAACTAGGCACGTAGAGACTGTCACGCAAATTAACTAGTGCATAGGAGCATTTCTTTGCCTATACCCACACCAAGCCCTAAGCTACTTTTCAGTTGTTTTTCAATCCAACTTGCTCTTATTCGTGATAGAGTAATCACTTAGGTCTAAGTTGGTTAAGCATACACTAGGCCACCTTCCTTCTTGCCACTATTTAACAATAAGAGCATCATGTATTTCATTATGCCACCCATACACTACTGACATTTCTTGAGAACCATGAAACCCTAATGCCTCTACGATTACTAGGTGAATTCACTTTCTAATAACTGAAAATCTAAAAAGCACATACTTCTAAAAAGCACACGAGCCAAGCCGAGCCGAGTTTGGTCTAAAATATTAGGCTTGAGCTTGAGCTTGAAACATTTGAACAAGGCTTGAGCTTGAGCTTGACAAGCCTGAATTTTTTAGCTTGACAAAAGCTTGAGCTCGGCTTGAGCTTGATCGAGCTGCTTGATTAGGTCAGTTTTTGCTCAAGTTCAACCTCAAGCTCAAACTCGAGCTCGAAAATGCATAATTTCATAAATAAATAAAATATTTCTACAAGAATATATCAAAACAAACAGCACATTCATTCCAAATCCTTCATGCATATGAAATCATGAAAATATAAAAAAAAAGAGAAGTTTTTCCTCTATATTGATTCACTGGTACTAACAGATCCAACAAATTGAAATACGCCACAAAAAGGAAATCACAAAATATAGAAATATAACCTTTTACCTGATAATATCAGCCTCTGCTTTGAGAATCCCCAACAGGAAGAATGACTTCAATTTTCCTAAGTTTTTTCTACAAGTTAACAATAATAAAAAATATTAGAAAGATCAAGAAAATATAAATTGATACAAGAATAAACTTAATACTAATATTTACCTGGGGGTTTTTCACAGCTCCATATGAAAAGAATCAATCAGAATTATGTTAAGTTGAAGGTAAAGGATCAAATAATGGAATTCAACAGGTTGTTGTCAGAGCAGGTGGAGCTGATGAATCAAAATGTATTAAGTGGATTATCCCCGGCCTCATGTCTAACAGATCTCATGTCTTGTCAAGTAAGACAATTTTCTACTATTTTGCCACAAAGTTTTCTTAAATTATCAGATTATCAGCCTATCAGGTTATGATACTTTTTTTTTTTTTTTTGCAAAAATCAAGTACTACCACTTCTGTAATAAATTCAAGAGCAAGGTTGGTTCATCCGCATAATACATAACAAAAAAGAACTTTCAAAATCCTAAACCAAAATCTCAATTAAACGAGAAATTAAGCAGTAGCCTCTTTCTTAAGCTTAGCAAGCTCCTGAACGGCATTTTCGGAGAAATGCGAGTGACTGTGTGTGCTCTGTATCAGGTTATGATACTAAAAGAGTATAAAGATTCTTTTTCTCCTTTTCTACTAAGGTCTCATTTTTATTTGCTCAAAGTTGAGAAGAAAGTGGAATGAAAGCTGGTAAGGATGAATTTCGAGAATAGTTAAGAGACATGTAAAAAAAAAAAAAAATTACCTAGTGGTGGACCGTAGACGGCGAGGACTGGTGGTGGACTGGTGGTGGTGTTGGCGATAAGCAGCAAATGTGAGTGGCTGGTGTGGGCAGGAAAGGGGCTGCGCCGCTGTGGGCTGCCTAAGAACGGAGAGGGGCTGGAGGTGATGGACGGCGAGGGGCTGGTGGTGGTCGGCGCCCGGCGGTGGGCAGCGAGTTGTTGGTGGTGGGCGGCAAGGGTTTGAGAATTGAGAGACTGAAATGGGAGTTAGGAATGAATATGGGCAGCTAGGGTTTGAGAGAGGACTTTACGTTAGTTTTCTTCTTTTTTTAATTTTATTTTACAAATTAAATTAATAATATTATGTATTATATATAAAATAAAAAAAAATTAAATAAATTACCTATAGCTCGCGAGCCAGAAACGCACGAAATAGGCTCGGGCTTGGCTTGATCTAAAGCTTGAGCTCGCTTAGGCTCGGCTTGAGCTCGACGAGGCTCGAGTTCGAGTCAAGCCAACTCGAGCTCAGCTCGCCGGGCTCGCAAGCCAGCTCGACTCGTTGTGCACCCCTATCCCCCACCCAGAAAAATAATTCCCAACACTTATTACTATTTCTTGAAAGCATTGCCACATAATTCTCATTGCAACCGAAAAATCGATATTGCTTACAATAGCATTACAGTCGCCTAATTGCAAGGGAATAAGCTAAAACGTAACCAAAAGCCAATGACTTCATAGGTTTTCTACCCCCAACTTAAGAAGTCTTTCTGCAATTTGATACTACAAAATATTATCAATGCTAAAACATCTAATTGAGAAAAAAGGTAATCTCGCAATTTAATTTAACCGCATCAGAGTGCGAGCAAAATCGAATTACCAACCAAACCAACAAACTACCCAAATCAACACATTCTCAAAAACCCTAAGCAAAACTAAAAATCAATCGGAAAACTAACAAAGAAGCCAACAAATATACAAACTTAAATACCTCGTACGTAGCAGAGATCGAGAACGTCAAATCAAGTGGATTTTTGAGTTGAAATTGACAAATAAACCTCAATTCCAAGCAATATTCATCGTGGAGAGTATCATCAGTTCAAATAACTTCACGGAAATTTAATGATTCAACAAATTGGGAGGCGTTGAATTTTGGGGCAGCAGAAGAAAATTTTTTGGGGTTAAATTGTAAATTAATTTATCAGGTTCCGACTGATGATAGAATACCACCACAACGCGTGGGCTTTTACTTACAAGACTATATTGTCCCTTGAGATGTCGAAGAAGGTGGGATACGAGTGAGGATAGAAATGGGATTTCAGGATAACCTTTATTAAGATCGCTTTAAGTAGTTTCTCGTTGGCTAAAAATTTATGTCCATAACCCTTAAGTTTCAATATATTGTGTTATTGGATGTTCTAAACTTTGTTTTCAACTTTTCTGAAGTTGTTTTTTACAAAGACAATTGAAAGAACATTAATAAATTCGTTTTTTTATTTTTGATTGATAGGCAGGCAAAAATTATCTACACGCAGTTATTTTATTAAATTATATAGATTTTCTTTAAAAATCATATACAAATATGTAAAATGCGACATAATACGGACGTTTACTTAGGATTCCAAATTTTGGTATAGTTGTCAAGTTCTAAGGGACCAATCCTAATTAATAAATGGTTGGTTTGCAATTTTGCATATAGTTTTGTTTTATACTGCTTTAAGATTAGTCAACAAACGTGAGCATCTCAGCATCACATGATGACCAAATGAAAGTTCCCCTTTGTTTACTTTACATCTTTATATATATTTGAAGGATCACTTGCGACCAATCTCAATGCTATTTATTACATTACATTGGTCAAAATGTCTAATAATTGTGTTGTACCATTAATTCATAGTACAAAATTCACCTCATTTGGAATAATGGATTCCATGGACTCTCAGTTGTATTGTGTGTGTTTTCCCATAAAAAAGCAAGCAAAACAAATATCAACAACTGTGAAAAATGGACACAGATATGACGATACAAATATATTTCATAGTAAACGATGATATAAATACAAGATAATGCAAATATGTTTGAGATAATTTCACTTTATGTCCCTCAACTATAGGCCATTATTAGATTATGTCCCCCTAAGTTCGTCACTCTCACATTGTATCCCTCCATTTTAAAATTTTATCAATTTATATCCTCCCATCAGTCAACCCGTTAGTTGACTGACGGAAGTTACTTGAGGTCCTACTTAGCGCCCCTCTGACCCTTCTTCCTCACGAAAAAACCCTAATTTCCGATTCTAAACCTAAATTGGGCACAAAAACGAGTAACTTTCACAAAATCGACCCAAATGAGCTCGAAAAGTGAATCTTCCTGCAGTAGTGCTTCTAAGTTGTCCTCAGATGATGCTAGAAAGAAGAAATTCTGTAAGTGTGGGTATGAGTGCTCATTGGTGACGGCATGGACATATAAGAATGCTGGAAGGAGATTCTGGAGCTGTTATTCCATGGTAACTGCTAATGTCGAGCTTTTTTTCACCTCTTCATTTGCATTTGATTTTTTTCTTTCCATTTTGCAGAATTCACCTGGATCCTGCGAGTTCTTTGAATGGCATGATCCACCAGTTAGTACTTGGTTGAAGTCTTTGCTGATGAACCAGCATAAATTAATTGAAGAACTGGAATTTGAACGTGGTCAGAGTAACAAGAAAATTTATGGTCTTGAAGTTGAGTTGAGAAAATGCAGGCAAATTGTGGATGGTCTTGAAGCTGAGTTGAAGAATTGCATTCAAATTGTGGATGGTTCCAAGGTTGAAAGTCATACTAAGGACGTTGAGATTGATGTGCTGATGAAGGAGAGTGAGAAACAAAAACAAACTATAAATAGGCAGAATAGATGTAATTCAGCCTTGTTAATTTGCATGTTTTCAGTGCTTGTAATGGGTTCTTTTCATTAGTGTAATGGAAGTACTTATTTGTAATAATAGTTCATCTTTTGCACCCTCAATTCATACCAACAAACTAACTGCAATCCAACAAAGTTTCCATTAACCAAATATCAAACTGATCAACTCATACCAACAATCTTCTCACTTGCACAATTGGAAAATGTGGAATTGTGAAAAGCATTCAATATTCAACATTAAACACAATAGGTTTCAAACATTCAACAAAGTACACAAACCATTCAAATTGTCTAACAACAACACCGAATTGCAAATTGTCTAACAACAATACTCAAAAACAAATTGTCTAACACAAAACACTGAAGTACATAATTCATTTTTTCTTTGCTTGATCTCATTTATCCCTTACATCCTTCTTGCCACTGCCCCTGCCACTTGCTTTATTTCCATAAGCCACTTTCAAGTTTGGTACAGTGATAAAGTCTAAGACAGGATCTTCACCACCTAAGCTGGAATGTTGAGTACCAACTGCTTCCCTCTCCTCTGATTCATTCACAACTTCATTTGGTTCCATCCTAGGGGCAGAAACTTCATTTGTAACAGCTTCACTAGGTAAATTCCTAGGGTACTTCTTTATTGAAAGATTCAACATCCAAAGTCACCACATTGTCAACCATTAACTCCCATTCATCAACATCCTCAACATCTGGAACTTCAAATTTAAAAACATAAATCTCATGTTCCTTCTGTTGAGGATAGTTCTTTAAAATTCTATACACTTTTGCTTCTGTGTTTAAAAGTCTTGCTCCCATATGCAAAGTATGCCCATACGTGTGCCAAAACACGCACCTGTTCTTGTCATACCCCAATTCTTCAACCATGCTCCTCAATTCCATTACCCCAAATTCGTCAACATCAACAAAGTCGAAATAATCTACCACACCATTTACATAATGCCTATATGGTTCATCTACCATATCTCCACCATGATATAACTTAATAGTATATAAACCACGGTCTTTCTCAGGATCTACATTGTTTCAGAAAAAAAAATTCACTTATCTAAGAAAAACGCAAGAAATTGCAAAAAAAGCAAAAAAATGAAAAAGAAAAACAGAGCAATATACCGTAAATTGGTGCCTTTTGCCCAGCCTTTCTCCTTTTCGTCATCCTAGTACCTTGAATGCAAGATAATTTCAGCAAAATCCCGAGCTTGAATAGAGAAATTGAAGAATTTTTTTCTTAGGTTTTCGGTTTTTTCGGTGTTGTGAGAGAGAATGGGGATTTTTGGGGATAGTTCAGACCGTTAGGGCAAGGCAACATCACTTGGATCTCACGTGAGTAACTTCCGTCAGTCAACCACTGACGGGAGGATATAAATTGATAAAATTTTAAAATGCAGGGATACAATGTGAGAGTGCCGAACTTAGGGGGACATAATCTAATAATGGCCTATAATTGAGGGACATAAAGTGAAATTATCCCAATATATTTGATATTTACTATTAGGCAGCGGCCGATACGATATTATACTATGCGATAATTTAAAAAAGTGTGAGAATACAACAGTAATAGAATTAAGTGAGAATTTCATATAATGCCGCTATAATATGCCTAGAAATTTGTATTTTATTATATCTTTTGATGTGGGTACATTTACGTAAAGACGTATGAGAGAGATCTCTTACATGGGAATTTGAAAAAAAAAAAAATGAAAGGTGTAGAAACACGTCGTTGCATCTAAAGAGGAAAGTAGAAACACGTCGTTGATGACATTTATATAACTTTAAATTTAATTATCAGCAGCATCAGCACATTATATAAAGACAAAACCAGGACAACTAGTAAAGATCCACCTTTTTTAAATTACTTCAATCGGATCAGAACAAATACCAATCCCTAGTTTTTCTTCAAATCCCTGCCTGACACACACGCAGTAATTAATAAAGAACAAAACATCAACTTCCTCAAGATTTAAACTATAATCATGTGCCCAGTCACATGACCTCACTGAAACTGTTAAAAGAACTAATCTGGAAAATCAGACTCAGTAACGTTAGTGACACAGTCAAAGAAACATCACATGATGGATCCAACTTGCATTCAGATTCCAACAAGATCTTGCAAAGAAAAAACAGATACACACATGTATATATATATATGGAAAAATTGCATTTCTGATCCCGTCAATGTATTCTGATTTCAACTTTGGTCCTGTAAGTTTTCACTTAACAGATTCAGTCCACTAATTTGTCAATTTTTAACATGTTTTTTCCTCTATTTTATCAATTTTGGTCCACTGATTTTAACATATTTGGTCCTTGAACGGATGGATGCTTGGACAAAAATTGACTAACCGAGACTCTACAGATCCACTTACTTAATTCTATTAACTTTGGACCAAATGTGTAAAATCAGACTAAAAATATTAAAAATTGTAAATTGTTGGACTAAGTGAATGCTTATATAGAAAGAAATTGGAAATGGGTTATAGTTACTGGACCAAGAATGCAATTTTTGCCTCTCTCTCTCTGTATATATATATGTATCATCATCAAACGAGCTTAAATCATAAATCACCTTCAAATCTCATCCAAAAAGCATATAACAACTCAGATAAACTCTACCATACCATAATAGTCCATCATCAGTTATGAAGTACCACTTCAGTAAAGTAGCTTCTTTACTTCTTGCATTGGTTGTGCTAATTTTGAATTCCCACTTGCAATTAGTACAATCGAGGCAGATGCTTCTAGCAAAAACACGAGCATCAACCTCAGCCATTGGATCGTCTTCACAATCTTTAAGTGGTTTGCGAGTACAAGAGAAGAATCCATACAAGAAAGAGAAGTCAAGCTTTAGAAAAATACCTCCAAGCAGATCAAATCCTACACAGAACAAGTAAACTTCTAGCTTCCCAGAAAAGTTGAAGCTTTTTTCCTCCATAAGAAGTTTCTCTCAGATTATATCATGTTCTTGTAGGTCCAAGCCTCCATAGGATGACTGCAGAAGAATCGGTTGGGAATCGAGAGACCTGCTAAGCAATTTTTCTGCAATGGATTAGAGTTAAGATTTCTTTTATTTTATTTTTTTAGGACAAGATCACATTGTTGTAACTTAGAATGTACCAAAATTTTGCTATAGTCGCATTTTTCCGTCCAATGTAATTCCAAGCTTAGACATGTGAATACAAGAGATTCTATCATTACAGCAAACATATCATCCCGTCTCTGATACCATCAAGAAAAATAATAGTACGAAATGCAAAACTAAGAAAAATAAAATTACTGTGATTCTGACAAGTCATCTCCATCGTTAGCCTTATTCAGTTTTATGCCTCTTGCTTTTGCTCTTTGAGAAATTATCATTATCAAACCTTCTGCCTTGTGGGACCTGCTTATTTCCTGATTTCTTTCGTTTATTTGAACCTTGATGAGCCAAAAAAGGAGAACTGGAATTTTGAGAAAAGCCAGAAGAAAGACGAGTGTCTATTTCTTGTCTCATGCCCTTCAAATTTTCTGTCTGTGATTTTTGATAGCCATCTGAAAGAAAGTTTTCACTCCGAGATGATTTGGTGTCCTTTGGTCCAAAAGCTGAATAGAATTCTTCATAAGCTGATTCTTTTGAGTTTTGCCTTGATCTCCATTGATCTGGTCGTCTTTCAAATCTATTTTTACAAGAAACAAAACAGGCAAAGATTAGCTACTACCTACAAAGTTTCAACTCAGAAGCACTATGGTAGTGTTTACAAACTCTAAAAGGAAGCACTTTTGTGCCTTTTGATTTTCTCCAGCACTTTGGGAGTGTTTGCAAAACCAACTTATGCTTATTTTAAGCATAAATAAGCTAGAATCTAGATGCACCTAAGGACCAACTTTTAGCTTCTAGCTTCTGGGTTGTTTTCGTAAATATGTGGAAACTTGTATAGAGTAACAAACGTGCTTCACAACTTTTTCTTACTATTTTTTCAAAACCCTCCTCACTCTCACCACGCCAAAAGTAAAAGCTCTTGCAAACACCCACATGTCAGTGAAGTGTTTTTTTTTTAATAACTTTTTTCCTTTTGGGGGGGTAAATGTAATTGAAGAAAGTAACTGTTATGCTTACCCCTCCACATCAAGTTTCTTCAATAGATAAGGACCTTGTTGAGTCTTGGAAAGGTCAGTTTGGAAAGGTAAAAGTTCTAACACAATTGTCTCTCTGAGGGACAAATTGCTGTTGTTGAAGCACTTTTCAACAGTAAATGAACCAGAAGATGACACCGAAAGCTCTCCAAAATGTCCTCTAAGCCTTCAAATTTGATCAAACAGTCATCACTATTATTAAGTGTAAAACAGTACATGATTAAACATGATATGTTTACTGAAAGATACAAAAACAAGGCAATTTCTCGTCATACTTGATGATTAACTTGCGTTTGTGCTTAGCTGAAACATTTGAAGTGAGAAAAGCCTCGATTAGACGGGCACCAGCTGGATCCTTTGTCGCTTGAAGAACTTGATTATCCTCTAGAGATGTGATGCTGGTAATAAATGTTTGTATGAATTCCTATAATAATACAGAAAACAGCCCTTAGAAATCATAGATGAGAGATTTATGAAGTTCAAAACAAGTTTAACATAGTTTAGTGAACGAAAGGGACATACATTTGGAAATCTGAAAATCGACTGCAGAATTAGAGAGCCAAGAACATGCATTTTAGCACCATTTGGCCAATTCCAGTTGGCTTTATCATTAGTGTAAAAATAATTGTCAAGAAATAATATATGTTGAACAATGCATGCAGAAGAGTCATCCGCCAAACAGACAGCATCGGCAAGAGCTTGACAACACTGCCAAAAGAACAAGGGAACCGAGTCAATATATTAAGGATAAACAACAGGGCAATTTACATTTACTACCCCTGAGGTTTGAGCTAATTAATTACAATAGGAAGCCTTAAAATGCAAATAATCAGCCTATTTAAGGGAGCTTTTTGCATTGAAGTGAATTGTTAGGGACTTTTTAGTAATTTCAGAAAACAGAGGGACTAAATTATAATCAAGGCAAATCTCAGGGGTAGTAGATGTAATTCGCCCTAAACAATAAGAACAAAGCTGACCTAGTTCACAACCCAGTTAACTGTATGTATAAATTTTAAGGGGTAATTACATCCAGTACCCAAAATTAGATGGGGTGATTACAAGTCGTACCCAATTTTTAGATATAATTACACTTACCACCCTCCTGGAAAAGATAAATTATACATAACCCCCACCCCATCAGGCTTCAGTTGAATTTTTTATGACGTCAGCAACTTTTACTTTAAAGACCCAAAAACACACTCCCTGACTCTAGTCAACATTCATATTAACAGGTTGCCCTTAGAAATTTATTTGATTTAATAGTATGTTGTTTGTATTTTATATATGTAATTTGGAGTTAGTGTAATTTTTCAGTTTTTTTTAACGGAATTGGGGGTTATGTGTACAGTGTATATGTTTCCCAGGAAGGTTGTAAGTGTAATTATATCTAAAATTGGGGTAAAACTTGTAATTACCCCATCTGATTTGGGGGCTAGATGTAATTAATCCTAAATTTTAATATACCTTAAAAAGGACTATGCGAGAGACAAAATAATTTATTGAAAAAAAAAAAGAAATACCTCTCGCCCATGGATCTGAAGCCTTTGACTTGCAGCAATAAGAGCTGCAACAACTCCAGCCTTCCCCAGTTCGAAAAGATTCCTAAATCTGGATCCCAATTCTTCGAAAATCAACTTTATCTGGATTCAAAACATTTGGAACTAGTTACTAGATAATACAATCGAGACGATGGAAGTTACAGATCCACACATTAATTACAGTTACTTATTACAAGCATGCAAAAAGTAGTCAAAATCATTAAGCAATGTTCGACATACATGATCTTGAGTTCTTGCATGAGACACCAATGCTTGCACAACGAAGTTTCCCGAGGGACTTGATGACATCCTAAACAACGAACCCTTGAAAACTTTGATCAGTATTTGATTATACAAAGAATCTGGAGCCACTGCCAGGATGACCTGCAATAAGGGATATGAATATCAAAACACACAATCTGGATAATTTTGTGAAGATAAAGATCTAACGTATTGAATGTATGCACATAGTTCACCAAGGCATTATGTTTATTAATAAAGTGTTAAACATAGCAAAAGTTCTGGGAGGTGCTCATAATTACTACATAATTATATGATTACATAGTTGTAACCTGCAATATGTTAAATTTTGCTCCAATGCAGTATAACACTTAGTAAAGCCAATAGTCATTGACAATCAGTACTAACAAACTTAGAATTTTATAATTATCCAAAATCTCATATCACCGATTGGATATTGAATGCATGATCATAAATGTATATAAAACGCAGAAACAGATAACTTTCTTTAGTTATCACCTCCATTAAATGACTGTAAGCATTTTCTTCCACTAAACGTAGAATTCTCTTTGCTGCTTTCACTTCTATAAAGTCTCCTTCTAAAGTATTGTCTGTATAGCATCCAAGGAGAACAGGAATAAAACGGGACAACTCTTCCTCCTGCCCAGCTAATAATTTCAAAGCAGTCTGCCATTAAGAAGATAAGCCTATTAAAATTTTGAAACCATTATATATGTCCAAACTGAAACAATAAAGAGTTAAACAGATAGAAAAGCATGCCTGCAAAACCAAACTACTGCACTGATTTAGCTGTAAGGTTGCTATGTCTACTTTCGAAGGGTTGAACATCTCTGATATGAGAAGTTTTAGTTGATCAGGAAATGGCTGGTTCTGCTGTGATTCATGACCGTCTGACTGAGATGATCTCAAATTTAAACGTTCTGCCAGCGCAGCTGATGGCTTTATGTTGTGAAACTCTGTTGAATCAACTGAAACTCCTTTACAGAGACAAAGAAGTCTTCGCAGGACATGAGATCCGTAACAGTTGCACATTATATCTACAGGATTGGCCACAACCGCCTGAAAAAAGAATTATATAATTAACATTTCAAATTAAAAATTTAAAGTTTAAGCAGAACCATGTCAATCACAAAAAGTATTCAGAAATTTTAGAGGTACACTAGGAGACTCATTGTCTATGACAGGAAATAAGATATATAATTATGTTTCTAAATTAAATGAAATTTCCAAGAAAACAATGTCAATCACAAATAAACATTTAGAAGATTTCATATGGGTGTTGAGATTAGCTTAAGAAACAAATTACATTTTGCCCAATCCATAATAGATATTGATTAGGTAAACTCACTTAAAAGTTCTAAGTATGGCAACCAATGTGGTCTTGATGCTTAAGAAAAGAGCACAGATAATACAAAACACATCTCATATTCAGAAAGGAAATTATCATTTACAGTCAGTGGCTACAAATTACTTATCAAAACAATAGAACTACGAATGAAAAGGAGAGTATCACCAAGAGACATTCTTGCAACACTTTTTTGCAAATTTATCAGTATATCGCCAACGAGAGTAATATAAATAACATTAGGACTGATTAGCAAATACCCGGCACAATGAAGATAGTGTTTCTTCGATGAGAGAGTGATTCTCCTCATTCTCAAGGTGAAAGGCCAAAGCCTTGAGGGCCGTTTCAGCTACATGAGAACCGGATCTATCCATAGCAATATGGGAAAAATTCTTTCCACAGTTCCTCAGAAAAGCACAAAGATGATCCACAGAGCAGCCTTCAAGGAGAGTTTGCATAGTATGGCTAAGTATATAATCAGTTGCAAGTTCCACTTCTTTCCCTCTTGCTTCTTCCAATGCATTACCACAAATAACGGATCTCTCCTCCAAGTCCACCTCAGTTCCTTCTATTACATTTGCAATCTCCGAAAAGTATTTAGTTGTCTCAGGATCAACCTGCTGTCTGCAATTAAAAAAAAAAATATCAAGAACGTAATTATATGGGCCACATACACAATGATGAGAAAATACAGAAATATATTCCAAATCAAGAAACACGCACTGACACACACAAACCTGACAAATGATTCCTGTGATGCTGAAGTGGAGTTGTCCTTAGAGAACTTTCGAGCTTTTCCACTTGCACCGGGTGCACCCCCTGATTGATTTTCAGTGGAAGCATCTCCATGAAATCCAGCATTCTTCTTACTTCCCTTCCTGCCCATTTTTCTAGTTTTCCCAGCCCTACTATAGGAAGATTTACCTTCATCATCCATGATACCATCCTGAGATAAATTATGGGATTTATGTTTTCTAGATGGCAATGCTTTCAAACCAATAGAAACCATGCCAATATCCGTGAAAAGATTTTCCTACACATGTAAAGCTCCCGTTAGCCAAATTCAACTCCCCAAACACTAAGTCACTACTCTTCTATAAACTAAGCAACCAAAATCATGATTTCACAAAATCAGCATAACACCATAAAATCAGCTCAAAAATACTCCAGCATCGCAATTTTATCAAGCATACTAACAAATTTAAACTCGATATCAAATTAATAACAATAAGAATTCAATTCCATAATCGTTTCAGCTCAAAATCATTCACCAAAGGCAAGCAGCAGCTAATATCCAGCTCAGGAACACAAGAACGAATAGCAAAAATGAATGTTTCCAGTAAACTGCTACAAACAGAAATATAGAAATCACAAACCTAGAAGCTGAAACTGAAAATTTGTAGAGTCGCAGGTAATACTTAGTGTTAGGGGTGGGCGTCGGGTCGGGTTTTCGGGTATCTGGTTTTTCGGGTCGGGTACCCGAAAATTTCGGGTAGCAATTTTGCTACCCGACCCCGACCCGATGTAATTTCGGGTACCCGAAATTATCGGGTCGGGTATCGGGTACCTCCTTTTTTTTTTTTTTTTTTTAAAAAAAAATATAGATTTATTTGTTTAAAGGATATGCTGTAATTGGTTCAGAAAAATTGCAATTTAGTCCCTCAAATTGCAAAATTATAGTGGATAATTAAAGTTATTGTTGCTATTTCACAAATTCTATTTTTAGCAATTAACATATATAGCTATCTATCTTATCTATATGTTCAATTTATTAGTTATGTAATTTCCATTTATTTTTTGTTTATGCTAGTCTTCAATCTGCATCAGCCTCCAGAAGTAAATATATTACAAAAATACAGAAAAGCTCCTCAACATGTTGGTGATTGAGCAACAGTAATTGCCAAATTGTTATAATTTTATTTTTTTATAGAAATACTAATACTTGTTGCATTCCGAAAAATACCAACATATCACTACACAAATGCACATCATCATACCAACATTCAAAAGCCAGTACAGCAAGCAGGTAATATCAGAGTTCAGGACAAAAGAAAACGAAGCCCAAAGACAGACACACCAACATCCAAAAGCAGTAATATAAAAAATAATTAAAAATCACTTTTAACTCTCATACTGCTCTTCTTGAACACCATCCCCATTATAATCTTCTTCCTCATCATAAACAATTTGTCATAATTTCTCCATGAAAACATACAAACTAGCTGGTACAAACTACAAACTACAATCATCACTTGCAGCCACACAACCAAAATAATTGGAATTAGATGTCAATAATTATCAAAATTCCTAATTACAGATATCAAGAATACTCAAAATTTCAAAAGTTTACAAATGCCCATCTTCAGAGAAACGCATAACATTATGCAATTCATCATTTGCAGCCACGCAACAAAAATAATAGGGAATTTCACTCCATCAATTAAGAAAATACATCAAAAATAAAATATCGATTTAGGGTTAAAAAATGCAAAACTGACCAGAAAAATTGGGCGGCGACTGTTGGGCGGCGCAAAGCTGCAAGAAGACCGTCGGTGGTGGCTTGTGGTGGGCAATGGTGGCGCTTGGTGGTCGGCGTAACGTGGTGGGCTGGTGGCCGAGGATTTGTGGGCGCCGGGGCTTCTGGTGGTGGGGTGGTGGTCGTCTGGACTCTGGCGGCGCCGGAGAGAAGTGGTGGCGCGGGGTGGTGGTCGCTGGCTCACTGGATGGTGGAGGGCGGGAGGCCGGGAGGCGTGGGCTGCTGGCTGAACTGAAGAGTGAGAATTGAGAGACGTTACAGACGTTGGGTGATTAGAATTAGGTTTAGAAAAAAAAGAAAAAAAAAAAATTAATTTCGGGTTTCGGGTACCCGATCGGGTAGGATTTTCCTATCCGATACCCGACCCAAAAACCGAAAACTAAAAAACCCGACCCTATCGAGTCGGGTAGAAAACCCGAAACCCGACCCGAAATGCCCACCCCTACTTACTGTGCTGTAAACGTGAAATTTCGAGAGGGGGACAGAGAAGAGGGAGGGCGCCCCGCGCGGCTCTCTACCCTGCTCTATTATATGGGCTTAGGTGCATTGGAGGCCCAATATGCAGCCCAAATTTGAATATGAAGAACTTGAGCCCATTTAATATTGGGCTAGAGAAAAAATTCTGCATTTCACTTAAGCCCACTTATTATGAAACTCTAAGATTTTGTTTACCTCGCCCTTTAACCCACGATAACTCCCAAATTAGTATGACTTAAGGTAAAGTGATTGAGTCTAACTCACCACAACACTAACTTATGAGGTAAGGATTATCCAAACATTATAAGATTGTAATTAATTTAAGATTTATTCAATGTGGGAAAGAAAACAAGTACATAAATAAAATTAGTTAAAGATAAGTTCAATCATTGAATGTGATCAAGCAATCAATGAGTATAAACAATGAAGAACATTATCAGTATTCTTCCTAAACATAAATTGAAATTCATATTTATTTGGAGGGATAGATTTGAAGTTTACAATTTTACAAAAATCTGGTGGATCCATATAACATAACAAGTCATAAAAAAATAAGTGACTTGTAAGAAACCACTTGGCGCACCACAAAAATCTAAATCTATTAGTTATCATTATAATAATAAACCCACCCATCAATCATTGAAAGTTGAAACAATTCCATCTCGCTGGGTATCATCCAAACTAATAAGGACCAAGGCCAACTGTTTATCACTGTCAAGTTGTTTTAAATTCAAATAGAAAACTTGCACGAAATTCATTTCACATAAATTACCGTTATGCTCACAAACCTTTTCTTGTGTAAAGGAGAATGTCAAAAGAGTAAACACAACACAGAAATCTTAGCAATTGGGGCTCTGGACATGATAAATGAATGTTGGTATATTTCTCCCCATAACAGAATGAGAATGTGAATATTCTATTCTGTATCATATTTCATCTTCCTCAAAAGGATCCCGTTCTGGAAAGTCGCCAACCTGGAAGAAATGTGAAATAAGAGAACAATCAACGGCTTCAATGTTTAACACCTAATTCTTTCAAGCATGGATAAGGCGCAAACGGCAATTTGCATAGTAATGTTCACAAGATAATAGCCGTTCTACATTCTCTATGCAACTTTGGCAGCTTAAAGTTCCACTTATGTTTAAGTAACATCTTCTTCAAAATTTGTGTTTAACCCAGACGCTTCATCTTTACAGAGTATCAGAATGTAAAAATTTGGGTACTAAGAGATGTTAGATGTCCAGCACAAACCTTTACTTTATCCGATCTGATAATTCCACCACAAATAGGAGGGCACTGAAAATATCGCTTTCCTTTTACCCTGCAAAAATCATATGAAGCATGACCAACATGAAAAAGTCAACCTCAAAGTTTTGCATCTCCATATCCTACACCAAAGTTCAGTGAATATGGTGGTAACTATTTTGGGTATGTCATTCACACTATCTGAAGTTGTCAAATGAATTTAATTTTTTCATATTTCATAACCTCTAAATTTTAAGGACGGGTTAAACAATTAAACGCGTAACATGAACAAATAATACTTCGAATGCCAGAATGCTCATAACATTTGTACATTTCAAAAGATAATCAAAGTTAAAAGCATAATGGCCAGCTACGAAAACCCCCTTGAGATTTACGCCTTTTACGAAAAACACCCTGAAACCTTGTAACCTTTCACTTACCCCCCTGAGGGGGGTATTTGTAAGATATTCAGGGGTATTATGTATACATTTTTATGTTTCAAGGGGGGTATTTGTAAGGTTTCAGCTAACCAGGGGGTATTTGTAATGTTTCAAGGTTTCAGGGTATTTTCAGAAAAAGATCTAACCTTAGATGTTCTTTTGTAATTGCCATAAAACAAACAACCAGGAGAAAACATGCCATGATGCCAAGATTAATATTTTTCATTCTGTTTTAATTTGAACTTTTGAGAAATATTACCACATCAAGTTTTTAAGCTGCCATACTATTAGAACTACATTAGCATTAGTGGTCTTTAGTTACTACAACACAATGTAGGAAATTTCATCAAGTTAAGAATCACATACATGCCATCGTGTTTTCCAAGAGGTTCATCATACTGAATCCCAACCCAAAAACCAGGAGCAAGAGTTTCTGCCTGGCCTACAAATTTGATAATTCATCTTTTCTCCCCTGGTTCAACTTGACATCTATCTCCAACTTTTCGTCAGCAAAATATTAGAGTGGATGGCAAAAATAAATGAAGTTAGAAAATCAATCAGAAGAAATGAGCAACAGATGTGTAATTTCTCTTTGAAGTTCTAAATGCAAATTTTGAGGTAACAATCTTTACAAAAACAAAACAAGGCGAAAGAGTTTTGAGTAAAATAACCTTTATCTTCGCACAAAGATCCTCCATATAGTTGTCTGGAATCTGTTTGTAGGAGGTGAAAAGATAATTCTTAACCAACAACAAGACATGACAGAAAAGGAGTCTAAGAAAGATTCAGCAGATTATAGCAGGTTGGGTAAAAAGTGAAAATACGTACTTTAGATTCTGGATTTGACTGTTGATGTCCCAGTTTTTCCTTAAACTTTCTGAAAGTACCTGACATGATAGCCCAATTATTATGATCGTGACTTCAGCAGGACGTAAGATATCATCATAATAAAAAACGCTGGCTTAAAGAATATTCTTGTAAGCAAAATAAAAGCAAGAAAACAAGTATAGATCAACTGAATAAATTGAGCAGGTGGACATTTATTCAAATTACAGGATAAGCAGTGTAATTTGACCTACTCCATAGCGTACAAAACAAATCAAATCACTATGCTTTCTAGTTCTATGACTTCCTGATTAGGTGAAATGCAAGATCAATGTCATATGAAAGTTCAATCTGAAGCTACGAATGTCATTTATCTTTACTACAACAGTAAGTCAAAAAGAAATACAGGAGCAACCTAGGAGGATAGAACTCAATGCTGTATGAACTTAGCCAGTCAAAATATAAAATAAAATTCTTTTACAGACCGAAAAAATTAAGACATACCATCACGTTTCTCATATGCTTCATCAGAGATTTTGTATTTCTCCACAAGGGATGTATCATCCAGCCAACCACCAGATGTTACCGATGATGGATCAAGATCAATCATGTGCACTCGAAAACTAACAAAAGGAAATAGATAGACTTAAAAGACGGGAAGTTTGGAACAAAAACCATATAATGCACATATGTCTATACGCCAAGTGGACGGAAAGTTGACAAATTATAAATGTAGTTTAAGGACAAGGAGTGTGAGAATGAGAAAAGACAAAAGCAAGTGCTGTTGTAGCATACTTGTTACCTTAGAAATTGATAATCTTTTAAGCAGTTAAAAAGTTGGCATCTGTGTCCTATGATATTAGGCATAGATCAGCGGTATATAATGGCGAATTCTTGAATGCAATTGTGCCTTTCACAATGAAACCCAAGACTCCGAGCAAGTGTTTCACTTCCACATGGTGCACATTTTTTATTTCCATTTTCCTCATTTTAACATAAAAAGGATGTGAATTTCTGTCGCATCAGTTTAATGTTTCAAGAGTAATTGCGGAAACTTTTTGTAAAGCTTTTTTAAATGGCTATCAAAACTCAAAAGTTTTGTCATATAACTCAAAAGTATAGCCATATGTTGTAAATCATTTACTAAGACTGATGGCTATAGGACTGTAAGAGAGGTTGCCAATTAGAATTAGATACAAGTTTCCAAAATGGTAAATATTAATGTCTTCACTAGAAATATTAGTTAAAATTTACATAAGCTTGTTAAAAAAGTTAAAATAACCAGTATTTCGAAATATTATACTTCATGACATAAGAAAAACGCTAAAATTGAAAAAAGCTAACCCATCTTGCGGAGAATACAGGCCAAGGGGTTTCGAGTTATCAGCTAAATCAGAAACTTTAGCACCGGTATCATCATAAAGCTCCAGGGACATTGAGTGAACGGAAGTACCACACTTTCTCCATAATTTCTCTTTCACAGCTTCTACAGTCATCTGGAAACAAAAATGTTACTATTATTTCGACCCCGAGCATCACAGCCAGATTGGAGAGTGCAATACGAAATAACTTTTTTCGATCAATTAAAAATAACCTGAGATACTCTCCTTTTGAAACATGCAGATTTTCTATTTCTCCTCACAGCCAATTCATGAATAATGCATCCAATAAAGACAAATTTGTTGAGAGCCAGTTGAAAGGCTTTTGGTACACTTTTGAAGGTTTCTATGACTAGGTAAGAATAGTTGCAAGATTACTAGAAGGACATAATTTTATGCATTACATTGACATGGTTCTTGGTTGAGAAGATTTAAAATAAAATATCCAAGTAGGCTTCGGCCAAACTCAAAAAGAATATGTAAAGCTTTGTGGAGGTCAATTGTCTAAATACCAAATCATAAAACATGCACACATTTATGTCCGATATTAACACCTGTAGTATTGAGTCTCTGGTCCTAGATACGACAACTTTAATATAAATTGGGTCCACAGTTGTTGTTTGGTCTTTGTATCTGACTCAGGCAACATGAAGTACAGCCCAACAGAAAAAGTTACTTTAAAGAGAAAAGGAATCCCCTATTTAAAATTTTAGCAGTAGACAAGTCTGATTTCATAAATTGGTGAATACTGGAAGTCGAAACAGAAATATGTAAGGGAAGAAAAATGAAAATCATGAATCAGTCGAAGTAAAATGAGTGGAAAAATACACGTACCTGCAGAGAGAACCGGACATCAGCTGAAAAACTCTTGACGTTAGAGTGAGTCACCCGAAAAAGAACTGATTCATCCACTTGAATCTGTAACTTATTAGCCATTTTCTTCTTTTTTTTTTTGCTTACCAAATGGCCTGTTCAATCTGCAAAAGAAACAAGTATTAAGTATTAACCCATAATCTCAAGAATTAATAAGTATACACAAGCGTATGTTAATGTGAAAACTCCACAACTGATCAAGAACATACTTTTAATTATTTCCTAATTCCTGTTGGACCTAGATAGTTAAGTGCAGTTTTATTTCATGACAAACGAATCAAATTATAAAAAACTGTCCACAACCAAAGAGCCAATGTCAACTACATTTCATAAATTTATGCAGCAGCAGAAGAAATAAACAGAAGGGATTCAAGAAAACTAGACAGTAGCCTATGAAGGTACCACATTTTTCTACAAAAGATTCCCATTAATGATTAACCGTCAATTAATATTTCCATACATAGAACTGAACTAATCCACTAGAAAACTGCCCAAAACCACTTAGTGGGTGATTTACTCACTGTGTCCACTTTACTAATGACAAAGTCCGTTCAATTTGCAAATTGCAAAAGGAGGTAAAAGAGTACCTGGGAATTTTGCCCGTGGAGAGATGAATAAATCTCTTCGTTGTGGGAAAAATGAGGGCCAAGTTTAGAGGGAGGAGAAAAGATGAGCTTTTGGAAGAGCCACCGGAGAATAAGCTTGAGGAACAACCACCAGATTGTAAGGAAAACCCACTTACAGGGAAAGATGCATCTATATACTTATGCCTCAGAACTTCAACCCGAACGAAGATTTGAAATGAATTGAATTTCAAAATTTTACGGCAGAGAGAATATGAAGGTAAGGGGAAGAACACAGCGGGCAATGAATTAAATTTCAAAATCTGGGTTGTCTTTTGCGCAAGAAGAAAGAAGAAAATTCTTGTGGAGTTAATTTAGTCTTTCTACGCATTAAAATGAAGGACTATAGTCTCCAGGGCCAAAGTAAACAAGCACCCATATATTAGTTATTTAGCCCAACTTATCAAAGTAAACCCCATATTTTGGACTGATACGCTATTTTTATCAGCCCATTACTTATCATTGTAGCATTGTGGAGAAGTAAACAAAGTTCCTATTAGTTTATTTCCACCAGAAAGTTTACCCTGGATAGTGGATACCCGCAGCAGGTCTGATTGAGGTCCTGTAGAACTCATTACATCTCCAAACCAGTTGTAATCCCAAACCTTGCCAGAGTTCTTACTTACCGCTACATAGAACTTGGTTACTGGTCCATATAATGGCAGTTAACTGCCAAAAATAAGCGAGGGAGGATGTTTAATTCAACCTCGTAGCGACCCACTTTAAACGAAGGAATCCGGGTTTTATTTTTCAATTGATGTCTCTCATTGCCGCAGCTTTTTGGACGGGCAAAATTAACGTTTGTTACTGTGGCAGAGAATGACTAATTTTTCCCCTCTGATTTGTTCTATTTACAAATTATGCCACTCGTTTTGGCTCTCTGATTTTCTTCGCTGAAATTTCCACCCAAAAGAAGATTTTTTTTTCGCACCAATTGTGTAAGAAACAAAAAGGGCAGAAATGCAAGGAAACAATGGATAAAAGAAATACAAGACCATTAACATACCAGATGTGTTGTGGATATCCAGCTGTAGGAACTAGATAGTGGCAATGAATCTAAAGCAGAGTTTTTTCGGCTTCCTGCAGGGTTTCGGTGCAAAAAAAAATCGCACCAAATTTCTCTATAAACCCTAATTCATAGTGTTGAGAAAACTAAGCTTTATTAAAAAGGAAATTTGCAGAGAAAAAGGTAGAAGACGACTGAAGAATTTTATTAATTTCTGAATAATTGATTACAGAAGACAAATACCCAAGAAAGGGTTATATGAAGATATCCAACGGTTGGAATGAAAAGATCCAACGGTCAGAAAAAAGAAAGAAAGGTACAGCTGTTTAATCAGCAGAAGAAAATAATAAAGATTACAAAAAAGAAAAAGAAAAAAAGAACTGAATAATAAACGTTAATACATAGTTTAATTGATTTGAAAATTTGAGAGGTTTGGAGCACAGAAGCAGCCAAGCAGGAGAAAAGATACTCGGAAGTCGGCAGCCATTTTTCTCTTTTTTTTTTTTCTGATTTCAAAACTAATGAAATGGTAAGGGTATTTTAATCCAATTGAGGTTAAGGGTCCAAACTAGGCCTGTGCATCGGTTATGAACCGAACCGAACCGGTTATTCGGTTCTGTTAACCGAACCGATTTTTCGGTGATGGATGGAACCGAAACTGAACCGGTATGATAACTGTAACGCCCCGAAAATCCGCATTATTATCCGGTACGTCCGATTTGTTATTTTGCGCGATTTAATTATTTTATTTGATAGTTAGTATGTGAATTTTTAACAATTTCATAAATGAGTGAATTTTGGTTTTTAAACCATTGCATGTCAACGTGTGTTCAATTATATGAGCTTTGACTGTAAAATTGTTTAATTCCGACAACCTGCTATTTTTAGTAAGTTCGGAGTAATTACGGTTTTGCCCCTCGTTTCTAAGTCAAGTCAAAGTTTGACTTGACCACTCTCTCTCTCCCTCAAACCTCATTCACGTAAAGAAAGAAAAGAAAGGAGAAGAAAAAAGAGAAAAAGAAGAGAGAAAAGAGAGAAAGCTTCGATTGATCATTCCGATTTCGTTTTCCGACCGAATTTCGATCCGTGAAACTTTTCGAACTCCTCACGATCTATTCTTCAAGTAAGCTTCTCACGTCCTTCGCGTTTAATGCTTCCTAGGTTGTGATTTATAGAATTTTGTGAATAGTTTAATAATATATGAAAAATGTGAATATGAATGATTTTGTGGATGGATTTACGTGTTTCTTGGTCCTATAAGTAGATTAGATGTTGTAGATCATTATATGTAAGTTTAGTTTGAGGTTTTGCATGATTTATATGATTTAAATGTTAATTTTTGGCTCATTCCCGAGAACCCTCGCGATTTTCTGCTGTTCTGATGATCCACACGGCCTGACGCACGGTCTTGAGACCATGCGCCAAGACCGTGTGCATATTTTGGCCTTGCACTGCCTAACGCACGGCCGTGCGCAAGCCGGTGCACAGGCCAGTGCAAGTTTGTCCGCACCGGCTTGAGCACGTGTTCAAGCCCGTGCGTTTGCCCGTCCCCAAGACCGTGTGTATGCCTTAACCAAAATTTCTCCATTTTCAACTTCTTGCTCTCGGCATTGAGGGTCAAAGGGGTAATTAAAAAGTTGACTTTCTTCGTTTGACCTCCGATTCGAGATCCGATTTCACCTATAGGTCCTATAAATCATGAAATACATATTTTAGGTAGTTTGAATTTTTCCGACTTCGTTTGGGTCCCGTTTCTCGTGTTTTTCGTTTAAGCCTTTTTGGCTATTTTTCAAATGTTGTTCGTTTCTTCCGAAACTTGAATGCATGCTTCCTTATTGCCTTTTATGCATGTTTATGAGCTTTTATTACATTCTAAATTGTTTTGCTTATCGAATTCTATGAATTTCTATGTTTTGTTACAATGTGAACCTAAGTGATATGAATGATTGTTTAACGTGCATCTATGTGTTTTAAATCTTTCGTATAAGCCGTGCGTCGTCGTTAGTCTTATATGGTTGTGTCTTTGTCTTTTGCAGACGATACTCCCGTGGAGTAGTGTGCCTATCTCGCATTTTGCTCTCGTTTCTTGTTGACTTGATGTATGTAGGATTTGAATTGTGCTTATGAATAGCCGGGAATAATATTGTAGAACCCGTTGTAAACATTTGATAATATTTATTGGAATTTGCTAGCCTTGGTGGGCTTTACCTATCTGCGCAATCATTATGGGTTTTATGTTTTGTTTTATATTGCTTCCGCTTTTGGGTTTGTCTCTATTTTGAAACTCCCGCCTAGTAGTAAATGTCCGGTTTGCCGTTCGCCGGGTTTTGGTTCGGGTCGGACTCCTTTCGATTCCGGGTCAGGATCCGGTGCGGGGCGTGCGTCTGCCCGTTTGGCGGCGCCCGCTACAGTTGGTATCAGAGCCGAGGATATTCCGAAGACAGCGTTCAACTCCAGATATGGTCACTTTGAGTTCGTGGTCATGCCGTTTGGACTCACGAATGCTCCTGCCGCTTTTATGGATATGATGCACAGGATCTTTCGTCCGTACCTCGATAAGTTTGTTGTGATCTTTATTGATGACATTCTAGTGTTCTCGAAGTCAGAGGAAGAGCACGCAGAACACCTCAGGATTGTTCTTCAGGCTTTGAGAGAGCATCAGTTATTTGCTAAGTTTAGCAAATGCGAATTCTGGATCGACAGAGTGACTTTTCCAGGTCATGTCATATCCGGAACGGGAGTTGAGGTAGATCCTTCGAAGATCGAGACTGTGTTGGATTGGGAGAAACCTAAGACTCCTACAGAGATTCGCAGTTTCTTGGGATTAGCAGGATACTATAGACGTTTTGTCAAGGACTTTTCCAAGCTTGCTAGTCCGTTGACTGCGTTGACTAAGAAGGATGCCAAGTTTGAGTGGTCAGACAAATGTGAAGCAAGTTTCCAAGAGCTCAAGAAGAGATTAACTACAGCCCCAGTGTTAGCTATGCCTAATGGATTGGAGGGACTCGTTGTGTACACAGATGCGTCACACGAGGGATTGGGTTGTGTGTTGATGCAAAATGGGAGAGTTATAGCTTACGCCTCGAGGAAGCTAAAGCCAGCCGAAGAGAACTATCCCACGCATGATCTTGAGCTAGCAGCCGTTGTGTTTGCTTTGCTAAAGTGGCGTCATTATCTATATGGCACTACGTTCGATATCTTCACTGATCACAAGAGTCTTCAGTATTTGTTCACTCAGAAGGATTTGAACAAGAGACAGCGTCGATGGATGGAATTGTTTGAGGATTATGATTGCAAGATTCAATACCATCCTGGAAAGGCGAATGTGGTAGCCGATGCATTGAGTCGTAAGGCGAGTGTAGCTCTGCTAGAGGCTAAGTTTGAGCGAGTTCATATCACCTCGCAGGCTCACGTTCACAGTATATCGATTCAGTCAGAATTGGGTCGTAAGATTCGAGATGTTCAGGCTACTGACGAATGGACTCAGAGGCAGATAGTTCATATTTCAGATGATCCAGAGTCCCAGTTTCGTGTTGATGATTCTGGCATTCTCCGCTTCGAGACTCGAGTTTGTGTTCCTGAGAGTCTTAAGAAGGAGATTCTTGCTGAGGCGCATAATACGCCTTATACAGTACATCCTGGTGGAAGTAAGATGTACCGGGATCTAAAAGAGTTGTTCTGGTGGAGAGGTATGAAGAGAGACGTAGCTGATTACGTCAAGAGATGTCAGACATGTCAGCAGGTCAAGGTAGAGCACCAGAGACCTGGAGGATTGCTACAGCCACTACCGATTCCTACGTGGAATTGGGAGCAGATTGCGATGGACTTTGTGTCCGGTTTACCGAAAGTTAAAGGTGGCTATGATAGTATTTGGGTGATAATTGACCGACTTTCCAAGACTGCCCACTTTCTGCCGGTCAAGAAGTCATTCAAGGTAGAGAAGTTGGCAGAGATTTATCACCGAGAGATTGTCAGGCTTCATGGAGTTCCTGTGAGTATTGTGTCTGACAGAGATGCTAGATTCACTTCTCAATTATGGCAGCATCTTCAGGAGAAAATGGGAACGAAACTGACATTCAGTACAGCAGCACATCCGGAGACTGATGGCCAATCTGAGAGAACGATTCGATATCTCAGTGATATGCTTCGTGCGTGTGCTTTAGACTTTCGCACCAATTGGCACGACCAATTACCGTTGATTGAGTTCGCCTACAACAACAGTTTTCAGTCTACGATCAAGATGGCACCTTACGAAGCACTGTATGGAAGGAAGTGTCGATCCCCGTTGTTTTGGGATCTTGAGGATTGGCGTTGGACAAGGGATAACAAAGGAAGAGGAGATTCTCCGCAGTCTCTTCAGAGAGCGATTGACCGAATTCAGATCATCCGTCAGAGGATGAAAGCAGCCCAGGATCGCCAGAAAAGTTATGCCGATACACGCCGCCGACCTTTGGAGTTCGAGGTTGGTGACCGAGTGTTTCTTAAAGCTTCACCTCGAAAGGGATTCACTCGTATTGGCAAAGGTGGTAAGTTAGGTCCGAGATTCTTAGGACCTTTTGAGATTCTGGAGAAGATTGGAGAAGCTGCTTACAGATTAGACTTGCCACCGAGTCTGACAGGAATCCACAACGTTTTCCACGTTTCACAACTCCGGAAGTATCACCCGAGTGATTCACACGTTCTTCCTATCGAAGATGTTGAGATAGAGCCGGACTTGACCTTCGTTTCACAGCCGGTGAAAATTTTAGACAAGAAGACTCAAGCACTGCGTAACAGAGAGATTCCTATGGTTAAAGTGCTTTGGAGGAGTCAGTCGGTTGAAGAAGCTACATGGGAAACTGAAGAGAAGATGCGCAAGTTTCATCCCGCATTATTTGTAGCAGACGAGAAGAATCTGGGGACAGATTCTCATAAGGAGGGGTGATTGTAACGCCCCGAAAATCCGCATTATTATCCGGTACGTCCGATTTGTTATTTTGCGCGATTTAATTATTTTATTTGATAGTTAGTATGTGAATTTTTAACAATTTCATAAATGAGTGAATTTTGGTTTTTAAACCATTGCATGTCAACGTGTGTTCAATTATATGAGCTTTGACTGTAAAATTGTTTAATTCCGACAACCTGCTATTTTTAGTAAGTTCGGAGTAATTACGGTTTTGCCCCTCGTTTCTAAGTCAAGTCAAAGTTTGACTTGACCACTCTCTCTCTCCCTCAAACCTCATTCACGTAAAGAAAGAAAAGAAAGGAGAAGAAAAAAGAGAAAAAGAAGAGAGAAAAGAGAGAAAGCTTCGATTGATCATTCCGATTTCGTTTTCCGACCGAATTTCGATCCGTGAAACTTTTCGAACTCCTCACGATCTATTCTTCAAGTAAGCTTCTCACGTCCTTCGCGTTTAATGCTTCCTAGGTTGTGATTTATAGAATTTTGTGAATAGTTTAATAATATATGAAAAATGTGAATATGAATGATTTTGTGGATGGATTTACGTGTTTCTTGGTCCTATAAGTAGATTAGATGTTGTAGATCATTATATGTAAGTTTAGTTTGAGGTTTTGCATGATTTATATGATTTAAATGTTAATTTTTGGCTCATTCCCGAGAACCCTCGCGATTTTCTGCTGTTCTGATGATCCACACGGCCTGACGCACGGTCTTGAGACCATGCGCCAAGACCGTGTGCATATTTTGGCCTTGCACTGCCTAACGCACGGCCGTGCGCAAGCCGGTGCACAGGCCAGTGCAAGTTTGTCCGCACCGGCTTGAGCACGTGTTCAAGCCCGTGCGTTTGCCCGTCCCCAAGACCGTGTGTATGCCTTAACCAAAATTTCTCCATTTTCAACTTCTTGCTCTCGGCATTGAGGGTCAAAGGGGTAATTAAAAAGTTGACTTTCTTCGTTTGACCTCCGATTCGAGATCCGATTTCACCTATAGGTCCTATAAATCATGAAATACATATTTTAGGTAGTTTGAATTTTTCCGACTTCGTTTGGGTCCCGTTTCTCGTGTTTTTCGTTTAAGCCTTTTTGGCTATTTTTCAAATGTTGTTCGTTTCTTCCGAAACTTGAATGCATGCTTCCTTATTGCCTTTTATGCATGTTTATGAGCTTTTATTACATTCTAAATTGTTTTGCTTATCGAATTCTATGAATTTCTATGTTTTGTTACAATGTGAACCTAAGTGATATGAATGATTGTTTAACGTGCATCTATGTGTTTTAAATCTTTCGTATAAGCCGTGCGTCGTCGTTAGTCTTATATGGTTGTGTCTTTGTCTTTTGCAGACGATACTCCCGTGGAGTAGTGTGCCTATCTCGCATTTTGCTCTCGTTTCTTGTTGACTTGATGTATGTAGGATTTGAATTGTGCTTATGAATAGCCGGGAATAATATTGTAGAACCCGTTGTAAACATTTGATAATATTTATTGGAATTTGCTAGCCTTGGTGGGCTTTACCTATCTGCGCAATCATTATGGGTTTTATGTTTTGTTTTATATTGCTTCCGCTTTTGGGTTTGTCTCTATTTTGAAACTCCCGCCTAGTAGTAAATGTCCGGTTTGCCGTTCGCCGGGTTTTGGTTCGGGTCGGACTCCTTTCGATTCCGGGTCAGGATCCGGTGCGGGGCGTGCGTCTGCCCGTTTGGCGGCGCCCGCTACAATAACGGTTCGGTTCAGTTCTGAATCGAAAATTTCGGTTCGGTTCCGGTTTTAACCGAAAAAATAAATTTTTTTTTATGGAGAAACCTGCTGAATATTTGCCAAATCCTACTGTAAAATGCTGAAATTTTATTTGCAGCATCATTTGAAAGCCAAAAGTTGTTGTAAATTGAAAATTAAACATAGAAATCAACCCATTCAAGCTTCAACCGACGTCCGACAACCATCCATAATCTCTAGAAACATTAACATAGTTTAAATCACAAATAACAATCAAATAGTCTAGTCTATTAAAAGTACCAGAAGCAATAATAACAAGTATTGGGGAGATCCGGAGAAGATGAATATGACATTGTTCGTGGTGGTTATTCTTGATCCTCGACACAAGATGAAGAAAGTGAGCTTTGTGCTTAAGAAGTTGTACGAGGGAGAGTTAGCAGTTAGATAAGAGAAGAAGAGTATCGTAGGGAGTTGATAAGGGATGAGGGAGATTGTAAGAGCCAGTCGGAGCTTGACGTGTATTTGAGCGACAAAAAGGAGAAGATGGACTCTGACTTTGACATTCTCATGTGGTGGAAGTTCAATTCCTTCCGTTATCCAATTTTATCTAAATTGGCTTGTGATTTGTTGGCTATGCCTGTATCCACGGTGGCCTCGGAGTCGACCTTTAGTACATCCGGCCGTGTCATTGATTAGTTCCGATCATCCTTGAGTCCAAGAACGGTTCAAGCTCTTATTTGTTCTCAAGATTGGATTCGAAATGGACCTCCACCGCCACCAATTGAAGAAGAATTTGCTGAGTTCCTAACCGATGCACAGGCCTAGTTTGGACCCCTAACCTCAATTGGATTAAAATACCCTTACCATTTCATTAGTTTTGAAATCAGAAAAAAAAAAAAAAAGAGAAAAATGGCTGCCGACTTCCGAGTATCTTTTCTCCTGCTTGGCTGCTTCTGTGCTCCAAACCTCTTAAATTTTCAAATCAATTAAACTATTATTAACGTTTATTATTCAGTTCTTTTTTTTTCTTTTTTGTAATCTTTATTATTTTCTTCTGCTGATTAAACAGCTGTACCTTTCTTTCTTTTTTCTGACCGTTGGATCTTTTCATTCCAACCGTTGGATATCTTCATATAACCCTTTCTTGGGTTTTTGTCTTCTGTAATCAATTCTTCAGAAATTAATAAAATTCTTCAGTCGTCTTTTACCTTTTTCTCTGCAAATTTCCTTTTTAATAAAGCTTAGTTTTCTCAACACTATGAATTAGGGTTTATAGGGAAATTTGGTGTGATTTTTTTTTGCACCGAAACCCTGCTGGAAGCCGAAAAAACTCTGCTTTAGATTCATTGCCACTTTCAAGTTCCTACAGTTGGATATCCACAACACATCTGGTATGTTAATGGTCTTGTATTTCTTTTATGCATTGTTTCCTTGCATTTATGCCCCTTTTGTTTCTTACACAATTGGTGCGAAAAAAAAAATCTTCTTTTGGTTGGAAATTTCAGCGAAGAAAATCAGAGAGCCAAAACGAGTGGCATAATTTGTAAATAGAACAAATCAGAGGGGAAAAAATTAGTCATTCTCTGCTACAGTAACAAACGTTAATTTGGCCCGTCCAAAAAGTTGCGGCAATGAGAGACATCAATTGAAAAATAAAATCCGGATTCCTTCGTTTAAAGTGGGTCGCTACGAGGTTGAATTAAACATCCTCCCTCGCTTATTGTTGGCAGTTAACTGCCATTATATGGACCAGTAACCAAGTTCTATGTAGCGGTACGTAAGAACTCTGGCAAGGTTTGAGATTACAACTGGTTTGGAGATGTAATGAGTTCTACAGGACCTCAATCAGACCTGCTGCGGGTATCCACTATCCAGGGTAAACTTTCTGGTGGAAATAAACTAATAGGAACTTTGTTTACTTCTCCACAATGCTACAATGATTAGTAATAGGCTGATAAAAATAGCGTATCAGTCCAAAATATGGGGTTTACTTTGATAAGTTGGGCTAAATAACTAATATATGGGTGCTTGTTTACTTTGGCCATGGAGACTATAGTCCTTCATTTTAATGCGTAGAAAGACTAAATTAACCCCACAAGAATTTTCTTCTTTCTTCTTGCGCAAAAGACAACCCAGATTTTGAAATTCAATTCATTCCCCGCTGTGTTATTCCCCTTACCTTCATATTCTCTCTGCCGTAAGATTTTGAAATTCAATTCATTTCAAATCTTCGTTCGGGTTGAAGTTCTGAGGCATAAGTATATACATGCATCTTTCCCTGTGAGTGGGTTTTCCTTACAATCTGGTGGCTGTTCCTCAAGCTTATTCTCGGGTGGTGGGCGTTCACTCTCTGGTGGCTCTTCCAAAAGCTCATCTTTTCTCCTCCTTCTAAACTTGGCCCTCATTTTTCCCACAACAAAGAGATTTATTCATCTCTCCACCGGTAAAATTCCCAGGTACTCTTTTACCTCCTTTTGCAATTTGCAAATTGAACGGACTTTGTAACGACCCGAATATTTGTATTATATTATTAATATTTACGCGAATTCTTTCTTGCCTAATTTCTCGATCTATCCAATTGGATTAATCAATCTGGTGGAAAAGATTGATTTAACCTATCTTTTAAATGCCCTCAATTTCTTAAATTACATAAATGCCCTTAAAAGCCTAAATGACCATTTTACCCTCTCGAGATATTTTCATAAATATCTATCTATCTCTCTCATTCTCTCATTTCAAAGAAGAAAGAAAGGAGAAAGAAGGAGAATAAAGGAGAAAGATCTTCCCGACGCCCTACCGAGCTCGTTTCTCGCCCGATCGACGAGCCGTGAAAACCTGAACGACCCTCACTACATTATCTACCGATAATCCTTTTACCCCATTTCATTCCGTTCGTTAATTCTTGCGATTTTTCGTGATTTATATATAGAATTTTATATATTAGGATTTTCGTGTTTAGGAAGAATTACTTGACCATTTTACGTGATTCTTGTGTCTATATGTAGCTTATATGATATATATGATTATATGTGAAAATTAGGATGTTTTATGGTGTAGATTAGGAGATATATGAATTTATATTTTGATTTTCGCGTATGAGGTTCGCGATCTGCTGAGTCTGCTGCTCAGTAGATCCACACGGGCGGACGCACGGTCTTGAGCAAGACCGTGCAAGAGCCCGTGCGCTTCACTTTTCAGCCCGCACGGGCTTGAACCCGTGCACAGGCCCGTGCGCATGGCCGTTTGCACCTGCACGGTCTTGACACCGTGCTCAAGACCGTGCGGGAGGCCGTGCAACCCCTTTTGTGCTTGCACCGGCTTGCCAAGCCCGTGCGTAAGCCCGTGCGTTGGCCGGTGCAACATACTTAGTGTATTTTCCAGCCTTTTCCTTTCTTGCACTTCGGGAATTGGTCAACCCCACTCATTTAAATGTTGACTTTTCTCATACGACCTCCGAATATCAATCCGATTTCACCTATAGCTTCCTCGAGCCTTGGGATTTGATATTCTTCATAATTTACAATTTACCCGACCCTAATTAACCGTCAATTGACACCTTGCTCGTTTAGGGATTTATTCCATCTTTTCCGTTTCTTGTCCGTTTGACCCCGTTTTCGCGAGAGAGTTCCATTATATTATTTTAAGCGTGTCTACGTGCCCTAATTGCGTTTAAGCATGCCTTTAATATTTATTATTTACGTTCTTTCATTATTTAACATTTCATTAATATTCTTTAATTGTCGTACCGTAATTTATATGTTTAATTGATTTACTTTCCATATTTCGCCTGTAGCATGAGTGATGTTTATATGAATTGTCGTGCGTCGTCTGTTGTCCGTGTCTTGCTTTTAGTATTGTCGGTCTTGTTTTCATCCTCTAGGCCCTGTGTATTACAGGTGGGTCCAACGAGGGAGAAACCTGACTACCGCTTGCTTTCATACTGTCTTGTCGAGCCAGGTAAGGGTTTTAAATTGTTTTCAACTGGAGTAAGAACATAGTTTATTTAGGCTTCGAAATAACTTATTCCCCGCCTTTTCTTATTGCTTGTTGTACTGTCTTTAATATTCCTTACATGCTTAGTCAAACCGTTTTGATAGCAAACCAAAATGATTTGAAATGCTTCCAACTAGAGACAAGTAACTTATTTGTTTTAAATGTAACTATTTGATCTCTGAGGCACTTATAAGTAATGTCGTTAGGGACATCCGTCAGTATGCTCCCGAAGCGTACGACGCTTATGAGTATTTCCTAGATCGTTACATCAACTTGTCTCAAAAGCCCCTTTTGCCATTCATACTTAACTACTTGCATCATATTTTCGAACGGCCCTTTTGGCCACTTTAACTATCATTGATTTCAAAAGCGAGCCATAGCCTGTTTATGACTTGGGCCCGGAGTATACAAGAGGTGAGCCTGGGGACGTGCGTCTAGGGCAAATCCCGATGTATACTTCTAGCGCGTTAACTTGGGCCGGCTAGGAGGTTGGCTAGCCTAAGTTGATGCGAACGGTGGTGCTAATCGCGTCTCCTTAAATCCTGTATATGAATCTTGGTGATGGAGTACTTGCTTGCATGTTTTTCAATTGGGAGTTATAAGGAGAGGGCCCGTTCTCGCCGGGACATATTACTGCATGATTTATTGCATTTATTGCTTGTCTAATTGTTTTATGGCTTTCGTGACAAGTCGAAGCACATTCCGGTTTTCTTCAATTATCATATGTACTTCCCTATATATATATAAAACCCAGAAGTGTGACTCGTACTTGCTACCCTAAGTCCCCTTTATTACTCAACTAATATTCTTTCAATCGGCTTGATATTTCGTGCAAATGTTTTAAAGGATCTGGTTCGTCAACCTTTTGTGTTTCCAAATAAGCCGAACCCGAGTGTTGCTTTGTGTCATTTTATAACTTATATTTCGTATTCATATTCTTTCTCAAAACGGGCAACACTCACCACTTTTAGTTTTAAAAGATAAATGACGAACTGTGACCAAAACCCCCTTACTGAGTATCCTTTATACTCACCCCTGCTATTTTGGTTCTTGCTTCAGGTAGACAGGTGGCGACGTCACCTATCTTGTCAGTCGGCATCAGCAGGTCTAGATATGCTCAGTCTTTCTGGTTTGTCTTGTCAGTGATCCCAACAACTGTCGAGTCTTGTTTATTGTATTTATTTACTTTAAGTACTTATGTGCCCTGATGTGGGATAGTTGAAGATATCTAGGATTGCATAGGGTAGACTAGTTGAGCCATGGATGGCACCACGTGTTGTTATTATGTTGTATTTCGATTTGCACATGTTTAATTGACATTTATGGAATTTATCTTGTTATTTAAATCGCTTCCGCATTTCTCTGCTCTTCTCTGGTTGTTGTTGGGATGTCGTTGCTATTGCCGAAGGTTCTTGCTTGAGTGTCGTTCGCCGGAGTGGGTTTTTGGGTTGAGGCCCCTCGCCGAAGCTCGGGAATCCGTTTCGATGCGGATGTGGCGGTCCTTCTTCAGGGGGCGCTACAGACTTTGTCATTAGTAGAGTGGACACAGTGAGTAAATCACCCACTGAGTGGTTTTGGGCAGTTTTCTAGTGGATTAGTTCAGTTCTATGTATGGAAATATTAATTGACGGTTAATCATTAATGGGAATCTTTTGTAGAAAAATGTGGTACCTTCACAGGCTACTGTCTAGTTTTCTTGAATCGCTTCTGTTTATTTCTTCTGCTGCTGCATAAATTTCTGAAATGTAGTTGACATTGGCTCTTTGGTTGTGGACAGTTTTTTATAATTTGATTCATTTGTCATGAAATAAAACTGCACTTAACTATTTAGGTCCAGCAGGAATTAAGAAATAATTACCAGTATGTTCTTGATTAGTTGTGGAGTTTTCACATTAACATACGCTTGTGTATACTTATTAATTCTTGAGATTATGGGTTAATACTTAATACTTGTTTCTTTTGCAGATTGAACAAGCCATTTGGTAAGCAAAAAAAAAAAAGAAGAAAATGGCTAATAAGTTACAGATTCAAGGGGATGAATCAGTTCTTTTTCGGGTGACTCACTCTAACATCAAGAGTTTTTCAGCTGATGTCCGGTTCTCTCTGCAGGTACGTGTATTTTTCCACTCATTTTACTTCGATTGATTCATGATTTTCATTTTTCTTCCCTTACATATTTCTGTTTCGACTTCCAGTATTCACCAATTTATGAAATCAGACTTGTCTACTGCTAAAATATTAAATAGGGGATTCCTTTTCTCTTTAAAGTAACTTTTTCTGTTGGACTGTACTTCATGTTGCCTGAGTCAGATACAAAGACCAAACAACAACTGTGGACCCAATTTATATTAAAGTTGTCGTATCTAGGACCAGAGACTCAATACTACAGGTGTTAATATCGGACATAAATGTGTGCATGTTTTATGATTTGTTATTTAGACAATTGACCTCCACAAAGCTTTACATATTCTTTTTGAGTTTGGCCGAAGCCTACTTGGATATTTTATTTCAAATCTTCTCAACCAAGAACCATGTCAATGTAATGCATAAAATTATGTCCTTCTAGTAATCTTGCAACTATTCTTACCTAGTCATAGAAACCTTCAAAAGTGTACCAAAAGCCTTTCAACTGGCTCTCAACAAATTTGTCTTTATTGGATGCATTATTCATGAATTGGCTGTGAGGAGAAATAGAAATTCTGCATGTTTCAAAAGGAGAGTATCTCAGGTTATTTTTAATTGATCGAAAAAAGTTATTTCGTATTGCACTCTCCAATCTGGCTGTGATGCTTGGGGTCGAAATAATAGTAATATTTTTGTTTCCAGATGACTGTAGAAGCTGTGAAAGAGAAATTATGGAGAAAGTGTGGTACTTCCGTTCACTCAATGTCCCTGGAGCTTTATGATGATACCGGTGCTAAAGTTTCTGATTTAGCTGATAACTCGAAACCCCTTGGCCTGTATTCTCCGCAAGATGGGTTAGCTTTTTTCAATTTTAGCGTTTTTCTTATGTCATGAAGTATAATATTTCGAAATACTGGTTATTTCAACTTTTTTAACAAGCTTATGTAAATATTAACTAATATTTCTAGTGAATACATTAATATTTACCATTTTGGCAGCTTGTATCTAATTCTAATTGGCAACCTCTCTTACAGTCCTATAGCCATCAGTCTTAGTAAATGATTTACAACATATGGCTATACTTTTGAGTTATATGAC
Organism: Verbena officinalis; assembly: GCA_958496215.1. Classification (NCBI taxonomy): domain Eukaryota; kingdom Viridiplantae; phylum Streptophyta; class Magnoliopsida; order Lamiales; family Verbenaceae; genus Verbena; species Verbena officinalis. The sequence continues at coordinate 571,769 of OY292391.1, forward strand.
AAAACTTTTGAGTTTTGATAGCCATTTAAAAAAGCTTTACAAAAAGTTTCCGCAATTACTCTTGAAACATTAAACTGATGCGACAGAAATTCACATCCGTTTTATGTTAAAATGAGGAAAATGGAAATAAAAAATGTGCACCATGTGTAAGTGAAAACACTTGCTCGGAGTCTTGGGTTTCATTGTGAAAGGCACAATTGCATTCAAGAATTCGCCATTATATACCGCTGATCTATGCCTAATATCATAGGACACAGATGCCAACTTTTTAACTGCTTAAAAGATTATCAATTTCTAAGGTAACAAGTATGCTACAAACAGCACCAGCTTTTGTCTTTTCTCATACTCACACTCCTTGTCCTTAAACTACATTTATAATTTGTCAACTTTCCGTCCACTTGGCGTATAGACATATGTGCATTATATGGTTTTTGTTCCAAACTTCCCGTCTTTTAAGTCTATCTATTTCCTTTTGTTCGTTTTCGAGTGCACATGATTGATCTTGATCCATCATCAGTAACATCTGGTGGTTGGCTGGATGATACATCCCTTGTGGAGAAATACAAAATCTCTGATGAAGCATATGAGAAACGTGATGGTATGTCTTAATTTTTTCGGTCTGTAAAAGAATTTTATTTTATATTTTGACTGGCTAAGTTCATGCAGCATTGAGTCCTATCCTCCTAGGTTGCTCCTGTATTTCTTTTTGACTTACTGTTGTAGTAAAGATAAATGACATTCGTAGCTTCAGATTGAACTTTCATATGACATTGATCTTGCATTTCACCTTATCAGGAAGTCATAGAACTAGAAAGCATAGTGATTTGATTTGTTTTGTACGCTATGGAGTAGGTCAAATTACACTGCTTATCCTGTAATTTGAATATATGTCCACCTGCTCAATTTATTCAGTTGATATATACTTGTTTTCTTGCTTTTATTTTGCTTACAAGAATATTCTTTAAGCCAGCGTTTTTTATTATGATATCTTACGTCCTGCTGAAGTCACGATCATAATAATTGGGCTATCATGTCAGGTACTTTCAGAAAGCTTAAGGAAAAACTGGGACATCAACAGTCAAATCCAGAATCTAAAGTACGTATTTTCACTTTTTACCTAACCTGCTATAATCTGCTGAATCTTTCTTAGACTCCTTTTCTGTCATGTCTTGTTGTTGGTTAAGAATTATCTTTTCACCTCCTTAACAAAAGAAAAATAATTTACTTTGCTCTTTATTTGTAAGATGGAGTTTTAAATATTTTTCAAGATTCTTTTCTGGCATGTCTTGTTGTTGGTTAAGAATTATCTTTTCACCTCCTTAACGAAAGAAAAACAATTTACTTTGCTCTTTATTTGTAAGATGGAGTTTTAAATATTTTTCAAATTGCTGGTCTGAAGCCCAACGGGATTCAGAGGTACATAAAATTCTAGTCATTAACTTTCCCAGACTATCCTGAATTAACTGATCTTCACTTCCCACATACAAGCACATAAAGTTTCATTCTTTTTTTTTTTCCTGTTATAGAACTGAATGCATCTGAAAATTCAATTCAGTTGATGGGATTTGCTTGTTTCTGAATTCATAATTGTACTCAGAGCTTTACAGAAAACAAACTGATCTTCACTTCCCACATACAAGCACATAAAGATTCATTCTTTTTTTTTTCCTGTTATAGAACTAAATGCATCTGAAAATTCAATTCAGTTGATGGGATTTGCTTGTTTCTGAATTCTCGAAAATGGTTTATTCAGATCGATTGTTTAACAGGCATAGAACAATTCATGAGATTCTTGGTGGAGGACTTGGTAAGTCTTGATTATCTTAATTTTTCTCATCCGGGATTGTTAGTTTTCAATGTAAGTTGATTTTTATTGAATCAAAATCTGATCTTGAGATTAATGAATTGCCATTTGTTAATGGGCTCTGATTATATTCATATGGGTTTAAAGAATCAACATTTTTGGGTTGACTTATCGAAGAACTCATTAATCCCAAAATTACTGAATCTGATATTTGGATCAATGAGCTCAATTATCTACTTTTTTTTTCTGGTAAACTGTAGCGCCCCCTGAAGAAGGGCCGCCACATCCGCACCGAAATGGATTCCCGAGCTTCAGCGAGGGGCCTCAACCCAAAAACCCACTCCGGTGAACGACACTCAAGCAATAACCTTCGGCAACAGCAACGACATCCATCCCAACAACGACAAGAAAAGAGCAGAGAAATGCGGAAGCGATTTAAAAGATAATCAAATAAAGCCTACGAAGCTAACATAATATCAATTAAACATTTATAATCAAGATACAGAATGTTCATAAGCAGATAATGCCATCCATGGCTCAACTAGCCTACCCTATGCAATCCTAGATATCGTCAACTATCCCACATCAGGGGCACATAAGTACGTAAAGTAAATAAATACAATAACAAGACTCGACGGTTGTTGGGACCACTGACAAGACAAACCAGAAAGACTGAGCCTATCTAGACCTGCTGATGCCGACTGACAAGATAGGTGACGTCGCCACCTGTCTACCTGAAGCAAGAACCAAAACAGCAGGGATGAGTATAAAGGATACTCAGTAAGGGGTTTTGATCACTGTTCCTCAGTGAGTGTTGCCCGTTTTTGAGAAAGAATATGAATACGAAATATAAGTTGTAAAATGACATAAAGCAACACTCGGGTTCGGCTTATTTGAAAACACAAAAGGTTGACGAACCGGATCCTTTAAAACATTTGCACGTAATATCAAGCCGATAAATTGAAAGGACATTAGTTGAGTCACAAAGCCGTTACAAGTTCGAAAAGCACGATATAAATAAGTTGGAATCGATAAATAAACACGGCTCGTAATTCAACTAATTAATTTAATAATAAATGAGGCTTACGGTAGCAAGTACGAGTCACGCTTCCGGGTTTTATATATATATATAGGGAAATACATATGATAAATGAAGAAAGCCGGAATGTGCTTCTACTTGTAATGAAAGCCGTAAAACAATTAGACAAATAAATAATGCAATAAGACATGAAATAGTGTGTCCCGGCGAGAACGGGCCCTCTCCTTATAACTCCCAACCTTGAAAATCATGCAAGCAAGTACTCCACCACCAAGGTTCATGGACCACTCAGAATTTATGGAAACGCGTGTTAACAACGTCACCCTTAACAGAATTTTATGGAAACGCGTGTTAACAACGTCACCCTATCAGAATTTTCTAGGAAGCGCGTAGCCTACAACGCCACCCTCGCACTAACTCAGGTTAGCCAACCTCCTGGCTGACCTAAGCAGATACGGATTGGAGTATCCATCGGGATTTGCCCTGGACGCACGTCCCCAGGCTCACCTCCTGCATACTCCGGGCCCAAATCATACACAGTCCAGAGCTCGCATTTGAAAACGATGATAGTTCAAGTGGCCAAAAGGGCCATTCGTAATTGGGGAATCGGGATGTGGAAGGCCAAAGGGGCCATTCGAGACAAGGTTATATTTGCGGGGTCGAGAGACCAAAATTCGCATTTAAAACAAAATGGGGTTTTCCTTGTCTCTAGTTGAAAGCATTTCAAATCATTTTGGTTTTGCTATTAAAATGTTTGACTAAGCACATAAGGAATAGTAAAGGCAGTACAACAAGTAATAATAAAAGCTGGGTAGTCATTTATTTCGCAAACCTATATAAGACTATGTTCTTACTCCAGTTGAAAGAAGTTTAAACCCTTACCTGGCTCGACAAGACAGTATGAAAGCAAGCGGTAGTCAGGTTTCTCCCTCGTTGGACCCACCTGTAATACACAGGGCCTAGAGGATGAAAACAATACCGACAATAACAAAAGCAAGACACGAACAACAGATGACGCACGGCAATTCATATAGAATCCAATCATGCAATAAACGAAATATGGGAAGTAAATCAATTAAACATGTAAATTACGGTACGACAATTAAAGAATATTAATGAATGTTAAATAATGAAAAAACGTAAATAATAAATATTAAAGGCATGCTTAAACGCAATTAGGGCACGTAGACATGCTTAAAATAATATAAGGACGTTCTCTCGCGAATACAGGATTAAACGGATAAGAAACGGGAAAGGTGGAATAAATCCCTAAACGAGCAAGGTGTCAAATGACGGTCAAATAGGGTCGGGTAAATTGCAAATTATGAAGAATATCAAATCCCAAGGCTCGAGGAAGCTATAGGTGAAATCGGATTGATATTCGGAGGTCGTATGAGGAAAGTCAACATTTAAATGAGTGGGGTTGACCAATTCCCGAAGTGCAAGAAAGGAAAAATGCTGGAAAATACACTAAGTATGTTGCACCGGCCAACGCACGTTACGCACGGGCTTGGCAAGCCGGTGCAAGCACATAAAGGGGTGCACGGCCTCCCGCATGGTCTTGAGCACGGTGCCAAGACCGTGCAGGTGCAAACGGGCCTGCACACGGTCCTGTGCACGGGCTCAAGCCCGTGCAGGATGAAAAGGCTGCACACGGGCTCCTGCACGGTCTTGCTCAAGACCGTGCGTTCGCCTGTGTGGATCTACTGAGCAGCAGACTCAGCAGATCGCGAACCTCTCACGCGAATTCAAAATATAAATTCATATATCTCCTAATCTACACTATAAATCATCCTAATTTTCACATATAATCATACATATCATATAAGCTACATATAGACACAAGAATCACGTAAAATGGTCTAGTAAATCTTCCTAAACACGAAAATCCTAATATAATAAAATTCTATATATAAATCATGAAAAATGCAAGAAAGAACGAACGGAATGAAATGAGGTAAAAGGATTACCGATAGAGAATGTAGTGAGGATCGTTCGGGTTTCACGGCTCGTCGATCGGGCGAGAAACGGGCTCGGTAGGGCGTCGGGAAGATTTTCTCTCTTTTCTCTTTTCTTTCCTCTCTTTCTTCTTTCCTCCTCCTTTTGTGAAGTGAGAGAATGAGAGAGATAGATAGATATTTATGAAAATATCTCGGGGGGGTAAAATGGTCATTTAGGCTTTTAAGGGCATTTAGGTCATTTAAGTAATCGAGGCTATATAGAAGATAGGTTAAATCAATCTTTTCCACAAGATTAATTAATCCAATTGGATAGATCGAGAAATTAAGCAAGAAAGAATTCGCGTAATTATTAATAATATAATTAAAATATTCGGGTCGTTACATAAACAGCTGCAGATTTGATGCTATGGAGAAGAAAAAATGCAACTTTGGGAATTTTAGTGGTGACTTTGGCAGCTTGGGTTGTATTTGAGATATCTGGTTATACTCTGCTTACGTTGGCTTCAAGTGTTTTCTTGCTCCTGTTTACAATTCTATTCCTATGGGCAAAATCAGCAGCAATTTTAATCAGGTTTACATAACTTAATTGTCAAGCTTTTAGAATTTCGCCTATATCTGATATGGATTTTTCCCATTCTTTCTGAATTTATGAAATATCTTACCCAAATAATTTAAATCAATCCCATAGAATTACTTAATGACTAGTTTTTTCAAAATTTTTGAAAGCCAAAAGTTGCTCAAAAAAAAAGAAGTGGGCGACGCGGAAAGTTGCTCAAAAAACTTCATGTTCAAAATAAAAAAAAAAAAAAGAAAAAATTAAACTTACCTATTGGTGGAGGACGCCTGGGCGGTGGTCGGTGGGGGAGGAGCCGAGGCGGAGAGTCGGCGACGCGGTAGCAGCCTAGCAGGTCACGGCTGAGAAGTGAGAGCGGCGCCGGTGTAGAGAAGTTAGAGCGGCGCCGGTGGCCGGTGGGTGCTCACGGTCGCGCGTCGCCGGCTGAGAAGTGAGCGGCGACTGTGTGTTGTTGGTGAGTGCCTGAGTGGTGAATGATTAGGGTTTGAGAAGTGAGGCAGCGGCGCCTGGACTCAATTACATTTAGTATTTAGTAATACATTTTTTTTTTTCCGGTTCGGTTCAAACCGGTTAACCGAACCGAGAACCAGACCGATAAAATTATTTCGGTTTTCCGGTTCGGTTCGGTTAACCTTCGGTTTTGAACCGAAAAACCGAACCTGAAAAAATATAGGAACGAAACAGGCCAACCGGTTCGGTCGGTTTCGGTTCGGTTCAGCCGGTTTTCGGTTCGGTTTTCGATTTTCGGTTAATTTGCACAGGACTAGTCCAAATAATGGGCCAAAATAAATTATCCACTTTATTATGATTATTACTACATATATATAAGGGCCACTTTTCGTCAGACGGGCGCACAATTGAAATCAATTGTGAAACCCAGTAGATTACTCCCCCTGCCTTCATTAAACGATGTCGTTTCGAATTCCTCTCTCCTTTCTCTCTACCACTCCGTCCAATTCTCCTTTCTCTAGGGGTGCACAGCGAGTCGAGCTGAGCTCGAGTTGGCTTGACTCGAACTCGAGCCTCGTCGAGCTCAAGCCGAGCCCAAGCGAGCTCAAGCTTTAGATCAAGCCAAGCCCGAGCCTATTTCTCATGCGTCTCTGGCTCGCGAGCTATAGGTAATTTATTTAATTTTTTTTAATTTTATATATAATACATAATATTATTAATTTAATTTGTAAAATAAAATTAAAAAAAGAAGAAAACTAACGTAAAGTCCTCTCTCAAACCCTAGCTGCCCATATTCATTCCTAATTCCCATTTCACTCTCTCAATTCTCAAACCCTTGCCGCCCACCACCCACTCTCCACGGCCACCACCAACAACTCGCTGCCCACCGCCGACCACCAACCCCTCTCTGCCCACCGCCGGGCGCCGACCACCACCAGCCCCTCGCCGTCCATCACCTCCAGCCCCTCTCCGTTCTTAGGCAGCCCACAGCGGCGCAGCCCCTTTCCTGCCCACACCAGCCACTCACATTTGCTGCTTATCGCCAACACCACCACCAGTCCACCACCAGTCCTCGCCGTCTACGGTCCACCACTAGGTAAATTTTTTTTTTTTTCCATGTCTCTTAACTATTCTCGAAATTCATCCTTACTTTACCAGCTTTCATTCCACTTTCTTCTCAACTTTGAGCAAATAAAAATGAGACCTTAGTAGAAAAGGAGAAAAAGAATCTTTATACTCTTTTAGTATCATAACCTGATACAGAGCACACACAGTCACTCGCATTTCTCCGAAAATGCCGTTCAGGAGCTTGCTAAGCTTAAGAAAGAGGCTACTGCTTAATTTCTCGTTTAATTGAGATTTTGGTTTAGGATTTTGAAAGTTCTTTTTTGTTATGTATTATGCGGATGAACCAACCTTGCTCTTGAATTTATTACAGAAGTGGTAGTACTTGATTTTTGCAAAAAAAAAAAAAAAAAGTATCATAACCTGATAGGCTGATAATCTGATAATTTAAGAAAACTTTGTGGCAAAATAGTAGAAAATTGTCTTACTTGACAAGACATGAGATCTGTTAGACATGAGGCCGGGGATAATCCACTTAATACATTTTGATTCATCAGCTCCACCTGCTCTGACAACAACCTGTTGAATTCCATTATTTGATCCTTTACCTTCAACTTAACATAATTCTGATTGATTCTTTTCATATGGAGCTGTGAAAAACCCCCAGGTAAATATTAGTATTAAGTTTATTCTTGTATCAATTTATATTTTCTTGATCTTTCTAATATTTTTTATTATTGTTAACTTGTAGAAAAAGCTTAGGAAAATTGAAGTCATTCTTCCTGTTGGGGATTCTCAAAGCAGAGGCTGATATTATCAGGTAAAAGGTTATATTTCTATATTTTGTGATTTCCTTTTTGTGGCGTATTTCAATTTGTTGGATCTGTTAGTATCAGTGAATCAATATAGAGGAAAAACTTCTCTTTTTTTTTATATTTTTATGATTTCATATGCATGAAGGATTTGGAATGAATGTGCTGTTTGTTTTGATATATTCTTGTAGAAATATTTTATTTATTTCTGAAATTATGCATTTTTGAGTTCGAGCTTGAGCTTGAGGTTGAACTTGAGCAAAAACTGACCTAATCAAGCAGCTCGATCAAGCTCAAGCCGAGCTCAAGCTTTTCTCAAGCTAAAAAATTCAGGCTTGTCAAGCTCAAGCTCAAGCCTTGTTCAAATGTTTCAAGCTCAAGCTCAAGCCTAATTTTTTAGACCAAACTCGGCTCGGCTCGGCTCGTGTGCACCCCTACCTTTCTCTCTATTACTCAAACACCACCAACGCCGTCCTTCTCAGCCTCAAACCGCCGAACGCCGCTGCTCTGCTCAAGCTCACCGCCGGTGTTGCGACACCGCGCCGCTGCCAGTTAATGTTAACGGTCAGGTGAGCTACTCCTCCCCCTCTCTCTTCTTCTTTGATTTTTACTGTTTCGCTTTTGGCTTTTTTTTTTTTTTTTTGCTAAAATCTTTCCTTCTCCGACGAGGGGGTGTCGCCACCGCAGGTAGTTGTGCCGGAAAACCCAGCCGTCGCTGTTCTCTGTCGTTCCGCCGCTCGTCGTTGCTCAGGTAAGGGCCGAGCTAATGAAGACTCACAATCATGGCTGTAATCTTTATATTTATTGATCCTTGATTTGTTTTCTGGTGGTTTGAGCTGATTATCGTTTTTCAATGGTGTTTCTTGATCATTTTCCTGGGTTTTTCTCTGCGAATTTGCGTGTCTTGGTTTTGCATGTGGTTGAATCTGGTCAGTCACACGTAGATTTCACCCTTTTTCGCCGAGATTTTGCTGAAAACCTTTAAAGGTCGGTTCTTTAAGTTTTTGAAGTTTGTTTGATTTTGAATTTTGAGGAGTCTTTTAGCTGCTTGGTTCCGGATGAAGTCTGTCTGTGTTGGATAGAGATATATCGAATGTGGTCAATTGGTGTTGAACGATAAAAATTGGAGCTTTCATGCACTTCGATTTTGAAATAAATTTAATATGTATTTACCTTGCTTTTTCAAAAATTTCCAGAATTTGATTACTTCTCTTGGCTAAACAAATAAGATCAAGAAAATGAAACATCAAAACTATTCTGCATATTAAATATCAGATCCACAGGTGTTAAACCACTATACAAATTTTAGGGAAAAAAAAAAGAAAAAGTAACAAAAAAGGCAAGAAAAACAGAGCCAATTTTAAAGGAACAAGAATTAAAGAAAAATCAGCTTAATACCTGAAATAGTAACATCCAAGGCCATGTTTGACCCCACATTTGAACTCCCCAATATAACAGCTCCCATCAGCACAAGTTTGCACTCCGATTCCATGACTTTGACCATGACACCATTCGCCAGTAATAGGTAATTTCACGGAATTTGGCTGAGTTGAGGTTTAGGTACTTCGTGGAAAAATTTATGTTTAATGTATGAGAGGGGAGGTGTTTGTAATTTGGCAGAATTTGAAGTTTACTGCATGTGAAAGGGGGTCTGTGTAATTTTGACAGAATTTGAAGTTCAATCCTGTGAGGGGAGGTTAGTGTAATTTGACAGAATTTCCAGCTTAATGTGTGCGAGGCGTGGTTTGTGTGATTTTGGCAGGATAGAAGTTTAATATTTGTGAGAGGCCCAAAAATGTGATATGCCATCACCTCTTATCCAGCTTCCTTGACAAGAAAAGTTCTTAGCATCCGCAATGTAGAATATAGTTGGTCTAAAGGTTCTGTCCGAGAATAACAAAGAACAGATAAATAATCTCATTTATACTATACTAGAGGAGAATTTTGTGTCTGTGTGTGTGCGTGAATGTACCAAATCCACTTCAGATTGAGCTTGGGGTGTAGTATGCATCAGCTGAGGGCCTTGCTTTTCTGTCATCAGTGTGCCTTTTGCTGGAGTTGTTTCTGATCTACTTAATTTAGATACTTTAGCAAACATGGGAATCCGCTAACAGAATATGATTATGAATATTTTCAATGATATAAATATTAATTATATGAGAATTGTGGACAATGAGGCTCTTTATGACATATGCTTCAGGACACTTAAGCTCACAACTCCTACCTGTAAGTTTCGTCTGTCCTGTGACTTTACTTTTTGTTCCCATGGATATTATATTGTAATATAAGCTTTCTGCAAAAAATTAAAATAATGTACATGTTAATTGATTTTCCAAAAGGCCGCAGATGGAGTTGCATATATTAAATGCAGCTATTACTGGGAAAATGCAGTCCCAGCACCAAATTTCTTTGTTATATATATGGTTACAGGGGTGAGTGGAAACTTCAGGGACTTGTCGGAAATTGCCTTGGTCCAACCGCAAAAAAGTAAACAAGAAAATTTGCTTATTTTGGACCTTTAAATGGAGTTATATGCCTAAGTAAACAATGCCTTAGTATTTTGCACTTGTAGGCTTCTAAAACATGGAGAAGTTTATATGTTGGTAATTTAATCCTGAATATGTGTTCCATGTTACATAGCACATTCTACATGAAGTTGAAGTGAATTTTCCTTTGATGTCCCGTCAGTGTGGTTTAGATTTCCATATATATTTGTATATATTATGAACTTTTCTAATTTGTGAGATTTGAAAATATTGTTTAAATCAGTTTCTCTTGTACGTGAGAATTGGATTTATGCCAAGATATAGCTTTTTTTTAGAGTTTCTGCTTTTGTGGAAGTCACAAGTCGTTGCAGAAGCTATAAAAAGTAGTAATGGTAAATGCTTCTGCACTTATGTTGATTTAACCCAAAAAAATAAGGATACTTTTTATTCAGTTTGTTTGGAAAGAAATTGAGATTTCGATGTGTTGCTGTTAATTATTTTGTTTATGCTGATGGGATTGGTGATTGCTGCTGTTATTTTAATTAGAGGAAATTTGGTTTTTTATGTCCCAGAATGTTTTGTTTAGAGTAAGACGTCGCAGTTTTCACTGACATATTTCTGCTATCAGTTACTTTTAAGTAGGCATAAGTACATATTATTGGTTGAAGGTCCAAGATTTATTTCTTAATCACTTTTATTTATTGCGTGTGGAGGGAGGTCTGTGTAATTTTGACAGAATTTAAAGTTCAATACCGTCAGGGGAGATTAATGTAATTTGACAGTTTTTGAAGTTTAATGTGTCCGAGGGGTGGTCTGTGTAATTTTGACAGGATTTGAAGTTTAATGTGTGCGAGGGATCTGTGTAAATTTTATCCAGAAATACCTATTTTGTAGTTTCATTAGAAGATTTAGAAGACTCCATTTACATTTCATATAATGGGTTTTACTGGAACATATATACAGACCCAACAAATACTTATTCTTTGCATTATGGATTGTTATTAATATTTTGACTTTCAATTTTAATCTTTTTAAATTAGTGATTATTTCTTATCATTATTTTAGCAGAGACTCCACAGAAATTTAATTACTTAATCTACCGAGCAAGTTATTCATATATTGTCCGCTATCAATTTTAAACATATGCATAATAAACATAAGTAGTACTCAATTTACCGGGCAACATTTACCGCGCATCGCGCGGTAGTCCACCTATCTAGTATTCTTATATTAACCAACTATTAGTAGGCCAAAATAAACATTCTTATCCTTCAAATTTTCTCCTTGGTTTACCATCTTCAGAAGTAAACAAGTTCATAGCCTATTAATCTTTTCTTTTCATTATTCAAATCACAGGGCTTAGGGTTTTAGAAAAATTCGCAAATGTCATCGTCGTCGGGAAGGCCGACGTCGGTTGCCGCCGGGGAATTGCAGATGGTGGCTGCGGCGGACAGGACGGTTGCCGCTCTCCCTCCAAGACCACCTCCGCCTTCATCATCCACAGCTATAGTAGAGTACACGCCACCGGCTGCCGATCCCGAGGACGAGGACCTTGAAATTAAGCTCCGCCGCATTATTGAATGCGTCCCGGTTCGCGTCAGCAACACTTCTGGCAGTTCCGCTGGTTCCGGATCCGGCGACTTCCATCAGGTATTGTTTGTCAGAAGGATAGCTATTGAAATTTATGGTGATTATTACTTTGTATTGCTTGTTATGAGGGCGGTGCTTGGGACTCTCTTGTTAACTTTGCTGTTATAGGGAATACCTAAGAAACTAGTTTTCTTTACCTTGTTGTTTTTAATGTTCTTAGTCGATTTGGGAGTATATGTTCTCCAATTTATGTGATAGAAGCTGGTTTTTCTTATGGTTTAAGAATTAAGATTGTGGCACTACATACCTACTTGACAAGATTAACATATTGACCTGAAAGATTAGTCACAAGCCCAAATAATTTGCACAACTTCCATAGTTTGGGTTTGAGAGTCCCATTATACGTGGACAAAAGTATATGCTGCATATCTTTTCCATATTTCTTGAACAGTTAAGACTTGTATGTTGGTTTAGTTTCTTAGTTACACAGAAGTCAGGCACTGACATCCAATCACATTTCTGGTATTAAACAATTGTTAATTCTCATAGCTGTTAGGAACCGTAGATGTGGTTCATTTTAATTGGTGGAGCTCGGATGGGACTAACCTTGACGTAGTTTGACTTCCCACTCAATCATCCTTTGTTCCTCTAGGTTATTTATGAAAATGTACGTCTCTGTGGAATCACTAGGTTATGGCTATTGATGTATCCATGTAATTACTGAACTTTGAACTGCAAAACATTTTCTCTGCAGAAGCTGCCCATAGTAAGTGTTGGTTTAAGGATGTTGAGAATGCTTATGGCACTCTTCTTATCCCTTCAGGACGTTGATTGTCATATAAACACTAAGCTCTTATATTATAAATTGAAGCAGTTGAAATAATTCAGCGGTTCCCCATTTAGCTAGAGTAGTTGTTTCACTTCAGTGGAAATAGTTAATAACTTACACAGGGAGTTCTTCTTAGCATCATATAGATACTTCATGGCAAAGTGTCCCGTCCCTATCTCAACAAATAAATCATGTGGTCTGTTTACGTTATTCCTTTTAACTTTATATTAAAAAGTTTTTAGCTGTTTTATAAGTTTCCTTTGCTCTGTAACAGTTAGAACATTGTAATCTGGCTAATTTGTTTGCTTTCAATTGATATTTTATGTTTATGTTGGCAGTACCGTCAAATGAGACGAAAAGAACAGGATCGGCTTGCAAGGATGGATGTTGACTTCCAGAAAAGGAAAGAATTAGCCGAATTCAACCAGAGAAGGGAAGAAAGATTAAAAGCTGCGGAGGAGCGTACAGCTAAGAAGCGTTCAAAACGTCAAAAGAAGAGGCTGAAAAAGAAAGAGAAAAAGAACAAACCAGATGCAGGGGGAGATGATCATCAGAAGGCACAATCTTCAGATGATTACGGTGACTCAGATAATGAGGAAACTTGGAAATAATTTGAGCATTGTATTGTTCTGCGTGTATCTGACATATGTTCCCAGCTTGTTTGGACAATGATTGAGGAAAATTAACTGGTAGACTGTTCAAGTATGGTTGCAAACTTGCAATTCCTATCCAAATCAATTTGGTGAATTTATGACTTTAGTTTGCACCAGACCGAATCTGTGAAAGTTATTATGACTCTTGACTGGGAGAGTAGTTGCCAAACTAAATTGTAAAACCGTAGTATTTAGTTTATGCTCAAGATCCTATACCTAGATTATTATGTAATCCATAGCTTTGCAGTTGAAATTTGGCACATACTACTGGTTACATTGAGAGGGTTGTAACCCTCAGACCCTGAAATTTTGCCACTATTCATGCCAGATATAACAGCTCCAATGTGGATGCATGCATGTTCATTATCTTGAAATCCGGTCCGGAAATTGAAAGTGACCCTAGCTAGCTAGTCAATAATCGACTAATAATGTGACAAGTAATTCATTGAGAAGAGTAACACGTAACGTGTACGATGTTGTTTATTCATAATTCATAATTCATAATTCGACAACATGACTTAGAAGACGATCGACATACTAACTAATCATCAAATGTTTGATATATATGTTATCTTTCTAGTGGTCCTTAATGTCTGGACTGTGAACCAAGTGTTGTCCAAGAGATGAGAATATTAATATGCCAATTTTTGACACCCAATTCTTCAATACGATCGAATTTATATATAGGCGTAGATGCTGTGTGCAGAACAGAAGCTCGACAGATTTTAATTGAGCTATATATCTCAAGCCATCATCATTACTAAGTCAGATTAGCCCTTCTGATCTCTGTCGGATCTCTTTTTTAGAAAATTGATGTAACAATATATATACATCTATCGTACAAAAAATTAAATATTTGATGCATGTTAATTAGTATTTTTCACTTATTATATCAAAATATTACTAGAGTACTCTTTGCTATTTTTATATATGCTATCAATTATATATAGTCTTTTTTATTATAGTATTTAATTTGGTGTATTCCCAACCCTAGTTAATACTACTAATTAATTATATATATATATATATATATATATCCTGCAGCTCTAACTTTAAATATTTTATTAATCTTGATGAGGGTGTTTATTGGTAAGGGATCGGGGTCGACCACGTGTCCAAGCCTGTCAGTTGAATTTGTAGAGTAGAATTCGAATTTGACCTGAAACACACGAACACTGGGGTTACTTGGCCGAAGAGGGTTGTCTCTGGCGCAGCACCTCCAATGCTCAAGTCAGTATGGGGGTACTGAAAAAGGATTTGCTAAAGAGAGTACGGTCGGAGCGTTAGATAGAACATACCAACCATAATAAATGCTGAGATTATTTATAGTGTGGCTTAACACACACTAAATACACCTTCAAAGGTGTGTGTTAAATGCCTCGACTGCAGGGCATTTAATGCCCAACCTTGAAGTCAGATTCATTCCTTAAAACGAATGATTACTTGTCACTTCAGTCTGGTCAGAGTACGGAGAGCAGGTGTGAGCAGGTGCGGCGCATTTAATGAGGCCACAGACAGAGCGGGCGTGTTTGGACAGGACAGGACCGAGCCTGGCCCCTCGATCATATAGTCTCATGAGGAACAGCTCACTTGCGTCAGTCACAACACTGAGATTAGCGCGGAGGTCGGCATGATCTGGTCGGAGCGGTACGCTCGAGCTTGAGGCCTTCATGCTAGCAGATCCTAGAGCAAAAGACCGCGATCGGGTTACCTGACCGTGACATTTAGGCCCCCGGTGGTATTGACTTTATGGTCGGATCGGCCGACCGCTAGGACCTTTGACTTAGTCAACAGATGGACTTTGACCGGATCCACGTGCATGGCAGCTGGCTCGCCACGATCGCGCCATGTGGGTCGACCAAAATACCCACTATCAAATCTTATCCATTAAAAAGAAATTAAAAAACAATATAATTGCTATATACTTTATTGCCTGTAAAGTCGTCAAAGAAACTTACACGTTTATGTTGCACTCAATTTTTGAAAGGGTCAACATGAGAATAATCCTATTGATGCTAAAATGACATGGCTCGAATCATGCTGGCTGCTGCTATAGCCTATAGCTAGTGGGTGTTTTTGTCGTTTAACCTGCAAGTGTTGGGGGCCTTTTGTAATTAATATTTATCTTTGTTGTTTGCAATTGTTTCTTTTCTACAACTTGCATTGTGAACCAAAAATATGCATGAAAAACGAGACATGACGAGTTAAAACAAAACAAATGTTTTGCGGGCTTATATATATGGTTTTTTTTTTTTTTTTTGTGTGAATTACCTGTTCGAGTGGTTTAATTGTATTGTGCTCTATGATCTTTGTCTGCTGGTGCATTTCAACTTATTACGGAAACCGGAAAAGAAGCTGAAGAAGCTATTCATTATGAGGGAAGATAAAGTTCTAAGTTCCAAATTAATGGATGTCAAGTTGAGAGAAAAGGCCCCTAGCTAATATTAGAATCTAAAATCAATCAATTTGCTTGCAAGATCATGACAGTACTTTTAAAAGTACTTTTCATTATGGTTTATTTTAATATAGAATATTTAACTTTTTCTCTAGAATAACGAATAAAGGAACTTTAATTTGATTTATTATTTAAATATAACTTAAATTAGAATCGGCCACATTAATACTTAAGTCAAAATTAGTTGTGAGGCGTGATTGGTGGAACGAAAACAATAAACTAATTACAATGTTAATAATTTATTGTAGTATAGAGATATATGTTTGTTTCATTGTATCTCAAAATTATGAATTAAAAATTTAGAAAAGTCAGAGCACGACCAATTATCAAATTAAAGCATGTACTGATTATTATTATTATATATAGGATCTTAATTTATTACACCTACCATGCATGTGAGGTCTGACTAAACAAATTCACAATATTAATTAAAAATTGTGATTTTCAACAGTAGTTTATAGCTGTAAATACCAGTTGGCTCCACGTCCCATTCAAAATTAATATTTTTAAAAAATATATTTTTTTAAATTGGCTAATCCAGAAACGAATATTTGATTTTGCTAGCTAACTAAGAGCAAAAAATTAAATTGGGAGCTTTGCAAATTCTTAAAGAAAAGTATAAGTTCTCATCTAACAAATCAAGAAACCAAACATTGTATTTGTCCATCTCCATTTTCCAGATTAATATTTAATATTAATAATAAAATCTATATTATATAATTGAGAACCCTTGAGGCTATCCAACTAAGCATACATGTGGATAGCCTCAATAAATTCTATTATGCCATGTAAGTAAAATAATTAATTATTTTCATATTTATCCAAAAAAAATAAAAAAATTTGTATAGATATATTAGTTACAAATGTAGGTAAAATTAAAATATTTTTTGCATTATCATTGTCTACATATATAGGAGTCCTATTTTATCTTTATAAATAATTTAATTTTAACTATATTAAAATAAAGTAAAAAATAACTATAATAAAATAATAATATAAAAAATATGATAATATCGTTTAAATTAAAATAAGTAATTTTAAAAATTTACTGCAAATCGTAAGAAATATTTTCTTTTCTCAAAATTAAAAACTAATTAAATGAACTATAAGAAGTCCATATACTGATAATTTAGTAAAATATAAAATAAAATTTTCCTTTATTAAATAAATTAATACCCGTATCTTGGCACAGGATTTTAACTAGTTAAATATAATGTATGATTATTAATTAGTCTTTTTATTTAAACGGCTATTTAATTTCTGAAAAATAAATATTGCAGCGATGCATGATCTCCGATATCCATAAATAGCTGACAAAAAAGAAAATATATATAGTTTATAATTATATTATATGCTACAGATTTCTCACATATATATATATATATATATATATATATATATATGTATATTGTTAATATACTGCATTTCTCGATTCTAGAGTTAATGTTAATATTTATTTGCGAGTAAATCATAATGATTGTGTTCCCAATATATTCTCCTTTTGTCTTACAATTTATATATATAATGCAAATTGGTGGAATAAAGTATAATTATATTCATGCTTTGCAGCTAATGTCCAATTAAAAAGGAGCTAGGAAAATGATCATACAATATTTGAGTTAATTATAAAAAACTGAAATTAGGATCATATGAATTAAGATAGAATAATAATGCGGACATTTCAAGACGGATGTCGCCAGCAAACACGTATACCAAGATTCTATCATCAGCACAATTTCAAAGACAAATCAGATAATTAAAGCCCAATTTCACAAATTTTATAGTGGAAAAAAGTTGGGGCGAATTACACAGGGTCCTTGATGTTTTTTATATTTACGTTTAGGTCCCTCTAGCTTTATTTTTTATATCATACTCCCTTGACCAGTTAACTGTTAGTCAGTTCAGTTAATTTCCTGATAAAGTTGTGTTCGTCTCATCGAGACGATGAATTTGGATTATAAATTTGTCTGATTTGGTGAAGAAATGAGAAATTTGGACTATACACACAATTGAAGGAAATCTTAAGCTTGTAACTTTCTCGTTTCTTCACCGAATCAGACAAATTTATAGTCAAATTCATCGTCTCAATTAACGGAACTGACTAACGATTGACCAGTCAAATGACTAGAATATATAAAATAAAATTAAAGGGACCTAGATATAAATATGATAACTGTCAGGGACCTTAATGTAATTTTCCCAAAAAGTTAAATAATTGTCTCCTTCTAAAAATTAAAAATAGGAAAGGGAGGAAAATGACAAGGCAAAATCCATCCACTAGTTTTTCATAATTAAATAATATATTTAAATTGGGCTATTCAAGATAAATTAGCCAACAGAAATACATGTGAAGTTCCTACGAATAATTTAGGATGTACATATTTATATATATTCTAAAATTTGTTGTACTTTGTTGATTTATTTTTCCAGGTTTTAAATAAATATCTAAATATTCTAGACCTCCACTTAGAGTTAATTTCAACTGAGTGCTTGTTCGAGAATATTTTCCAAAAAATTACATATTTATTGAAATTTTAGAAACTTTATGGTAATTTTCAAACAATAGATCTAATTAATATACTAGAATTTCATGATTATACCATATGCATGCAATATTTATTCTATATATGGAAGATACATAACGACTTGATTCTCCTATAAAAAATAATCACATATGAATGGATTAATCATAGTCGTTTAGTTAATTTGTAATCAAATTTTAATTTAAATAGAATGATGGATATATCATGTAGTAGGTGCAACAATAATTTATAATAAATAAATTAAAACTTCTCAACTGCTAGCTTTTATTAATTATCATGTTAAGTTCTATATATGTGTTTTATGACTTTACCTAAATGGTATTTATATTACAAAGATAATTACAACTGGTACTATTTCAGTACACTTATTGAGTTAAATAAATAAGATAATTTTCATACATTTGGTGGAGATAATTAAAACTAGCTTCAAACCTCATGCCCATATTAAAGTTATTGATTTCACTCTCAAGTTTATTTTTATATACTTTTAATTCTATTACTTCCCATTCTTACACACCAAAGTAGAAGTTTATGTTTGGCTAATTTAATGTGATTAAATCTAAAAATTATCTAATTTAGTAAGTAGGATTCCTTTCTTTAATTAAAAAAGTTCCAACACATAAAGAGAAATTAAAGTTACAAAAGACGTAATGCTGGCAAAAGTAATATAAAGGTAAAAGTAGCAACCAACCATTGGGATTTAATTAAGTAACCACTAGATATTACTCTGGATTCGACTCATTGCAATGACAATAATCGAATTTTTGAAAAAAAATAGAAAAACAAACCAATCATTGGAGTTTGACCCAATGACCACCAAATATTAATCCAAATGTAGAGATTTGGTGTTCGACTATTTATAATGACAAGAATCGATTTAAAAATAAAAAAAAAGGGTAAAAAGTAGCAACCCCACTCCACCCCGGGGGCCACCACCCCCTAATCAATCGCACGTTGCATCCATAATTTCATGCAATTATATGCAATTACAATATTATAAATTGAGCTAACATAATCCATATATTTCCCTCACCAACCCTCTCCTTCTCTATCCTAACTTTCTCCACTAATATGTATATCATTAAGGAATTCCTCGCCGGAAAAACAAACTTCGGCGACGGGACCACCACAAAGAAGCTACTAGTTCTAACCCTATTTGCCTCAATCCTCATCCTCACCTCCTCCGCCGCTGCAGTCGGCGACGCCACCACCGAATTAACCCCATCACACGCCATCGCCAAATCCTCATGCAGTTCCACATTGTACCCCGAGCTCTGCTACTCCTCCGTCGCCGAATCCCTCGCCACAAGCGGCAGGGAAGTGAAGTCCACCAAAGACGTCGTCATTCTGGCCCTCAACACCACCATTAAGGCGGTGCGCCAGAACTACAACGCCATTCAGAAGCTGGTCAAAGGCGGCGGCGGTGGTGGTAAACTGACTGAGCGGGAGAAGACGGCGTTGGAAGACTGTTTGGAGACGATGGACGAGACGTTGGATGAGCTTAACACTGCCGTTAGTGATTTGGAGGAGTATCCGAATAAGAAGTCCATTGAAGCACATGCCGATGATCTCAAAACACTGCTCTCGTCCGCCATTACCAATCAGGTGAAGCACTAAATCAAAACATATAGCTAGCTAGATAAATATGATTCAATTCTTTACCCGGCCACACCGTACACAAATAATTTAAACTTCAAAAACTTCAAAATTCTTGCTTAATTTTTCGTATAGGAAACTTGTCTCGACGGATTCTCGTACGGCAAAGCCGATAAGCACGCCCGTGAAGTCCTCGTCGGCGGCCAGGTCCTCCGCGTGGAGAAGCTCTGCAGCAACTCTCTCGCCATGCTCACAAACATGACAGACACCGACATCGCCGAGGAGCGCAAGCTAAATGGCGGCAGAAAGCTCTCTGAAAGCGGCGAGTGGCCTTCGTGGCTCTCCGCCGGTGACAGGCGGCTGCTGCAGTCCTCATCCGTGACGCCTAACGTGGTAGTGGCGGCGGACGGAAGCGGGAACTACAGGACAGTATCTGCGGCGGTGGCGGCAGCGCCGGAGAAGAGCAACAGGAGATACGTGATCAGGATTAAGGCCGGAGTATACAGAGAGAATGTGGAGGTGCCGAAGAAGAAGACGAACATAATGTTCATGGGAGATGGGAGGAGTAACACGATTATTACTGGGAGTAGGAATGTGCAAGATGGAAGCACGACTTTTCATTCTGCTACAGTTGGTGAGTTACCGTTTCCTACTTTAATTCACCTAATTTTTTTTTATTTTTTTGTCTTTTCAAAAATGTCATCTCATCATCGTATTTCTAGCATGCATTTGAATATATATATATATATATATATATATATATGTGTGTGTGTGTGTGTGTGTGATAATGCAGATCTAGAATTATTCTTTTTCTTTTGTCAGTTATTTGATACAGGCACCTTTGAATTTGATAGTGCTAGACTAGTCATGTTATGGGGTCAAGTAAATTGAAAAGATGTATATAGACTATAGTGTGAGCTAGCTAGCTAGCTAGGTTGGTCTAGTAGAGAAATTTTGTCACAATTAAGAAGCTAAGTAGAAATTAAAATGTAATTGGGCAATAATGGTCATTTAATTTCACACGCACAATATCAAGTACTAAGCTATAGGGTAGAAATTATAACTACACAGTACCTGACATTTGATTTACTTACATTAAGATCCCCATATATTACTATGAAAAATTGCACTTGGAACCCCGTAATTTGACTTAGGGACGGGTCTTAAAAATAGCTTACATCATGACAGTTTTTCGTCAAATTTATTGAACATATATATAACCCAAATGACCAATCAATAGTTGAGAAAATTAATTAATTGTTACCCCTTGATTTTGTATGATTGAAGGGGAACATTTTTGTGTCTCTCTATAAAATCTACTTACTACATTAGGAATAAAAATATTTTTCTACTCATGTACGGATAATTTGGACAGTCCTAAACCTCAAGAAAACAACGTCAGATACTGATCTCATCAAAGTAAGCGGAATTAATGAGCAAATTGTAAGATTGGATTAAAGCTATAAGGTACTAGGTGCATGTAATTACACCAAATATCAAGAATCTTAATTGACATATATAATTCAACATATATATCTTTGTAAACCATGAGTTTGAAGAAGATCTAAAATATGCAGGAGAGTTGTTACTTGTTAATTAGCTATCCAGCTATTGATAATGACAATTCTACGACAATTAGGAAAAGCTAGCTAGCATGTGGGGGATGGGTCGGGATGACATTTTGTTTTGTCCCCGTGCGATCGAATAAATTAAGTACTAAAATGACTTTCATTTGAAAATTAAATGAACTATCATCTATTATTCTGATTTCTGAATCAGAATTATGTCCTTTAGCATATCATTCCTTTCTTCCACGGAATAAAAAGGATAAGGCAGCAAATGGCTTACGTTTCCATCTCATTCATTCAAACCTAGCTAGTTCAATTGTTTTGTTTTTTTGTCGTCTAAGCAGCCCCAGATTTATTAGACCCATACATAATATCTCGAAAAAGGAAACAGAGAAATATAATATATATATATATATATATATATATATATATATATATCTTCATAATAACTAATAAAATTATATAAGAAATCTTTGTGAATAATCAATCGTCCAGTTGTAAAATTCCCCTTTGGCCTTTGCTAAAAGCCAAGATTTTTTGTTAATGTCGTCCAGCTGATTTCCAGGGCACATCGTCACTTTTCCTCGTCACTTTTCTTATATTTCCATCATTATTGACTTTTGTTAATATTTTCTTTCGTGATATGATATCATGATATTGAAATATTTTACAAGGTAATTACTTCATATTTGGTCCTTTGATTACGCTAATTATATGCAAAATCAAAACAGGATATCAACACCGACACTTATAAATCTTTGCTAAATAGGAGGATTGTGACATTAATTACTTGCCTCTTGAACCATAAGAATTTTTGTAATTTGCAATCTCCGATAAAAATATTCCATCAGAAAGTTGCATCGTGTCATATGAGAAACATAGTTTTACGTTATATTACTCCTTTAGTATCTCAAAAATAAACCCTCAATCAATTTCAGAAAATATTGAGTTTTTATCACCTAATTAAAATAACGGCGACTTTAATAGATTATTTTTAAATATTTAATTGGATAGTAATAACTCCAAGTTTCTGAAATTGATTGAGGGTTTATTTTCGATACGTTAAGAAGAGTAATACATATGTTTGTCATATGACACGATACAACTTTTCGTTAGAATATTTTCATTATAGATGGCAAATTATAAAAAAATTTATAATTCAGGAGGTAAATTGCAAATAAATTTTTTTTAGATAATAACGTAAAAAGTCGCTATAGTTCATAAACAAAAAAATTATTATCTTAAAAATTTATAATGGGCCTCCTTCAAATAATTTATAATGGACCTACCGCCTATCTAACTTTTTCCTCATCTGGATTTCAGCTGTGGTGGGTGAAAGATTCTTAGCCCGAGACATAACTTTCCAGAACACGGCGGGGCCGTCCAAGCACCAAGCCGTCGCCCTCCGTGTCGGCTCCGATCTCTCCGCATTCTACCGATGTGACATGTTAGCCTACCAAGACACTCTCTACACACACTCCAACCGTCAATTCTACGTGCAGTGCCTCATCGCCGGCACAGTCGATTTCATATTCGGCAATGGCGCCGTCGTGCTCCAGGACTGTGATATCCACGCGCGACGCCCTAATTCCGGACAGAAAAACATGGTCACCGCTCAGGGACGAACCGATCCCAACCAGAACACCGGAATCGTGATCCAGAAGTGCAGAATCGGCGCTACGTCGGATCTCAGGCCAGTTCAGGGGAGTTTCCCGACGTATCTCGGCCGGCCGTGGAAGGAATATTCGAGAACCGTGGTCATGCAGTCGTCGATTACAAACGTGATTCATCCCGCCGGATGGCATGAGTGGAACGGTAATTTTGCGCTGAACACGTTGCTTTACGGCGAGTATCAGAATACTGGAGCTGGAGCTTCGACGTCGGGAAGGGTGAAATGGAGAGGGTTTAAGGTGATAACGAGCGCGACGGAGGCGCAGACTTATACGCCGGGAAGGTTTGTCGCCGGTGGGAGCTGGTTGAGTTCGACTGGGTTTCCGTTTACATTAGGGCTGTGAATGGGATTGGGATTTTACAATTTTCAATTTGGTCCATTTTAAATATATATATATATATATATTTTTTTTTTTCAAATGACTGGAGTAATTATTACTGTGATAGAGTGTTTGAGGTCTTTGAGTGTGTGTAAGAAAAAGAAAATAAAGTTTGGCGGAGTTTGTGTACCGAATTGGTACATGTAATTGTAATGAATAAAATGGCAAATTTTTGGATTTTTAAATAATCAAATATGTGAGTTCTTTTCATAAGCTTGAACCAAAGCTACAAATTAAATAAATCATAAACGGCCATGAGGCCCACTGGGCCATTTTCTCAGAGGCTGTTAGCTATGTTGGATTTGTAACAAGCAGCCCAAACCATAGTAATACGTAAAGGTACATTTACTAAATTACTAGTGAGGAGAAATCGATTTTATTTTGTACAAAAGTCATCTGAAAAATAAAACCAACGCTTTTCTCAATTAAAAAATTGAGTCCAAAGTCCAAACATACTATATCTTTTCCATTTTGCAGATATATGCTTTGATTTATGGGAATTGTGTTGAACAGTCTGGGAATTGTATTTGATTTTTTAATTTTAAAATAAATAAACAGGAAAGAAAGACATGGGAAGAGTCAAGTTGATAATAGTTGTATTAGTATTACACTATTACTACTAGTAGCGCGTTAGATTTGCGTTTTTCGTGTAATTGGGTTTAGTGCCCAACAAGAGACAGCTGCGACATCACTGTGTGCGGCCCACTAAAGATCTATGGTCACCTGGCAATTGGCATACAACTAGCTAGGACGACAATACACGTACACTTTGAGCTAGCTAGCACAAATTAATATGATAAATAAATTAAATATTTTTGAAAGAAGGAAATGGTCAAAAGAATATTAATTTATCAAAGGCTTCTTTCAATTCTTCATTCAATATGATCATAATAATGTACTTTTCCCGCTGAATTCGCCACAATCAATGGCCATTTATTAAAAGATTATAATTGACATTCGGTGATATGTTTTAGATTATAATTAAGAATTATGCACATTAATTAAAGAATCAAAATAAGTGACGCGTAATACGCATGTTAAAGAAAATGATATATGTTAATTAAAAGCAATCATGTTCATCCATGATCCAAACACATCATGTCAGTTAATTTAAACTATTTAATGCAAATAAGTACTATTAAGATGGATATAATTGCCATGGTCGAAACATCCAAGAAGAAGAAGAAGAAGTACTATTACGAAAGCCCCTTCAAACACCTATAAAACACACACACAACAAAGAACAGAACACAGTTAATTAAATTTATCACTATCAATCTCATCAATGGATTCTATCAAATCCTTCAAAGGCTATGGCAAAATGGATCCGCAAGAAGACGATGCTTTCAGAAGAAAAACCCGTAAGCGGCTCATCATTCTCGGCGTCTCATTAGTTGTTTTAATCGTTCTCATCGTCGCTGTTGTCGCCGGAACTTTGGTTCACAGGAGTAGAACCGCCTCCGATGAAGCTCCCTCGTCGAGTTCCACTTCCCCGGCTATGGCGATTAAGTCCATTTGCAGCGTTACTCAGTACCCGGATTCCTGCTCCGCCACTTTGGGTTCTTCCAACACCGCCGATCCGGAGAAGATCTTCACCGCCTCGCTCGCGGTAGCAATGGCAGCTCTTGAAAAACTATCCGGGTTTTCGGATAAGTACATTGATAGATCCGATGACCCGCCGGCCGTGAAGAACGCTCTGAAAGTCTGCGACGAGGTGCTGAACGACGCCGTCGAGTCGCTCAACGACACCATCTCCGCCGCGGGCATCTCCAAAACAGACGACTTAAAAACGTGGCTGAGCACGGTGTTAACTGACCAAGAAACGTGTTTCGACGCCCTTGAGGAAGCAAACGCGACTTTTGTCGACGACGTGAAGCTTTTAATGAAGAACTCGACGGAGTTCGCCAGCAATAGTTTGGCAATCGTGTCGAAAGTACTCGGATTGATAAGCGATTTCAAGTTTCCCGTTCACCGTCGTCTCCTGGGGGCGGCGGAAACTGCAGGGTTTCCGTCGTGGGTGGCGGCGGGGGATCGGAGGCTACTCCAGGAGGTGAAGCCGACGGCGGATGTGACGGTGGCGAAAGACGGCACCGGAGATGTGACGACGATTAAAGAGGCGGTGGCGAGAATACCGAAGAAGAGTAAAACGAGATTTGTGATATATATTAAAGCCGGCGAATATGTTGAGAATGTGGTGTTGGAGAAAGCTTATTGGAATGTGATGATTTACGGCGACGGCAAAGGGGTTACCATTATTTCCGGCAGCAAGAACTTTGTTGATGGGATTCCGACGTTCTCCACGGCCACTTTTGGTTAGTGTTTTATTTTTCTTCTTTAATTTATTAAATTATTAATTTACATATTATATATTATTAAAGAAATCATATAACTAAAAAAAATTGATTATTTAAATATTTATATTTAGAAATAACTTTTTATAACTATAATATATATAGTGTTGATAGATCTTGATTCTTGAGTGCAATAATAATGCCAAATGCCATGTGATTTGATGCAATAATATCCACACGGCCATGTGCACTTTAGCTAGGTACATCTATCTGACATATTTATACAATTGTAGCACTAATTATGGTGGTCTAACATATTCATAATTCACTATATAAAATGCACTTGGTCATGACTCATGATCAACATTTAGTCTCCACTCCGGCAACGTCTTTCAATCTAACTTGTAAAATACTATTGTACTAAAATCTTGTCTAATCAAGAAATTTCTGTAATTAAGATGACAACAAATTAATAATTTTCTATATATTCACCAGCTGTTGCCGGAAAAGGATTCATTGCTCGTGACATAACCTTCAAGAACACTGCCGGTGCAGCAAAGCACCAAGCAGTTGCCTTCCGTTCCGGCTCCGATCAATCCGTCTTCTTCAAATGCTCATTCGACGCCTTCCAGGACACCCTATATGCCCACTCCAACCGCCAGTTCTACCGCGAGTGTGACATCACAGGCACAATCGACTTCATATTCGGCAACTCTGCAGTCGTCTTCCAGAACTGCAAAATCATGCCTAGACAACCCTTATCCAACCAGTTTGTCACCATAACCGCACAAGGAAAGAAGGATCCTAACCAGAACACGGGTATTTCTATCCAGAGATGCACGATGAGCCCATTGGACAAACTCACAGCCCCAACGTATCTGGGCCGACCCTGGAAAGACTTTTCGGTTACGGTTATCATGGAGACCAATATTGACGGGTTTCTGAACCCATTGGGCTGGATTTCTTGGGTTAGTGGTGTGGATCCACCAGCCTCAATTTTCTATGCTGAGTACCAAAATACTGGGCCAGGAGCAAGCACTGCGGGCAGGGTTACTTGGGCCGGATATAAACCCACTATTACTGCGGCCCAAGCCTCTAAGTATAATGTGCAGACCTTTATTCAAGGCCCAACTTGGTTGCCTACAGCGGCTGTGACCTTTGAGTCAACCTAGTGAAAAAGCAAGGGTAGTAAAATTGATTTATACACTTATAGTTTTTGTTTTGTTTCTAACATTTATGTAATGTAACATTAATTTGGTAATACTTGAAATTTTTTTGTTAAGTGAAGATTTTAGTTGTTTGTTTGATTGATAATGGGTTTTATTTTTTTCAATGAAAACATGGAGAATTTATGTAACATAAACTTAAAACTTTTGACCAATAACAATTACCCTTTATTTAATGATAACTACATATTTTCACTTTTTTTTGTGTGGATAATTACATGAAACTTTCCTCGTTATAGTGAGTGAACTTTCTTTGACCTAAAAAGAAAAGCCAAAATGGTCATTTGAACCTAGAAAGATCAGTACGACATATTTATTGTCCTAAAATATCAACAAGCCATGTGATGCCTATTATATATTTTTCTTCTTTTTTCGGTTATCAACTATACTAAAGTACAATTAATCTGAAACTGTGGGCCATAATAGAAATATTCTAAAGAGTCCCCAAGGTGACAACCTCTTGTTTGGACAACAAGTTAAGAAAACATAAACTCAAAAATCAAAAATCAATTTCTCACCTGCTTTTGTCTTCACACAATCCAAGAAGAAATTTTCCCTTTTAACTCAGTAAATCTACAAATACAATGCGGAAATTCGCAGCAGAAAAATCCAGAAATCTTTTAGCCCACAGGAAAATTTTCAGTTCCGTGGTGCAGCATCCCACCGCTTATTCGTCAGCTTCTACTTCTCAGAAATCTCCGCCTCACTCAGCTGCAGTTTATATTCTTTTGCGCTTGTTGAGCACAACAGCTAGTCCTGATCCTTCCTCGTCTGATTCAATGGCTTCTGATTATTCAACCACCCCTGTTAAGCTTGATACGATCAACCCCAAGGTAACTTATCTCAATTGCTCAAACATTTTTGGGTTTTATTTTTTATTATTTTTATGGGAAAGATATTTTATTTGTGCTGTTTTATTAGTTTTTCGTCGTTGTTGTTTTGATCTTGATCCGGGTTTGACCTAATTTTGTTTAATGGATGTTGGGTATGATTTTGAATTTCTCCAGTAGTGTAACTGGTTAACACTTAAGCAATGTAGTTATTGATCATGGCTTCTGAATCTAATTTTAGAGAGAGAAATTTCTATTTTACTGCCTCATTATGCACTTTTCCCCATTTTTTCTTTCTGTTCTGTTGGTGTTCTTGAACCCATTGATCACTGTTTCTGTTTCTCTTCCTCTGCCATTTATTACCGTGTTTTCATTCATTTCAGCTTTCTTGACTTTTATTTGTTTAAAGAAGGGCCAGTTTTTAGATGGTACAGTTGTTCTATGTGGGTTTATATAATTGTTTTAATTTTTAGTAGATTTATTGCTCAATAAATGTCTTTGATGTACTTTGTATAAAGAATGCGACTATACTCTTTTAGGTTTCAGCGTTTTGATGACTATTTGAAAATTATGATGTTAGAGCTTTGAAACAATCTTATGTTAATTGCCAAACTCATTTCCAGGTCTTGGAGTGTGAATATGCTGTCCGTGGTGAAATTGTGAATCTTGCACAGGTAATTTTCCTTATCCAGTTTCTAATTGCTATGCCTTAATATATTCTGTTTGTGAACTTAAACCCTGTTATTTATTCTTGGTAAAATACTAATAAGTGTAACATGTTATAATTCAGAAATTACAAGAAGAGTTGAAGACCAATTCCGATTCTCATCCTTTTGATGAGGTACCTATCCCTTCACCTTGAGAATATGAAGATTGCTTGTAACTGGTTATGAACTCAGTTTAGTGCTCACATAAGAGCTTTTGGACCTTTTACTTCTGTTTTGAAGCTTTAGAGTGTGTTCAATGACTAAGTTTTGCTTTTCAGCTTAAAGCTAGAAGCACCACTCTATGCAACTTCTAACAACTTATAGATTTTCGTAGAGCTTTTTGTAAACTTTTTCTTCAAACACAATCAGCTTTTTAGCAATTTTAAGATTGTTTATTCTTGAAAATTTTGTTGTGATTCTTATTGGTAATTGTTTTGGCAGATATTATACTGCAATATTGGAAATCCTCAATCTCTTGGTCAGCAGCCAATCACTTTCTTCAGAGAGGTGCAATCAATACAATATTAACACAACTGAATTTAAATAATTTCTCTGTACTTTTGCTTCTAACATTGTCATTTCTAATTTCAGGTCCTTGCTTTATGTGATCATCCCGCTATTTTGGATAAATCTGAAACGCAGGGTTTATTTAGGTAAAATAGTCCGAATTCTTACACCGAATATCTACATAATTACTAATATTTGTTATTTGTTATTTCTTATTAATAAATCTGTTTGTCGTATTTCTAGTGCTGATTCCATTGAACGAGCATTTCAGATACTCGATCAAATTCCTGGAAGAGCAACTGGTGCTTATAGTCACAGTCAGGTAACAATAGCAAACCCTTATTGAAACCTTAATCATCATTTACACCTGTTCTGATCAAAATCTTTTTATTTTTTAAATAAAATCAGGGCATTAAAGGTCTTCGTGATTCAATTGCTGCTGGAATTGAAGCTCGTGATGGATTCCCAGCTGATCCAAATGATATTTTCTTGACAGATGGTGCAAGCCCCGCGGTAAATTTATTATAGCCTTGTATAATTTTTTTTTTTTCAAATTTATTACTTTTATTTATTTATTTTATATATTTGAAAACTTCCCCTTTCAGGTTCACATGATGATGCAGCTATTGATAAGGTCGAAGAAAGACGGAATTCTTTGTCCAATTCCACAATACCCTCTTTATTCTGCTTCAATTGCTCTCCATGGGGGCACTCTAGTAAGAATTATAATAGTTAACATATTGAATGAGAAATAAATATTTTAAGGGAAAGTATTATGTAACTACTTAGTTTTAATTTGGCATCATATCACAACTTTTGATTTTTTTTCAGGTTCCTTACTATCTCGATGAAGCAACGGGATGGGGATTGGAGGTCTCTGAGCTTAAAAATCAGTTGGAAGCTGCAAAATCAAAGGGTATTACTGTCAGAGCCTTAGTGGTTATAAATCCTGGCAATCCTACAGGGCAGGTAAATATTGCTAAATTTTTTGAGGCTGATATTTAGAAATTTTTCTATATTAAAAATGTAATTGATCTTTCAGATTCAAGGCTTAATCTCATGCTTTTAAATATTTAATTGTTCAACTGAAGGTTCTGGCTGAAAACAACCAACAACAAATTGTGGACTTCTGCAAGGAAGAAGGGCTTGTTCTTTTGGCAGATGAGGTGAGATTCATCCCAAATTAAGTTTAGGGTCTTTATGGATGTGTTTTTAATTATTATTCTCATATTTTATTTAAGAGGAGGATTGTTTTTTTTTTTTTTTGTGCGTGTGTTAATTGATTTTGTGGGAAAATGAATATATATTTGGACGGTGCAGAGAAATGTAAATTGTTAAATTTAAAATAATATTTTAATTGTTTAGTATTAGTTCGTGGGTTTCATAGTTCCAACGGAAATAACATTTAAGTTTGATTGTATTAATTTGGTGATTTATCTATGAAAATGAAAATAAATTGTTCTTATTATATGTATATTTTCTTTTGTCTTTTTTCTTGGCCTCTGCAGGTATATCAAGAAAATATTTATGTTCCCGACAAGCAGTTCCACTCGTTCAAGAAGGTCGCTCGTTCTATGGGTTATGGGGAGAGAGATATTTCCTTAGTATCTTTCCAGTCTGTGTCCAAAGGTATAAAGGATGCTCAAATAATATTAATGCCTGTTGTAGTTTTGATTAAGGTATCTTTTAAAGTACACCTGTTTTCTTAAAATTTTCCTAGGTTATTATGGAGAATGTGGAAAACGAGGAGGTTACATGGAAGTCACTGGTTTTAGTCCTGAGATTAGGGAGCAAATATACAAAGTGGCTTCGGTGAATCTTTGTTCTAACATATCTGGTCAGATTCTTGCTAGCCTCGTCATGAGCCCTCCAAAGGTTAGTTTTTTCTTTTTCATTTTTTCCGACAATAAGCATGAACAAACATATTCTTTTACATTAGTAGAAACTTGTACAAATATCCAAATACCAAAATAAAATAAAATTTTTCCGTAAAAGTTCTTAGTTTAATATTTCAGGTTGGAGATGAATCGTACGAGTCTTATTCAGCTGAGAAAGATGCAATCCTATCCTCACTAATGAGACGTGCAAAGGTTAGTCCTTTGAGCACAAACAAAAAAATAAAAAAAAATAAAAAAATGATTAAGCTGTCAATTTTGTAAATTTAAGTGTGTTTGTAAGCTGCGTAAATTGTACTGTTTGTTGATGATCAGCAACTTGAAGAAGCATTGAATGGGTTAGAAGGAATAACCTGCAATAGGGCAGAAGGTGCAATGTACCTGTTTCCTCGTATTAACTTGCCAAAGAAAGCTATAGAAGCAGCAAAAGCTGGGAATTCAGCTCCTGATGCTTTTTATGCTTGCCGTCTCCTCAATGCTACTGGCATAGTAGTTGTTCCTGGTTCTGGATTTGGACAGGTAAATACTATTTGATGAACTGAAATAAGTACCTGTTCTAAATTTCAAAGTGCTGAAATCTTTGGGAGAAGTCACTTGTTAAACGTTGAGATTTCTTGTTAACAGTTGTGAGAATTGGAGTGGTTTTTTCTTTGAAAAAAGTAGAATCTGCTGAAACTTTATTTCTCATAGATATAGAGGTGTTTGCTAACTCTACTGCATTTGGAGAAGCTAAAGTTGGAAAAAAGTGTAGTAAATGCAGAGAGTGTTTGGAAAAGTAGTCCAGTGTTTGGAAAAAAAAGCTAAGAAGCACTTAAGAAAATTTAATTTAGTTTTGCTTTAAGCTTTCTAGATTTCTGGTTAAATTTAAGCAGAAGTTGGGAGTGTTTGGAAACCCAAAAGGGCTTTTCTTCAAACACTCCCTCCCATAAGCAACTGAGCAAGCCTTTCAAAAGCATTGAATTGCTGAAAAAATGTTGAAATCTGATTATTTAAGTTGTTGTTGTTTGTGTGTTTAGGTTCCTGGAACATGGCATTTTAGGTGCACAATATTGCCTCAAGAGGACAGAATGCCGGCAATTATATCTCGTCTCACTGATTTTCACAAAGGATTCATGGATGAATTCCGTGACTAAGGAGCTCTCTCTGCAGATTCTCATGTCAGCTGAATCTGGAAATTTTCCATGTCAATTTTCAAGTTTTTTCATGTATTAATTATTATGCTGTATTACCCTTGAACAAAACACTCGTCTTCATGCTTTTGGACAACTTTTTTGTACTTGAAATCTTGTTTGGAAAAAATAAAATAAAATGAGTGGTTGAGTCTTTAAAAGGGCGATGAAGACATTCAGCATTTGTATTTTATGGTTGACAATTTTATTTCCCGTGAAACTTTCCTATAATAAATCAGAAGAACAATATTTGTATTTTATGCGCTATATGATATAATGTATGTAAGTTTCATATTTTCTTCAAAGAGTGTATTTTAGTGTTATTAATAAATTAGTAGGTTGAATTTAAATTACTTAAAGAGAATCAATAAAAGCTTTTCACAACTAAAAGCAATTCTAAATTCTAAATAGTTACCATATGATCATAATTGCAAAATTGACTCCCTCAAATTCTGAGAATTCACCATTCGGTAGAAATTGCACAACTAAATCAAATGACTCCATCAAATTTGAAAAAAATGTATAGTTTTACTTGACCACAAACATTATCAGCAAGAAAGACAGAAGGACATCGAGAGAAGTTTGAACACTGTTGAGAATTCAGAAGGTTTTAACATACTTTTAAATCAGTTTTCTTGTTGAATTTGATAATTACCAAAAGCAATAAGAGTAGCGCTACAAAATGGTGTTCAAAACACTCTGAATAACGAGGATGCGCAGCATCGATTGGGAAGAAAGTGAAAACGGAACAACTCGATGGACTTCGTCATTTCTCTCATAGTCGGCTTATGACAGCCTCGATTTCAGAAGGAGTGTAAAGATGGTATGTCGGCGATACCTTTGCAATATCAACATTGTTTGGTGTAACCTAACAATCAAATTGATCCTTCGTAAGCAAATGCTGAATTGAGATTCAGTGTATTTTAAGTAAAATCTATTATAGTACCTTTTCCTCCATGACTTGCTTCAGGATGGAGAGTGCAATGGTTTCAGCTTCTTTCAAAGTCAGATCCTGCATCATGCAACGAATTGATTATAGAAATGTTATTTTATTTTTTTATTTATAGAACTCAACAAAATAATCTTGACTTTGCAAGGAAAACTTAATACCTTGTTAAACTGCTCCTGCAAAGAGCTGTCAGCACCTTCAGAACCTGAGCCAATGGCTTTTGCGTTGCATTGCCAGAAAGTGCCTGAGGGATCGGTATAGTATCTGTAAATGGCAAACTAATTGTTAGTCCTAAACTTTGGGAATATACATAAACAATTCTTCCAGAATGCAAGATGTTGAAGACAGAAATTTAAAAACAGCTATAAAGAGACAGACAAAATCCAAATTACTCTTTGATTTATTAAATTCTCTAAACTCAAATCATTTAAGCATGACATGCCATAACTTCTTTACTGACTGTTTCAGCAGTTATACAGCTCTAAAATTTTATTTTCTCAAATACAAATTTCAGTTAAAGTTGAAAAAAAATCAAATACTTACAAGCTGGGCCCATTTTCATCATGACCAGCAATGAGAAGAGATACGCCAAAAGGTCTTGACTGCATAAAATAAAGAAAAGAAAAATTGGATAGAACAATTAAATTATTCAAATGGAGAAAAGGTATATCGCTGAGAATTATAACAAGGAGAGTAGTGCGACATGCAATTCCAGGCTTTTAATATCATCTTCAGGCAGATTAGTTGAGGAGCAATAATTGAATCTTTTGAAATGAAAATCATAACCGTGACGAATAACGATATTCAAGGAGAGAACTACAATGATTTCAATAAAATAACTTGTACTCGTGTGAAACAGCAAAACCAAATAAACGCATTCTTGAAATATCTAACATCAACTGAATGTTTACATGCAACAATATCTCTTATAAAGTCAAAAGAAGCTGACCATTGATTCTTCATCCCCCTCACCAAATCGCAACGCAAGATCACAGAGAGCTTGAGTAGTAGACTCAACTGTCATGGGCTCACCATATGAGAATCTATGATTCTATGAAATGTGAAAGTACCATATTAGAAGATGACAATAAATGATACACTAGAATGGAGTATGGACAATAAGATGAAAAAGACTATGGTCTACAGTATAAAGAACGAAATTACCTGAGTTTCAACTCGTGCATGCTCAACCAGTGTGCGGGCATCGGCAATTAAGCCACTCATGGCACACCCAATATGTGCATCAATTTCCATAATTTTCTCCACACTGCTAGGCTCCTGTGAGCAGTCAAAGAGTTATGACATGCAATATACTTCCGAGCCTTAGCGAAAGTGCCAGAAGGCCACAACATCTTAGCATATGAAAATTTCCTAAAAATACATAGTACAACTTGATTTCACGAAATTTTACCCTCAAGCAATCAATATGATGAGTCGACACTTCTCATGAAGGCTAGAAAACAGATAGAACAGATCTTATTCACATTTGTCTAAAGAAGTTAATATAATATCAAAACAAGCTCAGATACAAGGTTCCAACTTCTAAACCTGCACTAAAAACTCAATCCTGAACTAAAACAAACTCTTAAATCAAATGAATATAAAATCCCACCAAGAACTAGATGATAAACATACCAAAAGAGGCGAGGTAATGCGCTTCTCGACAGCAAGAACCACTCCCTCCTTAGTCTTTAGCCCAATTGCAGTTGAACCCAACTAAAACAAAACACAAAAAACGCAACTTATAAACAATATAAATAACTATACAAAAATAAAAATCCTCAAATGTAACTATTACACAATCGAATCAGCATAATAATAATTAATAACCTTGATAGCCTCAATGGCATACTCCACTTGAAACAGTCGTCCTTCAGGAGAGAAAGTGTTCACTCCTCTGTCATACTCGGTCCTTTACAAAAAAATAAATTAACTAAACAAAAATCCCGAATCATATCAAACGAAAACCTCAGAGATTATTCTTTACCTCGTGAGAAACATTTTCGATCCCGTAAACTACAGCTCCAAATTTCCTGCATAAGTATCAAATCGAGAATTAAATTGAGCTAATTAGCGCATAATTGCGTACTTATCACAACTGATAGTTGCTTTGGGAGAACAGAAACGGATCTAAAATCCACTAACCCTAATCCCAAATGAAGATGAATAGAGAGCTAAGCAGACGCAATTTCTTTTCGAGCTTTTGCGTATATATTTCAGCCTGCAGTGCTTCTTTCTTCTTGTCAAGCAAGGCAAGAATGGTAGAAGAAAAGTGCGCGGGTATTCGGGTTACCCGGATTTTTACTTTTGGGCTATGGAATTAAAGCCCATTGGGCTAATTAGAGCACCTATTGGGCTGATTAACAAAGGCCCGATATAGATCCCCGGCCCATCATCTGTGTCAGTGGATATGTAGGATAACTCGGCCCAATGTAGAGCCATAATTATGTGACTCAATAAAATTCATTTTACTCTTCATATATTTTCAATAATAAAAAGAGGAACTTCATTTTAACCTTCCTAATTTTCATAAAATAATAAGAAATGAAACACTGGCAAAACACATTGTACCAAATTTTATTTTGTTGGCCTCAAATTATAAGCTTGGTGATGTAGCAAAATTGTCAAGGAAATAAAACGATATAAACTTGTCCAAATAGTGATAGTCATTAATCTAATCAAAGTTATAAAATTTTGAGTTTTTTGGAATGAAATTGTCACTGAATAGATGTTTAAGGGAGAATTATATCTAAAACAAAGAGACTTGTCTCGCAGGCTACCCGTAGGTTTGATCTAATTACAATTAAGTTATTTAGAAAAACTCCCCATCATTTCACTCTAAAGCAAAAAACATCTTGGAATAGGTTGACTATTTGTATTTTTGGGCTTCATGTTGTATATATTCAGGGAGTGTTTTGTAATAACATGAAATTTCAGGAAGGTTTTTTGTAATTTAGTGTCTCAACTTGAATGAGCAAGAAAACAGAAAGCTATATATATAAACTATCATTTTCCTATTACATGAAGGTAAAAATGAAAAGCACTGGCTACCTCTACCTACTGATCAACAAAACAGAGAAAACAGTGACTGTAATTGTGTGTATCAGTGTGTGTGTGTGTGTGAGAGTGAGAGAGAGAGAGAGAGAGAGTAAAAGTGCACAGAATTCTTCTGTAAGCTTTACAATCTGCATACGGAAAAACAAACAATTTGACAGTCTCTCCTCTCTCTGTCTCTGAGGCTAAATTTCAAAGCAAAAATCAATGTATATCTTCTGCCCGTATCTCTACTCTACATAGCCTTTTTCTTGTCTTTTTCCACTTGTCACTGTGTGTTTTTCACACATGTTACAGATTCTTTTGATATATGTTGATTGGATCCCAACAACCAAATTGGCAAAATTTTACTGCTGATTTTACAGAATCTGAGCAACTGTCCAGGTTTTGTGTGTTCAAAAGCATGTTTAGGACTATATCTTAAGGTCAATTTAGGTTCTTGGATAAGTTTCTAAGTTTATGGTCAATGTTTATGTTGGCATATCCCAAGATTCAAGATTTTGTTTAGAGCTTTTTTAAAAAATTAAGTTGATAGAACCCATGAAATATTTTGAGGCTAATTAATTGTTCTTTTGTGCATGGTTAATTAGTTGCGAAAAGAATATTTTCCTATAATTAAATAGGATTTCATAGCCAAAAAAAAGTACTTAAGGCTTGGAGGAGGCACAATAGGATTTTATAATTGAATATATGTATTTTGGGGGTTAAATGTAATATTTTATATTTGGTGATTTTCAGTGTTTCTATATTATTACGTGTTAATGTAGGGGTATAACGGGAACTTCTCCTTTTTTTTTTAACAGAAACCTAACTGTGTGAGACTTAAATGTAATTTATTTTTTCTAAGTAGGTTGTAATTGTAATTATATCTAAACTGAAGATAGGACTTGTAATTACCCCATTTAATTTGGGGGTTAGATGTAATTAATCCAATATAAATAAAACAACACTAAATGTATCTCTCTTCTGAGTGGTGATTGGCGCGTATATTGGGTTTGTCGGTTCCTTGCTCTAGCAATGACGGAATCTCATGATCGTCTCTTCAGTTATTGGTTTAAGTTGCGGATCGCCTTGACCGACCACAATTTCCTATATTGTATAACTATCGAAAAGGCAAGATTTAGTTACAATATCCCTTTACCTCCTTGTGTTATGCCTTTCGGAGCTGGAGTGTGGGGTGGGCACAGGAAATGAATGTCTGCAGAATAGCAGTTACTCTGTATCAAGCAATTTATTTAATTTCAATAGAACCCCACGATTTCCTTTAATTTCTTAAATGCATGTCAATAATACAAGTCCCTATGGACTATAAACGCATGTCAGTAATTCCTGTCCCTTCAGTAAATTTCTCTTAGACCCCTTAGGTTATAGATAATTATAAATTTCACCTATATGGCAATCAGGCACCAACAATGGTTTTTCTATCCCCTTCAAAATTCAAATCTATACTTTTTGATCTTCATATAATGATCTTTCATATTTTATCAAAATTCTATTTTGCTCCCCAAATTAAGTTAAATTTCTCAACTTCATCCCTATTCTCAAGTGAGTTGATGCTGAATGATCGATCAACACATACATAGTCACAGCCATTTAAGAAAAAAATTAATTGCTAATCAACTCGAAAAATTTGCCATAAACTACCACTAGATCCTCACAGCTAAAACTATTATCTTTTCGGTCCCCATATTTCTTAAATATGACTATTACAAGGAAAGCAACCACAGGACTTGTGTCCTGAGAAATGTTTGTTGTTTTTTCTGTTCATCACTTTAAGAGCTTCTTGCCCAACTTTTCTTATTTGCTCGGAATGCTGAAACTGTGCTGTTGCCCTCCATTCTTCAGCTTTTCGATGCACATCTGCCATTCTCTTCATCAACTTCTCTTCCAAATTTGCCCTCATTTTCTGTATTTTAACCTGCAATCAAATACAAATGACAGATGAATTTCGATAAGGATATTATGTTAAATAAATAGGTTAATTGCATCTAAAATCCCCATCAAATTTGATGTAGTTACACATAGATCCCTTATAGTTTGAGAAATTACACTTAAACCCTCTCATTGTAGGATAGCCTAACTGATGTAATAAAAACTAACCATATTACCCTTAGTCATAATAAGGAGAAAAAAGTATATACATTACATCTAGACCCCTCACATCATGTATTTATACATATAGCCTCTGCAGTTCGAGATAAAAAAAAAAGGAAAAGCTTGAATAAATTTCAGAGCAAAATGTCATTAGTTCCCGACCCCAGAGCATAAAAATTCTTTCAAAGTTAAAAGATCAACAATATATAATCTAATATTAACTTAAAATTGAGGTTGTCTGTGTAATTTTCTCAAACTACAGGGGGTTATATGAATAGATTCATCAAACGTGAGGGGATCTAAATGTAATTTGCCCAAATAAATATTGCCGAACCCAAATAATATTAGAATTATTGAACTAGTGTGTGTGAATGTACGTTTACTGTGTGAGGGACTGTTTGGAGTGGACACCATTAAATGCATAGAATTCTGTAAATACAGTATGTACAGCACATGAGTTTCATATTTCCAATGCTTATTTGTCTTGGCATGGAAATATTGTATTGTGATAATACAAACAGCTTCTAGCTTCTTCTTACTTCTTTCTAATATTATTTAATTAATGAGTGTGCTTGTCTTGGCGGGTGGCTCTATGTGGATTAATCCAAGCATAAGCTTACAAAAAATGTGCTTTATGGTCACCATAGTACTAAAATAATGAGATAAAATTTAAGGGGATGATGATTTCTTGTATTCATATTATACCTATGAATAATCATATTGTTCAAATTATAAAATTTCTTCCCACAAAATATTTATTCTACCCGGGGAAAATGTCCATCGAGAGTGTTGACACTTGAGCTAATTCGGGCTTAATGCAAGGATGAACAGAAATGGAGCCCAGAAATTTGTAAAACGGGGGGGGGGGGGGGCAAAATTAATTATTTTAGTAATGGGGGAAGGTCAAGGCAAAACTAAAACTTTTAGTAATAGGGGGAATTGGGGCAATATTATTAATTTTCGGATTCAATATACAAAACTAATGAGTTACAAAATCAAACCGAAAAAAATAAAGGATCACCAAAATCTTTCAAGAAGAATTATATTGGGAGTTGTATATTACATGTACTTTTCTTAAGATTCAAATTTTGCACCTCTAAATCATAAAAATACCTTTTATATTTTGTAAAAATTCGATCTTGCACCAAAACAGACTGTCTTAAGTCTTAATCTAACACCTTACAATACGAGCTGACGACAACTATGCACCACTAGATTTATGGTGCCTAAAACTTATAGCCATACACAATTTAACATAAAGTATCATCACAACACGAGTTAAAATAGAGCAACGTAAACAATATTTTTACGATGTACTTAACTATATTTAAGGTGGGATATTATTACCTCGAGCTTTCTTGACTCAGCTTCTGCTTTTGCACTTTGAAGATTCACCCAAGCTTGGATCTTCGCTTCTTCTCTTTGATACCTGAAAATCCACATTACATCAATATCACTATCATTCAAAAAAAAAAAAAAAAATCTCATTTCCTTACCTAAGACAACTTTTAGATTTATCTTCCTCTTGCCACACACAATTCGATCTGGTCTCAGACACACTCTTCCTAAACTCACTACTCATCTCAAAATGTCTCAAACTCTTCGAAACATCCTCTTCCTCTTCTTCCCTCGAGCTCCAATTTGTAGTAACCGAATCAAAAGGAGTCCCAATTTGTAATTTTGCTAAATGGCATTCTTGTAATTGGGTCATATCAATGGTACTAGAATCATCAATGCGGGTTAACAGTCCGGATCGGTTCGCCGGCGTGTTGTGACGGGCAGGCGAAGTGCTCATAAATGGAGTCGGGCATCTCGAAGTGGTGGAGCTGCCTAAAGGTGTCATTTCTGTGCCAATATCTCTGTGTTGAATTTCATTTAATATTTCTAATGGTGTATTAGTTATAGGCTTTTTAGCTGAGTTGGAAAATAGAAAAGTTTCCTGCATTGGCTTTGAGGAGACGAACTTTGGACTTATTGGATTCGTCTCGTTTGGGAATTTATCTGCATTTGAAAATAGGGACGAATGTTGAATCTTTAGAAAATAAACATAAGGTAAAACCAATCAAATTCCTTGTAATAATGAGAAGTGCATTGCGGATTGTTAAGATCAAGAACAAATATGAAAGATTCAATTTTAAGGTAGCCCTTTTGTTCATAAGACGCACAAATGCCATATTTCAAGCTAAATTTAAAAAATAAATCTCTTAAATTACTGGAAAATGCATGAAAGAATATTGAAAGGTCAAGAACAAACATAAAAGATCGCATTTTGAGGTAGCCCTTTTGTTAAATAAGAAGCAAAATTCCAAGACGTGGACATATATAAACCATTTCAAGCTGAAATAGTAAAATTAACACATTAAATTCTCGTAAAAAAATACCGAAAATGCGTCAATTATAATTAAGAACAAACATCAAGAATTGCATTTCGAGTTATCATAAGAAGCAAAAGGCCAAGATATGGACATCATATATAAACCATTTCAAGCTAAAAATAACCGAAAATGCATCAAATATTAAGAACAAACATTAAAGATTCCATTTTGAGGTAGCCCTTTTGTTCTTAACAACCCAAAATTCAAATATTGTACAAGAATCAAGCACATGGGCTATTGTTAAATTACTGTTTTTTTTTTTTTTGTTTGAGGGCATCGCTAAATTACTGCTACTTCCATAGAAACTTTATAGATTGTACTAAAAGCAGAAAAGTCCAAGGCAGTTTTGAAGAAAAAGTTTGAATTTTATTTCTGACCTTTTAGAAGTACATCTTCTGTAGCTGAAAGTGAAATAGCTTCTAAAGCCCCTTTTGAAAATCTCTCCTCAGTAATAACCTTTGTTTTTTCTGCGAGCACCTGATGATGGTCATGTGGCTTGTAGGTGTACCCACTGCATTGCTGCTTGTACATCTTTGAAGGAGAGTCTTGGTAAGAACTCCCACTAACAAGCCATTTTTCAGCATCATCCCATTTTGAGGGAAAACCCTTTCTTTGAAAACCTCCATTGCTGAAGCTGAAAACAGGCCTACCAGGAGTTGGAGGAGCTTCCACATTTCTCTTCGGTGAAATTCCCAAAAAACCCCTGCTTTCAGTGCCTGGAAATGACTTGACAAACTCTGAGGTCTCTTTGAGATTCAGCTTGCAAAGAGGGTCAGAAAAGGAATCCAAAAATGGGTTCTTTATGCTTTTCTTGCAGACTCCATTGTTGCTCTCTAATGTTGCACCCTAAACCACAAAAATTAAAGAAAATATATAAAAAAAACAAAAACCCACACCCCCAAACTGTCATATTTTATCACAAACATTCAAGAAGACAACAAACATTAAGAAAACGGGGAATCTTGATGAAATTTTACCCCGTGAGATGAGAACAAGGTTGAGGGTTCCATGAAGTTGTTCCTAGAGAGATCCATGGCAGCTCAATAAGATGGGCTCTTTTTTTCCCTTTCTTTCTTAAAACTAACTATTTTAGAGATTTTCTTCTGAATCTTTTAGGTGAATCTATTGTGAATTTTGGCAAGATGAAGACATATTTGATGCATGAAAGTGACTGAGGACTGTGGAGTAGAGTTGAATAGTGGAGTTGTATATCTAAGAGAGAAAAGAACTAACATGCAATGTAGGACAAAACACAGTACTGTTCATTTCATGCCAAAGCTCTCCCCCCAAAAACATATGACTTTAGATCGATAGGGGTTTTGGATTCTAGGTATGAAAATAAACAAATTTTGTTTAAAATAAAAAGTTATCTTAATATTAATTATTTTTTTAAACAAAAATTAACCTCACGTTTTCTTAATTAAATTTTAAGCCATATTTTCTTGAGTTGCATAAGATCAACCTGTATCAGCATCACTCTCTTGAATGTGGTCTTGTAGAATAATTCTTTTTGAATACTTTTAGTAAAATGCGAGATAACACTCCTTAAAAGTACAAAATAGTAGAAGTATAGCTTACATTCATGAAGAATTGAAGATGAAGCATGGTTGCAAGAATATATGCAGAAAAAAAATATAAATGGATGGGAAAATTATTACATATATAATTATATATAATAGGTGGATTTAAAA
Source organism: Verbena officinalis (assembly GCA_958496215.1). Classification (NCBI taxonomy): domain Eukaryota; kingdom Viridiplantae; phylum Streptophyta; class Magnoliopsida; order Lamiales; family Verbenaceae; genus Verbena; species Verbena officinalis. The sequence continues at coordinate 614,033 of OY292391.1, forward strand.
ATTACATAATCATGACTATTTTGCTAGAAGATACACGAAATGTGAGAGTAGGGAGCTTTGGGAGTTGAAAAAGCAATTATGTAAATCCAGCAGAGTTGTGCATTGGAAGAAGAAATATGATTTTGTATCATTACTCATCAGTTTATAGAAAGGACTTCTATTTATGCTTTTTAGATATTATTATGGTCTTTTTCTTCTGATTGATTCAAACATTGCTTTTAAGTTTTATCAGTCTTCTGCTTCCATGCTCCAAAAATAAAACATCATTATAAGTAACATACATAACTAATTCTATTTAGGGTTCAAAACTGAGAATTCTGATTTGTGTATAGAGTAATTAGCTCAGACGGATTACTTCTAATTGAGCTTCTGTTGTACTTGAATCGAAAAAAAATATTATTTTACAATTCTTGATATATATATATTTTCATAGTAAAAAAACCTCTAACATTTAAATCGTAATGTTTTGGTCCTCTCTATTTCATTTTGTAACGCAACTTTATGTTAGTCAATTACGTCCATCATGATTAATTTTTGTATAAGAGCAGTTGCTTTGATCAAAAATAGTTTTCAATGAGTTATTATTTGAGAAATTAATTATGGACCAATAATTCACTAAAGGGAAATATTGAAAAACAACATGGATCAAAATATTTTTAGAAAAACATGTAATATGTATATTGGACCGTTCTAAATCTCACGGTTAGGCCCATCAAACTTCTAATTGGCATTCGTACTCACTTAAGCCCAATTTCTATAAGAAAACCCATTAATGTTTGGGCTGAGCTCCATATTTAAAGTTAAATCTATTTGGGCCCAAGACCTTGAGGAAAAAATAACGTTTTATATATTAGTATTATTATTATTATACTATTTATTTATTGTGGTAAAGTCAGCTTCTCTAAACTATCTAGCAAAGTTTTTTCGATTCAAGACGTTGACATTTTAATCCAATTTTTTTTCGTATCTTTCTCTCAAATTGCACCCTTTGTGACTGTCAAAAGCCAGATTTTTTGCACAAAAGAATGGCTTTAATTTTATAGTTGAAATTTGGCTCCTGTTAATAATATTGATATCGTAAGAAAGTAAAACTGTAAATAAATATACTGCTAATTAATAAAAATAAAATAAAAGATTCGAAAAGGATTTAGAGGATTTAATTTTTAGGAAAATCTAATTGAAGTATATTTAATTATTCTTAATTTGCAACTCAAAAGCACGGGTCCCAATCCACGTCTAATCAACACAACACAAATACGTCGTCTATCATGAAACAACAGATTTAACTTATTTTTTCTGGTTTGTCTTCAATCATGCAAACATGAGTTTACTTTGGTTCAATCATGTCACAATTACATTACATGAAAATAATCTTTTGCTTTTATCTTATGACATAAATTAAGATAATTTGAAATCTGTCAACTCTTTCTTTATACTATTTCAATTCAGTAAATAATCCATCACTATTTTCATTCCTCCTTCAAGATTAATATTAAGTTGTGATACATGTATACGACGACTCGAAACTCAATTTATCTACCGGGATATTAGTATTGATATTCATGATCATTATGGTGTTGATTCTTTTTGATAGTTTTTAAGGGGCTTTGGATGTTTCTCTTTCTTGCATCTAGCCTCTCAATTCTGGCTTCGATAATGTGCTTCTCCCAGCACTCAACTAGCTCAGGGTGTGGAAGATCCTTTGCTAGTTAGCGAGGCAGCTGGATCAAGGTTTTGTGGTGGTACCAACAAGTGAGATTGAGACCAGCCTGTATAGAGTTCCAAATCTTTATTGAAGAAATAAGAGCTCTTGACTTGTTCAGTACTTCTAATTCTCATATTCGGTAATTAACTAGGACATACAGACATATACCACGTACACATACGATCATACGAATTTTTTAATTCATTTTTTAATTCATGAAAAGATTTGGTGGCTATTTTGGTCTTCATGAGGATCAAATACAGCCACAAATTAAAGAACTATATCCCTGAACAAGATAAATGGGATGGGGCCAAAAATCCAATTAATAAACAATAGTGTTCGAGTTTTATAGTATATAAGAAATAACTAATTAATAGTCCTTTTAATTAGTAAAAATTTGCAATATTATATATAATTCTATGAAAATTTACATATATCCACTACCCCTAAATTTAAAGTAATTATAAATGAGTTGTTCTTATTTTTGAATTACAAAAAACTTGCATTTTAGAATGCTAGCTACTCTTAACTTAAATAATATATAAAACCTATAAATTAAATTAGCTGAGTCGTCATTCTACTTAAATTTCAACCCACAAAAGATGAGTTAGGTTTCATTACCATCAACAGGTTGAAGAAGATAAGCTAAAGTACTGGAGCCCACAAAAAATCAACCATATTAAATTAATTCTTACTTAGATTATGGTTTATGCATCATTGATTAGACATATATATATATATATATATCAATTCTTAATTTATTTTTCTAACCCACCAATGACAAAAACGCCAATAACAAATCAATCACTTCAGGACACATATATATATAATTATAAATAAATTAACGCAAATAGGAGAATTTACATCTTATATCCCTCAGATTTAGAATAATTACAATTTACTCTCTCTAATTTGAGAAATAACAATGTGGTTCCTAACATTTCAAAAAAACTGTAAAAGTTGACGGCCGGAAGATTTTAAAAGACCACTATATATGTTTTATTAAATTAAAATATCCGTTGAAAATTGTATTATCAAAGTCATTATCTAAATCAAAAGCTTCATAATTAGACATATATATTTTGCAAGTTTTTTAAAATCTTAGGGAGTATATTGTTATTTCTTAAACTAGAGATCGAGTAAGTTACGTTGTAAATATCCTAAACTCGAGGGAGTGCAGAGGTAAATTTCCCTATTTTTCTAAGTCCCGCTAACTTAGAAAAATATATACATATAAGCCAAAAAACAGTACTTCCTGATCTCTCTTGAATCTCTCTCTCTCTCTCTGATATATCATCAGTACTACTATTGTCAATGGCTATTATAAGGTTAATTTCTGTTTATTCAGCTCCAAATTTGAGTCTGAATCGATATGGTACTACAATCAAATTAGGGTCAAGAAATCGTAGTAGAGACAGAGTGGTGATGTGTGCCAACATTAATCACATCTCAGTTAATCTTCACACAAATATCGTCAGATCATCTCAAGATTATCAGATGACGATCAAGAACAAGGTTAGTTAATTATTTATTTAATTTTTTTCCTAGCTAATATATATATATATATATATATATATATGTAGTACAGTAGTACTGTTCAGTTAATCTGCAGGTGACAGCTTATATAACTTTTTTTTAAAAAGAAAAGAAATTGTAATCATGATTAATTTAATAATAATTGTTATAGGTTTTTGAAGATAAAGCAGCTGGTATTGTTTGCTATAAAGATCAAAATGGGGAGATAGTCTGTGAAGGCTATGATGAAGGTCCTCGTTTTCATCACCAACAAATACCAACATTAATTACTTGTAATTCAAGGTACCCAAATGCAATTATCTTTAAGTATTGATCAAATCTCTCTCGTTTTAATATTAGTACATATATATATTATTTCACAAAATGTAAAATCTAAAAGCTAGCCCTTATAAATGCAATGAATGAATGAAAGAAAGGAATAATTTTTGTTAATATTATTTAATTCAACTCTTGAATAATAGATCTAGTACTTTTTGAGCCAGCAGCTTAAGTCTGATCTGATCAGATTAGATGGTTATATATATATATATTCAATTTGATTATTGTATCTAATTGTTATTATTATTTAATTAGTGACAGCAGAGATTTGGAGATAATCGATATGCTTCAAAGATGTTGGGTTCATGTGGCTGATGAGGATGAGTTGAATATTGCAGACAAAGGATTAAAGGGTTGCAGATCAGCAGAATGATTTTAACTTAGCTTGTTCAGGGAAAAAAAAAAAAAAAAGGTTTCTTGTTGGTTGACTAAATATAACTGATGTAGATTTTGGATTTGTAATTCACAAGACTAATCCTTAATTTCCCATAGCAATGTGATTATAAAATATAGGGAAATTTACATCTGTATCCTTAACATTGGTATAATTACGGACTAGTCCATCCTGTTTCATACATTATGAAAACATCCCCAAGTTAACATTCGTCAGATTAAAGCATCTTCATCTTGTCGCGCGTTTTCAATGCAATTTAACGATAATCGATGCAGTTTTCCAAATTTCATATGATTAATGAAAATTCAAGAGGATTTTTATCATTTCAAAAACAAGATGCATGCACTAATATATAATTACACAAATCTTAAAGATAATCTCTATAGTATAAAATTGAATTTTACGTTTTACACAAATTTAAGCAAAATAAACTAGTCTATCGCATGAAAATTTTCCAGACTTCTTTGAGATAAATTGCACTTGAAAATCCATCAAAATGCAGAAATAATGGAACAAATTGCGAAAAAAAACCTTATTTATACAAAATTGGAGCAATATATTCCAATCCATATACAACTTGAACTTCTTCAAGAACATGGGAAAAAAATATAAATAAAAAATAGAAAAAGAAAAGAAATGTGTACAAAAAAGACCCTTCTTGGAGAGGTCATCCAATACCTAGACCAGGAGACTAACTTCCATGTTTCTTTGAATCTTCCTACTAAGAAATTATCAAAAATTCAAATTCTAAAGAGAATCCCACTAGGAACTAGCTGCTTCTAAAATCCAAAAGAATAGAAGAGAAATAGGGAAAATAATCATATAAACAAGAAAAAAATAAGCTATGACCTGGAATTCAAATTCCCAAGTTGTAGGTATGAAATATACAAGTGAATTTACTCGTTTTGTGAGTTTACCATTTCTGACAACTCGTTCTGTGACTTACTGGGAATGATTGTGGGAGGCGACCATTGATCCGGAACACTCAAAAAATATGTTGTCATAGCTTTTCTGAATCTCCTTTTGTATTGTTTTGGAGATATCACGGTTGGAGAAGCGTTTTTGGGGCCGCCTAGGATCCCCGATGCTTTAACCCAGGTTTCGAGATGCTTGTCCCATGTATATTGTCTCATAAAGTCGATAATTCCAAGAACAAGCTCGTGTTTTTCCTCATCCACTCCAACTAAAAGGGAATAGTCCATTACATCAACTGACTGCACCAAAAAACGGGAGAGATAAGTTAGGTTGTTGGTTTAATTACATCTAAACTATCTTGAAATTTGGTGTATTTACAAATCAATCTCTCTAATTTGAGAAATTACCATATAGTCCCTGAAGTTTCATTAATGTGTAAATTTTCCAAAAATACCCCCAGCAAAAACCTATGCAGGGTATTTTCGTAAGATTTACACATTTACTGACACCATCAGGGATTATACAGTTTATAATCCACCAAACTCTAGGGGTAGTAGATGTAATTCACCCTAAATTTAAAATTTAGAGGGTGCTTGGACTTATCTTTATTAGCTTACAAGTTCTTGGAGCTTATAAGCTCATGTATCTAGTTTTAAAATAAGTTGTTAAAGCGCTGGGATAAAATAGGATCTAATAGCTTATAAGATGTCCAAGTTGTAATTGTGTTTAGTAAAAATGAGAGTTTAGAAGTTCTTTTTGGGCAAAATAATGATGAAAATAAAAATAATAAAATTAATATCTCATCAAAAGATTCTTCGAGATAATAGAAATGTAAAATTGAAAGAAAATTAAGGATATTCAAGTCATTTCCGAGTTTGTAATTAAACAGCTTATAAGCTGTTTCGGAGAAAAGCTGGGTGGGTGGGGGTGGGGTGGGGGCATAGTTTTCTTTTACGAGCTCATGAGCTCCATAGAGTTTCTTTGGAGCTTATAAGCTCCTTCACAAAAAAAAAGTACAAACAGCTTATAAGCTGCTTTAAGGAGTTGTAAGCTCACCCAAACACACTCTTAAATTCATCAATGATGGAAAGTTTATGCAAACTTACAGCAAGAAAAGCAGTATCATTCCACACTGCTCTTTCCAACACTCTTTTGGCTTTATTTCCAACGAATATGGGAGAAGTAGGCATTGCTTCAATCAAATTCTGATCCAATAAGACCTTATTGCTTCCGGAAGAATCCGGATTGTATCTTGATCTTGAAGATCCTTTTAGATCATATAGTCGAGTCAGATTTCTACCAAATAGAAGATTCTCCATGACAAGCAGGTCCATTTTCGTCTCCTTCCCGCCTTTTAAATGTTTGGATGTAACCTTTTTCAACAAAAATATCATCTATCACTCATTCCACAAATTTTAATGATGCAATAGTTTAAATAGTATAAGTAAAACTTTTCAGCATATACTCAATAACGTTATTCAAGTCTCTTGAGAAACTTTATCAATTTTTTTTATTGAAATACTATGGACAGAGGAGGGTATTTGTATCGAAATGAGAGGGGGCTGTCAGTGTAATTGCACGCAGTGCTTGTTTGCAAGAACTTATGCTTTTTTTAAAAAAATAAATAAAAAAATAAAAGCTTATGCTTTTGGAGAGGTTAAAAGTAGAAAATAAAGAAGTTCAAAAAGACTTCTAACTCATTTATGGTTATTTTAAGCAGAAATTGATTTCGAAACAATCTCAAAAGTGCTGACCTAGAAAATTAATTAGCAAACACCTGATGAATTCATTCATTTCAACCAATTTAGATTCACATCTTTAGAGATATCATACCTGATAGATCCCAAGAATCTTTGCGAGGCACGTTGGGCCTCCGCCAATCGATTCTGAAAGATATTTAAAATATCCGGGAGCAAACTTAATGAACGACTCCAACTCTGTCTTTGTCACTTGTTTAATAATAAACCTATCATCCAAAGTTTTTGCAAAAAACACATTGCTCTTCCCACCTTGCGCTCCCCACTTCTTACACCTACTAAGCGACCTCACATAATCCACCTCGGATGGGCAACAAATCTTCCTCAATGCCTCGAACCTCTTTGCATAGTAACAAGTCACCGTATATTTCACCTTCCCTAAATGCCCCTCCTCCGAAAACGACACCCTCGCATGAAGAGCCTTCGTGTACGACAACGGATCCAACGGCAGAGAATTGCGGGTAGTTATTGAGCCCGTTAACGAGCTCTCATCCCCCGCTTTGTAAGATTCCAACATCATTTCATCCAAAGAGTGGAACGACTCGAGAGACTGAATGGAAAACAGGGAATCTTTTCCAGAATCTTTCTGTCGGTTGTCCGGCTCGTCCCCCAGCTGGACATGATAATCATGACAGATGAGCGCATAGGATATGATGCTCGTCGGCTCATCGTCAAAAACGGGAACAACAGTGTCGTTGACTCCAACTGGGAGGAACAAACGGGCCCCACCTTGGAGTTCAGACTCGCGGAAAGACGAGATGTAAACGGGGTCGTATTCGCCGAGCGTATCTAATTTCTGAGCGGAAGACAAGAAATTCTTGTTCAGTGATCTGTAGAAGCTGATGAAAGACATGCCCAGCCAGCTCATGGGTTCTTCTGTGTGAGTTTGAGAAATTTTATTAGGTACGCTGAGGCTGCTACTGTCTATATGGCCTTCACCATCCGATTTTTCAGATAATCCGACGGTGGATGAAGCATTGCCGGTCCATGCTGCATCAAGGGTATCTGATAGACAAATAGGCGATTGACCGTCGGAGAGAGCCCTGCGGACCGTCACACCAGATAACAGAGGATCAGAGTTGTCAGTTGACTTTTTTGTGTCGGTCTGACTTCCGTGATCGGATTTAACAAATTCGGGGATATTTGTTTGTTTGCTATGATCAGGATCCTGTTCGGGTTTTACATCCGAAGTTGTAGATTCAGAATTACCCGGATTTTTTGGATCAAGAATTTTATCGGTATCCTCAACGGGTTTCTGAACGGGCCCTGGAGAGGTAATTTCGACATTGTCGGGATTCTTGACATCTAAACTTGCTGCATATATTAGACGGTGATCCCACATATAAGATTGGAAGACTAGTTGTCTTCTGAGACGATTGAGCTCAAGAATGTCAACTAGGGGTTGACCTTTTTTTGCTTCATTGTCATCCTTGCCTATAATTTTTTGGAGTGATTCCTGCCATTAAAAGAAGCTTTCAATATGCCTCTATTAAGTATTTGAGATGGATTGACATCAAAAACTTTTCCATTTCTGAAAGTGACGTTGCCAAAACTTGCTTCAAGTAGCAAGAAGTATAAAAGAGTAACTAAATAGGGGGATACTTACCACTACCCTTGAAGTTAGTTGAAATTACAAATTCATCCCTCTTATTTGAGAAATCCCCGATTGGTTTGGATGGACAACTGGTGACCTCGGGTGAGGCTCATTACCATATAGTCCATGATGTTCCAATAAATGCGCAAATTTTCCAGACATACACTCGAAAATACCCCTGGCTGAAATCCAAAGTGGAGGTATTTTTGGAATATTTTCACATTTATTGAAGACCTCAGTGACTACACAGTAATTCTCAAACTAGAGGGATCATTTTGTAAATACACCAACAGGATAGGCAGATGTGATTCACCCTTAAATAAATTTATAATGGGGATTAAAATGTTTATGAATTCAAACTGATATAGTTTGCTTCACTGGCATTCATATATCAATGAAGTTCTAGCTGAAGGATATTGCTGTTTAAATGAAACTTCAAGATTTCAAATTGATTCAAGACCTCGAATTCTGACTTCTCATTTTGCAACATCCCTTCTAGACCTGCTATCCTTCGTCTCGATTCAGGAATGTTCATGGCATTGCTAAGCTGACCTAGGCTACATTTTCTTTGTAATAGACGATGAATAGCACTAAGCACTTCATTGAACAAAAGCTCGGCTCGCTCAACAACCTATTAGATAGACAGTCAAAGCAAAGCAAATACTGAAGCATTTGACATATACAGAAATCTGGAAAGAAGAAAAAATATCTCATTGAACTCATTTTTCACCTCATTCACTTCTCTTTCTATCCACTCCTGACTTTCATAGTTGAAATCAAGTTGCAAGGGAGGCAAGTACACTGAATGAACATCAATTGATGCATAACGAAAGCAAGCAACCATTTTTCCGAATCTGCATGCAAGCCAACATTTTAAAAACATGCAAAAATGAATAATAGGCATTGAAATACCCTTCCCCAGTTGACATGCAGCATGCTCCAGGAAAAGCAAGACATCAATCAAACATTTCTTGAAGATATTACGGGAAAATCACATATTTAGTCCTTAGTTTCATTGAAGCATCACTGTGCCCCTCGCGTTATGACTTTAACTTTATGGTCCCTGATGTTTATGTTTTGTTACATTGTAGTAGTGATATTTAGGTAGTGTTGGCAAACTCGAGAAAAGTTATATTTCTGCTTTTGGCCTTTCTTCAGTAATTTCGTTTTCCAAAATAAGCTTCAACTTGAAGCTTGAAGCACCTACAAACCTGTTGTTAGCTTCAACTTCTAGCTTCTAGGTTATTTTCATAGATAAACGGAAGTTTCTCGATAGTAGTAAAAGTGCTTCTAAGCTTTTTTCCTCCAAACACTCAGCTACCCTATTTTTGCCTTTCACTTTTTTCTTCAAACACTCCTTGCTTTTACTACTCCCCTTTTTTACAACTTTAGCTTCTCCAAAAGCAATAGAGTTTGCAAACACCCCCTTAGTCCCTAAACTGTCAAGAGAGTAAAATGGTGAGTTCACTCATAAATTTGCCTAAACCGTAACTGAATGGGATAATTCACAATTTTTTAGACTCAGGGGTAGGGCTTGTTTGTGTTCATCTAAGCCGGTGAGTGTTGTAATTATGCAATCTCACAGTGGGTGTAGATGTAAAGTCCCTTCTCGTGAAGATTGTAAACCGCAAATTTTATTCACACAAAAGTAAGCTTAATAGTCAAAATTCGTACCCATAAAACCGAAGACAATCTCTATGTAAAGAATGACCACAACTTGCAACTCTGCTAGCAGCAGCATGGTTTGAGAAGCTTAGCTCCAAAAACTTTCCAAAGGACAAACCCCATGCAGCATCAGACATAACAATCCTTCTCGTTGCAGGTGGAAATCCATTAGTTCTTGGACACCTCAAGCAACGATGCCACATCCAAATCTTTCCATCTTTTTCACCAGGTAAAAGAATTTCAGGTAGTTTCTTCACAGATATGGTGAGGGTACCTTGTCGATGAGTATAACACTGAACATGAGCTTCAGCTGGCATTGCACATGAACGGCATACATAACTCTGTTCATAAAGTGTTTCAAACCCTGTCAATCCCATAAGAAATTTCTAGCAATTTTCTTCTTTTATGTGGGTGATTGTGTGGAAGTTTTATCGGTAATTTTGTATGTGTGCTTGAGTGTGTGTGAAAGTATCTTATGCAATTTTCTAATTTTCTTCTGTGTATGTGTGTGTGTAAGTTTTATTGTAATTTTCTTCTAAGTGTGTGTGACTGCAATTTTCTTTTCTGTGCGTGCGGTGTGTGTGAAAGTTTTATCTGTAATTTTCTTCCTCTGTGTGTGCATGAGAGAGAGAGAGAGAGAGAGAGAACCTGATCAAACAAATGATCCCGTAAAAACCGACCCAGCGGCTTATCAGAGCTACCGTAATATTTAATCCGACAAAGATGGCACCGTTCACAAACAGTGCCCTTCCACACACATCGTGATGACAAAGAGACTAAAATGCTCTGATGGTCTGAAGGACTAGGCGGAAATTCTTCTTCTGGAGCATCTGCGTCCTCAAGATTTTGATTTCCATCAACTTGCGTAGATGAAACATTTACTCCACAGTCAATATCACTGCAATCACTTTTCACAGTCTTGATTTTCAAATTTCTGAAATCATTACTGTCTCCTGTAACAGCAACAATTCTGTCTGCCTCAAAAGGTTTTGCCTCTGAATATTCGTTCAGGAATGGATGCTGACAATTATTGTCAGAAGATGAGACATGAGGTTCTGCATAAGCAGAAAGGTTATTTGTCTCCGAATATTCATTAATGGATGCAATTGTTGCCTTGATTAGATCTGAAGTGGGAACACTATTTGACCTAACTGGTTCAGCAGCAACATTTTGAACTTTTTCAGTAGGCGGTATGGCAACACCAGGTATAGTTGAGATTGTTCTATCAATATTTGATTGCTTATCTGGAAGTGCAACAGTAATTGGCGCATCCAATGGAAATTCTGGTAGAGAAGCACCTTCATCAGCAAGAAAAGATGTCTCCAGAGCTAAGTGATAAGCTGCAAAAACTCCATATTGTACAACGTGCTTAACTTTCTTCAACTCATCCCCATTCGCACCTCGAAGTAATATCTGAAGCAAATCAACATAAAAAGAAACACACTTTTAGAATTGTTTACAAAATCTTCTCCGTGGAAGTTCATTAGAGAACCTTGGCAAGATTCAGAATTTATTTTCTTCTAAAAGTTTAAAGGGCAAATAGCATGTCACCACCGAAAACATTTTTACAAGTCACCCCTCTCCCCCACCCCACCCCACCCGAAAACGGAAAAAAAAAAAATCACTCTTAGGGGTGGAAACAGTTTCTTTTTATCATCATTTTTTTATGGGGGTCGGGTGACATGCTACTTGCCCAAGTGTAAAACAGCATTTGTTGGCATCTTGATATCATATCTCTAATGATATATCAACTTTAAGATTGGGCGAATTACACCAACTACACCTGAGGTTTGAGCTAATTACAATTTAATCCCTGTACTTTAAGAAACTACAAAAATCTCCCTGACATTTCACTTTAATGCAAAAAAAAAAAAAAAACTCCCTGAAATAGGCTGATTATTTGCAGTTTTTGGCTTCATGTTGTATTGTTTAAGGGAGTTTTTTCTGTAATAAAGTGAAATGTCATTTTCGTAATTTCTGAAACAAAGGGACTAAATTATAATGAGCTCAAAAACTCAGGGGTAGTAGATGAAATCTGCCCTTTAAGACTTAGTAATATCAGTAAGGTTTGTTCCTGTCATAGGTGTTACATATTTACCGTGCAGCCTAGTGGCTTTGGACAACCTTCAAAATACATCAATGTCTTCACCAGCTTCTTTCCATTCTGACCAGCACTGCCATGCTCTTCATTAAACCTCTCAACACGAAACATGTCACAATATCCTAATTTGGGTGATGAGAGATGATCAATTGAGGGAATAATTTGGGCACCAGTGCATCGTGCTATGCGATCCAAAAGTGGCTTTTTGATATTCAAAACGAGTGATATGTCTTTGGCGAGAAGGTATTCCTGTGCATGTCGTGAGACGGATTTCTCCACCAGAAGAATATCGGGATTATGTGCATCTATCTTTGCAACAGCCATCTTAAGATGATCCATTTCCTGGGAACAATCAAATGCATAAGCGGAAAAGTCAAGGAATATACTACTCATAGGTTCATAAAAGATAACATCAAGAAAGAAGCACAATTAATAACTAAGGCGAATTGTATCTACACCCCTGAAGTTTGGGCTAGTAGCAATTAGTCCCTATGTTCTAGAAATCACAAAAAACTCCCTGACATTTCGCTTTATTAACAAAAAACTCCCTGAAATAGGCATATTTTTTGCATTTTTTTGCTTCATTTTGTGTAATTTCAGGGAGTTTATTTAAATAATGAAACACCATAAAGTTTTTCGTAACTTCTGAAAACAGAGGGACTTAATTGTAATTAGGGAAAAGCTCAGGGGTAGTGGATCGCTCAAATAACTAAGAAAGAAGTCCTTTTCTACTAGACAATTAAGAGAAAATGAAAAGGCAATGATTACAGTGTCCATCCCTCTAATTATACACAATTACAAATATCCCCTCTTGGTCACAGCACATACCTCCCTTAGTCCCTTGTCCACTTCTTAGTTATGTTTATTCAATTTTTGTACACTTCTCAAAATGTTCCCTCATGTAACCATGATTTTATCCAAGTTTCTTAATAAACTTCCCTATTCTGATTAAATTTTGAAGATCAAGGGTGTATTTGTAGTTTTGAAACTACGAGGAGAAGTTCAGGGGAGGTCAGTGTATTTGAGCTGAAAAAGATGTCAATAATCTCAACCTGTTGCAACAGAGTATCAAAGCTTGAAAGAGCATTAGAAACCCGCTGGTATTCAAGAGCCCCACCAAGTATCAGCAAACGAGCTTTCTCTACTTTCGAGGTCATCCGTCGATGAGCCACATTTTTCTTACACACAACTCCTTTGAGCACCAAACTGGTACATGCAAAATAGTCGGCCTCAGAGCAGAGAAACTTTTAACATTACAACAGAAAAAATACCATAGAAAAAGATAAATATGCAGCAAAACTGAAGGGTGAAGAACTTCCTTATGGAAGGCTGGGATCAATAACATTAGTAGGATTTTCATCTTAGGAGGTAGTGTTTGCAAACTCTAAAGGAAAGCACTTTTGAACTCAGCGCCTTTTTTGAGTACTTTGGGAGTGCTTGAAAACCACCTTCTGCTTATCTTAAGCAGAAGTAAGCTAGCAGCACATAGGGACATCCTTTGACTTCAGTTTCTAGCTTCTAGGTTATTGTCGTAAATAAATGGAAATTTCTTGAGAGTATTAAAAGTGCTTATCAGCTGTTTTTCGCAAATACTCTTAACTGCTTTTTTTTTTCTTTTACTTTTCACTTTTTTTCCCAGACACTCCCGGCTTTTATGGCTCCAACTTTTTACAACTTTAACTTCTATTTTAGCTTCTCCAGAAGCAGTAGAGTTTGCAAACACCCACATTATCTATTTGCATCGTCACTTGATTTGAAGTGATACCAAAAGATTTTGAAAATAGCAATAATCAATAGAGTATATTGGTCATGAGTTGGTTTGCATTATATCCATTAATCACACTCAAGAAAATAAGTATAAAAAATCTATAAGATGGATTTACATTAAAAGTTACTATATAAGCAATTACCTCTCGCTCCGAAGCCCAGACGCAAGACATTTTACTTTTACATACCCCCCTGGATCCATTTGTCCCCCTTTGCTCGTATCTGGCTTTAACATTGTAGCAGCTTCCCATGACAAGGCCGTGATTATTTCTAACCAACTCTCTTTATCATTTTCCTCCTCCGTAAGAAGATTCTCCACCTGCAAAAGCTGAGCCACTAAAGCCCGAAAGTGATTATCAACCACATTCTTCATAGCTTTTTTGTGCTCCTCATTCGATTTGTCCCTACTTCTCGACTCCCCACTCCCAAAACTGCTAGAATTACGTAAATACCCCCATTCTCCAGCAGCATCATCATCATCCTCGAAAAGAAGTGCTTCTCTCTCATCTTCTTCATCTTCGGGTTCGGGAGGAAGCCAAAGAACTCCATTGTTTTCAAAGTCAACAGGTTCGAGATTGACATCTTCAGCCACATACATAGAAGATGGTGCTTCACAATCGTCACTAACAATATCATGTTCGACACTTTTTCTCACTAACTGCTGGACTTCTTCAGAAGTTTGGGAATCAAAACTTGTATGCAACGGAGAAGTGCTTATGATTTTTGAATCAGCAGCTTCTCCATCGGGATGGACTTTGCGTGATTTATAGTCACTGCTGATGTCACCATACTCAACATGATCATAGTAGCTATTGACCTCGGAAAAATGACTTGCTGCAGAATTTAGGTGGGACATTTCATATTCTTCATCATCGTCATCACTCCTGTTTAGAGAATATGTATCTGTAATTATTAGTCATTATAGCCTACAACAGTAAGCATCATTAAAACACTACAAAAGCAGTTCATAACTCCATACCTTTGGCAGTATAAATGCAGAAAGAGTAATGCCTTGTCATAATTTAAGCATTAAAGTTATAAGATGAGTCAGATATAGTTACTCTTCAAACCAAGCCGAATCACACATGAAATTGGGTATATAAATCATCTATTAAAGCCATTTCGGGCGTAGAATTTGTATAATAGATTATATAATCATAGAAGAAACAATCAAACTGAATCTACAATAGAAATAGAACTTCAGGTGCGACCAACAATGACTCTGTCAAACTGAAACTTTCGGGACACACTCAAACAAAATTCAAAGACGCTTAGGCAGTCTTTGCAAACATAAAGAAGAAAGCACTTCTGTGTTTTTTGCTTTTTGCTTTTTTCAGCACTTTAGGAGTGTTAGGAAAACCAGATTCTGCTTATTTTATGCAGAAATAACCCTGAAGCTAAATGCCCCTACGGACCAGCTTTTGGCTTTGAGCTTCTAGGTTGTTTCGTAAATAAATAGAAGTTTCTTAAAGAGTAGTAAAAGAGCTTCTCAACTTTGTTTTCCAAACACTTCTCAATTTTTTTATTTTTTTTCCCAAACACTCCCAATTTTTCACAACTTCTGTTTCTAATTTAACTTTCCCCAAACTAGAAGTTTTTGCAAACACCATCTTAGTAACTAAGTAATATTACATTTAACTCCAAGAATCCAAAAGGGAGAGATTCAAAAAATAACCTGATTTGGCAGAACCCGAATTGGTGTTGATTCCGATTCTGTTCTCCAACATCCATATCACAATCATTGCTCATTGCTACTCCAACTCCAACACTTTGTCTTTCTACAGCTGTTTCCATTTGCGGAGATTGAAAAGGGCTGATTCCAATAGACTGAGGCAATGATGCATATGTAACGCTACTGCTCTCACCCGTTCCACTAGACCTTGTGCTAAGGAAACTATTTGCTGACGTTGAACTACTATTGCTGCTAACGTTGTCCAGGCTGGAGGCATGGGGCCTACTATCAACTGGTGGGGCCGCCAAGCCTTGTTCCCATTGCTTGAAACAGTAGTTACAAACCCTTATCTTGTCCCACAATTCTATTGGAGTCTTTGGATCATCGGGTTCAGTTGGGACCCAGTTTGGAGTACACTTTGAACAGAAAATTCGACCACAGAGACGACAATGATGCCTACGGTTAAATAAAGTGAATTGGGAATCACATTCGTAGCATACTCTGCAACTCTGGTCGGGCATCCAGAAATCTCTGGAAACATGAGCTGGCTCGGATCGCCATGGGATCCAAGATTTGAATAGGTTTATTAGATCAGAAAATGTTCTACTGTGAGAATTATCCATTGACTTATCAAACTCTTTTTCCCTCTCATTGTGATATTATCATTTCTTTCCTACTCTAACCACATCCATTCCCAGCACTTTACAATAAATAATGGTAAAACTTCACTTCAGGGATAAATAATAGGTCAAGCAAGCAAACCTATCCATAACTTTCAAACTGAAAGCTAAAATCTTTTAGCTGGAAGCACTAAAGCTTGATTTTCCACTGAAATTGGAGTAAAGTCCATAATTTATTCAATCAATCCACTTCCTTGATCAAATTAAACAAAAAGAAATCCTAAATTGATAATTCTGAAATCGTCTACAATTATAAATTCCGACTGTGTCCCACTGGCCAAAAGTCAAAATTCAATACACATATCTTACCTGAATCTCCCCCACCAGACAAGCAAGAACAAAAAGAAAAAAAGACAATGCGACGAAATCAAACCTTTATATACACAACCCTCAAAGCAATGGGAGAAAACACGCAATTATTGGATAAAATCAATCGAATCCAATTCAGACCTCTCTGTCATACAACAATTCAGTCTGCAACGCGGAAATTTCAGGTCCCCCTATCACGGCATGTCTGCCCTAAACTCTTTGATCAATTCTCCGCCGAATAAAATCCACAAACATCACAATTAAATAAACATTGATTTTATTCAATTAATTGAGAAATAAATCTGCGTCACCATGCTAATCATCATCATCATCACCATCAAATAATATAATTCATTTGGAAGAAAGGGACTGCTGTGAGTGCTGCGCTCTACGTTGGCATTCCAATTTTCAACAACAATACATACATACAATTAATAAAAGTCAGAGTTTGAACACAAAAAAATTAAAAAATATGAAGTAACAATCCAATGACGGCGCTACGCGTGGCGTGTGGGCAGTTTGTGTCAGGGGTACTTTTGGAAATTAATGGTTGCTTCATCAATCCAATTTGTTTTTTGTTGTTATCGCCATATATAAATTCTAAATCAAATTGCAAAAGCAGAAAATCAAAACAATCACAATTAAATCAATTTGTATTGTATAATTTAAATGATATAAGTCTACATAACAATTAACACACATGTTATTCTTGAAATGAAATAAGAATAAATCGTGTGGATAAAATGAAATATTATAAATTAATGAAGAAGTAAAAGTCAGCCCACTTCATTATTAGCTGGACTGGAGCCAAATCTACTAACGAAACTTCCCAATTATGCTAGGCGGCTAGCTCTATGCTTAAATTAAGGTATTTGTCAGTCTATCTTTTTCAATTTAATAAGACAAATTTATAAAGAAATTATCCAACTGTACGTTTGGATAAAAATTAAAATACAACATTAATTAATTAAGATATAAATAGCTAGTGGGGACCAATGGATATGTTCGAGCTAATTACGTTGTCATCTCGTCTATTTATTTAACAATAAATGTATCGTACTGCCATTGCAATCTCCTGAGAATATTTAAATATTTATGAATTATGATTGCAAATTTAATAATTTTATGGTATAAATATGTAATATATTAATAAAAATAAAGAGTTTGAAAAACTTAGACTAATATGGGCCGGTCCGGTCAAAAGATTGGCTTCAAAGGGTCCAGCATGAAGTTGGCTATATTGGGCCAAGATGTAGCCAGCCCTGACTACAGAATTATATATAGCCCAATGTTTGGGAGAATAGCTAGTTAACAACCCAACACCCTGCTGAAATTTATAGAGCAATTTTATATCCAATACCCCTGAGTTTTCATACAGTTATAAATCAGTCCATATAATTTTAAAAGATTACACAAACCCCTTAAAGTTTTATTATCCAGCTTGTAAATGTTGCGAAAATTACGATAAGAGATGCTTTGACCAGCGTTAATAGACTTAATTTGCATTGGCTCTCTTAATGATAAACTGCAGGAGACAAGATGCTTGACGCTTTCAGTATCCGGTGGTGTAAATATGCTAACATCTTAGCATGTTTATTGCAACAATATCGTAAAAAATTACATCACAGTTAACTATAACTAAACATATAAAATTATTGCATATCTCTCAAAGTCTCAATTAATAGGGTTCATTCGGTTGACATCACCAGCTAGCTTATGTAGAAGATACTTATCCAAACACACATGGCTAAGGTAATTTAATCACAAAAGAAACATTAAAGATTTGTTTTTTTCTTATAAAGTCCCAAAAGTTCATCTAAATAATATTAACTTATGGGAACTTGCCGTTTCTTTGTCAATATTAAAAAAAAAAATGGCATGACAAGGAGGAGCATAAAATTACACGACGGACAAAAACAATGACTTAACTCAAGCTAGACTTGATCAATTAAATATAATGACATTTCCTAAAAAAGAGTATGCATTGAAAAAAGCACAAGAAGCAAGATTAGGAAAAGTTTATGGGAAATCATAATATAGAGCAACTTGCCACAAAATATAGGTAATTAGGGACCATGCATAGCAAACTTGATTACGACTACAAAGTACTACAAGTGACTAGTATAATAATTAATTAGAAAAAATAAAAAATAGTGAATACAATACCAAATTTATGGCATATTTTGAAAGACTCGAAGGGTCATGATATAGTTTAATTATAACCTTTTTTTCGATACCATCATGCTTTTCCACATTACTACTAACAGTAGGAGTTGTTTTCGCTACTGATTTAGAATCTGAAAGTTTTATTTGAAGATATATAAAAATATTATTATTATTATTATGTTTAGGAGGTTGAGGTTTGATGGAACACATTAATTACACATGGTTGGGTGATAAATTTGGTAGTTTTTTACTTTTTTAGGTTTAGAGTAGTGTTTTCACATTCAATTTTAGGCTAGAAAATGAAATTAGCTAGGGATCATCAAATTGGAGACAAATTCTTTTAAGTGTAACAATTAATACATGGGTATCATTAGATGGTAAGATGAAAATATGGGCTAATTGCTCCTTTTGGTAAATCTTTAAGTCAACTTGCATAGATAATCCCATATTTATCCACACCTCAAATGTTTAGGTCATGTAGGACCAAAACAAGATGCATGGATGCATTATTCTTCTATCCCACTTGAAACTTCTCTTTTTGTTTCATGCACGCACACACCAACATGTTTGTGTGTGTTTTTTTGCCAAAGAACATGCACATATATATAATAATATTGTCACAACTCACAATCACACATCACTATACTTGTAAAGAGAGTTGAACTGAAACTTGTCTAGCTTTAGGTCTGTTCCTCTTCCATCACAGAAACAAAACACACATTAATTTCACATGGCAAAAGTGCATCCTCAAGTAGGTATAGTTTCAAGTTCATCAAAGCAAGAAGTGTTCACTTTGTGGATGAAGTCTTTGATATTCAGCAGCAATGGCTGTGCAGTTTTCGATTCCAACGGTCGGATAGTTTATCGTGTCGATAATTACGGTCACAAATGCAGCAGCCGTGTATGTGTCATGGATGCCACAGGCAAAGCTCTGTTCACCATAGTTAAAAAGGTAAAAGTTAAGAATATGTGATTGAGTTATGAATATTAGTAAAAAAGGTCAAAGTTTTCTTTATCTGATCTCTTTTGCTGTTTGCTAAGAGATTTTAGCATGGTTGGTATACATATGAGAGTTCGATCCCTTTAAGCCGTATATGAGACATCGTACACGAAAGAGTTTCGTATTTTAACCATTAATCAGGATATTGTTTTTTAATTTCTAGAAATACTCTTTGTTTGGGTTGTGGGAGGGCTACAGACCAACAAGCACAAGTAATCACAAAGAAAAGCCAGGATTTCGGGTGTCGAAAATCCTAGAGATTATGGGATTTCTTAGAGGGAATTCATGGTGCAAAGTTGTTGTTGGATTGGATAGGAACCAAGCTTGTGAATATGGCATGAAAAATCAAATTGGCAAATCATCTTGCAAGATTTTTGACAACTTCGGTGGGCTTGCTGCAGAGGTATTCAATTCATGTAGAATTACATTGTATCAAGTTTTAAACATATATAGCTTAAATCAATCTCTCTACATCTGTTTATTCTCCTAATAATATAATATATGTTGTTGATATTAATTAATTTCCTGCAGGTTAAGAGAAAGATTACTACAAGTGGAGTTGTTCTAGGAGAAGATGTGTTGACAATGGTGGTGGAGCCTCATGTTGATCACTCTCTAATTGTGGGTTTGGTGGTTGTTTCTGGTCTCATAAACCATAAATTGTGAAGATGATGAAGAAGATCAGGAAGAATTACAAATTAACAATCATAAACATCGACTGTCGGGACAAGGACCAACTACTCATCAAGAGTTCATCAATTAGCTAGTTTCACTTTTGTAATATCATCCATATATGTGGATTCTATGCTTATAATAACTAGTCGAGAAAATTGCAAAATCGGGACACTTGTTACCATCGAGTTGACTTTTTGAGACACAAGAATTAAAATTCATGTAAATATCCTGTAACTTTATTTTTCGTTACAATTTTGGGACTCCGACGGATTAAATTTCAATCGAAAGAGTCTCTTTAATTTTTGTTTCTCATCTCTGACAAAGGGGAAAACAAACAACATGATAATTCTCCTTGTTCACACACACAATTACCTTTTATACTAGAAGCAACAACATAAAAGAGATAATCAATGAAAGTGACTACAAAAACTTTAATTGTTAGTGTGATAGTGTTTCAATTTCTATCCCACATTGCTTTTTTACTAAAACTTTTTTACCTTTAAAAACCTCAAATTAAATAGGGATGATTAACTTAGAGGAGAGGTGGGGCTTGTGCAGTATCCCAACCCACACCCTTGTATTCCGATTTTGTAATTTTTCCATAATTTTTGTAATTTTCTGCAATGATCAAGTTGGGTCTATAATTATATAATTTTCTAGAAAAAAACTATCCCTTTTGAATTCATAAGTTGAAAATTTTTTGAGTTCATGGCTCAAGCTCTAATTCCCAACTTCTTAAAAGAACCAAGTTATAGAATTATAAAAACACATAATTTTGAGTGTTTGTTCTTTATTTTACCAAAAAAAAAAATTATCAATGAATTTGACTTATTAAGTCAAGGAGCAATATGTAAGAAAGGAAAAAATCGGGTACAAATTGAAAATAACATAAAGTTTCTGGTTTGAGCCTACAATTAAGACAAGTATTAAACCTTAAACCCCCACTGCTCCTGATTCCTGTTAAAATCCACCGGAGTCTTCCCAAAATTCCACCTGACGCCTCCTTTCCGCCGCAGAACCGCTCAAGTCTCGGTTCCTATTTCCATAATTTATAATTCAACCCCTCAAAAGTTATTCAATTTCGTTAAAGGCACAGATGTGGTATAGATCAGCCTCTTTCATCCTCGACAAACAGCAGCTGCAGCAGGAGCACGACATCGTAACGAACCCCGAGAGCCGCCCTCTTTCCCCCGGCTCCACCGCCGCCATGGAAGCTGAAGATAATCCTAATCCCAATATCTCAATGTACTATCAGACGCGCGCGGCGCACCACGGCGTCCTGACGAGTGATTGGTTGGCTCAGGCGCAGGCCGCCGTCGAAGGAGATGACGGTTCCGAGTCGGAGAATTGTGTGTCCTGCGGGGAGGGCGAGGTGATCAAGGGGTTTAGCGTGGTGGATGAGTTTAATAATTGGCGGAAACAGCCGGACCTGGCGGAGGCGGTGGCGGCGATTAGGGCTTTGGCTTCTGTTATTCGATCCAGTCAAGCTACGACGATGATGGAGCTCGAAATTGAGCTTAAGAAAGCCTCTGATTCGTTGAAAGTACGTGACGATTTTGGTGTTATATTAACAGCTCGTTTATATTTTCTTAGAATTGAGCCCCTGAAGCATGAATTGGTGAAAAATGTATTGTATTTGAAGCAATAATACAGAAACTAAGCCCTTTCAATGCCTGCCCTTTTGAAGGAGTCAAGGAAGTTGGAATTTTCAAGAATACCATAGTTTTCTGGCTGATTATTATACAGCAGAATTTTATTGAAAAGCCAAAGATACAATCTTTTGTGATGATTTGAATATCTATATAAGAAATTATTTAACTGAAATGCAATTAGGAACTAGAAGCTGTATTTCACAATTGTTTGGAAATGTCTGATTCGTCTTCAAGATATTGGTGCAAAATGTCTTATGATGACTGCATGGGGGATGTGGTTCCACATGATCTTTTATGTTTTGACAACTTGAACTCTGAGTTTTGGATTAATTTAGAAGCAGTTAATATTATAACGAGATTCGTAGGTTTTGATTTGGCTTCTAAAAATACATTCAATCAACTGCAAAATTGGTGTTTTTTAAGTTATATCTTTTTAAGCAATATTCCTCCTTTGAAGTTGGAAGCAATAATGTGGCTGATAGAACAACATCAATCAACAACTTCACGGAGGATGCAGATATAATAAATTCAGCTAATTTTATAAATATTTGCCATTTTTTATGCAGTCATGGGACACTACCTCGATTTCTTTAACAGCTGGTTGTGATCTATTCATGCGCTATGTGACAAGAACCTCAGCTTTAGAATATGAGGATTTCAACTCAGCAAAGTCTCGACTTCTTGAGCGTGCTGAGAAGTTTGGCGAGATATCATATAAGGTAAACTTTACTACGGGGGTATTGGCAAAAACTTTTGCTTTTAAAAACGTTTTAAGTTGTAACAGATGAGAGTATTTGTATAAAATGGTAAAAATCACTTCTGAGTAATAGTAAAAGTTGAGATTATTTGGCTAAAAAGGTGCAAATCACTTTTGAGTAATAGAAAAAAGCACCTAGAAGCTGACAAAAATAACCCTTGTTCAGCTTCTAGTTTACTTCAGCACTTTTTTAGCTAACACTGCAAAACAAAACACCCCCTTTCAGCTTTTTTTAAGCTAAAAGAAGAAGAAACACATTTGTTTGAGTTTGCAATCACTACCTACATAATGTTGAATCTAGAATTTATCAGTCTTTAGAGCCTATTTGCATTTTACTTATCTTTCTTATTGTCAGGCTCGGAGAATAATTGCCACGCTTAGTCAAGATTTTATCTTTGATGGATGTACGATTTTGGTGCACGGCTTCTCAAGAGTAGTTCTTGAAGTTTTGAGAACATCAGCACGGAGTAAAAAACTCTTCCGAGTTTTATGTACAGGTGTGCTTTTGTAGGGCGAACTACATCTGACTATCTTCGAAGTTTGTTGCATTTACAAACCGATCCCTCTAGTTGAGAAATTATAGTCACTGAGGGTTTAATAAATGTATAAATTTTGTGAAGTACCCCCAGCTGAAACTCGAAGTGCCTATTTTCTGAATAGTTGCACATTTATTGAAAACATCCGGGACTATATGGTAGTTTCTGAAACTAGAGGGGTTGATTTGTAAATACACCAAACTCAGGGTACATAGATGTAATTCGCCCATTTTTTTAATTAATTTGATATACACTCACTACGTGTATTAAAGTTTAACTCGATATGAACTAGAATCATGATATTTAATACTTAAATGCAGAGGGGAGGCCCGACAGAACAGGGCTAAGGTTGTCCAATGAGCTTACGAAGCTTGATGTTCCTGTTAAGCTCTTAATAGACTCTGCTGTGGCATATAGTATGAATGAAATTGATATGGTGTTTGTGGGAGCTGATGGAGTTGTTGAAAGTGGAGGTATTATTAATATGATGGGTACCTATCAAATTGCCTTGGTGGCTAAAAGCATGAATAAGCCAGTTTACGTTGCTGCTGAAAGTTACAAGGTATATATGCCTTCTTTTGCTAATGAAGTAGCTGCTTTTAAAAGTTAAAACTTTGTGGGTTATTTGCAAGAGCTTTTGCTTTTGGAGAAGCTATAAGTTGTAAAAGTTGGAGTAGTAAAAGAGGGGTTTTGGGAAGAAAATAACCGAGAAGCTAGAAGGTGAAGTTAAAAGTTTGTCCTTGGGTGGTTCCAGCTTCTAGCTTATTTCTGCTTAAGATTAGCACAAGTTGATTTTCCAAATACTCCCGAAATGCTGGAAAAAAGCAAAAATGTTAACTTTTAGAGTTTGTTGCCTATGTCATCTAAACTAAAAAAACTCTACCAAGTTCTTGGGGGTATGTTTTATCTTGCACTATCGGGTGGTTTTGTGGTTGGCATGTGTCCAAGAACGACATAGAAACTCTAGCTTAGTGAAATAGGAAAAAAGGGCAAATGACACCACTAGTCCTTTTAAGTTTGAGTTTAAGCTTAAATAAGCTAGAAGCCTCTTAGGGGTTGCTTTTTCAGCTTCTCTAGGTTCTTTTTTCTATTATTGCGACATGCCTTTGTATATTTTTTCTCCAACCGCTCCCAACTTTTTAAAAGTTTAGCTTTGTGCCTTATGACAAGTTTTCTGCAAACAAAACACCTATGGAATCGCATAGCTAAGTACTTTCCATTTCCTTCACGCGAGAAATTACTCTCTGATTCTGGTTCTTTGCAGTTTGCTCGCCTCTATCCATTGGATCAAAAAGACATGGTGCCTGCCTTGCGTCCGATTGATTTTGGTGTACCTATTCCATCCAAGGTTGAGGTTGAAACGTCTGCACGGGATTATACGCCTCCACAGTATCTTACCTTGCTTTTTACAGATCTCGGTGTTCTAACACCATCTGTAGTCAGTGATGAGCTTATCCAACTATACCTATGAAAACAATCATGGGTTTTGATGGAATTTTGGTATGATTGAAGGCAGTTGCACAAAACTATTTTCAAGTAACTGTAATAGGATTCGCCGTCTCTATTTTGCAAATTGCAACAGCATTTTGCTCTGAATTCGACCAAGAAAGTTTTTGCAATTCTTTACATGTGTTTTTAACATGACCTTATTTTTAGTAGGATTTTAGCCGATGCAGTCAGTCTTGGGACTTTAGCCCAACTGGTTAGATTTATGTTATATATCTTAAGTTATTTTTTAAACTAATAAATTAAAATATATTTAGCATAATTTTAAACATTTAATACATGTATGAGTAAATTACACTGGCACCTTGCAAAATATCAAATTTATTTGTTCGGGTTGTTCTTTTTACAAAATTATAGCGATGAACCTTATAATTCGGCGAACTACGTTTGGCTACTTTGCATTAAGGGTATTTAAAAATCGATCCATTTCGTGTATTTCGAATAAATGTGTAATCTGAAACCCATAAAGTTACTCATCCTTACAAGAATTAGGATTAAATAATATTTAATTTGTGGGTGATATTTTGTAATTAGGATTAAATAATATTTAATTTGTGGGTGATATTTATAAATAAATAGTTAATAAAATCTCATCTCTTTGGTTTGCGAGCGAGAAGTCAGAAGCTTCTTTCTCATCTCTGCAACATACTCGATCGGGTACCCTTCCCTTCCCCTTGTATATTTTCCCGCCTACATACTTCCCACTCATCTCTCTACTTTTATTTGAAAATCTCATTTATCCTCTCACCGAACAAAAAACGCTTTCTTTGAAAGTAGGGTTTCGTTTGTTTCTCCAAAATTGGTCGACATGATTACAAATTCACGAAGATAGTGGATGCAGTTTCTTCAATTAACCAGCGAGTCAATCTCGTTGGTGTTGTCGTCGAGAGTAGTCTTCCCAAAACCACCAAGGGAACAGGTGAGTGAGTGAGTTCCCTTTTCCATCTATTTCTGCTGTTTTTAGCTATGTTTTTGCCTTTCCGGAAGAATCAGTGCAAAATGGGTACTAATATTTTTTTCTCATTTTTGTTTTTTTTTTTCAAGATTGTTTTTGCGCATTAACAATCATCGATGAATCGCGGAGCCGTGGGTTTAAAGTACACTTTTTTGCTGAAACCATGGAGAAGCTTCCTTCCGTTGATACTGTTGGAGACATAATCGTGGTTTCTCATGTGGTGGTAAATGAATTTGTATACCTCCTTTTTTTTTGCTTCAAGGTGGGATATTTCTTTTTTGTGTCTTGGGGAGAATTTGTTGTGTTGATTATGGATTCTTTTTTTCTTGAACAGATAAAAGCCTGGGAAAGTTCAGAGGTTTCAGAGGTTTATGCTCTCTTTAACAAGAAATTTTCAACTTTTGCCTTATTCAGAGGGAAAGGCTGCAATAGCACGGACATTGTGCCATACCAAATTTCAGCCAACTATATTCCTAGAGATCAGGACAGGAAGTTCATAATGAGATTATGGAAATGGTCGATCGAGCAAAACATTGGAGGTGGGTTTTCGTCTCTTCATTAACTAGGCGTAACCATTCTACTCACCCTTCAAGGCTCCTGGATTGTTGACATTAAGTTTTAATCATCTGTTTAGGTACTTTTTGGTAATTTTATGGTAAAACTGCATGTTGTTCACCCCAATTTGGAATTGAGTAGGATGATTTATGTTTAAGCAACTTCTGAGAGTTGCGTAAAATTTGACTTGAACTTAATCGAACAGCTCTTTGATGGGTTTGATATGTGTATTTATTTGCTTGTTAGACTTGAACGAGTCGTTGTCAATAAGAGAGATCAAGGAAGGTGAGTGTTTACTGCTTTGCAAGGTAATTAAGAATTGCAGAAAACTGGCTTCTATTTAAAGAGTCGGAGACTTCTCATCACAAGAAAAAATGTAACTATATTATGCTCCTAGCTTTTTCTTTTCAATTTTTCTTTTTTCGACCCCACGGACAGATTTTGCATGTTTGGGAAGTGAAGAAGGATGAGTGGATGCTTTTTGTTTGGGATGGAACAGACACACCACCTGCTTCTATTGAAGCCAAGTTAGTATTTATGTTCTCTTTTATTATTAATTAATAATAATAACCTGGCTAAATCTTTTGTTCTTGTGATCTACTATTTCAGGCTAGAAGAGGAGATGCAAAATCCACTCCTTTTGCACTTGGAACCTTCTCCACTATCAAGAGACATTTTATGTACCTTTCCATCTGTTGGAACTGTCTTGAGGGTGGCTGTCAATCAAGGCAACAGGAAGCTTGGCATTAAGTTTCTGAAAACCAACAGATGGGCCAGAATTGGAAATGTAAGATGTGAAGTTCGTGGTGCATTGTGGCAGGCTGTGCTATTGCCCTTCACTAAGATTTACTATTTGCCTGATGCTGATGAACGTGTAATAGCACGCGAAAGGTTGTTGCTACTCAAAATTCTTTCGTATTTATAAGTATGTAATGTGGTATCTTTTTTTTTTTTTTGTTTAACAATTTACTATTGATGTATATGATTCGGTCTAATAACGAGCGTGTTGCATCCAAATGGGGAAGGATGCCTTTCACAAGTTTTCCCTGTCCTTCTCAGATAACAGGTTTTATTACTATAGCATTAGGATGTCTTTGTATTCTGATTTCTTATTGAGAACATACTTTTATGTCTGATTTTCACTTTTTTGAATATCAGAGACTGATCATCCTGGTTTGCCCTTTGTAACTTTAATGGATGTTCTCTCACATCCCGAGGTAGATTTTTCGTAATCCAAGAAATTATGTATTATGATATGATTTGATTTCAATTCTCCAATTTATGAGCATGTCGATTGCAGGTGACATATAAATTTAATTGTGTGGTTCGGATAGTTGCAATGTTGCCATGGAGAGTTGAGGACTTCCGCAATCCTAATGGTGTTTACAGAGTCAGATTGACTCTGGAAGATCCCACTGCAAGACTTCATGCTTTCCTCTTTGCAGAGGATGGGGTAAAGACTTTGAACATTTTATTTTAAAATGTTTCTGTTCATTACTCATTAGTATTTGCTCAAATCTCCAATATGGAAAACTTTTTTACTTCATAGGAGACATTTTTTGGGACTCGTAGCTCTGCAGTCGATATGCTGACAAGGATGCGCAACATGTTGCTTGGAATTCCTGATGAAGATGGAGCAGCAGAGAATGTTTCAAGGAATTCACCATGGATACAACGTTGTTTAAAGTCTTATTACCTCGACGAAAGTGATATTTGGGGGTCGAGGAATTACCGAATCTTTGGCACCAAGTTTGTCCGCTGAAGTTGATCATGCATCCATCCTCTCTCTCTGGTGTTCTGTAATTTGGTACATTAGGTGTTTTTGTAAATTGTTTTGTCCGCTGATGCTGATCATGCATCCATCCTCTCTCTCTCTCTCTCTCTGGTGTTATGTAGATAGTTTGGTACATTAGGTGTTTTTTGTAAATTGTGATGAATAGCACTCTGTAGCTTTTTTTTGTAATTTTATAAACCTTAGGATATATTTGCATATTTTGTATCCGGCCATTAAATTATATTTATTAAATATATATGGACCGTCGATCTGAAATTAGCTAATTGCTTCAATATTACAAAGGACATATATTATGTCTTTTCAGATATCGGTGTAGCAAATCAATCAAAGTAATATAATCACGCATAATTTCATAAATATATGAAATTGTATAAGATATTGCTAATTAACGTGACATCCATTTTATGTATTTACTTTGTTGTTTCAAATAGTGCAAGGACAATTTTTAATTTATAATGTCATTATTAGTATTATTTAATTTATAATTGCATCGTGACAGCGTCTACATGTATATAAAAATCAGGTATAATTCGTTATCTATATAATAATATAAATGATATGATAGGCACCAGAAGAATCTCGTGTGGATATGAAAATAATATTAATTTTTCTTAATGTATCTAATTAATTAGTCATTGAGATTAGACAAATAATAAATTACTTAATTTTAATTCGTGCAATAATACGACTTGAAATTTGACAATCTCGCACGTATATTAGCATATATATTACTAATTAGCTAGGTCGTCTCGATCGTTTAATTCAGTTCAAAATATACTGCGTTCCGCAATTAATTTTAGGGAAAATTTTCAAATTGGGATACCAGACTCCAGGTTACCAGCATTCTCGGAATGTCAAAATATGCATTTGTCTCATGTTACTAGCGTAGAGAAAGTTCAATCTATTAGTTTTCTATTTGTAACTAGTTTTTTATCCTCTGTACGGGAAAATTTATTTATAAAATATATATTATTAAATAAATTGAATAATATTTTTTTATATAATTATTAACAATACATGAAAAATTATTAATTTAAAATTTGAAGCACACATACAGAAGTAATTCATTTTATAAAATAATCAGAAATTATATATATAAAAAAAATTCATTTTAAATGTATAAAAATAGTAATATAGCATTTTTGTAACAAAATATTAGTTTTATATTTGTAATAGAGAGAATATATATTTATACATATATATAAATAAAAAGAATATCATGATTCTTACAGAAATATTAAAATGATAAATATTTAATAATAGACCATACAAATAATTATTGGAATCTCTTTATCTTTTTGATCGAGAAAGGAGCTATATATTATACTTGGTATTTTTTTATTAAATAATTTGTTATTTTATACTTGGTATTTTTTTATCAAATAATATTGTTTCGTTATTAATTAATAATATTATTCATTTTAAAAAATTTCATATTAATATTAAAATATAATAATTTAATAAATTTATTTACATTGAAATGAAATACAACTATTCTATTACAAAATGAACATGAGACATGTGTATTTGGAAAAGTTTTTTTTCCAAAAAAATCAATTATTTATTTATTTTATATTATTAAAATAATAATAAAATTTAATTAAACTTATATTCTAAAATTTTCTTCCTTACTTTAATCAGAAATTTTTTTATTTGAATCAATTGTGTCAAATATATCTTATAGAAATTAAAATATTAAATATAATATTTTTAATGGATTTATTGAATATATTATTTTATCTTTATTTAATTAACGAACATTCAATGCAGTATGTATAACTTTAAAACCTATTAAAATTTAGTTAAAAAATAATTTTAATATTATATAAAGTAGTTATATAATTCTATAATTATATATGTAGGAGTTATAAATTTTTTAGTATACAATAAAGTATGAAGTGTCAATAAATACATATGTAAGTTACAAAACAATAATTAATAAAATTAATTATAGAAACAATTGACATGACATAATTGATCAATTCTAACTAATTCACTTCATTGACACATAAACATCTTTCTTAAAACATTCCACTCATTCATTTTCATATATATATATATATGATTGCAATGATTTAAGTATTATGAGATTTTAAGAAATTACAAATTAGTCTCTCTATTATTACAATATATACCCCGAAATTTAATTCACAGTGCAAGACTTTTCTGAAAACTATATTATATGATATCAAAACCTTGTATGTTTGAAATCATAACAAACTGACCCATGGGGCTTCTAAATTTAACAAAAATAGTTAGGCATATATATTGACCTTAAAAAACCTGAAAATTAATAATATAGAGCTAGGACCCTAATAGATTGAAGTACTTTTGGTATGGTATAAATTATAATAAACGAAAACTGACGGACTAATTTTTAATTTCCTGAAACCTCAACTACCTAAATGTAAAATTCGCCCTAGCTAGCTTATTTTTTCTTTAAATAACTCGTCCTCCATGCCTCTCTCACCAATATTAATAAGTAAACAATTAATATATCCACGACCTCCCCTCCACAGTACTGAATATATATAGGTGATCATCAATCAGCAAATTACACAAAGAAAAAACACAGACACACACGCACTCAAACTTAATTTTCATATGTACACTGAATTAATCACACACATATATATAGACGCGCCATTTTTGTATATGATCAGCAAAATTACACCAAGAAACACACACTGACTACACACAGAGCTAGCTAGAGAAGCTTGAAATTAATCATGTTGGCAGTATTGTGGAGCACGAAAAAGGGTTCTTCTGGGGGCTCATGCATGCAAAGGGCCCGATGAAGAATGCAGGTTGAGGCACAGTGATCAGAGTACTTCAGATTCCGGGCCGGCGCAAAAACTATGAAGCCCGTTTTCTATGTCAATGAAATAATAAGCCCATCTGATCAAGCTGAATCGTCTTCTTCGTCTTATCATGATCACAAATATTATTCTCGTAATTGTTTTCTCAAGTCATGCCATCTATGCCACAAACCCTTACGTCATGGTAAACAAGTCTATATTTACAGGTATATATTATTATTAATTATACGATGTTATGATTATATATATATATATATATATATATATATACATACTGTACTGATGGAGCTAGAAAGAGTTTTGTATAAGTTTGTCCTCAGCTATATATGTGCGTGCATGGTGGTGGCGGCCAATGTGAGGATGGAGGGGTGGCGCCACCCGTTTTCAGCGTCGTTAACGTTGTCTTCTCATAGTTCATGACCAAAGTTTAGAAACTCGGGCTAGCTGAGCTCATTTTAATTCATTTATATTTTCACAATCAGTTTATTTCATGGAATTTTGTACATTAAAGTCAAATGTTAGATTTTTATTTTATTTTTTTAATTTAATTTCTGGAAACGAATTAATTAAATTGAAATCAACTCAAATCACCATCATTTTTTAAGTGTATTCATTACGAATAAATTCCTTGATAAATTGGATTTGGATTCTAGTGTTGGGGCCTGAGCCCAACTAATAAATATATCGGTCTACAGGTTGGGTTAAGTCATGGCCCAAAGTACAGGTTTCAAACTTAATCAAAACCAAGTCTAGATTTTGGTGTAAAGAACATTACTTGGACTGTAGTTGGACATAATCCAAACAACATTGATTAAGATTCCATGTAAATCGTCAAGAATTTGAACAAATTAAAACGAGTTTATACGTATACCTTTAAAAAGTTTGGAAATGGTTTTCTTTTTGTTTTTTCTTCCCCTTGTTCTGTTTTAAATAAGTTGAAATAAACTAAAAAGCAAAGCCACTTCGAGTGGTGTTTTTTCATCATCTAAATTCTTTTTTGTTTGTTAATCATAAGTATTTTTTCTTCAATCATATTTGACTTTTAACATTCTAACTTCTACAAACTTTCAGCTTATACAATATCTTTTTAAAGCACAAGTTTTTGCAAACGAAAAAATAGCATCCAAATGTTACTGTTTTGGTATAAAAACAACACCTAGCTTTTGAATTGAAGAATGAATAAGTTACCAAAATAGAGAAGCTGAATTCCAACAACGAAGGAGAAAGTCCAAAATGGATTTTCACAACTTTCTTTTTATAATTTTTTTTTTTAAAAAAATGGAAAAGGATAAATCAAAGAACACGACATCAATACAACACCGAAATCTTTGTAGTAAGCACACAAAGAACTATTCGATTCACGTTTGTTTTCAGTAATTATCTATCATTACACAAAACAATTAAAAACTTTTTTCAGATGGATCAAGCATAAAAATTTGGCCTTCTAAGACAGAAGGAATTAAGGTTTCTGTAGTTTGACTTGTATATTGAGGAAATTATATGGTTACTGCATTAAAGCTGACACAACATCCAAGTAACAATACTAGTCATCTCATTTTTAAGTTAATAAACAAAACAAAATCGTTACGAAGAATTTGTTAGTTTATTACCACATTATTATAAAGATTTGGTTTTTCTTTTTTGGATGGTGTTGATTTAGCGGTAGATAGAGATAGTCCTTCACTCATTTCCAAGATCAGTTGATAAAGATTCTTCAAACACACGATTTTCTTTTTCTTTTTTTTTCTATTTTGGTTTGATTTTTATTGGGGTCGGGGTTGGAATTTAAAAGGTAGTGGCATTAGGGTTTCTTTCATTCTTTCCCCTTTTATTGTTTTTCTAATATAATACCAGGAGTTATTGTTTGTTCTGTTGCAAAGCTGCGATCTTCGTTGATTTCTTCATCTGGGTTGTTTAAGTTGCTCAATTTCTTCATCTGGGTCGGTAAGTTTTCTGGTTTCTCATCTGGGTTGTTTCTCAATTTTTGTTATTTTCTGCTGATTTTATGTTTTTTGTGGAAGTTTTCTGTTTCAAGATTGAAGTTCTTGAGTTTTTTTATTTATTTTTTATTCTGTAAAACCCCTTCAGACTTCTGATTGCTGATGTTGCAGAATTTCTTTGCCTTTTTTTGTTTGATTTTCGGGTTGTAATGTCTAGTTCTTTTTCTGCAGATCAGGCTTTCAGTTTTCTTGGATTTTCTCCATTTTTTTAGAGAGAGAGAGAGTTACAAATTTGGTGCTATAATTGAAGCGAGGCTTCCTCCTCATGCTTGTGGCATGATGCTTGAATGAGTTGTTGAAGTGGAGTAGAGGATTTTTTTTTCAAATCTTTTTATTTTCTCATTATAAGTTTGCCTCTCTCTGAGAGTAAGGAGGGAGTAATTTTGGATATGTTCCACACCCAAGGAGCTCTGAAAAATACTTGCAATCTCCTAGCTGTATTATGTGCTGGAAAATCAGAAAATAAGCAGAAGCAAGATGTGTTAGATGAGAAGCAAAAGTTCCCTTTTCCAGAAATCGTGTCTTCAGGACGATTAGAGGTGTAAATTGATGTTTATTTGCTTATTATCTAAGTTAACATAGATATTCTTTATTTTATTTTTTCGTTTTTGCTAACTTCTTTTATGTTCGTTTCGATATAGGTACAAACGTTGAGGAATCCAACTACAGATGAATTTCGAAAAGTTGTTGATTCATGGCAGCCAAATCTGGTCTACTTACAAGGAGAAAAGCTGCCAAATGATGAAGTTGGAGAAATTGTATGGGGAGGAAAGGAATTATCCTCTCCAGAAAATATATCTGGACTTTTTAGCTCCACAATGCCAACCACGGTATGTTATTTTCTTGAATATGTTACTATTTTCAATTTCTCAATAAGTTGAATGTTTTAGTTTTCATGGTGTTTTTTTCTTCAAGAATGAAATAATTTTTGTTGAAGGGAATGGTGATTTTGAGGTTGTCTACATTCCTTTTCTTTGGTTATGAAGTGTGATTCGTATTTTTTTTGTTCTGATTGGTAGATAAGTTAGAGCAGGTAACTTACTATTGCATTCTTTATGGAAAGATTTTCTACTGATAAAAATATTCAAAATAAATTCATTCTCTCTTATTATGTGAACGTTAAGTCCTGTAGCTCTATTCCTTGTGTTTTTTTCTTTTTTTTTTTTCTCTGACTATTCAGCTATTTTTTAAGGTTTATTTGGAGTTAGCAAATGGTGAAAGTGTGGCTGAATCTCTTCACTCTAAGGTAAGTAAGATGAGAAACTTTTATATGGAAGATGTCTTCAATTTTAGATATAAGGAAAGACCAATGTGATAATAGAACCTTGCTTTTTTGCATAAATTGTGGATTCATTTCTTACATGTCATATTTTTCATCTTTTCTAGGGTATCCCTTATGTAATATATTGGAGGAACTCGTTTTCGTGCTATGCAGCAAGCCATTTTCGTCATGCGTTATTCTCTGTAATACAAAGGTAATTGTATTCTTGACCAACTTAATATTGTGTTATAAAGTCTACACTTTGTTTATTATTTCCTTTTTTGATTACATTTTCCCATCCGAACTTCACGGATTTAGAATTTAACCTTATATTACCATTTTTTCGGTTGATTAGTTCAGTGGCAAACGAGAATATAAACTTAAATGTAAAATTCATGAAGTTCAAATGGCAAAATCTAAGAAACCAAATAAAAAATAAACAAAAGTAGTGGGCAAAATGCAAATCTGACTTGTATTATCGTAAAGAAATCATTCTTTATCCTTTTTTTGTTGGATGCATTACATCTACTATTCCTGAGTTTTCCTCTAATTACATCTTAGTCCCTCAATTTTCAGAAATTACAAAAACTCCTTGAAACTATACAATATGAAGCCAAAAATGCAAATCCTATTTCAAAAGAGTTTTTGTGACAAAGTGAAATGTCATGGATTTTTTGCAAGTCTTAAAAACAAAGGGAATAAATTGTAATTAGCTAAAACCTCAGGGATTGTAGATGTAATTCGTCCTTCTTTTTTTGCCCTATGTATTTTTACATCCCTACACAAATATGAAAATTCCAAATTTCCTTTTATCATTTGCAGCTCGTCTTGCCATACATGGGATGCATTTCGACTTGCAGAGGCCTCGTTTAGGCTTCACTGTCTTAGAAATAATTTAGTCCTCCCTAATGGGCAGAAAGTCAACGATGAAGTGGGTCCCAATCTTCTTGGAGAGTCTCCAAAAATTAATGTTGAAATTCCCGTGACAGAAGATCCTGTTGACGATGAAGAAAGTTCTTCTGGTTCACTTCCTGCTATAAAGATATATGATGATGCTGTCAGCATGAGGTTTCTTGTCTGTGGAATATCAAATTCTTTGGTAATGGGATAGGCTTCATCTAAATTTGTAATTTATGGTGTCCTTAAAAAAATCTAGGATGAAACCTCATGGATTTGTATATATATATATATATATGTATAATTTTTTCAGGATGATAGTTTATTGGGTTCTTTAGAGGATGGCCTGAATGCCCTCCTTAATATTGAAGTAAGTGTCGTTTCCTCATTACATCCATAATTTGACTTTGACCTGTTTGTTTATCATTTTCAATTTTTTTTTTTAACTTCTTTTTTGTGGTGATGATTCAGATGCGAGGGAGCAAGCTTCATAACCGAGTCAGGTATGTATCCAAATTATATGCCATATTAATATTATTCTTTTCTTAAACTGTTTTCATGTATTTAGTAAGTTAATGCTAAGTGGAAAAAGTTACATGATTAAAAACACGTAAGTAGGAAAGAGAGTTAAAAACTAGGGCAAATTACATCCGCTACCACTGAAGCTAGGGAAATCACAAATCGAACCCTCCAGTTTGAAAAATTACCGCACAGTCCCTGAGGTTTTCAATAAATGTGAAAATTTTCCAAAAGTATCCTGGAAAATACACCCCAGCTGAAACCTTAAGTGGGGGTATTTTTGGAAGAATTTTACACATTTATTGAAACCTCAGGGGCTCTATGGTAATTTCTGAAACTAAAAGTGATCGCTTTGTAAATACGCCAAACTTCCAGGGTTTGTTTGGTCAATTCACTAAGAACAAATACTAAATAAGTACCTTTTGTTTCAGTGCTCTTCCTCCACCTCTTCAAGCCGGCACATTTTCTCGTGGGGTCGTGACAATGAGATGTGATTTGTCAACAAGTAGTTCAGCCCACATTTCTCTTTTGGTTTCTGGGAGTGCTCAAACATGTTTTGATGACCAGGTACTACATTGTAATATTTGACAACTATGGGGGGTTGGAAGTTAATTCTTTTTATTATTTAGGTTCTTTCTTACGGATTTCTCGTTTTTTTTTTCTTTTAGCTATTGGAAAATCATATAAAGAATGAAATCATTGACAATAGTCAGCTGATTAATACATTGAATCATGCTGATGAAAATAAACCACCTGTATCCGAACCTCGAAGATCAATCTCAGTAGCTTGTGGAGCAAGTGTATTTGAAGTTTGCATGAAGGCTCCAACATGGGCTTCACAGGTTCTAATTTTATATTCTTATTAGTTTTTTTTATGTTCTTTTGAATTAAGGGTTAATTACATCTATACCCCTCTAAGATTGCAATATTACAGTTGGCACCCTCAAGTTGAAAATTACCTTTGAGATTTAGGAAAATTTACACAAACGACTCTCTAATATAGGGTGGTATTTGTAATTTTAAACATTTTCAGGACGTGGTTTGTAGTTTTTTCAAACTTACGTGTGGGCAACTGTAATATAGCAATCTTTGAAGGGTTGTAGATTTAATAAGCCTTAAAAGGAAAAGTATTTCTTTTCACCTATCATAAATTAAAATTACATGTCTGTCTTATTTTTAAATTTTCAGGTCTTGAGGCAACTAGCGCCCGATATTTCATACCGTACATTTGTTGCATTAGGCATCGCCAGTATCCAGGGATTAGCTGTAGCTTCATTTGCGAAAGAGGATGCAGAAAGACTCCTCTTTTTCTACTCAAAACAGAAGAAAAACGGCTTCAACAATCTAAAAATCACTTCTCCTCCATCATGGCTAAAAGCACCTCCTCCCAGTAGAAAAAGGTCCTCTAATAGCCAAGAAAGGGGACCTACCTCTCTAAATGGAGCTGTTTTTGTCAAGAAGGAAGAGGATGAAAATGGGATTAGCCTTCCGATTATAACGTCTCGACAAAAAATTAAAATAGCTGCTTTACGGCCTATTCCACATATTCGTCATCAGAAAATGCTCCCCTTTTCGAAAATTTCAGATGTTGATGTCGTGCATGATGGGGGGCAAGTGAAGGCTAATGTGGGGCCCGTTGCTCCTGTGAAACATAGTAATGTTGGAGGGGGGCCCGTTACACATAGGAAATCGAGCTCTAGTTCTTATCAAGCTAAGCAGGTTATTTCCTTAAATCCACTTCCTTTGAAGAAGCATGGTTGTGGGAGAAGCCCTCTACATGTTTGTACCGAGGTAGATTGTCTTTTTTCTTTATTATTATTACAAGCAAGTTACATGTACTGCCCCTGAGATTTGCAAAATTTCACTTTAGCTCCTCTGTTTTCAAAATTTACAAAAGAATCCCTATTATTCACTTCATTAAAAGAAATTACCTGAAATTATGCAACATGGAGCCAAACAATGCAAATAATCAGCCTATTTAAGGGAGTTTTGTAATAAAGTGAAAGGTCGGTGAATTTTTTGTAATTTCTGAAAACAGGGACTAAACTTAAGTAGCTCAAACATGGGGGTAATAGATGTAGTTCGCCCTAATATTAATTTATTTTAACTTATGTACCATGAATGTGGCTGTATTCTGGTGGTGTGACAAGTAACGTTATATTCCATATTTTGGTGGAAATGCATTTGCTAATTCACAAAGAATTGATAAAGCTTTTCAAATCCACTAAAAATACGACGTATATAGCTTCATATATGTTAGTCGCATAAATATTACTTGTTTAGGCATATTGGAGGGAGTTATTGCTAAATAATTCAAAATTCAACTTTCTTTAAATTGCTAATTCATGAGGTTTCAATCCCCTTCTTGGTGATAGCCTTGATTGACTGGACAACAACAAAATAACGCTCATTTTTCTTTTTTAAATTCTAATTATATATTGCTTATTGTTGTTTTCTATTCTGTTGTCTTTGCTTGAAGGAGGAATTTTTGAAGGATGTAATGCAATTTCTCATCCTTCGAGGGCATAACCGTCTAATTCCTCAAGGAGGGATTGCAGAATTCCCAGATGCTATACTCAATGCAAAGCGACTCGATCTGTTTAACTTGTACCGGGAGGTGAGACTTCTTGTACTTGGTACTTTTTCTTTAAAAAAGAAAAGAAACAAGAAAAATAATTGTTTTTAACTCTATTTGAATATTATGATGCTAAATCAGGTGGTGACGAGAGGGGGTTTTCATGTTGGCAATGGCATCAATTGGAAAGGACAAGTTTTCTCAAAGATGCGCAATCACACAGTAACCAATAGAATGACCGTATGGCCCGAGACTCTTTCTTTACTTTCTTGATTGTTTGATTTAAACTTTGATAATTTCATAGTGGGAATTATTTTTGGGAGAACTGTAAATAGGGAAGTTACTTGGAATCATTTAGATGGTGTCTGCGGGAGCTTTTGCTTTTGGAGAAGTAAAAGTAGAAGCGGAAGTTGTAAAAAGTTGGAGTAGGAGATAAAAGTACAAAAGCACTCTTAAATTCTAACTAAAGAAAGAAAAAAATAAAAAATAAATAAAATAAAAACTGAAAAAATAACCCCTTGAGATGCTTCTAGCTAGCTTATTTCAGCCTATTTTAAGCTAAGTCAGCAATTTAAAACACCCATTTCAGCTTTTTTTGACTTTGATAAGCTTTTAAGCTGAAATTAGAATCTTCCTTTCGTTTGCCATCTTTTACTAATGTTGTTATTGTACTCTTATCTTTGAATTAGGGTGTTGGAAATACACTTAAAAGGCACTATGAAACTTATCTCTTGGAATATGAATTGGCTCATGATGATGTGGATGGAGAGTGTTGTTTGTTGTGCCACAGGTTATACTATACTCCTCTCTTTTTTCCTACTTTCATGCTTTTACACACGAAAACACACTATTTT
Organism: Verbena officinalis; assembly: GCA_958496215.1. NCBI lineage: Eukaryota > Viridiplantae > Streptophyta > Magnoliopsida > Lamiales > Verbenaceae > Verbena > Verbena officinalis. The sequence continues at coordinate 652,968 of OY292391.1, forward strand.
GATCTTGATTACTAATTCTTGATTTTTTTTCAACATTTACCAGTAGCGCACCCGGAGATTGGGTTAATTGTGGATTGTGTGGAGAATGGGCTCATTTTGGTTGTGACCGACGACCTGGTTTGGGAGCCTTCAAAGTAAACATTTCATATCTCCAAAAAAAAATCTTCTCATTTTTCCCTTTATAAACCAGGAAAAAAAAAAAAAAACATTTTTAACCGTAATTTCTTGATTTTTATTTCCAGGATTACGCCAAGACAGATGGGCTGGAATACATATGTCCACAATGCAGTGTTTCAAATTACAAGAAAAAGATGAACAAATCAGGGAATGGATATTCTTGAGGCCACCTCTATAATTTTTGAACTTGTTAAAGATATTTTCTCTTCCCCACTTTTTTATCTGCAGAAAGCAAGGAATTTGGATACACATATTGTATTGAGTCATTGATTGCATTAGAGAGGTCCTGCAAAAGGGGGCCAAATTTGAATTGTTGAAAATATGTGGGAGCATAAGTTTGAGATTGGAAGAAGAGGGTTGTAGGAAATAGGAAAAATGCTCCCTAGAGAGGTTATGTGGGGCGGGGGGGTTAATTTGATATAGTAGCAAAGTTAGGTACTTGTTATGTAATTATATGTATTTTGAGCATATTATACATTTTGTAGCTCTTCTAGTTTTATGGAAATGTTGCATTATCATGTCCAAGAGTGTGCATAATATGCATTAATTCTCAAGACAATTAACAAATTACATTGAAAAACTTAAAATAGCAAAGTCATGATGAAAGTAGTGGTTAAGAGGGCCTATCTTTATACATCATAATAATGATGAGTGTTAATAAGCAACCCCACATTTGTCCTTAAAAGCAAATTAAAATTCTTTCATCTTCTTAATTGTATAGTTTTTCACATAAATCATGATTTATGATCACATATAAGTAAGTTGATTTTAGTTTACCAAAAGTAGTTACTTTATTTTTATTTTTTTGGCTGTAAAGTTAATTAATGATTACAGTCAAATGGCTTTGGGATGGGATGGACCACAGTTTATGTGGTGTGTGTTTAGACTTTAGAGTTTGAAATTCAAAGGGAAGTGAGTAAACTGATGCTGCAGATATGCAGAAGAATCAATCATGACTCATGAGAGCCAATTTGGAGGCAAATTATCCAAACTAAAGTTTCATCATTTGATGGAATATTTGCAATGATATATATATATATACAGTAATTGCACAATTTCATCTAATTTCTAACTTTTAAGTGCAACTTTAGTAATAATAAAAATTAAATCATCATACTTTTAAAAGAATAATAAAAGAAAAAGAAATAGCAAAAGAATAATTCTTGATTTTAAAGCACCGACAATTTTTGAAGTCATTTATTGCTACATTTCTTCTTCCTTTTTTACCATAAAAGTACACTAATCCTTTTCTTTTCTACCCACCCAGATGAGATGGTAAATTTGACATCAGTGAACATATTCCTTCTAAAATTGTATTAAACCTTTTCTCATATAAATAAATAATAAAGCTCTTTTTCTAAATATAAATTTATGGTTCTAAAACAATAAATCTCTTTTTGAGTTAAAGATTTTTTTTTAAAGGAGTTAAAGATTTTTTTAAAAAATGAGAAAATTAAAGAAAGTAATATTATTATTTTTATAATTGAAAAGAAATGGAGTAAAGTTTTAAGTGGTGGAGGTCTTGATTCGATTATTTGCAATGACAAGGGTCGAATTGTGTGCTTGTGTTTAAAAAAAAAAACTAAATAAAGTTTTAAGGGGGGCACTCACGGCACGTGTGGTGTTTTTATGTGGGTGTGAAGGAATTCAGATCAGATATGACGACAACTCTTCCCGACATTCAAAAAACCAAACGTGTCCCAGACTCCCACTTTAGATTTTCTAAATACTACATTAAACATTTAATATTTCTTATGCAAATTACTGTAAATAGATTTTTTTTTCATAAATTATTGATTCAGGTAATCATTTTATATTGAAAACTCTTAATTTAGTTCGAAATGTAGTCACAGTTAAGATTTTTCATCCCTCCCAGCGAATATATTTAATGGGGATCGAGCCTAAAGCTCTTCCCACAAACTCAGTCTGTATTATCAATAGAATCACACCACGTTGGTCAAACTACTCTAAATAGATGAACATTAATATTATTAAGTAAATATTTTATATGAATTTGTTTATATTATAAGTGACCCGTAAAATAAATTAGAAAATTAAACCTTAATATTATTTATTTTATTTTTCAATCCAAAGTTGGGCTATAATAATAATTGCATAAATAAAAGGACCATTGTGTCACAACCCATGCAATGCCATGTTACCCTAACAAATTTTGCAGCAACACGTGACATTGAATTCCCGATATTTTTATTTTATCTTCTTTATATTCATTAATGTTACATAAAAATATGTAAAGAAATATTCATTATTAGATAAATAAATGCTTCTTGATTCAACTTATAATTTCTTGATTATTTTGAAAATAAATGAAAGTTTATTAAAATTAGTAATTTAAGTAGTATCATAGTAATTTTACTCTTCTATAAAGATAGACTTTCTTTAATAAATACAATAAGATAAAGTAGTAGGACCAAATAAATGTGTAATGGGACAAATATTTTACAACCATTTAAATTGATTTTTCCTATCACAATCAATTTCCCAAATTAAGAATCATGTGATTTTTAGATGAAGAAGATGTTCCAAACTTCATTTAAGAGCAAAAATTGATAGGAAACCACCATATTGATCTGTCACTCCACTTCCTAAGTAAAGATAAATTGTATTTTATGGAAGGATAATTATTATTTAAAATTTGCAATTCATATAAATAAATAAATAATTTAGAAACAAATTAATATATTATAAAAAATTATTAAATTGGTTTTCAATTTAATCATATTTAATAAATAATTTTCATATACAAATTGGATCCTCATTATTAGATTTCAATTTCAATGGAATCCTGTCCCACAAACAAACACTCTCACAGTCCGTCACTGACTCACTCTTTCCAATTCCAACTCTGCTTTCTTTCTTTCTTTCTTTTTTTTAACTGATAAATACACACACTAACATTTTACAGAACGCGAATGAAACTCGAGCTCAAGCTCATCTACTCCAATGGCGATATTTCCAACGAAAACCCTCACTACGTTTATTCTCTTAATTTCACTAGTTTTTGCATTTTCTTCAACAATTGAAGAAGCGGAGCAGAGAAAAACTTTCATTATCCGTGTTCAGCACGACGCCAAGCCCTCCATTTTCCCAACTCACACCCACTGGTATGAATCTTCTCTAAAATCACTATCCAATGTTGGTGTCGTGATACACACATACGACACCGTCTTCCATGGTTTCTCTGCTAAGCTCTCAGCTTCTGAAGCCCAGAAGATGGAGAGCTTGTCTGGGATAATGGCGGTGATTCCAGAGCAAGTGAGGGAGCTGCATACCACGCGCTCGCCGGAATTTCTCGGCTTGAGAACTGGCGATAATGCTGGGTTGTTGAAGGAGTCGGACTTTGGGTCGGATCTTGTGATTGGAGTTATTGATACAGGGATCTGGCCTGAGAGAGAGAGCTTTAATGATCGGGATTTGGGTCCTGCTCCGGCGAAATGGAAAGGGGAATGTGTCGCCGGAGAGAGGTTTCCGTCGAGTTTGTGTAACCGAAAATTGATCGGAGCGAGGTACTTTTGCAATGGATACGAAGCAACTAATGGAAAAATGAACGAAACGACGGAGTTTCGTTCAACTAGAGATTCCGACGGCCACGGCACCCACACAGCCTCCATCGCCGCCGGCAGGTACGTTTTCCCAGCTTCAACTCTTGGCTACGCTAAGGGCGTGGCGGCTGGGATGGCGCCGAAGGCTCGGCTCGCGGCTTACAAAGTCTGCTGGAACGCAGGCTGCTACGATTCCGACATCCTCGCTGCTTTCGACGCCGCCGTAGCAGACGGCGTAGATGTCATCTCCTTGAGCGTCGGCGGAGTGGTGGTCCCGTACTATCTAGACGCCATAGCAATCGGGGCATTCAACGCATTCGACGCAGGGATATTCGTCTCCGCCTCGGCCGGAAACGGCGGCCCGGGCGGATTAACCGTCACAAACATCGCGCCATGGGTCACCACCGTCGGCGCCGGAACAATCGACCGAGATTTCCCCGCCGACGTCAAGCTCGGCAACGGAAAAATAATTCCCGGCGTGAGCGTCTATGGCGGACCAGCTCTGAAACACGATAAGCTCTACCCACTAATCTACGCCGGGAGTGAAGGTAGCGACGGATACTCATCTTCTCTCTGTTTGGAGGGTTCTTTAGACCCAAATGTAGTGAGGGGAAAAATCGTTCTATGCGACAGAGGAATCAATTCTAGAGCCGCAAAAGGCGAAGTCGTCAAGAAAGCTGGCGCTGTGGCCATGGTTTTAGCCAATGGGGTCTTTGACGGCGAGGGTCTGGTGGCTGACTGCCACGTCTTGCCAGCAACCGCCGTTGGCGCTGCGGCTGGAGATGAGATCAGAAAATACATTCAGTCAGCCATGAAATCAAAATCTCCACCTAAAGCAACAATCATATTTAGAGGCACTCGCCTCCACGTCGCCCCGGCACCAATTGTGGCCTCGTTTTCGGCTCGTGGGCCCAACCCGGAAAGCCCTGAGATATTAAAACCCGACTTAATCGCACCGGGCCTGAATATCCTTGCAGCTTGGCCCGACAATGTCGGGCCAAGTGGGATTCCATCAGATAAGCGCCACACGGAGTTTAATATCCTGTCGGGCACATCCATGGCCTGCCCGCATGTCTCGGGCCTTGCTGCCCTACTGAAGGCAGCCCATCCCGAATGGAGCCCCGCCGCCATCCGGTCCGCCTTGATGACCACGGCTTACAGTGTGGATAACCGCCAAAAAACGATGCTCGACGAGGCCACGGGCAATTCGTCCACTGTGATGGATTACGGGTCGGGTCATGTCCACCCCCAGAAGGCCATGGATCCGGGTCTCGTTTACGATTTGACTTCCTACGATTTTGTTGATTTCTTGTGTAATTCGAATTACACCACGAAGAATATTCAGGTTCTGACCCGAAAGGGGGCGGATTGTGGGGGTGCAAAACGGGCGGGGCATGTCGGGAACTTGAACTACCCGTCTTTGACAGCCGTGTTCCAACAATACGGGAAGCATAAGCTGTCGACCCATTTTATCAGGACCGTGACAAATGTGGGTGAACCACATTCGGTCTACACAATGAGGGTTAACCCGCCAAGCGGTGCGGTGGTGACGGTGGAGCCAAATAGGTTGGCCTTCCGGCGGGTCGGGCAGAAGTTGAATTTTCTTGTTAGGGTTCAAGTCGAGGCAGTGAAGCTATCACCTGGTAGCTCAGTTGTGAAGAGTGGTTCAATTGTGTGGTTTGATGGGAAGCACAATGTTACGAGTCCCTTAGTTGTGACATTACAACAACCACTTTGATCGAGTTAGTGATCTTTGTGAATGTTTGAAGTTGTGATAAGCAAATCTAGGTTTGCTCAATGGGAAGATGTTTCCAAAGCTTGATTTGATGATCATGTAAGATATGTAATGTATAATGAGAATGAAATGGGCATATTTCTAGCGGGAGGGTCTGTAGTTTCTTGATGAGGTGAAGGAGTATGTGTGAGAATGTGGAGAACTGTAAAAAAAGGCAAAAAAACATGGTTGTGCGGAGGAGAAAGTGGTTATAAAAAAGAGCAATGATCCTTGTGTTTTTTTAGATTAGTTCTCTTTCAAATGTTGCGTCAAATACCGTATCGTTCATCTGTGTTGAACACTTATTAAAATTACATGTGGGAAAAAGAAAAAAATCGTGTCACGTATTCGTGTCTTATTCGTGCCTTGATAAGGAGTTTGATTTGTGGCAGAAACAGAGATTATAATGCAATAAAAAAATAAAAGTGGGGCAACGACAACATTATTGCAGATTGTTGTGTTGTGCAGGGTGTTTTTTGTTTGATAGAATGCAAATGGAGTGTACTACTCTACTGGTCTAAAAAGTTGGGATTAAAATAGAGCCAGTGAACTAGTGGAAGTGCTATTGTCTACTGTACCTACAACATTTATGAGTCATGTCTCCATCATTTTTCTCTATGATACAAAATACAAATTTAACTTTTTTTACACCACTTGCGACCCAGAAAATATTTAGCTCGATTGACATATTTTTAGAGGTTTTTCTTTTTATATTATTTGAATAATGTATATATTCAACTGACTCCTGATTTTGTAATAAATAAAATGCTGGTTGTATATTTTAGTATATTTCTGTTGAAGAAAACTTTTGAAGGTCACCAACCAAACATGTAGTAAACAAAAATAAATAGGTCATATTTACTTTTGTGGAATAATGAGACCCCAAGAGTAATAATTAAGTCCAATAAATGTAGCTGTTTTTCTTGGTTAAAAATTAAAATGGGCTTTTTCTGCTCTCTGCTCTGCTTTAATGATTTGAATTACATCTCAATTCTTTCTCATGCTTAGCTAATTAGCTTTAGTTGTTCGGTTGTTTTGTTCCATCGACCCCACAAATATCATTTTCCTGCAAACAAATCATATCATCTTACAACAAAGAAGTTAACCTTTGTTTTAGCATTTTCCTTTGTTTTTCTCTCAACACTACTAATTTTTGCAAACACAAGCTTAGTTCATTTAACAATCGATTTGTGGGCTAGCGTAATTTTCCAACTTATGAGGCCAAACATGAGTGAGGACTGAGGAGCTTTCTTGTATGCGACTTTTGAAGGCCCAGAAAACTCAAGCCTCTGAGTAAAGGACTGGACCAGTTCTATCACACTCTCAAGTCTCAAACCCACTAGACAATAATAGATGCTCAGTTATTTCCTTACTAAGCCCAATTTTTCTTCTTTTTTTTTTTGGTGGATACCAAAAAGGGTCTTTTCTGAGCTATTTGACAAGATAGGCCCACGACAAAATTACAAGATTTTAAGGTCCAATATAATAAAAGACATACCATATGTGTGTAATGTGTATTATCCTTTCATCACCCAAAAAAAAAAAAGAGAGAGAATTGTAAGGGTATTTGAGCCTTAAACTTTTCTCGAACTAACATAACTTCATTTCTTAAATTTATAAGATTTTATAAGCATAACTAAACAAAAAAGAAAGCGTAAAAGAAGTACTCCTCAACTTCATAGCTTAAAATACTTATATTAAAAGCTTCCATTTTCTATTTATAGCTCAAGAGTCAAGATTGCATAATTTGGCCGGGGGACCTCTACTTATTTTTTCTTTTCTAAATTCTAGCTAAGGTGATGCAGGTTTCTGGTCTGCTGCCCTTCTTGAACAATTAACCAGCTGTAGAATTGCATAGTTCGAAAAGAGTACGGATTTATTTAAATTGATGGGCTATTTGGCAACTTGCTTTTTTGGGTAATATAAAATAATATGAAAAGAAGACAAAATGGTACAAGTTGATATGGTCCAAAATAAGCAGCAACTTGCCAGGAAAAAGGAAATAATGAATCTATCCCTTATAAAATTAATAAAAATGGTTTAGTGGTAATATAAAATTATTGATTTAGTTACTTAATTAGTTCCCCCTGCCCCTTTGTTGGGACTTAGGACCAAAGGAAAAGGAGAATTGTAAGTTATATTATGCCAACTTCATGTCCCCTTTGGACTACATATATATTGATTCCTACCTAATTTACTTAGCCCTAACCAATTACAAACTTTTATGGGGTTATTCATTTTTTAGTTTTTTAATATGGTGTTACCACATAATTCAACTTTTACACATCAAATTTTGCAAGTTGTTATATTAATTAAACAAATGATCATTGGGATAATTGACAAAAATATTTGGATAAGTCTTTGAAAATCACTAAACATAATCATAATCACATTTCAAATTAAACATTAATGTATGTATATAAATTTATGCATAATTTTCTTAATAAAACAGTATAATTAATAATCACCTATGGATATATAACTCATTGCATGATATATAATTTAGAACTAATCTAAATGTAAATAATCCTATTTTATTTTTTTTATTGTGGCAAAGGTAGCACCATAGAAATGTCAAAAGGAGTGTGCTTGCCACAGGCCAGGTAACCACGTTACTCTATTTTAATTATTAGCCGTAAATTAGATTTAGTCTATAGTATTATATATTTTAATTTTATTTCCTCTTTGATTGATCATTTCATCTTCTAACTAGTATGTTTTGACTGAAAATAAGAAGAAAAAAAAATCAATGAATCTCTTACGTGTTTACAGCTGCAAATAGCCTGCCTGCCAATTTCTTATCAACTCCTCAAAAGTAGTTTTTTGAGTAAGTTTATGAGTTATCTACTTATCTTACGCGTTTCAAATATTTTTCTTTAATATATTAGTTCAACTCAATATAACGTAGACAAATTCTTCAAGGATGATGATAATGATATAAAATGATTTAAACAAATTATTATTATTATTTTACTAATTACTGGTCACCATAACTGATATATCAAGCACATAAGCATAACTATTCAACATAAAGTGAATTTTGTAGCTCATTTGCAAATAGTTTTTTTCTTTTTTTATATAAATATCCATCAACAAGGGACAATGTATTTGAAATTCAACTCAGATAATACAAGAACTTATACAAAGGCTGTGACATACCCCAAACATAACGCTAGCCGAAACTGCAATTTTCGCGAGCAAGCAATAAAGTAGGCAACGCAATTTGCTACACGATCGACAAGAAGAAAACAACAAACAAACAACTCTACCGCTGATCTAATAAATTCAATAAAACTTTTAAGGGTTGACCGAATTCAACATCACCCTGTATCTTTTGTGTTAGTTGTAAGAATTCCCCTTCAGAAGCGGATAAATACTCCATCAAACTAGTAGCGATAGTCAGGAGGTGGCAGATCTAATGAAAACGGCGCCATGAAGGCAGCAAATCTTAGTGAAAGTGGAGAAAAGCTACAAGTTTTGAACGGAAAACTTTCATTCGAAAAAGGAAAATTCTCATACGAGAAAATCATTGACAAATAGTTAAAAATACAATGTCGAGTTCCGTTGGTGTTAGTAATATTCCAAATTTTAGATGGATCTTTGTTATGTCTGACTTCAACTATCAATAATATTTTCTTTTTTATTTTTAAAATAAATAAACATATAATCCATGATTGGAAAATAATAATTTCATGGTGAGAATAAAGTTTCGACATTGTCATTTTCTTTTTTAATGGTTAGTGTCTATAAAACACGGATACAGACACGACACAATACAGATACAATGACATAAATTTATTTCAATGTTTTATATTAGAAAGTGTCTAATATGAATGTCGAACACGATATTAAACACAACATGATATTGTATAATAAAATTTTTAAAAGTGTGCATACATCATAAATCATAGGTGAGTGTAGTTATTGTTATTGTCAACGAGTCATAACATGATTAGCCGTGGACAACTATATAAGAAAAATATCTTTATATTTATTTATTATTTAAAAATATAAATCTTTGATAAGATGAAAACAATAATAAATAAATAAAAAAGAAGAAGATAAGGATACTCAAAATAAGCATAAAACACGTCAGCAATCATGGGAGGCCAATTCTTCGGTTAGAAAAAAGGACAAAAAGAAATGAGAAAAAGCCATGATCACTGATCACTAACTTTAGAAAAGTTTGTGGTGCAGAAATTAGATATTTTTATATTTTAGGGGCCTCAATATAATATATTTTTGTGTTATCCCAACTCCCGTGTGTCATTTGGGTCCCAACTCCCAACATACTGTCTGTTGTCGTGTTTCGCACTTTACCGATTAGTTTCATTTATGGGGCCCACCCATCCCTTGGTGCATGCACCTTCTCACTCTCTCTCTAAGTTTACAGTTTTTATATTTTGGCCCCTTATGTCTTAAAGAATTTCCGAAATTCCTGATAGTAATTAGAATTAGCACTTCACACCTCTCTCTCTCTGCGGGTATTTATTTTATTCTCATTAATGTGAGATTAATTGAATTTTGTATTAATTTGTTGGTTGCTACTGATTGATTATTGATGTATTGTAATTTATAATGATATGTTGTACTAAGATTATTATAAACAAATAAATAATTTCACATTTATTTCTGTAAAAATTAATTAAACTCGTGCTATAATCCTTGACAATTAATTAGATGGAGCCAATAATTTGAAAATGGTGAAAAAGTATATTAATATTTTTCCAAGTAAAAGGTTAGGTAATTCAACAAAAGTGTCTATTCAAAGTAGGTGAATTGAATTTTACTCCTTTTTGTGTTTGTGTCTGCCTATTATGCTCATACATTCCAGATAGTGAAAACTGTAAAATCAACCTTCTATTTATTATTGAGTTTGATTTTCTAGGACATAAAGAACTGAAATTTATGTAAATGTATTGTAATTTTATTTTTTGTAGTAATTTTGGAACTCCAATTAATTTAATTTCAATTTTTGTCATAAATATCGCGTATATCAATCACATGATGGTTAATAAATGGTTTTTATATTTTCTTTAGTATTTTATTTAGTAGGATTGTTAGCCACAAATATGAGTTATGTTTAGCCATATTCATGGCCTTGTATTTTTTTGACTGGGATGTAAAATTAAACCAGAAAACCACTTACCAATCATCACGTGATTGACACACGCGATATTTTGGGCGAAAATTAAAATTAAATCCATTCGAGTTCCAAATTACTAAAAAAAATAAAATTATAGGATATTTATGTAAATTTCAGTTCTTGTATCCAAAAGTCCTATTCAATAGTAAATAGAGTTTTGATTTTGTAATTTTTCCATTCGAGATATCTAATCATTAAATAAAATTCAATACCTTTTTATTTTAAACTAACCAAACCCGTAATTTTGCCGCTCCAACAAGGGCAAAATAGGAAATCCAGAAATCGTGCCACCTCGTTCCTGCCGATTTCTTACCTGCCTCTTTTTGCTACTCTGCATATATAAAAAAGCTGTCTTCTCTTAAACCCAACTCCAAAAATCCGTCCTCTTTTTTCAATCATTTCCCAAAAGAATTAGAAAATTATTGACTGATTCTGAAATCGATAAATTCGCTGAAACTTTGTGAGTGAAAAAATTAGCTAGACATGTGTGGAGGAGCTATAATATCCGATTTAATATCGCCGGCGAAGCGGTCGTCGCGCCGGCTGACGGCAGATTTGCTATGGGGTAGCGGTTCCGCCGATCTGAAGAAGAGGAAGAACCCGGTAAACTATCACTCTAAGCCACTGAGATCTGAGGCGGTGATCGATTTGGACGATGAGTTCGAGGCTGATTTTCAGGATTTTAAGGCTTATTCCGTCGAAGACGAGATCGATGTTAAAGGGAACACTGCTTCCAATCCTGGTTTTAAGGGTAATGATTGTTCTTTTTTTTTTTTTAATAATGTTTTTTTATATTGTTTTCTTTATGTCCATTTGAATTGGTGCGCTGATACCTATGATGGTTCATTTGCTTTAGTAGGTCATTTGATTTTGGTTGGACTGTAATTTGTAGGATAAAGCTTTGATTTTTCTTTATTTTTTATGCATGTTATATGTTTTATGAAGATTAAATTGCTATGGTAGTTGGTAATGGTAGCTCATTTTTTTGGTTGGGATGTGGTTTCGGGATCAAGTTTTTATTTTTGTGTTTATCTTCATCTTATTGCTTCAAAACATTCTTTTTAAAGGGAAAAAATGAACTAAAAGGGATGGAAGATATGCTCTTTTTCCGTAAACGGTGGCTAAACAGTAACAATGTTTGTGTATATCCCTCCAAAACTCTTACTTGTAAGCTATTACATGTTTTTGTGGATCTAACTCTATTCTATTGTTGACCCAGACCTTTTTCTCTTTTTTGCGTTTGATTAATTTTAGAACCCTTCGGATCTGAAAAATTATTTTCCTTTCGTTCTATGAAGGTTTGAAATCTTCAGACTATGCTGAATCTGATGAGGAAACTGAAAAGTCCTCTAAAAGAAAGAGAAAAAATCAGTACAGAGGTATCCGACAGCGTCCATGGGGTAAATGGGCAGCTGAGATACGCGATCCAAGAAAAGGCGTTCGTGTTTGGCTCGGCACTTTCAACACTGCTGAAGAAGCTGCAAGAGCTTATGACACAGAAGCTCGAAGAATCAGAGGCGAAAAAGCTAAAGTCAATTTCCCTGAAGAAGCTCCAAAAGCTGCCTCGAGACGTACAGTCAAGGTCAATTCACAGAAGCTGCTTCCTAAAGAAAGCCAGGAGCCGATGCCATCCAATGTGAACGAAAACATGAACTTCACTAACGTGCTGAACAATGACTTCTATGATTCAATGAGTTTCTTTGAAGAGAAACCACAATTGAATCAGAATGGTGCAAATGTTTACTTCAGCTCTGATCAAGGAAGCAATTCTTTTGACTGCTCAGATTTTGGTTTTGAAAATTGTGTGAAAACTCCAGAAATATCATCCGTGCTCTCGACTGTCGTTGAGGATGATGAAGCTCAGTTTTTGGACGATATGGGAACCGCTAAGAAAGCAAAGACAAATCCAGAGAATCTCGTGCCTGCTGAGGAGAATCTTTTTCAGATGCCATTTCTCGATTCCAATTGGGATGCTTCGATTGATGCTTTCCTTAATGGAGATGTAGTTCAAGACGGTGGGAATGGAATGGATGATCTTTGGTCTTTTGATGATGTTGTCCCGTCTATTATGCTGGGCGGTGTGTACTGAGGCTCTATTGTTGGCTGTTCTGTAAATAAGGCTACATGTTCGTGCATTTGTTTTTCCTTTTCCTATTTTTCCGTTTATTTTAGGCAATTGCAAGGGTGTTTGCAAAACCTTTTGCTTTAGGAGTAGTTGAAGCTGTAAGAAGTTGGAGTTGTAAAGGTCGGGAGTGTTTGCAGAAAAAAAGTGAAAAAGTTAAGAAGCACTTTTACTATTCTAAACCAACTTCAAGTTATTTACAAATATAACCGAGAAGCTATAAGCTGAAACTAAGAGTTGGTCGTTGGATGCTTGTAGCTTCTTTGTGCTTAATTTAAGCAGAAGTTGATTTTCCAAACACTCCCAAGGTGCTTAAAAAAAGCATTTAGAATTTGCAAACACTAGTACCTATGTTTCTCAAGTGTAGTTCAAGAATAAATGTTTACTGATTTGATTTGTTTTATTTTGATTTTGTTTTATTTAGGTTTGTTTGCTGCTGGTGATCGAGGAGGCCAAACAGTAAATCATGCTTAAGCCATGGATGGTGTGTTTTTAATAGGCTTCGTTTATCGAGAAGTATATAGGTAACAACTAGGTTTAATTTGTGTATTGTGAGACTTCAAAATTGAGTACGATTTTGCAACTTGTGTCTTTCTATCTGTCTATCTGTCTGTATGGTATGATTTAACTTTTGATGAAAACTTATCCTATATAAACTATCTGTTGTTGCTTGTTTCCTTTCCAAAAGCTATTGCTCATTTGCATTTTGCACCATTTGGTTCCTTGAACATTATGTTTGAATTTGGATTCTTTTATATTTTGAAAGAATAAATTGGAAATGTATTATAATCTTTAACTGTTTGGTGTGTATACGTGGAGTCGAAATTCAGTGCACAAGAATTTCCGGATCCCACAAAAAGATGAAAAATGTTTTGGATCAGTCATATTTGTTGTCCCAATTGGCTTTGTAATTTAATGTAATACTAATACCCCATTCTTGAAAATATTGTCCTGAATTTCTTTCAATAAAACATGTTGAAATCATTGAAGCAATAATGGTTGTCTATTCAGAGTGATGAGGATGATGGAGTGGAATGCAAGAATGAATTGGTATGATAAGGTGACAAGAGTTTCTATATACAAGTTGGGGATGATGAGGGTGGGGCAACATGTATATTTATATAAATAGCTATTTACAAATCTATTACTTTAATTTGAGAAATAAGGATATAATTTTTAAACTTTCAATAATTGTGTAGAAGATTCAAGAGATTCCTTCCGAAAATATGCTATCTAAAATCCTAAATAGACCTGTTTTCGGGATTATAGTGTTATTTCTCAAACTAAAAGGATTGGTTTGTAAATACTTCTAAGTGCGGGGCAGTTAGATGTAATTTATCCTTTAAAAATGGCTACTGCCTACTTGTCTGTGTGAGAGAGAGAGAGAGATGAAAGGTGGTTGGGTAGAAGAAAAAAAAGCTATTGAGAGTTTGAGGGGTCAAATTTTCTGTTGCTTGTCAAGATCAATAAAGTTGATACGGAAACAGGGGAGAGAAGCATCTAGGATGCTCCGTTTTACAATTACAGCATGTGTTCTAAAAAAACATTGCGATTTATTACATAAAGTTCCTTTCTTAGTTTTAAAATTACAAATGTTTTTCTCTTTTGACTCTGAAAATTTAGACAAAGTTGACGAAATTTGTCAAGAGACAAATCCTCTATGCCAACAAATTTGACGGGACCGAATCTTCTTCAAGGTCTAATTGTCTATACAATCATGTATTATTCTTTGAGATGAATATATATAATCAATTTAACATAAATGGGGAGCTATTCCTTGAGAAATCTTGAAGTACAATCCAAAAGGTTACAAAAAAACCCGAATTCTCAAAAGAATTTGCAGCAGCAAGAAAGGAATACAAGGAAGATAATTCCATACGAAAAACATCACATTCTTTCTTCTAAGGTACATTCATTCTATAAACATCTTAAAAACCTGAAATCAAACAGTTAAGACATCATATACTTCCCCAAAAATGAAGGGTTTTGACAAAAATCATGATCAAACAAATATCTTACAAAAAAGCATGCTTATTTCTTCTCCTCTTCATATTCTTGGCAATTTTCTTATTTGGGATCCCTCTTTTATGCATTCTTCTAGTCTTGCAACCCCAAATGCCTGAATTTTCTCTCCAAACAATTAATGTGAAATCTTATAAACTCAATGTGAGCTCACAAAACCTCGTCGTTTCGTCGGTTTTGTCTCTGATCTTGAGGGGTGAGAATCCTAATAAGGTTGGATTAAGCTACGATTATTCCAAGTTCCATGTCCTTAGTGAAGGATTAGTGGTGGGATTGATTAGAATCCCTCAGTTTCATCAGCCCCCAAGAAGCAAGAATGTGAGCATCCAAACACGAGCTTTGTTTGAATGTGTGAATGTCAGTGAGATGTTGAATGGAAATTCAAGAGAAAATGGTGAATCCAAGGGAGTGTTTGGTATTAGGATATTAGGTGATGTTAGAGCACATGTGAGGATTTTCAACATCACATTGCCAAAGATCAAGGTAAAATACATATGGATATATATCTTTGAAGTTTGGTGTATTTACATTTACAAATCAATCTCTCCAATTTAAGAAACTATCATAAAGTCCCTGAGGTTTTCAAATTCGATTTAATCAATGTATTCTGTACATGTTACTAGGTTGCTTTGGATTGTGGTATAAATGTGAGCCAGTCCAAATCTGGGATTAGCAATGAACTAAACAGCATGAGACGGGATCGTAATAACTTGGTATGCAGTTATTATGGTTTTATTAATCTTTAATTAGTCGCGCTTAATCTGGTTTAATTTTAACATTAATGTTGATTAATTTTCAGATATCACTTCCTCTGAACTCCCAAACAGTCTCCAAGAAGTGCTCTGTAGCTATTTTGATGTAGCATAATCAAATGAAGAGGAAGCTCTTCAAATTCTTTATGAAATTGAGAGGGAATGAATATTAATGTTTTTTTTTTTCCCATTTTAGATTTGTAAATCGAAAGGTTCAAATTGTGAAAATATGGATTATTCAGCAATCATTATACTATCATTTTGATATGGACTTTTGTCAAAACATTAGTTCATATTATGTTATGTAGCCGTATCCATATCGTGCATACGTATGGCTGTATCTGTATATCACTGGATATTACAGATCACTCATCAAATGATTGAAATTTGAAATTAATTAGGAAAATGAAACATGAATATAGGAAATGATTGACAGAAGCCATAGAATTCCACAGGAGTTTTAAAAACCCATATAGCCGTGACACTAACTTATCTCAACTTCTAATCGTTATTTTTTCTCGATTATACAATATAATTAAAATAAATTACGATTGTTTTCAATTAGAAAAAGTATAATGAAGTAACTCAAAAGAATACAATTGACATCACCAAAAATCATTACAACTACACGATCCATCTCTAAAATGATGAAACCTCTTACTATCCCGCCTAATAATTTCCCTCCCGACAATCTTCGATATAATCTTGAACGCGTGGTGACAATCGCCACAAATCGTAAAGTTCTTGAATATACACACAGGCAAACGAGGCGCACTCATCAAGAACCCCTGTGCCGCAGCAGGCCTCCCGCTAAGAACCATAAGAGCTTCTTCCTTAACTTCTTGATCAACATCGTGAAGCACGAATTTCGTCTCGGGTACATAACCAGCTTCTTTCATTTGTTGTTTCAATCCTCTCAGCAATGCATATATCCTTTTGTTATCGGGATGAAATCTATCTCCAGCTCTACATTCTTGGACCCCATCCCTAAGGACCCTAATCCTAACATCGAACACACTTTGGCCACATTCTTCTTCATTCGGTATGAGGCCAGCATTTGATTGATCGTCTGAGACGTGTGGGGTCCACAAGATTGATGATCTCAGCGCATCGATCTCCGAGTTCCGCATTTCCATGAATTCTAGAGAACTTCATCAAAGTTTCCCAAATTTCTACTGCGGGCTCGACTGGAATTTTTTCAATGAAATCTAAAGCTTCGTTTAAATATCCTACATTTCCCATCATGTCTACAATGCTAACATAGTGATCCATAGTGGGAAAAATCCCGTAATCCTTCATCATGGACTCGAAATGCAACATTCCTTCAATAATATCACACAACCCACCACATGCAGAAAAGACCCCGATAAACATTTGCCCGTCAGGCATCAATCCCGATTTCTTAAATTCAGAAAATAAGCCGAGAGCGTCTTCTCCATGACCGTGCTTGGCAAGCCCAGATATCATAATGTCCCATGAGGTTAGATTTCGTTTCGGCATTTGATCAAACACTTCAGACGCGAGGTCCATTGAACCGCATCTTGAATTCATCTCGAGAATGCAGTTGTATGTTCTAACTTCGAGATGAGGGGTCGAGTTTAAAAGGTGTTTGTGGACAGATTTGCCCTCATCCAAAGCCTCGTTCTCTCCACATGCTTTGATCAGTGCTGTGTAACGAGGCAGGTCGACTTGAACATCCTCCTTCTGTAGGAGTTCCAAAAGTTCAACGGCTTCCTTTAGTTTCTGTTCTTTGATGTATTCATCAAGATCCTCCATTTTGCTTCTGGAGTGAACTCCTTCAGCAACTTCGACTGAGTCTACATTTGACAAAGGTACTTGAGAATTAGTTATCGCATCACCTCGGGATTCATTCCAGGTTTGATGGTAGTGGGGCCCATTTGAATAAAGAGTTTCTGCTCCATTTTGAATGTAATTCATTCCAGCATTATGCATATTTTGTTGTGACAATATTTCTTTGTTTCCACCATATGAACCGCCAAAGGTATTCTCAACAGCAACATGTGACATTCCAGAAACTCCCCCATTATCATAACCTTTAAAGTACCATTTTGCACGTCAAAATTCTGCCTGTAAAGCCTATTAGGGTTCGGGTTCTGCTCAACCCCGTCTGAATTCCTACCCGAAAACCGATTATTTTGACTATAATAGGATTGTTTCTCGGCATTATCACCACCAAACATATTGGAAAAATTCGATCTTTCATGAGTCCTAAAATTTCCATCTTGCACGTAATCCCTACTAGGGTTTGGGTTTTTCCGAAGTAGTCCACCTAAACCGCTACCATCATTTTGATTATTATTATTACTACGACGACGACCTGTTTGATTTTCTGCAATAATATTGATCCCATCAAAATTGTTGTACAAATAATCCAATCTTGAGTGGCAGTACTTAGATTTTTAACAAAATCAGGAGGGATGCTTGGAGAAGAAGGAAAACCATGGACTCTTGTTCTACATACTTTCAAAAGTGGTCTAAGAGGTTTGAAGGTAAGGAGAGCAGCTGATCTTCTGGTAAACATTGCTGAGAAGACTCGATCGATCGGCTGAAGCATTTCAGTGAGCACCGAACTAGAAGAATGTGCTATATATATATATATATATATATATATATCACTCAAATTGTGAGCTAAAATAAACAACTTGTGAGAATTTTACTCAATAACACCAAGCAAAATAAACCCTTGATTGACACGAATGACAAAACACGTACACGCATTAATATACTTGTGTGTATAAAGCACTAATTGGGCCACCATTTGCAGTCATGGCCCAATTACACCAAAAATTAATTATCACAATTTTTAAGACACACTAAACAAGGGGCCCAACACATTTTAATTACACGCCCAGGCCACAAACAACCATCATTATTATTATAATTAATATGTCTAATCCTTAATTAGCTGCTGACATTTTTCTTCCTAATACTTATCATTATCAAAATGGACAACTTAATTAGATGAAGAAAGAACAGAAATTAATCTACAGATCTAATTTCTGTAAGACATATATATATATATATATATCGAGAGATATCTAAGTCATAGTCCTTGTTTTTTGTCTGAAAATAGGTACATTCGAAGTCCACAAATCATAAGGAAGTACATGCATCTAGCTAGAAATATACATTTGATTTAGACAAATCACCTATATTTTTAAATCTTGATGATTAGCATGTGATAACACTATCTTTGTTTTGTTCGTTTCCTATCTCCAAACGTATATAATTTCATAATGGTATTGATTTTTCTATTAAAAATAAAAATAAAATCGGGATTTATGAGGATTGAATTATGTAGGTAATTGATTTTTATACTTAGAATCAATCCATTAATTTTCACAATTTAAGAAATTAATGTGACGTGTTGAGTGAAGAAACCTTGAAGAAACCTAGAAATTAATGTGTAACACGCTAGCTAACAAGCGTGAGTCCCTATTAAATATTGACAATTTCATTCGTGTTTTATAAATGTTTCCCATGTTCTCTCACCTGCCAATTATTGAATCTCTTTCACATAATTTACGTTATTGTGCGTGTAGATTTTTTTTTGTGTGAACCACAAGTAATTCTGTATTAAGGGGTTCTTAAACCGATTCGAAACTTAGTCACAGTTAAAGCTTTTCATCTCTCCGAGTGAATGTGTTTAATAGGGATCTAACTGGATCATCCACTCTCCGGAATCCACTATAATATACTCATATGCACCCTGGGGTTGGTTTTGAAAAACCTGGTTCTGATACCATGAGATGCCAGGAGCCCTGCAATCCCAGAGAACTACTAAGAGAATCACAACTGCCCTGAGCGGTCCTCCTGACCTTGGCTTGGCGGGACTTACAAGCTTATCTCTTAACAATTTCTGGAATACAGGGACCGTAGTACATGAATCATTCCACAGTTTATCATGTTTCTGATGTACAGGATCCTCTTATAAGAGGCAAGTACAGAGCATACTAAATGATAAATGGAGTATATTATACTAGACCCTTTGAGGGTTTAGGAAGAACTAAGAACTAGGAATTTATTGATCTTAACTTGAAAAAATCTTATGAATACAAAACCCTATTTATAGGGGGCGGACTTCAACCTATTATACAAACCAACCTATAAATTTTAACATCCAAATCTTATCTTAAGAATAAGCATCTGAGGTGTCAACCATACATGCAAAGTAAGATATTACAAAGTTCAAAAAGTTTTATCTTTATAAGATAAGGATTACAAAGGTTTAAAAGGACTATGCCTAATACAAACAAACTAAAAAATAAGATAAAAGCATGATATTAAAGATAAAATCAAACCCATTTTACGTTGACAAGTAAACTACACCATATTAGTATATGCGTGTAGATTTAGACATTTATTCACATGAACACAGGTCAATATAAAATTAATATAATATTGTTTCGCAAAGTTGATGGCCTACTACTATGTAGCTTGCTGACTTTTTAAATTTTAATATAATTCTCTAACGTGTTTACCAAAATTTGATTACGTACAACCAGTAATACAATAATCGATTTTAAAATTGAAGAAGTTATAAGCCCTCTTTCTTACTTCATAGTTCATTATTTTGTGGAAAACGAAGCTAAAATTGAAAAAACAAAAAAAGGTGAAATGCCAAAAGTAGAAAGTGTTTGAAAATAAAAAGTAAAAAATACAAAAGATAAATAGGTGATCAGTGTTTGAATAAAAGCTAAGAAACACTTTTGGAGAATGTTTGCACACTCTAAGAAAAAATATTTCCAATATAATTAAGTGGTTTTTGGCAGTATTTTTTGATTTCCAAATACTCTCAACTTTTGATAAACTTAAGCATAAATAAGTCAGAATATAAATTTTTTTTTAATTAAAATAAGTCAGAATATTAAAGCACCTAAAAGATATATATATATATATTTTTTTTCTTACTTGAATCTCTCCAAAAGCAGTAGAGTATGAAAATCCAAAATATTTTTGAAAAAACAATTTATTAAAAAGTAGGCACTACGCTGTACGTAGCTAGGTTTCATCAGTTAATGGCAGACAACTATTTATTGAATTTTATGTAGCATTTCAACAATAACGTATTTTTATCTTATTATTACGTTTTAGAGTGATGATTTATAAAAGTATAAAAGATATATATGCAATTTAAGTAGGCGAAATGTGACTTTTAATAAAATTAATATTTAATTTCGTTGGTAGTTGTAATTATAATGTGGAAATAATAAGTATTCTGACAAAAAGAAAAAAAAAAGTATTCATGTATTGAATTCCCATTTTTCGACCAAAAAAATATATTGATTTTGAAACCAATATATTAAATTATTAATGCCAATCACATGTTTCTTATTTATTCATATTTTAATAATTCATATAAAAATGAGATGTTGATAATTTAAAATGGAAGTCATAGCTTTAATTTCTCGATAATGACATAACCAAATATGGACTAATCAATATAACTTGTAAGACATAGTAATAATTAAAGAATATATATATATATATATATATATATATATATATATATATATACATGCATATATCTAGCAAATTCACACAATTAGTTAATAAAATATGATTAATACGACTCTAAGTGTAATATAAAAGATTTATATGTAATTAACGCTAATAATAATAAATCACGTCTTTTTTAATTCTAAAAAAATTCTAAATTCTAATCATCCCTCCCTCCCTCCCTCCCTCACTAAAAGGCAAGAGAGTTCTTTATGAAGAAAAGAAAATAAGGAGTCATTTATGGGGTTAAATGATTGAGCGTGAAAGCACGTACTTACCACTGCTTCACAAACACGTGGCAAAGCTGTCAGCTCAAGAAAATGACTAAATGAGACAATAAAAAAAGGAGTATATTTAAATTTTAAAAACAATAAATAGAAGAATTAAGTCAAACTAAAAAATCAATCTTTTTTTAAAAAAAACAGAAGCCCCTCACAGAGGGGAAAAATTCATCAATCCATTATATCAGAGCTTACAATGTCAGATATAAATGGAGGGATAAAGCCCAATCCAACAACGCTAGGCGAAACTATATTTATAGCAAGAGCGTGAACTATTTTATTAGTATTACGTCGAATAAAATTAAAGACACAATAATCGAAAATTTTACTTAAGGATCTAATGTCATCAACAAGGTTACCAAGGAGGGAATGATCATTCTGATCATTGCGCATCTTATCAATAAGAGATTTACAGTCACCTTCGAAAATAACATTGCGCCATCCGAAATCACGTGCGAACTTGAGGGTCAAGAGACAGCCTTTAAATTCATAAGTCTTCATACTTCAATTTAACAACATAAATTCATAAATTTAAGGAGACTTCTATTCATAACATTAGTTCAAAATCCACTACACTTTAAACTATATTGAATCTTAGACGGATGAATGGTTAGCGACGTTATGTTTTCGAGAAGTGTGAATATAGTTATAGACCATAGAACTTTCCAACCTGAATAATAAACTATAAAGAGTTTACTTTTTATTTCCGAAATAAAATGAGTGATGATTATATCTTTTTGCTATTTCCATTGGACCCTCTGATGTTTTTAAATTGTATTTTATATTGTGAAGATTTATGATTTATATTATTTTTAAGCGTGATGTTACACTTTGATAAGTCTGTTGATAAGAAGGAATATGTATAAAATATTATTCGTGAATATCTTTTCAACAGACCCACAAATTTATCTAGTCAATTTCCAATTTTGATTCCAATTTTTGAGAAAACTTATTCTGCTATTTTTTAATTAAATAAATTAAATTAAGCTAAAATCACATTACATGATATTTTTTACCATTTAAATAGTGTAGTTTAGTAGTTCGATATTATGTTATTTTAATTATGATTTTCGAGTTGGAGTTTCCTTGAAAATACAATCAATTGTGTGTATATATGAAAAAGAAGAAAAAAATGAAAATAAAATTGGGCTGCCACCGAATATTTGACTTAATAGTTAACAGTAATTGGGCATATGCTGTAACCAGCTGGCATATTCTTGATGGCGTTACGTTGCATTTGTTGAGTAAAACACTCAATAAAAATATAATTATTTTAAAATTATAAGTGGACACTATACAGTTTCATTTTAGAAAATCACATGAAAAGCATTTCATGAAAAAACTTTTTGTCCCTTTAATGGACCTTTTTAATATCTTTTATTTTTTAATTACGGGTTCGTGTAATTTTACATTGATGACCCTTAATCTAGTTTAAGGTTTAGTCCTATGACTATTCCCATAAATTCAGTCTGCGTTGCCAACTGAGCCACTCCACATTATTTTTTTTGGGTATATTAAACCAAGTAAGAATAGTTTAAAGATTGAAACACCATATATATTGAGACAAGCCATATACGTAACTATAAGTAAATTTCATTGGTAAGTTCTAAAATTGTTGTATTCACATCATTAAGAAATCAAAATAGTTTTAATTAGAATCGTCAAAGTATGCTCATATAAAAGACTTGCCAAAATATGAATGCAAGCAACTTTAAATATTTAATGATTAATTAAAGGTTTTAAATTTGAATTTTTTAAGATATAGTTTGATAGGAAGAATTTAATATCTATATATATATATATATAAATAGAACATTAACACTTTTTTTTTTTTAATTCGAACTATTAAGATATTCACAAAAATATTTAGTTTTTGAAAATGTAAAGTAATCGATAAGAAATTGAGAATATTTAGAAGGAAAAAAAAGGCAAGAATATGTTTCAATAGTAAAAATTTTAGATATTTATTTAGTGTTAAATATTTTAAAAAAATCACTGACGCTGTTTATGTTTTGTTGTCTTATTGTCCTTTTATGCATATGTGCACATAGGTTTAACCTATTTAAGCTTTAAAAAAACCAACTAAACATAACAATAATTAAGTTTTAAGCTAGAAATAGGAAATAATATATATTTTTTTTAGAGTTTACACACATTTTAATTTGAATATAGAAAATAAATTAATAAATCGCTAAATGTAAAGACAATACAATTATAAGAATTTTTTGTTCCACTTCTTGGTGTAATATTAACTTCCATGCAACTGCCACAATTATTATAGTTTTTGTAGCCCTAAGGAGTTCCCAAATTCCAATCCTAGCTGGAAATTACTCGCCACATTTAAACAGTATACACAAACAACCAATTATTATAGACGATATATATTAAAAATATTTATATTGCTTATTTTCTCTCGAAACACCATTTCCTTTTTTTGTGGACGCAGTCGCCGGAGCTCTTCTTCTCGATCTCCTCTTCCGATCTACGCAGAAGAACGCCTATTTTCAATCTCGTCAATCGCAATTTCAACAGTTTTATGTTAAGAATTATTTGTACCTTTTGTTTTCACCTAAAATTTGCTGTTTTTTTAGTGGAGAAACGATTCTCATTGTAGTTATAGTTGTGAAGTAGGATCCAGATATTGAATTTCGATGTATCTATATGCGAAGTGGATTATCTGAGGAAGCTAGGATTTGTGTAGCAAGAGTTGACTTCAAGTGTTTTATCTTTTAGAGAATTTGTATGCACTAATTAGGTTTGGGAAGCCCGAGCTCGAGGCTCGGGAATGGGAAGCATGCCTATGGAGAAGGAGAATGAGCAGAAGGTTCGGATCAATGTGGAGTCGAATTACGGTGGCAGCGTTGGCAGCTATTTGCAAAAATTCAGGCTTTATGAGACTTGTTCGGTATAATTATTAATCTGAATTTGTTTTGATCTCGTTTGGTGTTTATTGATTGAACGTAAAATTATTGTTTTTCTTTTGGTTGTGTGCTGTGTAAGTTGGAATGCTAACAGATTGGTGATTTCGATTGGTGGACGGAAGTTGGATTTGAAGGACTGAGGAGCTGCTTTAATTTTTATGGAATTTGGATTTTCTGAAAGTATATCTTGGTTAAGAATAAAAGCTCACATCTACATAAACAATATATTTTGAGCTGCCGAAGCATTTATAGTTTCTTTAAATGTAATTATAAGTTATAACGTGAGTCGATTTACTATTATGTACAACATCTGGATTCATTGGTTTCGGATTTCAATATTACCCTTTTTTTAGCCTTTTTCTTGTTCATGATCATTGTTGAATCTATGCTCTCTTTCTTTATCTTGTTTTAGTTGCTTTGTGTTTCTTTCTCGCTAGATTTCGTATAAATTGGTGGATATGATCAAAGCTTGACAAATGATTCTAATTGCTTTCCACTTTATGTTTCTAAATTTTTTGGTTGTAAAGGTGATCATTGCTGATGCTTATGTTAGAGAATTTTGATTGGATGAAGCGTAAATCTTATAAATTTGCATTTAACTAAACTGGTACAATTACTTGATGGTGAAGCTGAACTTGGGAAGATATAATAACTGCATTATGTCGAGGGCAGGTGAGATAACACATGGCAGGAGGGACAGTAAAGTTCTGATAGCGAAAAATGATAACTATTTGAGCCCTTCTTTAGAACCATTGAGAACTTACACTGGTACAGTAATGGACATGCATGCTTGTGCATGGTTTTCTGTGTGCACTGGGCACCAAGTTTTATCTAAGATTTCATATCCATCTACATGACATGCGTCGATTTCATTTTTTAATTGATTTGTGCTTTAACTGCTAAAGTTATTTTCTTAAGCTTCTTCTTTGACAATGTTTTGGTGAGTTTGAGACACGTGGTGGATTTGTGTGTTATAGTGATTATCAGATCTTATTCCTGAGTTACTTAAAGTATTAAGTATTCCCCGTTAGTCGCATTAAATTGCTTTAGATTTTTTAATATTTTCTTTCTTTGCTACTTCTATTTTGGAAAGAGATTCCAAAACTTCACACGATACATTTTCTAGTACACAATCAGATTATTGATATCTTTCTTGCTGCTGTAGAATTTCTATATGATTGGACGGGACAAAAACAGAACGTGTTGGAAAGTGTTGAAGATCAACCGATCAGATCAGTCCGAGCTAAGCATCACTGAAGATTCTACAACTTACTCAGAAATTGAATGCTATGACCTCCTTAAGAGAATCCATGAAGGAAACAAGCCAACTGGTGGACTGAAATTTGTCACCACCTGCTATGGGATTGTTGGTATGTTGTATCTTCATGCTTTCCTGCCTTAATGAATTCATTCGAATTTAAGGCAGCAAAACTTTGATTCTTTATTTTACCCTGATCTACTTGTGGATTTCCTTCTATTACAGGATTCATAAAATTTTTGGGACCTTATTACATGCTGCTTATCACTAAAAGAAGGAAGATTGGCACGATTTGTGGTCATGCAGTGTATTCCGTTGCTAAAAGCGAGATGGTTCCAATACCCAATTCTACTGTGCACTCAAATATGGCTAATTCTAAAAATGAGAACAGGTCTTTTGCCAATTCCACATGTAACTGTAAAGTTGTAGTATTATTAAGAGAGGACATAACCTAAGATTGAAATATGCTTGTTATGTCTTGAACCTTGATTGTTCGTCGTAAATGTAGTTGTTCTTCGGGATATTTAACATGCGTTTCTGTTATAGCATCTTTCATCAATTCTACATGTCGAGGTAACCTCTGTAATATTTCGTGATACACCCTTATGTGAATTGTCAGTCTTATGATGCTAATGAATTTATACCCATACTAGTATTTGCCTGTCCTTTTGCTGAGGCAAATGACGATGGAGAGATGCATTGATAATGATATCATTGTAGAGATATTAAGCAATAAGCACCGTTCTTAGTGCAGCTCAATAGTTAAATTATTCTTTAGTGCCCAGTGCCAGTTTTTCCCAGCAAATGTGCAGGGCCAAACCACATTGGTGGTGTGATGTTAATTTAACATGTTGAATGAGACAAGGTATCATCAGAGTTTCAGGGGGAAGCTGTTGCCTTTTTGTTTTGTGTTAATTAGTGCTTAATTTCTTTACTCTCCCTTTTTCACTTGGACTTCTATTTACTTGATTTTGCCTCTGCATTTTTTCTCGTGGTGATAAACTAGATACAAGAAGCTCCTACGCACGGTGGATCTTACCAAGGACTTCTACTTTAGCTACTCCTATCATGTTATGCTTAGTCTTCAAAAGAATCTAAGCAACCATGAAACAGGATTAATTCTCTATGAGACAATGTTTGTATGGAATGAATTCTTGACGCGAGGAATTCGCAATCAGCTTAAGAATACGGTCTGGACTGTGGCATTGGTTTATGGCTTCTTTAAACAGGTAAATTATTACTTTTGTTCTCCATTTGAAAAATAGTGTTTCTCTTTTGTCACAGGGTATGCTATTGCCATCATGCGTTCTCTTTCTCCCGTTTGGAGTTATTTCAAAATGTTTCATGACATCTTCTTATTCATTAATTGAACTTTATTACATGTTAGCGTACTCTTCCAGGGCATGTGGTGTTACTCATTCATATTTTTGTGTTTTTTCATTGTCTATTTTATATATATATATATATATATATATATATATAGTCCTTTTGGTAACACGAGTTAGTGTTTACATTATTGGCTCGTATGTTTTATTCCTTTATTTCCCGTTACAGTGAAGACTCATGTTTGACTTCGTGACAGGTTAAACTATCAATATCTGGGCATGACTTCAATCTAATTCTTATTGCTAGAAGATCACGTCATTATGCTGGAACAAGGTCATAGAAATGGGAGATTATTGTATAATTTTTGTCTTTTGCTGCAAAAGAACTGAATTCCTGTTATCTCTATACTTACGTTAGTGTTGCTTGGTTTTGTACTGCAGATATCTAAAACGGGGGGTTAATGAGAAGGGCCGTGTAGCAAATGATGTTGAGACTGAACAAATTGTGCTCGAGGATGTTCCGGAAGGAAATCCTGTACAAATATCATCTGTTGTGCAGAACCGGGGGTCAATACCCCTCTTTTGGTCACAGGAAACTTCACGGTTGAATATTAAACCTGACATAATAGGTATGGCTTGTAAATCAGATAATGTATCGTACGTGGGTGTTTGCAAACTCTACTTCTTTTGGAGAAGCTAAAGTTGTATAAAAATGTAGTAGTAAAAGTGAGAGTGTCCCCAAAAAAAAAGTTAAAAGCAAAAAAATAAATAAAGAAATAGTCGAATGTTTGGAAGGAAAAGCTAATAAGCACTTTTACTATTTTCAAGAAACTTTAATTTATTACGAAAATAACCTAGAAGCTAGAAGCTGAAGCCTAAAGCAGGCCCTTAGGTGCTTCAAGCTTATAGTTCATTTCTGCTTAAATTAAGCAAGACGTAGGGAGTATTTGAAGACCTAAGTGTTGAAAAAAAGCCAAAAGCAGAAAAAATGTTTTTTTTTTTTAAGAGTTTGCAAACACTACCGAAGTGCCAATGGTTCAAGCTCTTGCTGACTCTTTTTATTTCTCCAGTGTCAAAGAAGGACGAGAAGTATGAAGCCACCAAACTTCACTTCGAGAATCTAGTTAAGAGATATGGAAATCCTATTATTATTTTAAATCTGATTAAGGTATAATTTTATGTTGATTGATGAAACCTGGTGTTGCTAGCATGTCAGATTCTTCCTTAACATTACATTTCCTGATGTTTCTTTCTTTATTTCCAGACGCGTGAGAAGAGGCCTAGAGAATCACTTTTACGTACAGAGTTTTCTACTGCTATTGAAATGATTAATAAGGATCTTGCGCATGAAAATCGCTTGAAGTTCCTTCACTGGGATTTGAGTAAATACTCAAAAAAGTATAACAGGCAGATACTCCTTCTTTCTGTTTCGGTCCATATTGCATCCTGTTGGATATGGTTGACTCAAAAGATTTACCTTTGTTTTTTTACAGCAAAGCAGCTGGAGTGTTGTCATATTTAGTCAAAGTGGCGTATAATACATTGGATTTAACTGGCTATTTTTACTGCCAAGTATCACCATCTTCAAGGTGAGGAAATTAGATAAACTACTCCTACTTTGACTATTGAACCATTCCTGTTGAGGCATTGGTATATAAAGATCAAGTATTTTTCATCATTCACAACACTTTTTCCCGTTTCCTAGCTTAGCTTTTTCTATAAGCTTGTACCATATTTCCTGCAGTGTTACGTAATGTTGCAAACTCCAAAAAAAAAAAAAGGGCATTTTCCTGCTTTGGGTTTTTTTTTTCAGCTAACATTCCCAACTTCCGCTTAGTTTAAGCAGCAATAAGCTTGAAGCAAGACTTCTTTTGGCTTCAGCTTCTAGCTTCTAGGTTTATTTTCGTAAATAAGTGAAAGTTTCTTGAGAGTAGTAAAAGTGGTGCTTAGTTTTTTTTTCTTCCAAACACTTGAATACTTTTTCTGTGCTGTCCATCATCTTTGATCATCTGCCAACTCTTTTACAGCCAACTCCCATGCAGCAACAATTGCAATGGTGATTCTACTGATGAGGACAACATCAAAGACGGCATTAATGGATGTGATGTGAATGGAAACCGCTTTGTCAAGCCTCCAGTGTTTCAGAAAGGAGTTTTAAGAACTAATTGCATAGACTGTTTGGACCGCACAAATGTTGCACAATATGTCTATGGGCTAGTTGCTCTTGGTTATCAGTTGCATGCTTTAGGATACATTGATGCTTCTTCCATTAATTTAGACTCCCCATTAGCTGATGACTTAATGAAGATTTACGAAGCTATGGGTGACACACTTGCTCTGCAATATGGTGGATCGGCAGCACACAATAAGGTAAAATTAGTTATTTTTATATGAGAATCAAATTGGTTGTGGTTGTAGTTATAATTAGAGGTGTTTGGCTGAGGTTATAAGCTCCAAAACTAAACTGTTTGGAGCTTATAAGCTAAGAAAAAGTAAGCTCCAATCAATTTGTTTTGGCTTTTTCATGGAACAGCTATAAGCTGTCTAACTCGAAATACCAAAATGACATGAACCTCCTTTAATTTTCTTGCATCTCAAAACATAATTAGTTTTAGGTTAGGAAATTAATTTTTCATTATTTTACTGAAAATAACTTATAAGCTCTCATCATTACCAAACACAATTACTATAGAAATGCTACCAAATCATCTTAAAGCTCTTAGATCTTAGATCTTATCAACTTGTTTTTTTAAGAATAAGCTCTAGGAACTTATATGCTATTAAAAATAAGCTTAGCCAAACCCCCTCTTAGTTTGAAATTCAAGGTAATAAAACACTTAGATATTTGAACGTAATGAATTTTTTTACTCCTCTTTGGATGTATCCACACTTCTGTTTTTGCTTGATCGTTCAATTGAAGTTCATTCTTATCTATATTTGTGCTTCAGAATTATGTCCTATCACCATACTCTTCCTGATTCTCTATATAAACAGATCTTTTCCGAGAGAAGAGGTCAGTGGAAAGCAGCAACACAGTCTCAAGAATTCTTGAGAACTCTTCAACGTTACTACAGTAATGCTTACATGGATGGCGAGAAACAAGATGCCATAAATGTGTAAGCCAATTGGTTCTTATGAAATTCGAAAGATTTCTCATTGATATATTTATACTTCATTTGAGTTAACAAACAAAATCTTTAGAGTACAGATTGAGCCTAATGTTCTGACAGCAACAACGAATTGTTTTGGCAGGTTTTTGGGACATTTCCAACCACAACATGGTAAACCAGCTTTATGGGAACTGGATTCTGATCAGCATTACAATGTTGGAAGGCGTGCATCTGATTTTGCAGAGGAAAATGCTAGGTAATTGTCTATATCTGCTTCTGCCTTTTTTTTCTTCAGTACTTTGGTTTTCCAAACACTCCAACTTCTGATTAATTTAAGCAAAAATAAGGTAGAAGCTTAAAGCACCTGAGCACATGCTTTTGGCTTCAACTTCTAGCTTCTAGGTTATTTCGATAAATAAATGGAAGTTTCTCGAGAGTAGTATAAGTGCTTCTTAGCTTTTTTTTTTTTTCCCAATCACTCGGCTACTTTTCTTTTCCGTGCTTTTCACTTTTTTTTCCCCAAACAAGGCCAACTTTTTTTTCTACTTTAGCTTCTCCAAAAGTAGCTGTGTTTGCTAACACTCCCTTAGACAGAGTTGTAGTTGCTCGATATCTAATAACATATTCAGTGAGATGGAAAGGAAGTGGAAATTATCTTGATTTTTTTTTTTGTTTCACCCCACCTTGCTGATGCGTGGAAATCTAAATTTGCAGGTCAATAATCAAAAGGTCGCTTTCTGATGGAAATATTCTCTGTGATAGCAACTCACCCATGGTTGATGCAAAGGTTATAGAAATGGATAATTCTCACAGGCCATTGCCTATGAAGATTCCAGGGCCTTCTAACGCTGCGGGTCTTTCAGAATCAACCCCTGAATTTTCAACTTGTGAAAGTGATATATCTTATTCCAGGTAAGTAATCTATACTGATTAATAAAGCGAGAGACCCAACTAATAACTATGTTGTCTCTTAATCTAATTTGTACCGTTACATAAAAATGAATTAAGCTGAATTCCACCCCCACCCTCTCTATTTCTCTCTCCCAATCTGCTTCATAGATCCTTAAGTTCTCTTTATATTCAACTAAAGTTATTTTTTAAATTATCATACAATTGATAAATATATTGATGTATGCATGTATATTCCATACAAATCTGACCAAAAAAAAGTACATATCATAAAAAGGTTTCTAATTAGTCTTTTTAATTTTATGCTATTTGGATTTCATCACATTATTAAATTACATTTTATGTATATTTTGCACACGCATCAAGTGTGCAGTGTTAGCTAGTTTTTATAATGAAATGCTCTTAGTTGAAACATCCAAACAGACAATTTTCATTAGATCTTGAAAAATCTGGTGACAGTTTTTCAATGTCGACTTTCTGTGTTTTCTCTACGATAGTTTTTTGCAATGCCAACTCTCTCTCTCTCATCGTGGCTGCTTTCATAGGTATACCCCCTCAATGTCTCGCACACGGCTTTTTGCTGACACCCAACAAGAGCAGCAATACCTTGAAAATGACAGCATATATTTCGTTGAACGTGGAGATTCCTTTAACTGTTCAAATTTTCTTGATGTCGATTGGATTTCTTCATCTGGGAATTCATGTGAAGAAGACACGTACGAAAGGTAATATCCATGTTCCAAATATAGGTAGTGTTTGCAAACTCTAAAAAATGACACGTTTGTGCTAAGTGCTTTTCTTCAGCACTTAAGAGAGTGCTTGGAAAACCAGCTTCTGCTTATTTTAAGCAGAAATAAGCTAGAAGCACCTAAGAACATGCTTTTGACCTCCACTTCTAGCTTATTGGATATTATTGTAACTAGATGAAAGTTTCTTAAGAGTAGTAAAAGTGCTTTTGAGCTTATTTTTCCTACACTCAACTACATCTACATTAACATTTCACTTACACTTCACTTTTACCACTCCAATTTTTTATAACTTTAGCTTCTCCGGAAGCAGTAGAGTTTGACTTTTCATTTTTTATTTGTTGCAGATCATTGCTAATTGGGTCTCCATCTGCTGGCATGTCGTCCGGTGAAATCAAAGTGGATGCAGGCTCATCTTATCGGTCTGGATCAAGCTTAAAGGTTTGTTCACTTGCAACACTTTGTTTAAGTTATCATCAAAATTTGGCTCTGAAAAATATTATTATCCTATTTATTTTGGTGATTGCTTTGGTGTATCTCAAATTTGGCGACCACCAATTATTTGTTAACTAACTAATATTCTATTACAATCCTTTAACTAAGTTTGTTACAATTGGTGAGGAAAAGAACCTAAATTTATACAGGAAAAATTCTGGTTGTTTGGTTGCTAGGGTAAATACTAGGGGGTGTAAATGACTCGAGTTTGATTCGAAGAAATTTAAAAGCTCAAGCTCATCTCGAAAAACTTAAACTCGAACTTCAGCTCAAGCTCATAAGTTTTTTAGGCTCAAGCTTGAATCATTTATAGTCGAGTCTATCCGAGCTTGAACTTGATCTTGAGCTTACATATAATTCTAATTCTTAAAAAAAAATCAAGTGTAATATGAATTTATTATTAGCATCTACTAGCTAAATTGATACTAAAAATGTACTAATACTATCTTTATTAACTCTATTGTCATTGTCTATAATATATTCTAAATGATAAATAATAAAAATAAAAAGTTCTTGAGCTGACTCTCGAGCTTCTGAACAAGTGGTTTCGTGTTCAAGCTGTGGTTGCGAAGAAGCTCAAGCTCGAGCTCAACGGGCTCACAAGCTGGCTATCTAATATATACCAATTAAAGTAAAACTTGAAAAAAAACATAACAAAATAATTCTCGCTCCCTCCCTCTCTCTCTCTCTCCAACGCATATCATTTCATTTCACAGAATTCATTTGTTCATTGTTTTGCAACCAAATTTGAAATTTTGTAATTATTGAGTTACTCGTAACCATTTTATTGATCTTATCCCATTCTTTTCTCCATTCCAGGGAAAGGAACTGGCCTGCAGCGATCTCAGTTATGGCGCATCATGTAGCTCCAACGAGCTGACAGCATTTTCTGAAAGATTTGCAAACTGGGTTACATATGGAGATATGATGTTTCCTTGACAGAATTCAGCCAAAGAAAAAGAAAAAAAAAAAAAAACAGAAAGAAAAGTGAAACCGTTCCCGCCATTATTTGACTTTATTACGATCTGGTCTGTCCGAAGGACGTCGATAATTAACCGAGAAATAAAATGGCGAAAGATACTAGAGATGGAAAAACGGTGAAGAAATTTTTGGTACAAACTACAGAGAAGAATAGATTATGAAGGACAATTTCCAAATTGTACATTTGCAGAAAACTAATTTTACCTGTCTAGTTTATGATTCAAAAAGACATATCCAGTCTTAAAATACTACTAGTAATACTTCCTACCCCGCTTGGGCTTCTTTGATCTCAATAACCTTTTAGAGTCTTCCATCCTGTAAATATCATCCCTAGCTAGGCGACTTTTGAAGTTTTATTTTTCATGTTTTCTGTAATATAAATACAATAATAATTATTGTCACTATCGGTATTCCTATTCTTTTTATATTTCATGTGTTTTTTTCCTTTTCTGTACTATTAGGATTTTACTTGGGTTCCTTTCTTCTTCTTCTTCCCTTTTTTTTTTCTGTGGTGATTTCTTGTATATCTAGTATCTCTGTGTTACATCTCTCATTTCATCTATGCATATCAAGAATTCAATTTTTTTCTTTTTTGATTTGTAACAGAAATTAACTATTAATTGTTATTAACTTAAAAATAAAATAAAATTGGATGACAAGGCCCAAAGTAAAAGCCCAATGAAAAGTTGTACCAAAACAGATCAGCCTAGACCAACCCATATCCAGTATTACAACAGAAAAGTAAGCATGGACATAATTCCTCAATTCGACGTCGCATCATTCTCCAAAACCCTTTAAACCCTTCTTCAGTTCTTCTCTCCCACACTTCTCCCAATTATTCATACGTCCGAAAAATGGTTGCCGTTAAAACGGCCAAACCCCAAAAGGAGTCAGGCAACCTCGAATCCGACGTCGCTTCATTCGCCTCCACGCTTGGATTTTCCTCCGCCGCTCCCTCCTCCGGCTTCAATGACTCCGATTTCCGGAAAACCGGTCCCATTAAACCCAAGTCTCAACCACCACCTAACCCTCAGAAGAATTCATCCCAGAAAAATTCGAAGTTCGATAATAATCGCAAACCAAATCCTACTAGGACAAAACCAGCTCAAAACCAGAAGTACGATAATAATCGTAAACTAAATCCTAGTCGGAATCCGAAACCAGCTCAACACCAGAAGTTCGATTCCGGAAATGGTAGTTTGTTGGCTGAGAATGATTACAACAAGTTTAAGAACCTTCCGAAGCTTCCATTGGTGAAGTCCAGTGCGTTGGGAGTGTGGTATAATGATACTGCTGAACTGGAGGAGAAATTGATTGGAAAAGATAAGAAAATTGAGTTTAGTAATGTCGAGGATTGGAAGAGTTTGGTGGAGAAGAAGAAAGAGCTTGGAGAACGCTTGTTGGTGCAGTATGCGCAGGATTATATCTCATCGCGAGGGCAACATGGGGATATTAAGATGCTTGTTGCTACACAGAGGTCAGGAACAGCTGCAGATAAAGTTTCAGCGCTTTCTGTTCTGATTGGGGATAATGCGGTTGCAAATTTGAAAGCCATCGATTCACTTCTTGGTATTGGGATTCCAACTTTGAGCTCAAATTGATGAAGTTCTTGATGTAGTGATTTTATAAGTGGACTAGAAAATGAATTTTATTACTTTTAACTTTTTTGTTTTGCGATGATAACATAATGTAGCAGGTGGTTGCTACTTGCAACTATTTTTCAGCCTTAAGATGCTTTGTGAAATGATGTTATGAAAATTATGACTTGCAGGAATGGTGACATCAAAAGTAGGGAAACGACATGCATTCACAGCCTTTGAAGCTTTGAAAGAAACTTTTATTATGTGAGAACGAGTACTTCCTTTATTCTCTTAGGCTTTCTTTAGAGAAGAAACTCTTGTACTACATGCTCTTCTTTGGTAGACCTTTTCTTATTGAAACATTATATTTTTCAAGAAATTGCCTCTTTCAGCTTCTTTCACTTGGTTATTGGCATATTGCATGAATGAAAAGTTAATTTTCTACCATGTTGAATGCATATGCAACATATATCTATCTGTTTCACTATTAACTAGTTCATGGTTGCAATGCGGTTGCTGTATAATTGATGTATAATTGATTTCTCTAAATTCTTCTGCCAGTTTGCTACCTGATCGCAAGCTGAAGACTCTCTTTCAGCGGCCTCTGAATCACCTCTCTGATACAAAAGATGGTCATTCTCTTTTACTCTTTTGGCATTGGGAGGAGTGCATAAAGGATAGGTATTTCTAATTTTATATTTCCGTTGCTGGATTCTTTCTGATCCATTACATTTCAAATGAAATATAGTGATGTAGAAAGTACAATAATATGTTAGAGAAGTCGTTGGCATTAGAAATGTGTATGCTATATAGATAGTGACTTTATGTGAAACATGTTGGGTTTAATTTGCAGGTATGAAAGTTTCATTTCGGCACTTGAGCAAGCTTCACTTGATGTAATAGTTAAGCTCAAAAGCCTGGCACTGAAGGTTAGCTTTTCATCTATCGATTGAACTCTTTGCTAGAAGCTCGCTTCCTCTCTTTGTAGGATACTTCGCCAAAGTGTGACCTTATGTTTTATGTATCCTTATTAATTGTTCAAATTTATCCTTGGCAATTTGAATTACACAACTAATCATTGATCATTGTTACTATAGCTCCTTGTTTTATGACTATAAAATCTTATAATCCATTTAAATTTACAGATAGACTAGTTAATGACTAGATTGTTTAGATTGAAATTCTTACTTGTTTTTTTGTTCGGTACAATTCAGACTGTATATATGTTGCTGAAGAGCAAATCAGAACAAGAGCGTCGTCTACTATCTTTATTGGTGAATAAGGTAAATTAATCATCCTCTGTTCGTTCAATTATGTTGACCTAATTCATCAATTATTTCTAATTCTTGACCTACCTGTAGCTTGGAGATCCTGAAAACAAAGTTGCATCAAATGCTGATTATCACTTGGCGAATCTTTTAGCTGAGCATCCAAATATGAAGGTAATATTCCAGTCTTTGTAACTTATGCTATTTCCTTATTTTTTTTGGACATAAAATTCAAGAATGATATCTAGTCAGTTAGCAGAAGTTTTTGAATTTCTCATTTTACTTGCGGTTATTCACAAGCAATCTTGATTTCTTACAAGTTCACTCTTTGAAGTCTGTGCTTCTTTGATATGCTAATTCCATGTCTTCTCTAATTGACTAATGCGACAGAGTAATTGAATATTCCCCTTTTTTTAGGCAGTGGTGATTGATGAAGTGGATAATTTCCTTTTTCGACCTCATCTTGGGCTGAGAGCCAAGTATCATGCTGTATGTTCATATCAAATTCACATCAATTAAAGACAAATTTCTTGGTAACTTTTCTCATTTCAATCCTGCTAGCCTCATTTCTTCTGATATGCGCCGATGTATAGGTGAACTTTTTGACTCAAATTCGTTTGAGTCACAAAGGAGATGGACCTAAAGCAGCAAAACGGTTGATCGATATTTATTTTGCGCTCTTCAAGGTAGAGTCCGAAGATTTCTTGTTAATTTTACCATTTATCCATTGCTTTGATTGGGATAAGTCAGTTTTAGTTTTTCATCCAATTTGTTCTTCCCATGCTGCTTAGCTCTCATGTTTTCCATACTACCTTGATCTTGTTCCCAACGTAAGTGTTTTAACAGTATTTTATACTTCTCGAAGGTTTTGATATCTGAGGCTGGAGCAGCACCATCTGTAGCAAAGCATGGCAGAAAAGCCTCTAATTCTTCAAAAGAGGATAAAACGAAAGAGACATCAGAATCGCATGTTGAAATGGATTCTCGGTTATTATCAGCTCTTCTAACTGTCAGTAAATCCTTCTTTCGTTCTTCCTTAATGAATGCCATATACTGCGCAGCTTTGGTTTCGCCTTTTTAGCTGTAACTATACATTATTCCTATTGTCAGTGTCTAAAAAGTTTTCTCTTTTCTGGTGCAGGGTGTTAATAGAGCTTTTCCATTTGTCTCTAGCAATGAAGCTGATGATGTAATTGAGATCCAGACACCATTGTTGTTTCAGTTGGTAAGCTGCTCATAAATTCTGTTGGCTGTGAATTTGTTTCTGATGCTCATAAATTCCGATGTGCTTTGATCCTCAGGTTCATTCTAAGAACTTCAATGTTGGAGTTCAAGCCTTAATGCTCCTTGACAAAATCTCATCTAAGAATCAAATTGTCAGTGATCGTTTTTATCGTGCCTTGTATTCAAAACTCCTGCTCCCGGCTGCAATGAATTCTTCAAAGGTTAGAAATATTGTAGAAGGTTTCTGAACTTTCTCTAAGATTGACTTGTCAGATTTTCTGTTCTACTCTGTTTCTGTCGTGTTCTACGTCACATATTAGGTAAATAGCTCAATTTTGGATTTATCTTTTCCCTAAGACCAAGTGTTTCAATATGTTCAGTCTTTTACTTGCAGGAGGAAATGTTCATTGCACTAGTATTGAGGGCAATGAAGAATGATATCAATATCAAGCGAGTTGCAGCATTCTCTAAACGTTTGTTGCAGGTTTGTGTCAAACCTATTTTGTCCTTTTACCATTGATGCTGTTATAGTCTTTAAGTTATCCTATTAACTATTTAAACATATATAAAAGAAGTTACACTATTAACTGTTCTATTGCCTAGTAGGTTGCTCTACAGCTGCCACCCCAATATGCCTGTGGATGTCTTTTTCTTCTCTCCGAAGTCCTTAAAGCACGTCCTCCTCTTTGGTAGGCTGAATATGAATAAATATTTTTTTCTCATCATTAAACCAAAATAAAAAGATCTTGAAGCTGGAAACTCTTTTCTCATGCAGGAATGTGGTACTGCAAAATGAAGCGATTGATGCTGATGAAGATCTTGAGCATTTCGAAGATATTACTGAAAATGATGACAATCAGGTCATTCCCACACCAGATAGCACGAAAAATAAAACTGACACAAAAAACGGATCTGAATATGAGAGTGATTCTTCACTTGATGAACATGCTACTGCAGCTTCTGATTCTGATGAGGACAGTCTTAATGAATCAGATGATCTAATGGGCAATGGTCGTCTCAATAAACCCGAGGAATTGAAGTTCTCTTCTGATCTTAAAGTGCAGAACCGTCAAGGCCCAATTTTGCCTGGAGGTTATGACCCACGCCACAGAGAACCTAGTTACTGGTAATTTATATGCAATTGTTTTGTGGTTTTGAGTATATTTGAGATTGGGATGGTCGATCTGCAAGTAAGAATCTCAGTGTCATGGATGCATTGAGTTTTTGGCTGATACAAATGATTATGCAACCAATGTGCAAATCTATATATATATATATATTTTTTTTTATGAATTCTGAAAAATTATGTTGCCATGTCCAAAATTTAGAGTGTCTTGGCAAACTAAAGAGAAGTACTTCTCTGTTTTTTAGCTTTAAAAAAATAAATGAAGTGTTTTGTTCTGCTGCTTATGCTTAAAATAATCAAGAAGCTAGAACCACCTTTGGGGGTGTGCCTTCTTAGCTTCTAAGTTTTTCTTCTATTATTTAAAAGTGCTTTTCTGTACTTTTTTTTCCAAACACTTCTAACTCTTTACAAGTTTAAACTACTCTTCTCCAAAAAGTATAAGTTTTTGCTAGCACTCCCTTAATTTGCCCTGAACACTTTAGGATTAAAAAATTATGTGAAGAGAATGAACTGGTAAAGACTGACTGAGTCTCAATGAAATTGAGAAAAGACAGAACTCCAGGTTGATTAACTTTAAGGGGTAGCCAATTTCTCGAAATACAATGTCACGGGGTGTTTATGGGGATTTATTTAGTCATGTATTCAATCCTGATTTGTGACTAGTGCAGATATTTTCTAAGTTTTATCTTTGCATCACTAGGTTTACCAATACTTTGATTATTATATATATATATATATATATATATATATATATATATATATATATATATATATATATATATTAGGGATAAAGACTTTTTCCCATTCGAACTATGGCGATTTTTGCACTTTACCATCTAAACTTCTTTTTCTTACAGTTTGCCTCCTAAACTAAATAGTTTTTTGCAATTTGCCATCTCCGATGGAAATATTCCACCGGAAAATTGCATCTTGTCATATAAGAAACGTAGGTCGATGTTGTATTACTCCCTTAATGTCTCAAAAATATACCCTCAATCAATTTCAGAAAACTTGGAGTTTTTATCACCCCATTGGAATAACGGCGAATTTGATAGATTATTTTTAAATATTCAATTGGGTGATAAAAACTCCAAGTTTTTTAAAATTGATTGAGGGTTTATTTTCGATATGTTGAGGAGAGCAATACAACGTGAATCTATGTTTCTTATATGACATGATGTAATTTTCTGTTGGTATATTTCCGTCGGGGATGGCAAATTGCAAAAATTTATATAGTTCAGGAGGCAAACTGTGAGGAAAAAAAGTTTAGATGGTAAAGTGCAAAAATTGCTATAGTTTGGATGGGAAAAAATCATTATACCTATATATTATTATGCTTTGCTAATTTCTTGAGCAACAGCAATGCAGATCGGGTTGGGTGGTGGGAACTCTCAGTACTCGCCTCACATGTTCACCCATCGGTTGCTGCAATGGCGGGTACACTTCTTTCTGGGGTGAATATTGTGTATAATGGCAATCCACTTACCGATCTTTCACTTGGTGCCTTCCTGGACAAGTTCATGGAAAAGAAACCAAAGCAAAATACATGGCATGGTGCCTCACAGATTGAACCTGCAAAGAAGGTTAGTTTGTCTGCCCCTCTTCACATTATATGGTCAAACTTCCTTGTTCAGATATCCTTGACACATATGCAAAGGCCAATTATTAAGTATCACTATTGTTTCCAATACGTGTTTTTCAACACTGCTCATGTGGCTTATACATTCATGACCTATATGGGTGTGAATTGCACCTAACCCCTGTCATTATGGCTAATAAACATTAAAAAAAGAATCTCATAAGAAACAATAACATTGTAAATTTAAAAGCGTACAGAACCCCGTGTATCTCACACGTTGTCCCCCAAAATACATGCATTATTTGCAACGAAGAATTATTTACCCTTTAATTTTATTTCTGTTCCTTTTTCTTTGTTATTTGGACAAGGTCAAAATTGTAAGCTTTTTCGGTACAAGTCCAAAGCATGGGGCTTTGAGCAAATCTTAATATCACTAGGTTTTATGAGAATTTTTTAACACATGGTTTTCTATGCTATTAACCATAAGAAGGGTTGATTGCAATTACCTTTTTTATTTTTATTTTTTATTATTGTACTTTTTCTGTAGTGGGGTTGGATTTTGTGTGTGTGTGTGTGTGTTGGGAAGGCGGGGTTTTAAAATTCATGAAAAAGCATATTTATATATATACAAATATATATTTTGGAAGTCCATGAAAAAGTATTTTATTTAGATTCATATATAGCGAGTGATTTGCAATTTCATCTGTGCCCTACAGATCGACATGAACCGCCAGCTAATAGGAGCAGAAATCCTACAATTAGCCGAATCGGACGTCTCCCCCGAGGACATCGTCTTCCACAAGTTCTACATGAACAAAATGAACACTTCAAAGAAACCAAAGAAGAAAAAGAAGAGAACACCCGATGAAGAAGCTGCCGAGGAATTGTACGCCGTTGATGGTGAAGATGATGACGTAAGCGACATTGAAGAGATTGACAATGTGTTGGATTCCGCCAACCCTTCAACTGATGATGATGATTATGATTATGATGATTTGGACAAGATGGCTGATGAGGATGACGAAGACTTGATTGCCGATGGGAGTGATGTAGATGTTGATGTCGATGTTCCTTCGGATGTCGATGATGAAGAAATTGACGATGATGATGGTGATGAGGATGTTGTTATAGGAGAAGCGGATGATGGAAGTGATTTTGATCTTGATTTCGATGAAAAGGAAAAGAAGCAAAAATCGCGTAAAGTTTCTGGTGCGTCTCCATTTGCTAGCCTCGAGGAATACGAGCATTTGATGGAAGACGATGAGGATCCTGAATCTAAATCACCCACAAAAAAGACACAGAAGAAGAAGAGCAAATCAAAGAAGAATAAAAAGAGAAAGCTAACTTAGTATTACCTCAAGAAGAAGCAAATGTCTCGATCGAGGCTTGTGTTAGCTGTTTAAACAGGTGCTTAGAGTTGGAAGAGCTGCATTCTTATACAAGAGGATGTCTGTAACAATTTTGTCAAATATAACAGGTTCTTAAGATATAGCTTATTTTGTGCTTTTCTGTTTTTCTTTCGGAAAGTTTTTGCCATGAGGGCTTAAAGCTTTGAGTTGTAGGAATCATGCATGCCCCGAAATTCGTTACTATATATAATATATTGAAACTCACATATGAATGTAATGGTATTCGATCTTCTATAACTTATGAAAAGGACGGTATGTTTAGTGTATAAACTACTTGAATTTATATTAACATATCCACCGTTTTGTTTTCAGTTATTGTATCTTTATGTACTTGGTATATATCTCCAAAATGCTAAAACGAATTTGGTCAAAATTGATAATACTAATGCAAAAAAGTTGAAGCAGAGTACATCCTCCAATAATACTCACACGGTCACATATTGGCATGAAATTGATAAAAACTAGGAAACATTTTATCTACAATGCGAAAACTGATTGATGCACATACCTAATTTTCCTACTACATTCTCTAACAGACAAACACAATACCACGAAATTCAACAAACTCGAATTTGATATTTAAATTTCACGATATGGCAACCTCCACAGTCTTCGGCTTCGGCGGCGGCGGCAGCTTCTCCACCACCACCGTCAGCACCCCATTCTCACATTTTGCAATAATCGCCGACATATTGCAATTCTCCGGCAGCTTGAACTTCCTCGTCAGCTTCTGCGGCGGCCGCCGCTCCAGCCTTATGTACTTGCATCCTTCCTCTTCCCCCTCTTCTCTCTTCCTCTTCCCATTGCTCTTTATCACCAACGTGTTCTCGTCTTCAACAGTCACCTGAATTCCACAACCGAAAAATTCTCAGCATAATCAGTTCAAAACTACAAAAAATTCGTAATCTGGGTTTCTTGTTTTTTTTAGCTTCTGAAATGAAACGAATTTGGTACCTGGATATCCGATTTCGATAGCCCCGGAACGTCCACGTGAAAGACGTATTCTTTTGGAGTATCGAGAATGTCCGCCGGAAACGCGGAGGCAGCGCCGCCACGCTGGTCGTTTTGCCGCGAATTAGAGAGCAGGAATTTCTCCATGGCCTCCGGGAAATTGAGCAGCTCGCTCATTGCTTCCACTACAGCGCTCATTTCTCTTGGAAGAAATTAATCACGAAAATGAAATGCTAGATCTTTCAAACTTTTGCAGATTGAAATTGCTGAAGTAGCCGATTTTGTCGATGATGCTTGATGAGAGAGAAGGCTATGGAATTTAAAGGGGAAGTCCAGAAGATGCTCAACTTGTTTCAAGAACAGTCTAGAAATGACATGCATTTCCCAGATATTTGGACTCTTGGGTGGTGTTTTAAGGACATATTATTATAAAATATTTTGATTAAGGGAAAATTAGATGTGGATATATTTATTAATTTTATGTAATATTCTTATTAAACTTACAATGAATTAAACTAATTTGTATTAATTTATATTGCAAAATAGTTAATTTATATTCTAATCCATAATCCTTTCTATTTTCAGTTATTAAATTAAGATTAATTGTAAAGTATCAGAGTAATTGTTTAGAATTCTTACACTTTTTTTTCTATTTTCTCTCACCTATAATTATTTTAAACAATTGAGTTTGTCCCATAGCTATCAGATATTATTTCTAATGTGGAGGTTTGGGTTCGACTTCTTACAATAATAAGGGTCGAATTGTATACGTGTGTTTATAAAAATAAATTGATATTTTTATATTTTTTCAATTTTATCATAGATTACTACTAGGAAGTTAGTATATAATGTATATTTATAATTTATTTAATGTGGTCAAAATCGCTAACTTGAAGTACCCGCTATCATCACAGGCGACGCGACTCTCTCATCCCTTGTAAGTTACCTCTCCAAACGGCGCCGTTCCTAGCTTCTTCTCCATCACTTAGTCCAATTGGAGTCTTCAAAGCGGCTAAATAATAAAAGCTGATAAAAGGGTAAGGAATTATCAATTTGATTTCTCCTGTGCTTCATCTTAAATTGCAGCTGATTCGTTTCCGC
This sequence comes from Verbena officinalis, assembly GCA_958496215.1. Lineage (NCBI taxonomy): Eukaryota > Viridiplantae > Streptophyta > Magnoliopsida > Lamiales > Verbenaceae > Verbena > Verbena officinalis. The sequence continues at coordinate 696,308 of OY292391.1, forward strand.
CGTTTTCGGAGCTCAAATTACGCGTATTATCATCTGTACCTTTTCACAAATTGCGCGAAATCGTTAAGAGGAAAACATTTATTGTTTCGTTGATCTTCGATTTCAGTTTTTCTCAGATTATATCGAGGAATGTCGAGGTTTCGTGGATTATGGCAAGCTTCTCTTAATGCAACTAAAAGAGGTGTCTTTTCTCAATTGATTTTTCGTTTTAGTTTTTTTTTACACTTATCGTCCATAAAATTGCTCCATTTTCTTATTTCTTTTTCTGTATTTTTTCTAGGTAGTTTGGAGAAATATGAGATTGAACAAGCATTTTCATAAATTTCAGTCCTTCATGACTGCATAAGGGTTATATTATGCAGTTTTTCAAGCATTAGAGAAAAATGGAGTTGGATAGTTTGGTTCTTTGATTTACATCCAGGAACTAACTTGCCCTCTTTATTAATCTAGAAGAAATGTAGTTTTATTGTTTTCTTTGATTTTGCAGCTCTCACATGGAACCTTGACGACTTGGTTCCTCCGAGTGAAAGATATATTTTTAAATTTGACTCAAAGGAGGAGCTAAAGCGATGGCATTTATATTCAGATTCTGAATATGGAGGTATTGATATGTGAAGCTTTCGTGTTACAATGTAAATGTCAATAACAAAAACAATAGAATCTGTCCTTATCCTGTGATCTGTTTGGCTTTCTCACCATTAAGCATGCATGGATTACACACTTGATCGTCATCTAATGATACAAGTACCTAGAGCATTTACAGAATATATGATGTTTTATTGTTTTTCATAATAGGCAAACTACTATTTGCAGTCAGCAGTATCTAAGAAAAAATAAAGAAAAAAAATAAGAAGGAAAAGGAAAATGGACAGAGTTTCGTAATAATTGAAGGATAACTTTTCAGGTTTGTCATCAGCATCGCTGCAGATAAAAGAGCCTGTTAATGGATCAAGTGCTACCGGTCAGCAAAGATTTCCTCTTGCATTAACTCATTTGAACATATGTTATTGGCATTCACTGCCGTTTATAAAAGGCAATCTTGCATGCTGGATTCAAGTTTAATTTAGTTTACACTTGAAAACAACTTATAATTGCTAAATCTTTGTGGGTTTTCCCCCCTCATAGGTGTATTCTCTGGAAACCTTTCTTTGGATGTCGATGAAGGATCAAAATGGAATATGAGTAGAAGTGGCTTCTGTGGAATGAGATCTAAAAGGGTAAATTGTTTTCATAATCTTAGATGAACATATAGATATCAAGTGGCAGATGTGCTGTTTAATATTTTTATATTTTTTTCTGGTTGATATAGTTGCTAATTCACATATTTCTCTAATTGGAACCATAATGCTTTAGTTTCATGTATGTTCCCTTAAAAGATTGGTTATTTCCAACCACGAATTTCAGTAAGCCCATTTCATTTTGAATGCCATTTGACTTTATTGTCCACTTATTTTGCAGTTTGATGGTTTCATTGATTTGGATGCATATGACACGGTAGCCCTAAAACTTAGAGGAGATGGGAGATGCTACATTTCTACTGTAAGTAATCGCATTCTGAAAATAATGTGATTGGATATCAAAAGATTCGGTTTTGATGCTTAAGTGCTTTGAAGTTGACAATGGTTTGCAAGAACCTTACACAACTATATAAAATAGTTACAAGCTTATTGAGCCATCATCTAACTTAAATGCAGATTTACACAGAGAATTGGGTGAATTCTCCTGGACAACAGGAAGATAACTCATGGCAGGCCTTTGTTTTTGTGCCTAAGGATAACTGGTATATCGCAAAGGCAAGCTCTCTCTCTCTCTCTATATATATATATATATATCTATATATATATATATATATATGGTGCCCGGCTGCTAAGTTCGCTCTCGTTCTGCTATCAGTGTATCTAGACTGCACTAAAGTCATTAACAACTTGAGTTGAAAATCTATGCATTTTATTCAACAGATTCCGCTTTCTCGATATCTGCCAACATGGAGAGGTAATGTTATAGATGCACAGCTCGAAATGAACCCAGCTCGAGTCGTTGGCATGTCTCTATCAGTTAACTCAGAAGGTGGAGTTCCAGGTGCTCAAACTGGTCCCGGTGACTTTAGAGTTGAAATTGATTGGATTAAAGCTTTGAGAACTGAGAATTAACTCAATTGTAATTCCTCAAGTGACTTGTAAAAGAATAAGCATGATAAAGGCTTGTAGTTGCCTGGTTATCGAATGTATTTTCCATAGAAACAGAAAACTAGAGTTCGGTATAATTTCATGCACTTGTCGATTTTGTCTGAAATTATTTCAGTTTAATGAATTAGGAATTGCTAAATGCACTATTTTGAAAGATGCTAATGAAGTTTCTGTTTTCCTCCTTAAAAACTAGTGTTTTTTGCATTCTGAGGTTTAAGAAATTACAGAAATATGCTAGGTCAAAGAATCATCTCCATTACATCTGTTAAGTGAGTGGACGGATTTCAGGACATCTATTGTGATAAAACCTGATCCTTTTTTTATTTTTTAACAGAAATTGTTCTCTTTTGTTTAGGTTCATTATTATCTAACAATAGATAGAGTTTAAGGTATGTTTATTAGGATATTTTTACATAATTAGCTAAATCTTATGATATGTGAGCATAATTATCCTTGGTATTATGATATATCTAATGACTCACATTAGAGTCGGTATACACGTAACTGGGTGATTGAATTCTTCTTAAAATAATCGTATATTAGTGCCGGGTGTTCACATAGAAGAAATTCCCTACCTAACTGGATATTGTCGAATAAACGTCGTCGTCTTCTTTTCCATGATTGTGATTGAGGGATCATTTCAGTTCAATGGGTACCCTTTTTGTATCCAAAGCACGTGATTCAAGCTCATTCCTACCTGAAGATCACGTGGGCAGAAAGAAAGAACTATGGATTACAATTTGGACCACTCCGATTTGGATTTTGGACCCCCAAAATCAGATTCCAAATTAAATACTCAGAATCCAACACAACACAACACTAACTCATCATAGATTTGATTAGATTTATATATATATATATATATATGTTGCTCCCAAATGTTTGAAAGAACAACTTCAGGAAAAGACCACTCATTCTGATTCTTGGATCAGAACAGATTTTTGAATCACATATATCACCAAGGAGAAGCACACAAAGCAGTAGGTGCAATAATTTATCTAATTGCGTTTCAGTCCCTATATTTTGCTAAGTTTACATTAAACACAATGTGGAAGCTGGCAACGTTAAGTTGAGATACCCCCGGTACATAAAGTTACAAAAAGATGGATATTTTAAGCTTTGCCCGAAGGGCAAAATGGACCTTTTATAAGCTCCCAAATTAATTACTACATATAAAAGTTGTCCAGTTGATCAGGAAAACCCTAGCTATAATATAGATGCAATACATAGTATCTTAAATTAAAAGAAAAAGAAGTAAAAGAGTAGCTAGCTTCTACCACCATCTTTTTGTTTTGGTAAGTTGCTATATATTTTGGCTCAATTTGCTGCAAATTTCACACACTTAATTAGTAGGGATCACTTTATATGTCGTCTCTCCAAGTTGCCCGCCCACTTGTTATCTTTTCCCCAAGAAAACTCCAATTGACTAAGAAAAGAAATGTGCAACTACTTTCAATGAATGTGAGTCTTCTAGGTCTTAGCCAAACCAAAACCCAACCCCACATTTTTTGAAAGTACTGTATTGTAATTAAGTTTGAATTTCATATATTATACAATTTAGTGAAGAATAAAGAGAAGAATGGTGCTGATATATAGGGACAGTTGATCCTTAATTTTCAATTCAATTTGATTATCAATAATATCTATCAGTACAATCTCCCTTCCAAAAATGATGAGATTATTTAAAAATTCAATCCTATCCCAAAATGGTTAGAATTCTTGATCCCATCATGGATGTAGTCATAAGTGAAAAACGGGAATTTATCAACTGGATTAGACAATATGACAATTTGCTTAATTAGTACAATGTTGAAAACAAGCAAGTTGGTACATATATGCAACTGGACGGACCTCAGGTCCTCAGCCCATATCCCTCTCATGTAATCATAGTAAGCTTTATTCATTAATTACAATAAGAGAATGGACTTCCGCACTCATATTCAAACTCTACTATTTTTTAAAAAGTTTAAATATAAGTAACTGGAAACAAAAACAAAAAGCCCACAAAAATAGTAGATGAGTTTTTGGAAAAGGAATAAAGAAAACACTTTTACTATTTTAAAAAACAGTTTTATTTATTTACATTAATAATCTAAGGGCACATATGGTGAAAACGCACATTTTTTTTTTTATTATTATTATTATTTTTTGCATACTATACTATAGTAAATTGGTCGCGTGGCCATGTCGTAGCAATTCCCAACAGGAAATGAATTTGTGGCTCTCAATAGGCAATGATGGAATACATCATATTAAAAATTACATCAATAATTCACAAAATACAAAGTAAATATTACAAGATAATTGAAAATAGAAAATCAAACTACTGTACTGTACTGTACATCATTAAAATCTTGAATTAGACTATTCATAAAGCAGAAACCTTGAGACAATTCCCTTTTTTCTTTCCTTACCAGTTACTTTTTACGCAAAAATATAAACTGAGAAACACACATCAAAACCTAAAAAATGCCAAACATAGAAAAAGGAAAACCAGAAAACAGAGCGTCAAGCAGTAAAATGAGAAGTTTCTGGAGAAAGAATCAAATGAGAAAAAAAAAAAATATCTGCCTCCATATACAATCCCAGCCGTTTAATTTTACCCCATCAAATCGTCGTTATCTAAGAGCCAGCCCACATATTCTTCTATATTTTAGTTTTATTATATTTTTAACATTTTCTATAATTCTTAAACGTTCACTTCTTTCATACCTTTACTATAAGATGCCCCCTGCATATATAAATACGTTAAACCCTGCTTCTGGAGGCTTCTCAAGAAGAGAGCGCTGTTGTCTGTTGATCACTCTCTCTCTCTCTCTAAAATGCTGAGGTTACGTCCTGTAGTAATCTTTTTGCATTTATTGAGATTTTGCATCGTTATATAATATGTATATTCTACTGTACTATATGCATGATGAGCATATATAAATAACAGGTATATTGTTTCTCGAAAAGGGTTCGTTCAGAATATTAATTACAAACATAATTTGTCGAAAAGATTGAATTTTTTAGCTGAAATATATTGTGGGGTGGAGAAATGGCAGCTGAAGAAGATAAAAGCAACGATTTTTATGCGGTTTTAGGGTTGAAGAAAGAATGCACAGCAGCAGACCTCAGGAATGCATACAAGAAACTTGCACTGGTCAGAATTTGTAGATAAAAAACTTTTCTTTTTTAATGTTTGTGCGTTTTAATACGAAATAGCAGTTTTTGTGAAGTGTTCTTCAAAGATCGTCGAGAAATGTAATGGGATTTCAACGAAGTCCTCATGTCACTATATAGATATTATTATTATGTATATATGTCTTCTGAGACTTACTCTGTTTTCTTCTTTTTTCTTTAAATGTATTGATATTTCTGAATTTGTGTTTCTGTGTTAGAAATGGCACCCTGATCGCTGCTCTTCTTCTGGGAGTTCGAAGTATGTAGAGGAGTCAAAGAAGAAATTTCAAGCCATTCAGCAAGCATATTCTGGTAAATATATCTATATAATAATACATCTTCTGTTCTTATTAGTAATAAAGGACCTTCAAGCATATTTCAAGCTATTTAGAAAATTAAAAGATAGATGATTGGTGGATTTCAGAAAACAAAAATTCCAAAAAAAAAAAAGTAATCTTTACCATACATGCTTTGAACTTTTTTGGTTCTTGATTCTGATCATTTTGCAGAAAAGAAAAAAGTTTTAGATCAAATATTCAAATTCTGTGGGTTCCCTTTTTGTATTAATGTGTGGTGAGTTATATTATATAGTTAATTGTTTATCAAAAGCAAAACATGATTGCCAGTTCATATATATGTTCTTGAATCTCGACTTATATATATAAAACCAAACTCACGAGATGCTATGTATTGTTTAATTAGTGCTTTCTGATGCAAACAAAAGGTTTCTGTACGACGTAGGAGTCTATGACTGCGACGACGATAACGACGAAAATGTATGTACAAAAAGACTTAATTTTTATATACAGTAGTCAACCATACATTACATGTGACCCCTTTTAAATGTCCTGTTATTTTAGTGATCTTTAATTCAGGGAACTAAATGGGGTCTTTATGAGCAATCTCGTAGAAGTTTCACCTTCTTGTTAGCTAATTACATTCTTTTATTCTAGAAAGTCAATCAATCAATCACAGGATAAGTGTATAATTTTTGTCTGAAATTGATTTAGACTAGGCCATCGAGTTAATTGGTTCTTGATTTATTATGCGTGTTTGTGGCCTTATTTAGTGAGCCTTTGTAAAAACTTTTGCTTTTCAACTTTTAAATAACTAAATAGTTGAAAACAAGAAATTAGAAGCTGAAAAGAACACCTTAATGCGTTTTGCTTATTTAGCTTACTTCAAGGGAAAAAAAAAAAACACTCCATTTCTGCCTTTTCTAACTAGAAGTTGTTGTTGGATAACATTCAATTTTAGGCCTAATTTTTCTAGTTAGGGGCTCATAGTACATGTTGACTATAAGATGATGAAGTTTGAGAGAAAGTGTGGTCCCAATGTCCCCCCAGTTGAAGATATTTACAAGGAAATTGTGAAGTAATAGAAACAAAACAAGATTGGAGTATGGAAATGGCCCTTTTAACCTTCAAACTTATAAGGAAGGCTATGCTATAGTTCTTGGCCTGCTATTTGAAATTAGTATTCCATAAGTGTTTATGGAATATATTTAAGTTTATATGGCAACTTATTGATAAAATTTTCGTTCTGCAATTTTGGTGCAGGGTATGGGCGATTTCTTGAATGAAATGGCAACGATGATGAGCCAAACTAAATCCCAAGTGAGTAGTTAATCATCCTCTTCCTATCATTAATCCTTTATATTTATACTGATATTTCAGATTAAAAACTGAATAAAATTTGAAGAAACCAATTCTTCAAGAACTAAAGAATAAAGGGTTAAGGACATATAAACTCTAATGGAGTTAGTGAAATATTACACCTATGGGGAGTTTCGAAATTACACAAAATACCTTCAAGCTAGAGTCAGTCTACTTTTAGATCTTATCAGAAAAAAATTGACTTAAATTTCTCAATTTATCATTAAGTTACTGTAGCAATTCTATAATACCTAAGTTTGTCTAGGTTATACTATAAATTGCATTGGGTGTTTTTTGTAATATAGTAAATTAAAGTGGTGTTAAATGTAATAATTTGTTGAATTTTAACTGTTAAACTAGGGCTTCAAGTTCAGTTCATAACTTTTTGGAATATTATGTCCGTTTTGCAAGTCCTAGTCCGTTAGGTGTTTTGTATAATTTCAAAACTCCCCCAAAAGGTGTAATTGTAATATTTTCACTGAAGGGTTACGGTCCTAATAATTTACCCTAAATAAAAATTTGGACCCCTCATTCAAATAAGAAAAATAGTCTCAAATCAGATAATCAAGATTTCTAAGTGACATAATTGCTTTGCAAGTTGATCTATCCCATATTGGAAAAAAAAAAAAAGAAAAAAAGTTAAAAATTTATTTTGATAGCGACCGGTGGCTAAGTGGTGGCTTGTGATGTTGAAATGTAGTTGTATGATTTGACAGGAAAATGGAGGAGAAGAGAGCTTCGAAGAAATGCAACAACTTTTTGATGAGCTTTTCCAAAGCGATTTCGATGCATTTAGTGGTTCGTCTTGTTCTGCCACGTTTTCATCATCATCATCATCATCAAATGGGCCAATCCCAAAAACTTTGCGGGCCGGTTCAGACCAATTCAATGGGTTCTGCATGGGCCCAGGTGGATCATCTAGTGGTGGAGAGAGCAATAAGAGAAAGAATAAAAAGAAAAGGTAGTAAAAGGTAGCATTTGGCTAATTTGGGCCGAGTGAAATAAGTTATGGGCCGAGATTTTAGGGGAGTTTGAAGCTTTTTTGAGGGTTTAGGGACTTGTAATTGTTTTTCCATTGTTGTTTTGATTTTGTAATTTAGTTGCTATGCTGTTGTTATTCTTGTTATTCACCTTTTAGTTGAAATGAGCGACTTATGTTAATATTCTTAATTTGCATGTAGATTTGAGCAATAAAGCAACATTTTCCCTTTGTGATTGTTTTAGTCTATTTTGTGTGCAACTTATTTCCCTTTTAGGTTTTCTTTCCTCGTCACTTTTGGTTAACTAACTAATTAAAGAATGCAACTAAAATCTAAATTATGAAATGTACTTGTTAGAGATCCATCTTCCAACATAAAATTGACCGTTATTTATCCACGTAACTCCAAATAATTATTATTTATTCAAGTTTTATAGAGAAACTTTTTCCCAATCCTTCCCTTATTTGAGGAAAGTGATGAAGTTATCTTTTAGGATTTTGACTAATTTTTAGCTAAGACTTTTTGTGGTATTCGAGCTTTACACAAGGATTTGTAATCCTTTTTGCCTTAATTTTTGTTGTTTGGAGGTAAGGAACATTTGTATGATATCTTTGTACTATAATTAAATACTTTCTTCTTAATTATCATGAAAGATATTGCTTTTTATTTTCAAACACTCCCTGCTTTTACTATATTTTTTTACAACTTCAGCTTCCCCAAAACCAATAGAATTTGCACACTCCATAATGTCCAATAAATCAACTCTTGGCTCTTCTATAAACCAACAACACCAGATTCTACTAAAGCATTTCAACACCAAGTCCAGAGCAAAATTCAATTGCAATTACACAGAAAAAAGAATGCATTAGCTACAAAAAAACACATCCATGTTCCCCCAATTGGAACTATCCACTCATTATGATATACATACATAATAATATTATAGAGAACTACAAGAAACAACTAAATCTCCATAAGGGCCACATGAATCCATGAGCATATACATGATTATATTTATCTGGTAGATGATTCGCAGTCTCAATCATTTTCCATCATGCTTGTAAATCATCTAATGCTAGTGTCACAGAAGGCAAACCTGAGTAAATGAACGGGAGATAATTATCGAGGCTTTGAATCGCTTCCCTTGCTCCTGAATGTTGATAATGAGAAAAATGATCTTGGAGCTGTAAAATAGAGAAAAGTACAAGCAAGCAAAATCGAGCAGCATAAAAAGTTAGTAATTATGTGAAATTCTACTAAAGTGTGTTGAATAACGAAAAAAAAATGGTCTTATATACGTTTACCTTTAATTGAGCTTCCAGAAAGATGATCCTCTCTTAGTTTAAAGTTGGCTGGAGGTGCTGGGATTGAACTGTGTGAAGATTGTACTGTGAGAAGCAAGAGAGCATAAACACATCAATGATTAATTATGTCCATTAAACATTTGCTTTTGGAAAATTTTAAGTAGAAGATAAAGTTGTGAAAATTTGTAGTAAAAGTGAGGAGTGTTTGGGAAAAAGGAAGTAGTTGAGAAGCAGTTTTAGTGAATGTTAGCAAACCCTACTGCTTCTGGAGAAACAAAAGTAGAAGATTATTTGTGGGAAGTATTTGAAAAAGAAAAGGTGAAGTTCAACAAATATAAAGTTAAGTACTTTTACAACTCTGAAAAAAATTCCATTTATTTACGAAAATAACCAAGAAGCTAGAAGCTGAAGCCAAAAGCACGTCCTCAGATGCTTCTAGCGTATATGGTTTTCCAAACAATAACAAGTGCTGAAAAATAGCACTACACTTGATTCTAGCTAGAAGTTGAAGCTAAAAGTTAAATAACGTAACCCAGAAGCTAGAAGTTGAAGCTAAAAGTTGCTCCTGAGGTGCTTCCAGATTCTAGCTTATTTTAAGCAGAAATTGATTTTCAAAACACCCCCAAAGTGCTGAGAAGAAACAAAAGGCACAAATGCATTTCTAGTTTGCAAACACTACCAGATATAAAAAATCACCTGATTCATTAAAAAACTCACTCTCATTGAACCCATCATCAGAATTCAAAGCATTAGAAAATCCCATTCTCGACTTCCTAAGATCATCCGACGACCGATTAGCAACATCTCGTCCATCTTCCACATCATCATCTCCTTCAGAAGTAGTAGCGGAGATCCAATCAACCAAACTCTCTCCACGATTCTTCCTCCCAAATTTCAGCAACCTCTTAAAACCTCTCGTCATATCTTTACTACGGGATATATTATTATTAGATGAATGAGCTGCCAACATCGGCTTCTGTGCCGACCCCCATTTCTTCCTCATTCTTGCAGCATCAGAATCAATTTGGTTCAAAGAATTTGAATTCCAAGAAACAGGACTACCTACTGGTGAATCAACAGAAGCATCAACATCTGAAGTTTCTTGTGGATATAGAAAGGGGTGTTGAGATCGAACATTCCATGATATTGGACTTCCTTCATTGGGCCAATCTTGGAGAGAATCAATAGGTAATTGTGAACCCAAAACCTGGTCGACACGGGAAAAAGTTAGATTTTCACTTTCGCCATTTTCAGATTCAGAATTAACAATTTGGTCCTCATTAGGCTCTTCAGTGTTCAATGTCTCGATTTCTTCATCTTCTTCATCTTTAACAACATTATCAAATTCATCATCAGGTAGAGACGCCACATCATCATTTTCATCTACATTGTTTATGGGCTCGGGTTCAATAGAAACTGACCTCTGTCTTGCAATGCTTGATCTAGCTCGACTACCTTTTTTAAGGAAAGTTTTTGTGGGCCCCGCATTTTTCTGTACCTCCTCATCAAACTTTAATGGTGATAAAACAACATTATCGGATTCTAGAGCAGAAATATCCTTGAACTCATTCGGATTTGCAGAGCTTTTCCTCATTGTACTTTTGCTGCGGGAATAGTTTCTTGCTTGTGAGCGAGCTGTTTTACTAGATGGCTTAGTGTTTTCTTTTCTAAGTTCAGAAAAGTTGGGAACAGATTGTGTGAGTGGATTTTCAGGTTGTAATCTTCTCTTTCCAGGATTGGAGGAAGTTTTGGTGGTGACTCTTGGAACTGGAGCTGCTGAGGTTCGAGGAGTAGATGATGAAAAGTTTCTGTTATTGGGTAAAAGCTTCTTCCCTTGTGAAACCCTAGAAACACCATCTCCTAAAGAGAGGTCATTAAAAGCTGAAGCTTCCTCATCATCCTCACTATCCCCGAAGTCTAAATATTTCTGCAGAAAGGAAATTTCACCAGTTGGTCCACATAAACTAACTTGATTAAGAGGGTGTTTGGCTGAGCTTATAAGCTGTCTAGGAGCTTATAAGTACCCTAGCAAACGTCGTAATGAAAGAGCTTATAAGATGTTAAGAGCTTACAAAGCTCATTTCAAATAAGCATTTGGGAATACCAATTATTTTCAAAATCTAACACATTCCACTACTTTTGTTTACCATCTTATAAGCCTCATAATCTTATTTTTATCCATCTTGTAAGATGTGAGAGCTTATAAGCTCTTTAAAATAAGCTGTGTGAGAGCTTATAAGCTCTTTAAAATAAGCTTAGTCAAACACTCTCAAATCCAAAAACAAAAGAACAAATATATAAATATGGTTGCAACCATTACTTTCATACATAAAAAGAACATAAATATAAATATACCTGCTCCTTTTTCATAATTGACCTGCTATTGTATGATCTTAATCTCTCAGCCCGCCTACGAGCAGTGGAAACTGAATCCTGTCTGTCAGCAGATCCTGTAAATTTTGCCTTCATTTCAGATCTATTCCTCTCAAGGCTATCTTGCATGAACTTAAGTTTAGCTTCTTTCTCAGCTCTATTGGAGCTCCAATCTTCCCTCAGTTTTGCATCCCTTTTCTGAAGATACTTGTCATACGATTTCCCTCTAAAACCTTCTGAAACACTAATCTCAGAGAAACTCCTGTTCAAAGCATCACCATAGTTTTGGCTGTCAATCTTTTTCGTTAACTTGGTCTTGTTCTTGAAACTCCCTGTTTCATTTGACTTGGAATTGTCAGACAATTTTGGAGATATCTCTGCCACTTGTTGTTTTGTGTCTTCTAACTTGCCTTTACGGACAGAGTTGGATTCATCTCCAGGACCTCGCAGCTTATGCTCAGCAAAGAGCTTTTCGAGCTCATTTGCTTTCAGTTTTAAATCATCATTGAGTCCCTGGTTTACCTTTGATTGTCTTGCTGCCCTTTGAATTTGTTCTGGAGGAGGAGTTGAGAAAGAATCAAAAGCTTCATCTCGTTGAACTTTCGACTTCTTACTCAGTTCAGCTGCAAAACCTTGTCTATTGAACTTCATCCTCTGAATTCCAGAATCTTCTATGCCTACCTTTTCAGAGGTGTGTAATTCTTTCTTTTCATCTAATTCAGTTGCTCCAGCAGAAGAAGAATCACTTTCGATTCCTTTATAGCGAGAAGCAAAAGCCTCTCGAATTCTTGAACCAGAAAGACTCTCAGAAATCCCAAATTCTCCCCCAGTTTTCCTATTTGACTTCAAAGGTTTTTGCGTAACAGAATAGTCCTTTGATTCAGAATCTTCTCTTTGACTCGGGACATCAATCTGTGAGTGGGGCCCACTAAGATTTTCACTACTCTGAGAACTCTTCAACAAATTCTTCAACTTCTCTTCTGAGTATTCTTGATTGTCAGACGTGCTAATAAAAGACCTTGACTGGGTCTCACTTTCAAAAAACTCTTCAGACTTATTAGAAGAACCATCTTTCGATCTGTTGTTATCACTAACCATAGTCAAACTGGGAATAACCTTTATCTCCGGCTTAACAATCGACGAACCCTTTACAGCATCATCATTCAAACTCAAATTCTTATTATTTTCCTGAGAAACGTTTCCAGAAGATGGAGTACATAATGGGCTTTCCGTATCCTTCTTCTCGACACTCAAATCAATGCTCATGTCACTAATGCCACTCCACCTCCTCAGCACCGCCTTATCTGCAGCAGCCCCCATTGTCGAAACATCAGAAGACAATCTCCTCAACTCAACAGGCTTTGCCACGACGACGGGTTTTCCTCCAGAACTCTCCTTCTGTTTGCTCTCGAACATGTTTATCCTGTCCTGAACACTGAGTCGCCTCGACGGCTGACTCGCCTGAATCGACCCAGTTTGTTCAGGAGCTGAAGCCTCATCTTTCCCGTCTTTTTCTCCGACTGCGTCACTGGACTTGCTTCCGTCGTCGTTGGCCTCGTGACACGCGGCGGGAGGAGAAAGCGGGTCGTCGTCGATGGACATGTCCGATCCGCCTGAGGAACGGACTGTGCGATCTTCCGGTGCGGGTTTCCATTGGTTGACGAGATTGGGACGCCTCTGGCAAAGCGATATGAACTTGCCACAAGCTTCGCTGCAAAAATGCAGAAAGGAATTTCAGAGAAGTGAAAAGAAAACTATAAAACAGTAATATAATACATTTTTTAATTTCGTGTCAACTTCTAAAAGTGGGCCGTAAAAGGAAAATTACGCCTTTTACGCAAAATGGGCTCATAATTACGGCCCACAAAAGGCCAAAATTTGCAGTTTCTCTCCGCCATATTTAAGTAATAATTCAATTAAATAATTATATGTAATTAATTAAAATATTATATATTATTAATAGATCTCGATTACCTGTAATTTTACTTTCTGTTTATGTCAACTTACTCTTTAAGTGCTTATCTGTAATTTTACTTTTTAGCTTATTTCCCCCTCAATTATTATTTGATATGAGCTTGCTTAAGCCTCAATGCAGGCAAGTATAACATGCTAGGGAAAGGAAGAAGTTCAGTGATAAGAGCTTAGCCTCTTATGTTTTCCTTCTTTGGTTAAAAAAGGAAAAAGAAGAAAGTTTAGATTTCTTACTGTAGGCGATGAGCGCCAAACCTATCAGCAAACATATGAAGCTCTGGAACAGAGTCGACATTAAAACCAGCAGCAGCAGCACGACCGCAAGCTGTCGATAGATCCTGCTGCACAGCTCCGAGTCTTAAGTCGATAGCTCTCAGAAGCTCCTTCCTTCATTGATTGAAACCAAAATGAAGAAATATCACATCCACTCAGGAATTAATTTATGTGATTAAACAGATCTTGTATCTATTATAAATCTTAATTAACTTCAAGCCACTATTATAATAAAAGCTAAGAAGGAGACATACTTTGTGGCGTCATCTGCAGCTGTCACGGCTGATCCAGCTCCACCTGGAGCAATTAATAGATCCCCTAAGCAATTTGGAGTAACATAATAATAATAACTGGTAGGGAAGAAAAAGTTGCAAGCAGCAAGCAGGCTTGGCATCTAGTCTTAAGCAACCCATGTCTTCACAAAGAATAAAAGGTTGTTTGAAATTCCATATGCTACAATTGTTAAATAAACTAAACTGAATCTTTGAAGTACATAAAATTATTCAGCAAAACCGGAATATCCAAATTAACAATACCTCTCGATAAATTAAGAAAATAAATGCATGATACATATTGATGCCACCCAATATTCTCGATATTGGACCTAGGCCACTCAAGAGGCCCAATCCCACATCAAGTCGGATTCTTCCACTTGTGGGACTGGAAAACTTCCTCCTATGGAAGGAAATCGGCCCACCTCTCAGACAAGAAGAGGAAGTTACCTACTTACTAGGAAGGAGGAAGTAGTCCACTGACCAGGAAGGAAGGCTCAGCCCATATCTTCTTTTCTTGAGGACCATCGGCCCATTTCGTATGCGGATGACTAAAGCCCACACGGAGGCCCATCCGGAACCCGCAAGAAGACCAAGTCCAAGAGAAGTGGGTTGAATTCAAATTCGTTCTCATCCACTTCCAACCAGGAACTGTCTTCCTATCTGCGAGCTGAGGATTCCCACTCCCTCAGTCAGACTCGGGCAAGTGGTTTTCTACAACCCTCTACCTACAAATACTCTAGGCAAATCCTACAGGAAGGACTATTGAACTTCCAGCATTCACACAGCAATCTTACGCTCATACAGCAAATCAACTACGCTCTCTACACTATCATTCTACTTTTGTGTTATTTCCATTATGCACTTTATTTTCATTATTATTCTTATCTTCCAAAGGACAGACTGACTCTTTCAACTCAGTGGAGAACTAACGTATTTTTTTACAGGTTTCTCCCCCAAGCTTTTCTCGAGGATTCTCTTTGGATTCCACCAACTCAAGTTCCCATCAACAAGTTTTGTGGTGCTCGGATTTTCCGGTACGCATCACATATATAAGTGAAAATGTTGGATACTAGAGGCGTTTTGAGTTAATGACTTTGTTTGGATCCATATTTTCCTATGAGGGCTCATGCATGAATAATGAATATAGATTACCACAAACTTTTTACTCCAGATTGAGAAAAGATTGAACTTTGAGCATGACAAAACGCATTACTCGAGTTTAAGACAATTATGCACACAAGTAAAATCTTGATCAAACTTAAAGTACATTAGTCTCAATTTTAACAGATAAAAGGAATTTGATAATTTATTGTTGGCAAAAAGCCTCAGCTTTTATTACTATATCCATACAGATTACCCACATATATCACAAGCAACCAAATTAAGGAGAAAAAGGCAATAGATTGACAATAAGTAATTGTAAATCATACCAGAAAGTTGATCTCCTGCTCCCTGAAATAGACAAGGCAAGTAATTTAGCATAACTCAATTCAAAGCACTGCCAATTGGACAATAAAATGATAAAAGAAATGAATGCCTGTGAATAAATTCTTCGGGCTGCTTCCAACTGTGACATCTCAGCATCAAATGTATTAACCAGTTCCAAAACTTCTGGTGTGCTAACAAATCGAACAAACCTGAAGATTTCAAAATTACACATAGATTAGACATATATGCTAGATTCAATGACTAAATTCATTTCCAAGTATAATGTTATTACCTCTCAAGTGTTCCCTTGGTGAACCACAATTCAGCATTTTTACGCCTTCCAACTTCAAGCTTAACTGATTGTGCAGAAGAAGCAACTTGTTCCTCTGCAACCTTTAAATGAGCAACAAATGGTTTAAGCAAACCCGAAGCGAGTTTCTCCGTGCTTCCACCACTTGAAACAAACAATTCACATCTGCCCGAAAAGAGCTTTAGCAAATAACTAATTTTATTCTGATGATAAAGATATTAACTGTAAAAAGACAGATGTTTTACCTGGAGCGCTTTGGTGAGAGCTGGAATACAGCATAATCTAGAGGTGCATCGAGCTTCAGCTTCTCCATACTAGGAAATGATGCTGCTTTTTCTGTCTTCTTTCATTTATGCAACTCCATTGCCTAAAACCTTTAAAAATATCAACATATAACTATTCTATGAACCGCATTGATAATGTATCTGCCTGGAACAACCTGCATTCCACGAATAAAAGTTAAGACTGAAATTCACCCGATAACAAATGTGTTTCCTGAAGTACATATCTAATTGAAATATGCCTGAAATCAGAAATGCACTTCCAAGAGTAATCAAGTATTCAGATTAACATAAAACCAGAAATAATATGATAATTAACAGACGCAAGATCCCAATTCAAAATCTTGTTACTTGGAAAATATACCTGAATTCAAATACATCAAAACAAAAGAATCTAAAAAATGGGCAAAAATGCACTTCAAAGGGAACTGCATCAGCACCGCAGGATCAATCAGAAAACAAGCAAACAATCCAAATAAACTCAGATCTGATTAAGCCCAAACAAAATTCAAATGCTCGCATCAGCTTCAGCTCAGCATTATAACAACTCCGTAGGAGCTCCATCAAGGCAATGTGGAACATTTGAACAGTTGCCAGCAAAAAGTAGCTAAAAATAATCCAAAAATTAAAGCAGCTGTGCAGTCCTAACTAACTCAATTCCCAGAAAAAAGCTCAACGATAGAGTAAAATCAGGAACTTACGTCAGCAATGCCAATGCGAAGATCTTCAATTCTCGAACCCGATCGTCGCATTCAAGGCTAGTTATCTAGAAATTCACCAAGAGGGTTGTGGGGTTTTTACAAAAAGAAAAAAAAAAAAAAAAAACCCTACAAAATGGGCTTTGGTTTTTGCTTTACTCCTTTCTTTAGTAAAAATGGAGTGTATCTAAAGTGCCTCTTTCTTCCTCAGCAATATACATATATATAAAATAAAACTGTATGTATAGAGAGAGAAAGCGGAGAGACAGAGAGAGACAGAGAGAGTGGAGGATGAAGAATGGAGTGCTGTAATTGTTTGTGCTAATGAATTTTGATTTTTTTTTCTTTTTTCTTTTCTATTTTTTTATTTTTGTGTGATGTTTGAAATCTTAACTGGAGGGATGAAAAGACAAAAGAGACGGTCACCAATGGTGGAAATGTGAAATTACGAAAATGCTCGTGGATTTTTTGGTGAATATTAGTCCAATGAATTTCAATTTCTACTTTGGTAATATATCTTTTTCCCTTTTAGTGTTTTGACACATTTGAGTAAGTAAATTTTAATTTTTATGTATAAAATGCAATTCTTTTTATTAGAAAATCATCATAGTACATTATAATGAGAATTTTAGTAGTCATAATATTTATATAAATTAAAAAAAAGATATAATGGTGTTTTTTTGTCATTTTGGTGTATAAAAAATTGAATTTTGAATAGAGTGTTATGATTGGATATTTTTGTAATGTAAATCCTATTAAATTCCCTAAATGCCGCTCTCTAATTGCTCTAGGATAGATTGATTAATTACAACTTTACTATTATTTACTGTAAGTTACAAAGGTGTATACCAATTACAAGCAGCCTAAATTCTTTCAATTTTGCATCTTAACTCCAAATGCTTAATAAAAAAGAAAAAAAAAAACATATATGTTTTAAGGAAATAAAGAAAATTATAGCAAACATTATACACAAAAAAGAATCAATTATAATTTTATTTATTTATTATATTGTACCACCATCAATACAGCCCATTTCTATTAAGACAAGCTAATAATTACTAGAGTTAGGTTGAGAATGTCATGACTCGTGAAAAGATTTGGCCAAGATTTAAATTTGATTAGATATTATTATTTCAGTAGACATACTTATAAAATAAAAATTTGACATGATTTAATTTGAATTTACAATACGGGCAGAAAGTCATGTGGAGCTGAGTGCAGTTGTCGTGGAAGATTTTCTTCTTTTTTTTCTTTCTTTTTTTTTTTTACTAGCGTAAACTCGTGAACTCAAAAAAATATTATCTAAAAATATTATTTAGTTAAGTCTGCTTATTTTATTATTATTACTAAAATCGGAAAAACTTCTAAGTTCTAAATATATACCTATCTAAGGATCTAATCCTATAAACCAAGGTACTAACGACACACGATTGGTATGTAGAAATGGGCTGATAATGGAATTATTATTTCTATGTCTATTACTAAACCTATAATTGGTATAATTTTTGGATCGGAAATGACCATCCCCGAAGGAATGCCCATTCCTGTATACATAGAATTAACAATTCATTCCCTCCTCCATGGTATTAGTTCTTACCAATGCTCAAGTAATAAACTATTTATATAATATTTCATTACAATATTTATTAAATTCATCTAATTTAGTATTAGTTCATATATTTTTTATTCATTATCGAAAATGTTCTTGTAGTTCATGTATAAGTATGAAAAAAATAATAATATTATGTATTCTATGTAAATACAAATATATATATATATATATAATATAAGCTAAAATACATCATATGTATAATCAACTCTATCTATTTTTTCTTATGTTATATTTAATATTAATATAAAATATTATATATATAATATAGTTACAAAATATTATTAATTAAATTAATATTTTAAATTATATTTTTTATATATAATTTTTTCATGTATGCAATGTCTTCTAATTTCTATCTACAATATTATATATACAAAATACTCTCAAAAAATAATTATATATACAAAAGATAAGAATGAAAAATCAAGAATTTTTAATTCATTTCTAACTTCATTCCTTAAATATTATCAATCATAAGAATGCTATAATAATAGCATTCCTTTCCCATATTTATTCTATTACTACCCAAATTCATCCAAACATACCAATTGTGCTGTAAAAAGCATAACAGAGCTATTACAATTAATCTTACTATCGAAAAGCCTATCAACAGAGTGCCTAAGCTTCTGACCATTAGCAAATAAGTCGGAAGAAAAAAGAAGAAGAATAAGTAAAAGATAGAAGTTAAAATAATCAAATGCAGATACCTAATAAGATTTGAAAAATGATTAACAAACAAATAAAATTATAATACATGCAGAAAAACAAAAAGTTGTTACATATGCCTTTAAAAAAGAAAAGTAACAACAGTAGAAACTTAAAACCAAAAATTATCGTAAACAAAATTTCAATAACTAAAAAAAAAAAAAAAACAGAAAATCAAGACAAAGTTACGAATTAATAAAAGAATACTGAAAGAAAATGATGAATATCATTGTGAAAAAAATTAGAGCAACTGTGAAGAGAAAATAATAATATATAATAATAGAAAGATTGGAAAGAAAAAGATGAAAATGCCAAGCATATTAGTTTGTATCGAACAAACTTCTATAAAAATATAAAAAAAAAGCAGATCTACAATCTAGTAATATTATACCATTAAGGCCAATATAATACAAAATATAAAAAATAGTGAAAATAAGAAATTCTACCTGCAATGTTCTCACATTTATATATATGAATATGAATAACCAACCATGAACAACAAAAATTAATATAATAATAGTGGTAGAAAAAGAGAAAGGAAGTGATGGAGAGGGGTTGGGGATCAAGGACGGCCAAAGAGAGATTCAATGTTTGCTACATATATAAGAAATAAATTTATAGGCAAGAAGTATTATAGCTTTAATGTTAATCTCCTTATATAATATAATTAAAGTTAATTCCCTTAATGACTACATCTTGTAACGTTAATTCAGTAAATAAATTGCCGAAATTATCTATCTCATAATTAAAGCCAATTATGTCCATTAAAGTCAATTATGTCCATTTATATATAGATAATTAAGTTTTCTTAATAATAAATTTGTAGGAAGTATCAACTAATGAGGAATTTTTTATGTAATTAAAAATCTCAAAAAAATTACAAAATAGTATTCATTGTAATGAAGCTCAATTGAGGGGTCTAATAACCATCAAATATAATATAGTATAGATTTTTAATTATTCATATATATAGAGATATTAAAAGTATTATATATATATATATATATATATATATATATTATATTTTATAAATTTGTCCCCAAAGCTGTTCTTTTGAGAGATGAGATTCATTAAAAAAAAAAAAAAATTGGTATCTTTTTTGAAATGGACCACTTCAAAATACCATGTCATATTCTTTATCCCTATAAAATCTCTAAATTTCAACAGCTATTTATAGATTTTGAAAAAAATGAAAGTGAAAGTGACTAGACAAATAATATTGCTCAAGCACCACCCATTGTTTTATTAATGTTCTTAATGAAGAAAAAACTATATTTCAAGAATAATGTAGTTTAGTTAACAATTGGGGTTTAACCCAATGGCCACCATATATAGGATATTATTCTTAATATGAGCCTGAAATTCGACTCATTACAATGACAATGATCGAATTTTTAAAAGAAAAAAAAAATAATTTAGTTTGTGAGAACGAGATATTCTCATCAAGATAGAACAAAATACAGACCTCTTAGTATATTTTGGAAAATGACATTTCCAACTATATGTTACTATTATTAGTAAATAAATTACTATTATTATGTAATATTATATTCATAATTCACCTATCTCAACTAATTTTACACTCTAAAGTATAAATCAAATAAGCCCAAGTTAAAACTTGTGACAAACATTGTCATCAATCAAGGTTTCTTGCTTTCATCCTATTGAATATTAATCTTATTTTGTATAGTTTCCTTTTTTAGCCCCACCACACTACCATCCTTCTTTCATACACAATGAATCCTTTTTAGATCTAGCAATTCCAAATTGATATCATTATAAATGAACCTTTTCCTTTTTCTTTCATCTGTTATTCTTGTTTTAGTTTTTTTAGGAAAATTTACATGCACTCTCCTTAAATTTAGTGTAATTATAAACTAGCATCTTTTATTTGAAAAATACAAAAACAGATACAAGCTTTCATTACTCGTGTAAAAAAGTTTTTGAATATTAACTATATTTACACTCCACACCATCAAAAGTATTTCATCTCCGGTAATCTATCGAAGAATCAATATGATTTGAAACCTTACTAGTATCGGTCAATAGTTATATTCATTTTGTTTTTTAATAATAAAACCTCAAAGGAATTTGTAATTTTTAAAATAAAATAAAGAGATATTTAATTATACTAAACTTTTGTGTAATTGATGTGTACTTCCCTATTTTCTTATAAATCAAAGCTTAGATGTGAATTCATAGGTGTTCCATCAATTGATGGTCGGTGGTCACTGTGTAGTATGTTTGACTTATGTACAACATTTCTTTTAGATAAATAATTTAGTAGTACTATCTTTAGAGACATTATAAGAAAACATCTCTTTCATATTTAGTGCCACTCCAGAACATGTTTTTTTATTGCAAAAAAGAAACTATTGAAATATTCATTAAGAAAATGGTTTACATTGAGAAGTCAATAACTCAAATGGAAAATAAAATTGTCCCATACTTATATATACCTAACCTTAACAAATACAAACCAAGGTATTTTATTGCCAGAATTCTAAGAAATTGAGAGACAGTTTTACTTGAAGATGTATTTCTTCCTCCTTAAATGATTTGTTTATTTAAAATAAATAAATGATTTTTTAAGAGAAATTATGAATTATGTAGACTAGTTTTACAATTTTATTGCAATCTAAACTTTATTACACATCATGAGCCTAGGATGGAACTTATATACTTCAAGCATTACCTAGTTATGAAGTAATTGCCTAGTTTGGACTTATCCCATGCCCTACCTAATTTTTAATTTTTATATTTAAAGAAAACCGGCACGTGCCCGGAGAAGACCTTTTTAAATTAGATTTAAGAAAGAAAATAGAAATTTATCAAGTAGGTTTTTGGTAAAAGAAAGAAGAAATCAACAATTAAAAAACAAAACTCAAAAAGATCCAATTGAAAGTTGGTCCCAAATACATGTCGAGCCATAGATCGTGAGCTGGTCTATCTATCTGCCGCAATGTTGCGCTTCCCTCTCCCTTAATGTGTCCAAATTTGATCATGCTATACCATTAAGTAAAATGCATAACAAATTAAAGAGATTAGTTTGTGTAAATAAAATAAAAACCTAATGAATTACATCAATTTTGTTACTCCCATCACCTACATGTGATGCGACAATATTCCTAGCTAGCTAAATTTCTTACAAATTCTCATCATATCCACTTTGAATATAGTCCTCACTTTTTTATTGCTTATCCGAAAATTATGCATGTAATCATGATTTTGGATATCCAAAACATATTCACTTAATTAAAATTTTATTTTCAAAAAGAAAGAACATAATTTTACTTTTATTATCTTTTGTAACGCAAAACCATCATTGGGCAGTGGGCACTTTTACTAAATCACCAGTAGTATTACTATAATGATTAATCTTTTGTAATAATTTGGCACGAATTGTCTTACTATGTTAATTTGCACAAAATTTCATGCTTGATGACCTTAAAGTAAGATTTAAATTCACTAATTACCTACTTAAAAGAATCTAAATTAATGTCCTGCCCCATAAGCCAAGATTGTGTCCATTCTCAAGTCACATTTACAAAGTTTTTTTTTGTTTACAACGGTATTTTTTTCGAGACCGAATACGGTAAAGTTCCAAGTAAAACACACATCTCATGATTTTGGGTCGCTTACGTTAATCTCATTGATACATGTTTCCTTATTGGGTTTTGATTATAGAACATGAAGCCCATATTAGCATGTCATTTGTACTGTCTTAATTAATAATTTTTCAAGGTCAAAACTAACAAATTAATTAAAAAATTCGAGGAGGACTCGAGAGATAAACTACATTGTTTATTTGAGTGGCTAGCTAGTTCTTGGCTAACTGACATTTGGATCAGGTCAGCAAATTGTTGGGGAAGTAATTAAAATTTCACTTATGAATGTAATGTATAATAAATTGGACCCGGTTGATAAAATTCAATTCCTTGAGAGTTTCAGATTTGAATTCTAAATAAATAATTTTATTTTATAAAATATAGTGGACTTGAGTTGAGTTAACTAAAAAAAAAAAAAACACAATTCTTGATCATAAAATGATTACTTTTAATATATTTTTTTCATAAGAAAATATTATTTTATTTTAAGGATAATTATAGTTAGACCCCAAAGAAGTTTGTTAAATTACAACTCGTGACCCTCTTAGTCAAATAATTACAGTTATACCCCACACGAGATTGGATAATTACAAAAAGTACCCACCGAATTAGGGTTCCGCTAGGGTTTCAATATCCATTGGGTGACGTCACAAAAAATGAACAGTGAATACCGAAAATATCCTTATTTTTTCTTATACAATGGATTGTCCCTAAATTTCACTTGGGTGTTATTTGTAATATTATATTTTACTTGGGTATTATTTGTAATATGATAAATATCTTTGGTGTTTATATCTAATTTTTTCAAATTAAAATTGAAATCGAATATTTTATTTCATATCAAAAAGGGACTATTCTGTTAATTATGGTCGAGACCCTAATGTTTCCTAACGAAACTCTAATATTTCCTAACAGAAACATAATTAGTGGGTATTTTTTATAATTATCTAATTTTGTATGGAGTGTAACTGTAATTATTTGACTAAGAGGGTCATGAGTTGTAATTTAGCAAACTTATTTGGGGTCTAAGTGTAATTATTCCTTTATTTTATATTGGTGGAGTGTTTGAATCCTAATTTGTACTTTTTGACCATAAAAAACACAAAAAACAAAAAGAAACCAATGAAATTATTATGAAAACATATAAACATGGCCAATGTGCCGGCGCTAACTTCCAATAGTTTTTATCAACTGAGAGGGAGAGAGAGAGAGAGAGAGAGAGCCGGCCCTGCCAAAGATATAGCAGTCCAGTTTTCATTTATTTACGATCATTTTTAATTCACATAATTACATGCAAGTCTAGTTTCAAGTCCTTTCATATTCATGTACTTACAAAATAAAATGATAAAAAAAAATAAAAAGACCAGTTAAAGGAGAGGACAATGCAAGATATGTATCGAAATTGGATCACTTAACATGAATATGTTAAAATCATCTGAATTGTCGAAACAGGCGATTACTACAACTTTCTTGATTGCATATGTTTCACACAGAGAGATAGCAGAAGTTCTGTAAAATTCATGGCACACAATTCATACGAAACTTCAAATTCATTCATGAATATCACGCACGAAACTCGAAGAAGGCACACTACACCAGCTGCATCTCAGCATTTCTCCACCTCATTCTCGGCCTCAGGCTCTTACATGTTCTCTCAGAACCAGCATCCGCGGAGGCGGCGTAGCCACCCAACTCCGGCGAGTCCGTTTGCCACCGACGAGGACCGGTCGTGGCAGGGCGAGCTTTCGTGGCAGCAGTTCGAGCCTTCGGGCTGGCAAGAAAACAGAAATCTCGGGGCAGCGATCAGTCCTTGGGCAGCAAATTCGTCAGACCGGAGCAGATCTTTCCAGCGATCTGCCAATGATTACTATCTGTCACACACTAATGGTGGAAATTTCCAGAGCTTTTCCAATCCGTACTACGAGAATTCTCGTTCGGGCTACGATCCTCTGCCCTCGGGTAGGCTGGAGCTGCAGAGCTATGTCGCTCCGGTCAGGGGTAATAATAATTCGGGTTTTCATAGGAGTCCAGTCCTGGCGAATATCAATGAGGGTGATAGAGATGAGTTAAGCACCGCTGATTATGGAGCCCCACAGGATATTGACCGTCAGATTCGTCTGATCAAGACTTATCGTGATATCAAGGAACATCAGGATCCCAGATGGTTTTCAGTATCACATGCTTATATGCATGACAATGTCGATCATACAGGGCGAGACCACGGCCACGAGGTGCATTTTAGTCATCAAAATGTTGATAATGGAAAAATGTCAAATTCACATGAGGGGCATAATGATGGTCATAGAGATGGTAATGATGATGATGATAGTCAACATCAATACCATAGGCATCGTTCTCATTCCGGGATGCGGGCCCCAAACCATCAGAGCCACATTGGATTCGATGGTGGGCCCCCATTTATTGATGAGAACGACGATGAGGATGAAGAAGCGGTCCCGGAAAAGTCAGTTGGGCTTTTTAGCTTATTCAGGTACTCAACTAAGCTAGATTTTCTGCTCATGTTTTTTGGATGTGTTGGAGCTTTAATCAATGGAGGATCTCTCCCTTGGTATTCCTATCTTTTCGGGAGCTTCGTTAACAAACTCGCTCGAGGACAAGACAACAATGACAAAGTCCAGATGATGAAGGATGTCGATAAGGTTCACGTTCTTTAAACGTGCACATGGTAATTCGTCGGGCGAATTACACATAGTATCCACTTAATGTTTTTATAATTACAAAATACCCCCTATATTTTAAAAAACAGAAAACTCCCTGAGGTTTCAAATAGAGGGTTTTCTATAATTTTAGAAAATAGAGGGAGATATTTTGTAGTTATGGCAAACCTTAAGAGTACTGTATGTAAGTCACCCTAATTCATAATTTGACTTGTATAATTCTCACGTCTCTGAAACTTTGTTCTCTTGAAATAGATATGTCTGCTTATGGCGGGATTGTCGGCTTTAGTTATGGTGGGAGCTTACTTAGGTAAAGAAAAACACTTTTATTTTTGCCTTTGTTGTACTTATGGAAATTTCTCATGATTTAATTTTGTTGGATTTTAGAGGTGGCTTGTTGGAAAATGGTGGGTGAAAGATCAGCTCATAGGATAAGAACAGAGTATTTAAGAGCTGTTTTGAGACAGGACATAGGATTTTTTGATACAAATTTAAGTACAAGTGATATCATGCATGGAATCTCTAGTGATGTTGCACAAATCCAGGAAGTTATGGCAGAGAAGGTTTCACACTGATTTGTCCTATAATATTTCATTATTGTGTTTCCTACAATCTTTTTATTCGTCCCGTCTAATCCGAGCTATGTCATGTTGTAATGCAGATGGCACATTTTGTACATCACATATTTACCTTCATCTGTGGTTACATAGTTGGATTCCTGAAATCACCAAAGGTCTCCTTAGCAGTTTTTGCAGTAACTCCACTAACAATGTTTTGTGGGATTGCTTATAAGGCCATATATGGTGGCCTAGCTGCAAAAGAAGAGGTAAAAAAATAAAAAATAAAAAATAAAAGTGGAGTTTGCAAACACCCCTAATAATCCTGGAGTTGCCACTAAATGTACTAACTTCATGACCCAATCTTTTCCCCTAAACTAAATCTTTCTTTTTTCTTCCCATTTTAAAGGGCTCATACAGAAAAGCTGGCAGCATTGCAGAACAAGCCATAAGTTCTATCAGAACAGTGATTTCTTTTGTAGCAGAGGACACTTTAGCTGATAAATATGCAGATTTTCTTGATAAATCAGTGCCTTTAGGAGCAAAGCTTGGGTTTGCCAAAGGTGCAGGAATTGGAGTGATTTATGTTGTTACATATGGAACATGGGCATTGGCTTTTTGGTACGGCTCAATTTTAGTCTCCAAAGGCCAACTCTCAGGTGGTGCTGCCATTGCTTGCTTCTTTGGTGTCAATGTTGGGGGCAGGTACTACAAATTCCCAATTTGTTTGTCCTTGAAAAACATAATATTTGTAAAGTTTTGGGGCTAATTGCAATTTATTCCTTGTGAAGCTTGAAAAAAAAAGAAGTAAATCAAGAAATTCTTTTTTAACTTGTACTTTATTACTGTATAGGGGCTTGGCTTTGGCACTGTCATATTTTGCACAATTCTCACAAGGAATTGTAGCAGCCACCAGAGTGTTTGAAGTGATCGACAGAATCCCAGAAATTGATCCTTATAGTCTCGAGGGAAGAAAACCAGCAAGTGTTCGTGGAAAAATAGAATTTAGAAGTGTTTGTTTTGCTTATCCAGCTCGTCCCACTATACCAATTCTCCAATCTCTTAACTTAGTCATTCCACCCTCCAAGACTCTAGCATTAGTTGGTGTTAGTGGAGGTGGCAAGTCAACAATATTTGCTCTTATTGAGAGGTTTTATGATCCTAATCAAGGTAAGCTCAATCATTTTTCTTGGAGATGAAAGTAGTTTTTTCGGATAATTACACAAACATACCCTGGGGTTTGGGAAATTACAGAAACATATCCTGTCAAAGGATTTTCTTTACATCTGTTAAGTGGTTGCACGGATCTTGAGGAAATCCATTTGATAAACCCTGATTTTATTTATGTTTTTTTAACAAAGAAACTAGGAAGATTTTTTCGTTAAGGTTCTCTAACTGTAGTTAGAGTTTAGGGTATATTTTTATAATTTTACAAACCTCAGGGTATGTTTACTTAATTAGGTCAAACCTCAAGGTATGTGAGAGTCATTATCCCTTTTTTCAGAGATGAAAGCAGTTTTTCATCTGAATTATGTGTGTTCATATATTTTGTCCTCTGATAGTTTTTATATTAACGTCGTTGTATAGGCAGCAAAGTATGAATTGAAAACGTGCCTAATTCAATTACAGAAGTACTTTTTCTCTTTCTAAGTTGAAGAATCTCCTAGTAGATATATTCGTACTAAAACTTGAGTTAAATTTTCAGGATTTGTCAGTTTGGATGGTTATGATTTAAGGACATTGCAAGTGAAATGGCTAAGGAATCAGATAGGCATGGTTGGTCAAGAACCAGTTCTTTTCGCGACAACGATACTCGAAAATGTGATGATGGGGAAGGAAAATGCCACTAAGAAAGAGGCTGTTGCAGCTTGCATGGCAGCAAATGCCCACAAGTTCATCTCTGGCCTCCCAGAAGGCTATGATACCGAGGTTTATATCAAGAATTCTTATTATCTTCAATCTTCCCTAGCATGCATACGTGCAGAGATGAAGTCGGGAATTTTTGTAAAATTTTTGAATTTTGAGAGAAGGGCTATTTACATGTATACCCCCTCCAAGTTTGTAACATTACATCTGGTCCACATTCGTTTGGAAAAACTACAAATCACTCCTTGGATTTTTCCTAAAATTTCACAAACCACCATCAGAGTTTGAAAACATTGCATTTCGCAAAAAAAATTTCATTTTTACAGGGGAGGTTCTTTTAAGTAGGGGCTTGCAGTTTTTTTCAAACTTTTGGCCCCTTCCATTGGCTCTATCCCTGCATGCATGGGAAAGTCCCATTTTTTAAATTTGGTCGTGTTTGGCAGGTCGGTGATCGGGGAACCCAACTTTCCGGTGGGCAAAAACAGCGCATAGCAATCGCACGTGCTATGATCAAAGATCCAAGAATCCTCCTCCTGGATGAAGCCACAAGTGCCTTAGATCCTGAATCTGAAGTTGTGGTTCAAAAGGCTATAGATACCATATCAATAGGCAGAACCACCATCATCATTGCTCATAGGCTAGCCACTGTCAGAAACGCTCACACAATCGTTGTACTCGAACGAGGCTCGGTTATTGAAACAGGCAATCACCACCACCTTATGGAGAAAAATGGTGCATATTTTGACCTTGTCAAGCTTGCATCAGAAGGATTAATCTCACAATCTCAGCATAATCAAGACGATCATCAGGCGAAGACGTACGATTCGCATGAAGTTGAGAAGTCCATGCACGATGTATCAAGAAAGAAAGAAGTCAAAGAGACATTTATGGAGAAAAAAGATGAAGTTGTTCAACCAAAGCTGCAAGGATCATATAAACTTGCAGATATTTGGAACTTACAGAAACCGGAGGGCGTAATGCTGATTATGGGGCTGCTTTTCGGCTTAATTGCCGGTGCAATTCTCTCTATATTTCCCTTAACTCTTGGCCAAGCCCTTAAAGTCTTGTTTCTACCCGACTTTGGTGAGTTGAAAAGACAGATGAGATATCTATGCTTGGTCATACTCGGGCTAGGAGTCGGCAACATGATTGCAATGACTGGCCAACAGGGCTTCTGCGGTTGGTCCGGAACGAAGCTCACGAAACGAGTTAGAAATTTGTTATTCACATCCATATTGAGACAAGAACCTGGTTGGTTTGATTCGTCCGATAATTCAACGGGAGTACTCGTCTCGAGGCTATCAACTGACTGTGTCAGCTTTCGTTCGGTTCTGGGAGACCGTTTCTCGGTACTCCTAATGGGATTGAGCTCGGCAGCTGTTGGATTAGGCGTCTCATTTTATCTAGAGTGGAGATTAACTCTATTGGCAGCTGCTGTTACACCTCTGACACTTGGGGCGAGCTACATAAACTTGATCGTCACAATCGGGCCTAAACTAGACAATAGTGCCTATGCACGTGCTAGCACTATTGCTGCAGGGGCGGTTTCGAGTATAAGAACCGTGGCCACGTTTGGTACTCAAGAAAGGGTAGTTTGGTCATTTGATCAGTCCCTAAACGGGCCGAAACGGATGTCTGTCAGACGTGCGCAAATTCTGGGTTTGGTTCTTGGTGTTTCTCAAGGTGCCATGTATGGAGCTTATACTCTCATACTCTATTTCGGCGCGTATCTCGTGAAAAAGGAGCTCACGAATTTCGGGGTCGTGTACAAGATTTTCTTGATTCTTGTCTTGAGCTCGTTTTCTGTTGGACAGCTGGCGGGGCTCGCACCTGATACTTCAACTGCTTCGAGTACTATTCCTCCTGTTTTTGATATTCTCAAACGCCAGCCTTTGATAAGGGATAATGATCATAAGAAGGGGAAGAAGATTAATGGATCAAAGCAAGTTGATATTGAGTTCAAGAAAGTGGTGTTTGCTTATCCGATTAGGCCGAATGTGACCATTTTGGACAATTTTACCCTCAAAATTAAAGGCGGGACGATGGTGGCTTTAGTGGGAGGGAGTGGATCGGGGAAGTCGACGGTTGTGTGGTTGATACAAAGGTTTTATGATCCTTTGAGGGGGAGAGTTTTGATGGGAGGGATTGATTTGAGGGAGTTTGATTTGAAGTGGTTGAGAAGGCAAATTGCTTTGGTGGGACAAGAGCCATCTTTGTTTGCAGGTAGTATAAGGGATAATATTGCTTTTGGTGATACTAATGCTTCTTGGAGTGAGATTGAGACAGCTGCTAAAGAAGCTTATATTCACAAGTTCATTTGTAGCCTTCCTCAAGGATATGAAACTGAAGTAAGTTTTGAAATCAGCTTAAAATTTAGTTTTAGATAACATATAGTTGATTTTGTAGGGTGCAAAAGTGTGTGTTTGTGAGATTGATATTTACTTGGATTAATCTCCTTCAAGAGCAGAGATACAGCCACAATTGGGACTAGTTAGGGTGGCCGCCCCCTCAAAAATTTTAAAGAGAATTTTTATGTTACAGTTGGTCCCAATAAGTTTGGAAAACAACGGACCACTCTTTGAATTTATTAAAATTACGCAAACCACCCTTGTTTTCATTTTCACAGGGGCGGTTTGTGTAACTTTAAAAGTTTAAAGGGGTGGTTTGTAGTAGAAACTAAAGTTGTAAAAAATGGAGTATTAAAAGTTTAGGAGTGTTTGGAAAAAAAAAAGATGTTTGGAAAAAAAAAAAGCTAAGAAGATTTTACTATTCTCGAGAAACTTCCATTTATTTACGGAAATAATCTAGAAGCTAGAGGTTGAAGACAAAAGCGTTTCCTCAGGTATTTCTAGCTTATAGCTAATTTATGCTGAAGTTAAGCACAATTGGAGAGTATTTCGGAAACCAAAATACTGGAGAAACAAAAAAGGCAAAAGCAGAAAAGTGCTTTTTTTTGGAGTTTGCAAACATTATCTATGATATATTAACCTCAACTCCGAATTCTTCTCTTCTTTCCACAGGTTGGTGATAGTGGAGTTCAATTATCAGGAGGGCAAAAGCAGAGAATCGCCATAGCTCGAGCAATACTAAAGAAATCAAGAATCCTCCTACTGGATGAAGCAAGCAGTGCATTGGACCTGGAATCAGAGAAGCACATCCAAAATGCACTCAAGAAGGCTTCGAAACGAGCCACCACTGTCGTGGTGGCCCACCGCCTCTCGACAATCAGAGAAGCCAACTTCATCGCTGTGATGAGGGATGGCGCGGTGGCTGAGTATGGTGATCATGAGACACTTTTGGCTGCTCACTTGGATGGTATTTATGCTAACATGGTTAGAGCAGAAACAGAAGCAATGGCATTTGCTTGAAGAAGTAGTGGTATAATGATAAGGAATGATAGGTCATTGATATGTTAAGGGGATTGATAGATCATTGATATGTTAACTGCCAAGAATTGCATGTAAAATACGACTGAATTTCATTTTTCTTTGGTTAATTACATTTAGCCCCATCGTGACATTCATTAATTACAACTCATATCTTATTTTTGAAAAATATTACAACTACCCCCCAATGAGTTCAAAACTTTACCTCAGAGCACCCATCCGTTAGGAATCGGAAGGTCATATTTCAAACTCTTGGGTGGTTGGTTGTAATTTTTTCAAACTCATGGGAGCTTGGAGGTAATATTTCAAACTCCTTGAGTGTTTTGTTGAAATAGTTTTTTCATGCTTGGAGGTAATACAAACCCGTGGGGGTTTAGATGTAATATTTATAAAAAATGGGATACGAATTGTAATTAATAAATCTCACGAGGGGTTAAATGTAATTAACCCTTTTTATTTTCTAGTTATTTATAATTTTAAGAAAAAAAAATAAGGAGTACTTTTGCTACACTCAAGAAACTTTCATTTAGTTACGAAAATAACCTAGAAGCTAGAAGTTAAAGTTGAAAACTGAGCCTTCGGTGTTTCAATCTTCTATCTTTTTGGGAATGCTTGGAAAACCAAAGTACTAAAAAAAAAGCCAAAAGCATAGAAGTATTTTTCTTTAGGGTTTGCAAGTACTACCTTTATATCCTTGACAATAATATCTTGGCTCGTCTAAAACTCCATAGGAGTGGGAAAAAGCTGGAGGAGCAGGGCAAATGCCCGATTCTTCGTAGAGGCTTCTGACTTCTGAGTAATCAGGCATGTGCCCTGCTTCTCCAGCTTCAGCCAA
Organism: Verbena officinalis; assembly: GCA_958496215.1. Classification (NCBI taxonomy): domain Eukaryota; kingdom Viridiplantae; phylum Streptophyta; class Magnoliopsida; order Lamiales; family Verbenaceae; genus Verbena; species Verbena officinalis. Next base: position 728,451 of record OY292391.1, read on the forward strand.
CACCCATCCAATCATCTCTTCATAGATGTAAATATTTGCATTCATCCACAATTTTTTTTTTTCCAAAGATTCATAACTTTGAGCTTTTAAGCCCATCATCACATGAAATAACAATGGAACAAATCAATCTCGAGAAATGAGAACCATTATCCCTCTTTTAACTTATGCATTTAGATAACTTAGACAAGATAAGCTTACATCTACAAGAAATATAATACAAACTGCTTTTATTGAGTTAAGAAAGGTTTAAATATGTTTTATATATTCATTCCAACACTTCATTTGCAATTCATTCTTGTGGATCCCCACCAAGAAGATTTGGAAGCCCTTTTTGTTGGCTGGTTGGGTAGATTTGTCTTATGGGGATTGCTTAAAAGCTTAAGCTTTATGTTATAGTTTCTGCTTTTTTGGCTTAATCCAAAGTAGTTTATTGCCTGCTAAAGTGGCTATTAGAAGTTTGGCTGCCAAAAAGAAGAATGAATTTAATAAAAGAACCTGAGGTCTACCAGCTATCCACCTACCATTCACCATTGCACCATAAACAAGGACAATCGATTTAGGGATAATTACACTCAGATACCCAGATATTTGATCTAATTACACAAACAAACTCTGAGGTTTGAAAAATTATAGAAACATACCTAACTCTAACTTCCGTTGGAGAACCTTAAGGAAAAAGAATGCCTTCATGTTATATCGGGGCAATATTGGATTTTTTAATAAAAGGGATACAAATTAATCGAAAAGAAAACAGGAAAGTGATGTTAAGAATGTAACAGATAACGATAGGACAATGGAAAGTGCTAAAGTAGTTCAAACTATCAGTCAAGTTGATCTATTTCAAGAAATGTAGTAATTAAGTTGGGTAAAACTGACACATACTTCTAGGGTCCCATTTGGTAATATATAGAAAAACTGGATGAGCAATGTTGAGCTCATGTCTTAAAGGAAGTAAAAAGTGATTGTTTGTTGGCCATGCTTGTACGTGTGCTTGGCTTAGAAAAGTTAGAAGCTGAAATCATCTCTCGAGAATTCCTTTCTTTATTTCTCATTGTTTTGTTAATTGGAAATTACTTAGGATATTGATGAAATTGCCATCGTTCAACTCACTTCCACAATGATCTATTGCGAACATCATATAAATCTTAGCTGACATTTTTCCCAAATAAATTTGCAAATGTAAGGGGCAAATTACAATGATATGTATTTTCAAATCAATCTTCTAGTTTGAGAAATTAATAGATAGTCCCTAATATTTCAATAAAAATTTAAAATTTTAAAAAATACCTCAACTTCAATCCTAAATTGGGGTATTCTCGAAATGTTTACACATTTATTGAAAAAAAAACTCAGGGGCTACATAGTAATTTCCTCAAACTTGAAAGATTGTGACTGTAATTACACAAAAATTGCAAGGTAGCCCAGATGTAATGGGCAGTACCTCAAATGTAACTCTAATAAAACAACTAAAATATAAGTTCAACACACCATATCTACCACACCAAGTGTCAATTATTATTTATTAGATACGAAGTACTTAAATCTCTTTATTGTTAAACCAGAAACTTGTTAAGATTTCAAACAAACTTTGAGGCTCTCTTACTATATTATTATTTTGGTCAAATTGGGACTCTAATCTTATGATCAGGTCATCACGAGGGTAGGCGCGCCAGGAATATAGTCCATCACAACGCCGAAATTCGACCGGATGGCTATAATAGGGAAACTCAGGGAGCCATTGGACCCGTCAAAGGTGCAAGAACCGGGTGGAATAGTGACACGAAGACGACACAATTCCGGGTTGTTGAAGAAGACATCCAACGGTGTGAAGCCAATTGAAAAAATCCCAAAAAGATTGGTAGTCGTTGATTTGGTCACAGTTTGAAACAAACCACAAACAACGTCGACTTTTGCTTGTGGGATCACACGAAGTGTTCTCAGAGTAGCCAAAGAGGCGTTGGGGCAAGTAATAACGCCAGAAAGAGTTATGTTATTATTGACTAAGCCCTGTGCAGAAGAGGACGTGAAAGCAATCGAAAGAAGAGTAGCAACGAGAACGAGTGTCGAGGGGTAGGCCATTCTGGTCATTTTGCTACTAGTGGTGCTCAATTTTTCGTGAACTTCAACATTTTTCCCTGCAAATTTATAAAGGGGAAAGGCCTAGGACATGCCTAATGGGCATTTATGTACCGTTATCTAGCTATTATGTAACCTTACCCAAAAATTACAAAATCGAGCTATACTGTAGAGAGGCGTATCGAACTTATCGATGGTGAAGTACTTTCCAGCCTAGTTTTCCTCAGAAGACATTGTTAGGCTTAGGCAGTGCTAATATCCTATTAGCAATATTTGGTGTAATCCATTCTTTAACCAACTTCAATTTGATACACTCTAGGCTCTAGCTAATATCCTGCAAAAAATACCCGGCATTTTGGAAGGAGAAAAAAGGCAAAAGATATTAAAATGAAGAATTCACTCGAGGAACATCATAAGATCCTAAAACAAGACAGTAAACCGAGATAAGACAATAGAGAATTATACAATGTAAAAATGTCAATATTCTCTGAAAGTGAGATTGAGACGACCGGGTCTAAGATTTGTTTCATCCAAAAGAGCCTTAGGAGCAGTGTCGGGATGAATTGCACTAACTCCATGAAAAATACGCCTAGATTCACCACCGAAAATTAAGACATCACCTGATTCTAGTACAACTTTCTCAGCCTTGTCAATGTCCCTTTGGTCCCCAAATAGAAATTCAGCTGAGTCACCAAGAGAGAAAGAGACCACAGGGAGTCCTTTTCTTAGACTTTCTTGACTTTCATCTTTGTCCTGCAATGAAATAGTTCTAAGAATTAAGCTGCCCGAATTTCAGTTAAGAACTAAGTCTATTGTCATTTTCAATTATTTTTCTTTTACTGGAAATATGATTGATTGATTAATTTTCAACAAGAACACAATTGTTTTCATTCTTATAATGGGAACCATTATTAATTAAAGGGCGAACTACATCTACTACCCCCGAAGTTAGATGAAATTACAAATCCATCCTAGTTTGAAAAATTACTGTATAGACCACTAATGTTTCAACAAGTGTCTAAATCTTCCAAAAAATACCCCCACTTAGGGTTACACTAGGGATATTCTCAGTGATATTATTGGAATATTTAAACATTTATTGAAACTAGAGAGTCTATATGGTAATTTCTCAAACTAGAGGGATCGATACAACAAGCTTCGAGTTAGTTAGATTTGATTCGCCCTTAATTAAATAGTAACGTTCATCTCCATATCATTTAATCCCCACTATCACATTTGAAGTATTATCTTCAATCTACACAAATTCAACTCTCACATTTAAATATTACTTTCAATCTAAGACTTCCATATTTCTACTAATCAAATCTATATTTTCATTTTCATACAAAAACCAGTGCATAAAATAAAAACCATCTTTTTCCTAGTGAGATTAGAAAGTAAAAGGAAAACACAACCAAGAAGTTCATATCATGAAGAATGATTTAAACTCCCCATGTGTATATTTTTAGTGACTAGATAAAGAAAGGAAAATCTAAAACAAGCTTAAACTGTTAAAAATAAGGTAACAACAACAAAATGGATAAGAAACACAGTTTTTTTATAAACAAACCTGATGAAGACCAAGCTTGCCAGTCTTCGTGTAAAAGTTGATGATGCAGATGTTTGGTGACATTGAAGGAAGAATACTTCTCCAATTCTTTCCTTGATATTGTGACTGTAAATGACCATGGCATTCTTGAATTGCTCCTTTAACTAACTGCAGAAGCTCTTCAGGAATAGGAGGAGGTTTGGCTCCATCAATGGGCCTTTTATCATCATACTTGCTCGTCTCAGGATCCCAATTTTTACCAAGGCACATCATCTTCAAATGTAATGTTGCTCCATCACGGAAACCAGGTTGGTAAAAGCCTCCAGAACCCCGACCAAGATCTCGGCATACCTTTATCAATCTGACCTAAATAGACATAAAAATAGAAAGTACGAATACAACATAAAAGGGGTGTTTGCAGAAGCTAAAGTTGTAAGAAAGTGGAAAAGCAGGGAGTGTGCGGAAAAAAAATGTGAAAAGCACAAAAGATGGTAGTTGAGTGATTGGGGGAAAAAAAAAGCTAAGAAGCACTTTTACTACTCTCAAGAAACTTCCATTTATTTACGAATATAACCTAGAAGCTTGAAGCTGAAGCCAAAAGCAAGTGCTTAGGTGCTTCAAGCTTCTAGCTTGTTCCTGCTAAAATAAAGCAGAAGTTGCGAGTGTTTGGAAAACCAAAATGCTGAAAAAAATGCTTTTTTAGAGTTTGCTGTCCACTTATTAAATATTGGAGTCATCTTTCTACGTATTTTTTTTTCTGGAAGAAAGATGGCTGATCTATTAGGTCCTCAATTGAGGTTCAAAGTGTTTATTTCCATTATCTTTCTTCTTTTTGAATATAACTTCGGGGTTTGCGGTGCCATATTTTCATGCTATTTATAATCTGATCAACTACAATCATAATAAACAAGATAACAACAAACCCAGACCATCTCATGATCTGCCATAAAGCGTAAAATACAGAAAGCATGGCCAGTAATACAAAGACAAGGTCAATGATAGGCACCTGATCCGGTAAGAGAACATAACCTTTTAGCAGAATCATGCCAGTCCTAAGAATCTCTATGTTGTTTCCTTGTGTACGACGCTTTGCTTCATTCCTCATTGCTCTGTTCTTATCAAGCAGAGAGGTTTTCAGCTTCACAACATTTCTATTTCTCTCCTCACAAATATCAAAAGATAAACCCTTATGTTGTTCAGAAATCTCAAATTCACTAGTTCTCTCAGAAGGCTCTTTTTTTCTATGTGTTGCATTATCATCGGGTGTAAGGCTGATGCATGATAGAGTAAGATTTTCTTCGTCTACATATCGTGATTGAATCATCTGGGTGGTGCTTGCATTCAATTCAGGGTAAATCATTACAATAGCCTTGGTGGATAATGAAGGTAAATCATTACGATAACCTTGGTGGATTTGTTCAGAATTCTCAACACTTCTTGATAGTTCGGGATTAGGCCTGTATGAATGATCTGAAGTTGACATATCATTGAATTTCATCGTTACACCATTGATAGATGTCATCTCTGGATTTTTTCTTAAAGCATCATCTGGATGAGTTCCAACCTGAAAGGTTTGATGATTAGGTTACCCTTCTACATTTGCTTACTTAATCAGATTAGATGGTTACAACATGGTGTTTACACAAACCATATCCCAGCATCACCAAACGAGGTGAAGTAAAAAAAAAATCAGAAAAAGCATGTGCTGCGATGTGGTTTCCTGGAGTTAGAAATAGAAAGATCTGAATATTGTCACAGAAGGGACTGTATTTCATCCATCCAAGACATATTAAGTTAATAATCATAAAATCTCATCCTAATATAATAGGTCTTTTTGTTGAACCAGTTACCTTTCCACCTTTTCCAAATTTAACTGCTTCTAACATTTCATATTCAAATGAAAAATGTCAGCATGCAAAACTACTACTTTATCGGTGTAACCTTTCACCTGAGAACTTGTGGAGTGATAAAATTAACGTCAGCTACTTGAAGTAGAATGTCCAAACGGTAGATTGCAAGATAAGCTTTTAAAAATAAATGATGTCAACTGAAAATTAAACTTCACATTCAACCGCAACGTAAGAGCAGTACAGCACACTAACAGGAAAGGGGCAAAAACCAAAAGCAACAAATCATAAAGGAGTTGATAATACTAACAGTGTTCTGACGAACAACGTAACTACCCGCCGATCGCCCTCTCGCACTGTTGTGCCTTCCACCACGGTAACCACCTCTGCCATGGTTCATTGTGTATGCTGAAACGACAGAAGATCGTTGTGTTTTAGGGTTAATAGATCCGCAGAGCGGCTCAGAGACGGTGCCTTCATGCAATTCAGAGTGGGTTGATAATGAAGGTAAATCATTACGATAACCTTGGTGGATTTGTTCAGAATTTTCAACACTTCTTGATGGTTCAGGATTAGGCCTGTATGAATGATCTGAAGTCGACATATCATTGAATTTCATCATTCTACCATTGATAGATGTCATCTCTGGATTTTTTCTTAAATCATCATCTGGATGAGTTCCAACCTAAAAGGAATGATGATTACGTTACCCTTTTACATTTGCTTACTTAATCAGATTAGATGGTTACAACATGGTGTTTACATAAACCATATCCCAGCATCACCAAACGAGGTGAAGTAGATTACATTTTCACCTTTTCCAAATTTAACTGCTTCTAACATCTCATATTCAAATGAAAAATGTCAGCATGCAAAACTACTACTTTATCAGTGTAACCTTTCACCTGAGAACTTGTGGAGTGATAAAATTAACATCAGCTACTTGAAGTAGAATGTCCAAACGGTAGATTGCAAGATAAGGTTTCAAAAATAAATGATGTCAACTGAAAATTAAACTTTGCATTCAACCGCAACGTAAGAGCAGTACAGCACACTAACGGGAAAGGGGCAAAAACCAAAAGCAACAAATCATAAAGGAGTTGATAATACTAACAGTGTTCTGACGAACAACGTAACTACCCGCCGATCGCCCTCTCGCACTGTTGTGCCTTCCGCCACTGTAACCACCTCTGCCATGGTTCATTGTGTATGCTGAAACGACAGAAGATCGTTGTGTTTTAGGGTTAATAGATCCGCAGAGCGGCTCAGAGACGGTGCTTGCATTCAATTCAGAGTGGGTTGATAATGAAGGTAAATCATTACGATAACCTTGGTGGATTTGTTCAGAATTTTCAACACTTCTTGATGGTTCAGGATTAGGCCTGTATGAATGATCTGAAGTCGACATATCATTGAATTTCATCGTTCCACCATTGATAGATGTCATCTCTGGATTTTTTCTTAAAGCGTCATCTGGATGAGTTCCAACCTAAAAGGTTTGATGATTACATTACCCTTTTACATTTGCTTACTTAATCAGATTAGATGGTTACAACATGGTATTTACATAAACCATATCCCAGCATCACCAAACGAGGTGAAGTAAAAAAAAAATCAGAAAAAGCATGTGCTGCGATGTGGTTTCCTGGAGTTAGAAATAGAAAGATCTGAACATTGTCACAGAAGGGACTGTATTTCATCCATGCAAGACATAATTAAGTTAATAATCAAAAAATCTCATCCTAATATAATAGGTCTTTTTGTTAAACCAGTTACCTTTCCACCTTTTCTAAAATTAACTGCTTCTAACATTCTTATGCAAATGAAAAATGTCAGCATGCAAAACTACTACTTTATCGGTGTAACCTTTCACCCGAGAACTTGTGGAGTGATAAAATTAACGTCAGCTACTTGAAATAGAATGTCCCAACAGTAGATTGCAAGATAAGCTTTCAAAAATAATGAAGTAAACCGAAAATTAAACTCCCGCATTCAACCGCAACGTAGGAGCAGTACAGCATACTAAAGAAAAAGGGGCAAAAACCAAAAGCAAACGAATCGTAAAGGAGTTGATAATACTAACAGGGTTCTGACGAACAACGTAACGACCCGCCGATCGCCCTCTCGCACCGTTGTGCCTTCCGCCGCCGCGGTAACCACCTCTGCCACGGTTCATTGCGTATGCTGAAACGACAGAAGATCGTTGTGTTTTAGGGTTAATAGGTTCGCAGAGCGGCTCAGAGACTGGAAAGAATCGATGAAAATTGGGGAATTTGAGAGAACTAAAATCTTTTCGCGGAATATATAGAATCACTTTTCGCGGAATTCGTGCAGGCGCCAGAAGCTACCACAGTATAATATGAGAAAATTTGTTTGAGTCATATCAAGATTCCATTTAAACAAATAACCCTCAATTTATTTTTTATTTTTTTAGATTAATTTTTAAATAATAATAATTATACTATTATTAAATAAAAAAATAGTTAAAAAAGCATTAACCTGAAATCAAGAAAACAAAAACACAGAAAAAAAAAACCTATCCCCATAAGCGATCGCTTAGTCGCTTGAGAAAAAAAAAACAGAACTTCTTATTCTTCTTTATCGCTTCCTGCATGCTTCAAGAGAGAGAGAACTTCTTCTTCTCGTCGCTTGAGAAAAGAACAAGTTCTTCTTCTTCTTCGCTGTGAACTTCTTCCCGTCGCTTCCCGTCGCTTGAGAACTTGCGCGAAAGCTTCATCAACTTTTCCTTCTTCTTCCCGTTCTTCATCAACGACTTGGTTTCTTCTCTTATTTTCTTTAGAAAAATGACAATTATTAGAGAATCTCCAAAGAAGACTACGGAAAAAGCTCAACCATCTCAACATTTTGAAGAAATTCTTGGAGAAAAAGCTGTTGTAAAACACCAATATAAGGTATTAAATGTTTGATATTTATAATTTTTTTGAATGCTAAATTTTTTTTTTTGTTTTCCTTCTTTCCAATCGATTTCACAACATAAGCGATCTCGGAGATCGCTTATTAACAGTGAGCTTTGAAAAAGCGATCTCGCTCCCCTTAAGCGATCTCCGAGATCACTTAAGGGGAGCGAGATCACTTATAAATAGTTTCTAAACTATGCGCTTTGAAAAAGCGATCTCGCGTCCCATAAGCGATCTCTGAGATCTCTTAAGCGACGCGAGATCGCTTATTAACAGATTGCGCTTAAAATTATTTATTTTCTTTCCTGAACAGGATCCGGAGAATCCTCATCATGAAGAAGAAATAGCTGTCGAAATGGTATAAATTGTTCTTGCATTCTTATACGCTTATAAAATGAAACGATCACTTAATGTAATTTACACTTATATTTATGAATAAACATATGTTATTATATTTCTAAATTTGATCATATTTAAGCGATGACATTGTGTGTGTGTCAATTCATTAATCAATATTTGGATTAACTATATTTGATGGATTCTGGCAAGACTTTAACCACAAGTGGGGAAAATGAGGTACATTTATTTGGTTGGAGAAGATGAAAGTTACTATATTTGTGGAAATATGGAGACTTCATTTTTTTTTTCTTTATATGTAAGAGAATGGGGAGGACGGGGACATGCTTTCCATTCCAAAACATTCGAAGTCAATCGACCTACGCGACTTTAACCTATGCACGGTGATAGACGAGTCCGCGTATTTTTCGGGAAATTATACGGTGAGATCGTCATGGTATAAATTTGTTCAAATAAAAGCGTACCTACACCAGAATGCGAAGGTTATGGTTATTTCATAAGACTTGTTTTGGTCATTTTCTTGACTTGTCAAACGATTGGATCTTTCCGGGGTTGCTTTGTTACTACCTGTTGCTCCATTCGGTTCAAAGTAGGAAGGACATGGAGATGTGGTTTATTGTCGACAATAAGCCTTTATGCTTTGGGATGAAAGAATTTGCCCTTCTCACCGGCCTTAATTGCGGACCTACGCCTAGCAAGGATGTCGAAAATAAGGTCGTAAAGAACGCAAATGATTTTTTAGAGAAGATTTTAGGAGGACGAAATGGTGTTAAGGGTAAAGATTTAGAGGACATGCTTAATAATGACAAAGCTTTTCATACAAGAGATAAGTTGAAGATTTGTCATGTACTGTTCCTACACTATGTTCTTATGGCCAAGGATGGAAACAAAAATGTTGAACCTCTTTGGATCTCGATTGTGAATGATGTTGATTACTTCAACTCCTTTCCGTGGGGTAAGACGTCATTCGAGCTTACGCTCAAGTCACTCCAAACTAGAATTTTGAAGAAAGCCTATAAGGAGTGACAAGGAAATAAAACTTTGCAAAAGTTCAACCTCCAAGGCTTTCCATGGGCTTTTATGGTAATAATAATTTCATGTTATTTTTTCATTCCTGGTCCGTTTATATGTTATTATAAATTATAATATAATCTGTTTACATGCATTTAGGTGTGGGCGTATGAAGCTATCCCCTTTTTGCAAGACTCGGAGATGGGCTTATTCGATCAAATAAAGATTCATTACGGCCAATTCCGAGAATGTTACAATATCATTTGAAGAGAGCTGCAAAATGGGATTACGACACGCTTGAATCACTCCTAAAATCAAACGAGGTTAGATTGCAACACAATGGTTTTGATACTTGTAATTTTCAATAATATTTTTATGTTATTGCCTAGCTAATATGTCTAAATCTAATTTTAGGTGGTTGCGCATCCGTTTTTAATTCTTTCTAAACGTGAAATGAGAGAACAATATATACTATCATTCGAAGAGCTTAAGGATGCTTCGGATGAGAATATTGATCGATTGAAGAAGACATTGGAAGGTGTCACAAAGCTGACTAATCTAATTGTCTCGCCTGATGAGGACGCATTTGAAATTAAAAACGCCATAACTCCACTAGCATTGCCTTCTTCTGCGCCAGAATGTGGAGGAGAGTTGAAAAGCACACCACCACCACCACCCTCTTCTGCTCCTGATTCTCAAATAGTGAAATTACTGAACACCATAATCAAAGAACAAAAGATGTTCAACCAAAAAGTTGATTTTGTGGTGGAAGGGTTGGGAGAGTTGAGCAAGAGAGTGGATTTTGCGGTTGTTGAGTTGGGAGAGTTGAGGAAAGATTTTGATAGTCTTCGAACAAAAGAAGAGTTGGAGATGAAAGATGACTTCGTTCAACAAAATGTTGAAGAACGACCAGAAAGAGAAAGAAAAAGAAGTCATTACTTAACATCTCCATACACTGCAGATGGAGCCAAGAAAAAAACAAAGATTGATGACAAAAAAGTGGAACAACCCCTGAATATTTCAATGTCTATTTTCGAAGAAAAAAATAGATCATTTTACCATTGGTACGATGGAAAAGACAAGTCGAAGTGGGCGAAATGTTTTTCATGGGGAGTATTTGCATCACTTTTTTGATCAGATATTGAATGTAGGAGCTTGGTTTGAGGATTCTGTAAGTATATGTATATATTTCAATATATTTATACATTATATAATACTTTTATATATACTTATCAATAATACTTTTTAATGCAGCACCTGCAGGAAGGACTAGCTCTCATAAGGTCTAAACAAAGTCGTCTTCTTCAACTTTATGATCAACATTGTCCACTCCTCGATGCTTATTTTGGGCAAGTTCTTGATGGAGAAGTTCAACGCCTTTTAAAATAGTATTTATCTAATGGCAGAATAAAATTGGACGCTTAGGTGGATAGCCTCAAGGGTTCTAAATTATTATATATAGATTTGGGTGACATGTATATAATTTTGTTTAATATTCATCATTCCCACTATTAATAAAGATAAACTCTTGAAAACTAAAGTAAATAAATAAAATATGAAATTAATTTTTTAAGTTAGTAATTTTTATTTTTTCCGAATACCTTTTCAAGGTTCAAAGTCATTTATTATTATTTCAACCTATAATAAACTTGTTTAAATAGATAATGCATAAATATTTGAATAGTTTATCTATTTTCAAAATATATAGATTAACTAACACGATTAATCAGAACACTCATTTTATATTTAGCATTTATTTTATATATATAAATTTTTTTGGTCCAATTTATGTAATACACATGGTTTATAAAAATAAAAATACTAATTTCTTTAGCAAAATTAGCAAAAACAGTACTATTACAGTAAATATAAAAAAGTAGTTTTAATTTATAATATTACTTTTACATATTGATTCATGTATCTCTTAAAATCAATTAACTTTCAAGGAGTTACAAATATTGGAGAATATGATTTGTAACTGAACCCTGATAACAGAGGCGGTTTAGGGTTAAGTTTAAGCATGTGCAAATCCGTAATTTCTGAAATCGAATTTAATTTTTTTTTTCAAACGCCATAAAAAATATAATAAAATCTACCAAAAAAGTAGAAAAAATATATATAGTATTCGATTAGCAATAACATAAAATAAAATAGTAAACACAATAACAAAATTCAAATTAAGTGATTTTGTGCTTGTGCCATCTGTTTTCTATAGATTATTTGGTGAGTGAAAATGTGAAATTCGCCAAAGAAAAGAAAAGGTATATTAAGAAAGAAAATTGTCGATAATAAAATTAAGTAATGTTTAAAAATAAATAAAAAGTTATATATTGGTCAATTTTTAAAAACTTCAAATAAATTGGGACTTTGGAGAACATTTACTAACATTTGGGGGTGCATTTACATTATTTTAGAAATACGTATTTCGGTTAAAAAAAAAAAGAAATACGTATTTCGTACAGTTACGACCAAAGTAAATACATTTCCCATCCCCATGAAAAAACAGTAAAAGCTCATAAAAGCACTCACCATCACATTCGCAGTCAAATCTGGCGAAAGCACAATCTCTGTTCTCATTTTCCATTTTTCTCCATTTCAATCTCGTAAATTCCGATCAGATTGTCATAATCCACCGATTGGATCATTCGGAATTTTGAGCCGAGGATCTGTTCGGGAGGCGGCCATCGTGAAATTGTTGTTAAACCCAATTGAAGATCGGCGATACCCGCATTCACAGAGGTAGGAGCTCACATACGCATGCCACAGGTATATGATTATCTTATCTAGCTTGTCTTTGTGAACAAGTTTTTTTAACTTTTTTGGTTTATCTTTTATTGAAAACGTGGTTAGTTTGTTTATTATGTTTGAGCTGGTTACTGGTTTCGTTTATTTGAGTGCGTGGTGGATTTAGGATCAATTGATGTGAGTTGTGCGAGGTGGAGAACAACTGGTGAAAATGCTGGGAGAGTTAATTGGGCCTCGGCGATTGCTTGTGTTTGAATTTCGACTAAAGTTTTTGAGAAAGTGAAACATGGAAAGGCAAAATCAACGAAGTTAGGATTTTCTTGCACTTTCTTTCAGACTAAATGCATAAGTCTAATTATCAGAGCAAAAGTGTGAAACAATGTGTTGAGTATTATGGGAAAAAATAGATGAAGTTCTTGTATTAGCTAGAGATGCCAAATACCTTTGCGGTGTCTGCTCCTGCACAAGGATGACAGTGAAAGAAGATCAAATGATTGTTTATGTTGGTATTTCCTTAGAATTGGAGTGGTCGCCCACAGAATCTGAGTGGATATCTCCAATATTCCTTTTTGTTGGTTGTTCTTTAGGTTCACATTGCTAAAGTACTTTATGGTACCCACTTCCGATTCTCATACTTGAGATAGCATCGTAAAATCTAAGGCTCCTATACCGTAACATAAATTTGTACTTGCTTGGGATTTATGAGCATACAACCTGCATGTTGAAATGTGATCTAAAATTGCCTCTGCAATCTCATCTCATTGGTCTTCTTTATAAGTGACAGAATCTATGCATAGAATCACATATTTTTCAAGTGTTTAGGTCTCTTTTATATGCGTATATAATTTTACATGTTATCATACAGGTGTGAGCTCGTGAAATAAAGATGGTGAAATTGACTATGATTGCTCGTGTTACTGATGGACTTCCGCTTGCAGAGGGACTGGATGATGGTCGTGATGTGCCAGAATCTGACTTCTACAAACAGCAAGTTAAGGCTTTGTTCAAAAATCTTTCAAGTGGCCAGAACGAGCCTTCGAGAATGTCGGTCGAAACAGGGCCATATATATTCCAGTATCCTTTTGCATTCTTTTGTTAAGCTTTTGTAATTTTAACTTTGCTTGTTTACATGGTTGGTGCTTTGCTTTCCAATTGTTGTATCAGAGAGATTCCTAGATTATGTTTTGTCTTTTACTTGGAGAAAAAATGGATATTTCAGTAGTGTCCTTACCACATAACTGCACATCAGTGCATTTAAACTCTTTTTGTGGAGGAAAATCATCTCTAGATGCTTCTTTTTTTTTGGCTTGTTAGAGGCTTGCCAATTATCCGTATGCTATTGGAAATAAATGAGAATGCATATTTCTTCTAGTAGAATATGATCAGTAGAAAAATTGAATATACTTGTGGTTTTTTGGCAATTTCACATTAGCAGCTATGGACTGTTCGTCAAAGCTTCTTTTACTCAATGATTGCCATTTTTTTTTTTTTTGCTTTGACCATATTTGTAGGGATAATGTGATTGTAGCTTGTGAACTTCCTGCTGCTGCATAACATGGTTTTAGGTTTCGACCAAAAAAAAAAACATGGTTTTAGGAAATCTGAGCAAGACTAGGGAAATTATTTACATTTAAAACTTCAATTCATGTTTTTACTATTGTATCAAAATGTGTATTTGTGTTAGTCATATTCTCTTCGCCCTCCTCATTGGAAATACTACCTTAACTCGTTGGCCTAGTTATATTATTGAAGGGCGTGTTTGTTATTTGACAATGTGTGACCGTGCTTATCCTAAGAAACTTGCCTTTCAATATCTGGAAGACCTTAAGAATGAATTTGAGCGTGGGTATGGGAATCAGATTGAAACTGCTGCAAGACCTTATGCTTTTATCAAATTTGGTAAGATATTTCCTGTTTTATGTTTTATGCATAAATAATAAATATACTGTTTCTTCCCATATTTATTGAAGTAAAAGTTTCCTTTCTTTGCTTCTGATCACCGGCTTCTCTTGCATTATTAGATACATTCATACAAAAGACAAGGAAATTGTACCAGGATACAAGAACTCAACGAAATATTTCAAAGTTGAATGATGAACTGTATGAAGTTCACCAGATAATGACTCGCAATGTACAAGAAGTTCTTGGTGTTGGTGAAAAGTTGGACCGTAAGTGATTTTAGCATTTTTCATCATCAAATTTCTTGTATTGTTACAGATGCATGTCGGATTTTGTAGACAAAACAATGGATAATGAATAACTTGCATTCTATTTGATTTGCATGCTTTTTGAGCTAACACTTTACAAGATGGAAAATTTTGCTTGGAGCATTTCTGTCTTTCCAGTTCTAATTGGAATGTTTCTTGTTTCTTGCTTTGACTTTTGAGGCTAAACTCTTTTGTGCATCACTTGTATGTTAAATTCCTATTTTTTTTTTCCATTACCAATCTTTTGCAGAGGTAAGTCAGATGTCCAGTCGCTTGACATCCGAATCCCGCATATATGCAGATAAGGCAAAAGATTTGAACCGCCAGGTTAGTTTTATTTCTTTGTTCTTGTTTATGGGTTTTAAAAGTGATACATATTTGCAAAAAGTTTCTTTCTGCTGGCACATTAATGTAATTAATTATTGCTTAATTCCTTCTCTGACCTATGTATGTAATCTGTCATCACATTAGAAACCAATTTTTGAGTTTCTGATAGCAAATCTTGTTTCGTCTTCCTAATACCAAATATTTGGAAATTGCTTCTGCTCCATTTGCCTTCCTTCTCTAAATAGATAATTCAGTGTGTCGATTTACATCTACTATCCTTGAAGTTAGGTGAAACTACAAATCGATCCCTCTAGTTTGAGAAATTACCGTACAGTCTCTAATGTTTCAATAAATGTGTAAATCATCCAAGAATACTTATGAGTAATTTGACCTAGAGGGTTTGTTTTGTAATTTTAGCTAACTGTAGGGGTAATAGATGTAATGCACACTAATTCGGTATTATAAATCGTGAGATACTTATGAGTAATTCATTGATCGTTTCTGCAGGCTTTGATTCGTAAATGGGCACCTGTTGCAGTTGTTCTAGGAGTTGTTTTCCTTCTCTTCTGGGTTAAAATGAAGATCTGGTGATTCTACATTTCATTAGATGATCTGTTTTCGTCTTGTTTCATTTCTTCTTTTTTTTTCCTCAATTTTTTGGACTAAACAAATTAAGCATGTCGAAAGATTGTTGAAGAGATAAACTGATTTAACATCTTAAGAGGAACCAGGTTGCATCAGTCTCTTACACATTGTGTCTACTCAAGTAAACTAGTCAGTCATCTTCAGAATTGTCATCTTATAGTAAATTATTTCAGCTAATATTTAATGTGTAGATGTTTCAAGTTAAATGGTGATTTGATTATCTTAGTTCGTGGCAGCTATTTACTTGTGGTTAATCACGAGATGCCCTCGAGGTTTAACTTATTTACCGAGAGCCCTTCTCAATCTTCCAAGATTACAAAATAGCACCTTTGAATCAAGACCGAGAACAACTTATTTAGAATGGACACCAAGACATCAAAGGGATGAAGGTGCAGTACTATAGATGGTATAGATTAGGGCAACTAAAATTTGTTGGAATTTGTAAGATGGAATCCGACAACAACTTCCTTCAATGACATATTTTAAAAACCAGTTAAAAGACCTTAATGGTAACATTTATCTTATTTTTTTGGAAATATTTATTTTATAAATACAATTGTGAAAACTTTACACTTGTTAAATAAAATGGGGGTTAATAATCATGCTAGTATATATTCAAAGTTTAAATGAAACCCCACCAAGGAATAAAACAAAGTTTCAATGCCTCCTTTAAGTAAGGTAATAGCTTGTAAATTTGTCTGAAGAAAGGAACCAATTCCATCCTTAAGAAGCAACTTAATAGATACTTCGCTTGTGTGCTATGTAAACTCCTATTAGCTCATCTATTTATATCTCCGAGTTAATCTTAATTAACACCACAAAAAGAAGCATTAACATACAAACACATACAAAAACACACACATATATATATATAACACATCTGGTTATCATGTCGGATGCTATTATTTCCAGTGTTGCAGGGCGGCTGATAACAATCCTTGAATAGAAAATCCGGAATGAGGTTAATTTGGTTAGAGGCGTGAAGAAGGTCGCAAACTTTCTGATCAGCTAAGGAGAGTTAGAAATGTGTTGGATGATGCAGACAGGAGAGGATATACAGACGAAAGCATCAAAGATTGGTTCAGACGGCTCGAGCATGCCTCCTGTGAAATGGACGACGTGTTGGATGAGTGTGGAATATCTCTCTTATCAAGGTTCAGATGGAGCAACAGGACTCTTCTGTTGCTCCCCCTAAGCAAAAAGTATGCCCCTTCATCCCATATTCCTCTTGTTTAAGTTTTAAGAAAGTAGCTACTCGTCGTGATATTGCCCTAAAAATAAAAAATGTGAAAGCACAACTTGATGTGATTTTAGGAGAAGGGAAAAGGTATAATTTTCTTTCAACAGAGTGCAATGATTCTTTGGGTATAGCGGGTCGAGTTACTACTTCTTTCGTTGACGTAGAGGGGGTTAAGGGAAGAGACTATGATAGGGATATTCTTGTGAATAAGTTAACACAAAATAGTTCTAGTGCTAGCCAAGGACATAAATTACAAATTACCTCTATGGTGGGGACTGGGGGAATCGGGAAGACAACTTTAGCTCAGTTAGTCTATCATGATAGCCGAGTAAAAGATTGTTTTCCATTAAGAATTTGGGTTTGCGTTTCCGATCCATTTGATGAGGCTAAGATTGCCAAAGAAATTTTAGAGCATATTCAAGAGAGTACCCCGAGCACTAACCAATTGCAAGTGCTACTAGAACGTATAAGAGAGTCTATTTCAGGGAAGAAATTTCTTCTTGTCCTAGGTGACGTTTGGAATGACAACGATACCAAATGGGGGCCTTTGAAAAACTCTCTTAAAATTAGTGGTGCAGCAGGGAGTAGAAATTTGGTGACCACGAGAAATGAGAGGGTAGCAAAAGATATAGCACCATTGAGAATGAGATCCATCGTCTAGGACAACTCTCTGATGAAGATTGTTGGGTAGTATAGAGTCGTATAGCCTTTTCTGAAAGAAGTGAAGAGATGAATAAAAGATTACTAGATACTGGTCGGGAAATAGCTAAAAAGTGTGGGGGTTTGCCACTTGCTGCAAAGGCTTTGGGAAGTCTTTTGCGTTCTAAGAATACCCCGGAAGAGTGGGAGGATGTATTAAAGAGCGAAATATGGCAATTAGAAAATGCAAAAGTGGGAATATTTCCTCATTTACTTTTGAGCTACAATGATTTGTCCATGTCCCAAAAACGTTGTTTCTCATATTGTGCTGTTTTCCCGAAAGATCATAGGATTAATGTGAATGATCTAATAAGAAAGTGGATGGCACTTGGTTACTTAAGCTCTGGTGGAGGTAATGCGAGTGAGTTGGAACTTAGAGGGCGAGAGTATTTTGATAATTTGGCTATGCATTCTCTATTTCAAACTTTGAAAAAGATGCTTTAAATGAAAATGTTATAGTTAAATGTAAAATGCATGACATAGTTCATGACTTTGCCCAATTTCTTAGGGAGGGTGACTTCAAAAGCTCTGGTGACCGATTTGAGGCAATAATGTTGAACGAGGCAAACAATTGCAAAATATGTAAAAGTCCTTCATTAGTTTCTCGTATGAAAGAATATCGAAGTGTAATTTCAGATTTTATTTGTTTTGATAGTGTATTTTTAGATGAGGAAAGTGATTCTGTTCTACATGTTTGTGATGGCTTGCAAGCGTGAGGGTTTTAGAAATTATGTGAGTTAGAAATATTTCTAAGGAAATAGAAAAGTTGATTCACTTGAGGTACTCGAGCATAAGTGATTTGCATGAATTGAGAAGCTTGAATGTGAAACAAATTTATAGACTTCCTCAAGGAGTAGCCCAGTTAACTAGTCTTTGCACATTAAGGGACTTGTATTGTTCGTCATTGCCGTTGCCTGGAAGAGCTTCAGAGTTCAGATAGATAGGGCTAATGGATTTCGTTTTGTGGAACGGGAATTCTTGGGAATAACATCATCCTCCTCTTCCTCTTCCTCTTCCTCTATTGGATTTCCCAAGTTGAAGACAATGATTTTTAATTTTTGTTACTACTGGATGGAGTGGGAGGACATATCACAGACTCAGCAAACACAGGGATATCAAAGTCCCCGAAAATAACGCTAGACAAATTTCTAGCTAAGCAATGAGTAACACAGTTACCCGAATGACAAACAAACGAGAAAGAATAAAAGGGAATAAGGGGCTGTGCTTCCCTTAAAAATGTAATTTAACACTTCTAGAAGTCGTTAATAATATGAAAATGAATTTTAACAATACTTTTTGTTAAATTAAGAATTACACATATATAGCTGTAGCCCAGAATTTATATTTTAAACATCAAAATTAGATCTTGCCCACATGGTGTTATTCTATGAAACACGGCGACACGGATTTTTTTCCGACATTTTATACTGAATAAGTGTCCGACACGAGTATCTGATACGATGTCAGATACGACATGATATGACAGGGTAGAATTTTTAGGAGTGTCCGTGCATTATAGGTTTTATTTGCAAGGTCCAATTAAAAGCCCAAGTTAACAAGTTTAATTTAGCCCCGAATATCAGATGCGTGTATTGAAAAATCCTTTATTTTTCCAACGTTAAACTTTTTCAAAAACACAGGGCAAAAGCTACCCGGAGAAAGTGTACAAATAAAAAAATCTCGCAGAATTTTTTTTCTACTCTTTCGTTTTTGGGAATTTCTCTCAAAATTTTAAGCTCGATAATGGGTTCCTCTGAGCATGAATTCGAAACTGATGCAGAATGCTCTGATGATTCACAAGAAGACCCCACCTTCGACGCTCTTGAGGAAACCTTCTCAAATCTCTCTATCAAGGGAAAGAACAAGAACCGCCGGTACTTAATTAGATTCCTATATAAATTCGGGTGTTTGAATTGATCTTATTTCCTGTAGACGCGATGTGCATAAACCCATTAAATGAATTATTTATTTTTGATATTAGCAAGTTTTTCTCTGTGTGTGAAATTTGTCAAGTGGGTAATGCTGATCGGAAGTTTGTGTGGAAATGATGGGTTATTTATCGCTTCCAGCATCATTTAATCTTTGTAATTTTGCTATGGTTTAGTTTATCAGTCACGAAGCATAGTGTTTTGTTGTTGTTGACGAAATTTAAACTGGTGTCTTGTTTCTGTAGTATTGTTAAGCCCAACGAAAGAGAAGATGACGAGGCGGATTCAGTAGAAGTTGTTGTGCCAGAGCTTAATGCCAAGGAGCAAAAAAGTTATGATACTGTTCTAAAAATTATTGAAGGTATGTTTGACATTTCGATGGATACCGATTTTTCATTTGTGTGCTCTTTTGCTTGCATTTGTTCACTGTGTTCTTTATACATTGCTACTTTTGCAGTTGGTCAGGTGGAGAAATTGAAGGTTGATGAATGCAAGATTTATCTAAGGAAACATGGGTTGAGATTGAGTGGCAACAAAGATACACTAATTCAGCGAATTAAGGAACATCTCGAGTAATCTTCTTGTATTCGATCTTTTCAACTTCGACTTTGGAAAAGCTTTTTATTTTGAAATGATGTTATTCATGAAGATAAACGTATTTTTTTCAGTATTTCAAATGGCGATGGAGAGAATAAGTATCCAGCATCAAGTTTTGTGTTGAATTGCAAGGGTAACTTTTTAATTAGATAGCTTAATGAGTTCTGAAATGAGATTCTCATGTCTAATTTTACCTCAGTTTGTACAAAATAATTCACATTTACGCCTTAAAGGTAAAGGTATAAATATGCATATATATGGGTATACTTAGGTAGTGTTAGCAAACTTAAAAGTATCACTTTTTTCTGTTAGCTTTTTTTCAGCACTTTGGTTTTCCGAACACTCTCAACTTATCTGAATTTAAGCATAAATAAAGGACCTGCTTTTAGCTTTGGCTTCCAGCTTCTAAGTTTCTTGAGAGTAGTAAAATTGCGTCTTTGCCTTTTCTCTAAACACAACTACTTTTTTTTGTGCTTTTCACTTCCCTGCTTTTACTCCTTCACTTTTTTACAACTTAGCTTTGCTAAAGGCAGTAGAGTTTGCAAACACCCAGTTAGTTGAACTCTTATACTGGTCGAATGTCCTCGATGGGTACCAAGGTTTTGATCTTGATTATAATTTGCTCCCACAAACCTTTTATCTTCTTATATCTGATATGAACTTTGAAACTTTTCAGGTGATGCATGCATGGGAGACATAGTCATGTTTGAACAAAATGTGTATGAAATGTAAGCCAATTAAGCTCATCATAATCACTCTCTCCATTATGTAATCAACTTGAAGATGGAAATCTTGAAAAAAGAGCTTTAAAATGTAGTAGTTATGTGACAGAACTAATGAAAATGTTAATACATAATGGAGTGTCAGAGATGGATTGATTTTGGGCTAAAAATGAAATTACATATAAAAAAACAAAAACTCTAATTGGTTTACTTTGATGGTTTATCAGGTTTAATATTGCATCTCGTAGTGCAAATGGTCCTCCTTGTGGGACAAGGATAGTTGCAGGCAGGATTGTGAAGGAGAGCTACGGAGCTGCCAAGCAGCAACATACATTTACTGTGAGCTAATTTCTGATGTGATAAATTAACACTTTAAGTATATTATTTAATGAAGAAGAAGCTGGCTAATAAATCTTTCAAAACTTTTGGAAAAATCTTGATATATTTACATTACAGAATTAGAATGGAAGTACTAATAAGTAACATAAGCTTTTACTTAAGATCTAAATGATTCTCAAATTTATTAGCAATTACAATGAAATAAACTTCTGGTTTTCTCTGAGCAGATTGAGGTGCTATGGAGTAAAGGCGAAAAACCACTGCCTCCACTTCATCCATTGCTCATAAAAGGGAGGAACCTCTACCGGTTGAAAACATTGAGACAGGTTTTTCATATCCCAATTTTTATTTATCTATTTATTATTAATATTACATTGCCGGTCTATACATTGTGTATATTATTTATCCTATTAAACGCTTCTTTTTGGATTTAGAAATGGGAAAATGAAGGTGAAAGGCAGAAGATTTTGTCAGAAAAGCACGCTAGAGGTGGCGCTGCTCGTTTGAATAGGGAAGTACGCATACAGCAGAAAGAAATGCGAAAAATGCACAAGCCAACTAGGTATTAAAGTTATCCCACCTTATACAGCTATCCCCGGTTAATGTTGTCATCATTTAAGTTTTAGTAAACTTTTCAAATTGCTCACTTATCCTATTTCTTGATCAACTTTTGCAAGTTTGTCCTAATTATGTTTTTCTTGTATATTAGGCCAAAAAGAGACGAACACCCAAAAAGAAATCAAGAAGACGAAAGAAGAGAGCCTTTGCATTGCATATCCGCAAAGAACGAGAAATTGATTGACCAACCTAAACAGCAGCAACAACAACAGCAAATGCTAAGCGAACCGAACATTCCAATCCAGCAATTTTTTTTGCACGGAATGCCTAATAGCATATCAAATGCGAATGTTATACCACAATATCTTCATCAAAGTCAACCTTTCATCAACATCAACAACTCCACGTCTCAAGAAGTTCAACAGTTAAAAGAAAACCAGAGTTATCCATTGCGTGGTTTTCATCATAACAACAATACACGAGGCTGGCAGCCTAATATGAAGCTTGATTATTCGAGATATTCACTTTGGAGATCCAATGGGCAGCCTAATTATGGTCATTATAGGCAGAACCTAAATGCAGGGGGAAATCCAATGGGTTGCCGAGAAAAGCTGATATGTCGATATTATCCTCAAGGAAGATGTCACTTTGGAGATAAGTGCAAGTATTTGCATGAGTTAGCTGGAAATAAGTAATCCGTTTGGCATTAATGATGTTTTTGCTGCTTGGAAATTTGTTTTCCTGTTCGAATGAAAAGGAGAAAAGAAAGAAAAAAGAACGAATTCAGCTCCTGACTGATTTGAGCTATTTTGGTTCATAGCAATGGTTATTTATCATTAACATTGCTTATTTTGTTCCTTTATTGTTTATATGGATTGTAATTCTCTACTCTCAACAGTTCGTAACAATTTTGGGGGAAGGCCAATGATGAATCCCACATTTTTCTTTCTTCCTTTATTTTAAGTTTAGCCTTTAAACCATGGACACTTCTAAAAATCCTATCCTGCCGTATCGTATCGTGTCCGACACCTATGTCCGACACTTATCTAGTGTGAAATATTGAAATAAATTCCTGTCGCCGTGTCCGTGTCCGTATCGCCATGTTCGTGTCCGTATTTCATAGCTTTAAACCATGTTATATGAGCATTTTATTTCAAGTGTTTATCATTTTTTTCAATATTCAATTGGTCCTAGGAATTCCAACTTTCATGAAATTGATTGAGCGTTTATTTCGAAACATTGAGGAAAGGAATATAACATGAATCTATATTTCGCATACGACCTATGTAATTTTCCAGCAGAATATTCTACCGAAAATTCCGTCGGAAAAGGCAAATTGCAAAACTCATGTAGTATAAGAGACAATTTGTAAAAAAAAAAAATTAGATAACAAAATGCTAAAATCGGGATGATTGGGATGGCAAAAAATCAATATTCCTCCCCAAGTTTACTCATCTCATGCTCTACAAGATTTCTAACATATTCTCGTAACTTCTAAACTGGTTTCATTAGTAAAGAAAAGTACCCAAGCACAAAAAAAAAGATGTGTTTTTTTCGAAGGGATTCAAATCAGAAAAATTGACTCGGGGATTTTGCATCTTGACGTGAGTAATCTATGATTGCAAGGAATTAGAAAACAAAACGAAAAATCATCAAGAATTAAAGAAAATTGAATAAATAATTCGTGGAAAAAAAAATTAGATGAAGTATTCCTTTGAATACGCTGGAAAATACATTCAGAGAGTTAATTACACAAAATTAAACTGATTCAGGTGCAAATTGCACAAAACAAATGTTGGGCAGTAATGCACCTTGGGGGTGTCTGCAATTATGAATTATCCCTAGAAAATAGTAAATACAGACCACATCATAAAAATTAAACAATATGCTAGACCTATAATTTCTCGACCATCTCAAAAAGATGTTCATCAAAATCCCATATTACAATAGCTTCAACAAAGTCATAAACAAACGCATTTGAGATGAAACTATAGCTCCTAACTTACATCGATAAATACAAATAGCCTCCTAACCCACAAATTACACAACATGACAACATTTAATCCCCATACAATACCAAATAAACATTAAACCACCACCTACAATCTCAAACAACAAAAGAAATTATGTACTTCCACCCACAATATTACCAAAACCCGGGAAATTCGTATATGAAACTGGGTTTGGACCCCACCAACGCACCAAGTGATGCAGATTTTGCCACATCTATAATTCACTTGGAAAACAAAAATCGAAATACAATCTATGATTAACTCCGAACCATTCGGGCCCAAATACCAGGTTCATACAAGAACTTCCCCAAAATCCCACTAAGCATTATTTACCGAGTTACTTTTATTCACACCTTGTAATTCCATTGGAGAATTGGTGATACTCCCAACCGAGCCCATCGTCTGTGAGCTCAGCTGAGGGCTCGCAGGACAAGCTTCCGGATTACCACCATTCATTTGATGCATAGCTCCTGAACTCAACTGTGGGCTCATTGGTGTCCTTTGGCACATCTGTTGTGGACTAGCTTGTTGCTGTTGCTGCTGCTGATGTGGCATTCCCATGCTTGATGTTGATGGCGACCCCACTTGTTGAGGCGAAAGTACAGCTTGTAGTGGAGAAGTCGTTTCTTGCTGCTGCTGCTGTTGTTGTTGTAATTGTTGTTGTTGTTGTTGTTGTTGTTGCATCTGTTGCTGTTGTTGCATTTGCTGTTGCAGCTGAAGCTGTTGTATTTGTTGTTGCTGCTGTTGTTGTTGCTGTTGTTGGTTCATGTACAAATTCATTCCTGGCATCAATTTAGGTGGGCCCATTTGGCCCATAGCGCTCCTCTGCATTTGATTAATATTGGCCCGATTCAAAGCGGGCCCCAGCATAGAAAGTCCGGTCGACCCGGGATGCATCTGTCTAGCTGCTGCTCCAGGCATGTTCCCAATACTCGTTTGAGGATTTCCCATCATATTGGGCCTACTATTCTGTTGCGCCATCCTCATCTTCATAAAAGCAGCTTGTGCTTGTGTGAGCGTCCCGGAACGAATAGCATTGCTGATATTCGTAGCTGAATTCAGATTATTCATTGGATTCTGATTCATATTGCCCATGGGTCCCCCCATGGGGGAAGAGACCCCCCTAGCCCCACCTAGACCGCCCATGACGTTGCCCAAACTTCCAAGACCGACCATGTTATTTCCAATATTGCCCATGCCAACGGATCCGAGGCCCGACATCATTTTTCTCTGCATGTTCTGCTGTTGCTGCTGTTGTGATTGAAGCAATTGAGGAGGTTGTTGTTGTTGTTGTTGCAATAACTGAAGCTGGAGAGCCGCTGGTTTGTTCGTCATGTGTTGACCCAATTGTTGACCCATATTTGCGTTCTGAGCTATGTTGTTCAAATGCTGCATCGGATTAGGTGGCATTTGCATCATGGACGATCTTTGGAATTGTTGCTGCTGCTGTTGTTGTTGCTGAGGTGGCAGTTGTTGATTGGGCTGCTGGGGTTGGGAAGGCATGAGTCCTTGAGACATCTGAAGCGCCTGATTATTTCCCTGAGGGAGCAGCCTTTGGCCTTGCATGGTGTTCTGTGTGGGCCCACTCGTACTAGGTTTAGCAATATCATTGGATTGCTCGGAAAACTGTTGCATTTCAGAATTTGGGGTGTTGGGTTGTTGGGCGGGATTATTCATACGAACGGGTCTTGGTTGGACGTGATCCTCCACGTGATAGCCCTCATGCACCAGCTGATCATCCAAGTGTAATTAATTAATTAATTAAGGTAAAGTGATATGACATTTAAATGGTGAGTAGAAATTTGTTTAAGTGGATGATTATGACGTACCAGTGAAGAAAACTGTGATGCGAGTAGGTCAGCAATGTGCTGCATGATTCGAGTTTGCACGTGTCAGCAATATTTAAGAAAAAGGGATGGCATATTTATATAACTAGATAAAGCAAAACTTTTGGTTTTGGAGAAGTTAAAATAGAAGAAGTTGTAATAGTAAAAGTGTGTGTGCTTGGAAAAAAACAAGTGGAAAGTAAAAAAGTAGTCGAGTGTTTGGAGAAAAATGTTAAAAAACGTTTTTCCAATTCATTTATTTAGGAAAATAACCTAAAAGCTGAAGTCAAAAGCAAGTCCTCAGGTTCTTCTAGCTTATTTCTGTTTAAAATATTTAGCAGTAGCTGGTTGCCAAACACTCTCAAAGTGATGAAAAGAAGCTAAAAGCCCGAAGGTACTTTTTTAAGAGTTTGCAAATATTACAGTAATCGAAAGACAAATACACACACACACACAAACTCACAGTATTTGGTAATGTTGGAAGGTAATCCTCAGCAGCCAAGTACTCAGCATCCTCAATTTCTCCAATATGAATTGCCACAGAACCATCATTTGGTTTCTCCGACATGATCAACCTAGTTCTTGCCTTTGGAACTAATTGGACACTGTTGCCTGACAGAAACAAAAATTGTGACAATCAGCCAAAAACACTTGACCAAAATGATACGTCTCACAAATTTGAAGTCAACTGTCAACCCACCTTGAATAACGCGTTCTGTCTGAAGAAAGTTCAAGATTCTGATCCTGCAAGCATTCATGTTTCCACCCACCAGAGACTTAGACAATGGCATAGTACATGATTCATCTTTCAAGTTGTCATTGTTTGAATCATTCGAGAGAAGAGACGTCAACTGTTGCGCAGAATATGTGTTGCGTTTCCCGATAGGATACTCATCTACCTTATTCCTTTTGCGGTTAAGTTGACACCTGAAAAAACAGGGAAGATAACATGCATGAGAGAGAGAGAGAGAGAGAACAAGGTTAGGTATTTCTTTCCTTAGCAAATCCTGAAAACAAACATAGTGGGTGGGTGTTTGCAGGAACTTTTGCTTTTGGAGAAGCTAAAGTCGTAAATAGTTGAGTGGTAAATGTGAGGAGTGTGTTGAAAACAAAATGGAAAATTCAAAAAACTTACTTGAGTGTTTGGAATTTTTTTTGTTAAGAAGCACTTTTACTACTCTAAACAAACTTCCACTTATTTACGAAAAGTCGAAAATAACCTAGAAGCTAGAAGCTTAAACTAAAAGTTGGTCATTCGGTGCTTCCAGATTCTAGCTTATTTCTACTTAAAATAAGCAGAATTTGGGTTTTCCAAACACTCCCAAAGTGCTGAAATAAAGCCGAAAGCTTTCGAAAGTGCCTTTTTCCAGATTTTCCAAACACTACCTACCATAGAGTAAAACTCAAACCCCTTACTAAAAAGGCAAATTTTGATCGAAAGAAATACCTCATAGTCACCACTTCAATCTTCGAGAACCTCTCCAGCATACTTTGATCTCCCAAAGCTTGATTCCCAACAGGAGGACTACTTGCACTTATAGGCACACTCATGTTTCCCACACTTGCTGGAGAAGCAACTCCACTTATTCCAGAGGCTTTAGGCACAGAATTAGATCTCCTCTTTGCAGCAGCTTGTTGTGCCTGATTTTGCCTTTGCATCGAATCAGTAGCAGAAGGAAGAGAAGTTACAGCAGATTTCTCCTTTACACCGCCAAATTGATGTCCAATCGAGCCACTAGAAAATTCTCCAGATTTTGATGACAACGGAGATTGAGGCAAACCTCCAGCAGAAACATGAGGACTTTGAACCAACTTCCTCTTCTGGAAAGGATCGTCCTTTCTCAAATTATTATTACTATTATCGAGATTGTTGTTCCAAGGAGTTTGAGGGAAATTTGATGATCTCATGAACTGATGAGACATTCTTTGCTGCATTCTTGGATCGATATTGGTTAATTCTGATTCTCCCATAATTGGTTTGTCGCTCTCGACAGGTTCTTCCTTTAAGTTGTATCTCATTCCTTGTTGACCAATACTGAATGGCGTGGGACCACCACTTTCTTGATTTAGACTTCCTTCAAACATCTGGGGGGAAAACTTTAGCATGTCACTGTTAGGGGGTGTTTCCAAACTCTACTGCTTCTGGAGAAGCTAAAGTAGAGGTTACAGTTGTACAAAATTGGAGTAGTAAAAAGTGCAGTGTGTTTGGGGGAAAAAAGTGAAAAGTTCAAAAAAAAAAAAAAAAGCACTTGAGTATTCGGTGAAAAGAAAAACCTAGGAAGCACTTTCACTACTCTCAAGAAACTTGCATTTATTTACGAAAATAACCTAGAAGCTAGAAGCTGAAGCCAAAAGCGTGTCCTTTGGTGCTTCAAGCTTCTACCTTATTTCTGCTTAATTTAAGCAGAAGTTGAGAATGTTCGGAAAACCAAAGTGCTGAAAATCAGCCAAAAGAAGAAAAATGCTTTTTATTAGAGTTTGCAAACAATACCTTAGTATACTGCATGTTTCTTGCAATCGACTGCTGCTGCTGTTGCATTAATGTGTTCTTCCAGTGTGATTCGGGTAAATTGTCTGTTTGTTGTCCTAAATTCTGTAAATTGTCATTTAGCCTAGGTTTCTTGGCGGTAAGTGGAGACAATTGACCATCTTGGTTCTCTCTCTTATTACTACCATGAAAGGAATTAACACCGTTATCAGAAAATGGAATCATCATATCCTGCCCACCAGGAGAAGCTACAGATGCATTGAGAAGTGATCCAGACCGTTGATCTTTCATCATTCTAGGGCTTCCAAGATATTTCTGAGATACGAGAGCTGGTGATGGCAGAAGAGAGTTGTCTGATCCAAAGCTGTTGTTCCTTAGTGGAAGCATATTATTGGAGACATTATTTTGAGTGTTCAAATTCTCATAGGCTTGTTGCTGCATTAAAGAGCCAGCGCTTTCTGGAAGACATATTTTCTTCCCTTGGATATTGTTTGAAGACACGGAAACTTCTGGCATCTGCCTCAATCTTTTCATTCTCATGCCGCGAATTGCTAAATTTAACTGAAAATGAAAATACTTACCAAAGGTAAACACGAGAAATGAATTATCATTATAAATTTATATTATAGGGTCTTTTACATCTACACCCCTTGAGAGATTGCATAGTTACAACTCACAATTCGCACCCGCTTCGATGAAAAACCTACAAACTCTACCCCTCCGAATTTCAAAAATTAGAAATTACCCATTCGGTTAGGGTAATTATTGAGTTAATTTTCTTTTTTGTTTTTCTAATTTTTAAGTTGAGGGTAACAATATCCCACTCATATATTTCACTAAAATCCTAACGGAATTGGATAATTTGTAATTCACGAAACTGAAGAATTTCTAATTTTATCCCATCTAAGCAGGCGTGAACTGTAATACAATCTCTCAGGGGTTGTAGATGTAAAAAATCCGTTACTATTCCCAGAAATTTATGATTTCTAAACAACCTTATCGGGAAGAGATTTCTCAGAGAGTCTATCCAGCTGTGGGGTCGGATTAAGGCAAAGTTGTGGTTGTAGGGCTTTCAAGATTCTGGACTCCACTTCCTTCAAACAAATGTAAATAACCTCAGCAAGAAATAATATTCTTTTAGTGCATGGATCGACACAAGAGGATCACTTACCATTAGATCACCATATGTCCAACCATTGTCTGAAATAGATGGAATATCCTTCACTATATTTTCCAGTGACATTCTAAGACAGACTCTGTTAATGATGGGTGAGCTTTCCTCAGAAGCCACACTAAGTCCCTCGGGAAAGCACTTCCGATAATCTCGTAGCTGCATATAGATTATATAAAGTCAGAATGGATTATATTTCTTATTATATAAAATTATATCATTAACTGCCAAAAATATTGATGAAAGCAGAGACGGGCTTTATTTACAGATAACTTACCTCACAGACAATTGTCCCATCAACATATTTGCATGGTATATCATCCAGAATATCTCCAGGTAATCGGCCAGACTCGATTGCCTTTGGAAAACAAAAATCATATATAAGATACACTAAATTCAAAAAAGAAAAAGTAAACACCGCAGAGTTGCAAAGATTAGATGGAACTAGTACGAAAAGATAACTTAGCCGGTGAAGAAAATGATGTTGCTTTTAAACAACTAGAGCTTTTGTTATAAAATAAAAATACGAACTGTTGAATTAACTAAATTCTCAACCCACGGACTACAGCAAAAAAAGAAAGCATAACATGTAAAATGTAACACCTACCGAAAACAGGGTTTCTGATGCTCTGTCATATGGATGCAAAAACTTTGGCACTTCAATGGAAGTCTGACGACCAGTTTCATTCTGAAAGTTCACAATAAACAGTCAGCAGTTCGTAATAAATTTAGCCAAAATAAAACTCCCATTTGCTGATACGGGCACTTTAATTACTTTGGTGGAATCAACTTAAATGAAGAACAGACCTCAGTGGGTTTTGCAATTGAATATCCATCAGGAAAAAGGCTTAGAGTGAATGAAACTTCCTTGTCTGGAAAAGAAAAAGAAGAGAAAAAAATAATTACAAGATGTAGAAATACCATATTAAGAAACCTAACATTTCAACGGGTTGGGAGATTTAATTCCTATGTATTTAAGAGGACATCCACTCACCAGGGATTCCGGTATTTCCCTTGTTCTCAGCCTCTCCCTATACAAGAAAACAATAAAATTAATCATCCCATCTCATCAAAGAAGACCAAACTGAGCCAACAAAAAATTGCTCATAACTTCAGTAATTTGCCATTTTCAGGCGGAAAAAGGATTTTTGATCTTTAAAGAATACAAAATAACCCAATGACATTTCCCCAAAACCCTCTTTCCTGCTTCGCCTCGCCTTATTCCCAATACCAAACAATTTCATGGGAACCCCTAATTTTATGTCGAATTACACGATAACAGAAACAAAAATTGTCTTCCCAAATGCGAAATAACTGATAATTAAAATTCGTTCGAGATTCCCAGACTCTATAGACACCGCATCAAATTAATCCAAAACCAATCCCCCAAGTGGATAAATTCTCCAACAATTCATACATAACAAAAAGTTGAATAAAACATTTTAACAATAAACTCGAAAAAGAAAGTCAATTTTCTATACTAGTATTAGCAAATATAAATTGGAAACAAATAATCAAACGGAAAAAAAGAAATAGTACCACCAGCTTCCTAGTAGAAGACGAATTAGTATCATGCTTCTTCTTCGAGGTATCAATTACGGTGTCGTTTGATTCTTCCTCTTGGGCAGGAAAAGAGGCTGCTTCGGATTTCGGGTGAAACCTCTTACCCCTTTTGGAAACCTTGAAGGAAATCCCCATAACTCTGAGGATCTCTAGCTAATGAAAATATACGATCTTTGACACTTAAATGCAAAGAAAATGAACTGAATACATGGTTTTTTGAAGAGAAATCTCCACGAAATTTGTGTATTTTCACTCTGTGAGTTTGAGAGAGAGACGGGAGAGAGCAAAATTGCGTCAAAGCTGTGTGCTTATTTATGTTTCATACGATAGCCCGTAAGCTGTATTTTAATTTTCAATTATTATATACAGAAATTTATATATAAATTATTTAAGTAAAAAGTAGTAACTTTTAGATACATTAAAAAAAAAGTTTAATGCGATAACAAAATTATAATCAAGAATTTTACGAAGTTTTGAATAACAAGACAATAATTATTAAACAAAAATTAATAAACTATCTTAATTAATCTAATGTATATTACGTTTCAACTTAACTCAACCCCATAATATCACAAAATTTATTTATTTGATATCCAAATTAAAACATGAACCAAGTTCTTCAATCTTATCCCACTACTTAGTGATGTTAATGGCCAAATTCTTATGATAGTGTAAGCCTCTCACATCTTATAAATTTTTGAACTAAAAGATATGAAATAGGGTAAATTACTTCCAGACCCCTTAATATTTATTCTAATTACATATAGACCCCCTCTGCTACCAAAAATTACACTTAAACTATCTATTTTTTAATTTGGTCTTACAAATTGCTCTTCCCCTCCATTTTGTTAAGGGTTCTGTTTGTTTTTGTCAGAATTATGGAACATACAGACAAAATTACCAATCCATAATCAACACATTTTTGTGCTCCGATATAATAGACTTTTTGTTGCTAAAATACCATCAGGGTAAAAAATTTGCGTCTCTTCTTAACCTTTCGTCACACAAAATCTAATAAATACGGCACAAAACACTCTTCGCACTCGTGTAGGAAAAATTCAGACAATTTACTCTTAAAATCTTATGGAAAACGTTGGGTTTAACCCTTACTAAAGCAATCAGAAGGAGCCATTTTATTATACTGAACCAAGGTACATGCGGTATAGATGTAATTAGTAATTACCTATAGTGCAGGGGGTCTAAGTGTAGTTAGACCAAATGTCAAAGGAATCTGGATACAATTCAGCCTGTTATGTATTACCTTGAATATAAATGTTTAAAATTCTTGAATGAACATGATATCCTATGCCTCCACAGATAAATCCCCCTAGCATTTCCCACCATGGCCAGAATGAGAACATATAGAAGAACTACCTCAAAATAAAATCACAGGTATAAATACATATCTCAAGCAACATATTAACTCATGGGAGCCATCCCGAAAGCCAAAAATTTTACAAAACATCATACGAAGCTGAGAGAAAATCTTCTCAAACATAGGTTTCAAGGACGGCCCTCTTTTCTTTTTCTTTTTTACGTTTTTTCGGGTAAGTTCTTCACATATCGATCGAAAATTAGTAATAAATTACTGATAATACATGAGCTGTTGAGCCGCAGCAACATTCTGGAAGCCACCATCGTAGATGGCCTGGCTTGCTCCCGCACCCATTCCCATAGATGCTTGTTTGAGAGCGTGTTGGCTCTGTGGGTGCATGAGTGCGTGGACACCGCCCATCTTACTAAGTGCCAGCTGTCGCTCGTATGCCAAGAGGTCGGCTGCTGAAAGGCCGGGTAGGGTGGCAGGGGCGGGTGGTGGGAGGGGGTTCGAGCTCGTTCCGGGTGGAGTTGGCTTGTTACCCCATGAACACTAAGAGAGAGAGAGAGAGAGAGAGAGAGTTCATGCGTACATTAAAACAATAGATCAATATATTGAAGTATATATGAATAACTAAATATGTAATTAACTAATCCACTAATTACCAGTATATCGCTTGGTGGTAAGCATAGCATAAGTCACCAATGATTTGCACCATAACACATTTATTCATAGCAAAATGGATACTCTATAATAATATATAGGAACCAAAACAAACCTTAATTTGTTTGCCACAGAGGAATGATTGAGTGTTTCCCATAGAAATAGCCATGGCAGCCTCTGCATGAGTGCTATACCTAACAAAGCCAAACCCTTTATCACGCTGGACCCTCACTTCCTCAATCGATCCAGCACCAAGTGCATGGAAGTGGCGGTGGAGGTCAACCTGAGTTACCTGGAAGAAAACAAGCGAGAAAGTTTTAGAATGTATTGTACAAACTCAATGTGCATGCAAGATAAAAATAATTGTAATTTAATAATATGTAAAAGTTTAATATTGTAAAATTATATACTCTTGGTAAAAGGAATCGTGAATTGATACACCAAAATAAAAGCTAGACCAATGTTAGTTACTCTAAGGTCTCATGCTTTATTAAACAGTACATATATAAAAATAAATAAATAAAACAGATTTGCAAACAAATTGTGAACTACATAGCCATACCTCGGGAGCAAGATTGCCGACATAGACAGTGGTGTATTGTGGGTTATTCTCAGGAGCCTCACTACTTGCTGCCTCTTTAACATCTTCTGCAGAAAGTAAGTCTATAAAAGGATCAAACCTCAGTCGTTACCCAAGTAAATCCTAGAGAAATGTCTCTTATAAATGTTACGCAGAAAAAACAGAATCTGAAACCTTGTTTAATGTGAAGGAACAGTAAATTATGATGCCCCAATAGAGTTTTTTATTTGGTCATTTGTTATGCTTTTAGGGTTGTTAGGGTCGAGGGCAGCTAAGCTCATTCTTTTGTTCAGGTAATAAAACATTTAACCAAATTTGAAGAGTTTGACAATACACTAAAGAAAATCTATTGGAGATAAAATAACAAGAAGTTCAATAAAAACTGATGCTGCGACTTATTTTTAAAATCTTATAATCTGCTTCAGCTTCTAACAGTACTTCTCACCTTGTCCGACAGCTTGACCATAACCAAATTATTAAGTAGATAAACATCTGATAGATTAACAGCCATTTATTCTAACAAAAACCTACATATTATGAGATTAACACCATTTGATAGCTTATGATCAATTTTTCAATTCTCTTAATGAAGCTGTGGCTACAATTAGTGTCTTACTTTATTTCTCTCTCATCACTTTATAAAGTGCAAGCTAGCTCAGCCTACTGACCTGAGGAGCCATTTGTAAGTTCTACAACACTTTTAGATTCTGAATTCTGCTTCTCATCACTGGTTCCAGCACCTTTTGTGGCCCAGTTGCAACGTATCTGCCTGCTGCCAAGCCATTTCCCTGAGAAGTTGTCAAATAGAGAACAGCACGTAACTAACTTAAGCCTTGTAATGATACACAAGTCAGAGTAAGTAACTAGAAGAAGCTGATACGAACTGTTCTCACCTGTTAAATCATTTATTGCACTTTGGGCATCCTGAACACAAAATTTGCTCAAGGAGTCAGCTATGTCAAGGAAATGTTGGTGACCAAGACAATTATATTATATTACACAAACATACCTGCTGGTTCCTAAAAGAGACAAATCCAAATCCCCTGGATCGCCCAGTCTTTTGATCCCACATAACCCTTGCATCACTATTACCAATAAAGATACAAATTCAGTACCTTCTAAAATAAACCATGCAGTAAGCACATAGCACAACTTCAACAATTTACTTTGGTGTATATACTTCTGGCTAAATCAGTCTGTGCGTGTGTGTGGAGAGAGAGAGACTTACGAGCAACTAGGGTAAACTGAAAAGCAGGCAAACAGCATAGCATCAGTAACCTCTGGGCTGAGATCGCCAACAAAAATGTTGTAGTGGCCTAAAGAAGAGGTAGAAAAATTTATAAGACAGAATTATGACATGCAACGTCATATGCTAAGGCTACAAAATATCACATGCATGAAAACATAAAATGTAGACGCACTTGATGTGTCCTCCCTCTGACCACTTGCATATGCCCAGTTAACTTTGATCGGCTGCCCAAACCTGAATATCACAAAATATATTACTATTCCAATTTAAATGACAATATAAGGTCGACGAGTCAGTGGTTCCTACTTACAGATGTCTTCCATTAAGGTTCAATATGGCCAATGCAGCCGATCTACGGTCAAAATAATGAATAAATCCATAGGATGACTGCAGAGAACAAGAAAGAGGATAAATGTAATCATGATCTGTAGAGCCAAATTCCAAACCCCTTGTGTGGATAGATATTCATGGGAACAACAAACAAGTACTTGAGTAGAATGGCACCTTTTCTTTTCTAATAAGCTTACAGGCCTCCACAGGACCAGTACTACCAAAAACTTCTTGAAGAAGTGGTTCAGTCACCTGTGTGTGAATATTTCCAACATACCTGCATTTTATCAAAAATAAAAGACCTAAAAGTTCAGAAAAAGAAACAAATAGAAAGAGATGGATTTATACGAACCTCAAACAGATCTTACAAGATAATATCACATGAACAAACACAACACACTTCAGATATGAGGAAAGTGCCAGAGAATTTTAGGTGTTCAATAAAGCTACCAACATAATACACACATGTTGGCTTAAATGATATAAAGTAGAGAAGACATTAAAAAGAACTAATGATGCAAGACTCATGCAGTGGCATATTAACCCTAACCAAAAATGGGGATTCAGATATTGCACAAGTGTGCAGGCTAGGCAAGAATCAGTGAAGAGAGGGGGGAAAATAAAAATAAAAAATTAAAAGAAAAATCTGAACAACACTCACACACTGCGGCATGTACTTGGATCAAACCCAGGAGGCAGATTTCCACTTGGAATTGGCTCAATCTGCAAAACGAAAAGAGGGAAAAAGAAAAGAAATAAAAATAAAGAAAAAACCTCCTAATTCATCTCCCAGAATAGTCATGCAACCCAAAGATAAAATCCCAACTACTGAAAACAAAAAGAGCCCCAAAAAAGAAAATATGAAAAGTGCAAGTGAAATTTTATGTTCCGACAAACTTGCTAAACTAGCATGCGAGAACGGCAAACCCATGCAAGTGAAATTTTATGTACACATTCACAGATTCACCATTTGAGGTGAACTACAGAATAATTGCAAGCAATGCAAAGTGAACTCCACACTCAAGGAGGTTCCACCAAAGCAGCAGAGTTCAACATACATGGGCTCGGTGACACTCATACACTTACACATAAGGATCATACACACGAAATAGTAGACTTAAACACAGAACGTTCTACTTCTTTTCATCATGTATCGAGAGTAATTGCCAAAAGAACTATTTACGCCATTTACTGCATAGTCCTCATTGATCACCCAAATCATCAACTCGCCACTTATAAAATTGAAAATTCAAAGGCCAACGGTCCGAACACCCAATTACAATCGAGAATTAAATCCCTATAACTCGAACAACATCCACCAGCAACTCGTTTAACCTCATATAGGAAAACAAAAACAAAAACAAGCTAACATCCTTGAGATCACTATCACGAGCATGGCACAAAACAAAAAAAGAAAAAGAAATAATCATATCAATAAAAAATTACAGCTAAGGCTTCACTCCAAACCACAACAAAAATAAAAAATAAAAAAGAACCTGCGGAGCAGCCAAGAGACCGGGGTGGTAAAGCGACTGCTGTTGAAGGAGAGCTTGCTGCATCAAAGCCTGATGTTGCTGCTGCTTCAATCTCTGATTCTGCATTTTCCGGTAGAAACCAACCGAAGACTCGATTGAACGATACGATCGGAGAAGATTTTCTACTGTTAGGGTTCGTAGAGAGAGGAGAGGATGGGGAGAAAGGGACCTCGAAGAAGAGAGAAAAAATAAAAGAAGAAAAAAAAAAAGAAATGAAAAAAAAAAAAAGGGAAAATGAAAAATGAAAGAGAGGCCTTGCTGAGAAGGGGGAATATATTGGGCTTTGTTAGGGCTATATATAGACGAGCTTTTACCGGGTCTTATAGTATAGTAATTATATATTTTGGCCCAATACAAGAAAATCAAACATTTCAATACAATATTTTTTCTCTAAATTTTGATTTTAAAAAAAAATAGTATTCTAAGTTAATATTTAAATTATTTCATACCCTATAAATTACAAAAAAATCAAACTATTGGAGACAATATTTAATTGAAATTAATTTTTAGAATTATGAATTTGATTGTCATGTCTTATAGATATATGTGTTGTTTGCAAACTTTTAAAAAAATATTTTTCTATCCTGAATTTTTTGAAAAACAGAAATGAAGTGTGTATTTCTATTTAGACTTAAAATAGGCTAAAATAATTGAGAGAACGTTTGTTTTGTTTTTTTAAATGGATCAAGGTAAAACTCAACTTGATTAGTTCAAAAATTATAATTATAATAGAACTCGAGCTCAATTTGTTTGATAAAAAAAAAATTGAAATTTTGAACACCATAAAAGATCAGCTTAATTGGCTAATAATTGATTGAGTAGTTCAACTCTTTTGCACCCTTATATGGTTTTTGGATCTTTTTTACTTGTAAGACATCAATTTAACCATATTTTAATACTTATATTTGCAGTTTAATTTTAATTAGTTTATATAAGGTGAACTCATTTGCACAAATAGTTAATAATAAATAGGTGAAAGATTCACATTAAAAAACAAAGATGGAAAAAAATACAACCGATATCTTCTTCAAAATATAATGCACAAAATCCTAATTCTTGGGTTTTTCAACCCCATTACTGTTTCTCTGTATCAATAGCAACTACATTATCAAGATTCGAATTCAAGTTAAACTAGTATAGAGTCAAACAATTAAAACTACATCACTTAGCGGTAATCACAACATCACAAACTAATCGACTGAAATTGACATAACTTTATACGATATTCATATACTAGAAATCTAACTAGAAGTAAGCTATAAGATTAATATATTACTACAAATTTTCGAATCAATGGCGTATGACATTAAGAGAAAAAAGAAAAAAGGAAAAAAAAATCATACAACATAGAAATATTGAAGCCCTAAATCATTTTGAGGAAATTAATGGCTTAGTTATTGAGGTCAAGTTGTTCATCCTCCTTGGAGGAAGGAGATGGAGATGGAAGCCGTTCTGGATTTTGGTAAGGACCCCTCATACCAGCCCTATTATAATAAATACATAATAGAACGAGTTAGCTAGTAGAAAAAGCAAATTAAAAGTATAATATTATTTATCACGTGCTTAAATTAAATTTATCATATTATTTCTTATTATTTTTAACATACTCATCAAATTTATGATAATTATATTTAAAAAAAAAACCATCTCAAACAAATTAAAGAAACAAAATAAAGAATAGTGAAAGAATAAAAGGTGGTATACCTATCTTTCCTCTTCTCAAGAAACCTATGAAGTGATGATCTTCTTGCAATTGGCATATCTAAATCATCCAAGAGAAAGGAAAAAAAAAAGTTAGCACAAACCCAAAACTCAAAGATTCCACACAGTTGCTACAATGATAAATTCAATTGATTACCAGAGCCGTTAGCTTCGGCTTGTAGAGAAAGCTCATCTTGTGCTTTTGAGCTTGAAGCCACATCTCCTCCATATCTTTTCTCCTTACAAGTGTTCGATGAAATGTCAATGGGCTGCTTACCGCTTCCCGTTTGGGGTCGTGGTGGAAGCCCATCACGAGCGCCGGTGGCTAAAGCCAGAGCGCCACTAGGGTTCTTTGGTTTATCCTGTAAGGTGTTCGATAAAATGCCGCAAGACATTTGAGAGCTGTTCTTTTTAGCAATAGACACGAGCTCTCTAGCTTTGTCCATTGGATAATTATCGAAAACCAACACTTTTCCCGAGTAGAAAATCGTCAATTGTGAAGGCTTTGGATGCGTCGTTGTAGTAATCCCCTCTTTGCTGAAATTAATAAAAATTTAAAGGTTCAAAAAACAATCGAAAGATTCATAAATCTAGATGTGAACAAAGCTAAAAAAAATTAATTTGATTTAAAGGGAAGAAATCAAATAGTATGTTTTACAACGATAGTTCTTACGGGTCCTTACCAGCCCTCTTTAGCTCTGTTCTACCTTCGGTCTTACCTTATAATACAGATCCAAACTATATATCTTATTAATCTGCTCGCCCCAAATCTTTTAATGATTTTAACTGTGTATAACTTTAATAACCAATGTAAATGAAGGGCAAAAGGAAAGAACCTTGTGCTAGCTTTAGTTGAAGTATCTTCAACTATTATAATGGAGGATTCAGCTCCTGCCAGATTTTGTGACGAATTTAGTGCAGATTTTCCCATATTTGTAGAAGCTGATGCAGCAAGAGATGATCCGGGCTTCACTGAAATTAACCAAAAAATTAAAATAAATAAATAAAGATTATCAGCTGAAAAGTGAAAGATAAAAGAACTCAATTATCTGGCAAAAACCAGTGAGATTTTCAAATCAACTTCCATAAAAGCCTTATCTTTCACAAAATCCGGTAGATCTATATGTAAATCTTTTTGTTTTTTCTCCTAAATTTAAGCTATTCCAGGAAATTGCACAAACTAAAAAAACTGAAAAAATTGTACATATAAAACAATTTATTTGACTCATAAACATGAGATAAGTTTCAAAAAAGAGGAAAACTCGTTGACAAACATAGCAGCTAAACTACAACCAGAAAAAAAACAAAAAAAACAGGATATATATATGTTTAAAAAGGATATTTTTTTACCTATAGCCTCTAAACTCTTAACTTTTCCACCAATTTCAAGATTCAAATCTCTGAGACTGCCTTTTTCCTTAATATACTGACTCAAAAGATTGCAAGTCTGTACAAAATTGGGTTTCTCCTGCACGTTTCCTTGCCGCCGGCCATCGGAAAAACCTCTTGAACTCGACATACTCACCAGAAACAAAAAATTATATAAAAGAAAAGAACCCTTTACTTTTCCTCTGAAGATATTATGATTTTGAGCAAGAATCACTGGAACTGAAACTTGTGGTTTCCTTTTCCTCTAACAAAGAATGAAAATGAAACTATTAAATTACTCAAAGTCACAAAAATTGACAGAGGATATGAAAAAGAGACATGGTTGTGGGGATTGTCAAGTTGTTGTGCTTTAGGTAGAGAAAAGTCTAAAAAGAAAGGTTTTTTAATGGATGCATTAAGCACGTGATAATTGCCTATTGATCAGAAAGATAAAGAGAAAAATAAATTGGTGGAATGGGGCGTGGAATAATAATGAATACTAGGAAATGGTAGGGCCTATCACTATCACTGTGGCTATGGAGGAAAAAGTACAGTAAAGATAGATAGAAGAATCAAGAAACACGAGTTCAAAATTGAGTCTTGGTAAAGATGCTTCAAGAATCATGCTTGCATGTGCCTTTGTTTATTGGGAATTTAATTTGTAGCTAGCCAATGACCTTGTGACATTTTTACTTGGGGAGAATTATATTTTTTAATTTCTCAAGTCCCTCTGTTCTAAGAAATTATAAAAATAACAACAATAAAATCAATCCCTCAACATTTCACAAACTTACATTTACTACTCTAGAAATATGTCCCTTTCATAATAATTAATTATCTTTATTATATTGTTAAAATAGAATGGTCATCCACCACGTGAAAAATTTCATATGTATGATGAGTTGCATGCGGCTGTTTGGTGGTGGTCACACTCATTTGGTCAATTACTAACTAGTAACTACAAACGTATAGAAGTACCACACGTATTTCATGTGCTTACCCCTTTGAATAATGGATTTGTGCGTGTAGGGTAAAGCAACTTGTCATCGACAGATTTGCAGAAATTGTTCCAAAAGTTATCTATCTTGATGTATCAAAAGATGCTACAAGTACCAAACATTTACCATGTGCTAAGTATCATCCCTACCTTATAATTCAAGATTATTTCTAAATATCGTACTCAATTGTGTCGTGCCACTCATACATTTCTAAACTTTGAGAATACTATTTTGGAAATGAAACCAAACGGATGCAAACCCTAGTATTTCCATTAATCATTTTAGTACTTCACCAAACAAACCATACATATATATCCCCATCTTTAGGCCCATCAATGAAGTGGATCAAAACGTAGACTTTATGATTTTTTCATAGTTCTCATAATTTATTCAGCCCAAATTCCACCAGTCTCAAAATATTTGGGAAATCCAGTTCAAACTTCAAAGGAAAATTGTGTATTTTGTAAATAATTTTTTAAAAATTCCTCAAGATTTTGAATCACTCAATTTAAAATACGAATATATTTTAGGAAGAATTATATCCGGGTATCTTAAAGTTTGGTATATTTATAAATCGATCCATCTAGTTTGAGAAATTACCAATTAGTCTAACTAGTTTCAATAACATACATGTGCAAATGTTTTGAAAATATTCCCAAAATTACGTACTCCTACC
This sequence comes from Verbena officinalis, assembly GCA_958496215.1. NCBI lineage: Eukaryota > Viridiplantae > Streptophyta > Magnoliopsida > Lamiales > Verbenaceae > Verbena > Verbena officinalis. Next base: position 769,691 of record OY292391.1, read on the forward strand.
CTAATGAGGTACTTTCATAATATATAACATTTATTAAAATCTTAATTAGGAACTACATTATAGTCTCTCAAAGTAGAAGAATCAGTTTATAAATACACCAAACTTCTAGTTGAGTAGTTGAGTAGTTGAGAGTAGTTAAAAACAAAAGCAAGTGATTTTTTATTTGACAATTAGTTAAAAAGCAAATAAATTTTCGAAATTCACGTAGTAAAAGATATATCTACCAACAAAAATTAAATCTAGCGAGTTAAAAAGAGAATCGAAACTTAAAAGGTGAGATGAGAAAGTCGTTATTACAGTTGGACCTTCTAAATTTAGTAAAAACCTTCATCACGACTATAACGCCTTTCCACAGGTATAATAGTCACAAAAAACATACCAAATTGTTAATTAATTTCTTTTGATATTTTTTTTTCTCTCTTTTTTTCCTCATTAAACCTTATGGGGATTACCCATGTTCATGGCCAGTTCTTGTTATTTTTCTATGTTATTTTTCTGATCATTTTTCCATTATCAAGTTCATTAACTGAATCAGAGGCACTTTTAAAACTCAAACAATCATTCACAAATGCAAATGCTCTTGATTCATGGCAGCCCGGATCAGAGCCATGTGCTGGAAACACACATTGGATTGGTGTGGTATGCGAACACGGTGCCGTTTTCGGGCTTCGGCTCGGGCATATGGGCCTATCGGGAAAGATTGATATGGACGCATTGGCATCCCTTTCGGGCATAAGAAGTGTTGCTTTAACGGGTAATAGCTTTTCGGGCCCAATCCCGGATTTTTATCGAATTGGTCACCTAAAGGGTCTTTACATTTCGGAAAATCAATTTTCGGGTGAAATTCCATCGGATTACTTTTCAAAAATGCATGGCTTGAAGAAGGTTTGGATGTCGAAGAACAACTTTTCGGGCCCGATTCCATCTTCGCTAGCCGGGCTTTCCCAGCTGATGGAATTGCATATCGAGAACAATGGGTTTTCGGGTACAATTCCTCCACTTAATCAAACAAGTTTGGTTGCAATCAACCTTTCGAATAATAACTTGGAGGGTGAAATTCCTTCTAGCATGTCAGAGAAATTCGGTCCCAAGCCGTTTGAGGGGAATGAAGGGCTATGTGGTGGGAGTACGGGTCGGGCCTGTGAGAGTACTACTCCGCCGGCCCCAGCCCCAATCTCAGCCCCATCACCACCGGTTGACGTCCCTGCAGAGAAAAAACGAAGCTCCAGTAACGGTCTGAAGATAGCTATGTGGTTTTTGGTGGCATTTGCTGCAGTTCTTGTATTGATGGTGGTCGCGATATTCTTGATGAGACGAAGGAATCAAATGACTTCTGAAGACGTACCTCAAAAGGAAAATCTTGATGATAATCCGGTTGTGGGTTCGAATTCAGAAAGTGTGCGGATAAAAGATATGGATTCTAGTAAGAAAGGATTTGGGTCGGGCCACCGGACAGGATCGAGTAAGAGGGGATCCATAAAACGAGGTAATGATTTAGTTATGGTGAACTATGAGAAGGGTGAGTTCGGGTTAGGCGACTTGATGAGAGCATCGGCTGAAGTGCTCGGAACTGGGGTGACAGGGTCGTCGTATAAAGCTATGATGGATAACGGAGTGACAGTCGTCGTGAAAAGGATGAAAGAAATGGGTAAAATGGGAAGGGATAAGTTTGATATGGAGATGAGAAGGTTTGGAAGTTTAAAGCACAAGAATGTATTGACACCGCTTGGTTACCATTACAGAAAAGATGAGAAGCTTTTGGTGTACGAGTATCAACACAAAGGGAGTTTAATGTATTTGTTACATGGTATGAATCAAGATACACTTAATAATTCTGAGCTTATTTGTTCATTTCAAAATTTGTGTTTGATGATTGAAAGCTAACCACTTTATCTCAACATTCTCAGGTGATCGCGGGATGTCTCACAACGAGTTGAACTGGCCCGTCAGATTCAAGATAATTCAAGGAATTGCGAGTGGATTAGGCTATCTTCACACCGAACTCTCTTCATATGCCTTACCACACGGCGACCTCAAATCAAGCAACATCCTTCTAACTCCGGATCATGAACCTTTACTCGTGGACTACGGATTCTATTCCTTGATCACCAGTCAAGCTATGCAAGCACTAATGGCTTGTAAAGCCCCCGAGGCTATGCAACAACAACCCGTTTCGCCAAAATGCGACGTATTTTGTCTAGGGATCGTCATTCTAGAAGTTCTAACAGGAAAATTCCCTTCTCAATATCTCAACAATGCCCAAGGTGGGACTGATTTAGTCCAATGGGTAAAATCAGCATTTGATGAGGGGAGAGAGGCCGAATTACTCGACCCCGATATTGCAAGCGCCACGAATTATCTAAATGACATGCAACAACTCCTCCGCATCGGTGCAGCTTGCACGGAGAGCAACCCGGATCAACGTTTAGACCTTGGAGAAGCCATTAGGAGGATTGAAGCCATACAGAGCAATAAAGAATCAACAACAATCCAGATTTTGCCATCAACGTTGAGAGAAGGGTATGGCGATCAAGGATCACCATCTGCAGCCGAGCCCGCTCCGGGATTAGTGAACCGCAACGCGCATTCCTGGAGAAAGCACGACGGCGACCGAGATCAATCAGTTATTGAAATGTCTTGATACATATATATATATATGTAATTTTGGTGCGTGAATATATACAAGATTGTCTCTAATTGTATGGTATTTTATTGGAGCTAGCATATGTGAAACAAAATCCAAACAAGGTCCGAATCAAGAATTTTGAAATCAATAATATGACTATATGGAATTTAAGAGGGACGACTCATGTCTCTACCTGCCTCTTTTTTCATTCTGTCTACAGAATACCGAACTCTATTAAATATTTATGCACTCCCATTTCTAAATAGAATGAATCTCTTTTAAGGCAAGTTTTTAGAGTCAATCAGCCAAATTCATGTACTTGTGATATTTTTTCATAATTTCTCAGAACTCAGAAGAAGATACTATATATGAACTAAAAAAATTTGGACTCTAAAGTATTTGATTCTCAACAATGAAGAGAATGCAAATTTGAAGATGAAAATTTATCTTGCCAGTTGTACTGTGTGATTCAAGACGGAATTAGTAAACTTTGACCTCTAATTTGAGTTTTCTCGATCGAACACCCCTAATTTTTCCTATTCATTGTTTTGTACATAAACGTGATATACAGCTTTAATGCAGCATAATATATTTATACTATATAGCTTGAGGACAAAAATGAAAAACTCAGCAACGATGACAAATGAAATACTCAAAACTCATTCATGAAACTTCCAAAAAAAATCTCCCAACTCATTCATTATTAAAGAAAATGAGTCTAACTCATTCTCAAGCTGGATAATATAAGTCATATGGTTGAAATAAGTTATTAGAAGTAAAAGCACTTTTGTGGGTAATTTTTTCAATTTTTTAAAAATATTTTCGCTTTTTTTGGAGTTAATAACTAACTTTCTACGACTTTTAACTTTCAAAGTTGGTTTTTCTTTTTTAAATCGGGACAATAGTAGGAAAAGAGAACATATAACATAAAAAATTCCCATAATAACTAAAGGTAGAAGAAGAATGATGTGAACCTTCTAGAAAGAAACAAAATTAATCTTCCATTGAAAATTTACCTTGTCTTCTCAATTTCCCGCGCTCAAATATTTACCGCGCCACTTCTAACTTCCACAGTAAAAAATAAAAATTAGAAACAGATAAAAACAAATACAGAAGAAACCGAATTCAAGCGCTTCACTTTTTTTCAATTTTTGGTTTTATTTCTTCCTTCCATCTTCATCGCCTTCCTAAATCTTCCTTTTCCCCACACAAAAACACACATATATCCACTATTGCCCCTCCATGGAACCGCCGGGGTCAACCGCCGCCGCGGAGAAAGTGATCCTCCGGTGGCACTCCACCGCCTCCGAAGTCGACGCACGAGACAAGATGATCTTCAGCAGCGGCGACCGTCTCGAAATCGACTGTTACCTCCAGGCAGTCGACGAGCTACAGAAATCCATGTCCGCCGCGGTGTTGTCGGATTCCTCCTCGTCCACGCTCCAGATCGCCATGGCTCGGCTCGAGGACGAGTTCCGCAACATCCTCCTCTCGCACACCTCGCCTATCGAGGCCGAGTCGCTGAGCAGACGGGAGATAGATCTTATCCCATGCGACGCGGTCGACGACCTCCGCTCCATTGCGGAGCGGATGATTGCAGCTGGATACCTGCGGGAGTGCATTCAGGCATACGCGAGCGTACGGAAGTCTGCTGTGGACGCGAGTCTGAAGAAGCTTAATGTTGAGAGATTGAGCATTGATGATATTCAGAGGCTGGAGTGGGAAACGCTCGAGACGATGATACGGCGCTGGATACCAGCCGCCAAAACATGCATCCGCGTGCTGTTTGCGAGTGAAAGGAGGCTGTGCGAGCAAATATTCCAAGGTTTGGGAAATTCTGCTGATGGTGCGTGTTTTATGGAAACAATTGAAGGTCCTTCTATTCAGTTGTTTAATTTCGCAGAAGCAATTAGTAATATCAGGCGATCCCCTCAGAAATTGTTTAAGATATTGGATTTACACCGTGCTTTATCTGATTTATTGCCTGATATTGACACTGTTTTTGAGTCAAAATCAAGTGAGTCGATTAGAGTACAAGCTGCTGAGATATTGTCTCGGTTAGCTGAGACAGCTAGAAGGATATTATCAGATTTTGAGCATGGCGTCATTACTGAGGTTTCAGATCTTACAGTTTCTGGTGGGACACTTCATCCCTTGACTTGTCTTGTGATGAATTACATTAGCTTGATTTCGGATTATAAGCAGACTTTGAAAGAATTGATTGTGTCAGAGCCCCCGACTGGGTCAAGATATTTGCGTGATCTGGATATCCCTGATATGGATTTTTCTGAGTATGGAAGTCAGGCTTCGAAATTGGCGTTTCACTTGATTTGGATTACTGTGATTTTACAATTCAATCTGGATGGTAAGTCAAAACACTACAAGGATGATTCCTTGGCCCATCTTTTCATGATGAATAATGTTCATTATATTGTTCAAAAGATTAAAAGGTCGCCCGAGTTGATGGAGATGATCGGTTCTCAATATTTGACAAAGTTAACCAGAAAATATGGGCTGGCTGCAACTAGGTATGAACAGGCGACTTGGGGGAGTCATGTGTTGTATTTCTTGAGAGATGAAGATTTGCATGTAAGTGGAAGCGGCGTGTCGAAAAGCGCTTTGAGAAAGATGTTTAAGTCCTTCAATGCTATGTTTGAGGAGGTGCATAAAACTCAGGCGACATGGTTGGTACCTGATGGTCAGCTCCGTGAGAAATTAAGGAAATCCATATTAGAGAAGCTTATTCCAGCTTACAGATCGTTTCTTGGAAGATACAAAAATCATGTTGAGAATTACATCAAGTATTCAGTTGAGGACCTTGAGAATGCAGTCTTAGATTTGTTTGAAGGGCGTCCGGTTTTGCAGCATTAATTGAGGAGGAGATCTCAGTGAGAGAAATTGGATTGAGTTTCTGCCGTATAAAATGTAGGATATATACCATTCTTTGAACTTTTTGTGGAGTGTTTTGGGATGAGGTTGGAGTTGGTCTGTGGATTTATTGAGGATATTGTCTTGTGATGATATTTGATATGATCAAGTGACATCAAATGCATTGCCTCTTAATTCCCAGATGCATCTACCCGGCCTATAAGCATGTGTTGTTTGTACTTCCTCAGCTTTAGATTTTGTTTCGTTTATTCATATGGGAATTGTTTGTCTTTGTTGTACTTGATAAATCTTCACATGTGATTGTTATGGTCAGCGAAGAAAGAATGTAGATAAGCTGCCTTCGAATACTTTAAACTGACTGCATAATAACTGTGTTTAAAATATCTGATCTGATCCAAAAGGGAAAAAGAGTTGATTGATAAGCGGTTATTGTTGTTACCAACACGAACTATTTGATCTGACGGAATGACTAAGTTGCTAGTTTAAAATACATGACGAGCTTACTTGAATATCCAACTTGTTACTTAATGCATTTTTTTTTGGGTTAACGAGGCCCCTACCTCATATATAAATCAAATAAGAAAGTTAGCAAAGTACATCAGCAACATGACAAAACCACCCTCTGAATGAAAGCATGCAATAGGAAAGCTACCAATTGAATATCCAACTTGTTACTTAATGCATTTTTTTTTTGGGTTAACGAGGCCCCTACCTCATATATAAATCAAATAAGAAAGTTAGCAAAGTACATCAGCAACATGACAAAACCACCCCCTGAATGAAAGCATGCAATAGGAAAGCTACCCAAGATAATCAAAAAATTACAACAGAGCGTTCTAAAATGACGGGCCATTCTCATGTAGGATACAAGTTTCGTACTTGCCAGACTGGGTCCTTTTGTCCTTCTACAATTATTCTTAGGACGAGAAAGCATGCTAGCGTCTTGCTTAGCAATGTAGCAAAAACAACAAGGTAGTCTTTCCTTATTAGCTTTCCGGTTCCGGTTCACGACATCTTATACAAAAATAACCGTCAATTCTCAATAGTCTCTACAAACCGAAGCCATGACATTTTGTGCCACATAATTCGTCAATTCCAAATAGTTATAGCTGGCCAAAACCACGTCAAATTGTACCACATAACCCATCAAATTTATCACCAAAATCTCCATCCTCCAAATTGCGCTATCGTACCACTGCCAAGAAGGGAAAAAATGATCAGTAGTAATCCAGATACGATGCCTGCACTTACGCGAAACAAGAGCCACCAAATTCTGCATGCATGCAACAGGTCCACGTCCATTGCCCTGGAAGAACAATGCTGCAATAACAATAAACATAAACAGATTCATAAGCCTACTTATTTATGATTTTACCATGAATAAGAAAGTAAGGCATACCCATAGCATCCATTCGAACAATTCCGCTTAGCTCTTTAGGACAATCTCCATATTCCACAATATAATGCCCGAAGCTCGATTATCACAAGCCAAGTTTGCCAAACAATCCGCTGCGCTGTTAGCTTCCCTATAAACATGAGAAAATTTAACATTAGCATGTTCAAGTAGCAATAGAATTTTTACTAAGCAAGTGTTGTTTGTCCCAAGCTGTAATCTTATCACTCGTCACCAAATCGACAGTTAGTTTCGAATCCGATTCGATCCAAATATTACGGAAACCTCTTTTAATAGCCAACTCTAAATCCTAGTATATGGCCCAAAGCTCTGCAAAATTATTCGAATAATTTCCAAGAAAACGAAAGAATCCGAACACAAATTTTCCTTGCCATTGCCGAGCAATGCCTCCTGCTCCCGCTATCCCGGGATTGCCCCTCGAAGCACCATCCGTGTTGATCTTGAGCCAGTTTTCTTCAGGCATAATACTCCATTTAACTAGGATAACCTTGGTGCACCGAATCTGCCAGAGTACTAATACCAAATTCAGCCGCTGCCTCCATGTTCCCTCGCCAAAAGGAATTGCCAAGTAATCCACATGTATCAAGCTTACGTGTAGTCGATGACCTTGTACACAATATCACTCGCCAAAAACCGCTTGCCTTCGAATTTAGTTTTGTTCCTATGTTCCCAAGTAAAGGAACCACTGTACGAATGTGCATTTTAGTTTGGCCCTGCAACGAAAAAAGCCAATGACCGAACATGATATAAATCCGATTCGAGTTTGGCAATTGAATATGTAGAATACTTGCGAAGAATTCCCACACATTTCGAACTTTTTTGCTCTGGATAAAAACATGCTCGATAGTTTCAACTTGTCTACAACATTGACATTTCGACGCCAGACTTATGTTCTTCCTTTGCATTCGATCATCAACCGATATCCACCCCTTAATCAGCCTCCAGTTGAAATTAATAGCCTTTGCAGTCCCTCACATTGTATGAGTGACTATAAACCACTCTTTACATACAAATTAATAGCCTTTGCACATAGTTTCTATCAAAATTTATTTCTCCATAATTCAAATTGTTTCTAGTTAGATCTCGTTCTAGCTTAATTGTGAATGACTTCCTGGTATTGCAGTACTAATCCAACTGTGTAGTTGAAGTATTGTTCTCATGGTCCAAAAACCCAAATTTGACTTGTTGGACCGGATGACTTTTCTTTTGCAAACATATGACTATTCTCAGTCAACGAAATTATGGGATGTAAATATGCTGATTAACTGACACAATGACAACAAAATCAAGAGTACTGTTCATGGCTTTTGCTTAAATGATTTATTTTTTGCTAATTCATGGGACTGACACATGTACTTTTTGGGTACACAAATTAATGGCCTCAGGGAAGGGAAGTATAGATTAAAATAAATTCTTCTATGCATCGTCTATCAGTTATGATAAATTCCATCTTTATTATCCTTTTTTATCATCAAATATGCATGTAATGAAGATTTCTCTAAATTCAACTTATAATATAATAATAATTCTTCCAAGGTTGGTTTTTCTTTTTTAAATCGGGACAATAGTAGGACTGACAAGAGACATATAACATACAAAATTCCCATAATAACTAAAGGTAGAAGAAGAGTGATATGGACCTTCTAGAAAGAAGAAAAATTAATTTACCTTGTCTTCACAATTTCCTGCCCTCAAATGTTTACCGCGCCACCTCTAACTTCCACAGTAAAAAATAAATATTAGAAACAGATAAAAACAAGTACAGAAGAAACCGAATTCAAGCGCTTCATTTTTTTCAAGTTTTTGGTATTATTTTTTCCTTCACCTGTTCACCATCATCAATTCAATCATCTTCATCGCCTTCCTCAATCTTCCTTTTCCCACACAAAAACACACATATATCCACTATTGCCCCTCCATGGAACCGCCGGGGTCAACCGCCGCCTCGGAGAAAGTGATCCTCCGCTGGCACTCCACCGCCTCCGAAGTCGACGCACGAGACAAGATGATCTTCAGCAGCGGCGACCGTCTCGAAATCGACTGTTACCTCCAGGCAGTCGACGAGCTACAGAAATCCATGTCCGCCGCCGCGTTGTCGGATTCCTCCTCGTCCGCGCTCCAGATCGCCATGGCTCGGCTCGAGGACGAGTTCCGCAACATCCTCCTCTCGCACACCTCGCCTATCGAGACCGAGTCGACTCACTCCGAGTTCAGCTCCCAGGAATTCGAGTTGAAGGAGGAGATTACCGAGAGCAGCTTCGAAAAGCAGTTCGAGCATCAGGAGAGCAGTAGCAGCACGACGAGCAGTTGTTACAAGACCATGAGCAGCATACGGGAGGTAGATCTTATCCCCTGCGAAGCGGTCGACGACCTCCGCTCCATTGCGGACCGGATGATTGCAGCTGGATACCTGCAGGAGTGCATTCAGGTGTACGCGACCGTACGGAAGTCTGCTGTGGACGCGGGTCTGAAGAAGCTTAATGTTGAGAAATTGAGCATTGGTGATATTCAGAGGCTGGAGTGGGAGACGCTCGAGACGAAGATACGGCGCTGGATACGAGCCGCCAAAATATGCATCCGCGTGCTGTTTGCGAGTGAAAGGAGGCTGTGCGAGCAAATATTCCGAGGTTTGGGAAATTCTGCTGATGGTGCGTGTTTTATGGAAACTATTAAAGGTCCTGCTATTCAATTGTTTAATTTCGCAGAAGCAATTTGTATTAGCACGCGATCCCCTGAGAAATTGTTTAAGATTTTGGATTTACACGATGCTTTATCCGATTTATTGCCCGATATTGACACTGTTTTTGAATCGAAATCAAGTGAGTCGATTAGAGTACAGGCTGCTGAGATATTGTCTAGGTTAGCTGAGGCAGCTAGAGGGATATTATCGGAATTTGAGAATGCCGTCCTTCATGAGCCTTCAAAAGTTCCAGTTCCTGGAGGGACACTTCATCCCTTGACTAGATATGTGATGAATTACATTAGCTTGATTTCGGATTATAAGCAGACTTTGAGTGAATTGATTGTGTCGAAGCCCTCGACTGGGCCAAGATATTCGAGTGATCCGGATGTCCCTGATATGGATTTTTCAGAGTATGAAAGTCAGGCTTCGACGTTGGCGTTTCACTTGATTTGGATTACTGTGATTTTACAATTCAATCTGGATGGTAAGTCAAAATACTACAAGGATCTTTCCTTGGCCCATCTTTTCATGATGAATAATGTTCATTATATTGTTCAAAAGATTAAAGGGTCGCCCGAGTTGAGGGAGATGATCGGCGATCAATATTTGAGAAGGTTAACCGGAAAATTCAGGCTGGCTGCAACTAGTTATGAACGGGCGACTTGGGTGAGAGTGTTGTATTGCTTGAGAGATGAAGGATTGCATGTAAGTGGAAGCTTTTCCTCTGGCGTGTCGAAAAGCGCTTTGAGAGAGAGGTTTAAGTCCTTCAATGCTATGTTTGAGGAGGTGCATAAAACTCAGGCGACATGGTTGGTACCTGATGGTCAGCTCCGTGAGGAATTAAGGATTTCCATATCAGAGAAGCTTATCCCAGCTTACAGATCGTTTCTTGGAAGATTCAGAAGTCATATGGAGAGTGGGAGGCATCCTGAGAATTACATCAAGTATTCAGTTGAGGACCTTGAGAATGCAGTCTTGGATTTTTTTGAAGGATATCCGGTTTCGCAGCATTTGAGGAGGAGGTATCAATGAGAAAAGGTGGAACTGAGTTTCTGCCATGTAAAATGTAGGACACCATTCTTTGATTTTTTTGTGGAGTGTTTTGGGATGAGGGTGGAGTTGTTCGTGGATTTATTGAGGATATTTGATATGATCAAGCGACATCAAATGCATTGCCTCTTCCCAGATGCTTCTGCTCCTGTAAGCATGTGTTGTTTGTACTTTCTCAGCTTTAGATTTTGTTTCATTTGTTCATATGGGGAATTGTTTGTATTTGTTGTACTTCATAAATCTTCACACGTGATTGTTATGGTCAGCGAAGAAAGAATGTAGATAAGCTTCGAATACTTTAAATTAAACTGACTGCGTAATAACTGTGCTTGAAATATCTGATCCAAAAGGGAAGAAGAGTTGATAAGCGGTTATTGTTGTTACCAACACGAACTATTTGATCTGAAGAAACTGAGCATCTAATTTATCTGAGTGACAGAAGTTGCTAGTTTAAATACACGAGCTTACTTTTGCCGGACTAAAAAACTTACTTGAATATCTAACTTGTTATTTAATGCATTTTGTGTTTCTGGTATTTCAGTTTATTGCCTTTTACAGAAGATGGGGATTCCATTAAATATTTCAAGGTCTAGCTCTTGAGCTTGTGCAGTCCCTCACATCCTGTATGACTATAAACCACTCTTTACATACAAATTAACAGCTTTTGCACATATATTTTCTGCTCCATTTATTAATTTATTTCTTCATAATTCACCTTGCTTCGAGTTAGATCCTTTTGTAGCTTGTGAATGAGCTCCTGGTATTGCACTAGGAATTAGTGTGTGATTATTAAATGTTGATTACAGACTTAAAGTAAAGACTTGGGTAATTATGCTAGTAATTGCTATTGAATTTGGTCGATCTCTTTGAGCTTTGCTGCCTGTGAGATGTTTTTTCCAACTGTGTAGCTGAAGTATTGTTCTTATGGTCCAAAAAACCCAAAATTGACCTGTTAGACTAGGAGGACTTTTCTTTGGTCAAACTCAAAACAAAAGACTATCCTCAGCCAACAAAAATATGGGATGTAACTATGCTGATCAGTTGACTCCACAAATCCAAGACCTTTTCATGGCTGTTGCTGTGTTGCTGATTATGCTGAAATGGTAATTTTCTTTACTAGGACTGTACCTTTTAGGTATTTCGTGCTTCTCTAAATTCTTGATCAATTTTCTGATGCATATAGAAAAGTGTTGGAAATTTTATGCAGTTCTATATTTGTGTACATTGAAGTTTGGTGTTTTTACAAGCCGATCTCTCCTATTTGAACAAGTACCATATAGTCCCTAAACTTTCCATAAATAAGTAAATTTTCTGAAAATACCTCCGAATAATCCCTAGTTGAACCCTTAAGTGGGGTTATTTTTAGAATATTTATACATTTCTTAAAAAATCTCGGGAACTATACGATAATTTCTGAGTTGGGAGAGCTCGATTTGGTGCACCAAACTTCAGGATACAATTCACCGTCCCTTTATTTCTTCATATTTTTAATCATGTAAGTAGAATTTGGATACCCTATATTTTTTGTGCATGTGTGAAACCAATTGCCATGCATGGAAGAATTTTTTGAGAGCAGTAGCAAGGCTTGTCAAACCGTGGAAGTTACATATGATGCTTCCATGCCTCCATTATAAAGTCAAGTGATAATGATGTTTTATCAGCCAATCCCATTATAATATTCTCTATTTTCTACAAAAGATGGGTATTATAATATCAACTTTATGTACTTTTTCAAGATGAGGAACATGAGACATAAAGAGAGTTAGGGAAATAATTTCCTCTTCTTATTATAAGGTTGGCTTTAGTCTTTGCGCTGCCTACCCTACTTTATGGATATTTTTTCGCGAAATTTCGGAGTTAGTCACTTGGTTTTAAAATGGAACTTGATTGAATCGATCAAGAATTTTTTTCTTTTTGAAAGATATTATTTGGTTATTAAAAGACAAAATTGCATTATATTACTTAGGATTTTTAAGTGAGTTTTTATTATTTTGCTTAATAATACAACTATTATAAAAATACACAATTATAACACTCAAGTTTCTGGAAATTTCAGTTGTCATTGGTAAGAGAGTCCCTGCATTTGCAGCAATTTACAAAAATTGTATACTATGAATAATATAAATACATACAGAATAACACTAGTTAGAGTAGAAATATCCCAACTTGTAAGCCAAATACTAAAACATAAAACCATTTAAAAACCCCTAAACAACTTGTTGACTTCTTTCTCAATATCCTGAGGTGAGTACTTGATGCAATTCTCAGGGTGCTTCCCACTTCTATACTTTCCAAGAAATGAAGTATAAACAGGGATAATCTTTTTGATTATCGAAATCCTCAATTCATCGCAAAATTGATAGTCGGATACTGCCCAAGTGGCCTGACCGCCTGAGTTTGAAGCAACTTCTTAAACTTCTTGTTGAATGCATTCAACCTCTGTGTCGGACCACGCTTGATCACGCCATAGAGAAAACTTAAACTTCCTGCATTTTGCATACCTTGGTCTCTCAAGCAATCCAATATCTTATCCCAGGTTAGTTGTTGGTAAATTAATGCAGCACAACTGTACTCATCAGATAAGTTTTTCAGCATACGACTTCCAAGAATCTCTGCCAAGATTGGTGATTCTATGATCCTTTGAACAATATAATGAATATTATTCATCAAGAACAAATGGGCTAAAGCGCCATCGCCGTATGCCTTGTACTTACCTTCGAGAACAAACATCAAATTTACAATTATGCACAACAAATGAACCAGAAACGGTGAAAGTGTCACGAATATTGAGATATCAGAAAATGGGTGTATTGAGGGATTTGACACAATCAGATCCTCCAACTGATGCTTATAATCCCCCATCTCGCGAACGTAATTCATCACGTATCTTGTCAGTGGATGAACGCCTCCTGATACTGGATTTTTCGTTGACTCACCTAATAGAGCCTTCTCAAACTCTAGTAATGTTTCTCTCACAGCTTCAGATAAGCTCAATGATAACTCAACAGCTTGATTCCTGATAAATTCCCCAGATTTCGATCCGAAAATGGCCTGAATATCAGGCAATAAATCACACAAAACTTGGTGAAGATCTAAAATTCTGAAAAGTTTCTCCGGCGATCTTCTGCTACTACTAATCGACTCCATGAAATCAAACAAAGTAGTGGCGAAATCCTTAACCGCCTCCATAAAACAAGCATCATCGATGTTGGTTCCAAAATCTTTGAATATCTGCTCGCTCAATCTCCTCTCGCCGGCAAATAGAAAGCGAACGGTGATTTTCGCTGCGCCAATCCAGCGTCTGATATTCAACTCTAGCGCAGACCACTCGAGCCTCTGTATAGTCTTCGAACTCAATTTCTCGATTCCCAGCTTTTTGAATCTCTCGTTAAGGATGGTTTTCTGCGTACTCGCGGCGGAGATCGTCGATTGCTTCGGTCGGCACGAGGTCGGATTTTGTGTTCATCCAGTCTTCCGTGTAGCAGCTGAAATCCGAATCCGTGTAGCTGCAGGTGCTGCTAAAGCGATCCCCCAGTGAGTCAATTAATTCAGTCTTGACAGGGATAGTGTGGCGGAGGAGGATAGTACGGAACTCGTCCGCGAGCAGCGCCATGGCAGCCGGAGATGTGGAGGCGGAGTACTCCGTGGCATTTTGAAGCTCCGCGGCGGCCATGGTTGTTGGAAGCTCGACGGTGGCGTCTAGAGATTCAGAGAATGATGAGGATTTCGAGACGGTAGAGAGCACCATCCTTTACTTCTCTGCTTTTTTATTTCAGAGAAACTGAGAAATTGTGTGGAATTTGGGACGAAAATTCAAGGTCACTCTCCCGTATTGATTATTTTATCATTAATTACCAAATGACCCCGAGGTTAAGCCCGTTTTCCAAAAGATACTCCAAGGTTTCAAAAATTACGTAGCACTCTTAGTCAACAGTCAACTTTAACTAAAACGGGCAAACTATTTCACCAAATTGAAATTACTTATAGCCTATGTTGCATGTTTACGGAAACGAGAATACGAGCACAACACAACACGGATACGGTAATACAATTTTTTCAAAAATTATAGAACATAACATGGCTGATTAATATAAATTTTAATAAAAAAATATAAATGTCCATACATAATGCTTGTACAAACATTCATAATTGAAAAACAAATGATCAAAATGTATTATAATTATTAATAAAATTAAAATATCTCAATTTATTATTATATTAGACGAACGTTAATATAGTTAGAGGATTATAATATCGTGAGAAAAAAATCAAAATAAGGAAGAAATGAATTTAAATTAATTTATATACCTTTTCATTCATTTATATTTTTTTCTCAAATAAATTATGACCCTTAAAATTAAAAATAAATAAAATTTTTGAATTTTCCGTGTCCTTCCCGTATTGGAACCGTATCCCTCCCGTGTTCCAGCCGTGTCCCCAGCGTGTCGGATTTTTTTATTTATTTTTTGTTGTGTTGAATACTTTTTGCCATGTTAGACACGTATTCCAGTCGTGTCTGAGCCGTGTCCGTGTCCGATACTGCACGGCAAAAAAAATGTTGTGTCCGGGCATTAGTGCTTATAGCTTTTTGTCATCAAGAATGTCATTTTAAAACTAAAACTTTAATATAAAAAACTGATATTTTGCTAATCACAATCCTTTACTGAAGATGGTAAAATGCAAAAAACAGCTAAATTCACATGGTAGTTCAGATGAGAAATAATTTTTTTCCATAGGACCACAATTTATCAATTAACTCCACTTATAGTTAAAATTAATAAATGGAATAAAAATATTTCCCCAAATTATGACGATTTTTGTACTTTACCATCTAAACTTTTATTTTTTGCAGTTTGTCTCCTGAACTACACGAATTTAGCACTTTGCCACATCGTGTCATATGAGAAATATATATAGGTCCATGTTGTATTACTCCCCTTAACGTATGGAAAATAAACTCTCAATTAATTTCAGAAACTTGGAGTACCACCCAATTGGAATAACAACGAATTTGATAGATTATTTTTAAATATCCAATTGGGTGATAAATACTCCAAGTTTTCTGAAATTCATTGAGAGTTTATTTTCGAGACATTGAGAAGAGCAATACAACGTGAACATATGTTTCTCATATGACATGATACAATTTTCCGATGTAATATTTTCGTCGGAGATGGCAAATTGCAAAAATTCATGTAGTTCAGAAGGCAAACTGCAAAACATAAAAATTTAGACGATAAAGTGCAAAAATCGCTATAGTTCGGATGAAAAAAAATCACCCCTTAATAAATTAACATGTAATATAATTCAATTTATACATTTAATACATCCACTTGATAGTTTAATTGAATTCAAAACTTAAATAGAACCAACATACTGCTCTTATGAACTATAATAGATAGAATTTTAATGCATGCTGCAAACAAGGTCTATTACATTTGGCAAAATCTAGGCTCTAAAAATATACAAATTTTCGATAATTACACTTACACCCCTCAAGAGTTTATAATATCACAATTTGTCCTCTATATTTCCAACTAAGCGGGCAACAAATGGTACTATAACAAACTCTAGAGGGGTCTAAGTGTAATTAACCTACAAACTTTTGTCTAATTTTACTCCATTGGGCATAAGCAAATTCAAGAACACTCATTATCTTGGCTTCAAATGAACAACAAACTTCAAATGTTACTTCAACAAGAACCGTTTAATTAACAAATTTGAACAAATACTGACATATCCTTCCAAACAACAAAATACTATGGAAGAAGAAGTCAGATATTCCTTAGTAATCCATCATCCAATCCCAGTTTCTCCACATCATCTCCACCACTTTCATGCAATAAATTAAAATGTCTAAAAAGTAAACTAATAGCCATTTTTTTCAATCTTGAAGGACCAATTAACCTAAGAAATTTAGTAGGATGTGACACAGAGAAGCAAAGTGACCGCGCGTGCAGCCGAGGAATGTAGTTTGAGCATGCTGCATCCGCGTTAATATTTGCAGACATTGTAGGCATGGCCTTGAAGAAGCAAAACGATGTAGTGGATGTCTTCAAACTTGTACATAAATCAATCCATTCTCTTTTTCATTGTACCCTTGAGAATTGATAAGTACTCCCTATCTGCCTTCTGTGCCTGAACCAAATTAAAGTGGAATGCGTTATATGAGAGAGAGATAGAGAGGGCACATGAACCACTAAATCAAATATTAAGTGTCTGTTTGCAAACGAGAAGTTAAAGTTGTAAAAAGTTTGACTAGTAAAAATAGGGAGTGTTTCCTTTCAAAAATAAAAAACGTTAGGGAATGTTTAGAAATAAGAAAAAGTGAGTGGTTTGGACAAAGAAACTGAAAAGCACTTTTACTACGCTCAAGAAACTTCCATTTGTCTACGAAAATAACCTAGAAGCCAAAAGCTGAAGCCGAAAGCATGTCCTTACATGCTTTTCCAGCTTCTAGATTATTTCTGCCTAAAATAAGGAGAAGTTGGTTTTCCAAACACTCCCCAAGTACTGAGAAAAAGCAATTAGCTCAAAATTAAAGTGCGTTTTTTTTATAAAGAGTATGCAAACACTACTTAAATCATTGCAAGAAAATATTAAATTGCATGCAATTTATAAGCAGAAGAAAGCAACTTTTATCGCCTCCCAAACATCTCAAACAAACATGCACAGATTTGGTGCGTGCTGCAACTCATTATAAAAAAACTATAATTTCATTATATTGCCCTTTTTATTTCTGCTGCTGAAACACGAGTCATCTGATCATGAGGGGGAAGCTCGTCTTTGTCCAAGTCCTAAACCAACCAAATCACAACTTATATTGCATTATTTACGTTGTCGTTTCCACACATGTGGAGCTTGTACGTCTCGATCTAAATAGTTATCAAATTTCATACATAAAAATAGTCAGTTGCTTTAATTATTTCTATATAATGAAAATATGAAATCGAATCTATTATTAAGCAGTTACATATGATGCTTCTATTCTCAAGTCAAAGTGATAAACATAATGATGTTTTATCAACCATCTTATCTTAATTGGATAAATCCAATTATAATATTCTCTAATTTCTACAGAAGATGGGTCTGATAATCTTAACTTTATCTGCTTTTTTTCAAGGTTAAGAAAGTGTGAAATGAGACATCAAGAGATCGAGTTAAGGACATAATTTCTTTTTTCTTTTTTTTGGTATAAGGTTGTTGGGTCTTTGGATATATTCGCGAAATTTCGGAGTTAGTCACTTGGTTTTACTATTGAGGTTGATTGAATCGATCAAGTATTATTAAAGTGATTTCTTTTTGAAAGATATTAAATTAATTATCAAAGATAAAGTTGCATTATATTAATTCCATCCGAATTTTAAGTGAGTCTTTATTATTTTGCTGAATATATAGTCGTGCTCTCTAGGATTTCGATAATGTATTATGGGGGTTTTGACCCCTTTATATAGATTTATTCGTAGTGCAAATCGTATTAGGGTTATGATTCCTTAGTTTGATAGACTTCTTCTTTCTTAAGTCTTCGATTAAATCATCTTAACAGATTAGGCTTCTTTTAATTTGGCCTTTTATTAGTTAATTATATTCATTAAGTCCGATTTAGGTTTAATTAAGTCCTTTAATAATTATTAAGTCCAGTGCAAGTAGTTTAAGGCTTTTATTGGGCTTTTAGTTTTATTGGACCGGACCCAAAATATTGGATACCATCAGTTATAACTATTAAATATATATATATATATATATATATATATATATATATATATATATATATATATTGTCGTGTGTAAGCATTAACGAAAAACATAAACACGTAAATAACACATAATCTCAAACATTCCCAATGTAATCACAATTGTATTAGAATCTTGCATAATGTGAAAACCAGAATATTCCAACTTACTTAAATAATAAAAGTACAAGACTGAATCATCATTTTCAGCTATGAAGTATGAACACAAGAATAGAAAGTTCTTAGGATTTACAAAACACTTCACAACTATATTTATTGAATATTCCTTTTGATCAAACCATTTATAGCTCCATTTAGGAATTTCAAAAATGCAATCAATAGTTTTAATTTTTGAGAAAAAAATATTTGCAACCTAAATTATTCACTTTTTTTGAATTTGTAACTCCGGCCTGTAATTGTAACCCGAACTTTTTATTTTTTTTAAAATTTGCAATCAAAATTATTTCGGTTTTTAATTGCAACCTATACTAACAAAATTTATTAACATTTGCAGCCTAGTGGAATTTCAAAAGAAATAGTTTTAGGTTGCAAATTCAAAAAAATTGAAAAATTCAGGTTGCAAATTCAAAAAACTTAAAAACTTTAAGTTGCAATTAAAAGTCCGAAATAGTTTAGGTTGTAAATTCAAAAATATTAAAAATTTCAGGTTGCAATTATAAGCCCTAAATAATTTAGGTTGCAAATTCAAAAAAGATGAATAGTTCAGATTGCAAATAATTTTATAAAACATCTTTTTTTTTTGGCGAAATAGTTTAGTTAAAATTTTTTGGTATCATGTCATCTCGGCATATCAATGCGGGACCTGTTTGAACTATTAATCAATACAAGCTTTTTGAAATTTACGGATGACCTACCAATAAAAGACCGTCATTAGAAAAATTCGAACCCAAAATCATTGTCTTGAAGAAAGAACCTTTAACCATTTGGCTGAATTCCTATTGACTTTATAAAACATCTGTCCCACTCACATCTCATCAAATATCTCCTAATAATTTAAGAGTGATAAGATCTTATTTTGTCCACATAAAGAAAATGAAACCAACTCCTCAGTCGACTTCACTATTCAAAAATCAAAACAATAATAAACCCAAGAAACGAAGAAGACAGTCCCTAACACGGAAGGTGATTTTGAATTTAGTTTCCGATTGTCGTCAACGTAGTAAACGCTGCTGCCGTAGAGCTCCATCAGCCCATGGACTCCGCCGCAGCCAAGCTTCAAATGCCCACGAAGTCCGACGCCATCGATCTTCAAAAGCCTACGGAGTCCACCGCCACATCACCGGAATCCATGGCGCTGCTGGCGGAGGAGTTCCGCAGTATCCTCCTCTCCCACACTATCCCCGTCAAAACCGAGTTTGGCGACCGCTTTAGTAGCCCCTGTAGCTACAGCGATTCGGATAACAGCTGGTACTCGGACGTGAATTTCATTCAAATTGAAGCAGCAGTCGACGATCTCCGGCGCATAGCGGGCCGGATGATTGCCGCCGGGTACTCAAACGAGTGTGCTGAGGCATACTCGACTGCGTGGAAGACTGTCCTCCACGAGACCTTCACCAAGCCCGGAATCGAGAAATTGAGCTCCAATACTATACACAGGCTCGAGTGGTCCGCGCTGGAGTTGATAATCCGCTACTGGATTCAAGCCGCAAAACTCGCCATCCGCGTGCTGTTCCCGGAGGCAAGGAGATTGAGCGAGCAGGTATTCAAAGATTTGGGAGCTGACATCGATGTTGATGCTTGTTCTACTGAGGCGATTAAAGATTTCGCCGTTAATTTATTCAATTTCGCGGAGGTGATTAGTAGCAGCAGAAAATCGCCCGAGAAATTGTTTAGGATTTTGGATCTTCACCGGGTTTTGTCAGATCTATTGCCTGATATTCAGGTCATTTTCACATCTAAATCCAGCGAATTTATCAGGAAACAAGGTGTAGAGTTACTATCGAGCTTATCTGAAGCCGTGAGAGAAACATTATCAGAGTTTGAGAAGGACTTATTAGGCGAATCAACAAAAGTCCCGATCCCAGGAGGCTCTGTTCATCCATTATCAAGATACGCGATGAATTATCTTCATGAGATGACAGATTATAAGCAACAATTGGAGGAACTGATTCTGTCGAATCCTTCAAGAATACCCAGTCCCAACAACCTCGACGTTGAAGTTTCCGAGTTCCAAAATCAAGCACCTTCGCCATTTGTGCTTCATTTGTTATGGATAATTGCCACATTGAAGTTTAATCTGGCCGGTAAGTCTAAGGCGTACGATGATTCTGCTTTAGCCCATTTGTTCGTGATGAATAACATTCATCATATTGTAGAGAAGATCAAAGGGTCGTCGATCTTGGCAGAGATTCTTGGAAGTGTTCATCTAAACAATTTATATGATGAGTATAGTTTGGCTGCATTTAATTACCAAAAGATAACGTGGGATAAGGCATTGGATTTCTTGAGAGAGGACGGTATGCAAAACGCAGGGAGCTTTCTTTCCGGTGTGTTCAAACGTGGTCCAAGACAGAGGTTGAAGGCTTTCAATGGCAAGTTTAAGAAGGTGCTTAAAACTCAGGCAACTTGGGTTGTGCCCGATTCTGAACTCCGCAACGAATTGAGGAGTTCCATAGTTGAGGTGCTTGTTCCTGTTTATACTTCATTTCTTGAAAAATACAGGAAGCAAATTGAGAGCAGGAAGCGCCCTGAGAATTGCATCAAGTACTCAACTGAGGATATTGAGAAAGCAGTCAACAAGTTGTTTTGAGGGTTGATAAATGGTGCTTTTTTTTGGCAAGATAATAATATATAGGGTGGATTACATATCACTACTCGAAGTTTGACGTATTTACAGATCAATTCCTCCTGTTAGAAAAATTACTATGTAGTCCTTGAAGTTTTGCATAAACATTACCAGGTTTTAGTCAAAGTATCAGGGCCTTAAATCTAGCTTTAATATCTTCAGGGAAAGTACCAGAGAACAAATTTTCTGAAACCATACATAGAAAGGAAAGCAAGATTCACTAATAATTCCTTACTTTTTCCATATAAGAAAAAACATGGAATATTCAAGAATATTTAGATATTTGGCTTACAAATAACCAAACAAAATTCAGATGCTACTCCAACAAGGATTAGATAGATGCCACACCACTTTACTTGTCTATACAATAAGCAAATTTGAACAAATTCTGACATCCTTCCAAACAACAAAATACTATGGAAGAAGTCAGATATTCCTCTAAACGTAGTAAATACCATCTAATCCCAATTCTTCATATCATCTCCACAGCTTCCATGCATTAAAAATAAGACAAAAATCATACTTGAAACATCTAAAAAGTAAACTAATAACTAAATTTTTTCGATCTTGAAGGACTAACTTACGAAATTAAGTAGACTGAGACACAGAGAAGCAAAGTGACCGTGCAGCCGAGGAATATAGTTCGAGCATGCTGAACCCGCGTTAATATTTGCAGACATTATAGGCATGGCCTTCAAGAAGCAAAAAGATGAAGTGGATGCCGTCAAACATGTACATGAATTAATCCATGTCGAGGAAATCCATCCTCTTTTTCATTGTACCCTTGAGAATTGATAAGTCCCTATCTGCTTTTTGTGCCTGAATCAATGGGAAATGCATTTTGTTAGATAGAGAGGAAAATGTTAAGCTTTCTCGTCTGATTTAATCTTTAAGAGTTCCCCAAGAGATGGGTTTTCTCCTTTCTGTACAATTTGTGTTGTGTGTATTTGAGAGAGGGAGAGAGAGAGAGAGAGAGAGAGAGAGAGAATGCACGAACCATTAGATCAAATACTAAGTGGGTGTGTGCAAATTCTACTTCTTTTGGAGAAGCTAAACTCGAAGTTAAAGTTGTAAAAAGTTGGACTAGTAAAAGTCGGTAGTGTTTTAGAGGGGAAAAAAAAGTGAAAAGTTTAAAGAGAAAGCAGTTGAGTGTTTGGAAAAAACAAAACTGATACACACTTTTAATACTCTCAAGAAACTTCCATTTATTTACGAAAATAACCTAGAAGCTAGAAGCTGAAGCCAAAAACATGTCCACAGATGCTTTTCTAGGTTCTGGATTATATATGCTTAAAACAAGCAAAAGCTGGTTTTCCAAACACTCTCAATGTACTGAGAAAAAGCACTTAACACAAAAGTTCTTTTTTTTCAAGAGTTTACAAACACTACCTAAATCATTGCACGAAAGTATTAAATGCATGCAAGCATAAGAAAGCAACTTTTATCGCCTCCCGAAATATCCTAAACAAATATGCACAGATTTGCTGCTGCAACTCAGAATAAAACAGTTTCATAAAATTACCCTTTTTATTTCTGCTGCTGAAACACGAGTCATCTGAGGGGGAAGCTCGTCTTTGTCCAAGTCCTAAACAACCGAACCACAAGTTATGTAAGCCAAAAGACAAAAATATGACATCCGTAAAAACAATTTCAATAAAATAAACAAATTAACATACCAGCTCCCCAATTAAGACTACATTTTCTCCACGTATTACATAAAGACCCAATGGGATGTCACAATAAAGTTCACCAACAATAACACGCTCACATGCACCTTCTAGAACAGCATTAGCTACAATAATATATCAATGTCTCTTGTTAGAAAGACAATAATTAAGAATACCAAAAGGTAAAATGTATATCTATAGACATACCAAATTGATCAAAGGAACGAAGAGTCCCTAGAAGTTTCCGGCCATCTCGAAGCAATACAAGAAGTTTCTCTGCGAAAAAACAAAAAGATGAAATCCATTCGAAAGATAAAAAAAAAAATTGATAGCCACATTGCGATTTATTCATGATTATAGCAATATTCTGCTTTTCCAACAATTTCCAAAAACCAAAAGATCAGGTTTGGAAATATATACTTGTATACATAGAAAATTTTGGCTTTATGTACTTTGTTTCCACATTTGGAGCTCATTTTTCCAATCTAAATAGTTATCAAGTTTCATGCACAAAAATAGTCAGTTGCCTTGTTTCTATATAATGAAAAATATAAGATTGAATCTATTGTTAGGCCTTCCACATGATTGACTTTGTTATCATCTAGTTAACATAGAATCCATAACGCCCGCTAATAGAAGTATAATTTACAGTACATCATGTACCAAAGTCAGTCATCATATTCCATAAACAACAAAGCTGCCACCTTTCTTTAAATCATTGGAAAATGGAGACAAGCCACGCATAATCTTTAGGGCTTAATAGAACTATAGAAGCTATCTTGCAACTATAAACTTGGTTGCATCCATAATATTTATGTTTCTCACATATGAAATTGATAAAGAATCAAAGGGAATATTATAGTTAATAAAGATGATAATTTGAACACATGATTTCCTCAAAAAGACTAAAAGAAACAGATAATTCAAGAACTCCCTAATGTCCCAGTTTTAAAAATGTCGATAAAAGGATGAAGACATTCAATCGTACTTCAAACTTCAAATTCAGAGATTTTAACATAGACTCACATCACAAAACATCATCAAAAACTTCGACAACCACATAGTAAAACTCCTAAAACCCCAAAAATAAATTCAATAATATTTGATCAGAATGCGGCAAAAAAAAGATTAATAACACCGCCATGCATATTTAATTTCTAAAACTTCGAATTTCGAAAGACAAGAACAAAATCTGGAAAAGAAAATTATAAAGCGAACAATTAAAGCATACTGTCAAGATAACTGGCAAGAGAAGTTGAGAGGTAAACATCTTCAGGGCCTGCCCACGACATTGATGAGCTCGAAGAAACAAAACTTCAACTTTTTCGGTAAAACAAAAAACCCACCGAAAAATTCAACAATTTCAATGAAATAAATTGCATTGGCAGCTCAGATTTGCCCTGTTTTATTAACCCACTTCGGAAAGGAGAAAAGAATAAAGAAAAATTCGAACTTTGATAAATCTCCGAAGCCTATTTAAACAAAACAGGGAAAAGGGGGGAGATTTAACAATAAAAGGAGTCTATGTTGACTTTTTGTTGAAGATCTGATCTGGGAAAACCCTAATCACTCATGGGTATGGCCTATCCCCAAATCGGTGGGGTGGAGGCACATATTATTAACGTTTGAGACCTTATTCGACGTTCTCTCTACTTCAATCCTTGATTTTAGATGACCTTTTTGTTTCCTTTTCTCTCAATTTAGTCCTTTAAGTTTCAGATATTTGTATTTTGACCCTTAAGATATAGGGGTCTTTTCAATTTTATTTACCTTTTGTTTTTTTATGTTGAGACTTAGAATTTTTCTGTAAGAAAAATCCTCTTCTGCTAACTCTGTAAGACCTTTCCCTAAATTTACTAGATTGATTGGACTACTAAATGCTAAAATATAGTCACAAAATCCACTTGTTTTCTTCAAAATCCTGTTGAGTTTTCACTGTCATAACTAGAAGAATTGAAGTTTGGTGTTGAAGTTGGATTAAGTATGAAAAAGAGAACAAATTATATCCTAATGGTACCGTATATATATTATCCGATGCATTGAAATTAGTCAGGGATTTTGTGATCGATCAGTTAGAAATGTTTCAATTATGTTTTTCAATTCTTCTCCAATCTTGTGAGGCGTCTTTTAATATAAAGACAAAACCTCCACTGCAGAGGGACAAGACCTCAGAGGATCAGACCGTAAACTAGGTATAATATGTTAGAGAAATGTAAGAAAAATGTGTGCAATGTTCTTACAAAATGTCCACAGTAGCATAAAACTACAGAGAAAAATCAATGGAGAATATTACATAACATGTGTTGCGGATCCAGCAATGGATCATACAACCATGCAAAAAAAGGAGACAGAAAGTTCTCTTCCCATCAAATAAAATGGTCATTTCATGAGCCAACATGCACTTAAATGAATTTTATTTGGTAACTTTGTTTGAGAAATTCAGCTTTTGGCCATGATCCCAATTATCCTCCTCAACATATATCCCTCTTATTTTTCTTCAACTCGATCAAAAATATGAGGGTCTCCCAACAAATTTGTGTGTCTAAATCTCTAGGACAATATCTGCAAAATCAAGAAATCGATATTAGAGTTTTGCAAAATATAACGAATACTTTCTCATTTTCATTATAGATTTAAGAGGAACAACTGCCTATCAGCACTTTTTCTCATTCTCGATAACTTTAAACTCAAAAAAAGTAAAAGTCGAAAACTCACATTCGGAGTCCGTTTTGTCCCATTTAGATCCCTCGCGACTTTTGTCGTGTGATTCTTCCTCTTGTTCTGTGTTTGATGTAGGCCTATAGTCCTCTAGGTATTTCTTTGTCGATGCTGTTCTTGAAGCATTTTGAGGGTATACCTTCTTCATGAGCATTGTCCTCAGAAGCTGCAAATAGTAAATATAAGCATTTGAATTAGATAAAGATATCTTCAGAATATATAAGCGCCTAAGGATTGAGCCATAACTTCTGATTTTTGGGCCAAATTCATCTTTTACAAAATATAAAAGTCAATTTTGGATATTTCATGATAATTAGAAGAAGAATGATTATCATCGATATTTACATTTACTACCCTGTTGTTTAGTCTGATTACAATTTAGCCCCTCTAATTTTAGAAATTACAAAAAGCTCCCCAACATTTTACTTATTGCTAGATAATTGTACTCAATTATGCCAAAAGGGGATTTTAAAACCCCCTATATTGTAACCAAAAATAAGGGAAGCATAAAAAGACATTGTTCACTTGTTATTAATTCAAATAAATATAAGATTTTCTAAGTTTTGTTCTTTTTCATATGTAAAAAGTTGCATCTAAATATTGATAAAATCAAATATGCAAAAATTTCTTACCTTCTCCATTCTTGACTCTTGAAATGTATCTCTCAAGCTAGGAGCTGGTCCAAATCCACTTCTGCAAGCAAACATTTTCTTCACAAGAAAAGATAATGACTTCTTCCCGATAGTTTTCGTTTTTTTCTTCTCACAGACATCTTTGCATCTCCCTAGTATAATCCTGATCGTCCGATCGATCTCTTCCTCATCTTTACCGTCTGAATACGTGCTGAACCTATTCGAAATAGTCCTGTCAACTTCCAAGCTTGAAGGGCAATTTAGGAATCTGTCCAATGGTAATTCAGCACTATTGGCTTCCTCATTAGCTTTTGAAGAAGCTGCTGGTTTTCTTGATAAAAGTTTTGTCAGCTCTTTTTGTAACTTTCCAACTTCTTCAGCTGTGAATTCTGAGAGATCAGGTGAGGAACACTGCTCCTCTTGAGGAGCTTCAACCACTGGATTGTCAACTTGAGTGATCTCTTGTTTGTTGTCTCTTAGATCTGTGTTGCCAAATGTTCCAATTGCTAGCAATCCATGAGGCCAGTCACTGAATTCTTCTTTTGGAGGTTCTTTCTTTGTATGATCTATACAATGAGAACATATAAAAAATTAAAAATAAAATTCTTTACGTTGGGGAGGGAAATTGATTTTTCTATAAAATATAGGGGTGGCTTTTGTTGTTTTGGTGGGGTGGGGACAGAATTTTTGAGTTTCGATAAAAGAAAAAACACAAAATTTATATGTGTATATTCTATACAGGACTACTAACGAAATACTTTAGATTTTTGTTATGTGGTGTTTTCTTTATGATCTGTACATACTTTTTTTGTAAACTTAAGAGGTCATTATTTTCTATGATCAAATGGGGTAACAACTAGTTGATTATTTTTCTATTATGAAAAAAGAACACAACTTGCAAGAAAAGCTACTCAAGAAGATCAGAAGTCGAAACTAACTTCTTGATGCTTTCAAGTATGAAATAATGCATGCAAACTCACTTACATTCACACTCACACACACATGTTGATCATCAAGAACTTCCAATCTCACTGCGTAACTTAATCTTACACGCGAAACTCATTCATTTACATCCCGTCATAAAAAGAAGAGTTTCGCGATAAAATAGAAGGAAGAAACCACTTACTGGTACTCGTACTAGGAATGGGATTACACTTCTTCTCTCCTTGTCCTCCATTTAACTTACTCTGCATCCAGTTGAAGAACTGCAGCCATACAAAACCAAGAAAACAACCTTAAAACACTAGAAATTAAACAAACAAGAAAAAGTTAATAGCATTAACGTTTCCTATTTCTCACCTTCATTATGCCAAGAACACAAAACCAACAATTCAAGAAGGATAGATTTTCTTGTAAGAGATAGTAAAGGTGAGCTTGTCTGAAAAAGTGTAGGTGCACAATAAGCAGATCCTAGAAGCCAATGAGATTTGAGCTTTGGGAGTAATAAATAAAGATTAGTGTGTGATGAAAACAATGGGCAAAATGAGCAAGCTTTTCTATTGGTTCAAGTTCCTAAATATATTTAAAAACTCTTTTTTTTTGTAAATAAAAAAAAAAAATAGACCCTTTAAAAATTCTACCCAATAAAGTAAACCTAGTATCAAATCCTAATACATCAACCAACATTCCCCTCTTTATATATTAGGGCAATACTGTTGTTATGTAGTTTTGAAGTATGAATGAATTGTTCACACATGGGGGTTGGGTGTTTTTTGTAATATAAAAAGGTAAATGACTCGTGTCACTTTTGTAATCCAGGAGATTTAGAATGTTAATCTTGAGGTAATGAAGCTTTAATTTAATGTTAATCTCGAAATTGGGAGCTATAATCATAAGGTCACTAGACTGACACGAAGTTTACATCGATAATTACACGTATGGTTAAGAATTTAAGTTACCACTAATGTTGAAAATATCTGATTCAACTTGGACTAACTCAACCCCAAAAGCTAGCTCAAGAGTGGAGGTTTGTCAAACCATTATATAGTGAACACCACATGTTTGATTGTTCGATGTGGGATGGTTTTAACATAATCGTCTTACGATGGAAGCAAACTAGCATTCAAAACTTTGGGGTATTTTTAATTACTATATGACGAAAAGAATGGACAAAATTATAATTTTAGCATGAAAAACAAATATCCAGTTACACACCGGTAATCCTACATTGAGGGTCCTTGGGTTTAGTCACAGTTAAGGCTCTTCAGTCTTCACCCTCTCAACAAATGTATTTAGTGAAGATCGAACCTAAAGCTCTTCCCACAAACTCAATCTGTATTCTCAACTGAATCACACAATGTTGGTATCTCATTAATTTACTTAAATCACTAGGTTGTCACTCTTAATTAAAAAACCACAGGATTTCGATACGAGTTGGTTGCAATTTGCTTCTTTTTTTTTTTTAACTCAAAAAAAGGATGGTGAAATAAAGAGATAAATGAACGTGGATCCTTGAATTACTCTAATTCCCACTAGTAGAGTTAAAAAGTACTGTTGAATGGCAACCATATTTCGAGGTTCTTCTTATTTTGTTCCAAGGTAAGGTACAAAGAACCTTTACATTTGTCACATTCAAATATTAATGCGAATTTTGCAGCTAATTTAGTTTTTTCGACTAAAAAACAATCTAAAACTTCATCCGATAGATCATTCCAACATATAAAAGAATCACGAAAACTTTAGTACTCCAGTCTTGTCAACGCGTCTGCACACTCGTTTCTCTCATGATGAACATGGTTGAGTTTAATCTTTTAAAATAATATTTTGGAGATTAA
The DNA here is from genome assembly GCA_958496215.1 of Verbena officinalis. NCBI lineage: Eukaryota > Viridiplantae > Streptophyta > Magnoliopsida > Lamiales > Verbenaceae > Verbena > Verbena officinalis. The sequence goes on from OY292391.1 coordinate 798,682, forward strand.
TGCATGGATGCAAAGTAGAAAACGTGGCAAATCAGTATGCCAAATTTTGTGCATATATGATACGTCTCCTGGAAGATTTGGTCAATATCATCACAAACATCTTATCGACAGCAAGAATCCTCCTAAAAATTTGATAACTTATATTGAGCAACTCATATAGATAGTAACATGGAAAAAAGTTTTTAAGTATCAAATATTTCTAATTTTAGTTATCAAACCGTCCAAAACTCACATAATTTTGGGATCAACTCAAGGTATAAATTCCTCTGATCGTCCAATATATATTCCGAGATTTGGCCTAATTACACAAATATACTCACACCTAATACCGAACTACATCTAAATTGCACAATTTAGTGGTAAGCTCTAGGTTTTCAATCATATTCACAAACGCTACCATAAGATGCACGAACACTCTAAAAAAATTACCGTGCAATTTCCTAAATACTAAAAAGATAATGAGATTAATTACCAAAGTGTATTGAAAGCTTATTATGACCATACAATAGCTTATCATAATTTGACATTTGTCCCCCCACACGTACACCAATGCCCAATCCCCAGCTTCTTATTTCCAGAAATGACTAGTGTCCTTTGTTTTTGCAATATGTTAAAACAATTTCCCCTATTTCTTTTGGATTTCCTAGGCATCCCTGTCTAGCTCCAGTATGTGGGGTTTAATTCTTAAGATGATTGGTTAATTTAGCTAACTTACATTAATTAATCAAGCTCATTACATTAGTTTAATCTTATTTATTAAGGGTTGGCATGTTAGTGTATGATGGGAGGGAGAGAGCATTCGCCCACAATTAAGGGTAATACTCTTTTGACCTCTAATAAAATTAGTATACTACCAACTCACTAAATTACTTCACTCGATGATTAAATTGAATTTCCATTTACACGAATAACTAAACTACGTCACTCAACGTCCGAAATGAATCCACTTGTGCCTTAGGTAAAGATAAGCTTCCACTTTAGATAATGCTCCAAGAAAGAAAATCAAATATATAAAAGGGCAAATTATATTGGGACCCTTGATATTTGTCATATTTATATCTAAATCCTTCTAGTTTCGTTTTTACATCTTAATCCCTTGACCGGTCAATCATTAGTCAGTTTCGTTACTTTCCTGGTACCGTTGTGTTGGTCTCATCAGGACGACACATTTGGAATATAAATTTGTCTGATTTGGTAAATAAACAGTAAATTTGGAGTATACATATAAATGAAGAAAATTTTCTTAAACTTGTAACCTTCTTGTTTATTCACCGAATCCAACAAGCTTATACTCCAAATTCACCGTCTCGATGAGACAAACACAACGGTACTAGAAAATTAACAAAACTGACTAAAAATTGACCGAACTAGGATGTAAAAAATAAAATTAGAGGGACCTATATATAAATTTGACAAACGTCAAGGACCCCAATGTAATTTTCACAATATATAAAGATAGGGTGAAATCTTAATGTTCACAATAATACTAATAATAATAAAAATAATAATAATATGGGTGAATTACATTGAGGTACTCTTAAATTTGGTGAATTCATAAATTGATCCCTTATATTTGAAAAGTTACTATAGAATCCTTAATATTTTCAATAAACATACCTCCAACAAGGGGGTTAGGTGTATTTTCAAAAAATTTACACATACTGAAAGTCTGAAATCTCAAAGATCATATGATAATTTCTCAAACAAGAAGCATCGATTTATAAATACACCAAAATTCAGGATAGTCAAATATAATTCACCATAATAACAATAATAATGATGTCATTCTTGACGTAACGCTATTGATCAGATATTCATATTCATATCAAATTGGGGAAGAAAAGGTAAAGAAATATTAAAGTAGTGCAATATGACGCCATTGTACGCGTCACCAACTCTCAATCAAGTTTCCTTAAGCTTCTTCTGTATAGAATTTCCACATATCCCTCGAGATGCATGTAAAGAAGAGGCAGGTTAAAAAGGAGAGATTAAGAAAGAAAAAAATGAACACACCAACCAAGACAATTTAACCTTTCATTATAACCCAGAAAAAAAAGAAAGAAAAAAAGTAAGAAAGAGAAAGCCATGTGAATTGAGCGTAGATATATATGCCTAGGGTAGGGAGAATTCCGACAACAACTATCGAGACTTACTAAATATGGAATGTTTTTCCACAATTAGTCTCAGTTCTTACATGTAGCTAGTTGACTAGCTCACAAAATCTCATTGGATCTTGAATTTTTTCTTGTTATAAAAATCTTGACCAGAAATACTACTTGCTAGGAAGATGTGAACCTAGTAGAGTAGTACTAAAAGTACTTCATAATATACTCAAACAATTTGTCAAGTGGTGTGTAAGGTAAAAGAAGAATGACTAGACTTTTACCCATATAGTTTGCTAAGTCCTATGGTACAATGCACGGACTCTACTAAAGAAATCACTGTGTAGTGTAGTGTAGTGTCGTGTTGGATTTACCATGTGAAGATTGATTGTATTTGACCGAGTCAGATACCGACTACAATTTTCACAATCATAGATGGTTCTATGCTGACGAAAAAGTACTAGGTGTGATCAATCAAGAGTTTGAGATATTTGCAACTGACCGAGCATCCATCCGTTAGGATTTCAGAGGTATTATTTTCAAACTTGTAGTGGATTAGTTGTAATATTTTTCAAACTCGTGAGTACTCAGAGGTAATAGTCAAACTCATGGGGGGTTAGTTGTAATGTTTTTCAAAAAGTGTACCGAGTTGTAATTAATGTATCTCATGGGGGGCTAGATGTAATTAGCCCAATATTTAATATCTCTTAACATAAAAATATAAGTTAACTAATGTTAGGAGACTGTCAAATTTAAACAGCTAAAAAATTAGTGATCCTAATTCCTACATATGAATGCACACGTGTTCGATTCTTCACCTTTTCAACCAGATCAACAAGACAGAAATCAAGAAAAGTTCAGCCATTAAGCCAGTCAAAAATGGATAGATATTTCCTAAACAGTTTCTAAGAGTGAAAACTTCAGAATTCTGCTTTTCTTTCTTCTTTCTTAAGTTTCCCCTGAAATAATGTGCTCACATGTTCAAGCCTTCAAGGCAACATTCCCTATGACAAGACAAGCTATATCTCATTATTATCATAAAACTACATGTACCTCATTGGATGGACTGAAAAATATCACTCAGAGTTGCCAGCTTACGGTTCAATACAGCTTTAATATCATAAGCAAACATAGAGTAAGTGATTCATAAAAAGCTGTCAGATGAAGATCAAGACCTGAGAGCAGCCAGGAAGATTTTCCGTAGAATATGTCAGCACAGTTCTCAGCATCAGCAATTGCAAAATGCAGTCATAATTTGCAACTCCAGTATCTGGTTATCAATTAGTGTCATTTCCATACACTTAGTTGAATTGAATAAACAAAAGAGAACTTTCAAAAGCGGACCTATCGCCATTGTGGCGTTGTGTAACTGAGACATTATGAGATAATAATATATTCACACACTTACATCTCCATCAACCACACAGGAATGGGCAATTCAACAAATTATAACTCATGCTAACCCAAAGAGGAGTACTGACATGTTAGGTAAGATGACATAAAAAAGAAACATAGACATTATATTTCTTGCACATAGCAAGACATCGGTTGCAATAACCTTTGTATTTAATCAATGTGGGACAGTTAACACAGTTAAATAGTACATAATTCCCACATAGTATGCATACGAATTATAGACCATTCAAATTGTTAACAACTACGACGCTGATAAGTGAATGAGCAGGAGTGAAAAGCCTACCATAAATGCATCTAGCAAGTTATCAATTCCCAAATCCAATTATCCAGAAGAAGCTTTGGAGCAGTCAACTGGTGAGTTCTATAGATAAAAGGTGTCAGAGGTACGGTCAGATTGGAATGGACGTCATTTCTAAGAACTTAAGACTTCATAACTCATCATGCTCCGAAAGAAAGTCTGCTGCCAAAAACACAAATTCAGCATCGTCAAAAAGATAGCTGTATCAGGTGTCATTTGTAAGTAAATTTGCTGGAGAAATTGATGTAGAAATTGCATCATGTCTAAAATAAAAGGGAAAACTGGCTGAAGATGTGGAAGTAGTATCCTATATAAAATGTATCCGAAAATGAATGGTCAGGTCATCTAAACAACATACGAGCCAACAGTACTTCCAAATTTCAATGGTGTAAAGTGTAAACTCTACAACTCTGTGTTAGTGCAGAGTAACGAGACAATGCAAAAGAAATATAAGAACGACGTTTGTCAATCAAGAGCTGATAAGTAATTGGATAAGTAATGAATAGCTTATTCAAAAGGCTCAATATTGTTGTGTAGGTGGTTTTAGTTAGATAGAAAGTTGACACTTGACCTGAAGATGATGACTTCTCAAAGAAGAATGATATTTCTCTGGCAGCAGATTGTGGTGAATCCGAACCATGAACACAATTGCTTTGTGAATTGAGCCCGCACAAACCTCTGATACTGCAGTTGAGAAGGAAATAACAAACTCATTAGAAGACAAAATCATATTAGAAATTGGATGTTAAAACTACAGATATGACTAACCTTTTTGGATGAGTCGCCTTGGCTTTGCTTGCATCTGTAGGTCCAATCAGAGCACGCCAATCAGCTACAGCATTTTCCTTCTCCAAAACCATTATCACCACTGGCCCACTGGCCAGAAAAGAAAGTTATGAGCAACTCTCATACAGATACAGACTCATAGAGAAGAGAACAAAAAGTATTTCTTGGAATACGAGGTTCGAGAAAAAACAATTGGCACACATGCAACAATTTTTGAAAACATTCTGCCTGCAATAGTGAAATGTAATTATAAGAATCATACGGAACTAGCTAGGCCCGGTTAGTTTATATGCTTAACCAGAAGGCTAAACCAGCTAATCTAAGCTGCGCTGTCATAAATTTAGAATTTCTAAAAGCATTATTTCAAGAGATTTTTTTTATCCCGAGATGAAGATAAAGCAAAAATACCTCGTCATGTACTGAACAAGGATCGAGAAAAAGCTCTTCGAAGCATGCTCTGCATAAAAGCTATTGACTGTAACCTCATTCAACTGAAGTTGCTTCTCCTGGATGATGCTGAAGCCAGAATCCAAAATGATTTTCTTTATAATGTCAACATAGTTACCAGCAACTCCATCTGGTTTTATCATTGCTAGGGTCTTCTCTTCTACTACATCCACTTCGGCTGACGCTCTATAGTCCAAGCATTAAACGATTACAAGAAGAAAAACCAAATAGTTCAAATGAAGACTGAATTTCACCAACCAAAGAAACATATTTTCTAGCAACTGGGTTTTGGTTAACCAAATGCAACATGTTTATGCTTGGTTCTACACCAAGTCCAGACAATTTCAACAAAATCCAAGAATTCCAAGAGGCGAAGTAACAACACAAGAGCAAGTGTGAAGAAAAAACTCAAGTGAAAGCTATTTAATTGTTTAATTATGCATTTATGGTTTTATTCTACGTTTTTTTCATGAAAACTAGTTTGCTTTTCCCTTTTCACTTTCCTTCATTGAATCCTAGATGCAAATCCATGCTAGCTAAGCAATTCCAACACCAGTAATTCGGGGATTAACAAAAGAACAACTAAGACCACTTCTCAAAAGCCAACATAACTAAAAAAAGAGCAAGCAATCCAATTCGTAACCATCGAAAACCTTGATCATCGACAAACAAACAAATAGATTTCACAAATATCGTTGAACGAATCTGGCTTCCAGTCCGAGCAATCAGATGCAGAGTTCCCTCAAAGATTACAACCATACCTCCAGGAATAGAACAATTACCATAATATAAAATCAGCTCTTCTAAAAAAAATGATAGTTCAGCAAAGCTTTGCTCACCTGTAACGAAAAACCAGAAGGCAGAGGATAAGGCACTTCGCGAACCGAAGATCCATTTGAAACACCAAAGTTGAGAACAAATGACGCACTCAGTACTAGGTGTTTTTACACCTCGAGAAGTGCTTTTTCATGGAGGGCGAAGCGGGATATAATACTATTTCTCTCTCATTCCCTCCCGACAAAGGATCGACCGAGAAAGAGAGAGGGGAGAGAGAATCTACGGACTACAGTCGTACAAGCTCATATGGACTGACGACTGACAATACAACCTGATTTCTGGGCTGGGCTCTCAGTTTGTTAGTTGGGCCGTTTTAATAAGAAGCATACTTTGGACCAACTGCAAAATTTGTATTGATCCAATCAAATAATATTGGGTCATATTTACATATAATTTCCCTTGTTTTAGTTTTTACATTCTAGTCCTTTAATCTATCAATTGTTAGTCAGTTTCGCTAATTTTCTGGTACCGTTGTATTCGTCTCAAAGAGACATTGAATTTGGAATATAAGTTTGTCTGATTCCGTGAAAAAACGAGAAAGTTACAAACTTAAGAATTTTTCCTTCAATTTTTGTGTGTACAGTCCAAATTTCCTTTTTTTTCACCGAATCAAACAAATTTATATTCCAAATTCAATATTTCGTTGAGACGAACACAACGGTACCAGAAAATTAACGGAATTGATTAACGGTTTACCGGTCAAGGACTCAATGGACTATGATGTAAAAAATGAAATAAGAAAGACCTATATATAAATATGATAATATGTGGGGACTCCTACGTAATTTGTCCAAAAATATATTAAATAAAACTTGCAAGAACTCCTATTATTTACACAAGGAATAGTCTTGAATGATTTTTTATTTTTTTTACAAAGTTCAGTTAATCTAAAGGGATGAGATATTATATTCCTTAAGCAAGATAAATGTAAATAAATATTTATATTTATGAAGCAACTAAATTAAGAGAGTGATTGACATTAAAACATGTAAAAAAATATTTGATGTATAACAATTCAAACAGCTTCATCCTCTTTTCAACTTTCGTCCAAAACTATAGACTCATTAATCTTAACAAATTCAAGTGTCTAACTATCAAATTTATCAATTACTAGAAAATATGGACCATTGTCGGTTTGGCATTTGGATCAACTATTTCAGCACAATTAGGTAAGTCTTTTAATGTCTAATTATTGTTATTGATTACTCAAAAGAAATAAGAAATTTCAAATTAAGAAAACCCTACCATTACGAGATTTGGCATAATTATATAATCATATCCAGATATTTGAAAAGTTATAAAAATATACCTAGACTCTAACTACTTAGATTAATTTTCACGATATATTCTTGTTTTTTCAGTTAAGAAATAAAAATATAATCAGACTTTGTCTAATAAAGATCATCGAATGCTGTCCCACTATTTAAAGAATGTAAATATTTTTTTTTAATTTTCTAAACTTTAATATATATTTATGTAATTAGACTAAAATTGTGGATCTAATATCCGTTGAAATTACTGTGGCGCCAAAAACCCTAAAGCCAACCTCAGGTGTCTTGGCTAAAAAAGTACATTTGGGCCCTCAATATAATCAATGAAAGTAGGCCACAATATTTAGTTGGGCCCACATGTCTCTCTTTGGTCAGTGAATCAATCAGTATGAGCCACATTTTGCTGCCATATTGCACCGATTTCTTTATGCTTTGTAATTTGTATTATCATTAGTCAATATCAGTGAGAAAAAATAGTCTACTTCTATGGTGAGACCTGTGTTGTGTTTGATATCATATGGAATATTAGTGTCGGAGATTTTTTTAGTGTGAAATATCAAAAAAATTTATATTATCATATCAATATAGTATCGTGTCTGTATCACCATATTCGTGTTTGTATTTCATAATTTCTAACCACTTACTCAGAAAATAAAAGTTATTGGACCATCAACGCCGTTTAGGGACCCGGTCCCTAATTCATTAACTACTTGTCGTTTTTGAGCATCCCTACCAATTAATTACAATGACTCGTAATAAATTACTCTGATCCATGGTTTAGAAAAATAATATAATTTTCGCAATCATATTGTTTTATTGCATAAATAAAAACTATTATTAACTTCCTATTCGTTAGGTTGCTTTAGGCAAATTTAATAATTTATTCGAAGGTCCACATGTAATTTAATTATTTAAACGTGACATAGAAAATGAAAACGATACGTTTCAATATCTTTGTGATGGACACTTATAACAAATTTAATTAATATTATTTGATAGCATTAAATCAAGAGTTGAGAAAAAATAACTAAACTATCAATTTTATAGACATCAATACGGAAAATTCTAACTCAAATTATATTAGTTCTTACATAATTTATATTATCGTGGGCCGTGGCAACTTGTATTATACAGAAAATCTTACACATATTAAATATTGCTGATCCCTGATTAAGTATATAATAAGTGTTATTGTATTTACGATTTGGTTTAACTGAATTTGCTGCCTAATAAGTTTAGGTCTGACCACAAATTTGAAATTTGAACATGAATATCGATCAGAATGTATATGTAATGGGGGCAATCAGCAATGTGCATGGTGGTTGAAGTTGAATCTCTAACATTTTTGATGTTTCAATTACTTATTTAAAAGCGATTAAACAGGGCTGGTCAATGCTTTCTTGTGTATATCAGATAAACATTAACGACAATTATGATCACTTTATTCGAACATAAATTAAATAATCAAAAAAGGCCAGGAGAGTGAAATGAAAATGCATGCATGGTTGATGCTTTTACTGTATATTTACTTGCATACACACATAAATTTACTCAAAGAATTATCAAATTAAACTTAGGGACACTCATGATCAATTATCATCATCATCACTAATTTAATTCATGGCAGACAATAATCACTATATATATTCAAAAGCTAGCTACCCCCACTAACTAAGCTAAGGTCTACACATGTATGTCTATAATATATTATACTTTTTATTTATATGGTAAATTATATAGTATATTTATAAATTGATTCCTTCTATTTTAGGAATTATCATATATGTTTAGAAAATTTATAAATTTTCGAAAATATTCCTGAATAGTTCTCAATTGAAACCCAAAATACCCAGTATTTTCGTAATATTTATAGAAATTTCATAAATTATATGGTAGTTTAGATAGATTTATTAACATGGTAATTATATTATTCGGAACGTCAATCATTTTCTACAAACAAATGAATGGAGTATATTTAACCAGCTCATGCATGTTTTTTTTTTAACAAGTGGCGCTTTCTTTAAGTTAATACCTATATTATGATGTAATTACATAATCGATTAATGGTGGAAGTTAAGAGAAAAATAAAAGACTTTCAATAATATTGTATAATTTGTTGACTATATTAGTGATATAGTCATTTACACATGTCAACCATAACACAAGTTTAGGAGATGATTAATGTTCTCTGGAATTTATATATATTCTAAAGAACAAATTAAGCTTTCAACAATAATTATAAATTTTCTTCAAAAAGTAATTTAAATCACAATCCTTGTCAATAAAGTCAACCAATTCGAGGTTATCCTCTATTGATTTTTTTTTCCAGATCAAGACATTTATTATCGGTTACATTGATTAATCTAAGTTGCTGAATTATATGCGCGCATTTCAAAACATATATGGGATATCTGATCAGAAAATTTAAAGTTGTTCCATTCCTCAAAATCAGGAGCTGATATTTATTTACCGTATGTGCAAGTATACTAAAATTTTATTTGCAACATTAAAATTAAAAGTAATTGGGGCAAACTGCATTACTAATCTATATTGGAAGACTTTATAGTTGTTTAACAGTTGAGAGGACCGAAATGCAAATACTTAAAAGTCCAAGTCCCTGTCGCAACAATCCTTTTCCAGAGACCACGATGATTTACTTTGATAATAACCCATAATTAATCACTCCACGCCTAAGCATAAAAACACATGTTCATTCATCTTCCTAAATATTCATTACAAAACTCACAGAAAGAAAAATCCAAGAGCCGTTCGGCACTAATTTTACTCACTTACTCTTCAGATTATTCTTTATCCAAATCCAAATCCCACATTTCTCACTTGATTTCCGAATCCATCAAGCTGAAATGGCAGCTGAATTCTCCAAATCAGTTGAGCAAGGCCTCAAGCTCTCGAAGCGAATCTACTACGGCAAGGAGGCGGAGACAGTCATGTCGGCGCCGCCGCGTCTGGCGGAGATGAAGGCGGAGGCCGAGAGTTACCTACCGACGGCGCCGATGGTGTACGCCGAGATTAATACGCCGGCGATCGTGGACAATCCCGAGGTTCCGAGCTACCAGCCGTACGTCCATGGCAAGTGCGACCCGCCGGCGTTGATTCCGCTGCAAATGCATGCGGTGTCGGTGGAGGTTGATTGTTATTTGGACACGGCTTTTGTGAACATGAGCGGCGCGTGGAGAGTACACTGCGTCGCCGCGAGTAGCAGATGTAGCTGCCGCATTGCTGTGCCGATGGGTGAACAGGTGAGCAGTTAGTTGATAGTGGATACTTTTTTGTTGATTTTAGGGAATTAATATTGCAAATTGATTTAAATTATAAAAATTAAATCTTTAAAATATTTACTTAGTTGATTCATAATTTGACTTTAATTTTATTTTCTTTATGATAAATTTTCATAAAAAAAAATTAATCTTGGAATTTTTTCTTAAGGCCTGAGAAAATTTAATGGTGGATGATCAAAATTTTCTACTTTACTTTTAGTTTAGATGCCCAAAAGAGAAAAGAGGACAAAGGAGACAAACACGAAGCGAAAATAAGCTTTGAGATTTTTGTTTGAATTTGGCACAAGAAGCCAGAAAAAAATGGCTGCCATTTTTTGTTGGTCTCTAGCCCTTTTTGAAGACAAGAACCACTTTACGCAATGGCTTGACATGGACCTTGTTTTTGAATAATTTATTTACTAAAATACATAAGCATTATTATTTTTTTATCTGTAAAGATGAAATTATTCTTTTTACAAAATATAAAAATCACTTTTATCATTTTGAGGAGATTTTCTTTTTCATCTTTAAATAAAAGGGATAATTACACCCACATACCTGTAGTTTGACCTAATTACGCAAACATATCCCGAGGTTTGGAAAATTACAAAAACATACCCTGTCAAAGAATTTTCTTTACATTAGTAGAGTGGTTGGAACTTGGAAGGATTTCAAGGACATCTTGCTTAGCAGAAATAACCAGGAACATAATGTAAAAAGAGTTCTTTTTCTTCAAGGTTATCTAATGACAATTAGAGTTTAGGGTATGTTTCTATAATTTCCCAAACCTCAAGGTATGTGAATATACTTATCCCGAAATAAACATACTATTGGATTGCATAAACTTTAGTGGGCGGAAGAGCTCCATTCTTGATCAACTTGTTAAGTAGGTAGGACAATGCCATGATCAGTTGGCTTATCATTGATTATTCTTAATATTTACAGAAATTATTCTATTTTTTTTTACTTAAAGATGCACAAAGTTTTTCTATAGTCTTGATGTTTTTCACTTTTCATTGAGCATTATTTGGCTAACAGGGTTCAGTTCTAGGTGTAGAAGTTGAAAGCCCTTTGAAGTCATACTCTACACAATTGATTTCAGTGGAAGATGCTGACAATGCAGCCAAAGTAGCCAGTAGTAAAGATGGATTCTTGTTGAAAGGCCACATATACACACTAAAAATTCCCCAGGTAAGTTTCGATTTATTTGCATATTTTTATTTTCTTTTTTTTTTTAATTACATTGGTAGATGTAATATACAAGTTTTTCACCTTTTAAGAAACTTAGATAACATCATTTTTACATGCGAGAACAATTTGAAAAGTTACATGGGAGGTATTCGTAAGTTTGAAAACCATAAGGGGTGCTTGTTTAGTTGTGGATATTTTCAGGGGTGGGTAATGTAACTATTCCTAATTTTCTTTTTTCTTGATCTTTTTGTCCTTCCATTGAAAAATTCCAGGTTGATGGAGGAACCATGTTGTCAGTTAAGATCAGTTGGTCCCAGAAGTTATTATATCAAGATGGACAATTTTGCCTCAATGTGCCTTTCACTTTCCCTTCATATGTCGTCCCAAAAGTAAAAAACTTAGCTAAACTAGAAAAGATTTTAGTGAATGTGAATTCTGGTGCTGGAACAGAAGTCTTGTTCCAAAGTATTAGTCATCCTCTCAAGGTATACTTATATTTAGTTATCTATATTATGAATTTATGACAAAAATATTGGAGAAACAAAAACTAAAATTTTTATTTATTTCTCCAATGATAGAGACTTGGACAGAAGGCAACAAATATAGGGTTTTCTTGTGAGAGAGAAGTGAAAGTGTGGTCGACGAATGACTTCAGTTTTTCATACAATGTAAGACATACATTTTCTCAAGTTTTTTTTTTTTTGCTTTTTTTCACACTCAATTATTATCTTAAATTATTTTTTTCAGGTTTCTTCAAGTGAAATTGTTGGCGGTCTACTATTGCAGTCTCCATCTCTGCATGATTATGATCAGAGAGAGATGTTTTGCTTTTATCTATACCCTGGGAAAATGATAAGTCATAAGGTATCTCTTATGCTAAAACTCCAAAGTGATTACATTTTTCAGTATTCTCTTTGATAGTTCAAACCACAACTTCTTAATTTCAGATTTTTAGCTGTATTATTGATCATGACTTCTTTCTTTCCTTTTAATCTAGAACTGTGCATCATCAAATTTCAAGATATACTTAAAATGATAGATGGGGAAAAATATAGAGATTACGAAGGAAAAGAAAAGAAAAGAAGAGAAATTTAAGGGGAATATGTACTATGAAATAGAAATTGTGGGGAAATTTACATAAAAACGGAAAACCTTTCAATCACATTTTCACTACTCATTTTTATTTGAATCCCTCACTCATTTCACTCTTGTTATCCTATTTTCATCTTGTCTTCTCAATATAGGAGAATAATTTTCGTCACCATTTCCCTGGGGCGAATTACATTTGACTACTTTGAAGTTTGGTGTTTTTACAAATGGGCCCCTCTAGTTTGAGAAATTACCATATAGTCCCTGAGGTTTCAATAAATGTGAAAGTTTTTTGAAAATACCTTGCCGAAACACTAAATGGGGTTATTATGTAATAGCTACACATTTATTGAACACCTAGGTAACTATGTGGTAATTTCTCAAACTAGAGGGAGCTATATGTAAATACACCAAACTTCAGGGTACCCAAACAAACAAACAAGTTGAGGATTTTGTTTTTAAGTTTAAATTTCTTTTCCTAGTGTTTTCTTTGCGTAGCAAAATCCTAGAACCTAACGTATTAGTAAAACTCTTCAGGCGAAACTTATGTGTATTTGAAGTGGTGTTTGGCTAATTTTGCAGGTTTTCAGGAAAGAAGTGGTGTTTTTAGTTGACATAAGTGCGAGCATGCAAGGAAGTCCACTTGAGAATGTCAAAACCGCACTCTTAGCTTCTCTCCCAAAGCTTAATCCAATAGACACTTTCAACATTATAGCGTTCAATGGAAGTTCTAAATTATTTTCTCCATCTTTGGTATTCGCAACAAAGGAGGAGCTTGAAAAAGCTTCAAAATGGATCGAGATCAATTTTGTAGCTGATGGAAGCACCAATATCTCAGCTACTCTGAACCAGGTGTTTTATTAAAAACATAATATTCCTAAAAAATTTTATTTTGGATGTTTTTTCCATGCAAGAAACCCAATGCTAGTTTTGCTTTGTAGGCAATCAACATGTTCTCGGAAAATGGAGATTCACTTCCCATAATCTTTCTTGTGACCGATGGATCTGTTGAAGATGAAAAGGACATGTGTGAGGCTATGAAAGGTTGCCTAATGAAGGGAGGTGTGCGGGCCCCACGGATTTGCACGTTTGGCATAGGTATACTTTTTATTCATTTCCTTTTGTTATTTTTATTTTTTGGTTCATGCATGTGAATGCCGACATTAAGTATGGCTTATGTTATGATCAGGTTCATATTGCAATCATTACTTCTTGCAAATGCTTGCACAAATTGGAAAGGGTTACTATGCTGCTGCTTTTGATATAGGTTGGTATTAATGTTCCATTACAAGTAATTTTTGCTAGAGTCGAGCAATAACAACAACAACGACAACATTCAAAACTAGCAAAAGAAGACAGGGTATAGTTCATGCATGTGCACAATAAAAATGGTATATAATCTAACCACGTATTAATTAAATTTTAATATAGATAAGTTCAGTATTTGTTTAGTTTTAGTTGATATATTTATTAAGTTTATAACAAGTTAAAAATTATTTATACAAGTTAAAAAAGGTAAAAAGTTGAAGAACTTAAGAAACTATTGATTAAATTTTTGCTGATTAATGTTTCTTATATTTTTAATATTATTCATACCAATTCCTCTCTGGCCAGATTCGATCGACTTGCGGTTGGAGAGAATAATTAGTAATGCATCATCAGTCATATTAGCAGATATAACAATTGAAGCTTTTCAAGATATCGATTCCCTTGAGGTACGATGAATTTCAAGATACTCAACACTCATCCCTATTATTATTATACCTCAAATTAATTATACCCAAACTCTTTTCTAGTCATTTTTAATTTACTTTGTTTGCTGCAGATTTATCCATCTCATATTCCAGATATGTTGTCTGGATGCCCATTGCTTATATCAGGAAGATATTCAGGGAACTTTCCCGACAGTATCGAAGTTGGTGGTACCTTAGCAGATTTAAGCAATTTTGACATAAATGTGAAAGTGCATAATGCAAAAGATATCCCCCTTGACAAGGTAAGGTCTATAATAATTTTGGAAAATTTCCTGAAAAGTTGACAAATGGCATGGTTTTTGCCAGGTCATTTTCTTTTAGTTTTTCCTTTTTATACTTACATATTTATGCATGATATGTATTAGGGTGAATTGCATCTACTACTCCTGTGTTTTGAGATAATTACAATTTAGTCCCTCTATTTTCAGAAATTACACAAAACTCCCCGAAATAAGCTGATTAGTTGCTTTTTTGGCTTCACGTTGTATAATGTCAGGGATTTTTTTTGTCGCAATAAAGTGAAATGTCAGGAGTCTTTTGTAATTTTGAAAAACAGAGGAATTAAATTGTTATTAGGACAAATCTCAGAGGTATTAGATGTAGTTGGCCCTAAAAAGGAATAACTTATATCCTTGTCCCCATATTAGAATTCCAAAAAAAATATAACTGACCCCTATCTTAAAAATTAATTAGTGTTATATAACAAAATAACTCATATTAATTGTAGGCTGTAACTTTTTATTTATTTGTAGTTAACCTTTGACCCCACCGATTCAATGGCAGGTTTTCGCGAAGCGGCAAATCGATGTACTTACAGCCAATGCATGGTTTTCCGGAAGTAAACATATGGAGGAGAAGGTTTTTATTCACACTCTCACTTTTGAAAGGAATTTCATGATGAAGTAACAAATATATATATATATATATATATATATATATATTCGATCTTATTTCAGTTTTTTGAATTTGAATGACCATAATTGTTTCCATACTTTTAGGCCACAAAATTGAGCCTGCTTACAGGAGTCCCTTCTGAGTATACGAGTATGATTCTGATTGAGACCGAAAAAAGCAAGTTATCTTCCATGTCAAAAACAATAGAAGAGGTAAGTCTTCCGGCACATAGTCTGGAAAACTTCATTTCCAAACACTTCCTCAGACAAATTTTCAAACCTCTAAGTAATAAAATCGAACATGCAGAAAATCGACAATTACAAAGTGCAGAAGACCACGTTCCTGCGCAGTCTCGGCATTGGTTTAGGAAGCATTGAGGCTACAGCTGAAAACCGACCTCCCGAACATGCTGAGCCGAAACTATACGAGACTTCAGAAATGATATTCAAAGCTGCTACTGATTTTTGTGGGCGAATGATGGATTGTTGTTGCTGCATGTGTTTTCTTCAGTTCTGTAACCGGCTCAACGACCAATGCGCCATTGCCTTTACTCAGCTCTGTGCGGCTCTTGCTTGTTTCGAGTGCATTACGCTCTGTGTTGAGATATGTTCTGATTAGAGGTATTTGAATAGGGCTTAATTCAAAGAATGAAGAAGACTTGTATATGTGTATATGTATATATAATGCAGAATGTGATTATATTTAATTAGGAATAATTACAAAAACCTCCTGTAGGTTAGTGCTGTTTACGAAAATCACTCTAAAACCTTGAAAATTTCAGAAAACATCTCGAGTCGACGATAAGGGAGTTTTTCGTTATGATTTGTCATATTTCATGATGTTTTCATAATTTTTAAGGGTTCATGGTGCTTAATATTAATAGTTTTTGCACATGAGTTTGCTATAATTATAATTCTTAATTTATTATGGCAAGTAATCTTGTACATGTACATGCAAAATAAAAAATAAATATAATTTAATAATATTTGAAATTATTAATAATTGTATTAAACTTCTTTGTGAATTTAAATTATGTATTTATTAAATATGTATAAATTTCATGACATGTCATTTTCTAATATATAGATATTAATATCAACTTAATTAAAAAAGTTAACATGTTATAACCTGTGTGATCTATAAAAAAAGTACAAACGTTTTGATGAGTAAAAGGACCTTTTTTCCATTATTGCTGAATTTTTTTTGGTAAAAAAGGAAAAGCAGATAAAACTAAACTAAATTACTTGCATTAGAAGCAACGAAACTAATAATCTTTTTAGGAAGTTCAGTCCACTCAAACAAAACGGGATCCAGATCATACCCTTTCTTCGCAAGGATATCGGCACAACCATTTCCTTCTATTCTTATGTGGCGGAATTTTATGATCCACGGTCAGCTTAAAAAGAATCTACAATCTTCAATTAGCGATCCAAAGGGATGACACTCTGTGTTAGCAAACTTAACCAGTTCTCAATTATTGCTAATGGGTCCCTGGTAACTAAATGATTGGGAATGTTAATTTGATTTTACTTTTTAATTAAAAAATTATGGATATAAAAATATACTAAATCTCATATTTAAATATTATAGATGCTTTTATAAAATTTGTTTACCAAATTAATAATGTGATCATGAAATTTTACTAATATTTGGTATTAGTATAATTTATTTATTATTAATATATGTAGAGAAATAAAATAGTTTGTCAATCATGCCCTCCCCAAGGTCAACTGCAGAAGCGTGTTTAATTCGTGTTCCCTTGAAGTAAATAAATAATTGTCTTTCAAGCGCGTTTAAAAAATCGTCAGATTATTAAATTTCCTGAAAATTGGATCATGCAAGAAAACAAAATTTAATAAAAAAAAAAGTAGTAATTAAAGATAATATTTGATTACGACAATTTTCTCCGCTGAAATTTCAGCAAGCTTTCAATTTTATTCAAACACTGATCATCCCATGATTATATTTTTTCTAACAAAATTCCATTTTAATTTCTAGGATTTTTAATGCTGAAACTTTAGTAGCAAAATTCCAAGGTGCAATGGGATCATCACTATCCCAGCAATCCGCCGTGGACGCCGTCAGCCAATGGGCTTCGCGTCCGGCTCACGAGCTGATTTTCGACTCCGGCCGCCGCGAAATAAGCCAGTACATGCAAGCCGTTGACCGCCTCCACAAGTCTCCCAACACGGAGGAGTTCAACAAGCTGATGTCCACCGCCACGGCTCGGCTCAAGCACGAGTTTTTCGAGGTATTGAAGCGCCAAGCCGACACCCAAGCCGCGCCGAGCACAATCACACCCACAGGGTGGAGCTCGGTTACCGACAGTACAGCTTTTGCTTTCAGGTATGAAGAATATAAAGCTTCTGAGCTTCCGAGCGATGATGTCATTATTTATCTGAGGAGCATAGCTGAAAGAATGAATTATAGTGGGAAAATTGGAGATTGTGTTGATGCTTACAAGAGTTTGAGGAAGCCGCTTCTTCAGGTTCAGCTTAAACGGCTGCGTTTTGAGGAGCTGAACATTGGTGCTACTTCTAATCCCAGAAGGTATAAATTGGATGACTTGAAAATGAAAATTGAATTATGGGTTCAGGTTTCTAAGATTTGTGTTAAGATCTTGTTTCTGAGGGAGAAACAATTGTGTTATAGAATTTTCGAGGGTATTGATGATAATTTCGATTCTGCTAAGGATGAAGCTTTTGTAGGAACTGTTCAAGATTTTGCTGTTGGTTTATTTGGTTTTGTTGAATCCATGAGTGTAAACGATCACACCTTTGATAGAATGTCGATTCTTTTAACCCTTTACGATGCATTCGTTTGGGTTTTACAGGATGCACGATCCCTTTTCGACTCGATTCTCGGAAATGAGATTCGAAATTCTTGTTTGAAAACATTGTCGAGGATTGAGAATCAGGTTGGGAAAATGTTGCATGATTTTGAGGAAGTTGTTCTTCGTGATATCAGGGAGGTTTCTGATAATAAAGGTGCCGTGGACCGATCCACGCTTTATGTGATGGATCAAATTAGTCTCATTGTGAAAAACAAGAATTCGATTGCAAGCTTGATCAAGTCGAGCCCGTCATTGGTTTTCGGCGATTTGATCGTCCCTCAAGATGTTGTAGGGGATAATTTCTCCAACCATACTCGTTTTCTCGATCAACATATAGTCTTGATCGTTGCTGTTCTACTGTTAAGTCTAGAGAGAAAATCCGGGTCATACAAAAATCCCTGTCTGTCCCACTTGTTCATGATGAACAACGTTCGTTACATAGTGCGGAAAATTCAGGAGTCGAACGAGTTAATGGATATGATCAGTGGTTCTTATTTGAACAAGTTGAATGAGAATGTCGAGTTTGCGATGAGTAGTTATCTAACATTAACTTGCAGCAAGTTCTTGGCTTGTTTTCAAGACAAGGGGCTTTACATTTTGTGTTGTTTCAAATTCCGCCCCTTGAAAAGTGCCATTAGAAAGAGGCTCAAAATGTTCAATGCTGCATTTGAAGAAATTAACAATATGCGTTCCATGTGGACAATATCAGATGCCCAGCTCGGAAATGAGGTCCGTTGTTTCATGTCCGAGGTATTGGTGCCGGCTTATAGGAAGTTTCTAGACAGATTTACTGATGATCCTGAGTCGAAGCTCGTCGTGGAGAAGAACCTCAAGTACTCACCTGAGGAGCTAGAGGTGTTAATAGGGAGCTTGTTTGCAGAGAGTGAAGTTGTGGTATAAAAAGGTTTAAGTACCATGAGATTATTTTTCTAGGAGATTGAGAAGATAATACATGTACAATTATATAGTTCAAGAATATAGCATCATGAAGAGATTGTAGTTTTAGTAATTATTTTTTGTTGTAATGTTCTTTGTTATGCTGAGGCGGGACTTTTTTTGTTCTGCATATTGTTTTTCTGTATATTTCCAGCAAAAATACGAAGAAATAAAAGTTTAAAGGGATAATTACATTCACTTACCCTAAAATTTGATCTAATTACGCAAACTTACCCTGAGGTTTGGGTAACAGTACTAAAATATACTTGAACTCTAACTGTCGTTAGATAAGCGTAACAACAAAGAACACTATTGTGTTATTTTCCTAGTTTTTCTGTTAAAAAATAAAAAGAAAATCATATATCGAATTGATGTCCCTGAAATCCGTCCAATCATCGATCATTTAAACAAATATAATGAAGTTAATGTTTTTGACAGGGGATGTTTTTGTAATTTTTCAAACTTCAGGGTAGGCTTGTGTAATTAGGTCAAATCTGAGGATATGTAAGTATAATTATCCCAAGAAAGAAAAAGGAAATAATCCCAACTCGTAGTATTCTGTGACAGCTAAGAAAAGGGATATGAAGTGTCTATGATAGATAGTTCTTCAAATTTGACTCATTCGTCTCCTCTTACTCTCTCTCTTTAACGCGTAAGGAAAAGATAAAAGTCTTCTCCTTCAGTCTTCTGCCATTTTCATAAGGATTTTAGGACCCACAGGAATTTCCAAACTTCTTCCTGGCAAAGTTGACGCTAATTTCATCTTGTCCAAAGCAACATATATACAGTTATTACTAATTAATTTCCTTTAATTGGTTTGTTTTGCTCATTCTACATTCTCAATCAAAGTTTCTAAATTTCATCACCATTTTCAATCATGTCTGAAGCAATCATAACTGTAATCCTCACACAGGTGGCCACAATCTTGGATCAACAGATTCGTCAAGAGGTTAGATTAGTAACGGGGGCCGAAAAGCAAGTCAAGAAGCTGACAAGCGAATTCGAGGCCATAAAAGCTGTGCTTGCTGATGCTGAGAAAAAGCAAGTAAAAGATGGAACAGTGAAACAATGGCTACAAGACCTCAAAGACATCTCCTATGATACCGAGGATGTCTTGTTCGAATGGATAACAGCAATGCAGAAGGCGGAGATCGATGTGAAAAGACAGAACTGCCCTTCCCCTCCTACTTATAGAAAGGTACACTCTTTCCTCAATCTACCTTGCATTAGTTTCAATAGGGTTGCCCTTCGTCGCGACATAGCTATAAGAATCAAGAACATAAATGAAAGGCTTGTCGATATCGCCACTAAAAGAGATAGGTATAAATTTGAAGTCGGGGCGGGCCAGGTCGACCCAGATAGGACCAAAATGGCGTCGTTCATAGACGTGTCGGACGTTGAAGGTAGAGATGTTGACAAGAATACTCTTATAAGAATGTTGTGCGATCATAGGAATGATCAAGATAATAAGGGCCTCAATGTAATTTCCATAGTGGGCTTGGGTGGCATTGGGAAGACGACTCTGGCACAACTAGTTTACAACTCTAGTGGTGTGATTGAGCATTTCAATAGGAGGATTTGGGTGTGGGTATCCAATCCCTTTGATGAGGTTAGAATTGGAAAAGCCATTTTGGAAGATATTGAGAAGAGTACCCCGAATTTGAACGAACTCGAAACTGCAACACAAAAAATAAGGTCCTATGTCGAAGGAGAGAAGTATTTGCTCGTGTTGGATGATGTTTGGACAGAGGATTTTAGTAAGTGGGAGCAGCTTTTCAACTCTCTCAAAACTGGTGCGCCCGGGAGCACGATCCTAGTAACCACTAGAAGTGAAAAGGTTGCAAGAGCGATGAATAGTAGACACGAGCTTCCTTTGGGACAGCTGTCGCAACATGATTCATGGGCCTTTTTCAAGAAAATCGCGTTCTTTGAGAGAAAAGTTGAGGAATGTGAGAAATTGAAGAGAGTTGGAAGGATGATAGCAGAGAAATGCAAAGGGTTGCCTCTTACTCTCAAGACTATTGGGAGTTTAATGCGTGGCAAGAACACGTTTCAAGCATGGGATGCTGTCTTGAAGAGCGAGTTTTGGGAGATTGAAGAAGCGGGAGGGCTTTTTCCTCCTCTAATGTTGAGTTACTATGATCTTCCATCAAACATGAAACGATGCTTCTCGTTTTGTGCTTTTTTTCCAAAGGATCACGTGATAGAGGCAAATAATTTGATCCAACTATGGATGGCACAAGGGTATCTTGTAAGCTCAGAGGGGAATGAGGAGATGGAGATGTTGGGCCAAGAATACTTACAAAACTTAGCAATGAGATCTTTTTTTCAAGTCTTGGAGAAAGATAAAGATGGCAAAAGGATTCTGAGTCTAAAAATGCATGATATGGTGCATGATTTTGCTAAGTGGCTTTCTAAGAATGAGTGCTTTGTGGTCGAGGCTAAATCCGATTTGGAGCGAAGGATGGAGGAGTTGGCCCACAAAAAGGCCCGTCATTTAATTGTTATACGTTCCGAAGATACTAATTTTCCTACCATTAATGTTAAAAATGTGGAAAAATTGTTCACATTTTGGGTTCAATCTTTTTATGATTCTCCACCTATCATAAACTATGTTGACAAAATTGACCCCGAGTTGTTTCGTGGCTTGTCTAGCATTCGTGCTCTTGATTTAAGCCGAAATAGGATAGGTGAGGTTCATAAAGAGATTGGAAATCTAATCAAGTTGAAATATCTCAACTTATCCAACAATCCCTTTTGGGTGTTACCTTCAACTTTGTGTGATTTGTACAATTTGCAAACATTGAAACTTTCTTCATGCGACCATTTAAGACAACTGCCTCAAGAAATTGGGAAGTTAGTCAACTTAAGGCATCTTGAGATTGATGGAACTGACGACCTTGAATCGTTGCCTAAAGGGATCGGTGAGTTGTGTTCACTTCAGACACTCAACAAGTTCATCATTGTTAGAGGCAACGATAACGCGTCAACGTGCGGTGTAGAAGATTTGTGCAATCTTAATAATCTTCAAGGATGTCTGAAAATTGAAGGGCTAGGATATGTTGGTGATGTAGATAAGGCCAAGAAGGCTCATCTGAAGAACAAGAAGAATCTCACTGATGTGGAAATGGATTTCGGCCCTTGGATTCAAAATGGACGACAAGATGATGTGATCGAGGCTCTTGAGTTGCACGAAAATGTGCAGTCTTTGAAGATCACTTCATTTGGAGGGAATAAATTGCCTAGTTGGATTATGAAGCTAACCAACTTGAAGAAACTTTATCTCCAAGGTTGCCAAAAGTGTGAAAACTTGCCTCCTTTGGGAAAACTGCCATCTCTCACAACACTCCACTTGGAGGGCATACATGGTATGAAAATTCTTGGGCTCGAATTCTTTGGGGGCCATATAATCGCTAGTGGAAGAGAAGATGGATTGATTTCATCATCATCATCGGCATTATTCCCAAAATTGAAGAAACTGAAGATTTCGAAGATGGACAATTTGGAAGAACTTCATTTGACTAGCAATGATGAAGATTTGAAGATTATGCCGCGTCTCAAGTGTTTGAAGATCTCACATTGCAGCAAGTTGAAGGCATTGCCAACTTTTATGCTGCAAAATGCGCCGTTGGGAAAACTGCGTGCGGACCAATGTCAGCTTCTGAAGCAGAAGTACAACAAGGAAAGTGGAGAGGAGTGGAGTAAGATTTCACACATTCAAAAAGTTAGAATTTGTTAAGATCTTCTTTGTTCATGTAATATTTGTATACAGTTTGCTCAATTGTTGTTGGTCTCTCTCTTCTGCTTTGTTCACATTTTTTACTTCTATTATTATTGTTGAATAATTACAACTTCCTCCTCAAGAGTTTAGCTTAAATACAACAGAAATTACCCCTTCTTTCTTCTTCGTTTTGTTCTTTTGCTTTTTGGTTTTGTAATTGATATTATTACTCCACTATTATTTGATCAAAATATGCTGATAAACATTGTGAAGTTAATCATACTGAAAAGTGAAAACTCATCAACTCCTTCCTGATCTTGTTTAAGGGTTCCTCTTTTCTCCCTCAATAACATCAAGGTCTCATCTGATTGACTTCTCAACCAACAAAATCATGGGATTATATATAAAAATCATAAATTTGATATGAATTTGATATTCATGACTCTGGCTTGAGAGCATCATTTACACCAACTGACACATCATGTACTGACCACACAATTAAATTTCTTGGCCCACCAGCTCATTTCTATTAAATGGAGCTCTAATCAAGGACATGCCCAAAAAGGATTGAGAAGTGCATATGCAAAATCTAAAAAGAAATCCCTTTTTAGAAAAGTGTTTTTTCCCCTAGTATTTTGTGTTTTCAAACACTGACAACTTCTAGTAAATTTAAGCATAAATAAGCTAGAAGTAATTTGAAGCACCTAGGGACATGCTTTGGTTCAGCTTCTAGCTTCTAATTATTTTTATAAATAAAAGAAAGTTTCTTGAGGATAGTAAAAGTGTTGCTTTTCACTTTTTTTCGAAATACTATCAGCTTTTACTACTCCCCTTTTTTCCAACTTTAGCTTTTAATACAAATTGCGTGATGTTATTGAGATTTTTGAGAATCAAGTCTAGTATATTAAATTAGTCTTTCTATCATATTTTAATATGGATCTTCTCTTCATGTACTCAACCTGTTGCACATGTGGGACAATTTTGTTATGTGTATAGTGTATAATATCCAGTCTTAATCAAATAGTTGGTTTCAGAAGTTGCTTGGAAGTGCAAATCTTGGGTATGAAACCTGTGATTGAATAGGATATACAGAGATTTTACTGGTAGATAATTAATTGACAATTTAATGCCTGTTTTCACTACAAAGTTACAACACTAAATGTGGGTGTTTCTGTATTTTCCTTTTAATATGATACTGATCACTGACAAAAAGGATTGACATGTCTGTTTGTGGTTGTTATATTTGGAGATATTATTCACAAAATTCTCAGACAGGGAACTAACAAAGAAAATGACTGAAAATTTCACATAAGCCACTTGTTTTATTTGGAAAAAAAAAAAAACATCTACTAAACCTATATTGATGTATAATTTAGAATGCAAGTTAATCATTGAGTGAGGGGGTGAGATAGAGTTAGATGTTGATATATATTTGATGTGAGCATAAGAGAATCAGAACTTTGTTGATAATGTGAAAATAGGAAAAATTAGGTCTGTTTCTACTTCAAATAAACTAAAACTAGCTAGAAGTTAGAAAGCACCATTGAAAGTGCTTTTTTCCATCTTCTACGTTATTTTTCCAATTATTTAAAGATATGTTTCTACGTTTTTAACTACTCCAACTTTTAATTAACATCAACATTAATTAACATCTGTATTCATGTGGGAAAAACAACTGAATATTACTAACATAGGGATAATTACACTTGCACCCCTCTACTTAAGTGAAAATACAGCAAGATTCCCTTTATATGTACATTTACCCCTAAGTCAAGGGATGTAAGTGTAATTATCCCTAACGATTAATATATATGAACTAGTAGACAAAATTAAACAAACAAGTCATGATGTGTATTTGTGTACATTGGTGGAGGGCAATGGTAGGTCTACGCTTTGATTTTTAGTGGACATGAATTAGACACAATTTTAGATCAATAATGGAGCTTCTATCAATTGTGTCCTATCTTTTTAAGGCAATATTCTTCTGTTTAGGTTCACCTGTGGAAATTCTCCCGTATCTGTTGTATCATTTCCATATCACCGTGCCCGCAAATATTTATCTTTTTTGGTGAAACTTATTATTTGTTTTCCATGAAAGTGACAGAATAAAGTTCATATTCTCACTTTAACAATAACAAACACAAAATTTTATAACACGTTTCTTATAACACATAACACGATATTTCTATACAGTTAACTCGTGTATAAAGTTATCGAAATTACCCTAAACCCCTCCCCCAAAAAAAACAGAGTGAAAAAATCAATGGAGCAAATCATGTGAAACGTGCAAGAGTTTGTATAAACTCAGACAACCATGTGAGCAAACTTCTTGTCTTTTCAAGACATCCGGAATGGAAGTTTAATGGAGCAATTTTTATATTTTATTTTTTTATAACTCAACGAAACGTGGCTATGACAAAAAACACATACTACAACATTAATTCCTATGTATGATGAATTCTAATATTATTTCATTTTCATATTTCGTAGGAAGAGTAGTGGGCAGTTGGCATACATCCTTTCCAAATTATGTAATATTTATTTATGTATGTGTACGCATATATTTTATTTTAGGTTAGGCTTTCGTTTGCTTGTTTGTTTTTAGAAAATATATGGGAGAAATTCAAAATCTTCACGTAAAGAATTAGGGCACTTACCAGCCATTAACGTAGCTTAACAGTTTGACGTTATGCTAGCTTAGTGTTTGACACGTTCAGATCTCAAGAATGGGGATAAGTATCAATAGAAATTTGACTTACTCAACAAGAAATTTTTTATACAAAATTATTTAATTTATAATATAACTCAAAGATTATATTTTTATTGAAAAAAAAAATTGTCACGGGTCACAAAGATTACCGACACAATTTATACATTTTTGGAAAACATACATACGGAATATCCGTTTACAAGTGGCGAAAATAAATAAAAATATGGATCTTTCAATATCATTTCCTTAATTAATTAAATACAATAATGACTATAAAATATTAAAAATGACAAAGACAACCCCATTTCTTCACTCCTTGGCCAATATCAATTCATTTATTTATACAAGGAATCTCCCTAGCTTATTCCTCAAACAAAAGGTCCACCAAATTTAAAAATAAAAAAATGAAGAAACTTAGCAAAATGTATTATATTTGAATTTTGAATGAATGATGAAGTGTTTAAAGTTTAAACCAAGGGTTAGCAGTCAGCACAAGAAAAGGAATAGGTCTAATCCAATTATGATCTTATTAATGTGAATTACTTCATGAATTAATAAAACTATAGTTTTCATATTTCTCCATAGACCAAGATTGAAAAATACATTTTCCAAGAAAAGAAACATAAATAAGAAAGACAGTTCTCCATACACAGATAGATAATCCAGCTCTGGCAAAGGCCATTGAGATAAGGACAGAATTTACTTAGTGATGACGTGTCCCCTACCCCAACCCTACCCAAAAACCCGCCCAAGACCGCCAATCATTGAGCCCCCTTCACCCCCCCGGCCCCCACCCCCTCCAAAAATTCCACAGAATAAAACGTAGAACCAAATTCAATTTCCATCCATCTTCTCTTTAATACAAACTCATTTCTCAATCCATTTTTCAACCCACAACCCCTAAAAAAGACGAGCAAAGAATTTTTGCGGACGAGGACCCAAAATCTGATCCATCTTTCACTTGTATAATATACCCCATAAATTTTGAACAATATCCGATCTTCTTTCTCTTTGGAAGAATTCACTTCCAAAAGAAAAAAAAGAAAGATTTTATCTTTCTTGTTCTTTTTCCAGTCGGGTTTTTTCCTGAAATGTCTTTCATCTGTACATTCTTCTTCCTTAAAGACGCGAGGGTGGAAGAAGAAGGCGAGTGGGAAACAGAAAGATAGGGAAAAAAAAGACCCTTTTCAACATTTTCAATTTTGATTCTGATTTCTGTATAAAGATCGCATTTTTATACATATATCAATTTTGATCTCCAGCAGCCGGTAAATCTTTTCTTCATTCTAGGACATTTTACGAACAACCCTTTTGAAAATACTTCATTCTGATTCTGAATGCTGATTTTCTTTTTCCCAGGGATGTCGACAAGTATAATTGGTGATTCCATGGTGATAACCCCAGGGCCTGACGGTGCTCAGGTTAATGGACCCGTGAGTAAAATTCCAGGACAAATCGAGGTCGATTTCGCCAAATGCGAATGCTGCGGGCTTACAGAGGAATGCACACTTTCATATATTGAAACAATTCGCGAAAGGTAATGAAGGAGAATTTTGATAGGAATTTGAATGGAATTTCAAGAATTATTTTCAGTTGGTTTGATTTTGTTATTTGATCTCAAGCATCACCTCTTTATTAGAATTCTTCCTTTTGTAGGGTAGTTTATGACAATAAATCATATATTTAGTCCATAATTGTGTTGATTGAAGTTATACTTGATTCTTGGTAGTTTTATTGTTGTGATTTAAGATCATTAAGTTTAATTTGTGTTCAATTTGTTTGTCTGCATCAGATATGGTGGCAAATGGATCTGTGGCCTTTGTGCAGAAGCTGTGAAAGATGAAATCTTGCGTTGTCAAAAGCTGATAAGCCCGGATGAAGCTATGGCCCGTCATCTCAGCTTCTGCAACAAGATTCGGGAATCGGGCCCACCTCAAGATCCAACTGTTCATTTAATTCGGGCCATGAGGCAAGTTTTGAGGAAAAGCTTAGAAAGCCCGAAATCTATGAGATCTGCTCCGAATAGCCCGACTAACAAAAGAGGTCGACTCAACTTGAAGCGCAATATCTTGGCCCGTTCAGATAGTTGTATGTCGAGTTTAACCCTAGTTAATGAAAGGCTGTGAATAAAAATGGAAGGTAAAATAGTAATTTGAAAAGAGTTAGAAATGAAGAAGAATGAGGAGAAATGGGAGTGTAGTGCTTTAACTTTGAATATATGATCAGTAAGTGTAAACAGAATAATCATATGTTTGATGGAATGAGGAATGACGAATGAAGATCAGATACTAGTAAAAGTAAAGTTCTTGTTGTCTGAATTTCTCCTTTTCTTCGTGAATTTCTTGCTTTCATTGTTAGGTTAAAAGATAATTGCAATTGGGAAAGACAGAGTCAGCAGGTGCTCAAAGATAGGTAACTTCTATCTGTTTTTGCATAATTGTTCTATTAGTTAAAAATGGCGAATTACACAATACCCCTCAGTTTTGGCCAAATTACAAATACCTCCCACTTATCTCATTAATGACATAGACCCTTACGGGGTTTCACTCCGTGATTAAAATTAGGGTTCCGTTAGAAAATTAACAATTTTCCAAAATGCAGTCTTTAAATTTTCTTTGATTTGTAATGCCTTCAGGGCCTATTAATGAAACCAGAGGGAGGTTTTTTGTAGGGGTAGTAGATGTAATTCTCTATAGTTAAAAATGCAATTTTGATTGATGAATTCAAGCAATTAACCGAAGCAGTCTTCTACTTCAAATTCTTGCTCATCAAAGCCATAAGCAAAGATGTTTCCAAGAATTTTCGATGGAATCAGCTTTAGGACAAGTTGCTTGAAAACTTATATAATTTTAGGCAAAAGGGTTCTTGGGAATCATTGATTTGGAACCAAATGTAAGTATAGCAAGTGGTTATAAGATGTGACTTAGACTTATGGCTTTATTCAATTGTCCTTACCCTTTGGGATTAATGTCTTCTGGCATATAACAGATTCTTGAGTTAGGATAGGGGTGTCAATTCCGGGTTTGACCCGATGACCTGACCCGACACAACCCGAAAAATATCGGGTTAGGGTTGGGGGTTTTTGGGTTCGGGTCAGAGCGGGTCGGAACCGATTTCAACCGAAGCATATTGTGTTGGGTCGGGTCAACCCGCGGGTTACCCGACCCAACCCGAAAAATATGAATACTATAAATTAAATAAAAAAACCCTACCCCCTTCATTCTTTCTATCTACTGCCGTCTGCAACTCTGCTCTCAATTTCTCACCTCCCTCGCCCACCTCGCTGCCCCTTGCCGTCGCCGCCCTCGCCGTCTGAGTTCCGAAAATATCATGAGTATGTTTGTGAATGCAAGTGATGATCAATCTACTAGAACCACTGTTGATAGTTGAAAAGTAAGGATAAAAATATTCTCCTCTTTCTTCACTTATATTATGTGGAAATTAAATAAAATTTAATTTATTCATTCTTTTTAACTTTAGAACTAAGAGTTGATTTTTTCTTATGAGCAGACCATATATGAGGCTTTGATGAAGTAAGAGAAGATACAAGTAGACTGTTGGTGGGACTAATTACAGATGAACCCCTTCTCATCAATGTCCTGCTTTGTTGTGCTAGCTATTTCTTCTGGAATGCAAATGTAAAAGTGTTTGTTGGTTTAACATTGTGATTTTGTCTTTATGGATTAGAGTGATGGTGGAAGCACATTAATTGATTGAATTTGCTGAATGAAAATATGTAGAACTGATGTTTATTGTTACTTGAGTTCGTCGGATTCATTCATAGAATCGTCTATCTTATTCCATTTTTTGTTCAATTTATTACACTTCTTATTTAGTTGCATGATGGAATAAAAGAGGTGTCAATTCGGGTTCGGGTCGGGTTGGTTGGTGACACGATAAAAATCGGGTCAATCCAAACCCAACCCGAACCCACACAGTTCGGGTTCGGGTTGAGGGGTGTCGGGTTGAGAGCAAAAATGTCTCAACCCGACCAACCCGAACCCGAACCCACCCGACCCTCCCGAATTGACACCCCTAAGTTAGGAGATGTTTCTATTCTGTCCTCTAAAGCTGTTGCTGGTATGATTAACATGTGGGACAAACTATTTTGGACTCCACCATACAAAACCACTAGATCAACCTCAACTTGATCTTACCATAAATCATAATTTCATCTTCTTGACTAAACTTAATCTTTTCAAATAATATATTGATAGCTATAATATGTTTTACTAATTATAACATGAAAATAGTAAAATGGTCAATCCTTTGTGTGTGAATATGATGAAGAATGGGCCATGATTGGCAGCTAGTGTTGGTCGTCTATAATGTGTTATTAAGATGGTCCCACACCAAGTTCATCAATCATCAATTTTTCTTACACCTACCCTAAATCAAACATGTGCTTTAGCTAACCAATCTCAATAATGTTCTTGTCTGGTTTGTTTGAACTTCCATTTTGCAATTAAGGGCAATTATTTTACTATTTCATCCCCAAAAACTGAATGATTGGTGTAGTTGCCCAATCACACCAATCTACAGAAAATTATCAAGCTTAAAATATTATGGAAAATGTAATGTTAGAATTTAGAAATCCCTTGAGTGTTGAGCTTATCAATTCATTGCAAGTATTCTTTAAGTTATCATCCAAACTCTTTGGAGATACTAAGGTAATCCCATTTGCTTAGATAAGCTAAAAATAATGAATCATATGGTCTCAAAATTGTAGTGCTTTTACTTTCTTGGACTTAAACTCTTCTAGTCCTTGTTTGAGTTAGACCGTACCAGACTACCAATTGCAAGTGTATTTTTTTAGAATGTTCAACTCGAAATTTTTTTCTTTAAAAAAAAAAAATTCGAAATTTCTCATTAAACTAACACTATTCTGGATCATTAAAATATGTTATTCGAGGATATCTTTAGTTTGAGGTATTTTAGGTAATTCATGTATCCATATATTCTTACTTCTTTGTATTTGGAATAGTAGCACAAAAGGACAAAAATAGTGGTGCCAACTTCTTCAAATGTTAATAGAAAAACACCCCAATGTCAATAATAGAGGACACTTTTACCATATTATACTAAAATTGTAGTAATTACATTAGATTTGGTAACCAACTTTTTGAAGAAAGAAAGGAGGACAAGCATTGTCATAGGTTTTTGGAGGTTAGTGGGTTGGAAAGACATATTTTGATTTATTTATACTTTTAGCTAAAATTAATCAAAAATCACAAGATAATGACAATTTGATTAATTAATTCAATCCCATACATTTATTTATTTATTAATTCCCCCACATCTGTCAACTTGGGAGAGCATCCACTATCTTGGGAGCCCTAATCACTTTTTTCTTTTCAAAACACACCAATGACACATCACACACCCCATTAATTTCCACATATAAACAAATTAAAATAAGTAAAATAATCATATAAATCGTCTCATTCAAGGTTCTAGACTTAAAGATTTTCAAATTCATAAATAAGTAGTCAGATTGAAGATATTTTTGCTACGAATTGAGTAACAATTTTAATTTAATTGAAGAAAAAGTTAATTTAAACAAATACATATTATATTTTCTATCACTCAGCGTATTATATCTGCGAAGCATCTATAAGACCCTAATTTCTGCATTTTTAGAAGTTAATATAACATATCTACAAATACTTTTAAAAAATTGATTATGCAGTGTAGTATTATATCGGACATTTATTTAATCGTGTCTGTATCATATTATATCATATTCGTATGTTATAATAGCCTAATAATAACTAATAGCCTAGTATCAAAACTAGTATCAATCAAAATATCATTTTTTATTTGTTTCCTTTTCATTTATTTCTTGAAACTAATTTGTACATGGCACTTGGCAACAACTTCTTTAGTTATTGTTTCTCACGAAATACGTAATATCGACACTGATAGGGAGTAATTCTGACCGTCCACGTGTCACGATCCTGGCAGTCACAAGTACATGTGGAGCAAATCAAAGTCCCAGAGCTCGGTCGAGCATGATCGGGATCGTTGGCATGACCGTAAGGTCAAAATCCTGCCCCCGGTTTGTCACAGGGTCGGGCATGGGTGTAAAACCCTAGCCCCCCATCTAAACGACCTCGAGTCGGGCCTAAGGCCACTAAATAGCGAGACTAGGTGGTCTAAGATCACCAAGCTTGATTCCTGTAGTCCGTAAGGCTCCGGTCGAGTAGACCTATGACCTGTCAGGGTCGGGGTCGAGCACTCCCTTGACCCGTCAGGGTCGGGGTCGAGTAGATCTATGACCTGTCAGGGTCGGGGTCGAGCACTTCCTTGACCCGTCAGGGTCGTGGTCAAGTAGACCCATGACCCATCAGGGTCGGGGTCGAGAACTCCCTTGACCCGTCAGGGTCGGGGTCGAGCATTCCCATGACCCTGACGGGTCATGGTCGATTAGATCTATGATCGGGGGGGTCCTTAAATCCTGTCAAATCATGAGTGGTCCCACCAAAGCCGCTAGAGCATTAAATGCACACCTCAGGTGTGTGCTTGTATGTGTCTTGGTGGTTCTATAAATACCCCTTGCATTTGCAGTAAGAGGTAAGCACTCATAAGTCTCTTGAGCCCATATTTTCTCTCTCTAAAAGCCTTTCAGTCTTGTTTATTGACTTGAGCGTCGGAGGTGCTACGCCGGAGACAACCCTCTTCGGCCAAGTAACCCCTGTGTTCGTGTGATTTTAGGTCGAGGTCGTTCCCAACTCAATAAATTCAACTGACGAGCTCGAAGACACGGTCGACCCGACCCTATACCAAAAATCAGCATCATCAGTTTGGCGCCGTCTGTGGGAAATCACTCTCGACCTTTGAGAATCAAACACTACGATTGATGAGGAGAATACGCTCTAAGGTCGCCTGTCCAGGTCGGGGTCGAGCGGTCCCATGACCCGACTGCCGGATTGAATCTCGTAAGAGATGTGCCAGGGTCGGGGTCGAAAGGTCCCCTAACCCGACCAATGCATTGAATCTCGTAAGAGATCTGGCCCAAGCTTAGAGCTTGGTCCGGAGACTGGGGACTCGAGCAATGATCCAATCCGAGCCTCGAGCTCGGATCAAAGAGATCCGGCCCAAGCTTAAAGCTTGATCCGAAGACTGGGGACTGGGCACGAGCGTCGAACCCTGATCAACGATCCGATCTGTGCCTCAAGCTCGATTAAAACGATCGGATCCGAGCCTCGAGCTTGGATAGAAGAGATCCAATCCGAGCCTAGAGCTTGGATCAAAGAGATTCAACCCAAGCTTAGAGCTGGTTCGAATAGATCCGACCCAAGCTTAGAGCTTGGTCCGAAGACTGAGGCCTCGGCACGACCGCCGAGCCCCGAGCAATGATCTGATCTGAGCCTCGAGCTCGATTAAAATGATCGGATCCAAGCCTCGAGCTCGGATCAAAGAGATCCAATTTGAGCTTAGAGCTTGGATCAAAGAGATCCAACCCAAGCTTAGAACTTGGACCAAAGAGATCCGGCCGAAGCCTAGAGCTTGGTCCGAAGACTGTTGACTCGGCACGAGCGCCGAGCTCCGAGCAATGATCAGATCCGAGCCTCGAGCTCGATCGAAAAGATCAGAGCCGAGCCTCGAGCTCGGATCAAACAGATCCGGCCCAAGCTTAGAGCTTGGTCCGAAGACTGGGGACTCGGCACGAACGCTGAGCCCCGATCAACGATCCGATCTGAGCCTCGAGCTCGATCAAAAGGATCGGATCCGAGCCTCGAGCTCGGATAGAAGAGATCTGATCTGAGCCTAGAGCTTGGATCAAAGAGATCCAACCCAAGCTTAGAGCTCGAATCGAAGAGATCCGGCCCAAGCTTAGAACTTGGTCCGAAGACTGGGACTCGGCACGAGCGCCGAGCCCCGATCAACGATCCGATCTGAGCCTCGAGCTCGATTAAAATGATCGGATTCGAGCCTCGAGCTCAGATAAAAGAGATCCGATCTGAGCCTAGAGCTTGGATCAAAGAGATCCAACCCAAGCTTAGAGCTTGGTCCGAAGATTGAGGCCTCGGCGAGCCCCAAGCAATGATCCGATCCGGGCCTCGAACTCGATCGAAACGATCGGATCCGAGCCTCAAGCTCGATCGAAACGATAGGATCCGAGCCTCGAGCTCGGATCAAAGAGATCCGGCCCAAGCTTAGAGCTTGGTCCGAAGACTGGGGACTCGGCACGAACGCTGAGCCCCGATCAACGATCCGATCTGAGCCTCGAGCTCGATCAAAAGGATCGGATCCGAGCCTCGAGCTCGGATAGAAGAGATCTGATCTGAGCCTAGAGCTTGGATCAAAGAGATCCAACCCAAGCTTAGAGCTCGAATCGAGGAGATCCGTCCCAAGCTTAGAGCTTGGTTGGAAGGCTAGGGACTTGGCACGAGCCCCGAGCCCCAAGCAACGATCCGAGCCCAATACTGAAGCGCTTGAGCGTAGAGCTCGAGCTGACAGCCGCCATTAATAAGCGCACCCCTCAAGGAAATAGAGCTATGCTCGGTTACAACTCCCAGTCGAATAAATTCGACTGAGACTTAGGGGACTCATGATAGGGAGTAATTCTGACCGTCCACGTGTCACGATCCTGGCAGTCACAAGTACACGTGGAGCAAATCAAAGTCCCAGAGCTCGGTCGAGCATGATCGGGATCGTTGGCATGACCGTAAGGTCAAAATCCTGCCCCCGGTTTGTCACAGGGTCGGGCATGGGTGTAAAACCCTAGCCCCCCATCTAAACGACCTCGAGTCGGGCCTAAGGCCACTAAATAGCGAGACTAGGTGGTCTAAGATCACCAAGCTTGATTCCTGTAGTCCGTAAGGCTCCGGTCGAGTAGACCTATGACCTGTCAGGGTCGGGGTCGAGCACTCCCTTGACCCGTCAGGGTCGGGGTCGAGTAGATCTATGACCTGTCAGGGTCGGGGTCGAGCACTTCCTTGACCCGTCAGGGTCGTGGTCAAGTAGACCCATGACCCATCAGGGTCGGGGTCGAGAACTCCCTTGACCCGTCAGGGTCGGGGTCGAGCATTCCCATGACCCTGACGGGTCATGGTCGATTAGATCTATGATCGGGGGGGTCCTTAAATCCTGTCAAATCATGAGTGGTCCCACCAAAGCCGCTAGAGCATTAAATGCACACCTCAGGTGTGTGCTTGTATGTGTCTTGGTGGTTCTATAAATACCCCTTGCATTTGCAGTAAGAGGTAAGCACTCATAAGTCTCTTGAGCCCATATTTTCTCTCTCTAAAAGCCTTTCAGTCTTGTTTATTGACTTGAGCGTCGGAGGTGCTACGCCGGAGACAACCCTCTTCGGCCAAGTAACCCCTGTGTTCGTGTGATTTTAGGTCGAGGTCGTTCCCAACTCAATAAATTCAACTGACGAGCTCGAAGACACGGTCGACCCGACCCTATACCAAAAATCAGCATCATCAGACACGATATGATATGGATATAATAACATATAGTTTTTCTTATAACATTTATCACTAAATATGGATCCGAAATGTGTGTCTTACATAATATCTAACACCACACTACAATGCATATTAGTTTTTAAAGAAATATTTATATATAGATCGTAGGTTCCTGCTGTATATGGAAGAGTTGAGTTTACTTGGGCTTACTCTGATAAATTGGTCGGTCTCCAAATTAAAATCTTGGGCCAACTTTCTTAATGGGCCCTATTAGATACGTATTTATAGGAATGGGCTAGCCCATATCAATACTTGTACTTATTAGCACATATGCCCATATACAATCCAATTGAAGGCCCAAACTCAAAAGTCAAAACAAGTATTTGAGATGCTTTGTCATTACACATAGTTCAGGGGGTCAAATTATATTTTCCTTAAAAGTAAAGTACTCATGATTGAAATAACCTGTATTACTCTCCGAGAATTGAAAATCAGTTCTTTCCCGAGGGAAGCTTCTGAGAATTTACACGCTAAAAATTCCAACACCTCCGAAATTAACTTTTGAATTTTCTCTCCTTTGACACCATTTCTAAACCCTAATTCCCAATTATTTCGTGCCCGTTTATCCTCTAATTCATCTTCATAATTGAAGGTTAATTTAGCTACCGAACTCTTTGTTTTCTTTTCTGTTTTTCCTCAAATTATTTGGACTGGGTTTTGTTAGCTGCTGATGAATTAAATCCCAGGACTTGGGTATACACTTGTGAAGTCCATTTGATGTGAATTTTAGCCACGTATATGGAAAATTAGGTGTCATTTGAGGGAAGACATGAGGCGATTGAATTTGATTTACGGTAAAAGAGGACCTCGATTTCGAGGGTTTTTTAATGGTTTATGTACCCTAGTCTTGATTATATTGTTTTACAATCATTGGGATTTTGCGATGACTCCAATTTTAAGGCAGTCATCCTCTGTATCAATCCCGACATTGAGCTCAAGAGGGGGATTTTCTGGGGCTCGGAGGGGAATGGTTGAATTAAATGTAGCTTTACCCCTTAATATGAATGTTTCTGATCCTAATTATATGGATAAGCAGCCTGAGCTTTGTTTGGGATTGGTTGATCACAAAGGGTTCAATAGTAGTTGTGAGTTCTTGAAAGCACACCCAGAGTGCAAGTCAGGCGGGTTTTTAGATTATCTTACATTCTACTATTGTAATTGCAATGGGAGTTCTTGGGCTTTTTTGGTATTTAGTGTTTGGCTTGCTGCGTTGTTCTATCTTTTGGGCAATACTGCAGCTGATTACTTCTGTTGTTCTTTGGAGAAGCTTTCGAGTCTTTTGAATTTCTCTCCTACTGTTGCTGGCGTAGCTCTTCTTCCCCTTGGAAATGGTGCTCCAGATGTTTTTGCAAGTATTGCAGCTTTTGTAGGCTCTGGAGCTGGAGAAGTTGGACTGAATAGTGTTCTGGGAGGAGCAGTATTCGTTACTTGTATTGTTGTTGGAGCTGTTTCCCTTTGTGTAGCTGATCACGATGTTCAGATTGATAAAAAGTGCTTTATAAGAGATATCATGTTTTTCATCTTCACACTTTTGGCCCTTTTAATGATCCTGTTTGTTGGTAAAGTGACTGTTGGAGCTGCTATTGTTTTCGTGTCAATCTACATAGTATACGCCGTTGCTGTTGCTGCTAATGAGATTTTAAGGGAACAAGTTCAGAAACTCAAATTAGACGCAGTCACCCCTTTGCTCCCAGTCAGAGGAAGCATTTTTTCTTCCCAAGGAAATCAAGAAGATGAAGCCATGTTAACTTCATTGCTTGAATATGAAAATACAAATGATGGGGCCCACTCTCAACCTTCTTTGCCACAATGGATGTGGGCTTCCAATGTGGCTATATATTCCAACCACGTGATGAAAATGCCTGATGGTGACAAGAATTTGTGGGGATGGATTGATGACGATGTTGGAACAGAACAACCATCATTTTCATGTGCAAAACTATGTTCCCTTTTGGAATTGCCTTTAACAATTCCGAGACGACTCACAATTCCGTTAGTGGAGGAGAAAAGCTGGTCAAAGGTATATGCTGTAGGTTGTGCTTTTTTTGCACCAATTCTCCTTGCATATCTATGGAACACACAAGAAAGCTTGAGTCCTCGAAGTAGAATAATTTCATATATTTTCGGTGTTCTCATTGGTTGTTGTCTTTGCATTTTTGCATATAAGAACACTCGGCCAGAACACCCACCTCTAAAATTCTTACTCCCGTGGGTTTTAGGAGGCTTCTTGATGAGCATTGTTTGGTTTTACATGATAGCAAATGAACTTGTTGCCTTACTAGTTGGATTAGGCATGATTCTTGGAGTCAACCCTTCGATTCTTGGGTTGACCGTTTTGGCTTGGGGAAACTCAATGGGCGATTTAGTTTCTAATGTTGCTTTGTCAATGAATGGTGGGGATGGTGTTCAGATTGCCATGTCGGGTTGCTATGCAGGACCCATGTTCAATACTCTTATTGGATTGGGTGTTTCTTTGTTGCTTGGAGCTTGGTCGGAGGGCTCGTTTGAAGTCCCACAAGATTCGAGCTTATATTACACTTTGGGATTTCTTTTCTCGGGACTTATTTGGGCTTTAATCATGTTGCCAAGAAATGATATGCGTCCTAGCAAGATTCTTGGAGTTGGGCTTATTGCTATATATCTGATATTTCTCTCTTTGAGAGTGGGGGCAGCAATGGGCCTCGTTTCATTGGCTGGGCTTTCTTGATTATAAGGTATGTGGTGATTTCTTGATGAGGTTAAATTGTACTTGTACAAAATTGAGGCAAGAAATTTGTTGTGAATGGCCATGACATGTAAATGTAACAAACTAATAACGCGAGCGGTTCGCCTAGTTTGCTTGATGTTATTCCATAAAAATGGTGAGTTTTAATTAACTGGGTGAGGTTTTGCCTGTATTAATAGTATTTTACTTGGGTTGGTTCTAGACATCTCTACATTAGACATCATGGGGATCATGTTTGAGGTTTTTACTTGCTTATGGTATGTCATGTTACTTGAAATAGAGGTTTCAAAATGGTGTCATATACTGGGAGTGTTCTTCAATATACCATGGGAGGAATATAGTTCTGCTTCTGATTTCTGATTTTCCTTCTTTACTTGTCGTATATTGGGAGTGTTGTTCAATATCTTTTGCGAAAAATGGAGCCACATATATTGTGCGTCAATGTTGAAAAAAATACGTGTGGGCGTATTTGTGTCGTTGTGTCCGAAAGAGTAATCTAGCATAGCTGCATCGTCTTTATGTTTGTAGTGTCTTCAAGCAACATGAAATGAGAATGAACTCTTAATGTGATCTAGATTAACTTGCTCCATACCTTATGATTTTTAATGCAATAATTGACTTAGACGAAATAATGCACTTTAAAATACATAAATCTCAAGTGGATATGAGAGCGAGACTATGCATGTACCGTTATGGTGATATAAATACTGACAAAATTATATTTTTTTCAATATTTACTACTATACTATGGACACGATGCTGTACAATAATTTTTTCTCCGAGTATTTTTGTATCATAAGAGAAAGAAGGAAAAAGAGACTCCAATATGGCTAATAAAGTGTCTAGGTTCTTTCTTTTTTTTTTTTTTTATTGGTCAGTCTAGGTTCATTCATGAATATAGTATTGAATTATGTCCTATTACATAATGAATTACTAATATTGTGAGCATGTTCTCACATTATAGGGTGAAAACTATCCTTGATTATTCTTTGAATTTGAATTACTAATCTTGTGCAGTGAATAGCTAACATAAGCATGGTTCACCCACCTACTACTCCCCCTTCCCCTCATCTACAATTCTCAACTACCCAATACAATTACTTTTATATTAAAGAATTACTTAATCAAGAACTTATCTTACACTCACGACTTTGATATAAATGTATTTGATTGATTAGTAATCAACATTTTCTACTAAAAGATAGCATCTTTAGTTTTCACCTACTTAAGCTAACACGTGAAATTAGCTAATTGAAATGAAAATCGTGTCACCCTAATTAATTTTCTAACATCATCTAATTCTTGCTAAAAACACGACTTTGATCAATTCTGACAATATACAGCTCAGATATTATCCCGTTACCATCCAATCAAGTTGAGGGAAGAAAAATTAAAAGTATATCTCATCAATTATTTGAGACCTAAAAAAATATTATCTTACTCACAAAAATCTAAAATAGAAAACCAAAATGGGATAGAAAAATATCTTTAAAAGAGATCACCAATAAAGACATGTAACGTGGCCCAATAGGAACCCACAAACACGGCCCATTTATTGGTCTTTTAGAATATTCATTTCATCATCTTCTCCTCCACTCTCACTCTCCCACACCATTTTTTTCTCCCAAGAAAATGGAGCCTCCTCCAAACACGGCCTTATTCTCTCTCTTCTTCCTCTTTCTCCTCCCCTCCGCCTTCCCGTCGGACGGCCAGGATACCTTCATCATCCACGTGTCCAAAGCCCACAAGCCTCTCGGATTTGCCACGCACCACCACTGGTACAAGAACATCATCCAATCCCTGCCCCCCCACCACCGCCCCGCCGAGATTCTGTACACCTACGACCGCGTCGTGCGCGGATTCTCCGCCCGTCTCTCCGCCGAGCAAGCGGATGTTCTCAGCCGCGTCCGCGGCGTGATTTCGGTGGTCCCCGACGCAGTCCGCCACATCCACACCACTCACACGCCGAAGTTTTTGGGACTCGCTGACTCGTTTGGCCTTTGGCCAAACTCGGATTACGCCGATGACGTCATCGTCGGAGTTCTTGATACCGGTATCTGGCCGGAGAGGCAGAGCTTCTCCGATGAGGGACTCTCCGCCGTGCCTGCCAAATGGAAGGGGAGCTGCGTGGATGCCCCCGATTTTCCGGCGACGTTGTGTAACAAAAAGATAATCGGCGCAAAGGCGTTTTATTTAGGGTACTCAGCTTCGAGAGCTACAACGATGGAAGAATCGAATGAATCGAGATCTCCTAGAGATACGGAAGGCCATGGTACCCACACGGCGTCGACCGCCGCCGGATCGAGAGTTTCGAACGCGAGTTTGTTCGAATACGCCGCCGGAGAAGCTAGAGGCATGGCGATAAAAGCCAGGATTGCGGTCTACAAAATTTGCTGGACTTTTGGATGTTACGATTCGGATATATTGGCAGCGATGGAGGAAGCAGTCGTAGATGGCGTGGACATAATCTCCCTGTCCGTCGGCGCTAACGGCTACGCCCCGCAGTATGACTACGATTCCATCGCCGTTGGAGCTTTCGGAGCAGCGGAGCACGGAATCGTGGTGTCTTGCTCCGCCGGCAATTCAGGACCTGGTGAGTACACAGCCGTGAACATCGCTCCATGGATTTTGACCGTCGGAGCTTCCACTCTCGACCGTGAGTTTCCAGCAGATGTCATTCTCGGCGACGGCAGAACTTTCGGCGGCGTTTCTCTATATCACGGGGAGTCCATCGGAAAAGAATTGCTCCCCTTGGTTTACGGTGCTGATTGTGGAAGCAGATACTGCTACTCCGGACAACTCGATTCCACAAAAGTCGCCGGGAAAATTGTGATTTGCGATCGCGGTGGCAACGCCAGAGTCGAGAAAGGAAACGCCGTCCACATCGCCGGCGGCGCCGGCATGATAATGGCGAACCTAGCAGATTCCGGTGAGGAACTCCTAGCAGACGCCCATTTCATTCCAGCTACAATGGTGGGTCAAATCGCGGGCGACAAAATCAAAGCTTATTTACGCTCAGATCCAAATCCAACCGCCATTATTGTCTTCAAAGGAACTGTTATCGGCTCTTCACCTGCAGCTCCACGAGTGGCTTCATTTTCGAGCCGCGGCCCAAATTACCGAACGGCTGAAATTCTCAAACCGGATGTAATTGCACCAGGAGTAAACATTCTAGCGGGTTGGACCGGGAACATTGGCCCGACCGATTTGGAATCTGATAAACGAAGAGTTGAATTCAATATCATTTCGGGCACATCGATGTCTTGCCCGCATGTGAGCGGTTTAGCCGCTTTGCTTCGAAAGGCTCATCCCGATTGGTCGCCTGCAGCCATCAAGTCGGCTTTGATGACGACGGCATACAATTTGGACAACTGCGGTGGGAATATTACGGATCTCGCCACTGGGAAAGAGTCGAACCCGTTTGTTCACGGGTCAGGCCATGTTGACCCAAATCGGGCTTCTGATCCCGGTTTGGTCTATGACTTGGAAACTATAGACTATGTGGCATTCCTGTGTACGATTGGATATGACGCGAAAAGAATCTCTGTTTTCACGAATGATGCATCTGCAGTAGATTGCGATAAATTGGGGTTGAAAACGCCGGGAAATTTGAATTACCCTTCCTTTTCTGTGGTCTTTTATGGTAGTGACAGCGTGGTGACTTACAAGAGGACGGTGAAAAATGTTGGGAAAGTTGTGGATGCGGTTTACCAGGCGAAGGTGGCAGCCCCACCTGGCGTGGAGGTGACTGTTTCGCCTGAAAAGTTAGTTTTCAGTGAGAAGGAAGATAAGTTATCGTATGAGGTTACGTTCAAGAGTGGTGCCGAAAGTGCTGATATTTTTGGGTTGGATGTTGTGGGAGGGGTTAAGTCCTCGTTTGGGTCAATTGAATGGACCGACGGTGGTAGCCACCGTGTGAGGAGCCCCGTCGCGGTGGCTTGGCGCCTGAACTCGGCAGTGTCGATGTGAATTTAATTTTAATTTGATTGCATTGTATCTATTGTTTGTAAAATAAGTTGATTGAGCTAAA
The DNA here is from genome assembly GCA_958496215.1 of Verbena officinalis. Lineage (NCBI taxonomy): Eukaryota > Viridiplantae > Streptophyta > Magnoliopsida > Lamiales > Verbenaceae > Verbena > Verbena officinalis. Next base: position 840,479 of record OY292391.1, read on the forward strand.
GGGAAGTTGATGGAGAATTTGTGTTTCAATTGTTGTACATTTTGAGATTCTTGGAGAGAATGAGAAAGAGCTCTCTTTTCACCAAAGTTTCGTTCTTGATGAGTAGGGAAGCATGCATGAAGAAAGGGGAAGGTGCTTATGTAATAGGCAAAGTGAAGGCTTTGTTTTACTTTGCTATGATCTTGCTTTTGCTGATCTTAAGCTTTCAACTGTATCTGCTTTTTCATGCAAAGAGCATTCAATAAGAGAACTTTTGCTTTCAAGAGATTGCCTGAATGAACAGGTTGTGTATTGTGTTTGGATTAGAGGAAATATGGTTTGATAGAATACGATTTGAGATCTGAAATACGACCATAGTGGATCTTTTGAAATATTTGTGCATCATAAATTTAAAAGATATTCTTACAAGAAAATGATAAAAGTTAATTTACGCGAAGAGATTATGAGAACAAGTTGATGACAGGTGGTGGATGATAGATGCAATCATGCAAGTTTTGTCAAACATGAGGCTGAGTAGCCCTCTTCTTCTGTTAGTCCAAAAGAGATTGGGAAACTTGTAAAGGGATCGGAGGAGGAAATACTTGTGCAGTTGTGCTATATTTTCAACTTCAAGAATGGACAACTGATATTGAAATATCTGGGAGAACTTCAAAAAAAACTAAAAAAACAGAAGAAAAGAAAATTTACAGGGATTGCTGGCATGAAACCGTCGCTTTGGCCGAGTGGTTAAGGCGTGTGCCTGCTAAGTACATGGGGTTTCCCCGCGAGAGTTCGAATCTCTCAGGCGACGTCGTTCTTCACTTTTTCGCTTTTTAGGCTTTAATTAAGGAGTCAATCAGAGATGATCAATTCAATTCCTAACCATAATTTCTTAGTCAATATTTTAAAAATCTAAATATTGTACTCGATCCTACATTTTTCTTTTAAGAAAATCTAAAATATTCCTAGTAGTTCAAGAGCCCAAATCCATGAATAAAAATATGGAAAATAGACTAGAACAACCATAGATTAGTGACTAATCAACATATTTATTAACCATTTATAAGATGATCTGCTTTGAGATTAGTTAGAAAATCCACGTCCATAAACTATTAATTTTAATTGAATGCCTAGTCATCTATGAAACACGGACCACAACATGGACACGATACAGATACGACGACACAATTTTCTTTCGATATTTTACACTAGAGAAGTGTCTGATAAGGGTGTCGGATACGGTGTCGGACACGATACGACACGACAAGATATGATTTTTAAAGGTGTCCGTGTATCATAGCTAGTCATGTCTATAAACATCACATATAATTGCCAACCAACGAGAATACTTTTTATCTTTATTTTTATCACTATGTCAATTTTGGCGGGACTTATGTCTCTATATTTCTTTGTTGACAAGCAATCGTAATTTTTTTTTTCATTCTCCAATTGACCGAAAATGCACATAATTAATTAATTCCAACTTACATTTATATTGGATAAATAGCAAAAGTATAGACCATAAAATTTTGAGTTATTTTTGTACAAAAGAAAATAAACTAAACTAATCGAGCTTTCATCTCAGCCGAATACAGTCAATCACATCAAAAGTCAAATTGTTCCAAATTCTAACTCTATTCACAAATATTTTACATTGTTTTAATTTTTTTTAATTTCGATAGACCAATATCCGTGATAATAAGGGCCCTTTTTCCAACATTGCTTACGTTAGTTGAAAACAAAAATTTCATACGCAATTATCATATATCCTTTAATTAATTTATGTTGATTAATATTTAGATTTTTTCCATGGATGGATGTTTGTTATTTGTCCATACATACGGATTGCATGGCAAATTATTGCTGCTCCGTTTTGTCAGCATTTGGCTCAACCCTGAAATTATTGAATCATTTTAATTTTAAATCTACATGAATTTGAAAATTGTATTTTTGGTCATATAAGTAAAAGCCTATTATATTTTTAGTATTTGTCCTAAACCTATTTCACCAATGTCCGCGAGATTTAAGGAGTAAATTATCCAAATTACTGCTAGAAAAGATCATTTCACATATTTTGTCTCCGGATTCTATTGTGTAATACTTTATAAAATCTGATGGAAAAATTTAGATATCCTAATCGAAGCATGAGGAAGGGGAAAGTGTAAGATAGAGGTAAAGTAGGTGTAATTATACCAAATATGCAGGGGTTTAATTGTAATTAACCAATAATAGTATAATAGCATTATTAAAACAGATCAAGTAGAAGCATTGCTCACTTAGCTTAGCCTGCATCGATCCCATATAGTCAACCTTCTCTGTCCCATTAGGCCATTCTAGCTCCACAAGAAAATATGTCTTCAGAAACCAAACCTTTAAACAGTACCAAGATAAAACCACCAATTAATCGCCAGTACCCCTCCACCACCTCATTCCGGTGGTCCCTCCGCCGCGGACGTCGGAGGCAGCAGCTTCCCACCGTCCGCCTCGGTTCGAAGAAGCCCCGCCGTGGGTTCTTTCTTTTCAGGCTCTGCAAAAGAGCCAAGCTGAAACTGCTGAGATTGAAATATGTATCCATGCTGAAAAAGTTGAAGAAACATTACGATTCATTTATAAAGGATATGATGGAAGGAGGAAGGACAATTGAGTCATTTCAACAGAGATTGCTCTTGGAAACATCTTTTGCAGTTCCTGTTATGGGGCTTTCTTTCAACACTTATCCAACATCCAGTTATGCATCTTGAGGGGACAAATGTAATTTGTACGTAGCTACCTTTTTTTTTTTGTTTATTTTTACCCCTTTTATATATCCTTTTGTTTTTCTTTTGTGAGAGTCTGTAAGAATGTGGTTCTTAATTATGTAAAATAAAAATGGATTTATGATAAGCTTTTATCAATCTATTCAAGAAAGATTAGATCAGGTTATTCGATTTTTTATTTTTTTTTTGTTTCTGGAAAATATTGTTAGTCTAGTACCGTTGAATTTCTAATCGACGGTAATTGCAAAGAAATATGTTTTTCTCTATTGTTGAGTATGACTGCACATAATTAATCATGAGGTAAGTTTTATTATATTTACTATATAATATACATTAATTTATATAGTATTTAATTCCTAAATGGTACAGTGATTACATATATAGAAATTAGTATAATGAAAATGTACAGACGGCCGACAGGCATAATTAATTAATGTATAAAATTTATTAATTATGAATTGATGAATGCATGCATCGCATCTTAATAAAAAATAAATAATTAATATTGGTGGTAATGAGTTGTTCCCAAAACGAATCTCTCTCTGCATATGTTATCTGCAGAAATCGAAAGGTCAAATATGCCTTTTAATTATTGTGTGAGATGCAAGTTATTTATTTATTTATTTCAAATATGCCCAGCAGACCGTAGAGTTAAAGAGAATCCTATATCAACGGCATATCAAGTTCGCAAAGTGAATCAATACAAAGTGTGAAATGCAAGTTATTATGGTTAACATTATTGAAGTTAATTTTATAGTGTAGATTTTTTACATTTATTATGTAAATTGTAGAGATATGATGGAGCTCTGTTTTATTTTTTATATTCCATACAACTTATAATGCACTGACAATTCTAAAACAGTCATCTAAAATATTGTATCGGATAATAGATATATATATTAAAAAAAACAAAGCAAAATTTGTTTAATAACCCTGCTCATCAAATCGGGCTTTAGAAACTAGCTAGAGGATCTACAAACTCTAGTCCAATGAAAGCCCAAATATATTAACTCTATGTGTCCTCTCCTTAATTGGGTTGGCCCAACCCAAACTTTTTGGTTTCGAAAAGCCATACTGACAGACAAGCAACTTGGGTATCAAACACCTCATTTTGTGGTTGTGAATTAATGAATTAGTCGGATATTTGATTATGATATGTATATATGTTTATAATCCGAATATCTATAATCGAATACATATAATATCCGTGAAAGAGGTGCCGTAAGCCTTGTTGCATGGGTACTGTATCACAAGCATCTTCCGGTCTGTGTGCGTGGGATCGAGCAGCTCAAACAAAGAAGAGTTTGTTCCGGCCTCATTTCAGGCATGGCCTGCCCATCGGCTGCTAGGTCTAGGTCCGGGGCCGCTATGCCCCCAACATGAATTGAATGGTTCTTCGACCTTCGTTTGATTCCTGACGGACGGCCAGCATAGATCATGAATACAGATATTGTTTATCTAATTTGATAAAAGTTTGAATTTCTAAAATTGGTTAACAGTACTATTTAGTCGGTAGGGAGGTAGGTAGGTATATACTTCTGCTGTAAATGTAATACATAATAAAATTGACTGACTAAACTAACAAGAAAGATGATTGACAGACAATTGAGAAACGCAAATGGGAACATATTACGGCTGTTACCGTTTTGACTAATTTCGGTCTTCTTTTTCCTTTTTTCTTGGACGGTGTTATTCTTACAGCCTCAGAATTATATATGGATGCACCGCACCGGCTTGCCTGAAAATATGAAGATTTTAGCAATCTTCTAGGAAAATGAAATTAAATTTTGTGTATTTGACAGTAACAAATGAAGGGGAAAATTGCAAAACATGTAATATAGGTTGTGGATATTTTGGACATTCCAATATATGTGACAATTTTACACAATAATTTCAGCTATAACTTTTCGTATTTCACTGTTTTTTATGTACAATATGTTATTGTCTTGAACCGGTATATTTGTTTTTGGATATTAGGGCGCATTGCCTTGACCGTAATTGCAACAACTTGTTGGCATATAGTGCTAAAGAAATGAACTCTGGCTACCATATGATTTCCTGTTTTCGCGAGGACTTTGGAAAGACTAAAGGGACTAGCTTAGCGAGTGTGGCGGACGAGCCATGGCAATTATAGTTGGAAGAATGAGATGTATTTGTTGATACTCTTTGTTTTATTCTTTCTTGTTGCAATTTTGTTTTTTGATAAATGTATTTTTTTGGCCTTTTCAATTTGATTATATATGAGGTGAGAGTCTTTTCTAACTCTATGGTCGTTTTGATCGATTCTTAGTAAAAAAAAAAATTTACACAATAATTATAGAATTTGTAGGGAAACGGGTATATATTCGAATTTAAACCTCAAAATTTCTTTTTATTGTAAGAAAATAAACTTATAATTCTTAAAGTTACATTATATAGGCATAGAAGAAAAAGGAAATAAAAAAAATAAGACTGTGGATGCATGCCAGAGAAAGAATTGTTTGATTTTTCCATGTTTCAACTGCATACCAGATAAAAAGTTGATAAAGATGACGCTAAGTATGAAAGATCGTCATTACTTTTTGATTATTCTCATTAAAGAGCAGAAATAAAAAGGAATTAAGAAACTTAATTAAAAGGGGTCAAACTTCAATTTCATTAAATAATTTGTTTAAGTTTGACGCTATAAGAAAATTGCAATTTGACAAAAATTAGGTACTCGATATTACAAAAATCCCCCACGCAACAGGCAATAGTTGATCGATATAATCCAATAGTTGAAACTTGAAAGAGGGAGGCTGACCAGTGACCAAAAAGAAAATTGAAAGAGACTTTAAAACCTGCCAAACTGCCGGCAAATATAATGGTCAAAGGTGCTGCTAATTTTATTCCAAGGAAATTCCAGCACGCCTTTTTCTTCTATTTTTCTCTAGTTTGGGCCCAAACTTTTTACCCTTTTCTTTTTATTATCAAAAATAAGTTGTTTATTATTATTATTATTATTTCAATAATTAGATAAAATAAAACCTTTTGTCTCCCTATATTTTCTTGAATTGCCATATGTACCCATTTCTTTTCTATATTTGAAAATATTTTTGATATAATTCGGGTCAAATTAATTGAAATAGAGGAAATAAGATTAAGATTATCATAAGATCAGTATGGTCTTGGTAAAAAAAATTGAAAACAAGAGTTATTTGAATTATAGATGATTTTAGTGAAAATCCTCTCAAAGATGGTAATCCAAAATTAGTGCACGAGTATTCAACGAAAATTATATCTATTGGAGTAATCTAAACTATAATATATATGATTTGAGATATTCAATAAAATAATATGAGGTGAAAATTTAGGTAAAATTTTTACTAATAAAAAATCACTAAACTAGTGTGTAAATAGTTAAAACTATTCTTTATTTTGTCAAAAAATACTTGGGAAACATTTGAAGCATTTTGCATCATGTGGCTTGTTTGGACTAAAAGAACACAAGACTTAAGAGGACATGCCATGAATTGCAAGAAGTAAAGGTTTTTATGCAATGTATAATATTGGTTTGATAGGTGATAATTTTCACATAAAAGGAAATAAAGAGACAACATCTGAAATTAATGAGGTGCCTTATTGCCCCAATAGTAAAAGACATTGTTGGATTAATTACACTTATGCTCCTTTAAAAAATCTAATTTACTAATTATTCCATCGATCTTTCCAAATTACATTTATTGACCCTTTCATTAGGTATATGAAAATAAAATAATTCTTCAAATTAAAATAAAAAAAAAACAGTAGGGAAATAGAGTATATATTATTGGCCTAGGCTCATTGATTGGGAGATATAAACACCACGTGTAGCACCACTTAACCATATGTAATTTTGTACCAACAAACATACAAATTAAAGATGAATATACGAATTGCAGATTACTTTCTTGAAGAGAAAACATTAGTATCTAGATTAGGGGCGTAAGACGAGTCAAGCATCCAACTACTCGTGAGTTTAATGGGCGGGTGAGCAAAGTTCGACTCAAGTTTATTTAGATGAACTTGAGTCGAGTTTGAAAGTTCATCCTAACTTTTTGATCCAATAGGACATAATTGTCATTTTAACAAGAGCACAAGGCCCCACTCCCCCAACTCACAATATTTTCTATTTGGATTCATTTACACCGCGTTGGATCTGGGAAACTCGAGACTCGTTTTCTTGACTGTAGCAGCCCTTTGGATCTATGAGTATGTCAGCATGAAAATTCATCGAAAACTCATTTTCTTGTAATTAAAAAAGAAAAACACAAAATTAAAACTAGTGACTTTTTTGCATGTGGTCATAAGAAGAGAAAATTAAAAACGTGTGGCCGGTGAGTGGTGACTTCCTCCTTAGTCCTTATGCTCTCTTTTCACCATCATTAAATCAAACTATCTATATATATGTACACAAACATTTCAGACCCAAAACATAACCTTTATTTCGACTAGCTAACCAAAAAGCCTTCTTTCATCACCTTCGAAATTCAATTCTCCGTCCTCCAACAAAAGGGTCACTGAGAAAAGCTTAAAGATCCAATCTTTTTTGTTCAATTTTTCTTACAAAGTTTCAATTTTTTTGGAGATATAAAGAATGGCACTGGTAAATGAATTCATGGGCTCGTCTCTAATGGAGAATTCTCCATTTCTTGCATCATCGTCGAGGAATCTGGTTTTCAATCAGCAAAAGAACCGGGCTTTCTTGCCCTTTGTGGGAAAGAAGGTACAACAACAACAAGCTGTGAACATCAGAAAGAGTACAACCCCTGTTGCAGCCATTAGTGAGGATTTGGATTTGGTGAAAGTTGTGCCTGAAAAAGCTGTGAGATTTAAGGTTAGGGCAGTGGTGACTGTGAGAAACAAAAATAAGGAGGATTTTAAGGAAGCCATGATTAAGCATTTGGATTCTTTTACTGATAAAATTGGAAGAAATGTGGTTTTGGAACTTATTAGTACTGATATTGATCCAAGTAAGTTCTTGTTTGCCTCCCTAATTTAGTCTGGTATTTTTTTTTGTGATCAAATAATTTAAATAATTATTGTTTGCTTATTATTCACTTTCTCTTTTTGTTGCTATAATTGTTTAAACACATGAATGTGGTGCTAAAAAGTTCATTTGTTATACTGACCAAGAAAGAAAAAGTTCATTTGTTTTTTCCAAATAGTAAAGGTCCCATGTTTATGAGAAAAAACTAAGTGCTTAAATTCACTATTTTTACAATGAGTAGTTACTTTACTATTTTCTCCAAAGTGTGTTATTTTTTTTTCAGTTTCTTCATTTAGTTTACTATGTTTTTTTCCCTTTGAAATAATTAGAAACCAAGGCTCCAAAGAAAAGCAATGAAGCTGCGCTAAAGGACTGGTCCAAGAAATCAAATCTGAAAACAGAGAGGGTCAATTACACAGCAGAATTTGTTGTGGATTCAAATTTTGGAATTCCAGGTGCAATTGCAGTGGCTAATAAACACCAGCAAGAGTTCTTTTTAGAGAGCATAACAATTGAAGGATTTGCATGTGGACCTGTCCATTTTCCCTGCAATTCTTGGGTTCAGTCAAAGAAAGATCATCCTGCAAAAAGAATCTTCTTCTCTAATCAGGTATATATATTTCATGTATTTTATGTCATATTATTTTTGCATGAATTTTTGATGCAATCTAAGGACTGGAAAGTGGTTTAAATTTGAAGAATATTTGACTTAATTTATGTCAACATAAGATGGTTTGAATTTTCAAGTTGAAGTTTGTTGAAGTCTAGATTACAGCTGTTCTTGACAATTCATGACATCTATCAATTTGCAATATTCTTTTATAGGTCTTCTTATTTTTAGTCTTTTTATTTCATCACCTATATTAATAATCCTTTTTGCATGGGATTTTTTCTTCGCCCCATTATTTAATTTTGTGGACAAATTTACTTTTATATAAATAGGAAAAAAATTATTTTATATAAATTTGAAACGGGGACGACTGCTACTGCCAGCCTTGATATACGCCGTCCCAGCTTCTGAAATATCCCACTTACCTTTTTATTTTTCTTTTCTTGTTTGGCTGGCATAATCACTTTTAAAGCCACTTGTGGATTCTATGGACAAAGTTTAGTTTTGTACTCTACTGCAGTTCTATTTTAAAAAGCAAAGAAAGATCAAGATAATCTTTGATGCCTTTATGCCCTTTATTTGATAAGATATGCATAATTTTCTAATCTATGGGGCTATGTAAACTATTCTGGACAATTCCACTAAAAGTTAAATCTTTATGATTGAAAAAGGGAGAAAATTATAGTTTATAACTTATAAGCTAGCATTAACATTTGTATTTAGGATTTCGATATCGAACTAATTAATAAGTTAATCTTTGTTTTTATGAATTATTCTAGAGAATCCAATCCTGCTAAAAGTTACAGCGTTGTGATCGAAAAAAATGCATATATAGTTTATTACTAGCATTATCATGTGTATTTTGATTCTCCATATCGAAATAAATATTCATATATTTGTTTAATTTTTTATTTAATTAATTAATTATTTTTGGAAACAGCCATATATGCCACATGAAACACCAGCTGGGCTTAGAGCTCTTAGGGAGAAGGAGCTAAGAGAACTAAGAGGTGATGGAAAAGGCGAAAGGAAATTATCGGATAGAGTATATGACTTTGATGTGTACAATGATCTTGGCAATCCAGACAAAGGGATCGATTTTGCTCGTCCGATCCTAGGTGGCGAGAAAATCCCATACCCTAGGCGTTGCCGTACCGGGCGCCCCCCTACTGATTCTGGTGAATATATATACTCTCATTCTTCGTGGTCGATATCTGTAAAATATCATCTTTTAAAATTAATTGTACGAACTTAGTCTAGATACAGAAATGTTTTTATTATTGTCTAAAATTGACAAAGATTTTTTCTACAAATTAGATATAAACTACGAGAGTCGAGTGGAGAAGCCGTTGCCAATGTACGTGCCAAGAGACGAGCAATTTGAGGAAACGAAGATGAACGCCTTCTCGACCGGGAGGCTTAAGGGTGTTCTCCATAACTTAATTCCGTCCTTGATGGCGAGCATTTCGGAAAATAACAAGGACTTTAAGGGTTTTTCGGATATTGATAGCCTCTATAGTGAAGGGCTTCTTCTCAAATTGGGGCTACACGATGAACTCTTGAAGAAGATCCCAATGCCTAAGGCTGTGAGCAAGATTCAAGAAGGTGGTCTACTCAAATATGACCTTCCAAAGATTGTATCAAGTGAGTATCTCTGTAATGAAATCCTTTTCTCTGACAAATTATATTTAAATTTGTCCAAACTCAATTAGGCCTTAAAAAACATGTAATACAAATGATTACACATGCACATTAGAGGTCTATAGAACCTATGACAGTCTCTTTAATCACATTAGCATCTAGATTATGACTCTTAATATGCAATTTAAAACGTGGGAGCATCAAAATAAGGGTCAATTATGAATACCCCTTGAGGTTTACGCCATTTATGGAGAACACCTTGAGGTTGGGCAAATCAAAACGAATGCTTTGACTCTGGGTGTTTTTTGTAATTTTCAAGGTTTCAGTATTTTGTCCGTAAATCAAACAAACCACAGGGGGTGGTTTTTTCATAATTAATCCTTAAAATAAGAAGAAACTTGCTAAGGTAATTCACTTAACATTTTCTTTTGCTTGTGAAAACAGAGGACAAATATGCTTGGTTGCGAGACGATGAATTTGCCCGGCAAGCCATTGCAGGAGTGAATCCTGTCAACATTGAGAGGCTTCAGGTTTACCCTCCATTGAGTAAGCTTGACCCTGAAACTTATGGACCAAAAGAATCAGCTCTCAAAGAAGAACACATTGCTGGTCAACTCAATGGCTTGACTATTCAAGAGGTAATATCTTATTATTATTATTAAAAACAATTAGTATTTTATCATAACATAGAATTAATATTTATTGTACTTACATGCCAAAGTCAAGCACCTATACAAAGAAAATGGCCTCCCTCTTCATTGTTGACAATGAAACTTTTCCTTATGTGGTCCTGAAATTATAGTACTATTAGAACTTAAAGCCATCACATCAGTTTGCATCATAAAGTTAATTACTATCGTTAATATGTACATCACTTCACTAATTGAACCATGATTTTTGTTTCTTGAACAAAGTCATCTGATGTAACTTGTAAAATCATTGACAGGCTATAGATGCCAACAAGCTCTTCATCATCGACTACCACGATATCTACTTGCCATTCCTCGATCAAATGAATGCTCTTGATGGCCGAAAATCATATGCAACACGTACAATATTCTTCTTGACCGATGCCGGAACCCTAAAACCAATAGCCATAGAGCTTAGCCTCCCATCAGCCTCTCCAACATCTAGGTCAAAGCGTGTTGTCACTCCACCGGTCGACGCCACCACTTATTGGATGTGGCAATTGGCTAAAGCCCATGTTTGCTCCAACGATGCCGGTGTCCATCAACTTGTCAATCATTGGTACGTACATTAGTATTTTCTCCCATAAAATATAATTACTTCTAAGTTTTTTTCTCTGAGTTAGGAGATACTTCTATTTTTTCGATGGTAAAATATAATTTATGTGAATTTTTGTTCAATTATTAGGCTACGTACGCACGCGACCATGGAACCGTTCATATTGGCAGCACATAGGCAAATGAGTGCCATGCATCCTATTTTTAAGCTTTTGGATCCACACATGAGGTACACATTGGAGATCAATGCCTTGGCTAGACAAAACTTGATTAATGTCGATGGTGTGATCGAGTCGTGCTTCACTCCCGGCCGTTATTGCATGGAAATTAGCGCCGCTGCTTACAAAAGTACTTGGCGCTTCGATCAAGAAGGCCTTCCGGCCGAGCTCATCCGAAGGTATCTATTGCAAAAAATTATTTATAAGTTTCTGAAATTGATATTATTTAGTTCACAATTGAGTATATTAATAGGGGTGCTAGGTTCTATTTTCTTGGAACTTTGTATCATTGATTTCCTAGAGTCTAATGTATTCTCCCTTATTTATTTAATTTCAGGGGAATGGCTGTACCGGACTCAACGCAACCACATGGGCTAAAACTTCTCATTGAGGACTATCCCTATGCCGCAGATGGGCTGATGATATGGGGCGCCATTGAGAATTGGGTCCGCAATTACGTGGACCATTACTATCCGGACTCGGCCCAGGTCTGCAACGACAAGGAGCTACAGGCCTGGTACGCGGAGTCTATCAATGTGGGCCACGCCGACCTTCGCCATGCAGAGTGGTGGCCCACGCTAGCCACGCCGGAGGACCTAACCTCAATTCTCACCACCATAATATGGCTGGCATCCGCCCAACATGCCGCCCTGAATTTTGGTCAATACCCTTATGGTGGCTACGTGCCCAACCGGCCCCCGCTCGTTCGCCGTTTGATCCCTGATGAGAATGACCCCGAGTACAAAGTTTTCGTGGCAGACCCACAGAAGTACTTTTTCAGTGCATTGCCAAGTTTACTGCAAGCAACTAAGTTCATGGCGGTGGTGGACACATTATCCACTCACTCGTCCGATGAGGAATACTTAGGGGAGAGGAATCACCAGTCGATTTGGTCCGGCGATGCTGAGGTCGTCGAGGCATTTTACGAGTTTTCGGCTGAGATTAGACGGATCGAAAAGGAAATCGACAGACGGAATGAGGATCCTAAACTAAGGAATAGGTGTGGCGCCGGTGTGCTGCCGTACGAGCTTCTGGCGCCGAGTTCGGGGCCCGGTGTAACGTGTAGGGGTGTTCCCAATAGTGTGTCTATATGAGTGAAGAAAATAAATAAAATGTAGGGAACTTGTAATGCTGTTAATAACAGCTAATTAAGTAATTAATTAGGTTCATATGGGATTGGGGTGTATATTTGTATCTACTATTTGTGTAATGGCCACTAGTAGAAGTTAGGGCTAAATGTATACTATACTGGGTTAGAATTGAGTCTTGTAATTGCTCAAGATGTTGAGAAAGTTAACATATGGATTTACTTACTTATTTAGAACTCTCTTAAAATGTTCCTATCTAACTACAATTTTATAGCCACAAATATGGGCCCAATGATGAAGTGCATATTTCTTATTGGGCCTAATTTCATTCCCAATTTACTTGGGCCCGATAAATCAAGGATTGGAACCCAACAACACAAAGCCCAAGTAAGATGAAAATTATCCAAGGAAAGGAAATGTAGACTTATTAAAATTTCAAATGGTAAAAAGGTTTATGAAGTGGAGAAAATATCTGTCCTGAAACATTAAAAGTCACATGAAATGGAGACAAAACGGGGGACATTATTATGGTTTTACACATAAAATCGTGATGACAAAACGTCAACATATTGATTAATATATGCACTTAATGATTTTTTTTGTTTCATCGACTCGACCACTAAGATATAAAATTTTCTCTGTTAATGATAATTACATTCTTAGAGACTTGAATCCAAAACTTCTAGTTAAATTAGTGTAATAAGCTACGAGTCTAGTTGGAACTTAATGATTATTATCCATTATTGATCTATCACAAAAGTAATTCTCACTTGTAAAACATAAAAATATTAGTACATGGAACTAAAATGGCATTCATGTTCCTAGAAATTAATCTGCGAGTGCAAGATGACGTCATTCAGGTGATGTCATCGTCATTATTTATTTTTTTCCTTTTCTACGGACGAATGATCATCAAGTTTTTGGTGAATTACTTTATTGGCAGCTTCAACGCAACTTTTAATAATAATAGTTAAATAATTAATAGTTTCTTGAGAATTGATATTCCAGTGTCTTGGTCAAGATTAGTAGTTTAAATAATGATGTTTTGTCCTCGGTCTAAATTCAAAATATTGGTACCATATTGTTAATCATGCTATGAAATTATTCGTAATTTTCATATAATTTCTTATTAATTGTTGAGGACTATACATATATAATAGAGTCAATTATGGTGGCATTCTGGTAAGTATCGAATGTATTTTGGAGGGAAAAATATTTCTATTAATGACCAGTAATGACAAATAAATTTGCCTGGCCAAAAAGTAGCAGCCATTTAGTGGACGAATTGGCATACTAACACCGGGTCAGGCAAACTAGTCCGAGTCACGGGCAGGTTTATCAATAGTACTAATTAATCATGTTATTCACTTTCCTAGTGATTTCGTGTTCACACGCAACGCAACAATAAAGTTAAAAATGTAATTAATCCTCTTCTTTATTTACAATCATATATATGATCCAGTTCGATCCCGACAAGATGGAAAAACTATATCAGCTTGAGTTCATATTTTAGTTCGGCTGGCTCAACTTGTATGAGTTCGAATTTGAAATCGAATTTAATATTTTTCTACGGTATAAGCTTGAATTAGAAATTGAGACCGAGTTCCAGAATTAATATATATATTAGGAATTATATACAAAAATATTAAAAGAAGAATAATTTAATTTGAATTTAGCTTGAAACCTTTTTATTGTGAGCCTGAGTTAAGCTGGAATACTTAAAATTAGAACTCTGCACAAAAAACTCAGACAAACTTGCGATCTAATTGGATTAGTTACATAATACATTACATCTCTAGGTACATGCCTGATCATATAGTCAGAAAACTAACATACATTTTTCTTTATGGTAGAAAAAACAACCGTACATTTAGTTAAAATATGTCTCTGCAAATTAGATATAAAAAACAAAACAATGACAACTTCACATTTTATTATTATTCATTTACTTTTTTGAAAAGGAGTCTAAATACATATTCTTGGTTGGTCATAAATGTCTCACTCACACCCAATTAAAATGACACTAACTTAAATGTAGACTTAAATCGTATTTCCAACAAGCGTATAAGCTACACAACTATCTTTACGTTGAGAGAAAGAAAAAATTAGCAAGAAATAACATAACTAGTTAACGATCTATCAGTACCCTGTACTCGTGTTAACCCATTTCAATAATTTTCTTGAATATTAATTCTTTTTTCCAAAAGAAAGTTGAAAAATTTCTTGAAAATTTCCACCCACGAGAATCACAAACAATTTCTTTAATGTTTCAAAGAAACATTCACAAAATTTCCAAGCAAAACCAAACCCCACTGCAAGTTAACTATATTATAATTAAGCTATATAAAAAACTATATCATAACAAACAACTTTTTTAATTCCATTTTTACCCTTTCCTTAAAAAAAATCACCTATAAAATACCCCTCAAATTCATCCACTCTCAAATTCACATATTTGCTAAAATCAAACACTCTTCTAAATTATGGAAACACAAATCCTTGCTGCTAGTGCAGTAGTATTGCTCGCAATCCTGACACTCTACCTTATCAATAAAATAACCCGACCCGCAAAACTCAATCTCCCACCCGGCCCGAAACCATGGCCCGTTATCGGTAACCTCAACCTAATCGGATCTCTTCCTCATAGATCTCTCCACGATCTCTCCCAAAAATACGGCCCACTAATGCATCTCAAGTTCGGGTCCTGCCCGGTTGTGGTGGGCTCATCGGTGGAGATGGCGAAAGTCTTCTTGAAAACGATGGACGTCACTTTCGCTTCACGGCCGAAAACCGCCGCCGGAAAATACACAACCTACAACTACTCCGACATCACGTGGTCCCCTTACGGCGCGTACTGGAGGCAGGCAAGAAAAATGTGTTTGATGGAGCTTTTCAGCGCCAAGAGGCTCGAGTCTTATGAATATATTCGGGCCGAGGAAATGAATTCTTTGCTGAAAGTGGTGTTCGAGTCCTCCGGCAAGGCGTTTCATCTGAAGGATTATCTGTCGACGGTGAGCTTGAACGTGATCAGCCGTATGGTGTTGGGGAAGAGGTACTTGGATGAGAAGAACGGCGTCGTTTCGCCGGAGGAGTTCAAGAAGATGCTCGATGAGCTGTTTTTGCTTAACGGGGTGTTGAATATTGGCGATTTGATTCCGTTTGTGAGTTTCTTGGATTTGCAGGGGTATGTGAAGAGGATGAAGGTTGTGAGCAAGAAGTTTGATAGGTTTCTGGAGCATGTTCTTGATGAACATGAAGAAACGAGGAGGAAAGTTGAAGGCTATGTTAGTAAGGATATGGTGGATGTGTTGTTGGAGCTTTCTGAGGATCCCAATTTGGAGGTGAAGCTTGAGAGGCATGGAGTCAAGGCATTTACTCAGGTAAAAGGATACAAGTTCGAGTCGAGTCAGCTCAAAAAATTAAATATTTCTTGATTGCAATTTCCTACGTACATTTTTTTTTTTTTCTCAAAGTCATGACTTTTATTTATTTACCTTATTGAATTTCTTTTAAGAACTTGTGATCTCACATTAATTGATGTTTTTCAGGACTTGCTCGCCGGTGGGACTGAGAGTTCTGCCGTGACAGTCGAGTGGGCAATCTCAGAGCTCCTGAAAAAGCCCGAAATTTTCGAGAAGGCAACGGAAGAGCTCGATCGCGTTATAGGGCCAAATAAGTGGGTAAAAGAGACTGACATACCTAATCTTCCTTACATTGAAGCCATTGTTAAGGAAACTATGCGTCTACATCCCGTCGCACCAATGTTGGTACCTAGAATGTCACGGGAAGATTGTAAGGTATTTCAATTTCAGTTTTACAGTGTACCTCCTAAATATATTGCCGTCCATTCTTTGATCCTAAAAAAAAGATTCATCAACTTTTTTCATAACATACTTATATGTGTTTTATTTATCTATATTAGGTAGCTGGATATGACATTCAAAAAGGGACCCAAGTGCTAGTCAATGTGTGGACAATTGGAAGGGATCCATCAATATGGGAAAATTCAAATGAGTTTTGTCCTGAGAGATTTCTTGGAAAACCCATTGATGTCAAGGGCCAAGATTTCGAGCTGTTACCATTCGGGTCGGGTCGTCGGATGTGTCCGGGTTACAGTTTGGGTCTGAAAGTGATCCAATCAAGCTTAGCAAACCTTTTGCATGGGTTCAATTGGAAATTGCCAGAAAATATGAAGACTGAAGATTTGAACATGGAGGAGATTTTCGGGCTTTCAACTCCAAAAAAGATACCACTTGTTTCTGTGGTGGAGCCAAGACTCCCACTTGAGCTATATGCTTTGTGATTTTTATATGTTTTGTCCAACTAGTGCTATATATAATGCTATATTTGTGTCTTGTTTTCAACAATGTGTGGACTTGACTTAGTTCTGAGTTTATGTTGTGGGAAATTTCAAAAAAATAAAGAAAAAAATAAATGAGAATGCATGTAATTTTCTTGCTTTATTTCTGTAGCTAAATGTTTAAAATTATGGTTGGTGGCTGGAATTATGGTCGTCTCACTTTAGTGTAAGTTATTTATGACTGAATTATTGTATTTTTCTCTTGTCATTTAAATCGAAATCGCAATATAAGACAGAGGAGCGTAATCAAATGAAAAATCTACTCAAATTTCCAATTATTGCATTGAAGTAGCCATGTAGATGCAGAGATCACACAATCTAATTATGATATTATGATTCTTAAATAGTTAAACATCTAGAGATTGGAGCAATCTTAAAGTAGTTACGACTTACAAGTCGTCAAGAGCAGAGGCCTGTTTTCCTATTTTAATAATTGCAAGTGGCTATGTTTAATTTTGGGAGAATTTCATTTTTTGTTTCTCAACTATTTGTCATTTTTAAATTTTATTTCTACAAGTTTAAAACTATAACATTGTATCGGTAGGTTTTCAAAATTTATCAATTTTTGTCCTTTCATCAGTCAACTCGTTAGTTGACTGAAGAAAGTTGGTTTGACGCCTATTTCTCCGGCCCCCAACCTTCTTGTCAATAAAATCCTAAATGCATACCCTAAACCTAAATTGAAAGAAGAATTTCATTATTTTTTCAAAATCCACAAAAATGAACTCCAAGGGTCAATCTTTTTGCGTTCTACCTTCACATCTGGCTCGACCATTGCACATAACCACAACCACAAAATTTCTTCTTTTCAGCTTTGTCTGATATGAAGTTAGAACCGCTACTGCAGGAAGATTGGCCATTTGAGCTCATTTTTGTGGATTTTGGGAAAATAATGGAAACCCCTATTTCAATTTAGATTTAGGACGTTAATTTAGGGTTTTATTGACAAGAAGGAAGCCTGGGGACGGGAGAAATAGGCACCAGACCAACTTCCATCAGTCAACTAACGTGTTGACTGATAGAAGGACATGGATTGATAAATTTTGAAAAGCCAGAGACATAATATGATAGTTTTGTAGGGGCAAAATTTGAAAATAGCCAATAATTCAGGGAACGAAAATGAAATTCTCCCTTTAATTTTACCAAAGCATCAAAGTCAAACAGTTTCGTTGTTGCCATTTTCATATGCACCAACCTGCACTAAATATACTTCCGCTGCACTTTTCTGAAACTAAAGAAATCAGAGGTATGGCAGCTTATGGAGCTCTCGTTTCTGTTATGCACATTATAGAGCAGCTCCAACAACATCCTCACCCTCCGATTACTCTTGATAAACAACAAGTTGAATCTCTCACTGAAAAAATTGCCTTTTTGCAAGAGTTTCTTGAAGTTTATAATTCCCATTATTCCAACCAAGAAATGGTACGCTTGCGGAATCGCATAGCAGATGCAGCTTATGCAGCAGAGGACATCATCGAATCCCATATAGTTGATCAAATTCATGCTCGATCCGCCAGTACTCATGATAGGGGTAACATCAGTACTTCCGTTGACTTCTATCAAGTACTACGGAAAGTCATCGAAAATATAGATCTCATCAAGAAAGAGGTGATAGAGATTAAAGTTAAGATGGGAAATCAAACTCAAATGCAAAATATTACAACTCCAGTTCTTTCATCAAAATCTCCTTCAACACAGCACAACACCATGGTTGGTTTTGACGATGCCCTAAAAGAAATGTTGGATAAGCTCACAGGACAAGCATCTGATCGCCAAATCATCCCCATTTCTGGAATGGGCGGAATTGGTAAGACTACACTTGCCAGAAATCTTTACGTAAATCCTCTTATAGAGCAACACTTTGACATTCATGCTTGGGTTACAATCTCTCAAGAATATAATCTACGAGAAATTCTTTTAGATGTTCTTCTTTGTCAAAAAAACCAAGTGAGTAGAGAAAGTTTGATTCAAATGAATGAGGCAGATTTAGGGGAAAAATTGTACCAAAGCCTATTTGGTAGGAAGTATTTGGTCGTAATGGATGATATGTGGAGTACTGATGTATGGGACAAGCTAAATATCTTTTTTCCAAATGTAAATGGAAGTAGAATAATTATAACAACTAGATTATCGAATGTTGCTTCCTGTTTGACTAGTTGTGGTAGTCATGAGATGAATTTTCTAAATCAGGATAAAAGTTGGAATCTACTTTGCAAAACTGTGTTTGGGGAAGAAGTTTGCCCCCCTGAATTGGTGGACATTGGAAAGGAAATTGCACGAAATTGCAATGGACTCCCTTTGTCAATTGTTGTGCTTGGAGGACTCCTAGCGAAATCCAACCCGACACGAGAGTTTTGGGAAATTATTGCAAAAAATTTGAATTCTAATGTGAATTTGGAGGAAAATGAGTTGTGCTTACAAATATTGTATACGAGTTATGATCAGTTGCCAGTTCATCTAAAACCATGTTTTCTATACATGGGAACATTTCCAGAAGATAGTAAAATCCGTGTCTCCGAACTCATCAAAACATGGGTTGCTGAAGGATTTTTGAAGCCAGTTACTGGAAAAAGCTTGGAAGAGAGTGCAGAGAGCTACTTAATGGATCTTATTGGTAGGAATCTCATTTTGGTTGGTGATCGTGGATCTTCTGAAAGAATAAAACATTGTAATATCCACGATCTCTTGAGAGACCTATGCATAAGAGAAGCCCGAAAAGAGAAATTTCTTTGTGTCTCAAACCACCAAAGTCTCAATGCTCCATGCGAAGGCATAAATACCCAACGCCGCGTTGCTATTAACCAAAACACATCTGAAGACGAATATCATCATTGTTTGAAATCTGCATCAGTTGCCCGTTCTCTGATATGCTACTCCCAGGAAGGCTTACCATCGCCCGGACTTAGATTGTTGAGGGTATTCAAAAGGATTGGTAATGATATGTATATACAAGGTGAAGAAGAATATAGCCTGGAAGCTATTTTTCAGCTAGTTAACTTGCGGTACCTTACTCTCTCTTATCCTCATTCACTTCTTGTATTTCCTTCATCGGTCTCCTTCCTTTGGAATCTACAAACGATCATCGTTACCGAATGGTGGAACGGCGTTAACGCACCACCCACAATTTGGAATATGCCTCTACTTAGGCATGTCGAAAGCAACAAACTCCGACTTCCCAATCCTCCAAGTGGCGTCAGTACGCACGGACGAGATGACTTTATTTTGCAGAACCTACATACGCTTTTTAAAGTAGAAAACTTGAAGCTTGATGAGGAGGTTGTGAAGGGAATCCCTAATGTCAAGAAGTTGAAACTATATTACGATAGATCTAGAGGTGACGACTTGGAATCGGATTATTGCCTCAACAATCTTGGTCGCCTATCTAAACTCGAATCCCTTTATTGCTACATTCCGGTACCTACTTGGCCTCGTAGGAGAGAAGCTCTGCAAAACCTGACGTTCCCACATTCGCTCAAGAAGTTGGTTTTATTTGAAACTAGGATCTATTGGGAAGACATGAATACGAAGATAGGTTCGTTACCTTTTCTTCAAGTGCTCAAATTACAAAGGGAGGCCTGTTCAGGATCTGAGTGGGAAACAGTAGAAGAGCAATTCTGCAGCCTAAAATACCTGCTAATGTGCCGCTGTGATGATCTGAAAGATTGGATCACAGAGAGTCAGCACTTTCCTTGTCTTGAGCACCTTGTGCTTGAATACATGCAGAAATTCAAGGAGATTCCTACGGATATTGGAGAAATACCAACACTTAAATCAATCCAGTTGGAGAGTTGCAGCAATGAGACGATCATATCTGCTAAGAACATACAAGAGGAACAAGAAGATGTTGGGAATCAAGGCCTCCAAGTGAGAGTTAAGTTGGGAAGAATGAATGATTTTAATCTGAGGAACAGCTTGGAGAGCTTGAACTTTCAATTTAAGACTTGGTAAGAACTGAACTTCCTCTATATATCATCTATATAATTATTTGGGATAATTACGAAACCCCCGAGCTTGGGTCTTTTTTCTGAAAATACTCTGAAACCTTGAAACATTGTAAATACACCCCTGTTCATCTAAAACCTTACAAATACCCCCTCGAAAGTCGAAACATAAAAATGTATATATAATACTCCCTGAAAAACCTTACAAATACCCCCTCGGGGATAAGTGTAAGGTTACAATGTTTTGGGGTATTTTTTGTATTCTTTTACACACATTCTTCGTTTCTATTTATAATGACTCTTCTAATTTTTGTGATCTTACATATTTTCTCTCATTTTTTGTACCACCTTACAGAGACAGACTATGAGCAGGTCAAGTCGAGATCTTTTGAATTTCCTGTTGACTGTATTTTGTTGTAAAATTCGATATTCCTTTCTTGAGAACTTTAACGTTTTTTTCTTCTGCATTTGGGTCCAAATCGACCACCATCTCGTTCTTGTTTCATTAATCTCTTCAATTGTCGTATGTTCGAAGGATTTTTTCTACTTTGGTATTGTCTTTGCTATATATAACAACTAATTAAAATTTCATACAAATTTATTTAGTAAAATAATTTATAACGTAAATAGTTTTATTATTATACGAATTTTCATAGTTCATGTAATTAATTGTTTAATTATTTCTTTATCCTTAATTTATTTCAATTTTGTAACTCTTGGGCTATGTTGGGCCTAATAGCCCATATTGTACTCATCACAAATTCAAAGCCCATAAGTAATCCCACCTCCGATGATCGTTTGTCATTACAAAGTAGAAACCATGATGCAAAGGGTCCTCCTCTGGACGCCGTCACATTTAACGGCACTTTTTAATCTCCCATTTTGCCGACGAGCTTCCGTTCGCCGCCGCATACCCGAGTTGATCGTCGGTCGACGGCTGTGACTACAAGCACTGGGTCGTGGTCAATCACCCAACTGAAAATATGGGTTCAATCAAGCTTAGCAAACCGTTTGCGTGGGTTCAATTGGAAATTACCAGAAAATATGAAGACTGAAGATTTGAATATGGAGGAGATTTTCGGGCTTTCAACTCCAAGAAAGATGTACTCGTTGCTGTGGTGGAGCCAAGGCTCCTACTTGAGCTATATGTCTTGTGATTTTCGTATTGCTTGCCGAATTTCTATTACTAAAAGTTTAAAATTGTGCTTGGTGGTCGGAGTTATGTGTCTTCTCACTCTACTGTAAGTTACTTATGACTAAATTATTATATTAAATGAGTGTAGAGAATAGGAAATATGCAGCTATGGAGTTTAATTGTTAAAGATTATCTAATTTCTTATTAATTGTCGAGAACAAATAACGCAGAAACACAATGGAATTGAAACTCCCAAGAAAGTGCCTAGAAAAGACGGAATTTTTACAAAAGCATGTGCATCCAACTGAAAAGAACTGCTTTCTTTCCCGATGTGGGACAGGAACACGACACTAATAATAAAGACCCAAAACGATTTGATAGGTTTCATCTTAGTCAAATTAAGCCACCCTGTCTGGTTACATTTGGTATCTAGCTGCAAGTTGCTGGCAAATTGCTTAGTAATCTTATCTTCTTTTCTAGCTAGAAATCAAATAATTGAGCTACTGTTTAAACATTTTCTCAGCCATCACAGCTAGTTCCTATTTTCATTTTCATATTGCTGCACTTTCCTTGAACATAAGAAATTACAGATATGGCAGCTTATGGAGCTCTTGTTTCTGTTATGCATATTATAGAGCAGCTCAAACAACATCCTCGTCCTCCAATTACTATTCACAAACAACAAGCTCAATCTCTCAATGAAAAGATTGCTTTCTTGCAAGATTTTCTTGAAGTTTATAATTCCCATTATTCCAATCAAGAGGTCGAACGCTTGAGGAGTCGCATTGCAGATGCAGCTTATGCAGCAGAGGACATCATCGAATCCCACATAGTCGATCAGATTCATTGCCGATCCACAAACCATTTCCCCAAAGGAGCTTATGCAGAAGCTGAGGATAAACTCGAATCCACAAGTACTCTTGCTGAGGAAAAGATGTGTTGCAATAACTTATACCAAAGGCTAAAGAAAGTGAAAAAAGAATTTGTCCAGAGACACATAATCAAATCCACAGCCATTCGGAATGCAGCAGAGCATATCATCGAAACGCATGTAGTCGATCAAATTCATGCTGAATCCACAATAAGTCATGATAGGGAAAGCATCGGTCTCTGTAAAAAACTACATGAAGTGATCGAAGACATGAATTCTATAAAGAAAGAGGTGATGGAGATTAAGGAGAAGATAGGAAATCAAGACCAGCTGCAAGGAATTATTGCGACACCCTTTGTTTCATCCAAATCTTTCTCAACACAGCACAACACCATGGTGGGTTTTGGTGATGTCTTAATTGGAATGCTTGATAAGCTCACGGGTCAATCATCTGATCGCCAAATCATCCCCATTGTTGGGATGGGCGGCATTGGTAAGACTACACTAGCCAGAAATGTTTATGAAAATCAACTTATTGTAGAGTACTTTGACGTTCGTGCTTGGGTGACGGTGTCTCAAGAAAATACAAAATTAATTCTCTTAGAAATTCTCTGTCAAAAAAACCAAGGTTATAGGAAAACTTTGAGTGAAATGAGTGAAGCAGAATTAGGGGAAAAGTTATATAAAAGTCTATGTGGTAGAAGGTATTTGATTGTGATGGATGATATGTGGCATACTGATGTATGGGACAAGGTAAAATTCTTTTTTCCAAACGAGAGCAATGGAAGTAGAATAATTGTAACGACTAGACTAGCACATGTGGCGTCCTATCTAACAACTAATTGTGGCCTTCAGATGGATTTTCTAGATCAGGATGAAAGCTGGAGTCTGTTTTGCAAAACTGTGTTTGGGAAAGAAGATTGCCCCCATGAATTGGAGGAAGCTGGAAAGAAGATTGCCGAAAATTTGAAAGGACTTCCTTTGTCGATTGTTGTACTAGGAGGAGTCCTTGCAAAGTCCAAACAGACACGAGAGTATTGGGAATATGTTTTACAAAATTTAATTTCAATTGTCAATTTGGGGGATAATGAACGATGCTTAAAGATATTGCAGACAAGCTATGAGCAGTTGCCAGTTCATTTAAAGGTATGTTTTCTCTACATGGGAACATTTTCGGAAGACAGTGAAATCCGTGTCTCTGAACTCATCAACACATGGGTAGCTGAAGGATTCTTGAAGCCAATTAGTGGGGAAAGCTTGGAAGAGAGTGGTAAGAAGTACTTGATAGATCTTGTTGATAGGAATCTCATTTTGGTTAGTGGGCTAGGAGATTGTGGAAACATAAAATTTTGTGGTATCCATGATCTCCTGAGAGACTTATGTTTAAGAGAAGCTAGAAAAGAAAAGTTTCTTTATGTCTCAAACCAACATAGTCTTAATTCTGTGTATACCCAACGCCGCATTGCTATTCATGAAAAGTCATCGGACGAGGAATATCTTCATAGTTTAAAAACGGGATCAGCAGTGCGTTCTTTAATATGCGATATTTATAAAGAGTTACCATTGTTTGAAGCTAGATTGTTGAGGGTTCTTAAAATGATTGGTATAAGTAAATATACCTTGGAAATGATTGGTTCGCTAATTCAGACATATACCTTGGAAGATTATTTTCAGCTAGTTAACTTGCGGTACCTTGATTGTTTTTATGATACTGCACTTCCCATATTTCGATCTGTGTACCTCCTTTGGAACCTGCAAACATTATTTGTTCATGGCCTGATCCTAAATGATATTGTTGCACCACCTGAAATTTGGAAGATGCCTTTGCTTAGGCATGTCAAAAGTGACAATCTCAAACTTCCAGATCCTCCAAGTGGCCACATAGACAGCCTAGATGAGTTTGGGTTGCGGAACCTACAATCGTTATCCGGAATACACAATTTGAAGTTTACTGAAGAGGTAATTAAAAGAATCCCTAATGTCAAGAAGTTGAAAATATTTTATAGCGGAGAAGACAAGATGAGAACAGATTACTGTCTCAACAATCTTGGTTGTCTAGATAAGCTTGAATCCTTATATCTCAACATTTTTTACACTACTATAAGTGGTGTGCAAAATCTCACCTTCCCGCATTCGCTGAAGAAGTTATCTCTAGTCCGCACTGAGCTCAACTGGGAAGACATTAGTACAAAGATAGGTTCATTACCGCTTCTTCAAGTGCTCAAACTGAAAGATGGCCCCATCAGAGGATCTGAATGGGAAACAGTAGAAGGACAATTCTGCAGTCTGAAATATCTGAAAATTGGCTCTGTCGATTTCGAATATTGGAGTGATCTCGAATATTGGATCACAGAGAGTACCCATTTTCCATGCCTAGAGAGCCTTTTTCTTAAAAACTTTGGCAAGCTGAAGGAGATCCCTACTGATATTGGAGAAATACCAACGCTGAAATTAATTAAGCTACATTATTGTAGTGATTCATCTGTCACTTCAGCTAAAAGGATAGAAGAAGAACAAAAGGAACTTGGTAATGAAGGCCTCCAAGTGAGAGTTCGATCATTTGGGACCTGGGAGTGCTGAAGATCTGGGGAGCTTGGCAAGCCAAAACTTTCAAGTTGAAACTTGGTATGAATTTAATCTGCTATTTTCATTTGAATGACACTGATAGAAGAAAAACAAAATAACTGCAATTTTCTATATTCTTTTATAGGTACCTTCTAGATAAAATAGTTGATTCAGTTTACAGTGTGTGGTTGGTTTCGTTTTTGTTTCATTATTCTTTTCAATTTCCACACTTTTAAAGATGTTTTAAGTCATAAAACACTTAGCAAAATATTAGGAGCATGCAAATCTTGGTTTCTCGTATTTACAAATTTCCAGCTAAAATAATCTCGTGTCCAGTTTCGAACAATTTGCTGGTTTTGCAGTTGTTTAATGTGTTTAACTCTGCTGTTATAGCAAATTCGTTTTAACTAATTAATTTTTGTGAAAAGAAGCTCATTTTGATGTGATATTCTGTGCAGTAAGAAGGCGGCTATGGAATCCATATACTCAGTTTCAACCAAATATTACTATGCATTCAGCTGTAAAATCAACGAAAAAGTGACTCACAAGATCAAATGTTCGTAGCTTTCTGAATTACCATTTTTGATTTTCCAAGTTTTTCTGGCATTTGGGATTTTGAAAATTGTGATTTATTAGTAATAATTGAAATTTTAATCTCCTTTTCTGCAGCTTTTCCTTGCGTAAAATGGTTTTGCCCGATTCTTAATTGTGTGGTGAAGAAAGCGGCTATGGAGGTTTGTTTAATACTTTAATCATATTAATTTCCAACTTTGATTTCTTCTTACATTGCTAATATTTCATCTGAATCCCTGTAGGACAAAACGTGTGTTTGGGAAAAGAAGGAAAAGCCTTCTATTTATGATTGTACAATGAACATTAAACTATGAGAGTTTTTATTATTACATTAATATCAAGACCTGTTTTTTATTTCAGGGGAACCAATTGTTATGGTAAAGTTGTTCCTTATGAACACGAGTATTATGCTGATTGGTTGCCTAAAGAATATTTTGAGTACTATATGGGAAGAATTTGTTCAAGAAACTCTACAAGGAGAAGAAGAGATTCAAGAAATTCGTGTTATATTCACGTTCCCTAAGGTTTGATCTAACGACGCACACATACTCCGAGGTTGAAATATTAGAAAAAATCATACTCTGAACCCTAACTGTCGGTAGAAAATTTTAATGAACTAGTAACAATAACGTGCGTTGCACGTTAATTGCATTTTTATCTATTCTTTTTAATTGATATGAATATATTATATAAATATTTATTAAATATAATTTTATACTTAATTCTTTTTTGGCTATTTCAATTTTTAACTTTTAATAATCGATTAAACCTATCAAATATAATAATAAATTAAAAGACATATTAAATAATACAATAAAGTTACAGTCTAAATAATTCTAGGAGGATAAACTAATTCTTCCATTTATTTGGAAGATACTTAGTTCCTATGAGCCGAACTAATAGAATGAATCAAACGAGTTCTGCATCATGAACCTTGTACTGCGCCCATTTCTTAGACCGGTTCTAGAAAGTCATGTCGAGACGAATTAGGAAATCGAATAGGAACAAAAATACAAAGAAATGAAGGGGTATCCAATTCGATTTATTTGTATTGTATCTGAACTGAATCTTGTCTATTTCAACTTCGACTTTTTGTTCTTTCAACCAACCCATTTAACCTTTCAAAATATGTATCAAGTATTAACATTCTTTTTCAACGAAAAAAAAAAGAGAAAATCGAATTTCATTTAAAAAAAAAGAAAAAACAAACAGGTGGGGAAGCTATAATTGTAAACCACGATCGAATCTATGGAAGCATTGGTTTATACATTTCTTTTAGTCTCGACTCTAGGGATAATTTTTTTCGCTATCTTTTTTCGAGAACCACCTAAAGTTCCAACTAAAAAGTGAAATGATTTTTCATTATCTCAATTGAAGTAATGAGCCTCCCAAAAGTGAAATGATTTTTCATTATCTCAGTTGAAGTAATGAGCCTCCCAATGTTGGGAGGCTCATTACTTTAACTAGTCCCCGTGTTCCTCGAATGGATCTCTTAGTTGTTGAGAAGGTTGCCCAAAAGCGGTATATAAGGCGTACCCAGTAAAACTTACAAGTAAACCAGATAGAAAGATGGCGACTAGAGTTGCTGTTTCCATTATTATTATCTATCTAATTGCAAGACCCCAACGGATCTATCATAAGATCGTTTATTTACAACGGAATGGCATACAAAGTCAACAGATCTCAATGAATCCAATAGAATTTATGGCTACACAAACTGTTGAAAACGGTTCTAGATCGGGCCCAAGAAGAATGACTGTACGGAATTTATTAAAACCGTTGAATTCGGAATATGGTAAAGTAGCTCCAGGGTGGGGAACGACTCCTTTGATGGGAGTCGCAATGGCTCTATTTGCGGTATTTCTATCTATTATTTTGGAGATTTATAATTCTTCTGTTTTATTGGATGGAATTTCAATGAATTAAATCTATAAAAACCACAAAGTGCTGGTTTTTGAATAAAAAATCAATGAGTTAGAACTCGGATTTTTGGCCTATTCTATTTTGGTTTGGTAGTTCGATCGCGGAATTTCTTTCTTTCTGTATTTCCGGAATATGAGTGTGACTTGTTATAATTGATTCTATTGATAGTAGAATAGGTCTGTCACCTTGATCGAGATCCCTATTCCTCCTCTTCCTCAACCTTATACGTATACTCTTCCTCTTCCTTCCCCTCTTCCTCTACCTTCTCTTCTTCCTCTTTCTCTTCCTTCTCGTCGCCCTCTTTCTCTACCTCTTTCTCTACCTTTTCCTTTTTCTTCTCGTCGTCCTTCTCCTCTTCCTTCTCCCCTTTTTCTTCCTCTATCTTTTTATCGTCGCCCTTCTCCTCTTCTTCCAAATTAACCATGTGTCAGGAGCCAGATTTGAACTGGTGACACGAGGATTTTCAGTCCTCTGCTCTACCAGCTGAGCTATCCCGACCATTTCCAATGTAGCATCCCATGCTCATTTTATTAGATGACTGGGGTCTATGTCAATTAAAGAAGCAACCTAAATATTTCTAATGCTACTAAAAAACAGCCTAAATAACTCTAAGAAGATATAAATATAATGCCAACTACGCGTAATTCAATTCTCCTCCTGTTTGATCTTCTTGAGTATATGATGTGAATTATTTATCTTTTTGTTAAAGATGCTTCGAAGTGTCTTTTTATCGGCGCTTAGGATGTACAATTCTTCTATATTTTTATCTTTTTGAGACTGCCTTTTTTTCTTTGCTCCATCTTCTTGTTTTATAGTATGTTCATTTGTTATAGTCCCAACTTCAAATGAATCTCATTTTCTCTTTCACAATTATCGTTTAATTCAATCAATGATTTCTATAGATTTCCATATGTTCCTTGGATTCTATCCTCTCAATTGCTTCTGCTACGGCATGCAATTTTTCATTGATTATTTATGTTCTTTTGTTGCGATGAGAAAGCAAAATTCAGCTGATTCTTGTACGTAAAGTTTTCTGTAAAATTTTGAGTGATGTTCTTCCTAAAAAAAATTTGTTAGTATTTACAAAAGAAAAATAGTTAAGATTTATAAATATATATGCACACAAATAGGTATATAAAGATTTATAAAATTTATTACCATTTCAATTGATTTTTGATATTCATAAATAGAACCTCCAATATATATCGTTGCTGATTCCTCAAACAAAATGATGGAAGTACTATCAATTTCGTTTATAATATTTAGGACCACTCTGTACCTATTTATCAATCAAAGAAAGATTAATAATTAATTTTGTATAATATAATAATACAAAAATAACCATTAACTCATTCATTGCAAAGAAAAAATGGAGCTCCTAACTATCCATTATTACATATATATTTTCAATTTTTTTGTCACGGTCCCGGGCTCGGAGAGGAGAGCCCCCTGCGAGTCCGTTGGATGTGCGAGTATAAACTTCGAATCCATCGTGTATAACTCTAAAGTTTGGCTTGGAAAAAACTTGCCAAAAAGGATATATCCATTTGGTTGTTCATGGATTTTAACTTATAAACCCTCAAATTTCCTTCAACACTTCTGATGTGGGACAAAGCCCCTAAGGCACACACGGCCCTTCGCTACATATTTTAAGGAAAAAAAAAAACTATTATGTGCAACCACGATATGCTAGATTCATAAAAATAGAATATTCATTTTATCAGAAATATGAACTGCTAACCTCCATTTTATTTTATATCGTGTCTATAATTTCTAATAATTGAAGGAGTATTATTGTATTTACCCATAAGTCGAAAGAATGTAAGTGTAATTATCCCTTTAACTTTAGTAAGCATTTCTCAATAAAAACACACGCATACAAGTTCAATGAGATGAATTATAAAAATATATATTCTAGAATTTTCTTTTTTTTTTTCAACAAAAGTATATATTCTTATAAAATCTCTAGAGTAGATAAAAAAAATTAAGTACCTAACAATAGATTGACATACACATTAGATGTAATAAATAGAATTCAATAACTGTAAATGTACTTACGTTCAATAAGTACCTCTATTGTTGGCGTGGGAGCTCACGTACGAAAAAATTATTGTGGAAATCGATTCCGAAGTCGTGTTCAAATTGGTTGCTAAGGAGGACACTAATTCCCATCCTCTTTCCCACATCTTATGTGATTGCCGTGAGCTTATAAGGAAGCATTGGTCTTGCGTTTTTCAACACACTAGGAGAGAGGGCAATGCTTGTGCCGATGTACTTGCTAAGCTTGATCATGATTGTGGTAGTATTACTAGTTTTTGGATTGTTCCGCCTGCGGCGGTCTTTGATTGTATCATTAAAAAGAGCCTAGCGTAACCCTTGTGTTTGGCCTCTTTTTTTTCTTACCAAAAAAAATAAGTACCTCTATTATTATCAAAATAGTAGACCTATAAAACTAAAGTCAGACAACTTGTGTAAATCATTGGGGTTTGATTTAGTGACCACCATATATTACTCCATATGTGGAGGTATGGGGTTGGAGATTCTTAAAATGAAGAAGCATATACATATATTTATCATCTAAATTGGAGTTCAGAATTCTAATTTGACAAGGAATCCCACATTCAGTTTCAGATATTAAATGGGTTGATTTTGAAATTTTAATAATTGTTACGTGGTTTTATCTATGATTTAGTTGAATTAACTATTAATTTTTTGTTTGTCTAATTTCGATAGAACAGACTCATAAGTGTAGCCACGAAAATTACAGCTGCATCTAGGTGATTTGCTGTAGTCTTCGTGAGCTACACATGTTAACCAAATCAGTTCATAATCTCCTAATAAATCAGTTCATAATCTCCTAACCTGTAGATGGAAGATAGGCCACTCTTATGTTTCTTGGGCACTTCGACAATGCCTCTCACAATGCGCAACGCCGCCACCTGCCAATTTCCAAATTCCATTCATTAGTCAAGTTAATCAAGATGGTAAAGAATCAAGGTTTCTGTAGTTTTGGGTTTTAGGGTTTGTGAGATAGAAAAAAAGAGAGAATTAATGCACAAATAATTTAAATTATAAAGTCCATCTCGTCGGACATAATTATAATTCTTATGTGGTCTAATCTATGATTTAGTTGAATTAGATTAGAATTTGATTAAAATCCATATTTATCTATGATTTAGAATTTGATTTGAGTTTATATCTAACAAAATTACATATTTACCCTTTTACTAAAGATTAATTAAAAATCTATGAAAGGGTTATTTTTGGCAATTAATAAGTTCCAAGAAACTCAAAAACCAACTCGTACTTTTATATAAAAAATAAAAAAAAATATATAATAAATATAAATAATATATATATATATATATATATATATATATATATATATATATATACATATTATAATAATATAGAAAAGAGCAATTTCATTATGTTATTGATTTTTCATGTTATTTTCCTAAACACGATTTTTTTACCTACAATGTCATGACATGCGAAATCACATGCACGATTTTTTACTGTGTACTTCTTGTAGCATTTGATCTTTGGACTTCATCTCATCTTAGTCAATTAAAGAGTTGATATTGTGGTTTTTCTTTTTTTAAAAAAAATTGATGTTTAATTTGTAGTGCCACCCGTCCTGATTACACTAGTTTATCTAGTTGCAAAGAGAGGACAAGAGTCGTTTTTTTTTACTAGAATTTTTGGGTATTGAAGTATACAATTTTTAGATATTTCATAGTCCGATTCACAAGTGAAGTAAATAATTGGTCAATTAACCCAATCCATTGTTTATTGAGTATTTGAGTTAAAGAACTGGACCAAAAACCACTCTAAAACGTGAAGTAAACGACCCTTAATATTCTAGCATCAAATTATTCAAAACATGACCCCAAGAAGAAAGGTAAAACAAGAAAACAATAAAAACTAGAAGAAGAAAATTCGGATGCTTCTCTACTTGCAATTGAATAATCGCAAGTGGGAATGTTAATTAACCAAAGCATCAAACTGTTTAACCATTTTAGACTTTTAGTTGCTACATTCTTTTTCACCAACGCAGAAGAAATTACAGATATGGCAGCTTATGGAGCTCTGTTTTCTGTTATGCATACGATAAATCAGCTCCAACAACATCCTCACCCTCCAATTACTATTGATAAACAACAAGTTGAATCTCTCACTAAAAAATTTGCTTTCTTGCAAGATTTTCTTGAACTTTATAATTCCCATTATTCCAAACCAGAGGTGGAACACTTGCGGAGTCGCATTGCAGATGCAGCTTATGCGGCTGAGGATGTAATTGAATCCCACATAGTCGATCAGATTCATGCTCAGAGTCCAACTGTAGATGCAGCTTATGTCATCGAATTGTATCAAGGTCTCCAGAAGGTGATAGAAAATATGGATTCTATCAAGAAAGAGGTGTTGGAGATTAAGGAAAAGATAGGAAATCAAGAACAACTCCAAGGAATTATTACAACACCTTTTGTATCATCAAAATCTTCTTCAACACAGCACAACACCATGGTGGGTTTTGGTGATGTCATAATTGGAATGCTTCATAAGCTCACCAGTCAACCATCTGATCGCCAAATCATCCCAATTGTTGGGATGGGCGGTATTGGTAAGACTACACTAGCCAGAAATGTTTATGAAAATCAACGTATTGTAGAGTTCTTTGACGTTCGTGCTTGGGTGATGGTGTCTCAAGAACATACAAAATTAATTCTCTTAGAAATTCTGTGTCAAAAAAACCAGGGTTATAGGAAAACTTTGAGTCAAATGAGTGAAGCAGAATTAGGGGAAAAGTTATATAAAAGTCTATATGGTAGAAGGTATTTGATTGTGATGGATGATACACAAGGTAAAATTCTTTTTTCCGAACGAGAGCAATGGAAGTAGAATAATTGTCACGACTAGACTAGCGCATGTGGCTTCCTATTTAACAACTAATTGTGGCCTTGAGATGGATTTTCTAGATCAGGATGAAAGCTGGAGTCTGTTTTGCAAAACTGTGTTTGGAGAAGAAGATTGCCCCCATGAATTGGAGGAAATTGGAAAGAAGATTGCAGAAAATTTGAAAGGACTTCCTTTGTCGATTGTTGTGCTAGGAGGAGTCCTCGCAAAGTCCAAACAAACAAGAGAGTATTGGGAATATGTTTTACAAAATTTAATTTCAATTGTCAATTTGGAGGATAATGAACGATGCTTAAAGATATTGCAGACGAGCTATAACGAGTTGCCAGTTCATTTAAAAGTATGTTTTCTCTACATGGGAACATTTTCGGAAGACAGTGAAATTCGTGTCTCTGAACTCATCAACAGATGGGTAGCTGAAGGATTCTTGAAGCCAATTAGCGGGGAAAGCCTGGAAGAGAGTGGTAAGAAGTACTTGATTGATCTTGTTGATAGGAATCTCATTTTGGTTAGTGGGCGAGGAAAGTGTGGAAACATAAAATGCTGTGGTATCCATGATCTCTTGAGAGACCTATGTTTAAGAGAAGCTCAAAAAGAAAAGTTTATGTTTGTCTCAAATCAACACAGTCTTAACACTCCATATGAAAGCATGTGTACCCAACGCCACATTGCTATTCATGAAAATTCAACCAACGAGGAATATCTTCATTGTTTGAAAACGGGATCAACGGTGCGTTCTTTAATATTCGATATTTATAAAGAGTTACCATTGTTCGAAGCTAGATTGTTGAGGGTACTTAAAATGATTGGTATAAGGAAATATCCTTTGGAAATTGTTGATCAGCTAATTGGTACATATACCTTGGAAGATTATTTTCAGCTAGTTAACTTGCGGTACCTTGATTGTTTTTATTATACTGCACCTCCCATATTTTATTCTGTGTACCTCCTTTGGAACCTACAGACATTATTTGTTCATGGCCTGATCCAAAATGATATTGTTGCACCACCTGAAATTTGGAAGATGCCTCTGCTTAGGCATGTCAAAAGTCGCAATCTCAAACTTCCAGATCCTGCAAGTGGCCACATAGACAGCCTAGATGATTTTGGGTTGCGGAACCTACAATCATTATCCGGAATACACAATTTGAAATTTACTGAAGAGGTAATTAAAAGAATCCCTAATGTCAAGAAGTTGAAAATATTTTATACTGGAGAAGACAAGATGAGAATAGATTACTGTCTCAACAATCTTGGTTGTCTAGATAAGCTTGAATCCTTATATCTCAACATTTTTTACACTACTATAAGTTGTGTGCAAAATCTCACCTTCCCGCATTCGCTGAAGAAGTTATCTCTAGTCCGCACTGAGCTCGACTGGGAAGACATTAGTACAAAGATAGGTTCATTACCGCTTCTTCAAGTGCTCAAAATGATAGGTGGCCCCATCAGAGGATCTGAATGGGAAACTGTAGGACAATTCTGCAGTCTGAAATATCTGAAAATTGTCTCTGTCAATGATCTCGAATATTGGAAAACTGAGAGTAGCCATTTTCCATGCCTAGAGCGACTTGTTCTTAAAAACGTCAATAAGCTGAAGGAGATCCCTTCTGAAATTGGAGAAATACTAACATTGAAATCAATTGAGCTACTTTTTTGTAGCGATTCATCTGTCATTTCAGCTAAGAGGATAGTGGAGGAACAAGAGGAACTTGGTAATGAAGGCCTCCAAGTGAGTGTTGTATCATTAGTGGGACCAGGGAATGATCATGAAGATCTGCGGAGCTTGGCAAGTCGGAACTTTCAAATTGAAGTTAACTTGGTAAGAACTGAATTAATCTGCTATTTTCATTTGAATAAAACTGATAGGAGAAAAAAAAAAAATAACTGCAATTTTCTTTGTTCTTTTATAGGTACCTTCTGGTTATTTTAGTTGATCCAGTTTCCAGTGTGTGGTTGGTTTCATTTTTGTTTCATTATTCTTTTCAATCTCCATACTTTTAAACATGTTATCTAATTTTGTATTGGCTTTCTCTTGTGGAATGAAATTACATTGGTCTATCATTTTGATTTTATATTTTTATCATCTAAAGCTCAACATTTTGCAACTCTTGGGCTATGTTGGGCCTAATAGCTCATATTGTACTTATTCCAAATTCAAAGCCCATAAGCAATCCCACCTCCGATGAACGTTTCTTATTACAAAGTACAAATCAGGATGCGACGAAGGGTCCTCCTCTGGACATCGTCACATTTAACGGCGCCGTTGAACCTCCCTTTTTTCCGGCGACCTTCCGGTTCGACTTTTCCATATACTCGTCCGCGTTTCTTCTCCGACTGGGCGGTGAGTTCCGATTTGCAGCCGCAAAGCACTGGGTCGTGGTCATGCACCCACCTGAAAAGTACCCTCAGAGAGAAGAAATCGTTCAACAGCATATTGCCACTCTAGCTATGGGTCTTGGGAGGTAAAAGATTTCTCTGCAATTTTCTTTAAAAGATCATATTTTTTGAAATTTACTTATTATCTTTATAAAAATTGTTATGTTTAATGGTGTTTGTCATTTAGTCATAAAACACTTAGCAAAATATTGGAGCGTGCAAATCTTGTTTTCTCGCATTTACAGATTTCCAGCTAAATAATCTCGTGTCCAGTTTCGAACATTTTGCTGGTTTTTCAGTTGTCTAATATGTTCAATTTCCTGATATATTTTAAAGTGGATGGGCTAAGGTATTGCAATGGAGTTTTCCATGTTTTGGGTATTGAAGCAAACAAAAGACATTTTTTTAGTTGTTTACAAGTGAAGTAAACAATGGAGTAATGAGCCCAATTTATTATTTACTGAGTTAAATTCCTGGACCGAAAATCACTCTAAAAAGTGAAGTAATTAAGTCCTTAAAATTCTAGCATCAAATTATTGAGCCATTGCTTAAAACATTTTCTCGTCATCAACTTTTTCTTATTGTATCGTTAAACTTCAATTATTGAAAACATGACCCTACAAAAAAGGTAAAAGTAAAAAGAAGAAGAAGATAATTTGGACACTTCTCTGCTTGGTGGCCCCTATAGCATCCGCTATGCTCAATTGTTATAATTTAATAATTGCAAGTTGTCAGCAATTCCAGGCTGTTTTTCTAATTGAAATAATTGCAAGTGGCCAAGTTAATTTACCGAAGCTGAAGTCAAACTGTTTAGCCATTTCAGTTGCTAAATTCTTTTTTCACCTACACTGAATATACTTCTATCAATATTGCTGCACTTTCCTGAAACAAAAGAAATTCAAGACATGGCAGCTTATGGAGCTCTTGTTTCTGTTATGCATATTATAGAGCAGCTCAAGCAACATCCTCACCCTCCAATTACTCTTGATAAACAACAAGCTCAATTTCTGAGTGAAAATATTGCTTTCTTGCAAGATTTTCTTGAAGTTCATAATTCTCATTATCCCAATCAAGAAGTCGAACGCTTGTGGAGTCGCATTGCAGATACAGTTTATGCAGCAGAGGATATAATCGAATCCCATATAGTCGATCAAATTCATGCTCAATCCACTCGTGATGAGGAAAAGATGTGGGGCGTTAACTTCTACCGAAGGCGGAAGAAAGTGATACAAAAATTTGTCCAGAGATACGTACTTCATGCTCGATCCGCAAGTAGGAGTCGTGACAGTTTCTATCAAAGACTACATGAAGTGATCGAAGACATGAATTCTATCAAGAAAGAGGTAGTGGAGATTAAAGAGAAGATGGGAAATCAACATCAGCTACAAAATATTATAACACCTATTGTTTCATCAAGATCTCCCACAATACAACAGAACACCATGGTCGGTTTTGATGATGTTTTGAATGAAGTCTTGGATAAGCTAACTGGACAACAATCTGATCGCCAAATCATCCCGATTTTTGGCATGGGCGGTGTGGGTAAGACTACACTTGCTAGAAATGTTTATGTTAATCCACTCATAGAACAATACTTTGATGTTCGTGCTTGGATTACAATTTCTCAAGAGTATGATATACAAAAGATTCTATTTGAACTTCTTATTTTTCAAAAAACCCAAGAGAACAAGGAAAGTTTGAGTGGAGAGAGCGAACAAGATTTGGGCTTACGACTGCACAAAAATTTAACAGGTCGAAGATATTTGATTATAATGGATGATATGTGGGATGTTGAGGCATGGGACAAGATAAAGGTTTTCTTTCCCAATAATAATAATGGAAGTAGAATAGTTGTAACTACTAGGCTATCAAGATTGGCCATGCATTTAACTGACGCCTATAGTCTTAAGATGAATTTTCTGGATGAGGATAAAAGTTGGGACCTATTTTGCAAAATTGTGTTTGGAGAAGAAAATTGCCCTCGTCAATTTGAGGAAATAGGAAAGAAGATTGTTGGAAATTGCAAAGGACTTCCTTTGTCAATTGTGGTAATTGGAGGGCTCCTAGCAAAGTCCAAACCAACTCAAGAGTATTGGGAATACATTACAGAAAATTTAACTCAGATTGTGAATTTAGATGACAACGAAAGATCTTTAACAATATTATACACAAGTTATGACCAGTTGCCAGTTCATTTAAAGCCGTGTTTTCTTTACATGGGAATCTTTCCAGAAGACAGTGCAATCCGTGTCTCTGAGCTCATCATCATGTGGGTTGCCGAAGGATTTCTAAAGCCAATTAATGGCAAAAGTTTGGAAGAGAGTGCTGAAGAGTACTTAATGGATCTTATTGATAGAAATCTCATTTTGGTTAGTGAGCATGGAGCTTTAGCGGGGGTAAAATTCTGTAAAATTCATGATCTCTTACGAGACCTATGCTTAAGAGAAGTCCGGAAAGAGAAGTTCCTTTGTTTCTCCAGCCAACATAGTCTTAATATTCCACATGATGGCATAAATATCCAACGCCGGGTTGTCATTCATGAAAACGCATCCAAGGAGGAATATTTTTACAGCTTGAAATCTGCGCCAATTACCCGATCCTTGATATGCAGTGCTCCGAGAGGCTTACCTTTGATTAAATTTAGATTGTTGAGGGTATTGAAAACAGTTTATGCTTACTTTGGAATTAAAAACGACGAAAAGGATGTCGTCGAAGTTATGTCTAATATAGTTAACTTGCAGTACCTCGGTATTGATGTTAGTTGGAGCTATAGTTTCATATTTCCTTCTTCTGCATACCTCATTTGGAATCTACAAACATTAATTGTCGAGTGTGTTAGTCCAGTTATTATGCCACCTGAAATTTGGAAGATGTCTCAACTTAGGAATGTTAAAATCGGCAAACTTGTCCTCCCAGATCCTCCTAGTGACCAGATGATTGGACAAGATAAATTCATGTTGTGGAACCTGCAAACACTCCTCAAAGTATATGAGTTCAATTGTCGTAAAAATGTGGTTAAGAGAATCCCGAATGTCAAGAAATTGAAAATATGTTATTGGGATACTGAGAAGCTGTATTGTCTCGAGAACCTTTGTCATCTACATAAACTCGAATCCCTTGGTTGCTTCTTTTATGGATCACAGGACCGAATCCGGAGTAATTTGTTGCAGAATCTCACCTTCCCACATTTGCTCAAGAAGTTGACTTTACGCGGCTGCGGGCTCTACTGGGAAGACATGGGTACAAAGATAGGTTCATTGCCCCATCTTCAAGTGCTCAAACTGGAGTACAAATCTTTCATGGGACGAAAATGGGAAACAGTTGAAGGCCAATTCCCTAGCCTAAAATACCTGCTAGTTGATGATTGTAACACTTTGGAAAATTGGGTTACTGAGAGCACCCACTTTCCACGCCTTGAGCACCTTATTCTTGTGCATTTGCATAATTTGGAGGAGGTCCCTTGTGGTATAGGAGAAATATCAACACTTAAATCAATTGAGTTGAAAGATTGTGGCGTCTCTGCTAATATTTCTGCTCAAAAAATACTGGAGGAACAAGAGGAGTTCGGGAATGAAGGCCTCCAAGTGAAAATTTGGGTGGGCGAAAGCGAATGATCAACGCTAAGCTTGGCAGGCTGCAACTTTCAAATTGAAATTTTGTAAGAACTGAATCTTGTATGATAATTTATATCAAGCATATTTTTATTTTTATTTTAATAACTAGTAAAAGCCACGTTCTTTGAGTGGAAAGGCAATAATTTACTTGAGCTATATGTCTTGTGATTTTTATATTGCTTGCTAATTTCTGTGGGTAAAAGTTTAAAATTGTGCTTGGTGGTCGGAATTATGTCTCTTCAATGTTACACGGACATAACACGATACGGATATGGCATATATGAATTTTTCGAAAATTATATGACACGACACGGTTTCGATACGGCTGATTAATATAAATTTTAATAAAAAATATAAATTTTCATACATAATGCTTGTAGAAACATTCATAATTGAAAAATAAAAAATAAGGAAGAAATGAATTAAAATTAATTTTCCGTGTTGAAGTCGTGTCCCTCGTGTGTCCCAACACTATCCCAACTTGTCGGTTTTATTTATTTATGTATTTTTTATCGTGTCGGGATACTTTTTGTCGTGCTGCACACGTATCCCCACCGTATCAGAGCCGTATTCGTGTCCGATGCGGCACGGAAAAAAATGCCGTGTCCGGGCATTAGTCTCACTTTACTGTAAGTTATTTATAACTAAATTATTATATTTTTCTCTTTTAATTGATTCAAAGTCCAATAATATAAGGGAGTGTAGACTTTAGAGAATAGGAAATATGCAGCTATGGAGTTGAATTGTTATAGATTATCTAATTTCTTGTTAACGAGAAACACAATGGAAACTCCCAACTCCCAAGAAAGTGCCAAGAAAAGATGGATTTTTTACAAAAGCATGTGCGTTCAACTGATAAAAGAAATGCTTTCTTTCCCAATGTGGGACATCACAGTAATCTTATCTTCATTCCTAGCATCAAATAATTGAGCTACTGCTTCAACATTTTCTCAGCCATCATAGCTAGTTCCTACTTTCATTTTCATATTGCTGCACTTTCCTGAAACATGAGAAATTCAAGACATGGCAGCTTATGGAGCTCTCGTTTCTGTTATGCATATTATAGAGCAGCTCCAACATCATCCTCGCCCTCCAATTACTCTTGACAAAATACAGATTGAATCTCTCAGAGAAAAGATTACTTTCTTGCAAGATTTTCTTGAAGTTTATAATTCCCATTATTCCAAGTGGTCGAACGCTTGCGGAGTCGCATTGCAGATGCAGCTTATGTAGCAGAGGACGTCATCGAATCCCATATAGTCGATCAGATTCATGGCCGATCTACAAACCTGTTCAAGCTTGGCTGAGCTCGAGCTCAAGCTCAAAATTTCAAGCTCGCCGAGCTCAAGCCAGCTTAAAATCCTTCGAGCTCGAGCTTGTGATTTTAGCCAAAGCTCGGCTCCGCTAGGCTGGTGTCTAAATAAGATGCCTCACTTATTGCTGAAACTTATGACCATCTTGTCCTTGTTTTCAGGGAAATTACAACTCATGCCATTGACGTCATTTTCACAGAAAATAATTCTTTTGTGAAATACTTCCGCAAATTTCCTTGGCTCGCGATTTTCCCCTGTTCTTGCTGGTTGATTTTTTTTTCTTTCTTTGCCCTGTTCTTCAATGACCGACATTATTTCTTCACAATTTATCTTTTTTTGGCTAGTGTCTTTACCTCCAATTTCACTCAAAATATTAGGGTTAAAGATCTTCATACCTGTTGTTCGTTTAATTCTTTATGTAATGAACCCTAGGAAACTTGAAGAATTTGCAAAGAGAGGAAAAGAGTCGTTGTGTTTACT
Organism: Verbena officinalis; assembly: GCA_958496215.1. Lineage (NCBI taxonomy): Eukaryota > Viridiplantae > Streptophyta > Magnoliopsida > Lamiales > Verbenaceae > Verbena > Verbena officinalis. Next base: position 881,073 of record OY292391.1, read on the forward strand.
AGAATTTTTGGGTATTCGAGTACACATTTTTTAGATATTTCAAAGTGCCATACACAAGTGAAGTAAATAATTGATCAATTAGCCTAATTCATTGTTTATTGGTTAAAGAACTGGACTAAAAATCACTCTAAAAAGTGTGAAGTAAACGACCCTTAAAAGTAACCAAAAAAAAAAAAAAAAGAAAACGACCCTTAAAATTCTAGCATCAAATTATGGAAAACATGATCCAAAAAGAAAGGTAAAACAAGAAAACAATAAAAACTAGAAGAAGAAAATTCGGACGCCTCTCTAGTTGTTGCCCCAGCATCCGCTTTACTCAATTCTTCTAACCTAATTTAATAGTTGGTGTTTAATTACCAAAGCATCAATAGAGAAACAACGGTTATTGTAACAATCCAATATTTCAATTCTTAAACTAATTAAATATACATATCTCGAGATCGGAGCAGTCTTAAAGTATCTCAAGTTGTCAACAACCAGGCTGTTTTTCTAATTGAATAATTAATTGCAAGTGGCAATGTTAATTAACAAAAGCATCAAACTGTTTAACCATTTTAGACTTTTATAAGTTGCTACATTCTTTTCTTTTTCACCATTAACACAGAAGAAATCAGAGATATGGCAGCTTATGGAGCTCTCGTTTCTGTTATGCAAATTATAGATGATGGGAGTCGAGTCCACCAAAAATAATATTTATTATCTCCTGTCTATCAATCAACATAAATTGTATATAATGGTAAATGGGATCAACACAGGAATTGAGAGGATTTCAGTTTTTATTTTATGGACCAAATAATAACAAAAGCAATTAAATAAAGGGGGTGTTTTTGAGAGATTTTGGATAACTAGATTTCTAACTAATAATTACCTAAGAAACAGAAAATAACGAAAGCAATGTAAACAAGGAGCTTTTTGGTATTTTTTTGATTTAATCAATTAAACTTAATAAACTAGATGGAACAAAATAGGACTAAATTTATCTAATTCCTACGCTAATACCCCTACTGACTTACCAGTCAACTAACAAATTAATAATCACAACTATTCGACAATTTAAGCCAACAAATCAAGGAAATATTAGAATTAAAATATATGAGAAAAATGCCTAGTTGGGGGATAATTCACCTAAGTTCTCTATTCGATCCCGGACGCAATAATAATCATTCAACTATCGATAAGCCTACTATAGTCATCAACTACCTTAGACGACCTCGTTTCTTCTTAAGATTAGACTAATCAGGGCCTACACCTTACAATTAATCCCTAATTAATAGACAACCCTTCGATAACACCTCTAGGAGTTTAATCTATTAACAGCATTCAATCTAAGAAACATAGACTCGAGTCAATTAAACACTAACACCATGCTAATTTAAACCCGATTATTGAATTCCACTAATGCCCCGGATAATAATTTTGCAACTACCCTAGCACTAATTCGTCTCTAAGTTCACATGCATCAAATATCCCTTCAACACATGCAAAGACATTATGCAATTCACTCAAATATTCAAGTAGCTAATTCGAATAGAGAGATAAATCACAATAAACGAGAAAGTCAGAAATTCATATAAATATCGAAAAGTAGAAATCTCATAACAAATTCGGTCTCACAAGTATATCGAACTTAGGAAAATCCTCCAACTAGAACAATAATTTTAGCTACTCATAATCAATTCTAACAAATAATAAAACAAACAATTCATAATAGAACAAGAAAAAGAAAAGAAGGAAAGAAAACAAATCAATATTGCTTCACTGTTGTTCCCCACGAAAAGGACAGGTTCTTGGTAAAGATGTCAACTGAGCTGGGCTGGGCCGGGCTGGGTCAGGCCCATCTGAGCCCGCCACTGTAGTGGGCTGGGTTGGCTCGGGACCGGCTTCTAAGCGGGCTGGGTAGGCTGGGTCAGGATCAAATATGGAGGCCCAACTCAACCATGAACCCACATTGGGCCTGGGCCGGGCTGGGCCTGGGCCGGTTTTTTCGGGCTGGGCTGATGGGTTTGATGGGTTGAAGGCAGCTTCTGTTCTTTTTTTTTCCTTTACTTCATTTAAAATTCTTTTATTTTATTTTTTGGTATTAATTCTTTTAAGTTAGTATTTACATAAAAAAAAAAAAGATAATAATAATCTAAAAATTATTGTAAAACAAAAATACTTTATTGATTGGGATGGCTTAAAACCATAATATACATGAAATATTTAAATAAATATAACAAATTGATTCTTTATTTGAATCTACATATAAAAATTAATCCGGAATCATTTGCCAATCGTACATCGGCATAGAAGAGCTTCCATATGGATAATCTGCATTTTGTGGGAAGTACATACGTTCAAAATCAATATCTTCACCAATAGTTGATGAGTTATCGGGAATTGTTTCCGTTTCAAAAGCCGTCTCATCATCGGATGGATAATTTTGTGGTGGTATCCATTTTTCTCCTAATCGGTGCAACTCATCTTGCCTATATTGTTGTGTGAGTCAATCCTTCCACAAGATACAAATTTTGACCGATTTTGGGCTTAATCGGCTTCTTCTATCCGTAATAGTTCTTTCACCTGCACTAAAAGCACTTTCGGAAGCTACAGTAGACATTTGAGATGGTAGTAGATCACGTGCAATAGAAGAAAGAATTGGAAAATTCTTTTGTTCAATTCTCCACCATTCTAAAATATCAAAATCATGTGAAACATTATCTAATAATGGAAGTTGCAAATAATGTGTTAATTCATATGTTTGAGCATTTGATGTGGTTCTACTTCTTTTAATTGAACTTAACAAAGAAAAAACCGATCCACTAGATCTACTTGGTGCCGCTTGTGTAGAAGAAGATGTTTCATGTTGTGCTCTACTTGAACGAGTAGAATAAATTTCAACTAAAGCATAAATCATAGATTGAACTTCATTTTTTTCCTCATCTATATTTATAGCATCACACTTAAGATAAGAATAATATTTTTCCATCAAAAAAGTACAACCTTCTAATTTGCATCTAGGATCAAAAACACAAGATAAGGCACATATTTTAGGAAGCTTAGTATAATACTTACGTCATTTTTCTTCCATACTTTTAATAATTTCAAATACATTGTCATCATTTCTATGATCTTCAAATAATTTAACAATTCTAACTAAATTTGGCAACATAATATTAGACGTAGGATAATAAGTACCCGACATAACTTTAGTAACTTCAAGAAATATTTCGAGTAAAGGTGCAATCACATTAATAATATCCCAATCAGTTTCAGTAATAAATTCATTGCCATTTGCATCATGCATTTCTTGATTAACTAAATTTGTAACTATACTAGCATATGGATGTGACTCACTTAACATTCTATAAGTAGAATTCCACCTAGTTGGCATATCAAGATAAGGAACTTTGAAATTCATTTTGACTTTTCTAACTAAACGTCTATATTTTTGAGTTCTAGTTGATGCCGACATAATGTATGATAAGGCCGATCTAATTTTATCTACATGAGGTGCAACTCAAGCCATACCATCTTGAACACAAAGATGCATAATATGACAAATACATCTAACATGAAAGCATTTACCATTAAACATTGGTTTCAAATCTCAAACTAAAAATTCAATAGCCTTAGTATTGTTAGTTGCGTTATCAAAAGACATAGATAAAATTTTATCACAAATATTCCAATAATTGCAACAATCCATTATAGCTTGATAAATATTATTACCGGAGTGTGGATGTTCAAGTAATGCAAATTCAATAATTCTTTTTTGAAGATGAAAATCTTCACTAATCCAATGCGCGGTTACACAACAATAATGGAGATTACCTCTACCCCTCCACAAATCCGAGGTAAGAGAAATTTTTGAAGTTGAAGTAGAAAAATAAGTTCGTAAAGCAATTATTTCTTCCTCATATTGTTTAAAACCATCTTTATAACAAGTATTTCGGGAAATTTTCTTATATTGTGGTTGTAAGGTTTTTCCTACCCATCTATGCATCCAATTATTTTCGGCAAAATTAAAAGGTAGTTCCGCGGCAACAACCATTTTAGAAAATTCTTTTCTTTGTTCCATATGATTATATTGAAAAGTTTGAATTGAACCACTTCTAGTTTGATGCAAAAATTGTTGTGATGGACCCGATGGCCCTTCCAAATTATCCCAACCTTCGTGATCTCTATTTAAATGTCTAGTTAATGTTCCCGTACCACTATTCCTAGCAAATTTAAAAGTTTTACTACAAATATTACATGTAGCTTGTTCACGTTCTCGTTCTAATGTAATAAAATCCCAAACTTTGCTCGTTTTATTTCTAATAGGTGGCTTAGCACTAGTTGGGGTTGTATCATTATCTATAGGTAATTGGGTATCGGGGGGAGTATTAAAATTTTCATGAAATAATTCTTGTTCTTCATCTATTGTTTGGGAAGGGGGTAATCTAAAATTAGTGTGTGGCATAAGTGGGGGATCTCTAATACCGGATGAAGAATTAGGGGAAGTAGAACTTTTACGAGAAGACCCACGTGATGTATTCATTTGCAATTTTTTTTTTAAAATAATATTCCAATTTAATTACATAAAATAAAAGGATAAAATAAATTATTATAGTTCACAAATATTGCACTTAATCAAATATAATAGAGAGGAAAGATGTTACCCGGATATAAATTAGAGATCCTCAAAGATAAATTGCTCAAATGAAATTCCAACTTCAATTTACACTTCTAGCTCCTCAAAGATAAATTCCCCAAATGAAATTCCAACTTGAGAGTAGTTAAGAGAGTTGAGAAAATATATTGAGGAATTGGTGGAAAAATTGAATTGAGAATTATGGTATTTATAGGAATAAAATGAAATTAAAAAAAAATAATAAAAAAAAATTACTATTTTACCGTTGCAATAGGCTAGTAGATCAACCGTTCTGTAACTTCTGTTGATTGTTAAATCAACAGCAACGGGCAAGAACTAATTGCATCAGCCAACAACCATTTACTTTAATTTATTTAATTTTGGGTCATGGGCTATGACCAAAGCCATTAATTTTGGGTCATGGGGCATGGGCTATGGCCAAGAAGAGCTAGTTGCATCAGCCATGCTTGTTAAATTAATGCATCAGCCTATGGGCCGGTTCCAGACGGGCCTGGGCTGAGACCGAAGCGGGCCTGGGCCGGTCCTGAGTTGGGCCGGTTCCTGGGCTGGTCCTGGGCTGTTCACGGGTTAGGCTGGTTCTGTAAGTGTAGATCAATAGGGGCCCATCTTAATACCCCAACCCAGCCCAGCCCGCACCATACTATCCATGGTCTGGGCCTGGGCTGGTTTTGACCGGGCTGGGTCTCCGGGTTCGTGGGCTGGCCCGGCCCAATTGACATCTTTAGTTCTTGGTGTGCTTTATGAATCAAATGTCAATCTCCAAAAGTGATGATGAGAACCACGTGCCTTGTCTCCAGAATTTCTCCAAGATTGATCCTCAATTTTCGTCACTTCCAGCTGCTGTATGTTGCGTGACAATTCTGTAGGTCTCTGCAATTCTCTTCCTCCTTGCCCTAGCGTAAGTCTCCTCTCAAATCTCTAATCTTTCGTCAAAATCTTCCCAAATCAAAGCCCAAAACAAAGCCCATAATCGAATAAGGAAAGTCGTCCTAAAATATGCAGAAAGTCGCCTAAAATCTGGTCCAAGGCCGCTGAAAACGCGTGAAAGGGAATTTGAATCCGAAAAGGAAAGTGAATCCCGCACAAGATAGGACTCTTCAGCGAACTGGACCTGAAAACGTGATCACGTAAACGTGACTTGTACAAAATAGCTCCAAAATTGCGATTTTTAGCTTCTTTTGAATAATATCTCCAATCCTACATTCAAATCAACAACTTGGATCAATTCACACAAATAAGGATAAATAAACATCAAAGAATGGGGGCAAATGTAATATAAAAACACGCAATATAACCACTTATCAATAGAGCAGCTCCGACAACATCCTCACCCTCCAATTACTCTTGATAAACAACAAGTTGAATCTCTCACTAAAAAAATTGCTTTCTTGCAAGTTTTTTCTTGAACTTTATAATTCCCATTATTCCAAACCAGAGGTGGAACACTTGCGGAGTTGCATTGCAGATGCAGCTTATGCAGCTGAGGATGTAATTGAATCCCACATAGTCGATCTGATTCATGCTCAGAGTCCAACTGTAGATGCTGCTTATGCCAGCGAATTGTATCAACATCTCCAGAAGGTGATCGAAAATATGGATTATATCAAGAAAGAGGTGTTGGAAATTAAGGAAAAGATAGGAAATCAAGAACAACTGCAAGGAATCATTTCAATACCTGCTGTTTCATCAAAATCTTCCTCAACACAGCACAACACCATGGTGGGTTTTGGTGATGTCATAACTGGAATGCTTGATAAGCTCACCGGTCAACCATCTGATCGCCAAATCATCCCGATTGTTGGAATGGGTGGTATTGGTAAGACTACACTAGCCAGAAATGTTTATGAAAATCAACGTATTGTAGAGTACTTTGACGTTCGTGCTTGGGTGACGGTGTCTCAAGAATATACAAAATTAATTCTCTTAGAACTTCTCTGTCAAAAAAACCAAGGTTATAGGAAAACTTTGAGTGAAATGAGTGAAGCAGAATTAGGGGAAAAATTATATAAAAGTCTATGTGGTAGAAGGTATTTGATTGTAATGGATGATAAGTGGCATACTGATGTATGGGACAAGCTAAAATTCTTTTTTCCAAACGAAAGCGATGGAAGTAGAATAATTGTAACGACTAGACTAGCACATTTGGCATCCTATTTAACAACTAATTCTGGCCTTGAGATGGATTTTCTAGATCAGGATAAAAGTTGGAGTCTATTTTGCAAAAATGTATTTGGAGAAGAAGATTGCCCCCATGAATTGAGGAAATTTCGAAGAAGATTACGGAAAATTTGAAAGGACTTCCGTTGTCGATTGTTGTGCTAGGAAGAGTCCTTGCAAAGTCCAAACAGACACGAGAGTATTGGGAATATGTTTTACAAAATTTAGTTTCAATTGTCAATTTGGAGGATAATGAACGGTGCTTAAAAATATTGCAGACGAGCTATGACCAGTTGCCAGTTCATTTAAAGGTATGTTTTCTCTACATGGGAACATTTTCGGAAGACAGTGAAATCCGTGTCTCTGAACTCATCAACAGATGGGTAGCTGAAGGATTCTTGAAGCCAATTAGTGGGGAAAGCTTGGAAGAGAGTGGTAAGAAGTACTTAGATGGATCTTGTTGATAGAAATCTCATTTTGGTTAGTGGGCTAGGAGATTGTGGAAACATAGAATTCTGTGGTATCCACGATCTCTTGGGAGACTTATGTTTAAGAGAATCTCGAAAAAAAAAGTTTCTTTATGTCTCAAACCAACATAGTCTTACGAATGCGTGTATACCCAACGCTGCATTGCTATCCATGAAAATTCATCCGACGAGGAATATCTTCATAGTTTGAAAACGGAATCAGCGGTGCGTTCTTTAATATTGGATTTTTACAAAGAGTTACCACTGTTCAAACCTAGATTGTTGAGGGTTCTTAAAATGATTGGTATAAGTAAGTATACCTCGGAAATGATTGGTGGGCGAATTGGTACATATACCTTGGAAGATTATTTCAAGCTAGTTAACTTGCGGTACCTTGATTGTTTAAATGATACTGCACATCCCATACTTCGTTCTGTGTACCTTCTTTGGAACCTGCAAACATTATTTGTTCATGGCCTGATCGCACCACCTGAAATTTTGATAACTCGTTTATTCTTCCTACTTTTGTAGTCGAATTACCCTCGTTTTTCCTTTGTTTATGCTTTATTCTTAGAATTTGAATTGCTTTCGTTGTTTTGGTGTAGGAATTGTGGGATTGTTGAAAAGTTAACCTAAAACCACATTTTTAACACTTGGATTGAACGAAGAACTTAAATGTGCACAAGCTTAAGCCAACTGAGACTGGAAATTGAGGGACGAGATTTAGGAAGTCAGAATTGCATGTACGTAGAAGCGATTTTCAGAAACTGAACTCAGTTGGATGAATTAATTAGTGCAACCTTATTAAATTGATTGTGGGGCCCAATTTAGAGAATAGTCCCACGAACTAATTGAATTGGTAGGCCAATTTGGTTGATAGAACTTGGAACTTGGAACTTGGAAGCCCAATTTGGAGAGTTTTTGATGAAGGCCCACACGGATATTAATGGCGATTAATTGAAGCAAAAGTGGACTTTGGATTATTAACCTACAGACTTGATTATCACGCAATAATGGATTTATCACACCCCTACCAAATTTTGGCGCCGTTGCCGGGGATTGGTTTTTAATCGTTATTTATTCTATTGATAATCAGGTTTGATTGTGCAGGGGAACTCCGGTGCAATCCGAAAAAAAAAAAAAACAAAATCTGCACAGAAGGGCTTAGGCGTGATCACGTCTTAGCTATATATGGCAGCGGACAGAACCATTCGTGACTGGCTCGACCTACCATGGAAAAACAACCTATTTGCATCACCTTTCCACCATTAGAGGATGATTTTGAACTGACATTGGGACTGATACGTTTGCTACCCACTTTTCGTGGCCTCGAAAATGAAGATCCTTAAAAGCACTTGAGAGAGCTCTATGTTGTTTGTGCAGCCATGAAGCCCCAGAGTGTGACCACGGATAAGGTCCAGATGCGCGCCTTTCCATTCTCCTTAGCTGATGCCGCCAAGGAATGGTTCTTCTACCTCCGAGGTCGATAACCACTTGGGCTGATTTAGCGAGCTCATTCTGGGATAAATTTTTCCCAGCCTCACGAGCAGCTACTATTTGGAGGGAAATTTGTGGCATAAGTCAAAGGGATACCGAAACACTTGGTGATTATTGGGATAGGTTCGTAAGACTTTGTGCAAGTTGTCCCCAACATGGAATGGCTAAACACACTCTTATTCAGCACTTTTATGAGGGTATGTCACCAATGGAAAGAAGGATATTAGATGTGGCCAGTGGTGGAGCACTGATGGATAAAACTCCCCGAGCTGCCAAAGACTTGATCTCAATGATGGCAGCGAATTCACAACAATTTGGAAGTATTCAACACGAGTCATTGGAGTACGTTAATGCTATTGGGACAAGGTTCACAGGTTCTTCGCAGATGAAGTGTGAAACAGAGCTAGACAATTACGATTCCATGTGGAGAGATCGAACTCATGTTGACTATACACCATGCCCAACTCGACCGCCACAACAATCTCCACCTTCCTCCACTTCAGGTATGTCTCTTGAAGATATGTTCAAGTTATTTATGACTAATACAGCTCAATTTCAACAGAAGGCAAGGGCAAACATACAACAAGTTCAAGCATCAGTTCAAAATTTGGAGAACAAAATGGGACACATGGCTTCCATTGTGAGCAAACTGGAGATTCAGGCTAATCTTTCTTCACAACCATTCGATCAGAGACATAGTGTAAGTGCTATTATGTTAAAAAATGGCAAAGAATGGAGACCTCCAGACGATGAAGACCTTAACCGTGATCACGGGTTAGCACAGGATGCTGAGATAGAGAAAACTGTACATGATGAGCTAATACGTGATCACGCTCAGGCTCTTGTTCCAGCAGCTGAACCTGCAACATAGCCGAAGGTATTGGTTATTTCACCACCGTTCACTCAGCGATTGGCACAGTTCAAAAAATAGAAAGAGGAGCAGAATATCTTGGAGACCTTTAGAAAAGTTGAAGTCAATATCCCATTACTTGATGTAATCAAGCAAGTTCCTCAATACGCAAAAATTCTCAAAGAATTAAGCACCAACAAGGAAAAGCTTGCAAGTTATGGAAAGGTAAGTGTGGGAGAAACTCTTTCTGATGTACTTCAAAGTAATTTACCCCGTAAGTGCAAGGATCAAGGTCTCATAATTAAGAGTTTTGTCAATATGAAATGAACTTTTGAGTTCATTTATGCTAGAAATAATTTTTTCTACTCTATCATGTAAAGACACAATTTGTTCTCCAAGAACAATTAAATAGATATTACTAAAATTTTGTTGTTTTATCAAACCATTAATATGAGCAGTAGTAATAGGTAAAACTTCACTATCAAAAAGTTTTTGGAAAGCGGTATAATACTTAGTTTCAGTATCTTTTTCAATTTGAAAAGATTGATAAGGAGGAAAAATTATTTTTAAAACCTTTTCATTTTGAGAATACTTATACTCTCTTTCAATAACAGAAATATAATTTTCTACATACTTTGTAATAAACCAAGGAACAAAAGATATTTTTTCATTTTTTTTCAAAAAGATCCTTATAAAATTTTTCTTGGAATATTTTCCTATCATCTTTTGTGAAATTCTCAAAAAACCATTTTTTAAATTTTTCTGTCTCTCTGATTTGAGAAGTGGAACACCTAGAAGGGGACTTAACCTCATAATCGAGAGGATATATATGATAATAAGAAGAACTGGATCTAGAAAGAGGTGATCCTGGTTTTAGAGAATATCTAGGTTTATCAAAATTGATAACAACATTTCCCTCAGGAGTTTGTACTATATTAGTAGCTTTGTCCTGAGTATTAGGAAGAGCAGGAACAGCTCCTTCAATGATCCAATTTTCTGGGAATGTTATTTCATCCCATTTGATAGATCTTCGAGTAGTGATTTCAGATCTACTAAAATTGGTTTCTATAAGAATAGTTTCATTTAATGGTTTATCAACCATTTGACAATGGGGATTCAAGGTATGAAGGAGTTTGTAATAGATTCTATAACAAACACATATAACTTCAGATCTTGGAGCATAATTATAACCATGAGTTTTAACATTTAATGTTAAAGCATCAAGAATATTAATATCAGTTAAGGATAACTGTAAATTATGATAAATATTAAAATAAACTGGACCATGGGCCAAACTGGATTGTATAATTCCCATTAAAGATTGTTTCCAATCTAAATTTCTACCATCTCTTAAAGCTACTATAAAGCTTTCTGGTAAACCTTCTAAGATTAAAGGTTTAAAGGCAACCTGAATTAATCCAATATGGATAAATTTAGTGCTGCGGAATACAAGAAGTCTAGAGTGGGCATTTCCCGTCGATTCTGGGTTTAACTATCTGCTCAGATTCCATTTATGCGGGATGCAGGCAGAAATAAAAAAGCAAAACCAGAGGGTTTTCACCATTTCTATAGATAACCGAACGGCCGATACCCAAGTTGATGTTATCTATTTGACCAGCAGCGCCGGTATACCCATTTTCAGAGACTATGTCACATGGGTTCCTGATGACGGAAGGCGGGGAAAGAAAGATCTGCGCCTTTCTCTGTTCCCTAATATAGAGGGAAAACCACAAGATTCAAGTGCTCTGTTAAATGGGTTAGAAATCTTCAAACTCAACGACTCCAGGCAGAGCCTCGCAGCAGCAAACCCTTATCCTATCGACCATTCATCTCGACCAGTGCCAACTGGGAAGCAGCCAGGGGACAAGAAAATTAACGGGTCCTCTGTAATTTACGCTGTTATTGGAAGTGTTATAGGTGTTGTTGTGATAGCAGTCGAGGTCAGTTTCCTGATTCTCCACTCTCCTTTCACGTACACCTTTCCCGTCATCACAGGCCCCAAATTCCTCCGCCTTTATTTCTACGCCACCATGTACTCCGACTATGATGCTTCTCTACCATTTTTCTCGGTCATTGCCAATGGATTCACTTTGCTGAGTAACTTCAGTGCTTTTCTTAATTCACCCTCTACTATGGAACCTTACTTCATGAAAGAGTTCGTTATCAATGTTGATGAAAACCAGAAATTGAATTTAACCTTCATCCCCAATACAAACTCTTCTGCTTTTGTGAATGGGATCGAAATTGTTCCAATTCCAGATAATCTCTACTACAGGGGAGCTCCCGTAAAGAATTTCGACCGGTTGTATTATCTTGAAAATGACACCGCTTTGGAGAATCTTTACAGGCTAAATGTTGGCGGGGCCAATGTTATGATTCAAGATGATAGAGAGCCAACTCGAGGCGATAGCGAGCCAACTCCAACCATGTTCCGGGCCTGGGCTCAAGATTATGAATATATATTCGGTTCAGATTTTAGTTACTCTGATCAAGGTGACATGGCTCAAATCAAATACACAACTGAAACGCCGGTGTACAGTGCAACGCCGAAAGTGTACACAACTTCAAGAGTGCTGGGGGATTCAAGAAGTCTAGAGTGGGCATTTCCCGTCGATTCTGGGTTTAACTATCTACTCAGATTCCATTTCTGCGAGAACGGTATTCTAATAACAAAGCAAAACCAGAGGGTTTTCACCATTTCTATAGATAACCGAACGGCCGATACCCAAGTTGATGTTATCTATTTGACCGGCAGCGCCGGTATACCCATTTTCAGAGACTATGTCACATGGGTTCCCGATGACGGAAGGCGGGGAAAGAAAGATCTGCGCCTTTCTCTGTTCCCTAATACAGAGGGGCATCCACAATATTCAAGTGCTCTGTTAAATGGGTTAGAAATCTTCAAACTCAGCCACTCCAGGCAGAGCCTCGCAGCAGCAAACCCTTATCCTATCGACCATTCATCTCCACCAGTGACAACTGGGAAGCAGCCAGGGGAAATTTACGCTGTTATTGGAAGTGTTATAGGTGTTGTTGTGATAGCATTGGTGGTCAGTTTCCTGATTCTCGGCCGGAGATGGAGGGTGAAGGACTACCTCACCACTGCCACCAGCACGTCTGTTTCCACCGGATCGCAAATACCTATGTGTTTTGCCCAATTATCAAGTTCACGAGAGAATTCAGTAACAAATCGAAAATTGAAGGTTTCGAACAAAAAAAAAAAAATAGAGAAAAGAGGAAGAAGAAGTAAAAGGGGCGAGAAGAATAGAGAAGAAACCTTTCTTTCTGAACGAATTGTTATGAGCTGAGAATCAATTTTTATAGAGAGGAGCAATGAGCTTGTAAAATTCTTGGAGCCAAAGAAATTCAAGAGAAGGAAACTTTGTCTTTTCTTTTCTGCAGCTCCCATTTTGCGTTGGAAGAAATTATCTCCTTCCTTCTACAGGTGATACGCACGACGCTCTAGAGTGCAGAAAATAAAAGCGAAAATGGGCTAATTCACAAGTGAGTTTCAATTGGTTTCCTTGAGTCGCCGATTAACGAAAGGAATTTTCCTTCTCAGACCATATGCAGAATCGTTCTGAATTGAAAGAAGACGGCTGGAAGAAAATTAATTTGCAAGCGGGCTCCATTTTAATTCCCACTTGACCACCGATTAGAAAGAAGACAAGGAAAAGGGATGGTGTGCAAGAAGTCTTGGTGGGCTTTACATACAATGCCTAGGCCCACTTTGGAAATAATTGCAATTGGGAATGAAATGAACATGGAAATTGAGTTCAAATTGGATCCGCACCATTGGGCCTTATTTCTCAACTTTGCAAAAAAGAGATAGGCCGAAAAACAAAATCAAATTGAAACTCAGCCCAAATTCATCTCTTTTTTCAAATTGAAGTCTACATCAAATTCAAGCTTGATAAAAATCGTCGCGACTTATCCACTCCAAGACGCACCTAAAGAATCGTCTGTGAACAAGTCGCGAGGGGGCATTTGTAGACAAGCAAAATTTGTGTCCAATGAAATGCCGACACGTGAAAATTATATATATATATATATATATATATTAAATGTTAAATCATATTTTTCTATTTAAATTTTAGGAATTTAATCAATACAATTCCTAGATTAAATAGTTAAATAAATGATATTTTAATATATATATATATATATATATATATATATTTGTATTTGCTAATAGATATCAAATCTTGCCAAATCAAATCAAATTAAATTAAATTAAATCAAATAAATAATTTGATATTCTTGTAATCAAATCACATCTTGTGATTATGGAAAGATATTACAAGAACCAATCAAATTGCATCCTTTCAATGTCAAATAAGGTAAGGATTCAATTCCTACACCTATAAATAGGGGTTCTCCCTCAAAGCTTAGACAGACTGAACACAACTCTTTCAAGCTAGGCTAAACTTGAAAGGAGTCTCAAAACGCTCTCAAGTGTTCAAAGCGAAGTTCTCGGCGTTCTTCGCGGAAGTCCTCAAATCAAGGCGTCCAATCTGCAATCAAGGTGCTTAAACCCGCGTTTTGGCGTTATTCTTCATCAAATTCAAATCGATCGAAGCAAGATTCAAGGCGTTCTTCGCGGAGATCATCAAATCAAGTCGTTTGGTTCGCAATAAGGTGTTAAACCCGCGAATCCGGCGTTATTCCAAATCAAATCCAAATCAAGATCTACGGTGTTCCCGGCGTGCTCTTCAGCGTTCATCAAGATCTCAATGTTCAATTCGCAATCAAGTCAAAAGACCTGCGAATTAACGTTATACAAGTTCAAATCAAATCAAGTGAAGATCAAACCGACAAATCCATCAAGGAAGTGTTTGAATCTTCAACATCAATATTTCCAAAGGAAGAATCAGAGGATAAATATAGAGATTGTAACACTATTTTCCCAATTGAAATTCAATAAAATAATTTGTGATATTTTCGTGTTTTAATTATTTAATTTACACGGAATTTGTGTTACAAAGCTCGAATAACTCAGAGATCTTCATTCCCTCCCTTAACGCTAATACATTCATTATTCCGTTGAATTTGACACAACCGATTAGCTTGGCGGCATGTCGAGTACCGGTAGGAGGCCTTGGAGCAGCAGTAGTAGCAGTAGTTTTCATTTAATCGCCCTGAAAATGCAAATTTCTGACTTATTTAAGGTCTCAGTCGTCGACGGCGCCGCCGCTGCCGTACAGTTTTGTGTTTAGGTCTTGAAATGAAAAGCGAGGCTAAATAAATTTTGGGGTTAGAGGGTATGAAAATTAAGGGCATATCGGTATTTTTACAAAAGAGATAGCAAAATTAAAATTGAAACTTAGATTGGACACCTAAGATGACCATTGAAAAAAGTGGATAGTAAATCTAAATTTTTTGAGCATATGGTCATTTAAAGACAAATTTACGTTATTTTATATAATACATATTAATATAGATATCAGGAGACTTTTCCAAGTCAATTAATTATATATATTATGTGATACAATTCATACTTTCTTAAAAAAAAAAAGTGAAGTGCCCAGGTTGGCCAATACAGGTCCTGCCGATTTAATTTTTAAGGAATGACTTGAATGAAAGAAGTCAATGGCTTAATTGTAGATCGAGTTTTTAGCCCGAATGTATGACGTTAATAGGGTTGTTATTTTCATGTGAATATTTTATATAGAGTGAATATTATGTTGTTTTCAGAAAAAGATTTCGAATTAATTGATTTTTTTGAGAAGGGAACTTGGATTTTTTTCTTGTGTAGTCAAATTTGTGTAGATATGCGTTTACCTAGTTGTTTTAACCATGAGCTATTAGTTTAGTTATTCTAATACCATTGCATGTTACTATCAGTTGATATAAACTTGTACAAATTTGTTTATCTTATTACGTGGACTTTAGAAAGATATTTTAAAGGAATATGAGTTTAGATATTAACATGCAATAGTAATATTAAGTTGTTTTTAGACAAAAAATTTTAATTAATTAATCTTTTTGAGAGGGGAACTTGGATTATTTTCTTGTGTTGTCAAATCTGTGTAGATATGTGTTTATCTATTTGTTTTAACTATGAGTTATTAATAGTTTAGATATACTAATATTATTGCATGTTAATATCTAATTTAATATTCTTTTAAATGATATTATTAACAATTGACATTGTTCTTTTTATTTGCTAGTGTTTACCAACTGATTTCTACAAGACAGTTAATAAATTTGAGCTACCAAATGAAGCAGAGCTTATCACTCCATTGGGAATTTATGTTCGATTACCAACGCGTACAGTTTTTGATGGACAAATATCACCACTGAATACAGCCTTTGATGAATGAAGACTGTCTTTATCCTTAGGAACACATCGATTACCAACGCGTACAGATTTTGATGAACAAATATCACCACTGCATACAGCCTTTGATGAAAGAAGACTGTCTTTATCCTCAGGAACACATAGATTACCAACGCGTACAGTGTTTGATGGACAACCACCACTGAAAACAGCCTTTGATGAAAGAAGATTGTCTTTATCCTCAAGATTATTTGGAGGAAAATCACCACTGATTACAGCTTTTGATGGAAGAAGATTGTAAGGATCTTCAGCTTTTTTGGAGACCTCAATATCTTTATTTGTCAGGGCTCCAACTTCATTAAGTTATCGAGCATCACATTTGTAGATATCTACCATCGAGCACAATAAGATGACTCCAACCGTTCAAACCTTTGGAGCAATTTGCATTTATCTCAAATATTTTGGTACAATAACTTTTAAATGTATTAGAGATGATGCTAATTGGAACTTATAATGTCGTCAAGTTTAAGACAAGTGAAAAGTTTGGTACCAAAATTAAAATTAGGTTAAGTTATCATACCAAAAGTGATATTGATTTTAAAATTTTCTCATGCCGCACATATGTTGAGATGCATTAGATTGCATACTCAAATTTAATTTATAGAATCCAATTAGAAGTAGAAATCCATATTATTGTTACTGTCTTTTGTTGTTTAGTTCACTTTAATTAATAATAAATAAATACGATATAATGACTTAATTATCTTTTCTAATTTAATGTTCGACCACTGTATTCTTAAATCATTCATTTATTTATTTATTAAAATAATACTTTAAATAAGGTAATCTATTTATGTAATAATCACAATTGATACACGTAAACTCACGAAACTTAATGGAAAGTTTAAAAAATAATTTATTAAATATACTAGCAACCATAAATTAGCAGTTGCAAAAACAAAAAAATTAAAATTAAAAACAAATTAGCAGTTGTACATTTTAAGTAAATTGCTGGTGTAAAAACCGGCTATAACTTAATTTTTGATTTACGAAAAATTAGAATTATTAGACAAATAAACTTAGAGATAAAAATAAATTTAATCAAGAAGGACTCTCAAATATATGAATCCTATTCCTATTAAATTAGTCAACTATAGAATTCTAGATTTATTAAATAAAACTATTAACTATATAATTATAGATTTACACATTTCCACAATTATTTTATAAGAATATGTGTTATTCAAGGGGTATTTTAGTCATCGCAAGAAAAGTAACAAACTTAAATTACCGAAAGAAACTTGTGCTTTTATAATATACATAGAAAAAAGGATGTACTATTCCTTGTACAAAGAAATTGTATTGTTGAAATTCAAAATATTATTGATATATATAGTTATCTTCTGTATGTGATTAATTATGTTCTCAGTTAAAAATCCAGAGAGTTGGCACTTGGCAGGAAGACTTTTAATGGTGACAAAATAAGAAAAACATGTGGCTCCATTTTGCATGAAAAGAGAAAGAAATCTGCTGTATTTCATTGCAAATTAATTCCTACGCCGTATAACGAAATTGAGCAGCGTCTGACTTACAATGCTTATATAATTGTGTAATAGTAATGAAGTTCTCTAATTTATAAAGTAAAACATATAATTATAAAGAACGTACCACAAACTAATACACCAACATCACCGCTTATTCTCCCTTTATTATAATATCTGGGAACATATTTAAATGCTTACATGGTAGAAAATATAAAAAAGAAAAAAAAAACATGAATGCAGTGATACAATCAGATTATTTCAATGATTTGGAAATATGCAACAGATAGCTTGTTTATCGCGCATCTCCGCCAATAATTTTAGTCCTGAGGACCAATATCACCACTGAATATAGCCTTTGATGAAAGAAGACTGTCTTTATCCTCAGGAACACATCGATTACCAATGCGTACAGTTTTTGATGGACAACCACCACTGAATACAGCCTTTGATGAAAGAAGAGTGTCTTTATCCACAGGAACACATCGATTACCAACACGGACAGTCTTTGATGGACAAATATCACCACTGAATACAGCCTTTGATGAAAGAAGACTGTTTTTATCCTCAGGAACACATCGATTACCAACGCGTACAGTTTTTGATGGACAAATATCACCACTGAATACAGCCTTTGATGAACGAAGACTGTCTTTATCCTCAGGAACACATCGATTACCAACGCGGACAGATTTTGATGGACAATTATCACCACTGAATACAGCCTTTGATGAAAGAAGACTGTCTTTATCCTCAGGAACACATAGATTACCAACACGTACAGTTTTTGATGGACAACCACCACTGAAAACAGCCTTTGATGAAAGAAGACTGTCTTTATCCTCAGGAACACATCGATTACCAATGCGTACAGTTTTTGATGGACAACCACCACTGAATACATCCTTTGATGAAAGAAGAGTGTCTTTATCCACAGGAACACATCGATTACCAACACGGACAGTCTTTGATGGACAAATATCACCACTGAATACAGCCTTTGATGAAAGAAGACTGTTTTTATCCTCAGGAACACATTGATTACCAACGCGTACAGTTTTTGATGGACAACTATCACCACTGAATACAGCCTTTGATGAACGAAGACTGTCTTTATCCTCAGGAACACATCGATTACCAACGCGTACAGATTTTGATGGACAACCACCACTGAATACAGCCTTTGATGAAAGAAGAGTGTCTTTATCCACAGGAACACATCGATTACCAACACGGACAGTCTTTGATGGACAAATATCACCACTGAATACAGCCTTTGATGAAAGAAGACTGTTTTTATCCTCAGGAACACATTGATTACCAACGCGTACAGTTTTTGATGGACAACTATCACCACTGAATACAGCCTTTGATGAACGAAGACTGTCTTTATCCTCAGGAACACATCGATTACCAACGCGTACAGATTTTGATGGACAACCACCACTGAATACAGCCTTTGATGAAAGAAGAGTGTCTTTATCCACAGGAACACATCGATTACCAACACGGACAGTCTTTGATGGACAAATATCACCACTGAATACAGCCTTTGATGAAAGAAGACTGTTTTTATCCTCAGGAACACATTGATTACCAACGCGTACAGTTTTTGATGGACAACTATCACCACTGAATACAGCCTTTGATGAAAGAAGAGTGTCTTTATCCACAGGAACACATCGATTACCAACACGGACAGTCTTTGATGGACAAATATCACCACTGAATACAGCCTTTGATGAAAGAAGACTGTTTTTATCCTCAGGAACACATTGATTACCAACGCGTACAGTTTTTGATGGACAACTATCACCACTGAATACAGCCTTTGATGAACGAAGACTGTCTCTATCCTCAGGAACACATCGATTACCAACACGTACAGATTTTGATGGACAAATATCACCACTGAATACAGCCTTTGATGAAAGAAGACTGTCTTGATCCTCAGGAACACATATATTACCAACGCGTACAGTTTTTGATGGACAACCACCACTGAAAACAGCCTTTGATGAAAGAAGACTATCTGTATCCTCAGGATTATTTGGAGGAAAATCACCACTGATTACAGCTTTTGATGGAAGAAGATCGTAAGGATCTTCAGCTTTTTTGGAAACCTCAATATCTTTATTTGTCAGGGGTCCAACTTCATTAAGTTGTCGAGCATCACATTTGTAGATATCCACCATCGAGCACAATAAGATGACTCCCATCACCACAAACATATTTCGAGAAGCCATTGTTTATGCTATTATATTGCTTCAATGAATATAAATGAAATATAACGTTGGAGTGTTGATTGAAGAACTCATTAGGAGTGAGGTGCTTAAATAGATACAACTGCTGAAGGGTTTGTTCGATGGGGATTAAATGAGCCGAAAAAATTAATTGAATTAGGATACTAGTGGGGACGAATATTAATAAACTAGCCTATACCCTGTGCGATGTAGGTAAGATATAATTTATTATATTGTGAATAAATTAATTTTGACATTTGTAAAGGATAATGTCTACTTTAAATAATTTTGAACTAAGTCTAATAATTCTTTAAGAAATATTTATAAATTCTTTTTTAAAATTTATAAATAATAAAATTGTGTACTATATAAAAAACTTTGTATAACAAATTGAAAATAAATCTGGATGTATGATTCGGTCTGAGGTTATAACTTCTGATAAAGTTGTGGAAGCTATAAACATATACTAGAGTATTAATATGCTCCATTAACTTTAACTAGATCATATAATAGAGTATTAATATCAAAATCCGAAAATTTGGCACATGAAATATATTTGTTGATAGTGAGAAATTGAACAGTAGATTTTTCATATATAGGTACAGTTTAAAAAGTTTAAGAAAACAGACATGATAATGTTTATATATATGCGCATGTATATTTTTGGAAAATAAATTATATACAAATCCATTTGTACTATTTTATATTTAAAGGCGATGCTTGACCTAAATTGAACAAAAGTCAAATCTAATCTAAATTCTTAGAATTTTGAATTATTTTAGCAAACAAGAAATTGTTGAATGGTCATTCTTACGGTGATATATATGATTCTTTTTTTATTTTACCTATACCACATTGTATACTATTAGTTGAGAAAATAAATTTAAGAATAAGGATTTAATATTATCATCTATTTTTATATTTTAATATACTTAGGTAAAACTCAATAGGATATGTCAAAACTACATGGAAGATAAAGTAAAAAGTGAACTTAAAAACGAAATATTGGTGAAAATACACTCATAAGAAGGTAATTTGAAGGTGATCAAATAGTACATGAATAAATATATTGCATCAGATAACTATATTGTTTATTTAGTTTGTTATTACTTAACTAATATGGTAACGTGGTACCAAATTTTTCACTTTTTTCAAATTTGGTACCACGCGTTTCAATTTATATCAAATTTAATACGTATATAAGTTTAATGGTAAAGATTGAAAAATATCATACAAATTAGATGATCCCAACCGTTCAAACCTTTGGAGCAATTTGCATTTATCTCAAATATTTTGGTACAATAACTTTTAAATGTATTAGAGATGATGCTAATTGGAACTTATAATGTCGTCAAGTTTAAGACAAGTGAAAAGTTTGGTACCAAAATTAAAATTAGGTTAAGTTATCATACCAAAAGTGATATTGATTTTAAAATTTTCTCATGCCGCACATATGTTGAGATGCATTAGATTGCATACTCAAATTTAATTTATAGAATCCAATTAGAAGTAGAAATCCATATTATTGTTACTGTCTTTTGTTGTTTAGTTCACTTTAATTAATAATAAATAAATACGATATAATGACTTAATTATCTTTTCTAATTTAATGTTCGACCACTGTATTCTTAAATCATTCATTTATTTATTTATTAAAATAATACTTTAAATAAGGTAATCTATTTATGTAATAATCACAATTGATACACGTAAACTCACGAAACTTAATGGAAAGTTTAAAAAATAATTTATTAAATATACTAGCAACCATAAATTAGCAGTTGCAAAAACAAAAAAATTAAAATTAAAAACAAATTAGCAGTTGTACATTTTAAGTAAATTGCTGGTGTAAAAACCGGCTATAACTTAATTTTTGATTTACGAAAAATTAGAATTATTAGACAAATAAACTTAGAGATAAAAATAAATTTAATCAAGAAGGACTCTCAAATATATGAATCCTATTCCTATTAAATTAGTCAACTATAGAATTCTAGATTTATTAAATAAAACTATTAACTATATAATTATAGATTTACACATTTCCACAATTATTTTATAAGAATATGTGTTATTCAAGGGGTATTTTAGTCATCGCAAGAAAAGTAACAAACTTAAATTACCGAAAGAAACTTGTGCTTTTATAATATACATAGAAAAAAGGATGTACTATTCCTTGTACAAAGAAATTGTATTGTTGAAATTCAAAATATTATTGATATATATAGTTATCTTCTGTATGTGATTAATTATGTTCTCAGTTAAAAATCCAGAGAGTTGGCACTTGGCAGGAAGACTTTTAATGGTGACAAAATAAGAAAAACATGTGGCTCCATTTTGCATGAAAAGAGAAAGAAATCTGCTGTATTTCATTGCAAATTAATTCCTACGCCGTATAACGAAATTGAGCAGCGTCTGACTTACAATGCTTATATAATTGTGTAATAGTAATGAAGTTCTCTAATTTATAAAGTAAAACATATAATTATAAAGAACGTACCACAAACTAATACACCAACATCACCGCTTATTCTCCCTTTATTATAATATCTGGGAACATATTTAAATGCTTACATGGTAGAAAATATAAAAAAGAAAAAAAAAACATGAATGCAGTGATACAATCAGATTATTTCAATGATTTGGAAATATGCAACAGATAGCTTGTTTATCGCGCATCTCCGCCAATAATTTTAGTCCTGAGGACCAATATCACCACTGAATATAGCCTTTGATGAAAGAAGACTGTCTTTATCCTCAGGAACACATCGATTACCAATGCGTACAGTTTTTGATGGACAACCACCACTGAATACAGCCTTTGATGAAAGAAGAGTGTCTTTATCCACAGGAACACATCGATTACCAACACGGACAGTCTTTGATGGACAAATATCACCACTGAATACAGCCTTTGATGAAAGAAGACTGTTTTTATCCTCAGGAACACATCGATTACCAACGCGTACAGTTTTTGATGGACAAATATCACCACTGAATACAGCCTTTGATGAACGAAGACTGTCTTTATCCTCAGGAACACATCGATTACCAACGCGGACAGATTTTGATGGACAATTATCACCACTGAATACAGCCTTTGATGAAAGAAGACTGTCTTTATCCTCAGGAACACATCGATTACCAACGCGGACAGATTTTGATGGACAATTATCACCACTGAATACAGCCTTTGATGAAAGAAGACTGTCTTTATCCTCAGGAACACATAGATTACCAACACGTACAGTTTTTGATGGACAACCACCACTGAAAACAGCCTTTGATGAAAGAAGACTGTCTTTATCCTCAGGAACACATCGATTACCAATGCGTACAGTTTTTGATGGACAACCACCACTGAATACATCCTTTGATGAAAGAAGAGTGTCTTTATCCACAGGAACACATCGATTACCAACACGGACAGTCTTTGATGGACAAATATCACCACTGAATACAGCCTTTGATGAAAGAAGACTGTTTTTATCCTCAGGAACACATTGATTACCAACGCGTACAGTTTTTGATGGACAACTATCACCACTGAATACAGCCTTTGATGAACGAAGACTGTCTTTATCCTCAGGAACACATCGATTACCAACGCGTACAGATTTTGATGGACAACCACCACTGAATACAGCCTTTGATGAAAGAAGAGTGTCTTTATCCACAGGAACACATCGATTACCAACACGGACAGTCTTTGATGGACAAATATCACCACTGAATACAGCCTTTGATGAAAGAAGACTGTTTTTATCCTCAGGAACACATTGATTACCAACGCGTACAGTTTTTGATGGACAACTATCACCACTGAATACAGCCTTTGATGAACGAAGACTGTCTTTATCCTCAGGAACACATCGATTACCAACGCGTACAGATTTTGATGGACAACCACCACTGAATACAGCCTTTGATGAAAGAAGAGTGTCTTTATCCACAGGAACACATCGATTACCAACACGGACAGTCTTTGATGGACAAATATCACCACTGAATACAGCCTTTGATGAAAGAAGACTGTTTTTATCCTCAGGAACACATTGATTACCAACGCGTACAGTTTTTGATGGACAACTATCACCACTGAATACAGCCTTTGATGAAAGAAGAGTGTCTTTATCCACAGGAACACATCGATTACCAACACGGACAGTCTTTGATGGACAAATATCACCACTGAATACAGCCTTTGATGAAAGAAGACTGTTTTTATCCTCAGGAACACATTGATTACCAACGCGTACAGTTTTTGATGGACAACTATCACCACTGAATACAGCCTTTGATGAACGAAGACTGTCTCTATCCTCAGGAACACATCGATTACCAACACGTACAGATTTTGATGGACAAATATCACCACTGAATACAGCCTTTGATGAAAGAAGACTGTCTTGATCCTCAGGAACACATATATTACCAACGCGTACAGTTTTTGATGGACAACCACCACTGAAAACAGCCTTTGATGAAAGAAGACTATCTGTATCCTCAGGATTATTTGGAGGAAAATCACCACTGATTACAGCTTTTGATGGAAGAAGATCGTAAGGATCTTCAGCTTTTTTGGAAACCTCAATATCTTTATTTGTCAGGGGTCCAACTTCATTAAGTTGTCGAGCATCACATTTGTAGATATCCACCATCGAGCACAATAAGATGACTCCCATCACCACAAACATATTTCGAGAAGCCATTGTTTATGCTATTATATTGCTTCAATGAATATAAATGAAATATAACGTTGGAGTGTTGATTGAAGAACTCATTAGGAGTGAGGTGCTTAAATAGATACAACTGCTGAAGGGTTTGTTCGATGGGGATTAAATGAGCCGAAAAAATTAATTGAATTAGGATACTAGTGGGGACGAATATTAATAAACTAGCCTATACCCTGTGCGATGTAGGTAAGATATAATTTATTATATTGTGAATAAATTAATTTTGACATTTGTAAAGGATAATGTCTACTTTAAATAATTTTGAACTAAGTCTAATAATTCTTTAAGAAATATTTATAAATTCTTTTTTAAAATTTATAAATAATAAAATTGTGTACTATATAAAAAACTTTGTATAACAAATTGAAAATAAATCTGGATGTATGATTCGGTCTGAGGTTATAACTTCTGATAAAGTTGTGGAAGCTATAAACATATACTAGAGTATTAATATGCTCCATTAACTTTAACTAGATCATATAATAGAGTATTAATATCAAAATCCGAAAATTTGGCACATGAAATATATTTGTTGATAGTGAGAAATTGAACAGTAGATTTTTCATATATAGGTACAGTTTAAAAAGTTTAAGAAAACAGACATGATAATGTTTATATATATGCGCATGTATATTTTTGGAAAATAAATTATATACAAATCCATTTGTACTATTTTATATTTAAAGGCGATGCTTGACCTAAATTGAACAAAAGTCAAATCTAATCTAAATTCTTAGAATTTTGAATTATTTTAGCAAACAAGAAATTGTTGAATGGTCATTCTTACGGTGATATATATGATTCTTTTTTTATTTTACCTATACCACATTGTATACTATTAGTTGAGAAAATAAATTTAAGAATAAGGATTTAATATTATCATCTATTTTTATATTTTAATATACTTAGGTAAAACTCAATAGGATATGTCAAAACTACATGGAAGATAAAGTAAAAAGTGAACTTAAAAACGAAATATTGGTGAAAATACACTCATAAGAAGGTAATTTGAAGGTGATCAAATAGTACATGAATAAATATATTGCATCAGATAACTATATTGTTTATTTAGTTTGTTATTACTTAACTAATATGGTAACGTGGTACCAAATTTTTCACTTTTTTCAAATTTGGTACCACGCGTTTCAATTTATATCAAATTTAATACGTATATAAGTTTAATGGTAAAGATTGAAAAATATCATACAAATTAGATGATCCCAACCGTTCAAACCTTTGGAGCAATTTGCATTTATCTCAAATATTTTGGTACAATAACTTTTAAATGTATTAGAGATGATGCTAATTGGAACTTATAATGTCGTCAAGTTTAAGACAAGTGAAAAGTTTGGTACCAAAATTAAAATTAGGTTAAGTTATCATACCAAAAGTGATATTGATTTTAAAATTTTCTCATGCCGCACATATGTTGAGATGCATTAGATTGCATACTCAAATTTAATTTATAGAATCCAATTAGAAGTAGAAATCCATATTATTGTTACTGTCTTTTGTTGTTTAGTTCACTTTAATTAATAATAAATAAATACGATATAATGACTTAATTATCTTTTCTAATTTAATGTTCGACCACTGTATTCTTAAATCATTCATTTATTTATTTATTAAAATAATACTTTAAATAAGGTAATCTATTTATGTAATAATCACAATTGATACACGTAAACTCACGAAACTTAATGGAAAGTTTAAAAAATAATTTATTAAATATACTAGCAACCATAAATTAGCAGTTGCAAAAACAAAAAAATTAAAATTAAAAACAAATTAGCAGTTGTACATTTTAAGTAAATTGCTGGTGTAAAAACCGGCTATAACTTAATTTTTGATTTACGAAAAATTAGAATTATTAGACAAATAAACTTAGAGATAAAAATAAATTTAATCAAGAAGGACTCTCAAATATATGAATCCTATTCCTATTAAATTAGTCAACTATAGAATTCTAGATTTATTAAATAAAACTATTAACTATATAATTATAGATTTACACATTTCCACAATTATTTTATAAGAATATGTGTTATTCAAGGGGTATTTTAGTCATCGCAAGAAAAGTAACAAACTTAAATTACCGAAAGAAACTTGTGCTTTTATAATATACATAGAAAAAAGGATGTACTATTCCTTGTACAAAGAAATTGTATTGTTGAAATTCAAAATATTATTGATATATATAGTTATCTTCTGTATGTGATTAATTATGTTCTCAGTTAAAAATCCAGAGAGTTGGCACTTGGCAGGAAGACTTTTAATGGTGACAAAATAAGAAAAACATGTGGCTCCATTTTGCATGAAAAGAGAAAGAAATCTGCTGTATTTCATTGCAAATTAATTCCTACGCCGTATAACGAAATTGAGCAGCGTCTGACTTACAATGCTTATATAATTGTGTAATAGTAATGAAGTTCTCTAATTTATAAAGTAAAACATATAATTATAAAGAACGTACCACAAACTAATACACCAACATCACCGCTTATTCTCCCTTTATTATAATATCTGGGAACATATTTAAATGCTTACATGGTAGAAAATATAAAAAAGAAAAAAAAAACATGAATGCAGTGATACAATCAGATTATTTCAATGATTTGGAAATATGCAACAGATAGCTTGTTTATCGCGCATCTCCGCCAATAATTTTAGTCCTGAGGACCAATATCACCACTGAATATAGCCTTTGATGAAAGAAGACTGTCTTTATCCTCAGGAACACATCGATTACCAATGCGTACAGTTTTTGATGGACAACCACCACTGAATACAGCCTTTGATGAAAGAAGAGTGTCTTTATCCACAGGAACACATCGATTACCAACACGGACAGTCTTTGATGGACAAATATCACCACTGAATACAGCCTTTGATGAAAGAAGACTGTTTTTATCCTCAGGAACACATCGATTACCAACGCGTACAGTTTTTGATGGACAAATATCACCACTGAATACAGCCTTTGATGAACGAAGACTGTCTTTATCCTCAGGAACACATCGATTACCAACGCGGACAGATTTTGATGGACAATTATCACCACTGAATACAGCCTTTGATGAAAGAAGACTGTCTTTATCCTCAGGAACACATCGATTACCAACACGTACAGATTTTGATGGACAACCACCACTGAAAACAGCCTTTGATGAAAGAAGACTGTCTTTATCCTCAGGAACACATCGATTACCAATGCGTACAGTTTTTGATGGACAACCACCACTGAATACATCCTTTGATGAAAGAAGAGTGTCTTTATCCACAGGAACACATCGATTACCAACACGGACAGTCTTTGATGGACAAATATCACCACTGAATACAGCCTTTGATGAAAGAAGACTGTTCTTATCCTCAGGAACACATTGATTACCAACGCGTACAGTTTTTGATGGACAACTATCACCACTGAATACAGCCTTTGATGAACGAAGACTGTCTTTATCCTCAGGAACACATCGATTACCAACGCGTACAGATTTTGATGGACAAATATCACCACTGAATACAGCCTTTCATGAAAGAAGACTGTCTTTATCCTTACGAACACATCGATTACCAACGCGTACAGTCTTTGATGGACAAATATCACCACTGAATACAGCCTTCGATGAAGGAAGACTGTCTTTATCCTCAGGAACACATCGATTACCAACACGGACAGTCTTTGATGGACAAATATCACCACTGAATACAGCCTTTGATGAAAGAAGACTGTGTGTATCCTCAGGAACACATCGATTACCAACGCGTACAGTTTTTGATGGACAAATATCACCACTGAATACAGCCTTTGATGAACGAAGACTGTCTTTATCCTCAGGAACACATCGATTACCAACGCGTACAGATTTTGATGGACAAATATCACCACTGAATACAGCCTTTGATGAAAGAAGACTGTCTTTATCCTCAGGAACACATCGATTACCAATGCGTACAGTTTTTGATGGACAACCACCACTGAATACAGCCTTTGATGAAAGAAGAGTGTCTTTATCCACAGGAACACATCGATTACCAACACAGACAGTCTTTGATGGACAAATATCACCACTGAATATAGCCTTTGATGAAAGAAGATTGTTTTTATCCTCAGGAACACATCGATTACCAACGCATACAGTTTTTGATGGACAAATATCACCACTGAATACAGCCTTTGATGAATGAAGACTGTCTTTATCCTCAGGAACACATCGATTACCAACGCGTACAGATTTTGATGGACAAATATCAGCACTGAATACAGCCTTTGATGAAGGAAGATTGTCTTTATCCTCAGAAGAACATCGATTACCAACGCGTACAGATTTTGATGGACAAATATCACCACTGAATAAAGCCTTTGATGAAAGAAGACTGTCTTTATCCTCAGGAACACATAGGTTACCAACGCGTACAGTTTTTGATGGATAACCACCACTGAAAACAGCATTTGATGAAAGAAGACTGTCTTTATCCTCAGGATTATTTTTAAATGGATTATTTGGAGGAAAATCACCACTGATTACAGCTTTGGATGGAAGAAGATCGTAAGGATCTTCATCTTTTTTGGAGACCTCAATATGTTTATTTGTCAGGGCCCCCAACTTCATTAAGTTGTCGAGCATCACATTTGTAGATATCCACCATCGAGCACAATAAGATGACTCCCATCACCACAAACATATTTCGAGAAGCCATTGTTTATGCTACTATATTGCTTCAATGAATATAAATGAAATATAACGTTAGAGTGTTGATTGAAGAACTAAAAATTTTCATTAGAAAAATTGAAAACATTTTTTACCCAAGGTCGCGTCTCCAACATCCAATGCAAGATTAACGACACCAGAAATATGTAAAGCCCTATCAGTGACCAACTTGCCAGCATCAAAACGAGTAGCAGTCAATAATTACAAGAAGCCACGATCCCATGAAGGTTCATGCTTCGTATCAATAGTTGAATTAAAATTCCAATCATATCTAAAACCCCACACTTTTCCTATAGGAGGTGCAATGTAAATAATCAAAGATTTCCATGTCAAGTAAGATGTCCTAACCTTACACAAAAACTTGTAGCCAGAGATCACTCTAACCAAATAAAGTCCAGGCTCAGATGTTAAAGAAGGCTTAAAGTCGTACAGACTCAAAAAATTATTAATAGAACAAGATTGTCCACTACTACGCATCAAGATTAAGAAGGCCATAAGATGAGTATAAACATTATGAACGAGCTGGTCAAGAGAAACATCGAGATCCTTCATAATAGCAACAATGTCTTCACATAAAGGAAAACGCAAACTAGCCTTCAGATGAGCAAGATGTATAGTTTGATATCCAGTAGGAGATTCAAACATACGTTCTTTCTTCCTTGGAAACTGAATTCTATAGTCACCGGATATACGAAATTCCCCGCGAATACACTGTTCCCTTTCGTCCATTTGATCTTGCTCTCTAGGAACTCTTTCCTAGTGAAGACCAACCGGACCTTGCGCAAGGATTTAGTGGTGGAATATACTACAATAGAATTCATAGGAATTCTTCTTGTTCTTGTAACAAGTGATAGATCCTATATTGACCCTCACAGCCTCCATGCATGATTCGAACATACCCAATGTACAGCTTATGTGAAACTCGAGGGTTTCAGCGGTACACCAAAGTATGCCCCGGTCATACACAAGGCAACCATGGAGTCTCAAATCTAAGGATTAGTTAGACACGATCATGGCTAAGGAAATCCTCCTAATCTCTAAGACTCTATATGAGCCTTAACCCATTTAGGCATTCCCGGCGGGATCCTCAATGACCTTAATCTCCATTAAGCACCCTCATATGCATAGTAGTGTCAAAACACTAATGTCATGAAATGGGACACACTTTCATAAAGCTATGTCATATGAGCAAGTCTCAAGCGAGTCTGATCGACATCCCCTGTGCCTTTTAAACTCTTCGACTTGGAGTGTTTTAGATTACACCATTGGGTACTTATTTCATGGCCCCCATCAAATGGTGAAACCAAGTCCCTTAGCTTACTGTGATCTTGGGGTTTCATCCATACACAAAAATAAATAATATGCAATCACTTATAAATATAATATGATGAATTTGACCAAAGTAGTATTAGACGACTACTAACGTCTTTCTATTATGGATCACTAGATTGTTCTACTCTAGAGTTTTTGATGAAATGCCTCAAGCAGTTCGGCTTTCCAGGGCACAACTCTAACAATCTCCCACTTGCCCTAAAGCAAACTGCTCATTGTCTCAAGACCCATCTTCGAAAGATGTCCTTCAAAAGACCTTTTGACTCTAAGGCTAAATATGTGGGTTCACTACGTTTTCTGCCTAGACGATTTATATCATTGAGATATAACTCCTGTCTTCTGATTTAACAACCTTAAATCATTTAAGGATATGTTTAGATATTCTATGAGATCTTGGTTCCATTGCTTGCGCAATCACATTTATGTTGTTTCAAAAACGACTAATGCTGGAGCATTGCTAGGTATTACATCCAACACTTTTGGATGATGTTTCTCATCTAAACTCCTTCTGTTTCTACATCTTATGCAGTAATGTGTTTTGCTTCATAAGCGTAATCCGTTCGTGTACTACACTTATTGGGATTTCCCAATTTAGTACTTCATCTTATAAGTTACCATACTTATTTATTAATTGCTTGTTTAGCTCCGATCCTATCGGATTTCCCTTTTAGTTTTCGATTTTACCCCATCTATCTCTATAGATTTCGTTAACTCTTTAACTAGACAGGATTCTACCTCATCTATTGTTCGAAAACATCATACATCTATACAACTCTCTTTGTATCTTATGTATGTGATTACTCTTAATCATATTTTAAATGTAGTCAAAACAGTTTTCGACTCTCTCATTTAAACAATTGTTCCAATCATTTAAGATTAATCTGAGTTCTGGTAGGAGTCTGTAAACTTCTTTAAGTTTCGTCCACTCTTGGCTGGCTCCCACTAAATTCCAGAACTCTATTTGCCTTCACAGAATTCATATATCTTATATATACTGTCAAATATCTTCACTAAGATATATCTCGGATTCACTAATCCTTTTTGCTTGTTTCTGTAAGGTCTTACACTTATCTTATGATTTGGATTGACATTGGTGTTCCACTATATGTTTGTTTGTAGTATCGTTGAAACTTTTCAACTTCTTGTTTTCTTCTTTTTATCCTCAAGAAACGATTTCTTGAATAAAAGTGATTTTCCTTTTATTATCTAGAAACAATTTCTTGAATAAAAGTGGATTTTTCTTTTATTATCAAGAAACAATTTCTTGACTACAAGATTGTATTCCTTTTATCTTTAAGAAATAATTTCTTAAATAAAAGTGATATTCCTTTTAAACAATCTATTTGTTTTAGGAAACCCTTGAATAAGTATTCCATTAATACTTTCTTTTCTGCAAACACTAATTAGATGCATCAATCTAATTCACACTCCCACTGGTCTCTTAGACTTGTTTGGGAATTTTCATATTTACCATTAAATATGGGGTTTGAAATCATCATACTCAAATATGATTCTTAAACACTGAATGTTTCAAATTTCTACCTAAATTTGAATTAATTGCCCATAACTCTTATGGGTTTATGTTATGTGATAATCCATATTATCTTTTATATTCTTTTCATTTCAGACTTAGTAACATATTTTGACATTTAAAATTTTGAAGAAAAATTATTTCCAAAATAAATAGAACTATTTTCACAAAAGTAATTTTCGGAAAAATACTCAATTCAAATGTCAAAACAGTATTCAAGTAAATCATACACAACGAATTGTGTTTGATATCTCTAAAATGAACTAAATATCTTTCAGTGCTTGATTTCTTATAATGGAAACATATAGTTTTATTCTGATGTTTTATTAAGACAATTAATGTATCCTTCTTCATTGAACCCGCGTTCCAAACGAGCTTCTTTTCAGTTCAATAACTGATATACCAGTTTCACTGGTAATGAAGTTTTCAATTGGAGGATACAGGCAACATTTTAGGATCAGGTCTATTCAAATTTACTAATTCTGACAAATCAAAACTAGATGAATTTCTAATTGAGGTTCAAAACCTTAACTCAGTGTTCACAAACACCTATACACTCAGTTCCATTTTGAGTAAGCTAAGCTTACTCAATACTGAGAAGACAGTTAATCTTATTTACTGTCTCATAGATCTGATTTAAGTGCATGCCACATCAATATGTATATTATGCACTTTTATGATAATTGTAGCTTACTATAGACACCTTGTCTATTAGCTACTTAGTGCGGTTTGCCCCTTTAACTTATTCTATGTCATCTCATATGACATCTTGAGTTTGTCTTAAATGTTTCTCTTATAGAAAGAGAAATTTCGAGAAAGAAAGGGGGATAGTGCCTATTGAATTTAATGCTAGATTAAATTTCCTTCGGCCTAAATTTGCATAATTGTCCATACAATTAAGCAAACCCCTTAATAATTAATTATGTGGGCTTAATCAATTTCTAATAAATTTTAAGCCCAAATCATCTAATGACTTCAAAAGTTTCCAGTGATTTAATTAATCAGTAGACTTGAATTAGTTTCCCAAGCTAATTCTCAAGTCCAGAAACCTAAATTAACATTTAATTAAGGTATAATATTAACTGTTAATACTTATCTTTCTTCATCATTCACTCAGAATAAATACATACTATTCATTGGACTCGAGGGTAGCAATTAACGGATTTTAATCATGTTGACTGAGCAGAAAGTCTACAATTATAACGCAGAAAATGTATGAGTGATAAATAATAGAAATTAAATAAAAGAATGATGTGGTCTTTAATCATTCAGTCTCCCACTAATTTATTCAAACTTTATTGACCCCTATGCAATAAAGTCAGAGAAAAATAATAATAATTTTTCTTTAATGGGCATTAAGATCCCAAAGCTTCTTGCAATTGAACCCACTTGTCATGGCCATTCAATTCAAGTCTTAAGGTAAACATCTTTTGTTAATTATATCTAGTATAACTCTTAATAATATTTTGCATTGCCACCTTCACATAGACCCAACTGTGTGCGACATTTATGTTACTTTGGCAGTAAGCCCGGCCCATTAATCATTAGATTTTAATGAATTGTCGCAACGAGGACCCACTTGTCATGGCCATCCCCAATTACTGGCAACCATCGAAAAATTGTATCTTGTATACAAAAATTGTATCTTGTATACTCAGAAAATTACCTACTTTCTAAGGCCACATAATAGAGACCTACTTATCATGGCCATCTCTATTATGCAAGGTTAGAAGTGAATTTTCTATTAATGGAATGCTTGGAAAATTTAAAATCCTTGTTTATAATTTTCCATTAAGGCTTAATATTAAAGAAAATTTTGACATTCAAAATTTTGGGGTTTAATTTTCGAAAAATTAAAATTATAGATTTCAAAAATCTATCCAAGACCTCATCATTTAATTATCTTGTTTATGTGATTACTGCATGAATATAAACATCCACAAAACACACATAACAATAATTAAATAAGCTACCTAGCAATAATAAAATGGTTTATCATGGGCTTTTCCCTACGCTCGGTCCACAAGAGCCATTTTATGGACCAAGATTCTATTCATGCAATAATAACATAAATTTAAATCATGCGAGGAGCAAATAGAATCCTATTCTATTACAATTTAAGTAACCCGTTTCATTTGGGCCTTGATTGTCTCTTCTCTTTCAAGCCCACTTCGTCTTTGTCTTGAACTCCTTCTCCTAATCTAATTAGAAATCTCACCAACTATGATTCTAACTCTCTCAAATTACAAATCATTTAAAATACATTGGTGAAAAGATAAAAATGAAGCATTACAAATGGGAATAAGAGGCTCGCAGGCTCTCGATTTAAAACCACAGTTAAAATTGCATCCACAAAATAAAATCATCCATAGCGCATATTAAGCCCATGATAAAACCAACATACATCCAATGCAATGCATAAATTAAATTTACCAAGTAAATATTTATTATGCGTAATTAAATCATTTATTCAAAATAAACAACTTAATTAATTAACCTTTAATCTCTATTAAAGTTAAATTAAATTAAATTGAAAGACTATCAATTTAATCAAATTATCATAAGAGTTCCAAAACCCTAGTCTATGTGCATCATCAAATAAGTTCAAGTTGGGAGGAATCATAAATATCCATGATTTTCGAAAATAGATTTTCGCAAGATTTCATATTCTGTCTTGAAATTCAAAAATTTATAATAAATCAAAAATATAATATTTTGACTCGATTCAAAAGCCTAATTTTAAGAAAAACGTGTGAGGAACAATTTCTCAGAAGACTCCAAAATGATCCAAGTAAGTTAGAGTCCCTTTCCAATACGATTTACAAATAGTCACCAAAAACATGATGTGCAAGTTTTCTTCAAAAATTTCGTTTCTTGATTTCCAAAAATCATATAAATCAAAAACAAAAGATTTTGAATTAATTCAAAAGCCTAAATTGAATAAAAACGAGTATAGAACAATTTCTCAGAAGACTCTAAAGTCATATGAGTATGTTAGACTCCTGTTCTAACATGATTTCTAAACCGTCGCCAACACCACATTTTTCAAGATTTGCACAAATTTAGGGTTTCAATTTCAGATTTCCAAAAATCACAAAAAATCGAAAACTAAAGCTTTTGAACTGATTCAAAATGTCAAGTTTCTCGAAATTGAATGTAGAAGATTTTCTCCAGAGACACCAAAGTGATTTGAGAACTTTATAACAGGTTATAAATTCAATTTCTACAACGTCGCCGGAAAAAACTTTGAACTGAAAACAGATTTTCAAGATAAGGCAGTTTTTCTAGATTAGGGTTTCGATTTTCAATTTCAAAAAATCAGAACAAATCAAAAAATAAAGATTTTGATGAAAAACAAAACTCTAAATTTATCTACATTGTGTTAACTCTTATTATTCCAGAAATAGGAAAATCCATTAGAGATCATTAGGAACCCTTTCCAACTCATTTTCTAAAACATGACAGCGCAGCCCCTGTTTCTCAAACAGTTTTTGACCATAGACTTCAAAAATCCATATAAAATCGAAAAATTAAGGTTTTGAACTAATTCAAAATCCTAAAATCAAGTTAGACGTGTCTAGAATATTTTCTAAGAAGACATCAAAGTCATCCAAGATCCGTAGGAAGGGTTTTCAACTCAGTTTTCTAGACATCGCCAGACTCGACTTTCTGCAACACAATTTTCAGCAACACAACTCAACACCAAAATTCATTTTTGACCAACCAAAATTCGTTTTTCATGTATTTCAAAAATACACCAATATTTTGAAATATATTTATCCAAATTTCCAGATTCCTTTTTGATAAAACCATATTCAAAATATTCCTTTCAATTTATCAAAACTCCCAACAACTTCATATATGCACATAAACACAAAAACGCATCTAACACCAATTCATCAAAATAAAAGGGGTAGAGGCGAATATATAGACGTGATCAAAGCATGGCTCTGATACCACTGTTGGGATTCACGCACCCCGGGGTGCAGCGGAAGTAATAGATTTCAAAAATTTTAGTCCCGGGGAGTTACAGTGAATCTTCATCCAATGAATAAGTGACTTTGAAACGTTTATATATCTTGAGAGATATGCACCTTTACGCACTCCTTTTGTAGTCGTTAAGGAATGAAAGCTTTCCAAAGCTTCTGGCCACTCCTTGATCAGTGCAGGCTTCTTGATTCTACCAAGTACCGAGATTTAGCCGAAACCCTCTGAGGTTGATCCACGGCTTCTCGCAGACGAACTCTGAATCTCTTAATTCCTGCTAGAGATTTAAGATCAGTATTTATCTAATGTAAATAAGAGAATCAAGAAACAATTGAAAGGGCTGGTTCACGTTGAACTGCTGCAGTTCACGTGAACTGCCTGTAAGGAGAGAGGGAAAAAACGCAGAAGAGAGAGAGATTAGGGTTAGGAAAAATCTGATTTTTCTTCTTCTGTTTTCACGTGAAGTCCTTCTTCTGTGTTCTGCAAGATCTGTCTTAAATAGACTTGAGTGGGCCGAAAATTCCAGTCTAGATGGGCTGGGATTTTCGCCCACTGCTGTTATTTGGGCCCAACAGTATTTTGGCCTTCTAAAGGCCTTTTTAATTTAATACCAGATTAAATATTTCAGGCTCAATTTAATTAATCACAATTAATTAAGCAAGTCCATTATATCATACAGTGGGCTTTAATTTATTCTAAATAAATTACAAGCCCATCATTGATCAGCTTGGGCTAAAATTAATTCCAAATTAATTCTCTAGTCCAATAAGCCCAATTAACATTTAATTGCTACAGATTTTCACTTCTATTAATTGAACGTGATTTATTCCAAATAAATCATAAGTTTCACAATTAATTATTTTGACTTGAATTAATATTAATTAACTCTCAAGTCTTAAACTTTCAATTAACTCTTTAATTGATAAAGCTCTCTTCTACTTAAATTAAGTGGTCTCAAATCTCAACGTGAATTTCGAGACTCACCTTAATTACTTTAGACTTGAATTAATTCTCAATTAACTCTCAAGTCTAATATGTTATCAAATAACATGTCTCTCGAATTTAATCACATTAAATACTTGTTAATTACTCTTAATTAACTCTTACATGTTAATTACACTTAATTAACATCTTGATCTCTTATTAATGAATTAATTCAAATTAATTCAAATGTCAATCCAGTTGACTATTATCAAACTCTGTTGATATAGATAAATGTATTCGCCTTTGGAAGTCATTGTGTGACCCCTCAGGTTCACCAATAGGACAGTAGTAGGAACACATTCTTAATGTCATAATTGTGACTTTAATTAAACTCATTTAATTAAAGACTATTTGTGAATCAACTCATTGACTTCACAAATACATTCCTACAGACTATGGATAACGTCTAGCAAGCAACGTGTCCATGGCCACCCATCCATCGAGGAAGTGGTATGAACCTTTCAGCCTCATGATCCACGTGAGATATGATCCTTCTATCATCCAATTCCCGATTGAGACCTAGGGTATGGGAAATGGAACCCCAGGAGTCTGCAATGTTATGAATAACACTCCTATAGTAATTCCATTTGATCTTGCTCTCTAGGAACTCTTTCCTAGTAAAGACCAACCGGACCTTGCGCAAGGATTTAGTGGTGGAATATACTACAATAGAATTCATAGAAATTCTTCTTGTTCTTGTAACAAGTGATAGATCCTATATTGACCCTCACAGCCTCCATACATGACTCGAACATACCCAATGTACAGCTTATGTGAAACTCGAGGGTTTCAGCGGTACACCAAAGTATGCCCCGGTCATACACAAGGCAACCATGGAGTCTCA
Source organism: Verbena officinalis (assembly GCA_958496215.1). NCBI lineage: Eukaryota > Viridiplantae > Streptophyta > Magnoliopsida > Lamiales > Verbenaceae > Verbena > Verbena officinalis. Next base: position 918,873 of record OY292391.1, read on the forward strand.
AATCTAAGGATTAGTTAGACACGATCATGGCTAGGGAATTCCTCCTAATCTCTAAAACTCTATATGAGCCTTAACCCATTTAGGCATTCCCGGCGGGATCCTCAGTGACCTTAATCTCCATTAAGCACCCTCATATGCATAGTAGTGTCAAAACACTAATGTCATGAAATGGGACACACTTTCATAAAGCTATGTCATATGAGCAAGTCTCAAGCGAGTCTGATCGACATCCCCTATGCCTTTTAAACTCTTCGACTTGGAGTGTTTTAGATCACACCATTGGGTACTTATTTCATGGCCCCCATCAAATGGTAAAACCAAGTCCCTTAGCTTACTGTGATCTTGGGGTTTCATCCATACACAAAAATAAATAATATGCAATCACTTATAAATGTAATATGATGAATTTGGCCAAAGTAGTATTAGACGACTACTAACGTCTTTCTATTATGGATCACTAGATTGTTCTACTCTAGAGTTTTTGAAGAAATGCCTCAAGCAGTTCGGCTTTCCAAGGCACAACTCTAACACAGGTTTCTTAGCATACAACATCTCATGGGGAGTTTTCCTGTCAAGAATAGCAGTAGGTAAGATATTAATCAAGTAAACAGCAGTCAAAATGCATTCACCCCATAATTTATTAGGCATATTAGCATGAAACATTAAGGACCTAGCAACTTGGAGAATATGCTTATGCTTCCTCTCAACAATGCCATTTTGCTGAAGAGTATGAGCACATGATGTGTGATGAATGATTCCATGTGCAGTAAAGCACTTAAATAAGTTTTGATTAAGAAATTCAGTCCCATTATCAGACCTAAAACACTTGATCTGACAATGAAATTGAGTAATGATCATTTTAATAAACTTGTAAATAATATTGTAAGTAAGTTGCTTATGAGGCATAAGGAAAACCCAAGTAGCTCTACTGAAATCATCAACTAAGGTTAGAAAATAGTGAGATCCATTGATACTGGGTTTTCTATATGGCCCCCAAACATCCATGTAAACAAGATTGAAAATATGAGAACTCTTAGAAGTACTAATAGGAAAGGGAAGTCTTTCTTGCATAGCAGAATGACAAGCATCACAGGGATACATAGTTTTATTGCTAGGTAAAGTAATATCCAAACGCATCATAGAGCTAAGGGGTAGATGCCCCAATCTGTTGTGAAGAGTTCTTATACAGCATTTTTAGTTCTAAGAGCATTGTTATATCTGGAAACATTTAGTGTGGAATCAGAAAATTTACAAGAAGAGTCATTATTACAGGGATTACTACTACTAAGAACATATAGAGTCCCTAAAGCTTTCCCAGTTGCAAGAACTTGTTTAGAAACAAGGTCCTGCAAAATACAAGTGGTAGGATAGAAAGTAAAATAGCAGTTAGAATCCTTAGAAAGTTGTCTTACAGATAGTAGATTGTGCTTGAAAGAGGGGAGATATAAGGCATTTCTAAGAATAACTTTATCATTAAGGTGAATATCACCAGTGTGAGAGACATATTTAATAGAGCCATCAGGGGGAGTGACAGGGATGCTTTTGGTGCATTTCTGTGGATTGTGAAGTAAACTAAGGTTTGCACACATATGTGCAGAAGCACCAGTGTCAACAATCCACAAAGATTTATCAATTAAAGGATGTTTAGTGGAGGAATTACCTGTGAAGTCCACAGTGCCAGCAAAATTCATTGGTTTCTCATTAGAATCAGTGTTTCCTCTGATAGCTTTAGCAACTTCTTGCTTCACCAGAAAAGCAATTTGATTAGAGAGATCATTAGAGGTGGAACCACTTACAGAGTGATCAGCATTGTCCAGAGGAGTGTCAGTTTGAACAACATTGGCAGTCTCCTTCTTGAATGAAGTGAAGCTGTTAGATCCTCTTCCTCCTATGCGTCCACCACCTCTGCCTCTGCCTCTACCAGTGGCCCTGGATTTCTTGTATTCCTCATACCACTCAAGGTATCCTTTCAGTTTGAAGCAGGTATCTATGTTGTGAGTGGTTGAGTCACATTTTGGACAGTATCTTTCTTCCTTCTCCTTAGGATTGTATGGTTTAGATCCCTTACTGTTCTGTCCAGAGATCACAGTGTTGGCTCCAGCTTCTGAGATAGTGATATGTGCTTCTCTTTGTGACTCAACTGTTTGGAGTATGGAGAAAGCTTTATTGATGTCAGGTAAGGGTTCTAGGGACAGAACACTATCTCTAGCCGCATCATAGCTATCGTTCAGTCCCATGAGAAATTGCATGAGCTGTTCAGCAGATCTGGCTTCTTCTAAGCGCCGATTTATGCCGCAGGAACATGAACCACAAGTACAGATCGGTGCAACTCCTAACTGGTTGATTTCTTCACACAGCAAATCAAGTTTGGTAATATAAGCAGCAAGAGACGAAGTACCTTGAGTAATAGAGGCGAGACTGTGTTTAAGATTGTAAAGAAGTGGACCGTTAGCGAGTCCATAACGCCTTTCAAGATCAGTCCATAATTTCCTCGCAGTAGAAGCATAGATGAAGTTCTGGCAGATCTGTTTAGTCAGGGAATTGAGGATCCAGGAGACGACCATCATATTCGCCCGTCTCCATCTAGTATAATTTGGGTCAAAAGTAGGGACAGGATCAATAGAGCTGTCTATGAAACCAAGTTTCGATTTCGCTTCTAGAGCGATTTTTATGGATTGACTCCAAGATACATAGTTTCTGCCGTCCATTAATGCGGAAGAGTCTATGAGTCCTTGTCCAGGCATGTCTGAATTAGGCAGGTTGTAGACATCGTCAAAAGGATCACTAGTAGAGCCAATAGATGACTTAGATTCAACACTCTTGTCCTTCTCGTTGTTCACCATGAGAGATTGAAATCGCAAATCGAGAAGAAATTAGGGCAGAAAGTAAAGTATGAAAAACGCAGAAAGGAAATTGCATAAATCATTGTAGAATTTGCAGCGGAACGAATGCGAAAATAGAATGATGAAAAGATTGAAAACGAATGGGAAGTCCAGAATCGATCGTGCTCATGATACCATGAAGAAACTGAGAGCGGATGAAAACACCAACATGAACGAAGACTGAGAGAAAAATCATAAACTCTTATTATTAAACAGATAAAAGATAATGAAAATAATTACAGAGAATAGTTTATATACTAATACGCGCTCAAACACATAGAGCCGTTAGGATAAACCAACTAACAAAAGAAGATGTAGAAATTACAGATAGGTACCTAAGATACAAACTAATTACAATTCTACAAATACCAACGCTGAAATCAATTAAGCTACATTATTGTAGCGATTCATATGTGACTTCAGCTAAAAGGATAGAAGAGGAACAAAAGGAACTTGGTAATGAAGGCCTCCAAGTGAGAGTTCGATCATTTGGGACCTGGGAGTGCTGAAGATCTGGGGAGCTTGGCAAGCCAGAACTTTCAAGCTGAATGAAACTGATGGGAGAAAACAAAAATAACCGCAATTTTCTTTCAAGTTTTCAGTGTGTGGTTGGTTTCATTTTTGTTTCATTATTCTTTTCAATTTCCGTACTTTCAAAGCTGTTATCTAATTTTGTATTGGCTTTCTATGTGCAATGAAATTACATTGGTGTACCATTTTGATTTTATCATCTAAACTTGATTAAAGGTACTCAAAATAGGATTATTGGAACAGTAGTCCAAAAAAAACTAAAAAAAAACAATATTTTGTAACTCTTGGGCTATGTTGGGCCTAAAAGCCCATATTGTACTTATATCAAAGCCCATAAGTAATGCCACCTTCGATGATTGTTTGTTATTAAAAAGTACAAATCATGATGCGAAGGGTCCTCCTCTGGACATCGTCACATTTAACGGCACCGTTGAATCTCACATTTTCCCGGCGAGTTTCCGGTTCGACTTATCCATATATTCGTCCCCGTTTCTTCTCGGACTGGGCGGCGAGTTCCGATTCGCCGCCGCAAACCCGAGTCTCCGAGCTGCCCCGAGTTGACTCGTTGGTCGACGGCTGTGACTACAAGCACTGGGTCGTGGTCATGCACCCACCTGAAAATATTACCACTCTAGCTATGGGTCTTGGGAGGTAAAATATTTCTCTCCAATTTTCTTGAAAATATTCTCGTTTTAGAAACAAACTTATCATATATACATATATATATGAAAATTAACGAGTGACATGTTTTATGAAACATGCTTATATGTTAATGAGTTTGATTAGTTAAAATTAGTTTATTTTCTCATGTAGATTATTTCTATAATTAAGTTCATTAATTGTGATTTTTGTAACTTACATATATATTTAATTGACATTCTATATATTGGTTTATATTAAAACAATTGTAACTCCTATTTAATTATAGAATTATATAACTACTTTATATAATATTGATATTGAAATTTTCATTCAAGAAATAATTTTAGAATATAAGTTTAATTAAATTTTATTATTACCTTAATATTATAAAATAAATAAATAGTTGGTTTTTTTAGAAAAAAATCTCTAAATACACGTATTTCATTTCTATTTTGCGGTGGAAAAATTATATTTAATTTCAATGTGAATAAATTTATTAAGTTATTACATATAAATATTAATATTTCCATAATATAAAGAAAATTTCAATAATGAAATGAATATTATTGTTAATTAATAATGAAATAATAATAAATTATTCAACAAAAAAATAATACCAAATATACAAGAGATTCCAATAATTATTTATATGGTCTATTATTAAATATTTTCTATATTTTAATTATTATTTCAATATTTTTATATTGATTGTGTGCGTGATTAAAAAAAAAAAAAAATATATATATATATATATATATATATATATATAAATGTTTCCCTCTATTACAAATACAAAATCATATCATATTACTATTTTTATATTTAGAGTATAATTATTTTATAAAAAGAATTATTTTGGTTGTATTTCAAATTATGAGTTAATTATTTATATGTATTGTTAATAATTATATAAGAAAATATGATTTAATTTATTTAATAATAAATATGATATAAATAGATTTTTCCTACATGTAGAGATATATATATCAATTTATAAAAAAAATTTGTTAAATTATGGTATATATTCAAGTTGTTAATATATAAACTATAATTAATATTAATATATTAAATTTATAATTATAAATTAATTTTTCGATACAACGCAGGGTTTAAAAGTTAGTTATCTATACAAAATTCGTCATGTTTAATGGTGTTCGTCATTTAGTCATAAAACATTTAGCAAAATATTAGGAGCATACAAAATATTTTAAGTTCTTAAACTAATTAAGGATATATCTCGAGATAGGAGCAGTCTTGAAGTAATCTCAAGTTGTCAATAACCAGACTGTTTTTCTAATTGAGGAATTGCAAGTGGGAATTAATGTTAATTAACCAAAGCATCAAACTGTTTATCCCTAATTTTAGACTTTTAGGTACTACATCATATTCTTTTTCACCAACACAGAAGAAATCAGAGATATGGCAGCTTATGGAGCTCTGGTTTCTGTTATGCATATTATAGAGCAGCTCCAACAACATCCTCACCCTCCAATTACTCTTGATAAACAACAAGTTGAATCTCTCACTAAAAAAATTGCTTTCTTGCAAGATTTTCTTGAACTTTATAATTCCCATTATTCCAAACCAGAGGTGGAACACTTGCGGAGTCGCATTGCGGATGCAGCTTATGCAGCAGAGGACATCATCGAATCCCACATAGTCGACCAGATTCATAGCCGATCCACATATCGTTTCCTAGAAGGAGTTTATGCAGCTGAGGATATAATCAAATCCACAGGCCTTAGGGATGCAGCAGAGCATATCATTGAAACGCATGTAGCCGATCAAATTAATGCTGAATCCACGATAAGTCGTGATAGGGAAAGCATCAGTTTTTATCGAAAACTACATGAAGTGATTGAAGACGTGAATTCTATCAAGAAAGAGGTGATGGAGATTAAGGAGAAGATAGGAAATCAAGAACAGCTGCAAGGAATTATTACGACACCCTTTGTTTCGTCCAAATCTTTCTTAACACAGCACAACACCATGGTGGGTCTTGGTGATGTCTTAATTGGAATGCTTGATAAGCTCACGGGTCAACCATCTGATCGCCAAATCATCCCAATTGTTGGGATGGGCGGTATTGGTAATACTGCACTAGCCAGAAATGTTTATGAAAATCAACTTATTGTAGAGTACTTTGACGTTCGTGCTTGGGTGACGGTGTCTCAAGAAAATACAAAATTAATTCTTTTAGAAATTCTCTGTCAAAAACACCAAAGTGATAGGAAAACTTTGAGTCGGATGAATGAGGCGGAATTAGGGGAAAAGTTATATAAAAGTCTATATGGTAGAAGGTATTTGATTGTGATTGATGATATGTGGCATACTGATGTATGGGACAAGCTAAAATTCTTTTTTCCAAACGAGAACACAGGAAGTAGAATAATTGCAACGACTAGACTAGCACATTTGGCGTCCCATTTAACAACTAATTGTGGCCTTGAGATGGATTTTCTAGATCAGGATGAAAGCTGGAGTCTGTTTTGCAAAACTGTGTTTGGAGAAGAAGATTGCCCCAATGAATTAGAGGAAATTGGAAAGAAGATTGCAGAAAATTTGAAAGGACTTCCTTTGTCAATTGTTGTGTTAGGAGGAGTCCTTGCAAAGTCCAAACAAACAGGAGAGTATTGGGAATATGTTGAACAAAATTTAAATTCAATTGTCAATTTGGAGGAAAATGGATGGTGCTTAAAAATATTACAGACGAGTTATGACGAAATGCCAGTTCATTTGAAGGTATGTTTTCTCTACATGGGAACATTTCCGGAAGACAGTAAAATCCATGTCTCCGAACTCATCAACACATGGGTAGCTGAAGGATTCTTGAGGCCAATTAATGGGGAAAGCTTGGAAGAAAGTGGTAAGAAGTACTTGATGGATCTTATTGATAGAAATCTCATTTTTGTTAGTGGGCAAGGAAAGTCTGGAAACATAAAATTCTGTGGTATCCATGATCTCCTGAGAGACCTATGCTTAAGAGAAGCTCGAAAAGAAAAGTTTCTGTATGTCTCAAACCAACACAGTCTTAACACTCCATATGAAAGCGTGTGTACTCAACGCCGCATTGCTATTCCTGAAAACTCGTTAGACGAGGAATGTCTTCATAGTTTGAAATCTGAATCAGTGGTGCGTTCTTTTATAGGCTATGTTCATAAAGACACACCATTGTTTAAACTTAGATTGTTGAGGGTACTTAAAATGATTCGTGAAGATGGATATAACGTAAAATATATCTTTCAAGCTATTTTTCAGTTGGTTAACTTGCGGTACCTTATTTATCTTGATGCAACTTATCTCTTATCTTCCGTGTCCCTCCTTTGGAACCTACAAACATTAGTTGTTTATGGCTCGGATAGTTTTATTAGTGCACCACTTGAAATTTTGAAGATGCCTTTGCTTAGGCATGTCAAAACTTACTGTTTCACATTTCGAGATCCTCCAAGTAACCACATAGACAGCGTAGATGACTTTGCTTTGCAGAACCTACAATCGTTATCGGGAATATTCAATTTGAAGTTTAGTGAGGAGGTACTAAGTAGAATCCGTAATGTCAGGAGGTTGAAACTATGTTACGATGGAGAAAGGGTGGTGATATCAAATTATTGTCTCAACAATCTTGGTTGTTTAGATAAACTTGAATCCTTTTCTTTCAACACTTATACCATGAAGATAAATCGGAGTGATATGCAAAATCTCACCTTCCCCCATTCGCTCAAGAAGTTGACTCTATGCCGCACTGGGTTTAGTTGGGAAGACATTAATACAAAGATAGGTTTATTGCCTCTTCTTCAAGTGCTCAAACTACGTCAAGGTGCCTTCTCGATTAGTGAAGAATCTACATAGGAAACAGTAGAGGGACAATTCCGCAGTCTAAAATATCCTCAAATTGACGGCGAACGTGATCTGAGATATTGGATTATGGAGAATACCCATTTTCCTTGCCTAGAGAGCCTTGTTATTGATTTTTCCGAGAAGCTAAAGGAGATCCCTGCGGATATTGGAGAAATACCAACGCTGAAATCAATTGAGCTACTTTGTTGTATCGATTCATTGGTCGTTTCAGCTAAAAAGATAGTAGACGAACAAGAGGAACTTGGTAATGAAGTCCTGAAGTGAGCGTTTATTTGGGAGATTGGAATGATGAAGGTCTGATGAGCTTGGCAAGCCATAACTTTCATGTCAGGTAAGAAATCGATCTGCTGTATCTAGTCGATGGAGATTATCAATTCATTGTTATCATAAAGGGTACACCTTTTTCTACTTCTTATCCAATTCTGATCAAAGGCTAATATTTCTATCTGCTGTATAACTGTATATATGAATATGAATTTTCTAATTTCCTTCTAATATCAATATGGTACAACCTTACAGGAAGGGACTACTTTCTGGAGATTTGAGCGAATCAGAGATCGTAACATACGCTGATGCAGGTCTATAAAGCTTTATTTAACCAAGACTTTTTCAATTTCATGCTTCCGCTTTGTTATATTTTTTTTGTTATAAAAAGCGTCAATTAATTATTTCTTCAGAATTTAGTGTTTTCGTTTTTGTTTCATTATTCTTCTCAATTTCCATACTTTTGGCCAATATTGTACTTATCCCAATTTCAAAGCCCATAAGTAAAAATTTCTTTTTTGGTCAGAACAAATCCCATAAGTAATGCCACCTCCTATGATCGTTTGTTATTACAGTCGCAGAGTACAAACCATGATGCGAAGGGTCCTCCTCTGGACGCCGTCACATTTAACCTCCCATTTTTCCGGCGAGCTTCCGGTTCGACTTTTCAATATACTCGTCACGTTTCTTCTCCGACAATGCGGTGAGTTCCGAGGCGCCGCCGCAGACCCGAGTTGATTCGTCGGTCGACTGCTGTGACTACAAGCACTGTGTCGTGGTCATGACTCATGCACCCACCTGATCAAAATTACCCTCAGAGAGAAGAAATTATATATTCAACAGTATATTGTCACTCTAGCTATGGGTCTTGGGAGGTAATTAAAAGATTTCTCTGCAATTTTCTCAAAAAGATCATCTATTTTTGAAATTTACTTATTATCTGTATAAAAGTAGTTGTCATGTCTAATGGTGTCTGTCGTTTAGTGTGTCATTCCTAAGCAAAATATTAGGAGCATATATGCAAATCTTGGTGTCTCGTATTGACAAATTTCCAGCTAAGATAATCTCGTGTCCAGTTTCGAACACTTTGCTGGTTTTTCAGTTGTCTAATATGTTGAATTTTGCTGTTATAGAAAATTCGTTGCATTTAAATAATGATTTTGTTGTTTGATCCAAGATTTTTTGTAAAACGAAGTTGTGATGTGATGTTCTGTGCAGTGAGAGACTATGAAACCACTGGACCTGAAATGTGAAACGGAACAAATTTCTTAAAGAACAAAATCCTAACATAAAGGTTAGCTCTTTTTTGTTGGTTATAATTTAATCTTGTGATTTATTTGACGGTAACGCCAAGGAGCTGTTTGGAAGAGTTTATGCTAAGTAGAAGCTAAAGTTGCAGAAATTTAGAGTAGTAAAAGTTGCAAAAGCACTTTTAAATAATGCAAAGAAAGAATCTAGCCAAAGGTGCTTCTAGCTTATTTTAGCTTATTTCTATCAAAACATTCAATTTTTGTTGTTTTTTTAAAGCTAAAAGTAGGGGAAAAAATTATTTTTAGAGTTTGTAACACTACCTAAACCTTAAGCTTTTATGTTTTCTCTTTTTTGTCTTATTTGTCTATTAGGTATATGCGGAAGCAGTTGAAAGTGCGGTTCTTTCTAGAGGAAAGCCTCATGAATGATACACCAATAATATCCAAATTTTATATTTATGATTCTTGCTTTCTGTTTTCTTTTATTGATTCCATTTGTTTAGCCTACAATACAAGTTGGTATGACTATACCTTTGATTGGATGGTTTGTATATAATTGTCCAGGTCCCGGCCATAAAATCAAAGGAATTGGTGTCGGTTTAATTCCTGATGTTTTGGATGTTAAAATCCTTGATGAAGGAATTTCCTGAGAGAATTATGTTTAAGAGAAGCTCGGAGAGAAAAGTTTATTTATGTCTTAAACCAACATAGTCTTAAACCTCCATATGAATGTGTGTACACCCAACGCCGCATTGCTATTCATGAAAATTTGTCCAACATGGAATATCTTCATAGTTTGAAAACAGGACCAGCAATGCGTTCTTTAATATGTAATATATATAAAGAGTTACCATTGTTCGAAGCTAGATTGTTGAGGGTTCTTAAAATGATTGGTATAAATAAATATCCCTTGGAAATGATCAGTGAGCTAATTGATACATATACCTTGGAAAAGATTGGTGAGCTAACTGCATATACCTTGGAAGATTATTTTCAGCTAGTTAACTTGCGGTACCTTGATTGTTTGTATGATACTGCACTTCCTATATTTCGTTCTGTGTACCTTCTTTGGAACCTACAAACATTATTTGTTCATGGCCTGATCCAAAATGATATTGTTGCACCACCTGAAATTTGGAAGATGCCTCTGCTTAGGCATGTCAAAAGTCGCAATCTCAAACTTCCAGATCCTGCAAGTGGCCACATAGACAGCCTAGATGATTTTGGGTTGCGGAACCTACAATCATTATCCGGAATACACAATTTGAAATTTACTGAAGAGGTAATTAAAAGAATCCCTAATGTCAAGAAGTTGAAAATATTTTATACTGGAGAAGACAAGATGAGAATAGATTACTGTCTCAACAATCTTGGTTGTCTAGATAAGCTTGAATCCTTATATCTCAACATTTTTTACACTACTATAAGTGGTGTGCAAAATCTCACCTTCCCGCATTCACTGAAGAAGTTATCTCTAGTCCGCACTGAGCTCAACTGGGAAGACATTAGTACAAAGATAGGTTCATTACCGCTTCTTCAAGTGCTCAAACTGAAAGATGGCCCCATCAGAGGATCTGAATGGGAAACAGTAGAAGGACAATTCTGCAGTCTGAAATATCTGAAAATTGGCTCTGTCGATTTCGAATATTGGAGTGATCTCGAATATTGGATCACAGAGAGTACCCATTTTCCATGCCTAGAGAGCCTTTTTCTTAAAAACTTTGGCAAGCTGAAGGAGATCCCTACTGATATTGGAGAAATACCAACGCTGAAATTAATTAAGCTACATTGTTGTAGCGATTCATATGTGACCTCAGCTAAAAGGATAGAAGAAGAACAAAAGGAACTTGGTAATGAAGGCCTCCAAGTGAGAGTTCGATCATTTGGGACCTGGGAGTGCTGAAGATCTGGGGAGCTTGGCAAGAAATTAATCTGATATTTTCATTTGAATGAAATTGATGGGAGAAAAACAAAATCCTGTATTAGGTCTAATTAGCCAAAAAAATCGTGTGATATTAAAATTAGCTAAAAAAAATCCTGTGTTGTGATTTTATTTGTACACGCCGCCCACTCTTCTTCTGGTCAAAGTTAGACTTTTAATTCCTCTTTTACCCTTCTTAACCTCTTCTTATTTTGACCTTTCAAAACGAGATCACTAGCAAAAACCCTAAAAATTTTCCCTCTTTTCTCGCTCCACTCTCAATCTCTGCGGCCCCCTCTCAATTCGCTGCCCCAGCTCTCCTCTCCCGCCGTTGCTGCCGCTCTCTACATTCGTTCTGCCACCCTGTTCCGACCGGTAAGCACTGTTTTTATTTTTTTATTTACAATGTTTTCTTTATTGCTTTTTTACTTTTTTTATTAAAGATATGTTAATGGGAATTATGTTTGTAGAATTAAGCAACATCTCTATTATTATTGTCAAATTTCGGAAGTGGTCCTCATTTTACTTTTCTCGTAAAATTCAATTTTTAATCTGTCAATGTATATACGGCTGGAATTTGTATGTATATTAATTTATATCATAAGGTTTTTTTGGCTAATTGGAATTTTGTATATATATTAATTTATATCATAGGATTTTTTTGGCTAATTGTGTTTAATTTATATCATAGGATTTTTTTGGCTAATTAAACCTAACACAGGGTTTTTTGGGCAATAAAGGTATTATGGACATTTAACATGATGAAACACACGCCCAACTGCAATCCGCGCACGTGGACGACTAACATTAGCGGTAGGGTTTTTTTGGCAATGACTTTCATAACACAGGATTTTTTTAGCTAATTTTAATATCATATAGTTTTTTTGGCTAATTAGACCTAACACGAATTTTTTTTTTGGCAATAATCTCTTTTTGTTTCATTATTCTTTTCAATTTCCGTACTTTCAAAGCTGTTATCTAATTTTGTATTGGCTCTCTCTTGTGGAATGAAATTACATTGGTCTACCATTTTGATTTTCTATTTTTATCATTTAGAACCCAATATTTTGTAACTCTTGGGCTATGTTGGGCCTAATAGCCCATATTGTACTCATCCCAAATTCAAAGCCCATAAGTAATCCCACCTCCGATGATTGTTTCTTATTACAAAGTACAAATCATGATGCGAAGGGTCCTCCTCTGGACATCGTCACATTTAACGGCACTGTTGAATCTCACATTTTCCGGGCGAGTTTCCGGTTCGACTTATCCATATACTCGTCCGCGTTTCTTCTCCGACTGGGCGATGTGTTCCGATTCGCCGCAAACCCGAGTCTTCGAGCTCCCCCGAATTGACTCGTTGGTCGACGGCTGTGACTACAAGCATTGGGTCGTGGTCATGCACCCACCTGAAAAGTATCCTCACAGAGAAGAAATCGTTCAACAGTATATTGCCACTCTAGCTATGGGTCTTGGGAGGTAAAAGATTTCTCTGCAATTTTCTTAAAAAGATAATCTTTTTTTTTTAATTTACCTATTATCTGTATAAAAATTGTCATGTTTAATGGTGTTTGTCATTTAGTGTGTCATTTAGTGTGTCATTTAGTCATAGAACACTTAGCGAAATATTAGGAGCATGCAAATCTTGGTTTCTCGTATTGCCAATTTTCCAGCTATAACAATCTCGTTTCCAGTTTCGAACAATTTGCTGGTTTTGCAGCTGTCTAATGTGTTTAATAGTGCTGTTATAGCAAATTCGTTGCATTTAACTAATTAATTTGGAGTATCATCCTAGAATTTTTGTGAAAAGAAGCTGGTTTTGATGTGATTTTCTGTGCAGTGAGAAGGCGGCTATGGAATCCATATACTCTGTTTCAACCAAATATTACTATGCATTCAGCTGTAAAATCAACGAAAAAGTGACTCACAAGATCAAATGTAGCTTTCTGAGTCTCCATTTCTTGACTTTCCAAGTTTTTTGTGGCATTTGGCATAATAATTGAAAATATCATCTCCTTCTCTGCAGCTCTTCCTCGCGTAAAATGGGTTTTCCCCGATTCTTACTTGTGTGGTGAAGAAAGTGGCTATGGTGGTATTGTTTAATCATATTCATTTCCATCCTTGATTTCTTACATTGCTAATATTTCATCTGAATCCCTCTAGGACAAAATGTGTGTTTGAGAAAAGAAGGAAAAATCCTTCTATTTATGATTGTACAATGAACAATAACTACGAGAGGTTTTATTACTATACTGAAGACCTGTTTTTTATTTTAGGGGAACCATTTGTTGATGGTAATGTTGTTCCTTATGAAGACAAGTATCATGCTGATTGGTTGGCTAAAGAATATATCGGGGACTCCATGGGAAGAACTTGTTCAAGAAAGTCTACAAGGAGAAGAAAAGCTTCAAGAAATTCGCGTTCAACAAGTGATTGAACTAATGGCTCTTTGTTTTTAAGGATAGTTACACACTCACGTACCATGAGGTTTAGCTTAATTACGCAAACATACCCTGATATTTGAAAAATTACATAAACATTTCCTGAACTCTAACTACCGGTAGATAACCTTAATGGAAAAGAGCAATTTCAAGTTATGTTCCTGATTATTTAGAATATATACAACATAATGTTAATTGTTTCTTTTTTCTTTTATACATTTTGATACATAGTAAAATGTAATATATAAATCTAAATTATTCAGAATTATATATTTTTTCAAATGATAATGAATGAAGAACATGTTTTAAGCTAGTATTCAAGTAAAGACTTTTTTGTCTTGCAATACCCGAGCAAGAAAAAAAAAATCGGGTGAAAAACCAAGAAAAACGTGAAGACTTTTTTCCCCAGAAACTACTAGTCTGATGTTTTCAAAGTTAGCATCAAAACGCGTAAATATTGAATGAGATTCCCTAGATATATTGAGTTTCGAGCAATCTTAATTAATTTGACCTCTTCAATAGCCAGCCTGTTTTTCCTAATTCAATAATTTCAAGTGGTCCTGTCTAACTACCAATGATGAAACTGTTTAGCCATCTTAGTTCATGTTTTCACCTGCAAATATCTCTTTCCTAATCTGATACTTGAGATCAGAGACATGGCGGCTTATGCAGCTGTAGTTTCTCTCATGAATCTTATAGAGCAGCTCCAACACCATCCTCAACCTCCTATTACTCTCCACAAGGAACAGTTTGAATCTCTCATTGAAAAGATTGCTTTCTTACAACATTTTCTTGAAGCTTATAACTCCTATTACTCCAACCAAGAAGTTGAACTCTTGCGGAGTCGCATTGCAGATGCAGCTTATGCAGTGGAGGATGTAATTGAATCCCATATAGTCGATCAGATTCATAATCATGAGAAAATCTATTCAACAGACTTGTATCAAGGTCTGCAGAAGGTGATCGAAGATATGGACTTGATCAAACAAGAGGTTGTGGGGATAAAAGACAAGATGGGAACTCAAGATCAGCTGCAAAGAAGTATAACTTCTAATGTTGTTTTGTCAAAACCTCCTTCAACCGAAAGGAAAATCATGGTGGGTTTTGATGATGTCTTGAACGAAATGCTGGATAAGCTCACCCGAGAACCCTATTCCCTACGCCAAATCATCCCGATTTCTGGAATGGGCGGCATTGGTAAGACTACACTTGGTCGAAATGTTTATACAAATCCACTTGTAGAATATCATTTCCATGTTCTTGCTTGGGCTGCCATTTCTCAAGAATATAATATACGAGAAATTCTCCTAGAAATTCTTCTTTGTCAAAAAGATATGTGGAGTAGGGAAAGTTTGAAGAAAATGAGTGAGGTAGAATTACGGGAAAAATTATACAAAAGTTTGTATGGTAGAAGGTATTTGATTATAATGGATGATGTTTGGAGTGAAGAAATATGGGACAAGGTAAAGTTCGTCTTTCCAAATGACAACAACGGGAGTAGGATAGTTATAACAACTAGACTATCAAATGTGGCTTCCTGTTTAGCAAGTTGTTGTGGCATTGAGATGAACTTCCTAGATCAGGATAAAAGTTGGAGTTTACTTTGCAAAACAGTGTTTGGAGAAGAAGATTGCCCCTCTGAATTGGAGCATGTCGGAATGGAGATCGCACAAAGTTGCAAGGGACTCCCTTTGTCAATTGTTGTACTCGGAGGACTCCTTGCAAAGTCCAAACGTACTTTGGAGTTTTGGGAATATATTGCAGAAGATTTAAATTCAGTTGTGAATTTAGAGGTAAACGAACAGTGCTTAAAAATATTACATACGAGTTATGACCAGTTGCCAGTTCATTTGAAAGCATGTTTTCTTTACATGGGATCTTTTCCTGAAGACTATAAAATTCGTGTCTCAGAACTCGTCAAAACGTGGATTGCAGAAGGCTTTTTGAAGCCAATTAGTGGAAAAAGCTTTGAAGAGAGTGCCGAGGACTACTTAATAGATCTTATTGGTAGGAACCTCATTTTGGTTAGTGATTATGGATATTCAGGAAAAGTAAAGTTCTGCAATATCCATGATATCTTGAGAGACCTATGCTTAAGAGAAGCTTGGAAAGAGAGGTTCCTTTGTGTGGTAAACCAACATTTTCTTAACACTCCATACGAAGGCGTGAATACGCAACGGCGAATTTCAGTTAATCAAAACTCATCCGAGAAGGAATATTTTCATAGTTTGGAATCTGCATCAATTACCCGTTCTTTGGTATTCTATAATCAGGAAGAATTACCATTGGTTGAACTTAGATTGTTGAGGATATTTAAGAGGATTTCCAATAATATCTTTCCACGTGATAAACGAATATACAACTTGGAATCTATTTTTCAGCGAGTTAATTTGCGGTACGTGGCTATCAGTTACTTCAGTAAAAATCTCATATTTCCTTCTTCAGTCTCCCTCCTTTGGAGTCTACAAACCTTCATTGTTAACGAATGGGCGAGCGGTCTGGTTGCACCGCTTGAAATTTGGAAAATGCCTCTACTTAGGCATATCAAGTGCAACTTGATCACGCTTCCGGACCCTCCAAGTGGCCACACAGATAGGCGAGATGACCTAGTTTTGCAGAACCTACATACACTCTTACATGTATGTAATTTGAAGTTTGGTGAGGAGGTGATTAAGAGGATTCCGAATGTGAAGAAGTTGAGACTAGAATTTAACAAAGGATATGAGGCTGCATCGGATTATTGTCTCAACAATCTTAGTCGTCTAGATAAACTCGAATCATTTGCCTACACCATTAGCACATTCGATTCCCCGAGCCGGAGTGATTTGCTTCAAAACCTCGCCTTTCCACATTCGCTCAAGAAGCTGTGTCTACGCGAGACTAGGCTCTATTGGGAAGACATGAGTACAAAGATAGGTTTGTTGCCTTTTCTTGAAGTGCTCAAACTGGAATACCATTCCTTCATAGGTTCTGAGTGGGAAGCAGTTGAAACAGTCGAAGGGCAATTCTGCAGGCTAAAGTATCTGCTAATTCGCAGTTGCAACGATCTAGAACATTGGAATGCGGAGAACGTTTTCTTTCCATGCCTCGAGCAGCTTGTTCTTCATGGGTTGCCTAAACTGAAGGAGATCCCTTCAGGTATTGGTGAAATACAAACTCTTAAATTGATGCAGTTGAAATATTGCAGCGTTTCTGCTATGATTTCTGCAAAAGAAATACTGGAGGAACAAGAGGACCTTGGGAATGAAAGCATCCAAGTTACAGTTATCTTAGACAAAGACAAACAAGACGAAGTTCGAGATACGAGCTATCTGCCTCAGTTGGCAAGAGAGGATTATCAACTTCTGGAGAGCTTGGCAAGCGACAACTTTCAAGTTAAAATTTTGTAAGAACTGAATCTGCTACGTTTATATCAAGCATGTTTTTTTTTTTAAATGAAAACTGCCTTTTCTAGTACTTGGTCATTACATATTTTCCTTCTAATATGGTACATGCCACCTTACAGAGGGAGATCACAATATTGAGCATACCAACAGAACATAAATTGGAGGATGCAGCTCTGCAGAGTGTAGGTCAAGTCGAGATCAACTTTGAGTATCTTGAAGTCATTTCGTGTTCATAGCTAGCTTTAGAAGAATTTTTAGTGAAGCTGCTATTATTTATATCAAGCATATTTTTTTAAGTTTGTAAGAATAAGAACTTATGCGAAAATGACAGGAAAAATATCATTTTGTGTTCCTGAACTATACCCCAAAATCAGTTTGTGTTCCCCGGTTATATCAGTTTGTATCCCCCAGTTACCATTTCTTTTTTTTCAGTTGTTTTTCCTGCCATTAGTCTGTCCGTTAGAAACTAACGGAAAGCTAATTGGAGGTGTTTTACAAAGGCAGCATGGGGTGTTCTTGTAATTATGATACTTAGAAGGGAATCAAATGTTCCTCAACCTTATTTTTCATGCCTTTAGTAAACCTTTAATTTCTTATTTCTTTCTTTCCTTCTACTTTTTTTCTTGAAAATAAAGAAAGTTGTAAGTAACAATTCTTATTCTATGTTTATATTTCCTCAGACGGCTTTCACAGTTTCACGTCTAAGAAGGATGGTCGAGGCGAAAGGGAAGCGCAGTGAGACAGACCTCTGTTACATATCTTGTCTCCGGTTTTGATACATTACTTACGTGTTTTAGCATTCAGCTATTTCCAGTAAAACAAAACCATTTTTGCCTTTCTATAGATTAAAATTTTTTACTTCCTCTGTATGCAAAGTATTTTTGAGTGGACAACTCAATACTGAAAAGAACAAATTCTTGAGATTTGCCTAAAAATTCAAAAAACTATTGAAACTTTGAAGCCTTACAAATAATTCCTGGTCAATTGAAATCTTACAAATAACCCCTTCAATTTAAAAATATATATATAATATCTCTAAAAAATCTTATAAATACTTCCCTCGAGAGAGTAAGTGCAAGACTATAAGATTTCGATGATAAAATTTTCAAAAGTGCAAATCTAAAGCTGTGAATGTCTATGGTCAGGGCACAGGCTGTTTTTCTAATTTAATAAATGCAAAGTGGCCATGCTAATTAATAATTGAAAGGGGCCATGGCCCATGTGCCAATGTTTAATTACCAAAGCGTCAAACTGTTTAGCCATCACCCATCAATATTGCTAATTGCTGCTGTATGCACCAAAAAGAAAATCAATATTGCTGCACTCTTCTGAAACACAAGAAATTAGAGATATGGCAGCTTATGGAGCTCTCGTTTCTGTTATGCATATTATAGAGCAGCTCCAACATCATCCTCGCCCTCCAATTACTCTTGACAAAATACAGATTAAATCTCTCAGAGAAAATATTACTTTCTTGCAAGATTTTCTTGAAGTTTATAATTCCCATTATTCCAATCCAGAAGTGGAACACTTGCGGAATTGCATTGCAGATGCAGCTTATGCAGCAGAGGATACCATTGAATCACATATAGTCGATCAAATTCACGCTCAGAGTTCAACTGTAGATGCAGCTTACGCCATCGAATTGTATCAAGGTTTGCAGAAGGTGATAGAAAATATGGATTCTATCAAGAAAGAGGTGCTGGAAATTAAGGAAAAGATAGGAAATCAAGAACAACTGCAAGGAATTATTACAACACCTGCTGCTGTTTCATCTAAATCTTCCTCGACACAGCACAACACCATGGTGGGTTTCGATGATGTCTTAACTGAAATGCTGGATAAGCTCACGTGTCAACGATCTGATCGCCAAGTCATCCCAATTGTTGGGATGGGCGGTATTGGTAAGACTACACTCGCTAGAAATGTTTACGAAAATCAACTCGTTGTCGAGTATTTTGACGTTCGTGCTTGGGTGACGGTGTCTCAAGAATATAATACAAAATTAATTCTCTTAGACATTCTCTGTCAAGAAAACCAAGATTATAGGAAAACTTTGAGTCGAATGAGTGAGGCGGAATTAGGGGAAATGTTATATAAAAGTCTATATGGTAGAAGGTACTTGATTGTGATGGATGATATATGGAGTAATGATGTATGGGATAAGATAAAACTCTTCTTTCCAAAAGAGAACAATGGAAGTAGAGTAATTGTAACGACTAGACTAGCAAATGTAGCTTCCTATTTAACCAGTAATTGTGGCCTTGAGATAGATTTTCTAAATCAAGATGAGAGTTGGAGTCTATTTTGCAAAACTGTGTTTGGAGAAGACGATTGCCCGTCCGAATTGGAGCATATCGGAATGGAGATTGTGCAAAATTGCGAAGGACTCCCTTTGTCAATTGTTGTGCTTGGAGGACTCCTGGCGAAATCCAAACTGACACGAGAGTATTGGCAAGATATTGTAGAAAATTTAAATTTAATCGTGAATTTAGCGGAAAATGAACGGTGCTTAAAAGTACTACATACGAGTTATGAGCAGTTGCCAGCTCATTTGAAGGCATGTTTTCTGTACATGGGAACTTTTCCTGAAGACAGTAACATTCGTGTCTCTGAACTCATCAAATTGTGGGTTGCTGAAGGATTTTTGAAGCCAATTAGTGGAAAAAGCTTGGAAGAGAGTGCTGAGGAATACTTGATAGATCTTATTGATAGGAATCTCATTTTGGTTAGTGAGCGTGGGCATTCTGGAAAAATAAAATTCTGTAATATCCATGATCTCTTGAGAGACTTATGTTTAAGAGAAGCTCAGAAAGAGAAGTTCATTTGTGTAGCAAACCAACACAGTGAAAACTTAAACACCCAACGTCGTATTGCATTTCATCAAGACACATCCAAAAAGGAATATCTTCATAGCATGAAAGCTGGATCATCTACCCGTTCGTTGATATGCTATTCTCAGGAAGACTCGCCAATCATTGAACCTAAGTTGTTGAGGGTGTTTAAAAGGATTGATATATATATAAAGGACGAGGATAAAACGAAATGTAGATTAAACGCTATTTTTCAACTAGTTAACTTGCGGTACCTTGCTCTCACTTATTCTTACACAAATGATCCTTCGTATTCAAATCTCATTTTTCCTTCTTCTGTCTCCCTCCTTTGGAATCTACAAACACTAATTGTTAACGGATGGGATAACATTTATGTCGCACCACCAGAAATTTGGAAGATGCCTCTGCTTAGGCATGTCGAGAGCACCAATGTCATATTTCCGGATCCTCCGAGTGATATGCGATATAACTTTGTTTTGGAGAACCTATATACGCTCGCGGGAATAAAAAATCTGAAGTTTGGTGAGGAGGTGGTTAAGAGAATCCCCAACGTCAAGAAGTTGCTTCTTTATTATGACGACAGACGCAACGTGGCATCATATTATTGTCTCAACAATCTTGGTCGTCTAGATAAGCTTGAATCCCTTTTTCTCATCTTTGATGATTACCCAATTAGCAGGGATGATTTGCTGCAAAACCTCATATTCCCGCATTCGCTCAAGAAGTTGACGCTATGCGAAAGCGCCCTCTATTGGGAAGACATGAGTACGAAGATAGGATCATTACCTCTTCTTCAAGTGCTCAAACTGGATAACTATTCCTTCAGAGGACGTACGTGGCAAACATCAGAAGGACAATTTTGTAGCCTAAAATACCTGCATATTGGCTATTGTGAAGGTCTGGAATATTGGATCACGGAGAGTACCCACTTTCCACGCCTTGAGCACCTTGTTCTTGCAGGTTTAGACAAGTTGAAGGAGATTCCTTCAGGTATCGGGGAAATAGAAACGCTTAAATCTATTCAGTTGAAATATTGTAGCAATACAGCCATTATTTCTGCAAAACAAATACTAGACGAACAAGAGGAACTTGCGAATGAAAGTCTCCGAGTTACAGTTATCTTACAAGAAAAGAAGCAAGAGGAACTTGCGAATGATCGAGATATTCTGGAGAGCCTGGCGAGCCGCAACTTTCAAGTTAAATTTTTGTAAGAACATAACTGAATGTCTGAATCTGTTATGATTTATATCAAGATTAATGGTTTTATTTTTATTCGAATAAAGATTTTGATGGGAAAAAAGGAACATACTGTGGTTAATTTAGTAAATAATGATTATCATATATCACTTCATAATTATCATAACTTGTAAGCTGTTCTCTTTAACCTTTTTGAGGATGGCTATCTTATACACATCTTGTATTTCAATCTAGTGTACAAATATACTTTTTCTAACTTCTTGTCATACATATAGAAAATTTACATCTACCTCCCTTCAGGCTTTGTTTAATTACAAATTAGTCCCTCTTGTTTCAAAAATTACAAAAACACCCCTAAGGTTTCATAATTCTTGCAACACCACCGAAAGCATCTTCTCTCCTGCAGTCCATTGGTGTGTAAGAGTCAATGCAGTCTGCAACCTGATCGACGTCGGTCAAAGCCTCTACTTTGCCATATTTTCACAAATTTTACATAAGAGTAATGAAATCTCAAGGGGCTTTTTGTAATTTTGTGAAACAAGAAGGACTAATTTGTAATTACACCAAACATGAAGTCTAATATGGACAACCTCACAGAGACTGCTGATATTATTGAGCCTAACAATGGAACACAAATGAGGATGCTTCTCTGCAGAGCGTAGGTCGAGTCGAGATTTTTCGAATTTCATGTTGCTCTGTTTGTCATAAAATTCGATGTTATTTTTTGTAGCATTGTGGTGGAGGCTGGAGTAAGCACGAGTTTACTCTGCATTAAATGTTCTGCAAAAAGGATGATCTTTTTGAATTTTACTTATTATTTGTATAAAAAAAATGTGGGATTAATTAGATTGTTGAAAATTTTAATGTATGAAAACAAAGTTTATTGTTTTAGCAATATTCTTAAGATTCTTAACTTGAGTACTATTTTAGTTGACGAGAATGAGACGTTGAATTGTAATAGCATCAACAACTACCATGTGAATAAATAGTGAGTTATTTGAAAAATAAGAACAAAACAAAGTAATAATAGTTATGAAAGATACAAATTGAAATACTAGAAACAAAGTAATAGTGAAATAAAGAGAAAGCAATAATATAGGAATTAAAATACAAAGAA
Source organism: Verbena officinalis (assembly GCA_958496215.1). Classification (NCBI taxonomy): domain Eukaryota; kingdom Viridiplantae; phylum Streptophyta; class Magnoliopsida; order Lamiales; family Verbenaceae; genus Verbena; species Verbena officinalis. The sequence goes on from OY292391.1 coordinate 941,196, forward strand.
AAAATGAAGGAAAAACAATAAAATTGAGGTATCATTATTATTAATTATTGTATTTATCTTTATTACTTTTTACTTTTTTTCCTCATACTCATATTTCAAGATGCTTGTAAGCTAGGTTGTTCTTGTCAAAGGTAAAGTAAAGACAAACATCAAAAAGACAAAATTGTTGGGTAAAATTATGGTCACCCACTCTAGAAACCATAAAGTTTCTTGATATTAATGCACCCATAGTTGCTTACTTGCTTAACTTTGATTCCACATTCACTGCTTTTGTCATATAATCTGATCCATATCACAGAAGTTTCACAAATTTTCTAGGAAACTTGTATAAGCAGAACTTAATTTGTTGTTTGGCTTTATTCTTTATCAAGGAAGAAAATGTGATGCCAATTGCTACACCGATCGTCCCATCTAGAATGTAGACATTTTAGGGATAATTATACAAATCCTGATATTTGTTTAAAAATCTGAAAAATCATCGAACTTTGAAATCTCACAAATACCCCCCAAACATAAAAGTGTATACATAATACCTTCTGAAAAATCTTACAAATACCCCCTCAGGGGTAAGTGAAACGTTGCCAGGTTCCGATTGTGAAATTGTAAAAAGCTTGGGTCTTTCTCTGTTTCTTATGAAAAAAAATTTAGCTGTATTTCAACAAAGACTCGGGTCTTTCTCTGGCTTTATTAATTTCTTTGTCAAGTCAAGCCTGATGCTTACAAAGTTAAGTCATATTTCCAAATTCTAAGATACAAGAATTTCTAGATAATCTGCCACTTTGTTCCCATTACAAACTAGATATACTTAGTTGAACCGACCTCTTCCTCTTTTCTTCTTCTTAGTTCTTGTTTATTCTCATTGTATCCTTATATTTGTCTTTAGTTGAAATTTCAAATACATTGTTTGGTTATAGTCTATGAAAATTTGGCAAATCATAACGAATACCCCTCAAACGTGGAAAATCGTTGACACATGGTGTTTTTTGTAATTAGGTTTTGAGGTTTTATTTATAAACGGTGCAATCTCAGGGCGTTTTTCGTAATTATTCCAATCCAAATAAGAAAGAACTACAGAGAAACAAATTTTAATGTACATTCTATCAAAACTTGTTGTTTATTCCAATCTATATCCCCTTCAATTCCCTTTCTTCCTAGGAGATCTTATTTCATTCCTTAATGTTTTATTATACAAAGCAGTATCCGAATAAACAGCACGAGACCTAATCCTATGTTTATGCCTATACCCTTTCCTTCTCTGACTATTTCCCTCCTCTTTCTTAGCTTCATTTTCATTTCCCTTCAACTTAGCCGCCTCATTTTCTTCAATCCCACTTAATTTCGTGTCTTTTTTCTCGTCAGTTGATACGATATAAACGAACGGTCCAGATGGGACGTCTGTTAAGTCAAGGATAGGTTTCAATGTTTTGACCACATGGTTCATGGTTGGCCTGGATTTGGGGTAAATGCTCAAGCATTGATGAGCCAAAGCAGCCACTTTTTTGGCTCCTACCGTCGAGTATTGTCCCTCGAGTCGTGGGTCCATTAACCGGTCGATCTTGTGATGGTCTTTCAAATAGGGTTTAGCCCATTCGACCAGGTTTTGCTCTCTCGAAGGACGTTTTTTGTCCATTGCCCGTCTCCCTGTGAGTAGCTCTAACAATACGACTCCAAAGCTGTATACGTCGTTCATTGTTGTCAAATGACCTGAAAGGAAGAAGTAAACAACTTATAAAAGGGTATAACGGACTTTCCAATAATTTTGGTTTATTATATTTGTAAGGAATAATTACAAAAAAGTCCATGAGGTTTTGCCGTTTTACAAGAAACACTCTCCACTTTTGAAAATTACAAAAACTACCCTGAGTCTACAATATATCAACAATTTTGCATTAGTTTGAGGGTGTTTTTCATTATGATTCATTAAATTTTTTTTACCTGTCATGATGTATTCGGGAGCAGCGTAACCATGCGTGCCCATTACACGCGTTGAGACGTGCGTGTCATCGCCCTCAGGGCCATCCTTTGCTAGCCCGAAATCAGAAAGTTTAGCATTATAATCCTATAGCAAGTGAATCATGAATGTCAGAAGTAGATTAAGAGGACCAGCTTTTGCAAAAGCACTGTTTTTTATATGATTATATAAATGAGTGAGAGGAAATTACAGCGTCGAGTAGAATATTAGAAGTCTTGAAATCGCGATATATAACTGGCTTCTCCTCTCCATGAAGAAAAGCTAGGCCTTTTGCTGCACCAACTGCAATCTTCATTCTTGTCAACCATGGCAGTGAACTAGAATATCCTGAAATAATCAAGAACAAATTGAATAAACATTTATTTAATCACTAAAAAGTTCTAAGGAAATTAAAATTGGGATGAAAAAGTTTACTTCTGAATAAGTGATTCTCTAAATTTCCCCTGACCATGTACTCATACACAAGAAGCCTATGCTCATCTTCACAACAATAACCAAGCAACTTCAGAAGATGAGGATGCCTCAATTGTCCAAGAAGCACTACTTCAGTCTGCAATACAAAAGGCAAAAATAAAAATTAATTTGAAGGCGATTTCTGTTAGTTTGAGGGTGTTTTTCATAAATTTTTAAAATTTCAGGATATTTCTCCGTAAACAATACAAACGTCAGGGATTATTTGTAATTGAATTAATAAAAGATAATTCAAAATATTATAGGGTTCTTTTCTTTTTTCCTTTTTCTTTTGGTGAGTGAACATAATGAATACAGATAATGCTTACCAGCCACTCTCTATGGCCTTGATCACCATCCAAATCCAACAACTTGACGGCAACGGGCTGGGCCTCCAAACCGGGCCGACACTTATTATCCACAAAGCCCTTATGGACCGGCCCGAACCCGCCTTCACCGAGAAAATTGCTTGATGAGAAGTCATTTGTGATCACTTTGAGCTCTGTCAATGTGAAAATATGAAGATTTGATGCAATCTTAGAGTTGGAGAGATCACTAGTACAAAGCGGCGAGCCCGAATAATCGCTTAAATCAGAAAGTGATATTCTTGAGTTAGAATTATGAATAGAAACTTGGCTTTTTGAATCGGCCGAATGGTGAACATGATTATTGGGCTTGAAACATGAAGGGAAAAATGATGGCCATGCGGAAGCCTTTTTTATTGACATTTATTCTGTTTAATTTTTCGCAGTTTATGAAATGAAACTCAGAAAAAATGGGAAGTTTGTGTTTCTCTTGGATGGATTGTATATCTGTTTATCTGTATTTATATATAGGTGATTGGAAAAAGGTGTACTGTGTTTTTTCTGCTGACAAGATCAAGAATGATTAATATTATTTTTTCCTGGCTTATCAGTATATTTATATGGGTGTATCTGTAATATCGTGATGGTATTTTGCTTGACTTAGAATATACTGTACGCTGGGAGAGGAATAAAAAAAGTGCGTGTGAATATTTGCGCAATAACGCTGTTTGAACCTGCTTTTGGCTGCAAAAGCCTAAACTGAGTTTCCATGTAGTTTCAGACAAATGTGTTTCGGGATCCTAGGCAAATTAATTATATTTATACCTTTGTTCAGACACAAATATCTTACATAATATTTTACTATGGTGCCTTGATTGGAAGGTGGGCACTGGCCACTTACACAAAAAGTTGGTCATGACTCATGAGTTTCCTATTTTTCTTTCTTTTCCTATAATTTTACAATAGGGAAAAATTTAATAATTTGGGCAAATTATCCAAACCCCTGAAATTTACGAGATTTACAAAAAATATCTTGAAATCTTGAAACCTTATATTTACACTCCTATGAGGATAAATATAAAGTTTTTCATGGAATATTTGTAAGGTTTTAAGATTTTTTTGCATTTACAGGAGGTATTGGTAAAGTTTAAAGGTTACCGTATATATTTTGGAATTTTTCGTAACATAAGGGGGATTTAATAATTTTTCCTAATTTAATTCACTAAGGCTTGGTTTACTATCCTAGATAACGCCACATAAACGGCAAAATTAAACAGGCTGACATGTTTACTATGTTTCGGCCACTACCCGACTTAATGTGTTGAATCCGGCTTTTAATAGGCTTTTTTATTCCATCAAATTGTTTACATAAGAATCATCAAATGGACTTTTTATTTTAACAAGGAAATCTTTGATAGTAAATACAATTAAACCGGAGTTATTAGGGAATCTAAACTAACTTAATATAAGACTATAGAAATATAGTAAACCAAGGCTAAAAGAAAACCTCATTCATTGAAGAAAAACTACACTTACATAATCATGATATAATATGATCTGTCAAAATAAGTTGCAGTCATTGGAGGTTAATTACAGTCTCACCACTTCATTGATTTCCTACGCACTAAAATAAAATAATAAAATTACTAAGTTTTTCCAAAAGAAAAAGGAAAAATCTATCAAGTCCGAGTTTAGCAACCTAACTTTTTCTACCATCATAGTTTTTATTTTAAATAACAAGAATGTCTTAACATGCATTCAGTTTAAATATTGTAAAATTTTCCAACCTTTTTAAGGTCAAATTATGAAGTGTACAGCACTTAATTACTACCTCACAAATTAAAGCGAAACGAGAGCTAGCTAGTAATTGTTGGGTATACCATGACCAGACAAATTCAAATATTGCTAGTAATAATATAATAGTGCAATATTTAAAGTTCAAAAAAAATGGTCGGAAATTCTTTGTTTTACATTGCAAATTAGATAATCTGAAATTCGATTGTTAAAATAAATTGATATAAATGTCAACTTGTTTTCTAACTCATCATTGCATAAGATGTGATCGAGTGTATGACGCAGCTAAATTCAATTATCCCTAGAAATTAAATTTTTTCAATATTGATCGACATGCATGGAAAGTTTTTTCTTTTTCATAATTTAAGGAATTAGAATTACTAAAATCTCTTTAAAATTAATTTTGATATCCATATGATTTGTGTAAAATAATTTATTTTGTAGTATTTTTTCTATTTTTTATAATAATTTGGACCTCAATAGATTTGCTAAGTGACTGACAATGTGTAAGGATTTCGACTTAATTTGATAATTAGTAGAACTTAGGAGGAATTAATTGACTAATAATAATACCCTTTTAATTGATTAATTTCTAACGAGTTCATAGTCATTGGTAGGTAGCAAAAAACTTATAGTGGAAGATCTAAATCAGATTTAGATCTGCTCCAAGTGGCTTCAGATATTTCCCATTGGACTTGCGAATTAATAAATATTTCAAATCTACAATAGTAGAGGAGAGGACCCAAATCATGATTAAGAAATAAAACTTTATTTAATTTTTCTTGCAAATTAAAGGTGGCAATTTGATGCAAATTGTAATTATCACTTATTAGAAATTTTGTTACTTAATTTCATGGGTCAACATTAATCTGGGAACATGCATTGACATCATGGTTTTTAATTTATTTATTTTTCAGCACAATATAAATAAATTGAATGGGACTTTTTTTAAATTCGCATTTCTAATTTAGATTGATGTCATGAATTGTCATCTATATGATCAACTTGATTAATCCAGTGGATCATGTAACCTCAAGCATAAAATACATTAGGATGTATTGTTGACAAAATTTGATGAAAACCCCTTTGATAAGCCTAAGTCAGATAGATTTTGTTTGAGGAGAATAAGGTATAGATCACGTATCCACCACCGTCAACTACAGTAACTAGTCTCCTCGCTGAATTATTGGTATCTCAAAGAGTGGGATAGCAGAAGATTTAAGATTGCTCCACATCCCCAAAACCAAGATTCAATTTGGTTAAGCCATAGTATAAATTTTAACCTACACCGTCAATTTCTTTAATTTTTAACAGTTCTGACATGCTAATTTAATTAGATTTCTCGAGTTGGAATTCGTCTGAAAAGACAATTGTTATTGATAGAAATAACTTTTCACCTAAAAACGTTTGGACTTATTCTCATACTTTAATCTTAATGCAGGTCGAGGAATCGATATAACTCATGAAATCCAATCAAATTAAGCAATCATTTTAAAATGGTTTAGATGAGATCTGCATGCATATATCGTACGATATGACACTTGAAAAGGCTTGGAAGTAGCACCACTACCACTCCAAAAACAAGGCAAAAATTAAAAACGCACACAAACACTTATCTTAGCTAGCTTTCTAAATTAGTTGCTCTCTCTCTCTTATACTAATTATATATTCTTGCCCTAGCTTCCTTGTCAACGCATTATTGATTTCTTTTAAGATAGGATAATTCTAACCTAAACCTGGCTCGTTCAAATCAGCGTATATATAGGAGGGTTATGGATAATTCTAACCTGAACTTCAACAGATTTTGTGTCTGCATAAATTTTTTAAAGTCTAATAAAGAGAGAGATATATTTCTAAAATTCAAAAAGAAGACGCCGTCTGTGTAGACCTAAGCACAAAACACAGTTTTAGTCAGAAGTCATCCACTGATATATGCATGCCCACTGTGCAGACAGAGAAATTGGATTGATCTTGACGATGATGCGAAATTAAGGTAACAAACAGATGATATTGATACCCCAGCTGCCATTATTATATTTGTAATCATCAAGTTTGTCGAAACTAATAAAAAGTTTTGCAAAATATCGGCTTAAACCAACATGCAAGAAATGGAGAATAGCTGGATTTTGTAGCAGAAATATTATTAATTAACCACGATTAACTGTTTGTTTATAGTGTGTTTGGTTGGTACCAGATATTATAAGTCGGCCACTTCTTAAATCTTAAGATAGAAAGAAAGCAAGCAAATGGTATGACAATTAAAGCCCCAGATTCCTGAAGAACATCACAAGCAGAAAACTGAATTATTAGAATTACTACATAAGATCAAATTAATGAATAAAATGAAGTTAAATGTAACAAGACAAATCCACTTTGGGAAAATAAATTTACTTCTTTTTCCTTTTTCAGACACAACAAAATTTGAGACGGGTAACCTTTTCATAAGGAAGCGCTATGAAATTTCGCAAATTTACACCTGCAATTTCAGTAGAGGAAAGAATACAAATATTAATTAGTCACCTGAGTGGAAAGATTCCAATAACTTAATAGACCCCACACGAGTATTAGGTATTACGATTAGACCCATGTTATTCATAATATCACCGTACTCCCATTTCCGTAATTTCCAAACTCATCAATGGGTGTACTTGTAATATTATGACTAACAGGGGTATAATTGTGATATCAATACTCCTGTGGGGTGGGTCTCTATGTAATTAACCTTTTGTATTGAAAGAAATAATATTTTGAAGAAATACCTCACTGTCCGCGATCAGCAAAACAAATAATATTTACACCAAAGGAACCTGCGATTATCACAAAAAGGCAAGGGTTAGAAGAACTCTTAAAATTAGAAACTACGGGAGTATTTGCTTTTGTTTTGGGTTATAAATTGTTACACCAAAATAATTGGAGACACCCAAAATTAGTTAACTATGTTCTCACTTTATGTAAGAGTACTATTTTGGGGGAAAAGATGTACTTTTTAGGAGATTTTTGGTATTATTTTGAGAGTTGGAAAACATTTTGAGAATATGAAAGCACAAACCTTTTAATAGACAACATAATGGAACAGCAACCGGCTAAAATATTGAACCTTTAACATCACATGGAGTCGTGCAAGAATGTTTGTTATCTGAAAACCAAGCTTCCATTTTGTTGTGTTCTCAACTTTTCAATGAGTGACTGATAGAACGATTTCAATGCCTTGAAATCATTGCCCTGATAAGACAAGAGGAGGCAAATTAATGTATGAGATGTTATAAATACACAAATATAAATCCAATGAAAAATGCAGTAGCCACTGAGGCATATTAGATTGAGGTTAATTAAAATTTGTATGATTTACATCTACTACCCCTGAGGTCAGGTGTAATTACAAATTAGTCTCTCTTGTTTCAGAATTACAAGAATACACCTGACCTGAGGTTTGATTATTCACTTAAAACTTTCCTCAGAATTCGAATATGTTCACGTCGGCAGAAGCGCCTTATTTTCACAAATTTTACATATGTTCTAGAAATTTCTAAAACGAGAGGGACTAATTTGTAACTAGACCAAATCTTAGGAGTAGTGGATGTAAATTACACTAAAGGTTTTTTTATTTTATTATGAGTGGCCATAATTTCCTACTTCGATTTTCTGCTCTTGGAAAGAGCTGGCCTAAAGCCTCGTTAGTATAATACCTGAAGCTTTTGACAATACTGCTCTGCCAAGTCTTGAGGGCAATGGACATTTGAGAAACCTTTTGATACGAAACTAAGAAGAAAATCATTGCCAAATTTCTCATACATGACCTGTTGCACCAATACTATTTCGCTAAGCAATGCCACCTGCAAAGAAAGGGACAACAAAAAATATATATATTTAAGCATGACAGAAACCAAAAAGGAAAAAAGGTATCAACCATTGATTCCATGGAATTACAATTTATTGTGTTATGAAGTGAAAATTTCGCCCACAACCACATTGAACAGTTCAACTTCCAGTTTCCACAGAATTACTCGATCTATACATATTAAAACACACAAAAAAGATGATAAGATAAATGAACTTACAGTATTTGCATCACGAAACTCGAAGGATTTGTCAAGCACACTGTACAGGCAACAATTCACTGCAAATGCTTCAATTACAAAACTCTTGAAACCAGGTACCTGAAAAATAATAGTACTTAAGTATTCTAAGGAAAATTAAATTAATCCTGCATTTATAGTAATACCAAGCCAAGTACCTTCTCTTTGCCATAGGGATCAGTGCACCAATCTTTGATTAGCCTGGTGAATATCTGAACACATGCCTGAATGATTTAAAAGTCATATATTAGTTCCAACTTACACTCAACATACAATAAGTATTTGCATCCAAAATTTTAGGTAATATACCTTTCGTATAACAAGATCCTTATGATTAGAACATGCGTGTAATATCAGCTGCATCATCAAATCCATGTATGCACGACTTTTGGGGGATAGGAAAACTGAAGAGAGATCATGTGTAGCAATAACATGTAGAAATGTAAAGAATGTCTTCTGAAGTTCTTGCAATTCACGAATTTCCTGAAAGAAAAAACCACATAAATGAATAAACGATTAAATAAAAAATGTTTCCATGGGTTCAATGCATATATCATACAAACTAACCACCACTAAACTAATGTAGTGCAGCTAAGTATAGGAGGGAGATATAAACAATTATACGTCGCAAGAACCTTCTAATATGTAGAACAAGCAAATTAGAAGCCCCACTGCCAAAAAAAATGAAATACTATATATTGATAATATAAAGCACACGAGTCATGTAGTAACTACCTTTGGTCTTTTTAAGTACATTGATGACAAAATTGACGTTCAAATTACTTTTAATCTTTTTTCACCATTCTCTCTCCTCTCCCACTAACCAACATTGTTTTTTTTTCCTGTTACTTTTTCAATCTCTTTCCACTCTACTTTGTCTTCTCATCATTCCACTAATTTTACCTATCTTGTTTATTTTTTATTATTTAATTCATTTTTTTCTTTGCACTACATATTAATTTAATAAATATCAAAAAAAACAATATTCATGAACAAAAGTCTAATAAATACCAAAAAAACAATATTCATGAACAAAAGTCTAATAAATACTTATAAATTATAATGTTTATTTAATATCAAAATCTAATAAATTCATACCTCAGCACAGCTGCCTGGTCCAGGCTGAATATCATTTCTTGGGAGAATATTGAATGTCCGACCAGCAATAACAGGATATACTTCTTCCAATATATCAAGAACAGCAGCACTAAATTTGCATATAAGCTGGTTAAGCAGTACAAGAAAACCCACTATTTCCTTGGGCTGCACAAAAAGCATTAGAAAAAATGATGGCCTCAACAAGATCAAATAGATTGAAAATAGAAACATTTGGAAGGTAAATTCTTATACCTCACTTTCTGTTAGCAACTGGCCAAGTGCCTTAGGGAGATAGGGAAATACAGAAGCTCCTAAAGTGTCCACCATACGGTGAATGAAAGATGTGACCTATAGCAAATAAAGTGGTTTTCATTGGACATAGTTTTGCAATGTAACAATCACGATGAGATTTAGAATTCATACCTTATACCGTACAGATTCTGTCTTTGGGAAGACAACAAGTACTTGCAAGAAAATATCCAAAGTCTGTATCATAGAATCAAGTCAAAAGAATGTAGAGCGGCGAATACAAGCATCAGAATTAGTATAGAGATATACAGAAGTACAGATCCACAAGCTTAAGCTTTTTATAAGTTGAATATCAACCAGACTACAGAAATATAAAATAATGTGTGTGCGTGTGTGTGTGAGAGAGAGAGAGGTGGAAGGCATTGTAGGAACAAGGGACCAAGCTAGTTACGCGATGATTAAAAACCAAACAATGATACTATAACTTTCATATTAGTTATCCAACGAAGTGAAGATTGTGCACTAAATAACAAAATAAATTTACAATTATAACATTAAAAAGTAATTACTAATTTCGCAAAATTGAGATTAAAGTTAACCTTTTTGAACATGAGACCGATTCCAGGGCGACCGGCAGTTACGAGACGCTGGCTGAAGCCCTATATTACACACACACACACACACACAAAAAAAAAAAAAAACAAATCTTCAAAATAAGTATTTCAGCAAAATCACTGCAAGAAACTTGAAGGTGAATAAAAACCTTGCTAAGAGCATTAATGGCCATAATTATTTGCTGGATAATTTCAATCTGTGCAACAGACTCTTCGGGAATATGCGATTTGGCATTTAAAAGAGCGGCCTCGACCTGAATAAGCATATAAATTTTCACTTCAGTCTTAACTTTTCAATCAAAAGCAAAATCATTTCCACGAGTAGTGGTATATATGCTTCAATATTTACCTGCTGACAAAGTGGAGTTAATAGTGCAGAAAGATAATCAGATTGCTTCTCAAGGGGTACATCTTCCATCCCAATTAACAAGCCAATGGCCTGCAGAAGCAAAAGCACAAGCTCAGACGGAATCATCAACTTTCTAATTAAATCAAATATTTGTATGCATTAAAGTTACCTCAAAAATGTGACTTCCGTCTTCATATCCTGATAGCTCATTAGAGGCACCTCCCAATCTTGTAAATTGGGAAACTGTATCCTGAAGACTCTGATATTCAAAATGCACACAAGGCATCAACAGAAATTAGCAATAGTAGAGGTACATCCATTTAACGGCAAATTAAATCTACTATCCCTGAGGTTTGAGCTAATTACAATTTAGTCTCCATATTCAGAAATTACAAAATCTCCTAAACATTTAACTTTAATGCAAAAACTCCTTGAAACTATACCAAATGAAGCCAAAAAATGCAAATAATCAGCCTATTTCATTGAGTTTTTTACGTTAAAGTGAAATGCCACTAAGATTTTTGTAATTTCTGAAAACAGAGGGACTAAATTATAATTGGGACAAAATTCAGGGATAGTTAGGAGTAATTCGCCCTCCTCTTAAACCACATGATGCAAAAAGAACACTGGGTAAAACAAAGAGATAGTTAGCTACCTGCAAGATTGTCTCAATATAAGGCACAAGCTTTGATTTGAGCAATCTCACAACTCTCATGAAAAGATAACTTGCCCTTCGACTCACGTTCACATTTGGATGATGTATTCCTCTCTCATCAAGAAAGGCACGCAGTGCAATAGGAATATATTGTGCATTCTCTGCTACAAACTTCACGTACCGTGTAATTGTATCCAAATAAACAAGTGCAACAAGCCTATTAGAGTGGCATGGAAAAGTAGTCGACAAAAGCATTGGGACCAAATCTCGCAACAAGCCACTCCCACTCCTCATTGCATCATCACTTAATGATTCTCCAAGCGCATAAAATAAAGATAGAGAAGCTTCTACTTCTTCAGCATTTCTATCTTCAGGTGACGAAACGGCACTATCCAATGAGGTTCTGATAAATACCTGGGTAAGATCAGGTGCTACTCGGCCTATATTACGGAGCAACACGAACAAATCCTTTCTGAATTCCACCATCCGATCTTCTTCTTCCCGACCAATCTTGTCCAGCTCATCAAGATTCTTGCGGTACATGGGATCGAAACGGACCTGCACACGGATAACTTCCAATATCTGACGCAGATGAAGCAAATGTGTTTCTGTCAGAGCCGAAAGGCTCTTCATTGTGCCGACATAAGCTGAGAGAAACTGCACAATGCTGAAAGCTGCATCGACTTCATCACAGTTCTGCATGACATAGAAAATCGATGGCAGAGCTTCATTTAGGAGTTCTACTGAAACTTCCTTACCATCTTCTGAACTCAAACGCTTCGAACACTCCAAGAGTTCAGTCGCATAACCAGACAGCAAAGAAGCAACACCAGAAACCAAATCCGAGTCATTATCCCCTGCAATTAACCCAAAAACCCTTCTAATCTGAAGGCTCTGCATAAGAGCAAGCTTTGATTTGGAATCCATCCTTTTTGAGACAACTGCAAGAACAGCACCAGCAGAAGCTGCTCGAAGCTTATCTGGTAAACCTTCAACCAACATCAGTTCAAATAACAACCGAGTAAATGCATCATTGGCAATCAATCCAATGTCAATCCACGAAATGAATCTTCTCAAAGAATCCAAAACAGTGCAACATAGATCAGGATCAGAATTCCTGTACATCAAAATGATATCATACCATGCAGCAACAATCTGAGGCACACATTGAGCCCTCATTGCATCCTTAATCCTCCCAGATATAGCCACATCATTCCCATTACGTGGATAATCCATACTAATTAATTCATCATCCAACGCATTCAAAACCCGAGAAAACATATCAATGACTGCAGCTCCTTTACTTAAATTTGGCAGGAAATCGACAAAAACAGATGACCAGATCATGGGATACTCAAAGTAAATTAATGTCACGATTACCTGAGCCAGCTTGTTCTTAATAAACTGTGGCCCTTCATATATCTTGACAGAGTTGTTATCATTAGCATGTACAGGTTCCCCACAAGCCATGGAAAACACAGATTTCCTAATGAAAGACTTCTCCTCCGGTGACATTGACGAGTATTTTACATGGAGTGCCTCATGGAGGCACTGCAAACACCAAAACTGAACTTCAACCAGCTTTGAAAAACACAACTTTTCTATACAAATACTGCACACTGACGGGGTCCCTTTAATTTGCTGCATATAAGCAACAGCTTGTTCTTTTAGCGGGGAATCAACCGCACCAGATTCATCAAAGCTTATTAAAATGGCCTTTTCTAGATCATCCATTACACTTCAAAAACCCTAAACCCCAACAAAAAAAAAGAAAATATCAAAACCCCACTTTACGAAGCTCAATCAATGGCAGGATTAGCAGAATAGTTAATATCTCCACTTCTTTATCAAATTGATCGAATGAAGGAAACCCCCGTACCTTCAATTACAGAGATTTTGATTATAGAACTTGGGTTTGGATACTGATTCAACAGCAATGGAGTCCAAATTCGTAGAGATATTGTAATCGGATTCCGAATAAGATTTTAGGGTTTATAGCTTAGGTTTAAACGATTTGCTTCATACATGTCTAGAGAGAGAGAGAGAGAAGAGTGTGTATGGAGTTGAGAAATGGGGTTTATATAATTGTTGGAAAGACAGAAGAAAAGAGAAGACGGAGGCTTTTCATTTTTTCAACAACTCCTATTTTGTAGCACCCACAACACCAAGTGGGCTGTAACTCCTCAAATCTTTTCTATTTTTCAATAATCAAATCAAAAAAAAAAAAATCTATATATATTTCCAATTATCAATTAACATAATAGAACATAAAAAGGCCAAGATCTTGAATTTAATTTAATTTACAAACGAATAAAAGTTATCTCTCTATATATATTCTTCTTAAATAGAACAGTCAATGTTAGATTGAATAAATATTTTTATTTTTATTTTGTTTTTCAATGAAGTTATTGTAGATTTTTTTTTTTTTTTTTTTTTTGTTTGTCGAAAACACAAGAACTAATATTAGAACTCAATATCAGTCCATTGAGGTTAAAGCCAAAAATCATAGTTGGTTGGGAGAGTGTGGCCAATTTTAGCAAGAATATCAACACTACAATTACAACATCTACAAGCATGGTGAAATTGAATGTCCCAAGGCAACCTCAATCAATTCAGATTTCCTAGGAAATGGCACGAAAAGTCGCCAGACTTCACTAAGTTAAGCATCACTTTTGAGTCAATCTCCACTTCAATCTTCTACACCCTTCTCGCCCATCGCTCTCTAAGCCCAATTATTTCACCATAGTAATCGATGTGGTTTCCCAACCTCATCAAGAAATCAAATATCAATTGGCCGTGGTGATCCAAATAGAAATTAGAAGGTAACAATTATTTTTTCAAGAAAAAGAAAGAAATAGAAGATAAACAAGGTATACCATATACAATTCTTGATGGGCCAATTTTATTTGAATATGCTGGGCCTTATAAAGTCTCTTTGGATACGAATTATAAAAGCTAAAGACAACTACAATATGCATGGGCCAAAGTTCAGAACTCAAACTGACAATAGTCCAACTTGAGGTTCAAATGAATTTTCCAAAATATTTAGTTGGGAAAATTGCACAATTTATCTATAAAGTTTAGTTTACTATGAACATAAATTTCAAAAATTGTGAAATTTTATCCATAACTTAAAGAAATCTAACAAAATACAAATAAAAGTCAACTGAATTTAACTTAATGGCCTGAAAAAATCACGTGCACCGTCTGTGACTCATTTTTCCCGCCACACTTACCCAATTAACATTTAAAAAAAATCTTGAAATTACATATCATTCTCAACAACAACCGCCACCACTTTGGCTGATAATAATGTTGAGAAGATCCTTGGTGGCCATAGACTTCCACGCTTTGGAAAGATTAAAGAGTCTAGTTTGGCGGGTGCGAAACTCGTGTTTTTCTGGCGGACAACCTATTTCACTTTGCTTTTGAAGAATGTTGTGCTTTTGTTGTATTTGTGTTTTATCACTTTTGTTGGATTTTAACTTTTGTAGACATTTTGTGTACTTTACTGATGTATTTCTCGAATTTTTCGATTTGAGCTTTTAATATTCGAGACGGGACCCTCCTAACCCCACGGTCGGCTTGACATTTTCTAAAAAAAAATGCCACCACTTTGGATGTATTCATCTATACTAGTAAAATTGGCACACTCGATGCGTGTACATAATAAATCTAAAATATAAATTAAAAAATTATGAAATTTAAATAATATTAAATTATAAATATTATTTAATAAATTTTATAATGTCACCAATTTTTTTTTATTATGAACATGATTTGATTATTTTTAATATATTTATTAAATTTATAATAAATTAAAAAAAGTAGTTCTTTTACTTTAAATAAAAAAATAACTTAAAATTCCATTGATGAGAAAAGGAAAAAAAAAAAGAAAAAAAGAATGTGGAAAATAAAATATGTGAGAGAAAGTGATAAAGTTATTTTTAATTTAAAAAATAAATAAAAAGAGTTTAAGATACCAAAGGGGTGAAGGTGCATTATTATAATAGTATAGATATATGGCTTAGTATTGATGTGTATATTAGGCTTGCAAATGTAAACCAAGATTGTTTTGGCACGAAATGAATGCATATTTTCGAAGTTTATGAGATTTTGACTTATGAGAATAGTACAACAAAGCAATCAAAGAAATTGACATATACGCCTTAGTTAGTGCAAGATTTGTAGCTTACACGTTTCAAGAATATACTATTCCATACGCAATGGGAAACTAATTTTCTAAACGTACGTATTCAATCACATATCTGCCAACTCAAGAAATTGTATTAGGTATCTCTCGTATTTTTATTTTTTTTTGAGCTTGGCTAATACAAAGGTCTAATTGAACCAATCTTCTCAATCTAGTTGATGCGTCTAAATTTTTTATACACTAGTTAGATTTGAACCCCAAATCTTATTTAAGAGATTTAATGTCTTATTATATTGATTCAGAAAGCGGAATTACATCAGTAATTCAGTATATATCTAACAAGCATCCCCCTCTAAACTAATTCTAATTACAAGCTAATTTATATCCATAGTAATCCAAAAAATAATAGCTATCAATTATTGTAATATTGTGCTAAAAGTTTTATTATTGATTATAAATAAAAGCATTTACACGTAAGGCAATTAAAGCCGACAAAACAATAATACTTGATTCAACCATGTTTGAAGACTATGACGTCCACATTAGGAAAACAAATTCCAACGTGCTTCTATTCTACCCTAGCAGAGCAGACCTTTTCTAACCAATTTACACCAAAAAAAAAAAAAAAACCTTTTCTAACCAATGCATCGAAAGTCCACTTCAGAAGGAACGTTTTTATTTTTAATTTTCTTTAAGTACATCACATAATTATTTAAGTACTTCGTAACCATGATAATATTACAAAATGTAGTCAAGTAGTTTAAGTTTGAGATATAAAAATAAATTAACCGCAGTTAATTTCAGATATAGATGAACATTTTAATTAAAATCCTAGATTTCTTCGAATAGTAGGTGGGATCGAATAGTTACCAACCTCTCTATATATATATATTAAGGAGAACTCATATGGACATACGAGATTACCCATATAATTAAAAATCTTGTGTTTAGAACATGATATAATAGTAATAATTGGGATTTTGACATAAATGTAACTCTTTTTTAGATTCCTTTCTTACAAACACATGGAATTTGGTATAATTGATTAACTTCTTGAAAAGTAGGCATGCAACTAACTAGGAAATTAAAAAATTGAAGTTGATTTAATTTGAGGCCTGAATCGTGTGCAGGGTAACTATCATTGCTTTGCATTCACATTACACCTAACCAAAACATAAAAATGTCATTTGTATAGGTAGCCACCCTTGCGAAGGATCTTACAAAACGACACAATAGTTGATTAAAATCGCATTAAAACATCTTCATATGTGGGCAACAGACAGCTCCAAGAGTTTTGGAGGTTTATAAGTTAGACTACCGGTGATGGTCGGTGGTATGTAGTCACCTTCAAAATCAGATAAAATGCTGCATCAGACTACTAGTGGTGGCCGGAAGACGGCAAATCTAGTAAAAATGGTGCCATAAAGGCGACAAAAAATGACAAATTTTGAAAGAAAAACTCTCATTCGAGAGAGACATGCAAAAAGGCTGAGCTCACGGATAGCTAAGATTTTGTCTTGAGAGTGAGAGAGAGACCCGGTAAATATTGAAATGAGAGAGGTGTTTTTGTGCTACTTAGCAAAACCACATAATTGTAGTTGCAATGGACTGCTTTTTATTATTATTTAGACGGGTATGAAAAATGATGATGGATTAAATGGAAGGTTTAGCCTAAAGTTGGATGCTCATTAGTTGTGATCCATTCATTTCTTTTTTTTAATATATAGTTACAAAAATGTTGAATCTTGTGTTTGGAATTACAAAAATGTTGAATCTTGTGTTTGGAATTAATAATATATGAAAAATTAAGATTTCATAAAATTTGGGAATTAATGGGGTTAGTAATCAAGTGGTTCATGGTGGTCGCCAACTCCAAGCTGCAACAAGTGTATAGGCCGACTTTGGTGACCACTTGGCATTCATGGCCGTCCATTTCCCGACGCGTGCCTCATGCCTCAATGCTTCTTCCTAGTTCCTACACCTATTTCAATTGATTTTTTCCACCAAATTATAGAAATAAATAAATAAAATGCCAGTTAATATTATAGTTCCAGAAGAAAAGTCAGGAAATTTCTACGGAAAGTCGACCAACGGCTCAAGTTGTAGATTGTTACACACCATTCGATACTTGACTAAAATATCCCTAGTGATTTCATATTTTATCATCATTATACAATTAGTTTGTTTCCCACATTTTTGTAGTCCATGATTTCTTTCATGTGGCCACTAATCCATATATATTCAAAATCGATCAAGAGATATTTATTTATTTATTTCTCATAAAGATTATTCAGTGGATTAATGCTGACATCAAGGGCTGGCTAGCTTTTTGCACTTGATAATCAAACCCAAGCTGTATCATGCAAATGGGCCCATTTAATTTCCCATATTTTTCTATCCCCCAAGTACAAATTAACAAGGTTGATTATTACAATTTTCAGATCGAGTAACGAGTTTTCGAAATATGAGATAGGGGTGCAACACGAGAACTTCTCAGGTGGCATTCATTATCTAAGATGAGTTGGGAGATTGGGTTGCTGGGTTTGCTATGCATTTTAAAGATACTACTTAATATCACAATATCATAAATTACAGAGCTTAGATAAAGGATGATCATGGCTTGGGAGAGACGGTTTCACAGAGTTGTCTTCAAAACCGACTCGGAGGATGTGGTCAATTTGATCAACAAAGCTGATGTTAATCTCCATCCATTGGGCCATATTATTGAAGATTGTAGAAGATTCCTATGACTTCCATGGAATTGCAAGCTTGTCCATATTATGAGGGAGAGGAACTCTTATGCCAATACTTTAGCTAAATTGGGTCACGGGGTTAGTGATCGCATTGTTTATTTAGATGACCTAACGTCCGAGGTGATTGATCATACTAAGACGGATATGAATTCGAGCTAATTTTTTGGAAAAATTCCATATTTGGTCCCATCTTTTTGGATCGAGGTAAAACTTGGTCCTATAGTGCTCAATTTTTTCCATTTGGTCCCATAAGATTCAAAAAGTGGACAAATTTGGTCCTTCTGTTAAGTTTTTCCAAATTCATTCGTTTCCTCCGTTGGAGTTTGCTTTATGGAGAGAAAATCAGTCTTTGCACATCCAATTTTGGCGGGAACTGAGCTAACTCTTCTTATATACCCAAATTCATGTTATTTGGTCAAAATTCACTCCAAAAAATCACCAAAAAATACAAAAAAATTTCAGAAGCCAGAAAATGGACCATGCGACAGCAAAGTCTTGGAGAAACTGCGATTGTGAAAAACCGGCCAATATTTGGACGTCGTGGACGAGCGAGAACCACCTGGGAAGAAGGTTTCATGCTATAGGAGTGATCATGTTGCATGTGATTTCTTCATTTGAGAGGACGAGCCGTTGTCGCTGAATGATAATACCAGGCCTTTTAGGAAAAATCAACAAAGTATAGAGAAACAACGAACTGATTTGGAACAAGAAAAGAGGGAGCTTCAAGAAGAAATTCGTCAAATTGAAGAAGCTGTGAAAAAAATGAAAAGAGAGCACAAACAACTCGAAAAAAAGAAGGAGTTGAAGTGGATATTTGTTGTTTTTATTTTCTGTATTTGGATGATTAAGGGTTTCTATTAATGATGTTTAAGGTGGCTGTAATGTGTTCTAATCTTTAGGGGACCTAGCTGTAATTTTCAAAATCATGTTGTAGAACATATTTATTATCTATTAATGACCAATCCATCAACCCTTTTCTTCGTCAATCTCCCATGGTTTTCAGTCGGGATTTAGGGGTTTTGTGGGTTAGGGTTTTTGATTAACAATTTTTAGGGATTTTTCAGTCGGAATTTAGGACTTTATGGGTATAAATGTGATTTTTTATTTTAAAAATATAATTTAAAAACGATTTAAGAAAAAATAGAAAAGAAAACCTAAAAGGGATAACTGACTAACGGCCACGTGACACGCATGTGCACTTTCCGTCTAAAACTTAACCGAAGGACCAAATTTGTCTACTTTTTGAATCTTACGGGACCAAATGAAAAAAATTGAACATTATGGGACCAAGTTTTACCTCGGTCCAAAGAAATGGGACCAAATATGGAATTTTCCCTAATTTTTTCGTGTGTTTTGGCTGACAAAAAAAAAAAAGTTTCTGAGTAATGAGTCAACTAATTGCTATTCCATTGTTAAAAGAAAGCAAGAATTAAAGGAATAAAGAATAAAATACTCCAAAAAGAAAAAGAAATTATACTTCACCTTAAAATAAAGACGAAAGTACTCTGATAAAAAAGCAAAATAATTATTCTCCATGATTATAAAGTTGAGAACAATCTATGTGACGTATAATATCAAGTTGCTTAAGTTTTATTCAGACAAAAAAGAAGCAAAGCGCAATTTCGTAATTCCGTTATTTCAGGAGGGCATTTCTGTCCTTACGAACCCGAGATTCATTGGCCTTCAAAGAGAAACCAATTTCTCAGAAGCTAGGAAGAATAAATCAGTGTAGTAGAAGAATACAGAAGCTCTAGAAATACTTTCTCCCTCTCTCCAAAATCTCTAAATTTCACTGTCTTTGACTTATTCATTTTCTGTATTTCATTCTCAAATAATCACCCAAATTTCCACTCTCTGTGCTGATCTCTGTATATATACCAGTGTACATATTTACCTGTTTTTACTTTTTAGCTTCTAATTCTCACAAATTTCTGAATTTTTCTTAGATTTTCCTGTTTAATTCTGAGTATATATTTGATTAAAAGCAGGAATCAGGAACCAAAAAAATAGAAAAGTAAAATTAGAGCTTGAAATTTTCTGAAATTGTTGCGATTTCGCGTGCTGAAATCTGTTTGAAAAGCTTGAAATCACCAATTCATGGCGGTATCGACGATAGCGCTTTACGCGAGTCCGCCGAGCAGCCTGTGCTCCGGGCCGCACCAGATCGGCTCCCACGCATCCTACGATTTGGATGTCGGCGCCCGGGCAACTTCGTCGGCGTCCGCATCTCCGTCGCATAAGCCTATTGTTGGTGGTCTATCATGCCTGTTTTCCTCGGCGCCAATTAAATCGACGAGTTATTCAGTTGGAGGTGAGGATTTGAGCTCATTATGGCATGATAGAACCGAGGAATTAGGTTCATCTTTCAGACACTCTTCGTTGAACTCGTCTTGGAAACGAGATCAGAGTCGCCAGAGTCCGGTCTCCGTGCTTCAATCCATGAATAATTCGGTGGGCTCGGGTTCTCGGAGCCCGCCGATGAGGATTAGTGCGGATCTCGGTTCAATTAGGTCTGGAAATGGGGGAAAGTTTAATGGATTCGCGAGGCATGCTTTGGGTTCCTGTGTGGACTATGATTCTTCTCCTTTTGCCTTGGATGCTAAGGACTTCGGTTTATATTCCTCCTCAAAAGCTTTATCGACCGATGAGCTTACTTTCAACATGGAGGATAGTTTCGTGGACTTCGATTTGCCTCTCTATGCTAAAGTTTTGCTTTCCGATGCCCAATCAAGTCATTCGATCTTTCGGGATGATTTCGTTATCAGGGCTTTTTATGAGGCAGAGAAAGCTCACAGAGGCCAGGTAAATAACAGTCTTCTTGACAAGTTTTGTGTATTTTAGCAAAGAGAAATAATGAAATCAGAATTTAGTATTTTGATGCTTTTGATTTCTGCAGAAACGGGCAAGTGGACATCCTTATTTGCAGCATTGCGTGGAAACTGCACTTCTCCTTGCAAATGTTGGTGCTAATTCCACAGTTGTTGCTGCAGGGCTTTTGCATGACACCGTTGATGATTCTTATGTTACTTATGAAAGTATTACCAGGTCATTTGGAGATGAAGTCGCTGATTTAGTAGAAGGGGTAAGAAAATTGACTTTTCAATAACTCTACTTTCTAAGTTTGTGATCTTTGGCATGAGATTTAGACTGGGATTGCCTTACTCTTCATTCTGTATATGAAAATCTTTCAATGGTATCAAGGCAAAATTGTTTGATTAGTGTTAACTATTAAGTTTTCTTTTAATTTGAAATTGTTTGCTATGTATTAAAATATTGTGATTCTGCTCTGCCAGGTGTCTAAGCTGAGCCACTTGAGCAAGCTTGCACGTGAGAACAACACAGCCAGTAAAACAGATGAAGCAGATCGAATGCATACCATGTTCCTTGCAATGGCTGATGCTAGGGCTGTTCTAATAAAGCTTGCTGATCGATTGCATAATATGCTGACGTTGGATGCCTTGCCTATAATTAAACAACAAAGGTTTGCAAAGGAAACTTTGGAAATCTTTGCTCCTCTGGCCAATAGATTAGGTATCTTCACTTGGAAAGAGCAGCTGGAAAATCTATGTTTCAAACATCTTAATCCCGATCATCACCAAGAACTATCATCCAAGCTTGTGAACTCTTTTGATGAAGCTGTGATAACTTCTTCTTTGGAGAAGCTAGAGCAAGCAATGAAGGATGGAGGAATATCTTACCACAGTGTTTCAGGCAGACATAAGAGCTTGTATAGCATCTATTCGAAAATGTTGAAGTATGTGTTATTTCTTTTCCTTTCTCTTTTATCGTAGTAACAACTAACAAGTTATTTTAGCTACCCACAATAATGCGTGTACTAATTTTCATAGAACCAACTTACACTTGCATGTCACAATTTTCATAGAACCAACTTTCATGCATATGAAATGGATATTTGTTTTGTCATTAAACTGTTTTTGTCATTAAACTGTTTTCTCACAATTGCACTGTGTCTTTGGCTAGACTCTTTGGTAATTAGTATGCTTCACGTCTCATTAATAATTGTGTTTTACCTGCTTCAGGAAAAAGCTGAATATGGATGAAATTCATGATATCCATGGGTTAAGACTGATTGTTGAAACAGAAGAAGACTGTTATAAAGCTCTAAAAGTTGTCCAGCAGCTATGGCATGAAGTACCTGGGAGGTTCAAGGATTACATAGTTCACCCCAAGTTTAACGGGTATGCTACTATGGAAATATAATTGCAATTTAACCCCCCATGTAAAACCCAAAATTGATAAAATAACCCCCTAAACAAAATTAATGCAAAACGCCCTTGTGCTTCTAAAAGAACATGCACATTCACCCTTTTTTCAAGGATTTTACTTGCACTCTTTTATAAAAACATAAGGAGGTTCCTTACTACCCCTGAAGTTGGGTGGAATTTCAAACGAATCCATCTAGCTTGAAAAATTACCATATGGTCTCTAATGTTCTCAATAAATGCGTAAATTTTCCGAAATTACCTCCACTTAATGTGCATATGGGGGTATTTTTGGAAGATTCTACATTTATTTAAACATCAGGGACTATACGGTAATTTCTGAAACTAGAGGGATCGCCCTGTAATTTAACCTAACTTCAGGGGTAGTTGATGTAAGTCGCTCTTCTTATTCTTGTAAGTCACCAAGGGTAAATTGCAGGTGCGCCCCCCCTCCTCCTCCTCCTCCTCCTCCTCCTCCTCTTCTCTTCCCCTTTCTCCTCCCCTGTACCGATTTGAGTACATCGATAGCTTAACTTAGAATTACACCTTTCAGATACCGATCTTTGCACACAGTAGTCACGGGTGAAGGTGCAGTTCCTCTCGAAGTCCAAATCCGAACAAAGGAGATGCATCTTCAAGCTGAGTATGGATTTGCTGCTCATTGGAGATACAAAGAAGGAGATTGTGAACATTCATCATTTGTCCTTCAGATGGTCGAATGGGCACGTTGGGTTATTACCTGGCAGTGCGAGGCAATGAGCAAAGACAGCTCATCTGTTGGTTTTGTTGACTCCGCCATGAAACCACCTTGCATGTTTCCATCCCATTCTAAAGACTGCACATTCTCTTGCAAACCTGATTGTGGCTCAAATGGACCAGTCTACATTATCATGATTGAGAATGATAAGGTCAGTTTTACATATTAGCCTTTCTCATATGCTAAGTTACTAGTATTGGACACAGTTGATGCGCGTTTAAATAAAAACAAAATGGAATTTGGTTACTTCTTTTTTTCTTCTCTCTTCTCTCCTCCCCCATCTCCCTCAAAGATTTTTAACTTTCTAGCTTTCATTTATTATTTACTGACAATATTGTATTTTATCTCATATTAATTTTTTACTTATCATAATTATATGTAATAATTAAGTAGTTAGATTAATTAAACAATTATATATTCATATGATAAATTTATTTCAAAATTTAAGCGCACAGTTTATATTTTGCTTGTAATTTGCTGACACGTCGAGTGTCCCAGACTGCTAGTTCTATTTAAAAAGATTATTTCAATGAAAGAAATTTGTAGAAAATGAGTAATGTCTTAACCTCTTATTTGGGGCTTCTTGCAGATGTCTGTGCAGGAATATCCAGCTAACGCATCTATGATGGATCTGTTGGAAAAAACCGGTCGAGGCAGTTCGAAATGGACACCGTATAGATTCCCCCTGAAGGAGGAGCTAAGGCCGCGTTTAAACCACGAGCCCGTCAATGATCCTACTTGCAAACTGAAAATGGGCGATGTGGTTGAATTAACTCCAGCAATTCCAGATAAATCACTGACAGTATACCGGGAAGAAATCCAACGTATGTATGACAAGGGTCTCACCATATCAAAGGCCAAGGCTGGCTTGAGAAGCTGACCCTTTGTTGAATTCATTCTTTGGTAATGTTGTGTCTAGTAACTTAGGTAGAAGTTAATTCTTGTACATAATCAAAACATTTGTAAAGAGCTGCTCCATGGTTCTATTATGAAGTATATATTTGTTTGTGGTTTAATTTGAGCTCCATGATTGCAGTTAGGCTTGTAATTCCTATACAATTAACAGGCCCTAAAAAGAAACTCGATTTAGAATTCAGTAAATGGATTTCAAAGAGAGAACATACTCAATCCATCCCATGAGTAATCTGGGACTTCCATTTCCCGTTAACACCTACGAATCGAATAAAAATCTCAAATAATATCAATAATAAAATAGGCAAGGCATCAAGTTATTTCAAATACGAAGGCAACTGTCGAGAATCAAAGTACGATTACACAAACAAGATTACATAGTCATTTTGGAAGTTTAGGACCAAGTGGAAACGACACTCGCTGAAGAGCACCTTGCTGCAAATCTGTGGGAGCCTGGGAAGGATTCGGATTAGGATTTGGGTTCGGATTTGCAACATTAGTTTCCTCATCTTCTTCGGTTTCTTCAACTGGTTGGCTGCTTTGTGCCTTTGGTATAGCAAGTTGATAATTTGGGCTGATTAAAGTATCTTGCTCTGGAGGCAGAGGAATTCCATGCCCTGATATTGATTTTGGCAAAGGAACCTTGTTTCTGCACCTAGCTAGCTCCAGCATCACCTGATTATGGTTTCGGTATGAAAATATTGGCATGCATAAAATAACCACATAGCTGTTCCAAGGTAGTGGTTTGCAAATTCTAGAAAATAAAGCACTTTTATGCTTTGGGCTTTTTTCGAGCACTTTGACTTGCCAAACACTCCCAACTTTAGCTAGAAGATTGAAGTTCCTAAGGTCCTGCTTTTGGCTTCAGCTTCCAGCTTCTAGGTTATTTTTGTAAACAAATGGAAATTCCTTTCGAGTAGTAGAAGTACTTCTTTTGTGAGTTTCACTTTTTTTTACCCGAACAGTCTCTGCTTTTATTACTCCACTTTTGTACAACTTTAGCTTCTAATTTACCTCCTCAAAAAATAGTAGAGTTTGCAAACACCCCCTAAGTTAAGCACAACGGAAATTTCTTGTTTGAACCTGGTTTTGGACCCTGCCCGTGCACTAGCATTATGCTTGGTTCTAGGAGTTTATGAAGGAAAAGAAAAGAAAATGACTAAGTATACTTGGTGTTTGGTTGCGAAAGAAAATAGGAGGGAAAAGTACACTAGGGCAAACGAAACATGAAAATCCTTTTCCACAGAAAAATGGCGAGGAGAATAGAAGAAAACAAGGAAAAGCTTGCAATTACATCTTCGTACTCATTATTACTTAAGCCCGTTTCTCAATTCACTCCAATTCATCATATTTATTCTAATGCACCACTCAACTCACTCTCATTATCCAATTTTCACCGTGTCTTCTTAATAAAGGAGAACCATTTTCCCCACCATCCTTCTTAACAACTAAACAAGTTGAGGTTTTTAGTTTCTTTTCTTTTCCTTAGTATTCCCTTTTCTTAGTAAAATCCAAGAACATGAGTGTAAGAGATCCAATTGCAACATTTTGCATGTAAACATTTCCTTTAAAAACAAGCTAAACATGCGGCACAATCTGAACCATTTGGTACAGGAGTGGAACCCCAAGGTTCATGCAAGAATATTTCCTGCAGAAATCACAGAACACCTTTCAAGGAATGTACAAGGTTGACACAACCTAATCCGCCTAATGAATTACTCTCCAAAGAATAGTGTAAATGGACCAAAAAGTTATTCTTATAAAGAATTGTAGAAAACAATGGAAAACGTAGAACAATCAACACATAGGATAAAATTAGAAAGATTACCTCTCGAGGTGGAGGCTGAGAGAAACTAAAATTGACTTTTGCCTGAATAGCGAGATTAACATCGTCCGAATCGATCGAAGACTTCCCACAATGTTCTGAATAGGCCTGTGAATCAGTCAGCACATCTACAATATAAGAATACCAAAGTTCTAAAAACTGGTGTACAACTCGGGGTTCGTAATCATCAATGTTCATTGATTTCAACAACTCCTTCACAATCTTTGCATCCCTTGGCATATCATCTTCTCCTCCTTCAGCCATTTTCTAAACAAACTGTAACAAACTCTAAATTTCAGCTCCTGATTTAATGCCTTTATTAATATGCATCAAACTAAGTATCAATGTGGAGAATCAGAACTGGTTTGGAGAATTTTGTACTAGCAATATGATCAAACACCTAGTGTAATAATCTCCAAATTCATGAATGACTCAAATTTGAGTTTAATACTTCCTCAAAAAAAAAAAAAAATGGGGTCTTTATGAATTTCTGATGTGGAGCCATATTTAAGTTTTCCATACATATATACATATATCAGCTCAACGATGAAAAGAGGAAAAAAGTTATGGAAAACATTAAAACAGAACAGAGAAACAAGAGCAAATTACTCTATTGGTTCAGCTAAACAGTAAAGTCGTGAGTTGTCATGAAATAGATACACAATTTATGAATCAAGAATTGAAATTTGTCGGGTTTTTACCTGAAAACCACCGGAAATAATCAATCGTGGTTGCCACACGAACTTTTTCGGCCGTGAAATGGTGGCGAAACGGCTACACTACAACAGACTCTCGGCGAATCACCGCCGGTGGAGAGAGGTATAATGGGGAAGAGAGGGGTAAAATAGGAAGTAAAGATTTGGTCAGCAAATGGGCCTTTGAATTGGGCCATTCTTTTTTTTTTGTCATAAGAATTGGGCTATTTTATTTCGGATCATTTATTTGAGTTTATTTATTTATTTTTTTGGTCAGAAATTAATTTGAGTTTATGAGTAAAAAGGAATTCAAGCTCGAGTTTAATTCGTATTTCACAAATTTTAATATTTTGAGATAAAAATTCGACTTCAAATCTGATTCGAGCTTGAGAATTAATATGTAATTTATAGCTACATAATTATATATAATTTTTAAAAAATAGAATTAAGCTCACGAATCAACAAACAAGAATGGTTAAACTCGAGTTTGGGTCGAAACTTTTACGGGCCTGTGACCGAGCTCGGAAAAAGCTCGAATATTTAAACTCGAAAAAGCTCACGAACCTGTTCAAATCGATTTACATCCCTATATTATTATATTCAGATTTTGATGATCGTGGAAGTTGCATGGTGAATTAGTGTCTGCAAACTCAAAAGATGTATCATTGTATTTTTCTGTTTTTCCTTCTAGCATTTTGGGAGTGTTTGAAAAACCAACTTCTACTTTAAATTAAAATGAAATAATAGAAATTGGAAGCAGTACTCAATAACCAAACTCTTAGCTTCAGCTTTTAACTTTTAAGCTATTTTCATAAATAAGTGGAAACTTATTTAGAGTAAGCTTCTCACAACTTTTTGTTAGGATCTGGCACCACTTTAGAACTGATGAGAAGAAGAAAATAAACAGTAGAGAGAAAAATTAAGAGAGAGAAATATCACACTAGGGTTTCGGTTTTTCCACTTAGTCAACTTGACTAAGGACTGCTCCACTATATTTATTACAGTAAAAGAAGATACAAAAAAGTGTAGAATAATTATAGGGATGGCCTAAAAAATTCGGGCCGGGGCTCCGCGATAGTGCTTCATAATTAACAGTACACTAAATATTACATTAAGCTACACAACCTAACACTTTTTATAGGTGATTCAACTTGTTTAACTTTTTTGTTTTTCAGCATTCCTAGCTCTTTCATTTTTATATAATGAAAAGAATTTCATCTAGTTTATTAAATTTTCTGGCTTGTCCATTGCAGAGCTTCATTGATGAATTCTTCTGAACTTTGCTCAAAATTATTGCTTTACAGCTTCTAATTAACAATCTAAAACTAAGCGAAACCTCAGGGTTTATTTGTAATTAACCAATTTATTACAAAAATATATAATATATTTCAAGAACTTACATACAAATACATCATAACCAACACAATTGAAATAATAAATTCATTGGTTACATTTTCTATTCATCTCCAAAAAAATTGTTGCACAGAACCTTGCCAAGAAACTACAAACAAAAGCATTATCAAAATCCCAGCTAATCCCCAAGATGAACTCCCAATCCTCAAAACCAAACCAGCATTATCATTATCATCTGGATTAGATTTATTTCCACTGCTCGATTTAGAATTTGTGGTGGTTTTAATGGCGACTATAAGTCCAGCCACCACCGCCGGCAGCACTAAACCGCCGGAGCCCCACCGTGTCTCGAGACGGCCCTCACTTTTCCGACGGTCGACGTATAAAGGAGAAAGGAGGAGGGCCGATACAAATGCTAGCACCATTGCTAATGTTCTTGGTGAAGAGTAATGTGAATAATGAGCATAAGTTTCCATTTGGAAGAGGTCTGTGAAGAAACTTAAATAACTTGAAACTTGGTTTTCTTGTTAATTAATTAGTTTGGAGTTTGGACTTTGGAGGAATAACAAGAAAACCAACTTGGTTGATATTGAAGTGTAGCTTTAAGACAAGGGTATTTACTATAATTTATAGAGGAAATGAGGGGGTGATATTGAAATTTGCCAACATATAAAATTAGGGTAATTTCGATACTTTTAAGGGGTAAATTTTGGGGCCACGACTAATCTATGTGGAAAGATTGAAAATTGATGAAACAAAAAGTAAAAGACAGCCGTCCAAAAAGCAGCTTAAAGCGATATGAAAAAGAAGAGGTTAATAATTATTGAAGCATGAGAGAGAGGGATAGAAAGAAGACACCGAGTAGAAGTAAAAAGTGATTAGGGGGTTTGAAAGTAAGATATGTGTAATTGGGTTTTCATACTTTTCGGACGTTCTGGTCAGTAGTCTTTTGAAAAATGGGATGTCTGTCTGTCAATTGTTTAGTCTGCAAGAAAACGTTCGATTTATTGCCTTTACTAGATGACTAGAATATTCCTCACCTGCTAGCTGGCTGGTTCTCTTTGTGTTGGAAATTTTTAGTTGATCAAACTCAACTAGGGCTGAATATACTCATATATAGTGAGGTTTGATTTAATTACGCATATATATCTTAAGATTTGAAATATTACAGAAATATACCTTGAATTCTAATTGCCATCTGCATATATAAATCCTTAACCAAAATGAACATTTTCACGTTATGTCTTAATTTTTCTACTAAAAAGTAAAAATATTAATCAGGCTAAATGGAATGGATCAACCACTTAACCGATGTAATGAAATTCTTTAACAAGGTATGTTTATGTAATTTTGTAAACCTCAAGGTATGCATGCCTGCATAATTCGAGCAACCTCAAGGCATTACAGTGGCCTCTTTTATTAGTATAAGTACAAATCTTGATGAAAAGGGAAAATACAAAATTGAGATATCCAGCTCAATCAAAAACCAAAATGGTCCTTTAATATCTTAATTTTATAAGATAAAATTGCATCAAAGTTTCCGCAAAAGCAGAATATTGAGTTAATCCAAACATTATGCAGAATACATGCTCTGCAGAACTGTCCATAGTTATTTAATTTTTTTGTTTTCAGCAAAAAAGAAGAAAACGGGGATTAAAATAAACTAGTTATATATGGTTTTCCATTAACTAATATTGATGTTCTTTAATTTCTTGTATGCAGGTAGAATCACTGGTCTGCATATTTTATTCAAGTACTTTATTATAGTACTTCTAATTAATGGCCTCTGGTATCTGAGTAGTCATCACTCCCAAAGTGTGAAGTCTCTGAGCTCCAATGGCTCCCAGTATCCGGATTCATGCTTGGCACTGCAGAGTTCTGAAAAATCATATTTAATACTTATTAGTCACTGAAAACTTAGTATACCTCCTAAGGTTTGCGCCTTTTACAATTTCACTATCCGAACCTTGCAACCTTACACTTACCCACGGAGGGGTATTTGTAAGGTTTATCAGTGGTATTATGTATACATTTTATGTTTCAAGGGGGGTATTTATGAGGTTTCAGTTTACCAGGGTGTATATTTGTAAGGACTTGATGGTTTTTCGGATTTTCCAGAATTTTTCATCATATATGTATCTAATGATACCTGATCGTTATAAAAAGGGGCGAAATGATAGCCTCCGGAGCCCGAATTGAGGTTGTTCACCATATCTGCATGAGATGCTTGATGAGAATAATTCTGGATCAAGCATTCCATATCTGGAAAACTGAAAAAGTCATCAGATTGGTGCCTTTGGTTTGGAATTGTGACATTGATGATGTTGGGGTGAGGCACCATTGATCCGTAATGCTGGACTTGATACTGATGATGAGGAGGAGCAAGAGTGTAAGTTCCAACGTTGTCGATCCCACCAACATCATTCGGCATTTCGATTTCCGAGTTGGTGCTTTTCGAGCCCTGCCCAACTCCGCTAGACTCCGAGTCCTTGGCCTTTGCTAAACGAGGCATGGATCCGAATCTTCTTGGCTTGTTCTGGGACGGCCCATTGGTGTCGGAGGATGCCGGTTGGGTACTTTGGTTGGTCTTTCGCTCTTCAGGGGATCGCCAGTTCTCATTACGACATTTCTAAGAAAAAACAATTAAAGAGATCTTAGTTATATATGCGCGCGTCTCTATAAGAAATCAATGAAAAAGGAAAACAAATTAACCTGGAGGTGGCTTGCCACTTGCATTCTTGTTAGACCGGGTACATTCATCAACTCAAGAATTTCCTTTGGGAAACACCCTATTATCAATTTGGATTAGTCAAATAAGAATCATCATTCATGCTCAGGAACATTATCATGTATTACAATTTACAAGTTTTGACCTATTTTAGTCGAAATTTACCCAATTCGTCGAAAAAATTGTTAGCGTTGCTGGTAAGATACTATGTCACGATAATCAGATTCTCCCCTATGTGAATATGAAGATCTTCACATCAATTGGAGAATATAACTTCTGAAAATCGTACAACTTTCACCATTTTGAGAAGTTAATTAGTTTTTTTTTTTCAATTGATGTAGAATATTCTTAACCTAATTAAACAATGGGGAGATTACGATGATTGTAATTAGAAGTTCACGACCGGTGAAGTTCCGGCAGTAATTTGGAATTCCGGCCAAATGGGACGATGATATGACCGAAACCCGAAAAAGTCAAGATTGAAATTACGATTCCATAGAAATATAAAAGAAGAAAAACACATTACTTCCTTCACCAAGTTCTTCAACGGCCTCGACAAATCTCTCGTGCAGTTCTTCAGTCCATTCAGTACACACTTTTCTCTTAATCTTACTACCGTTGATCATCATGATATGATTATTCAAATTAGAATCATGAGCATATTCTTCCTCCCCGTTCGCACCTAATTTTCTTCCGGCCTTTATGATCTTCTTCTTAGATAATTTGCCCAGCTTGTCGTCATTCATCATGATCATGTTGCTAGTCCCACCAACATTAATATTAGGGTTTGCATCGGTATTCATGTTCATCACTTCCCTAAATTCAATACCCCGCGTCGACGCACTATAATTTGTTGCCGCCATAAATCGATCACTTTCTCTTATCATCCTCGTCTTCTCCCTCAGTACGTGCTGCCATAGGCAGCTTAACATCTCCATTGTTGCTGGTTTCTTGATATACAGAAACGCGCCATTTTCAATAGCTCTCATGGCCATGAATGGATTATCATCAACAGACATCACTAAATAAGATGCAGTAAGTTAATTGGAAAATAAATTCGGGCTAAACTACAAGTTCCATTCGGTAACTTTGATTTTTCGGGGGTTTTAGTTCAGTCATTTATCTGATTTTTGAGTTTTTTCGGGATGAGAATTGCAAAAAAATGATAAACGACGAAAATGAAATCGAAAAAATCAAAGTTATCATGAGACGATTCTTGAAAATTTGCCATAAATTGGAGAGATCAAATTAAATGGAAGATTAATTATTCAAAGAATTTAAACATACAAATGACGGGTATGTCCATGTTGATCGCCTGTTGGAGAAGTTTGAATCCATGGAGATCAGGCGAGTTGATGTTTACCATAACAATATCGAACTTGGCCTTTCCACTTGACAACATTTGCATTGCAGCGGAAGCAAGTTCCACAAAAGTAACTGCACGCAGGAACCAATTACTAACTTATTACGAAAACATGGAACATTTAATGATCGACAGTACTTAATACGTTTATTGACAAGGGTATATATGAAAAGATGAATGTTTTAATGACTCCTTGTAATCAATATAAATTATGTGGATAACATAAATGAAGAAGCTATAGTAGTTATTAGTTCGTTCATATCTTTGTGGCTTTTTTAACTCGTTAATTTTCTACGGATAAAAAGAATGATTACGCTGTTAGATATTGATATACGTGTCGCTTTTCAGTCGATCATTTACACAACAGTCAACTAAAGCAATAATTTAATAAATCTAGAATACGAATTTATGCTTTTAGGCGCGAAATAAATTTAAATATATAGATTTTATGTAGATAACAAAAACAAGATATTATATATATGTCTTGTCGCTCTTGATCAGTCACATCCACAATGGTAACAAAAAATAATTCAATAGATCTAGAATATGAATTTATGTTTTTGAGCGCGAAATGAGTTTAAATATTCATAAATCACAATACATAAAATTTTATGTAGATAAAAAGAACGATTACACTGTTAGATACTAACGTACGAAATGTTGCTTCTTAGCCATATATCCACAACAGTAAACTAAATCAACAATTCTATAGATCTAGAATATGAATTTATGTTTTTAGGCGCGAAATGAGTTTAAATATTCAGAAACCACAACATATTTGAAACCCAAATTCCTATTTTACCAGTTAATCTTTGTTTCCTATAGGAGATTATTTAAAATGGAGTTCCATGGCAAATGAAAATCACAAAATTATAAAAACAAGACTTCATAAATTAAGATTTAAACATATATCAAGAACTTAATTCATCCAAAGTTAATCAAGAAAACAAATTAAACATCATAAAACTCATGGTTGAATTATATATTTTATATATGTTAATTTCATGATCATTAACGCAAATCAAAATCACAAAGAAAAATTGTTAGATCGAATTAGTTTTATATATCTACCTTTATATTGACATATCTCTAGCAAGTTGGTTGTGTTCATTCGGCCATCTGTGTCGTGATCGACTAGCAAAACATGAATGATCTCATGCATCACGGAAAGGTATGAATTAGCCATTGGAGTAGTACTACTGCTACTACAGTATTTGCCTTGATCTCCCCAAACATTGCCTAATTCCCACATCATGTATACCTATCACCAAGAAATTATACATATATATATGTTAGTGTTGTAGTTGATAATAATAAGATTTTAACTCTCTTACAGGAAAAAAATAAAATTTAGACGAACCCTTGCAAGAATTTGCAAAATGTGTAAGAACTAACAAGTACAGAAAACTGTTCTTCTTGTGTATAGTGTATACACTGAGAACGTGCAAATGAAAGGTAGAGTCACAAATTTATACAAGTATTTTCTATGATTTTAATAAACCCTTTTGTATTTTCTAAAAAGTATTAAATTTTGACATGCTTGTTTCTTTTGTAACGCTCAATTTTAATTCACACTCACTTTAATTAACACTTGAAAAAAGAGAGAATTAGTGTGTAAACACCTATTGGTTGAACTCCAATTGAATATGTGTTGGTCTCCGTCTTGTGTTGACCAGTTTTAGTCTACATGTTTCATACATAACATAGGAAGTTCATAAATAGTTTTCTTATTATGCACAATGGGGGGTTTATTAGTGAGTACTTTTTTTTTTCTAAAGCCATTGATATGGGTCGAGTCGGATCGGACTAGTTAGGTGTAAAGCTCTTTCTACCCATTACAGTTATCCAGAGACTCGAATCACTAAGATACGTCAATTGGTGGTAATGTAATAGTGAGTACTTAGACATCAACAGATCATGTACATGTATTTGTAAAGAAACAATTCTATTGATGAAGTCAACCATGCAACCTAATTAGATATACGGGGAATTTACGTCTGACTATTCTTAAAAGAAAAATTGCATTTCATGTCTCATTGGATATGCCGAGTTACAATCGTGGTCCCATTATTTCAAAAATTGCAAAAGTAGTCCCATTATATACCAAAACGTTGCAACCGGAGTCCCACTGTTAAATCTACTAACGGAAAATTACACAACTATTAAATGTAATTTTGGTGGAGTTTGACACGTGTAATAGAGGAAAAATCAACCTAAAAATTATTATTGGAGGAAAAAACAGAATAAAAGCTCCATTTCGAATCCTAAAAAACTTCATTCCGACCTTCCTTATTATTATTTTTTTAACCAATATTGTAATATTTAATTTCCCTAATATGCATGTAAGTCAGTTTTTATTTTTATTTTATTGTTGTTGAAGTTTTTTTTTAACAAATGTTGTAATATGTAATCTCCCTAATGTATAAGTCAGTTTTTATTTTTATTTTAATGAAATGAACTTTATGCATAATAATTCACCCGTGAAACACTAATAGATGACACAAAAATACCAACTTTAAAATATTAAAAAACACATGGTAATTCCATTCAATTCCAAAAAGGGCACAATATGTGTTGCTAAACGCATAAATTATCACATCAAATAGGAATAGAGCTTACAAATTAATTTGTTTAAAGCCCTACAAAAATTACATCAATGATGCCATTTACAATCAATATCTAACAGATGTGCAATTTTCCATTAGTAGATTTAACGGTGGGGCCGCATGTGCAACATTTTAGTAAATAATGGGACCATGCTTGCAATTTTTGAAATAATGGGACTACAGTTGCAATATTTTGATAAATAATGGGACTACGCTTGCAATTTTTGAAATAATGGGATCACAATTGCAACTCGGCATATCCAGTGGGACATGAAATACAATTTTCCCTATTCTTAAATTTGGAATATTTATAATTAACTAATTTCTTCCGTTTGAAATGTTAGAGACTATATCGTTATTTCTTATAAAAAACTTATTGATACTCGAACTTAAATTAAGTTAGTCAGATGTGAATTTCCCCAGATATAATCATATGCAATTAGTGATGTTATCAGGTAAAAATGTTATCCAATAAATTGTAAAAACTATATGTGTTAATTTCTCTCTAATGGTGGCCGCTCTTGTTAAGATTTAGCACTGATACATTTCAGTTTTCACACATGAGATTGTTTGTTAATATACTTACCTTAAAACCTGAAGTAAAGTCACTGTAATCTCTGTACTTTCCTTGTATAAACACCTACCATTCAAACTTCGTTAATGATTTAATCTCATCTCTTACTAAATTTTATAATTCTCGGATGAACCAAATTATACATTAGTAAGTTGGGAAAATTGCAAAAAATCGTGTAGTTCAAGAGGCAATTTCTAAAGAAAAAAAGTTTAAATGGTAAAATACAAAAAACACTATATTGTTTGTTTATTGATAATGTGCCTAATTAATGAATATTTTAACACTGCAACTAAAATACAATCGAAATATAACCACCGAAATAACTCGATCCGTTACTATTTTGTTGGAAAGACCGACAGAAAACCGACGGGTATCAAACGATAACCACGGGAACAAGGATTCCGGCGACTGCTCCTTCGGAATTTGGTGTAATTTTGAGGTTTATTATTTATTTTTAAATAATAATAGTTTAAGATCAGGTACATAAATAGTTTAAAATTATTATGTAAGTACTTTCTCATTGTTTGATTGTTAATTAACATTAATTACCTTCATATTTGCTGTCCTGTTTACCAGATAATAATTGTAAATCAGTCAAATGTCTATGTTCTGTGTTTACTAAAAAAAGAGAGATTACATATTATGTTAATCACGCATTAATTTTAACATGCAAAAGTAGCATTTTAGACCTAACCAATCACGACGCCATTTTTCAGAAACTCAAATTCAAGATCTCTGGTTAAACTATCATGACATCGATATTCGTCCAACCGCTAAGTAAATCGTATGTTGGATAGTGTTTCTTGAAGTTATTATTTTCAAACTCAAACTACTTTAATTAATCTTTGAAAATGGTTCAAACATCCAAACAACGAAAAATGAATCATTATTTAATTTAAGGGTATCTTATACAAGGTAATAAAAAATTAAAGCCTATGTAACCATGACATAGATGAGTACAAAAATTGTCAGATTGCAAGCATCTTCACCGATTGAAACTTTAATCTCAACAAAATAAATTTTAATTTGAACAAGAATATAAAATCTTAATGATATT
The DNA here is from genome assembly GCA_958496215.1 of Verbena officinalis. Lineage (NCBI taxonomy): Eukaryota > Viridiplantae > Streptophyta > Magnoliopsida > Lamiales > Verbenaceae > Verbena > Verbena officinalis. The sequence goes on from OY292391.1 coordinate 977,757, forward strand.
TTGTTTATTAGGATTGAACAGACTAAAGTATGGTTAGTACCATAATTGAGGTTAATCCTTTGGGATTTACATAAGAATCCAAGCAATATTAATACATAATTATTAGCATAATTAACCCATATATATTAGCGAAGAGTGCGCATTAATATTTGATAGGTTTTGGTATAGTAACTTTGTCCTAGATCAATTTAAATATCATAATCACTTTTTTATTTTGTTTTAGTACTATAGGTTATAATATGTACCATTTTTGTATATTAATTACTAATGGATAATCTCAACTTATTCATTAATTTTGCTTTGAATATTAAATTATTAACAAATGGTTTAGGCTAAAATGGATTCAATTTATAAGTTATGGTATCAAAATTAAGAAATTAAATAATATTGTACCAAAATTAAATTATGGTAGAATTATGTACCAAAACTGATATTAGCAGTATATTGTTCCAAACGTCAAAAATTCAAAAAATATTCCAAAGCTCTCATATCATATAAATCCAGATCAACTTTTTTTCCTTCCCATACATTCTGGAGCTCCACCACCACCACTAATGGAAACTCTCCGCCACCTCCTCGCCTTCTACCTCTCTCTCGCCACCATCATCTCACACTACCTTCTCTCTCCCCTTTTCAAATTCCGACGCTTCCCAATCTTCGTCCCTCTCATCGAATCAATCCTGTCCCTCTATTTCACATTCTACTGCAATCTGGTCCAATGCACCGTCGATTTAGACGATCACACCACCATGCACTTCTGGGCTGCCGCCCACCGCAAATTCAGCAAGCCCAATTTGATCATGATCCATGGCTATGGCGGAAACTCCAAATGGCAGTTCGCTTATCAGGTGGGTCGTCCCTCATCTATATCCTTACTCTGCTTTTCCAGCACTGCTTTCTACTAGCGATCGATCGTGGAATTAAGCATAATCGCATATTCTGAGTCCTGAGACTTGAATTTTTTTGTTTAAATTGATACCCATTTGCATGTTTGGCGAAATGTGCGATCGATTGAGGAAATATAATCGCACATTTTCTAACTTGATTTCCCATTTGCAATTTTGATTTGATTGAAATTATTGAAGGTGGGCAAACTCTCGGAATCATTCAACCTCTACATACCCGATCTCGTGTTCTTCGGGAAATCCTACACGAACTGCACGAACCGCACCGAGATTTTCCAGGCGGAGTGTGTGGCGGCGGGGCTGAAGCGATTGGGTGTGGAACAGTGTTCGGTGTACGGAATCAGCTACGGCGGCTACGTGGGCTATCGATTGGCTGAGAATTATCCGCAAATGGTTGAGAAAATCGTGATCGTGAGCAGCGGAGTTGGTTGCTCCGATGATCAGAAGCTGGAGCAGATGAAAAGCGTAGGCGTCGATGTACTGGACTTGCTCCTGCCGGAAAAGCCCGCCGGGCTCCGGCAACTAGTTGAGATGACCGTACACAAGTCCAACCCGTTTAAATGGGCCCCAGAGTTCATACTCCAAGAGTTCATTGATGTGAGTGCTTCTGAACTTTCATGTACTAACTGCACGATACTTTATCGCTTTCATTGTAGGCATTGCGTGTCTGTTTGCATGTGTAATGTGTTCTTTCCCGATGTGTGATAGAGATGGACATGAATATTACTATACAAATTGGATTTTGTCAGCAAATAAGTTAAGTATTTCATTTGATGTGTCAGATATGTGTCGGGTCTTGTTTGTATCCAACCTTTGCATTGAATAGTTAATGATAGTCTTGGAAATTATTAAGCAATGGATTAAAATAAGATTGGGAAAGTTATAAACAACTTTGAATGATGTGTTGTGGTTTCTTTTACTTGTAAATGTTGGTTAAACATTTATTCAAATTTACATTAGTGAAGAAGGTATAACTTGTACGCCATTGATTTAATTTCTTAATCATGAGTTTACATTAATCTAATAGTTTACATATTATATTAGTCATGTTCGCACACTCTAAAGAAAAGTACTTTTACGCGAAGTGTTTTACTTCAGCACTTTGGGAGTGTTTGAGAGCCTAGATTGTGCTTGTGTTAAGAAGAAATAAGCTACAAGCATCTGAAAACATACTTTTCTCACTTTTTTCCAAACACCCGCCACTTTTGCTTACTCACATCTTGCACCTTTAGCTTCTTTAAAAGCCATAAAGTTTGCAAACATGAAAAGCACATCTGGATATGCATTAATGAAGTTTGAAAGTAGAATTGATCAAATTATTATGTTACTTAGAGATTTATGTCACTAAGGAAGACATCTCAATCACTTGACATGTTTTGTTGGCAGATAATGTGCAATGCTAACCGAAAAGGGCTTCAAGAATTGGTCGAACATTTGGTGGCAAATAAAGAACAACACATTCTCCAAACTTTGAATCAGGTAAAGTCACTATTATCTTATCCAATGGATACATAAGGGTGTTCGTAGTACTCTGACGTGATGGTAATATCATCATTTCACTTTATTACATATGAATAGCTCGCAATGCAGTTTTAAGGGAAAAGAATCTAAAAGTTTCTCAAAGGTTGAGTAATGCTAAGGAAACAAAAAAAATGTAGAGGCTATAAAAGTGGGCATAGGATGTTTTTATATTATGGTCATTTCTTGCTTTAAGAAAGCAGAAGTAGACATCCCAAAAGTACTTATTTAAACTTTTGCAAATTAATACGGATAGTAGGAAGTGCAGAGAATATCCGTTTTACTGTAACTTCGCCTTAATCGATTTTTGGTACTGCATTGATCATTTTTCTATATTTTAGTACCATAATTTATAAGTTGTATATATATTGATTGATTGTGAAGGAAATATTGCTGGTTTGGGGCGACAAGGATAAGATCTTCCCTTTGAGTTTTGGCCATGAATTGCAAAGGTACTTGATTTTTCAGTTCTAAATAACTAGTTTTCTTGCTTTTACTTTATAATAAGTTAATAAAATTGTTTAACATTTTGTGAATGCAGAAACTTGGGACCTAAATCTAAGTTGGAAATAATTCGAGACACAGGTCATGCAGTAAACGTCGATGCTCCCGACCACTTGAATTGTTTGATAAAACAGTTCATCTTGCCAAACACGCCCTAATCAATGACATAAACGTTAATTTTTCTGTGTCTTGTATGTTAGTTTTGTAATGATCTCTGTAATGGTGTTGTGTTGTTTTGTTCTTCTACAATCTTGTGCTGATTTTGTCATCAGCCAGATTGCTGGAGAAGACAACATGCATGTTTTTTCATTAGGATTTTCAAGGTATATTTCTTAAATATATGTCATAAATTAGTGTATTTGTTTGGTTTCAATTTCAAATTGTAATTAAAATTTTCTGAGTTAAGCTTATTTCAACTAGCATGGACATTTCTAAAAAAATTATCTTGTACTGTTGTGCCTTATCAAACACTTGTCTAGTGGTAATTGTTGAAAAATATTTATGTCTATGTAAATGTATCGTATTGAATTCGTATCCGTGCATCACAAATATTCTGTAAGGATAACTTGGGCGATTAACAGTGAATTTTAATTTTAATTTGACTCTTACCATATTTAATCAATTAAATATTCAAGAAATTCAATCTAAACATATTTAATAGGATAATTAATAGAATGAATCATATTTAAACAATTTTTGTATGTAATTATTTAGTTTGACTATGTTAAAAATGTCAATTTAAATTATCATAATTTTTTTATTAAGTTGACAAAAAGTTATATATTTAATATTAATAATATATACCTAAACAACTAATTGAATTTGATTCGAATAATTTTTCAACCCACAACCACAAGTTAGCTGTATGGGCCGTAGGGAAGTCATGTGGCCCAACCTATCTGAGGCCCAGCTATATTAGTGTAGGCCCAATTATAATCGAATAAACCCGTTTCAATAATGGGTCGGACCTGAACTTGACCCGTTAAAGTTCCTGGTTTAATTGAACCCACTGATAAAATACCAGCTGATTTTAGCTACAGTTGATAAAAGTAAAAATCTCCTCTTTTACGCGGGGAATTAATCGGTAAATTGGGGGAAGCCATGACGATGCACGACCGGGCGGCGGCGGCCGTGCTGGCGCATCTGGCGATGGCGGCGGACGGTGCGTTGTTCGGTATCGGCGTTGCCTACGTGGCGTACCGGAGCATCCGCAAATACTCCGCCACTTCATCCGCGCTCCGAAAAATCCGGCAGGCTCCGGCCGTGGAGCCCTCCGACCTACGCGCGATTCTTTCCGGAGATGGAGATTCAAGTAGTTATGATCGAGGTGATGGAAATGATGCTTCCTCAAGTTCGGAGCTTGAGGGTGGGAAATTGTTGATCATTAGGGGTTGCGTCGAGGCGAAATCGGCGGCGGAGAAGGGGAATTGGAAGGGATTGATGGGTAATAATTTGGTTGTTTCTCAGGAGTCTGGTGAAAAAGGAGTTGTCTTGGAGCGAACTCAAACTGTACGTTTTTCCATTTTTTCCCCTTGAACCCTATATTCTTCATATCTATATGTTTTTGGCAATTGCTTGTTTAATTGAAATTTTTTTTTATATGTATATAAGTTTATTAAAGTGGACGGGTTTAGAGGTAAGTTGTAAAGCTATTAGAGGCAGGGTTTAGGGATAGAGTTTAAGATATTTACAAGTTAAATTTGGGCCATTGCTAGATAGTATTCTGTAGTTGATTTTAGCATTATGGTTGTGTAAAGAAACTAAAGCTTATATTTTCATATGGTAGACTCTTCAAAATAAAAATTTGAGTAGATTTATGATTCTCAAGAATAAAGTTTGAAGTATCCTCGTAGTTAGCATGGAGTTGGACTTTGTTCTGTTTCATGTTAACAATTTAGCTATGCACATTTTGAAGATCCTTCATTCAATCTCTTGTTCCAAATTAATTTAGTTTATCAGTTATCATTATTTATTTCATTTCATTTTATCTGTTGAAGTGTATATACAACGAATGGAGGGGTGTCTTTGGATGGACTGCTGATCTACGCTCTATGCTTTCAAGATCCTGGAAAGAGCAAGAGTCATCATCAATAAGAACGGTAACTCATTTAAATCTCAACCCTCATGAAAATTTCACAGTTACTGTTATTAATGGCAGAATTCGATATTTTATGAACAGAAGACTAATTTATGTTGAGGTTGTTGCCTTTAATGAGTACACACGTGATTTTTTCTCCTCAGGTCCCCTTTATTCTTGTCGAAGCGGGACAATGCCCTCAATCAGAATATATTTTGGTCAACATGGAAGGCTCAAATCATCCGTTACCTCTCACAACAGTTTATCAGCATTTGCAGCCAATTAATGCTTCTCCATTCACTTTTCTTCAGGCGCTTTTTGGTCTTGAGTATCCTGTTAGTGCAATCTGATTTCATAAGCCCTCTTATAATCTTGTGTTTGCTCTCGTTTTTATGTTACCATACTCCAATTCACTTCTTATCTTTTTCCAGGTTGGACTGCTCTATGAAGAGAAAATACTTCCTCTTGGGAAAGAGATAACTGCTGTTGGCATTTGCAATCTGAAAAATGGGATTCCTGAGATAAAATCCTGCAAAGATCTTCCTTATTTTCTGTATGTGACATCCTTAAAAATTTATTTTGTTTCTTGTTTACAAAAACATGCTCAACTTTATCCTTTTACGTTCAAGAATGTTCTAGCGTTTATCCTATCTCCCTCAACAACCGAGATATTTGATAAGCTGACTGTTCTATGGGTGTGATTGCAGGTCTGATTTGACTAAAGATCAAATTTTGGCAGATCTTTCCTTCAAAACTAAAGTGTTAATGTGGAGTGGACTAGTTTTTGGTTCAGTTGCTCTAGGTCTGCTCGGCTATTCAATTGCAAGGTATATATATATTTTCAGATAATTACGAAAAGAAACCTGAGATTTGTTCGTTTTACGAAAAACACACTCAAACCTTGAAAATTACAATAACCACCCTGACTCAATGATTGTCGACGATTTTCTGTTAGTTTTAGTGGGGTATTTGTTATGGTATTCAAATCTTAGGGCAATTTTTGTAATATTTCTAGGTTTCAGGGTGTTTTTGTAAACGGCGTAAACCACCAGGGGATATTCATAATTGACCTTATATTTTTTTGGTAAATCATTTGCAAGGTATATAACTCTACTGTGTTAAAACAATCATTTGACTAGTTCAAATGTATAAATTTGTATTCAAAACTCAAACTTACATAATACATTCTATGTAACTCTATCACAAGAAAAAGGTTTTGAAGATGCTTTGTCTTATTGTCTGTATAAGCGAAGAATTGCAGATTTTTGTAGTCATATATTGATACATAGTACGGGATTCTAGGCCTAATTTACTTGAGATCTGCAATATCTTCTTAATTATCCAAAACTCTTCATTTGTGTAGAAATTGGATGAGATGGAAAGAGTGGAGAAACCATCAACGAGCTCAACATCAAAATAATTCAACAGGAAGTCAAACTCCTCCTGAAATTACAGCAGACGAAGAATCGGGAGAAGTGCCAGATGGCGAGCTTTGTGTGATTTGCTTGATGAGAAGGCGAAGATCCGCCTTCATTCCTTGTGGACATCTTGTTTGTTGTCAACGCTGTGCTTTGTCTGTGGAACGTGAAGTTTCACCAAAGTGTCCTGTTTGCAGACAGTCGATCAGAGGTTCGGTGAGAATATATGATTCTTGAGGATATTCTTCGTGTCGGAACGGTGATTTTCTTTGGGGGTATATATAATTAACTAGGCTTTCTATTTTAGAATTTTAGTTATAATGGATTTGAGGAACAGATTTTGTAATGGGATACTCGTACAACAGGACTATGAATGATGTAAAAACCTTTTATCGTTACTCGATTTCGGGCTTATTTTTTCTTGTTCTTCTGTCAAACTTTATGAGAATGATCCTATTTTTGCATGTGTGAAAAAGATTAAAGTTTGGCCAAAAGTAAGTCTTCATAACCAAAATCACAAAAAGAAAACTACTAAAAACACTCAAAAACCTCATACTATCAAGCATCAAAACAAACAAATTCATCCTTAACTTATGTCAAACAATAATCCTCAACTCTAAACATCCATTTTCCACAACGAGCAAAACGACACCGCTTGGCCTTTCCACCACAATCCAACACATCCATCTTTCTCCTCATCAACCCTAATTTCCCAATTACTATCATACTTCCTCAGCAACGCTTTCGCGCCATCAACCGTCTCTTCCCCAAAAATTTCACCTTTAAATCCAGCAATCTTCATTCTCTCACACCATTTCTCTTTCTTCTCACTCATCTCTCCTCCATTTACCAGCACTTTCGCCGCTTCCGCTTCCATCATCCTCCTCTCGTCGCTCTCTCGCCCTTTATAAGCCGCACTTGATGAATCCAGGAACCTCCATAACAATTCCACCCTTCTGGAAAATCCCGTCGCGAAATCGCCGCAGTTGTTGCAGCTGCATTCCGTGTTGTTCTCGCTCAGTATCACTCCTTTGGGCTGTAGATTTCTCAAAACTCTTAGAAACGCCGTCCTGTCGTCTGGGGTTGTGTGGTTTAAGTTGTGCAGCCTGAATTGCGCGCAGATGACTAGAGTTTCATCTGGGGACGAGTTGATTGCTTGGGAGCTGAGGTTGAGAAGTGGGAAATTCTCCATCTTGTTGATTTGAAGGTTGATGTTCATTTCCTTGGCGAAGGTGAGAAGTCTCGGGGAGAAATCGTAATTCGCCGGGCCGTCGGCGAATGGGGCGGCGATTGTTGATTCGGTTTGGGGGCCCACCACCGTCAGGCGGATTAGCGGCGGCGGCCCACCGGAGCGACGCGTCAGTTCTTCGAGGAGGGTGGGCCATTGGACCCCATGCGAGACACCTATGTCCAGAATGTGGAGATTGGTAGGATGATCTTGCTCCGCTAGAATTTGGAGAATTGAAGTGTTTGCGACATTGTTGGGGATTCTGAACCAAGGGTTTATGTCATTGAACTTGATCAGAGTCTCCTTGAAGAAAGCGGGATTGCTGGCTGCAAAAGTGCTGCCGCTGCCGGATCCGGTGGCTCCGGCAGCAGAGAGGTGGTGAGTCAGGGCACGGAGGCCATGGAAGGCTAGGCGGTGGTTGGCATCTCCGGTGAGGGAGGAGAGGTCGTGGAGGACGTACAAGAAGTGCTGGACCCGGGATGGGTTCCTGGCGGCGATGGCGGCGGCACAAGGGTTGAGGAGCTGCTCAGCCCATCGGCCATCTTTGTTGTTGCCATTGTTGTTGTTGTTTCCTGATGGTTTATTGTTGCGCTTTTTGTTTGTGTTCTTTTGGGCTGCTTTCGGGACCGACTCGTTGGGTAGTTTCCTTTTCTTGGTTGAATCTAGTGGAAGTGATTGGTCAGAAAACGTGGACTCGGCCGGAGGATGGTTGGCAGCGTCAGTGGTGGTGGTGGAGGTGGCATTAATTAGTTCTTGTTCAAGATTCTGGCTATGTGCCCACCACGAGTCGCCACTAAAATCTCCGGCATCATAGGGATCATCGAAGAAAGTCGGGAAATACGAGATTGACTCTTCGATCCATCCTAGGATGTGGTCCGGAGATGGGTTCGGCTCCGGTTCGCCGATGGTCATTAAAGGTTGTGATATGGAGAGTGAAAGAGAAGAAGATGAGAGAGAGTTCTCTTGATCATTTATCAAGATTAAGGCCTAAGAATTGCATAATTAACAACAAAGTGTTATAATAATGTTTGTGGAAGTAGTCTATTTGGGAAGAGACAATCTAAAGCATATTCAAAAAGTTTTAGTGTGCTGTTATTTTGGACGTTGTGATGTTTTTATTATGGTTATTTTAAGGTGTGATCAGAGTTGAGTTTAAGGCTATTTTTATATCAAATATATTCGCCTTAACGTCATAGTTGTTGGGACAAATAGGCAAAACTTGCAGACAATAAGGATTTTTGAAATTCTTGGGGAGATGGATTGGGATTGAGTTTGAATTTTCAATAGACGGCAAAAGTCTTCAGAGACTTGCGATTAAATTAAGAAAGTTTTATGATGTTTGAAAATTTGTCTTCTTTGAGGATGTAATTGACTTGCAAACAACTTAATTGTCAGCCTAACATGATTGAGATCATTTCCAATAACAAATTACTATGTATGCTGATGATAATTGTGATATTTTCTTATATATATATACACTAGAGTTGATAATGAGCTCCTTGGCTTTGTCAGCATATATAGAGTCGTCACGCTCTGGTTCTGTAGGCTCGTTGAATTTAAGACTTGTCTCTCAGATAATAATGTTTTAGGTATTTAAATAATATTGGCTATTTACCTGAACCCATACTCATTATTCATTCTACAAACTGAAGTAAACGATTATATATTTCGGGATAAAGATTTTTTCTCATCTGAACTATGGTTATTTTTGTATTTTACCATCTAAATTTTTTATTCTTACAGTTTGCCTCCTAAACTACATAATTTTTTGCAATTTGCCATCTCTGATGGAAATATTCCACCAAAAAATTGCATCGTGTCATATGAGAAACATAGGTCCATGTTGTATTACTCCTCTTAATGTGTCGAAAATAAACCCTCAATCAATTTCAGAAAATTTGGAGTTTTTATCACCCAATTAGAATAGCGGCAATTTTGATAGATTAATTTTAAATATTCAATTGGGTGATAAAAACTCTAAGTTTTCTAAAATTGATTGAGGATTTATTTTCGAGATGTTGAGGAGAGCAATATAACATGAACATATATTTCTTATATGACACGATGCAATTTTTCGGTGGAATATTTCCATCGGAGATGGCAAATTGCAAAAAATTATATAATTCAGGAGATAAATTATAAAAAAAAAAAATTAGATGATAAAGTGCAAAAATCAATATATTTCGGATGGGAAAAAACTATTATCCCATATATTTCCCATCACAAAAGGTGGCCGGTACTCGAGCTTTAGAAATTGCCACTTGAAAAAGTCAAGAAGATACATTAAACAAACACAAACTACAGACAACCAATCAACAAAGATACAGTAACTAAGGATTCTAGCTTAATTAACCACTTCCTCCAAGAACACCCTTAAGCTTCTTAATCTGCGCCTCATCCAGAAAAGTCGTCTTCTCCACCAAAGCAGTGCTCAACTTATTCCCAAACAAAGCAAAATCCGTAATCTGCAAGCCGGGATTCGCGCTGCTAAAGCTAGCGAATGCCACCGCCGTTCTCCCGCCTCCGTTAATCTGAAAATGCAGCAATCCCTGTGGATAAACCATGACGTCACCCTTCAGAAGCGTCTTGAGGTAGACGTCATTCGCAGACGATATAAACCCCGTGACAACGGTTCCTTGCACGACAAGCAACATCTCGGACGCACCGGGGTGGGTGTGCATGGGTACCACCCCTCCCGCTGCCAGGTCCAAACGGGCCATGGATAGACCAAGCCCGTTGAGGCCCGGAAACTGGGCGTCGAATGCCGGCGAAACGGCGGCATTGATTATGTTGGTTGTGTTTCCTGCTGCACGAAAGCCCGTAAATGTGAAGTCGCTTGCCGTTACTGTAGCCGGGCTCTTGCATGTGTAGCCCGCGGGCCCCACGGGTCCCTTGTAGTCGGCTACGCAGAAGTCTTGGACGGCGGCGTTGGAGATGATGAGGAGAAGAGAGAGTGTTAAAAAGATTGATTTTATCATTTTTCTTTTTTTTCTCCTTTGGGGTGGGGGGGGTGGTAGTTAAGTTGGTTTGATTGGTGAGTGTGTTTGGAGGGAGGTTTTGAGTTGAGTTATATAGCAAGCTTTGTGCCAGCTTTTAATTTGGGAATTTTGATGTGTGGAATTAATGAGAGCCACTAGCTTTTTTAGTGAAGAAGAATGACACACATTGGATTGTATGTTATCTTCCTATTTAGTTTGATGATAGGAATGAACGATATTCTTGTTCCAAGTGATTAAGATGCTTAGATTGATCTTCTTGAAATATTGCATATGTAATAATTCAGTTTAGGGTTAAGAAATAAATTATTGGACAAAAGGAAAAAATTAAAGAAATGTGTTTTTTTGCTACAAACCACATTTTACCAGTGACGAGTTTTATTTTCAGGGGGCTGCAACTCGATCAAAAACTCTTACTAATACTTGTCTTATCTTGAGTTGATGATACTTGGAATGAACTATGAGGATGATCAAGAATCAATATATATATATATATATATATATATATCAAGATTTTCTTAAACAAATTAATCAAATCTGATTTCTTAATTGATTACTAAATTTTTCTCCACATTTAGCAAATTAAGTGGTCCAAAACTGCACATGGATAGGAAGAAGAAGACAGAGATGACAACTATGAGAAGGGCAAAAAGGTATTGAAGAAACCATTTGCTGTCCTCCAATTAATATGTAACCACTTGACTAGCTAGATTTTGTGGCCTTAAGGAATTCCCTTTTGGCTGAGGTTTTTCTACTTTGAAGGAGATATGTTGTCAGTGGTTCATGATCAATGCTGCCGAGTGCAGATAGTATTTTTGTACCCATTCTACATATAGAAATTCTTGAACCCTAAACGGGGTAATAACCAAAAAATTAGCTTGAATTTTGATATATCCTTAAAAGCTTGTTCGAAATCGTTTTTAACTACTTCTACAATACTGAAAAGTGAGTCGGGATATTATATCAAGGGAGATTTACATCTACCACCATTTAGGTTTGGTTTAATTATAAATTAGTCTAAAAATTACAAAAACACTCCCTGAGCTGAGGTTTATTATTCTTGTAAGACCTTCATCGAACTTTGGCTATGTTGATATCACCGGAAGCATTTTGTCTCTTGAAGTCAAGTGGTCAGCCTAGTCAACGTCATTCAAAACCTCTGTTTGCCACATTTTCACATATTTTACTTGAATAGTGAAACCTCAAGGGGTTTTTTGTAATTTATGAAGTAAGAGGGACTAATTTGTAATTATACCAAATCACAGAATAGTGGATGTAAATTGCCCTTTTATTGAACTCGTATTGTACGCGGAGTTATGTAGATAACAAGTTTCCAGTTTGAAGATTCATGTGGAATACGCTTTACCTTGACTTGACTAAAACAACACTTTTTTCCTCAATAATTCAGAAAATGGTAATAGCGATCTTGTCTTGTATTGAGTCGAAAGATGAATAATATAAACCTTAACCACTAGCGAAAGTATTGATTCAAATTCACTGATAATAAAGGAGAAAGTAAGAATCTTCAATGGGGTAATAATTTAGATTCTGGAATCTAATTGTCACTACAGGTGAATTTATTCATTCTTTTGCTGTCTTCTACTCATTTACAAAAAATTCTAATAAAATATATTTTTCCTAGATTTTGAGTTTCCAAATACTTTTAGCTTATGTTAAATTTAAACAGAAATTTGAAGTATCTAAGTACATGCTTATGAGTTTAATTTTTAGCTTTTAGGTTACTTTTATAAATAAATAAATAAAATTTTATTGAGAACAACTTTTTTCCTCCCAAACATCCAACTTTTTTGCCAAATAACTCCTTACTATACATTTTTCCAATTTAAATTCTTTAAAACAATAAAATTTATAAACACCCCCAATCCCCCATAAATAATCTAATTTTGGATACATGATGATATGTAAGCAATAAATAAAAATAAAGGGAAAATAATATATTATTATCAAATAATTTTTTTTTCACAAAATCATCAGAGCCCGTATGAGTCGATGTATTGGGCCACAAGTAAGGAAATCCACTAGTTGGGTCTTGTTGGGTTTCAAGAAAAGGACCATGTAGATATTAGGCTTTCTTTCAGGGCCATTGAGCCCATTAATTATATATATATATATATATATATATATATATATATATATATATATATATATATATATATTATTTTATCACATAAATTAAAGTATGTCCTATTTTTTCTTGTTTCCTTGTTTTAGGAACACTAGGACTTAGTATTAATCATTAACATGGAAATTATAAAGAGAAAAAGTATATTTCCTATTATAATTTTGGCCATCCAAATTCGTGTGCTAAAAGGCCAATAAAACCTAAATCAAGTGGCAAAAATCTTAAGTAAAACTCTCTCTATCAATGATAACTATGTTTTGAGAAGTAAAATTTGAAATTAATATAGCGCCGAATCGCTAAAATACGAATGTATAGAGTGGAATACAAAACATTAAAATTGAGAAAGGGAATAAAATTACTACTATATATATTTGATTTAGAGAGGAATAAAGTGAAGGTAAACTGATTCCAAGAATGAAGAAAATTGATGTCCCCTCAATGGGAAAAAACCAGAGATGATTGGATGAGAGCAGAAATAGCAATTCTTTATTTTTGAAACAGAAAAAGAGATTGTTGGAATTGCAGAGACAAATTAATGGAGCGCATGGGCTCTTTTTTCTTTTTCTTTTCTTTTTCCCCTCACACACACACATATATATCTCTTTCTTTGTGTGCATTGGAAATTGCTTCCTTTTGTCACATAATTGATAATTCCATTTATAAATAAAGCTATAATAATAGACGCGCATGCCCATCATTTTGAGACAAGTTTTTCCTCACTTTCTGCCCTTTAATTTAGTCCACATAAATTTAATTAAATATTCAAGAATTCTATTTTATTTTATAAGTATGAATATTTCATATTTAGTTTTTCCAATTTGAAAGTATTTAGATTACTTAGAATAACGGAAATCCCATATAGTAATAATTAAGTTTATTAATTATTTTAAGGATATAAATCTTTGTAATTTTGAATAAAGCCACTTTTGTAGACTTTAGAGCACGTAAGTATTTTCTTGTGGTATTTGACTCTGATCTCTCCCTCTAAAAGTTATCTTCTGCTGACCTATAGTTGTTGCTTACACACACACATAACTATACACATTTGCCAATAACATATTAATTACTTCAACACAAAGAATCATTATCTCAACTCTCAAAGATTGTTGTCATAATACTACAAAATAAAATATGTCAACTTGTTTGTATTTGTCGGATTACCTTGCCGCGAGAGTTCTGTCTCCTTCTACTAGCGTAAGAGTTTTATTAATAGGTGATACGTAAGAATTTCTTAACTAACATGATAACTTTATTGATGGACGATCTCTAAAAATCTTTGGAAGTAATTTTGAAGACTGAAGGATAAACAAGGACTAACTTTACTGTATGTGCAGAAGTGATCATATTGTCACTTTAGGCCTACCGTTTTTTTCCACGAACAGCTTAGGTGTCTACTAGAGTCACCGAATTCTCCACACTTTAAATCCACCAGTCATGTAAATAGAAGATTAAAATATAAAAAAAATAGGAATCTATATTAATATTTAATTTTCTATTATGTAATTGATCTCACCGATCAATCCCTCACTTAAACTCTTAAAGGAATTAATAGGGCAACACTAAGTAAGCCAAATAGAAATCAAATAGAATAAGCTCAATCAGTTACAGAAAACGGGTAGTTGTAATCTAATTTCTAATTACAAAGACTAATATATTATTTTTAAAATATAAACAAAAACTTGAAGGATTAAATTAAAATAAAATTATATACTTGAAAAATTATTATATTTAAAATACTAGAGATTATTATAAAATGAAAGTAGTAGAACTTTAGGAATAAAAGTTAGATTCACCCCTTTAATAAAATCAAACTAAATATTCAACAATTTTAAGATATATATTTTTTGAACTGTTGATATATCTTCTTGTCTTTGGAATATGTCAGGAATGATTTGTCAACACGAATGTAAGATGGTTTTGGCGTGGAAAAGAGTTAATGTCCTTACGGGCACACATATTTAGGCACTCTCTCTCCTTTCTCTCACTATATATACTTCCGCGAATTACATTTACTACCCCTAACTTTGAACTGATTCTAATTTAATACCTATCTATTCAGAAATTTAAAAAACTCCCTAATATTTCACCGAAATTCTCGATACCAGAATAAGCTCCAGCATCATGCACATAAGAACAGACCAAAACAGAGAAAATTTCAGCCCAAAAACATCAAAAGAAAACCTTAAAATCAATCCACTTTTCCTTTTTCCAATTGCCCCCTTCTAATCTACTACTACTAATCATAAGCCATCCTAACAAAATACCTTGGGCTAAAAAAAGAAAAAGAAAATCTAATCAAACACTTCTCCAGAACCCCATTTCCATTTCCATTTCCATCACATTCTTTTCTAATCATTCCAAAGTGCAAAAATAGGAGCTTGATGCACCAATCCCACGTCAGGTCCCACCCGGCCCGAACCCATATGATCATTCCCCTCATTTTGACCCTCCAACGAAAAATATCCGTGAAACTCTTCTTGGGCCGGGCCCAACAATCCCTCTCTTGGGCTTGTTGGGTCGGGCGAGGCCCGACTCTCTCGACCCAATTCTTTGTTTGTAGCTCGGTTATGCTCGTCCGAAGTGGAGTTATTCCACATCAAGTCGGTCAGTTCATCCGGGCCGTTGGTTATCCGAAGAGGAGATGCTGACGAGGCGCATGAGTTGTAGTCCTCGAGAGATGAGGGGCCCACTTCTTTAAGGGACCGTTTGGCTAGGTCGGATGCAATTAGGGTCGAACTCGAACAAATTCTCTTGACGTCGTATCTACTTATGTCGAAATTTGTTACTGCGCTCATTCCTCGGAATTTTATCGCTGCAATGTCGTATGCTTCTGCAGCTTCTTCTTGTGTACCTAAGTTAAGAAAAGTTAAAATATTAGGTGTTCTGGCCCAACTCAAACATTAAATAAGCGCAATTAAGACTAAAAAACATTTATGTATATGTAAATTTCTCAGCTTTATACAGTCTGTTAGTGACGTGAACAGAATCGACCGCTTTAGCAACTCTAATTAGCAAATTATTTCAAATACTAACACGAATTATCTTCGTCATCGAAAGAACACAGAATTTAAAAACATAAGATGAATAAAAATGGAAAATGAGTATCATTTTTCAAGAAATCAAGCATTTATGAGTTCTCATTTTCCAAGTACTGACATCCCAGTTTATAGTAAGTTATGAGTCGGGAATTTATGTTTGATCAATCAAATGCACAATTGCAGAAAGTTACTGAAGGTGAAAAAGAGTTGAAAATTTAGGTAAAATATTTAGAGAAGATCACTTACTGAAAGTACCAAGGTACAAGTCCTTATTGCCTGCAACTCTTCCTATTCTGGCTTGCCACCTTCCATGCTGATGATGCCTGCAACAGTAATATTGAAATTTTACCTAAACTAATTCATGTACTATAGACAGAGTTATGGAGTTTGCCCTAACTTATATACTAGAAATAGAATATGGTATTGTACTATTTTTATGTATTTTGGGATAAATTGGAATAAATGAAAAGTAGTGGGGCAGGCAGGGACAATTGTCCCTTTATCTCAAGACTAAATTTTTGTAAATTTTTCAATTTCACTACCAAAGTTAAAATAATGGGATGATCCAGAAAAAATGTATTTTCTTAATTATGTTTTTCTCCTTGTTATTTTGTAGCCATATTCACCTTGTTACTCCTCTATACATGGATGCTCCTCTTGAAAATCCACTGCTTTTCCTGATAAAGCAACCAATTACAAATCAATTTAACAATTCACAAACTGTCGAATACGCTATAATCATCGAGAACAAAATTCCAGTATCATTATGTATGATCTAACGAATCATACTTATTCAAAAAAATAACATAATCTAAGCAATACGATGCGCTATAATGTCATAAATGAAATTCTGATATCATCAAGTATGATCTCATGAATTGGTACTTATTAAAAAAAAACATAATTTAAGCAAATTTCTTCAAGAATAAACCAATAAATCTTTCTTTTTTACCTTCTCAAATGTGCAACAAACTCTTGTCTGCTCATGTTCTTCATCTCTTCAAGCTCCTTCTCATAAGTACTTAGCTGATTTACATAAGATAAAGAAAACTCTTAACTTTCTAATTTTGTATTGACTTTATATGAAAAAATATTTTAAAAAAGATTAAACTTACGGGGAAATTAATATGTGTCGTAGGTCCCCAATACTTCAATGCAGCTAAATCATAAGCCCGAGCTGCTTTTTCTTCTTTATCATATCCTCCTAATAAAATACAAAGGTGGAGTCTTTAAATTTCAAGAAAATAAAATAAAATTCTAAGTCACAATTGCAAATCAATATAGCACATTAACTTACCAAGATACACTGTTTTTTCGACAAAATCGACCCGGCCAAGCAGGAAAAAAACAGAGAATTTGCATAAAAATGAATTGTTAGAATGCATTAATTAAAAAAAGAAGAATAATAATATACATTTGTAAATGAGAAAATATCAAATTATATTCAAAAATTTAATCACCTTGCCTTCCTTTTCTAGTTTGTCCTTCCTTTCTACAACTATTATCCCACAAATGAGCCTCATATCTCCCGGTCCATCTATGCCTAAAAATATATATTAATTTTCCATCATCAAAATCAAATAAAAAAGCTTAGATAAATAAGAATAATATTTTATTTTACCTTGTAACGCCACGATATTGAGAAGTTCTTTGACCAAAAGTATCGATAGATTTACGCGGCACAGTCTCCTTTACCGCACCGCTCCTCGCCACCGCCCGCTTCTTCCCGTCCGCCGCGACCAGCGGCAGCGCCACTGGAATCCCTGGCTGAGAACCTGGGCTCACAGTTAAAGATAGCGCCTGAATATCACTACCACCTACCTCCGCCGCCGCCGGAAGCTTCTCCGTTTGCTGCAACCAAGTCTTGAACCTTGAAGCTGAAGCCCCGCCACCACCATCACCGCCGCCTCCGCAGAACGTCACGGCCGGGTAAACGCCGTTTGGATTTCCAGAACCACTAGACGGGATTATGTTGTAATATGGTGGGAAATAAAGAGATGGGGTCGTGAAATTTTCCTGTTTCTGATCGTCGGTGAAATTCGGCGGCACATTCATGTTGATTTCTCCGGCGGGTTCGTTTGCCGGCGAGTTGGAATAGCAGCATCCGAGGAAATCTTCGAATTTCGGAACCGGTTCTTCACTCGGGTTCGGCCCGTTTATATCATGATTATCATATCTCCAATCTTAAAAAATCAAAGTAACAGTAACCAAAAATTAGCAGAAAAATTGTATCAGAAACAAAAACATGGATTCAACCCACTTATTAAAAGCTCAAAAAATAAGAAAATATTAAGTATGCATCACAGAAATTCATGAACCCATAAAAGATGAATTCAAAGCTTGCATCATGCATAACATTTATCTAAATATAGAAACACTCACACACACATATATGTATATATATCGATTCAGCTCACCTAACAAAAACCCAGAAAAGAAGACGATATATATCTAGAAAATCAACAGAACACCATAAAAGAATGAAACAAAAGCTTGCATCAGAAGAGTTTCTAAATATAGAAACATAAACACACATACACATACATAAATATACGACATACGTACAATGCTTAGAGTCCAAAACAGAGAAGGATCCATCTGCAGCCCTTAAAGGCATAGCAGGAACATCGGTCGTGAAGCATCCTCCGCCGTTTTCCACCGCCGGCGCCGTCTCTTCTTCTCCACCGACTACGCCATCACCGCCGACTCTCAGGTGAGGAGACAGAGAAAACCCCAACCAATTACTCATTTAAGTTATCTGTCTGAAAAATAGTATTTGTTTTTCTCAACACACACAAAATAGCTAGCTAGTATTAAGTGTTTCTATTTGTTTTTCAGCTCAAACTCCAACGCAGCATGTATAAGAAAAGAAGATATAGATAGATGGATAGATACAGACTACACTACAGAGAGATAGATAGATGTATGTATATATATATTTATGTGTTTGGTCATCAAATCCTCATGCAAAAGCAATAAAAGTCTTTTATTTTTACAAGAATCTATGGATATCATCGTCTTACCAGGTCTCGCAGCTCTGCGCTTTTCTGCAAAATGAAACCTCGTTTTTCGTTCCTCTCCTCTGAGGTTTTTGCAGAGAGGTGGGATGGAATCACGTGTGTCGCAGCTGCATGAGCCATTTTTGTGGGTTAGCTATGTTGTCTTTGTAGATAGGAGACTATGGTGTTGATTAGCCACGTGGTTGGATTTTATTGGACGAAATGGAAGGTGTAGAGTAGGTGTATACTAGCTGAGTGCTTCGTTTTTGTTGAAGGACCTTTGTGTCCCTTCTTTTGTCTCCTTCCACAAAACATGATCAAGATAAAACATAACTTTCTCCATGTTGGTTTTTCATTTCAAATAAGCTTTTTATTTTTAGTTTTTTAAATTCAATATTTGTCATTGTAATATCCTTATTATTTTTTTAGAATTTTTTTGTACTTATAGTGTAATTGATGAGAATTTAAAAATATATATTTTAATTAACAAGTATAATATATTTATCATATATTTATTTGCATTTTCAAATACTTCTTAAAAATACTAATTGCTATTAAGCCTCAATCTTTTGAGTTATTGCATTACACTACACATTTTTATATAGTTAGTCTCGTGTAGATAACTGATAAAAATAATCTTTTGAATTTCAAGAATATGACATTTTAGTATATTTAATACATTCTAATTTATATGTTTTAAGAACAAAATAATAAGAAGGATAGTTATTTTCAAAATTGAATTTGAAAATAACTTAAAATATTCAAAATTCTATAAATAGACAAGCACAAAAAACCCATCAAGCCCATCATCTGGAAATTGGCTGCATAATACTAAAAATGGATGTCCTCCACTTCAAATATGCAGAGGTTTCTTCAACAATTATAAATGAAATAAATATACAACATACACTATAGAGATATCAGAAATCAAACCATATACTAAGAAATAGGTTAAAAAAGTACTTTAATATGTTACTTGGTAGAATTCTAATGAAAAAATGTAGAAAAAACACTCAAATTGCTATAATTCCAACCGATATGTCAACTTTCAAACCTGCAAAGAGCAAGAAGTTGGTTATAACAACAATATTTGTACAACTAAACCAACATATATCGTTAGTCTAGCAATGGCTTAGTTACTCTTACACGTAAATCAAACTAGTTGCAAAAGATTTCACAAGTTAGAAGCTAGAAGCACCTTGAGGGGTGTTTTTTTGGTTTTGAGGTTCTTTTGTGTTATTTAAAGTGATTTTCTACTTTTTTTTCTCCAAACACTTAACTGACTTTTACCACAACTTCTTCAAAAGCGGAAGTTTTTTTGCTAACACCTCCTTCATACAAAGGTCTGATTGTGTTACATAAGTCACTCCATGGATTATTGAAGAAGTCGAGTTAAAGCAAAATTGCCTACATAAAATGAAGATATGTGTATCATAAGACACAAAACGAAAACCACCAAGATATTGGGTATCTCAAAAGCAAGAATAAGGGAAGTTTTTCAAACTGTTGAAACCTGAATTTTCTTTTGATTTTAATATACAATAGCACACAAAACAATTCCATTGCGAATAATGTGTGATTGTTGAAAGATAGGTAAGCCTTGTTTCACAGTGGACCAAAATAATAAAAAATCAGCAGTGTGTTGCATTAAACTGGCTATACAATATATATGATGACACCACCTCAGTAAAAAGTGAATATCATATAATAAAATCCATTTTATACCGTTTCAATAAACTACTAAAGTAGTGTCTACAAACTCTAAAAAATAACTTTCGTGCTGCTTCTTTTTCAGCTCATTGGAGGTCCAACTTCTGCTTACTTTAGCAGAAATCAGCTAGAAGCTGGAAGCACCAAATGACCAACTTTTAACTTTAGCTTCTAGCTCCTCTTCGTAACATGTGGAATTTTGTTTTAGAGGAACAAAACTAATTGTCAACTTCTTTCCCTAACACTCAACTACCTTTTTTTTTTAACTTGTCATTCTTTTATTCAAACCCTTCTCACTTTTACCACTACAACTTTTTACAACTTGTGCTTCTACAGCTCTTGCAAACACCCACTAAGTAACCTGAGATCTTAGGAATAATCTTGGTATTGCTTATAATCAGCAAAAAGAAACTATAATAAATAAAGGGAATTAATTAATACCTATCAGAATCTAGTAGTCTGTTGCAGCATCTGAGACACAGGAGATTGTGCAACCAATTGCTCTGAACTTGGAGAAGGCCTAATCATATGGTTTTGACCAACTTGGTTACTGATCATCTGCTTAGCAGTATTGTTCGTCTCAGATTGTACAGGCTCCAATAAATTACGTATCTGAGTATAAAATGTTCAAGATCAATTCATATATTTGACAAAATAAAGAATGAAGGTAAATAAGTTTAAGAAGAAACTATAGAACTTACAGCATCCAGACGCTTTTTGTGGATGTCGCTTGGTGGCTGCATGTCATTTCAATTCAGTGTCAATGTAGATTAATATACTCAAGCATATTTTTCTTAGTATTTACATTTGACTAATAATTATTAGTATTTTCATTACTACATAGTCATGAGACAAAAGACTTGGATGATGGTCATTAATTCACCCAAGTTCTTGAATTTTGGGATCCATGGATGTTGAAATGCTTTAATGTTGTATTTATATTTCATGCGAATACTGAATAATTGCTGCATTAACCTTATTCAAATTTATTGTCGAAGTAAGAAAGACCTTATAAGTAGAACGTAAATGATAAACATTGCATGCAACATTAAACAAAAGAAATGTGGAGAGAGATCCTACATTGTTCGGAATGTGTTTCCTTTCTTCAGTCGAGAACCCAGGAATGGTCATTTCCCAATTTTTCTCTGCAAAGGATTTATTCAAGTCAGCTTAATGCAAAACAACAATAAGACAATGGGTTCAAAAAGCCTTTTGACTTTGTTGAATGATATTTCTGAATTATTTTTCAAATTGTAATTACATTTACATTGTGTATCTCACTTGCTCTTGCATAGGCTCCAATTTCAAACATTTCAAACCATGAATATATGTAAAACTATGTTAATTTTTTATTTAAAGTTAAAAGTTCTCACAGGAAGCCTGATAAAGAGATTTAAAAGTTATATTACACACATCTCTACAGTCATCAAAAATCAACGTTATCATATTCAAAACTAATATATATGAAAGAACAAAGAACTGCCGCGCAGCACAAACCTAGATTCAGCAAAAGATCTTTGGCATCCAAAGTTGATGATTTCCGATGCTTTGCAAGGGAGCATGAAAAGGTAGTAACCTACAAAATATAGGACAGGATATGTTCTCAAAACACTTAAGCATTGCTTTAATAAAAGTATATATACATAAAATATATATGTGTGTGTACTTCGGAAGCACGTTCTATCAACAAAGACTTAAAGCTGAAGCAACATAAAAACAGGGTGAATTACAGACCCCATGACATTTGGCCTAATTACACTTAGACCCCCTATACTATGCATACTTACACCTAGAGCCCCTATACTTTGACTCCGTCTTACAGATTGCCCCTTACTTTTCCCGCCTAATGCCTATGGAGGGGTAATATGGACAGTTCACTTCATAAATCTGGCGTAAAACGTTAGGAACCCTAACAAAAGCAAACAGAAGGGGCATTTTGTAAGGTGGAGTCAAAGTACAGGAGGTCTAAGTGTATAATAGACCAAATGTCAAGGGTTCTAGGTGCAGTTAACCCTAAAAATAACTATAACAACTACAATTTTTATAAAGAAGACTCAAATGCATTGAAGGCATTGTGGAACTCACTTTATCAATGAAGTCCTCAGCAAACGCAAGAAGGATGTCTTCAACTTCAGGGTCCAGTTTTCCATCCATCTTTGACATGCAAATAATAATCAATCTTCAGATGTGGCACAAGTATGCATACAAGAAATATACCAAATAGATAAACCATTTGGCATACTTTGCATGAAATCTCATTCATTAGAATTAGATTGGAGAAATCCAAATTATATATATAGTATATGTCGGAAGAAAAAAATATTGTAGTTTCTTACTAATACGAGACTCATATCAGAACACCATAAGACAAATCCAATTATTTCCTAAGATTTCCTATTTAGATGAACTCCTATAGATATATATACTTTAGATAAAAATCTTATCATATACTCGAGCCGGATAATTTCCAAATCTTGACTATGTGATTATGAAAATGTTTGCAAACTCCAAAAAGAAAGCACTTTTTGCTTTCTGCTTTTTTCAGCACTTTGAGAGTGTTTGGAAAACCAACTTCTGCTTATTTTAAGCAGAAATAAGCTACTTCTTAGCTTCAATTTCTAGCTTCTCTTCTAGGTTATTTTCGTGGATAAGTGAAGTTTTAGAGTAACAGAAGTGCTTCTCAACGTTTTCTTCCAAACAAAACACAACTACTTTTTTTTTAAATTTCTCACTTTTTTTTCTAAACACTCCTCACTTTCACGACTCCAACTTCTCACAACTTTAGCTCCTCCAAAAGCAAAAGCTCTAGCATACACGAGCTACGTGCTTCATAATTCACGAGAAAGAACAGCTGCATCAAAAACAAAAATTAACAAATAAGCAAAAAAGAAACCTGTGATGCAAGATCTCGTATCCTTCTCTTCCCAAGAACTTGATTGCTTGCTTCTGTGCCTTGGCTTGAACTTCCACCTGGAGTAGTTGTTCCAGAAGCAGTAGCATCTGGTTGTGATCCTGTCAGACTCACAGTTTTCTGCCCTGTGGGGCCCACCAGTCTCGGGGATTGCTGCTGATGGAAAAGTTGCTGTTGTGATTGTTGCTGCTGCTGCTGTTGCTGTTGCTGTTGTTTCTGTTGATGCTGCAATTGTGGGTGGCCCATTTGTGTTTGCGGCTGTACTATTTGGGACAACTGCTGTGGGTTTAATCCCACCGAATTCTGATGCAACTGTGAAGAAGCTAATTGCTGTTGGATAAGCAGTTGTTGTTGCCTTTGTTGTTGGAGACGAAATGAAGAAGAGGAATTTGGAGAAGATATTGAAGGTAATTGCTTTAGCCACTGCTGTTGAGATATTGCGTTCTGCATCATGCCTTGCTGTCCATTTTGAGCAGCCAGCCCGGAGATTTGAGCGTTCATAAATGACGTTCTCGTAATATTCTGTCCCTGTATTTCCTTGCAGATTTTAATATTAAATGCTGTATGCATAAAGGGAAAATGTAGAAAAGCATCATAAAAGGGAGACAGCAAGATTCAACACGTGAATGATTCACGTCATTTAATGCAGGGCAAGCACATAAAAGTGTTACAGAAAGCACGGATAAATCACGTTAACAGTTTGCTCATCTATATAAATGGGAAAATAGAACACATTTGTAATGGGACATTCAAAAGTTTTCATGATTGTTCACTTATTTCATAATATAACATGTGAAGAATTACCTATGATGGCTCATGTAATGAGGGGAAAGTCAATCACTATACCTTCAAGGAAATCAATATTTTGTTTCATGATTATATCAGAAAGGAGAAAAGTTAATCTTGGAGAATTTTTATATCCCATTTGGTAATTTAGTATAAGTCTTACAATTTGTTTTAGATTTGTCACTTGTAGTCTTCTATTTTATTTAGATCAGAATCTTACTTTTAGTTTTCTATTTTAACTTGGATTAGGAATCTTGTAAAGCCTATAGAAACTGATCAAGAATTATAGCTACAAATCACGCTGCGCATTACAAATCCACTTTAATTTATTTCAAATGGAGTAGAACCTAAGCTAAAGTGCAGAAACTACAAATAAAGGACTAATATCCAGTTGAATAATTAAAAAAAAAAAAAAAAAACCCTGACACCAAAATTAAATATACTAATTGTCCCCAATTTTAATAGATTGAAGTTCAATTTCAAAGTTACCATAACCATACCAGCTATGATGCCAAGTTTTACCAACTTCCAGTAATAAACTTTTGTCCTGTTGAGCAAATACTCATGGTTGCAATAAGAATACGTCATACAATGCTAGTTGGAAAAAGTAAGAATTAATACATCTCAGAGCACAAATCTTAGAACAAGTTAAATCAAATCAAAAGAATTAACTAATATCTTGTAACCTTGACACTACTATTGTCATGCATCCTTTCATGAAGAGAAAACAAAAAACTTTAAAGCGCGAAATTGTCCTGTTGAGGCTCGAAATAATGGCAGCAGAGAAAATAACAACAAATTTGCAATAATAGACAAGAGACTGCCTCAAGCATTAACCAAATAGCTGAAGTATTTCCAAAACTGGTAAAATCAACAATATGGAAATGGTGTAAGAAATTATACCTGACCAGCAGTGAGGGCATTTTGCTGTGAGAGTTGCTGCCTGAGTTGTCCAGGTGTCATTCTCTGCTGAGTGTAGGCCAGTGTCCCATTTGCTCTAAGTTGAGAATTCAAACCGAGAGAACCCATCATTCCCATTGCTTGCATTCCTGGCAAAGATTGCCCAGGAGTATTACCTGGATGGTACTGTGACCCTTGCATAAACCCTGCCTTTTGTCGTGGCTGCAACCAAAACAGCACAAAGTTCAAACAACTCGTATACAGTAATTCCAAGAAAGCTATCAACAATCTCTTAATAATAACATTTAATTGGGTTAATTACATCTAGCCCCCTCGAGAGATTCATTAATTACACTTGTACTCCACTTTTGAAAAAAAAATATAACAACTAACCCCCATGAGCTCAAAATATTACCTCCGATCACACACAAGTTTGAAAATTATTAAACTAACCCCCACAAGTTTGAAATATTACCTCCAAAATTGACTTGGATGGGTGCTCGGAGGTAATATTTCAAACTCGTGGGGGTTTAGTTGTAATATTTTTCCGAAAATGGTGTAACAGTTGTATTAATGAATCTCACAAGGGGGCTAGATGTAATTAACCCGAAATAAAATGATCTGATTATCGGCAACTAGCCTCTTTCACTCTGAAGCACGACAAAGATACCGAAAACAACCTACTATAGTCGATGGCCAACATGGAGTGAGTTAACAAAATCCAAGTCAAAATTCAAAGTTGATCAAAATAAAAAAATACACTCCTTATCTGAAAGTAAAAGCTATCAAATACATAATGAGAAAGTAATAATGTTGCACTCAATTCATATACTAAACACCCAATGGATGCACCCAAATCGAATTTTGTAAAGAAACTACAGACCATTTAATTTTCATGCTCCATTCCGCGGAATCATGAGCATGAAATTATCAGACTCCATACCATAGTCAAAGAATCACGAAATAAACATGAAACATCATATTTTTACCAAAAAAGGATGAAGGATTTGTTTATCAAACTACATACCGAAGTCAAAAACTGATTTTGCAAATTAAATTGGGCGGCTGCCGCCGCTGCTTGGCCGGATAACATTGGCAAATGCCCTGTCTGCCCCATTAGTGCAGACCTAGACAAATTCCCACTCGCCATCTGCCCCATTTGCTGCTGCTGAAGCTGATTTTGCTGCCCCATTTGTTGCTGCAACTGACTCTGTTGCCCAATTTGCTGCTGTTGAATCTGATTTTGCTGCCCCATTTGTTGCTGCAACTGACTCTGTTGCCCGACTTGCTGCTGTTGAATCTGATTCTGCTGTCCCATTTGTTGCTGAAGCTGATTTTGTTGTCCCATTTGCTGCTGCTGCTGATTATTATTATTAGCATTATTCAAGCTAACATTACTGTTCTGTTGTTGAGGCTGTTGCTGTAATGTATTCATTCCACCAAAATTCATCTGACCATAAATTCCTGAATTTTGCGGCTGCTGTTGTTGTTGTTGTTGCTGCTGCCTCATTATTCCTAATTGATTACTTATATTGCTATTCTGTTGCATCTGATTAAGCCTAGAGATCGAAGGGTTCCTCTGTAAACCCTGAAAATTCGAAACCCCCATCAAATTATTACTGCTATTACTACCATTAACATTACTGTTATTCTGTTGCTGTAATTGCTGCTGAAGCTGCTGCAATTGTTGCTGTTGGGGTTGTACTATCTGCTGTTGGGCTTGCACCTGCTGCTGCTGTTGTTGTTGTTGTTGCTGCTGTACCAATTGCTGCTGCGTTTGGACCATCTGTTGTTGCTGATGCTCAAGCGAAGGAGAAGGCGATTGCAGGGGCTGTAATTGCTGCGAATTCGAGGGCTCGATCATGGCTGGGGTTTGCTGTAAGGGTAGGCTTTTTGGTGGAGAAGATGAAGTGGTTGGATTTTCTGCCATATTTGCAGAGAATTTTCTGAGTTTCTTACAAGAAACTCGAATTTATTGAATTTTTCTCCCCTTTATTGGAGTGATTCTCTTGGAATTGGAATTTAATTCATGATGATTGGGGAAAAAGAATGCGAATTATTTGAGTTTGGATCAAAGAAGAAGACCACCAAGACCGAGGGAACTCAGAAATTTTGGACATCTATATTGGGGGTGTAACCATGTAGAGTGATGCGACGTTGACAGGATTACTGTACTCAAAATAGGAACGCGATTTATATATGAACTGGAGGAAACCGAATCGGAGACAATGAACAGGAGAGAATATGGTGTAAAATTACGTTCAAATCCGCAGCTTAAAAATACTTAATTAAGTTGAAACAAAATTTCTTTAGAAAGTAGTTCCACTTTATCTAATAACTCTATCCTAAAAAAATTAAAAAATATACAAAACTCTTTTATAATAACGACTTTTTAAATATATAATATACTATATATTATATGTATTTATCTATATTATATAATTCAAAAGCCTTCAAACTATCCATCTAAATGTACACATGGATAGTTTCAATGAATTATATTTTGTCATCTAAGTAAAACTATTAATTATTTTCATATTTATCCCAAAAAATGAAAGATTTAATATAGATATATTAGTTACAAATCTAATTCAAATTAAAATAAATATTTTTAAAATTTGAAAGCAAATCGGAGTTATTATGTTTTACTCTGTCAAATAAGAAATTAAGTGAATAAATTATAGAATTTTTTTTACAGTAATAACCTTAGTATCTTATTATTATTGTTTTTTGGTCGAAACCTTAGTATCTTATAAAATAATAATTCATATTAATAAATTAACACCAGTGCCTTGGGCCCTTGGCACAGGATTTTTACTAGTATTATATATATTTTTAAAAAATTGTGTCTGAAATACCATATTACATCTAAATTTATTATGATCCGTAGCTCCATAATTGTTTTTTCCTTTTTGATGAATGGATAAATAATCTGTTTGATACTGAAATTCCAATTTCTATGCAATATTTTACCTTGGATTATTTAAATTTACATTTGTTGAAATACGGGACCTAAGTTTCTTAGAATGGAAAATATTAGAGACATATACGAATTATCCAACAGTTTTTTATAGTAGAATCATGGGTCGTGAGTCGTGAGGACATTCATTTCCTCTATAAATAAACCAAATTACTTTCTGAAGAACACCAAAGCTTCTCCACATGAACATGAAGCCAAAGATTATCCCGAAAAACTCCATATAGATTTAGATATATATATATATATATATATATATATATATATACATAATATCTATGACCATAATGCCCCTGGCTAGCTTTCTCTACAACAAATTTGTGCTCATGGGATTTGCAAAGTAATGAATTCGAGATATCAACTTCGATTTTCTAAACTTATCGCCCAGAAGGCTACCCAGAATCGATGGAGGCTGCTTCGATGTCCTTTGATGCATTTTGCGCGTGATAATGTGATTATCCATAATCATTATCTCCAACAATTGCCTGCAGCTCTGGAATACATCAAAAATTGGTTAATTAGCATCAAAGTAAACAAAGTCGAAAATAATTAGGACAAGCTGCATCGATAAACACCCGAGCCTGCAGGTCGGTAAGTATACAAAATCTGAATAATATCATCATTTATATGTGTGATGATCAAAGGGGGTAGGTATATCGTGACATAAAATAAGTTACAGTGGGGGGTATGAGTAATTTCAAAAGTAAGAGGGGAGGTTTATGTAATGTGCAATATAATTCATGAGAGGGTGTTGTGGAAGTCACTATAAATTACTGTCAGTTGAACATATAAATACCGAACAATATTTACAAAAGATGGAAAATTCATGCAGAGCTGTTCTACTTTCTCTAAAACCGTTTTCCTAATATGACCGGAAAATGGTCTCGAGGTATAAGATTGAGATGATAGTTGAAATGCATAGGAGAAATCAAAGCTAACCATGACAGAAAAGGAGAAAGCAATGTCAAAGAACTCCAGATTAATACCTGAGGATTTAGACCATCCATCTGTCTTATGATCTCATCCTGTAGAAGAAAACAATAAACTCATCATTAGAAAATATAGGAAACAGATAAGCTAAAATAATTTAAGTTTTCCTAAACATTGAAAAAAATAAAGCTACCAGAATAAAATTAGGAGAAAATATAGAGTAAAAAATCGGTTTATATTTTTTGGAAAATGCCCAGATTTAACTTCTTTTTAAATTTTATTTACCCTCGAAATAAATTTTTGACCTTTTTAAAAACAATTAAGTTGAGGGTAAACAGTCTATAAATTTGCCTAAATCCTAACTGAATGGGATAATTTGTAATTTTTTAAACTCAAAGGGGTTAGGCTAGTAATGTTTCTATCTAACTGGGTGTGAGCAGTAACTATGCAATCTCCTAGGTCTGTACATGTAAAAAATCCTTACTCTATATTATATAGTTCAGAAACTTTGAGGCTATCCGCCGCTTAGTGGATAGCCTCATGAATTCGATTTTGCCATGTAAATAAATCTATTTTTTATTATTTATATTTATCCAAAAGAATTAAAGATTTTGTATAGATATGTTAGTTACAAATTTATTTCAAAACTTAAAATATTATTATTTATAACACCATTATCTACATATAGCCTATAGGAGTCCTACAATATCTTTATAAACAATTTGATTTCTAACTACATTAAAACAAAGTAAAAAATATTAATAAAAATAAAATCATCAATATAAAAATATAAAATAAACATGATAATATTATTCAAATTAAAATCATTTACCTTTAAAATTTTAAACAAACTGGATTTTTTATTTTCTTTATTTTATCAAAATAAAAAATTAATTGAATGAACTATAAAACATTCATATAGTAACGTTAATAAATTATAAAGAAATACCTGTTTTTATTAAATAAATTAGCAAGGCACGGGATTTTAACTAATTATAAAATGAAAATAAAAAATCAAAACATTCTCACAGTAAGCTAGTGTAAAGTGATGCCATACCTCCAATATCCCGGGATTTTGCATCACAATACCTAGAAAGCACCGTATGAGCCCCTTATATACACTTTCATTTATGGTACCA
This sequence comes from Verbena officinalis, assembly GCA_958496215.1. Taxonomy (NCBI): domain Eukaryota; kingdom Viridiplantae; phylum Streptophyta; class Magnoliopsida; order Lamiales; family Verbenaceae; genus Verbena; species Verbena officinalis. The sequence continues at coordinate 1,007,936 of OY292391.1, forward strand.
TCTCCATTCATCCATGGCAACAGGGGTCTACATATCTTAGTATCAGCAGAATGGAGTTCAATTTGGGGAGAAGCAGCAGCTTCTGACTTTTGACAGCTTTTCAACTTATCATCGGTTGATATTTTAGCAGGAGGACGAGCATCGTCTTCCGGAAGATTTAAAATTGTGACTCTGTGCACTTCATCAGCATTCCTGTTAATCTCATTTTCTAAGGAGGCAACAATCTCAGTATGATTATCCTGATTAACAGGCATTTGCCCATCCTCGATTTTCCTCTTTTTACCTCTGAGTCGAGTGCTAGAACGATTGTGTTGGGAGGTCAAGAAATACTTGGATCGATACAAAGAGTCAACTATGTGGATGGAATCATAAGTATTGACCTGTAAGTAAGGAGTACAAATTATAAACACCAAAGAAAATTGAGATATAACGAACACTAATAGTTGTAATGAATATTGATAATGATTGTATCAAAGGGTAACGAATATTTAGAAGACAAACCCTTAAAATTCGTCCAAATACTCCCATCACGTCAATCATAATTTCCAGCACCTTGTGATCTGAAATAGAAAGTTGATGCTCTCATATTCAATGGAATTATATATCTTTCTATATTGTTATTATTATTATTATCATTTATTGTTATTATAAAAAGAAACCTCAGTTTGACACTTTGACTCACAAATATAAGTTACTTAAAGTAAATTTGTGGATTGTGCCCTTTTTTAATATTCTGTAAATTGAATACAACAATATAAAAATTAAGGCCAAATATAGTGAATTCTTACACTAAAGGTAGTTGTCACACCAAAAATTGAATGTCCAAAATTACCCTCTCCACTCATTAAATACAGTTATGGAATTGGTTATAATTGTAATTGTAATATACTACCTAAAACCTCTCCCCACTCTCATGCTTTTTTGAAATTAATTTATGAAAAAATATGAAACTACCTTATTTATGTTTAATCAAATACAATTCCTACATATTAGTATATGTTTATTGAGAATTTAAGAATTTCAAAATTGATATTACTATTGGAGTACAATTAAGTTCAATATATTAATAACAAAAATATATGCTTTCATGCAACCGAAAGTTATTAGTGCATTTAAAGATCAAGTATAAGAGCTGCATAATACATACCTTTAATATTGAGAACTTTGCGAATTTCTTTCATGCTCAAACCGTTGTCACCCGACTTTTGAATGGCTGAATGAAGAGTTTTAAATAAGTTTGGATTAAGAGTCGAACTTTCCACTTCATAAGAACACGAGGACGTTACAACACCAGCATAGCTGTTCATAGCTTCCCAAGGTGGTGAATCACTCAGATCAAGTGCATGATGTGTTACTATTCTCTCAGAATCAAGCAATTCTCTCAAATAATCAGATTTAACATCCAAACCTGATCCAGTATTACTCTGATCTTTTCCACCAAAAAAGGGTGAAACTTTTTCAAGTTGCAAGCATAACTTTATACCGGGAAAACCTTTTTCTCGGCGGGAAATTAACTCACCCTCGCCAGCTAATGTTTTTGATCTTTTTGATATTTCTCCACTTTCAGGCTCGCTATTGTCACATTTACGTTTGGATGTTCTGTTGTTATCTTCTGCCTCTCCAACGCCTTCATTGGGCAAGCATGGAGTAATCGACACTTCACCTGAAGCAATTCGAGCACACAAAGTGAAAACTTCACCACATTGTAGATCTGCTGGAACATCAATGCCTTCTTCCAGCAAATCTATTTCTTTCTCGTGAAGCCAGCTGGCAAACTTAGCAGCTCTTTTTCCAGTATCAGTGGGGAATGGGGATGAAGAAAGACTATGTATAAAGTGCTGTGATAGTACAAAAGGACTATTACAGCTACCACCAATCTGCAAGATGGAGAAAAAACTTCGTAAACGGATAACATAATACAAGCAGCAAGATTAAAAGAACCAGAGAGAATCCAATCTTAGCAAATGCGTGAGTTAATTGCATTTTTGGTCGCATAACTTCACCTGCTTTTGGTTTTCGTCTCATACTAATTGACTTTTGCAATTTACACCCCATGACAAGATGAAAAGTTGAAAAGGTCTTGCAAAAGAAAATCAACTTATGGGATACAAAATTGCAAGAGTCAATTAGTACGGGCCAAAATATAAAAACAGGTGAAATTGAAAAAGTCAATTCTGTAATTTATATCCCATAACTAGACGAAACGTTGATAAAGTCCTGAAATTACAAACAAAAATCAATTTATGGGATCTAAATTGCAAATGTCAAATAGTATGGGACCAAAATCGAAAACAGGTGAAGTTATGGGACCAACAGTGCGTTTAACTCCAAATGTGTATATAGTTTTAATAATATTCAGTAAGTTTGTAACTATACTTAATTGGTGAATATTTCACATAAGAATTGAAACTTTGATTCGCTCTCTTAATTGTGATTTGTGTTATAGTGTCTCAAGTCATTTTCACCATGGGCAACAACCATAAGCAGCGTATGGATATTACTTACCATAATTTTCTTCTCTCTCAGGTAGTTAAAAGCAGCAAAAAGATCATGCTCAGAATAACGACGTAATGTTTCAGCCAGCAAAGTCGGCACTTCTGGCGCATTCGTGTTGCTTAGAAAAATTAGCTTAAATAACTCTGCAGCATTTGCAACTGCAACTGATTCATGCATCTGACAGGAAACACTTGCCCCTCTATTCAAAAATTTAGTGTACTTTCTAGGAAGTTTTCGGGAGGTTGATCTTTGATCAGAAGCTTTTGAACCACCACAATCTTCCATGTCCTGATGAAATTAACCCAACATTGTAAAAATACTGCAGGTTGTGAAAAAAAAAGTAATGTTGAAACCAAATAAATGGTTTCTGCAACTAAGATGGACTTAAACAGCATAATACAGAATAAAGACAGGGAATCACCAGCATAAATATGTATTATATCTATCACAAGAAAGACAAACTCTCCCAAAAACCTTTCTTTCTGAGGCTAACAGGCAGGATTTACATGTACAGAATAAATATTTGCTATATACATCTACTATCCCTGAAGTTCAGCGAAATTAATCGACCCCTGAGTTTGAGAAATTACCATATAGTCCCTGATATTTCAATAAATGTGTAAATCTTTCGAAAATACCCCAGTTGAAACCCTAAGTGGGAGTATTTTTGGAGGATTTACAGATTTTTGAAAACCTAAGGGACTATATGGTAATTTCTCAAACTAGAGGGATCAATTTGTAATTTCACCTAACTTCAGGGTATCCAGATGTAACTTGCCCTAAATATTTCATTCCAATGCGTAGATTAAGGGTGGGATGCTAACATTTGAAGTATAGTCGATAAGATACTTACATCGTCCTCGCTATTTTCTTTATCTGAAAAACTATCTCGCGTAGCCTCTAATTTAGCAATTCTTTTGTATCTCAGAACATCATCCAGCGCTACCTTGACACTATCGTCATCAAAATTAGCCCATTCCTCAGACATGGGAGTTGAAGAACACGAACTATCTTCTCTAAGTGCAGGACCTCGAAGCATTTTCCTGGAATCTCCACGAATCAACATATTGTCCTGGAATTTCTCAATGTATTCTTCATAATGTTTGGCAAGCATACTACATAGTTTCATTATAGCTTTTCTGAAAGGGATATAACTATTCAATAATGTCATTCTTCTTTTACAGGCGTCAGGAGGTGCTGGAAGATTTGAAATAGATGCCCAATCTACACGGTGAAAGTTTGCCCCTAGAGGAGCTCGGTATCTTGCATATTTAATCACCAATTGCCTGAGGGAAAATTAATTTGTATGAGAACATAAGATGCATACCAAAAGCTGGGACGCTAAAAAAACTTAAATGGATGCAATTGCAAGCACACATGTATACACAAACAGAAATAAAGGAAAGTGCTAAGGTAGTGTTTACAAACTCTAAAAGAAAGCATTTTTGTGCTTTTGCTTTTCTTCTGCAATTTGGGAGTGTTTGGAAACCCAGCTTCTGCTTATTTAAGCAGAAAAAAGCTAGAAGTTAGAAGCACCTAAGGGCATTCTTTTGGCTTCAACTTGTAGCTTCTAGGTTATTTTCGTAACTAAACAAAAGTTTTGTGAGAGTAGCAGTAGTGCTTTCTAGCTTTTTTTTTTCGAAACACTTAACTACTTTTTTTGTACTTTTCACTTTATTTCCAAACACTCCCAACTTTTACTACAACTTATTACAACTTTTGCTTCTACCTTAGCTTCTCCAAAAGTAGTAGTGCTTGCAAACACCCACTAAATCTGACCAGCTAGTATAATGAAGCAATGAATGAGTATACCCATATATGTAATCAATTTGGTAGTAATTCCATGAAACAGAAATTGGAGAAATGATATAATTGCTGCAACTGAAATATAATCCCTATGGATAAAATGTATGAGTTACTAAGAAATTAGCATCACCTGTCAGCCTCTTCAGTCCATGAAAACTTTTTCTGACGTGCTGGATTGAACCTTGACAAAGCTTGCTTGTGAATGAAGGTATGAACCTCCTTATCTTTTCCGTTCAATTGTTGTTCCTCAGTAAGTTGGTAATCAGAATCAAATAATGGACAAGGTGCTTCTTGACTTGATTGTCCTTCTGCAACACTAGCATTTACAAGCTTTGAGGACAATCTATCTGAAGATCGACCTCTTTTACGGGAAGATAAAGTACGTTTCCCTTTGCTTGTCCCACGCTCCTGATCATCTGAATCCAGGACTCCTTGAAATCTAGTCAGTCTCTGCCGCCTCTTGTCATGATAGACACGAAGCACCTGCAATAACATAGGCCAATTATGGACTTTTGATCAAAATTCAGCTTGAGATTTCCAAGTGTTTTGACTCGGCATATCAGTTCGCACCTTGAGGTAAAAATGTTGAAATTTAAATTTCAATCAAAATCAGCTTATGTAACTAGTGAAGAGAAAAATACAAAAACACTAAGGCTACGTGTGGGTTGATGGATTCGAGTTTGCCAAGGGATTTGAAATGAATTGAACTTAAAATCCATTGAATTTGAAATCCACGTACTTCCAAATCATTTGATTGGATATATAAAGAACTTGTGAAACAATTTTAATCCTTACAAGTTACATCGGAACTTTAATTCTTTTTGTTTTATCTTATTTTACATTCATTTTGTGTGAGTGTGTGGAAATGTGTGCGAGCAAGTGTTTGAGCGAAAATGTTTGTGTGAGTGAGTGAGAGTGTGTGCGAAATGTTTGTGTGTGTGTAAGAGAGAAGAGAGAGAGAGAGAGAGAGTGAAATGTGTGTGTTTTTGAAAGAGAAAAATATGGGAAGAGAAAATTTGTCATTAATGTATTAAAGAGCAGATTTGAAATGACACCAGTTTTGAGTGGATTTGAAATCCATTAAAATTGGTTTTCAAATCCACTCTCTTGGAAGAGTGCGATTTGAAATCCATTAATTTCATTTTTCAGCCAAACAGCCGAGGTTGATTCAGGCACTGGACTTAAAATACATCGATTCAAATGGAGCCCAGTGGTTTTCCAAGTCGACCAACCTGCACCAGGGACAAATTAAATTCCTTTGCAATCTTCTCGCACTCACTGAATGAGAGTTTTTTGTCTGGGTTATCTTTTGTAATACGTTTGAGCAGTTCCACCCGCTGGTCAGCTGTCATTACCCGAGAAGATGCCCAGGAACGGGAATAAAATACCTGAACAAAGACCAACAACTATTTATGAAGAGTGCATCTAAAAATAAACAGGAAACAAAATTGCAGATCAACTTAATGTTAGCACGTTTGTATCTCCAAAATTACAATTATCGTTCATATTAAGATTAGGATCCAATAATGCTCATGAAAACTTCAGACACGACGATACATTTTCCAGGAAAAGAAAATGATTTTTATCCCACCAAGTTCTAAATGGAAACTAGAAGGAACCTATATCAATCATCACAGCATCAATATAAAATCAAGATACATGGGGTCACATTTTAACTTGCTATAAATCATAGTTGTACACTACTGGAAGAAAGGTAAAAATAATAAAATGACAGAAAACTGCTTTTTAACTGTGACAACTGAAAATGGAGTAATTTACAACTTTCCGGAACGATTTTGAGAGTGTTTTTTGCCTCATATAGTGTGGTCTTCTGGAGGAAATTAAAATTTGTTCTGACACAAATCTTTCATTTCATTAACTTATAGAGATCTTGCAATGCATAAAAGAGCATATCAAGTTGCCCACTACACAGATCCCTCTCAGCTATGATGTTTATAGAAGGAAAGACGTAAGAGATACTGGGCATAACAATAATACCAGTGTAAAGTTTTTATAATTGTTTAAACAGGTTCAGAAATCTCACGAGGAGTTGTATGTAGAGTAATATTCACGAGCCACACGTAGTGGAAAAACCAACCGCAGTTCCTAAGTGGAGCAATACTGTCTCACTTCTTTCACGAAAGGATAGAAAAACATATTCCCACCTTAATCCATCACCAAACAAGCTAATTAATATTACTGACTGGTACTAGATCGCAATTGAAAGAAAATAATCAAACAATAATAATAATAATAAAGGGGCTACAGCCATTGCACCTCATGAACAGCAGATCCTGGAAATGCAAGCAAAGCAGCTCTTGAATTAGCTGCAGCATAGCTATACTCCAATGTATTCCAGTATTCATCAACAGCTTTTCTGCTTGAAAGAACAAAATCGTGTCTGATTTGAGGACGCAGATCAGGAAAAACTAACCCAGATGATGCAAGAGTTGAGGCTGGTTCCTCGATATAAGGTTTAAGTTCCAAGGCATGAGTAAGAGTAGCATGTGGGTTGTTGGCTCCATTTTCTGCATTGCCCTTACTCACTAGACGAATTAACTGTCCAAAAGTCCCATTTCACATCATCACCATAATTAACTTAGAGAAACAAATATGAACCAGGTCTTGGGAAAAAGAACACTTCTTCCACCAATAAGAGAAGTAAAAAGAAGAGAGGTTAAGATCACTTCTTCAAGATTACTTCCACTAGATTAGTTGTCATTTTATTCTTCTGGCTAGTGGTGATGAACTCAATGATTTCTTAATGCATAGATGAGAAGTGAATTAGATTTTCACACTTTCCTAATAAGACTGGTTTAAAAATCACAAATTGGTAAGTATTTCGCATGACATTTGACAATATTAGGCCTTAGTTGAAAGCAGTTTAAAACAATAAATCTCTATTTAATTTGAAATGTTAAATTATATCTAATGGCTTGTAGTCCTGTCTTGAATACTTTAAAAGAGTATCTACTAACCTGAAGTAACTGTCTCTTCTAATTTCCCCACCCCCAGTTAATATAACTGTCTATTGTTCACTGAAGCTTATCCCTCTCTATTATTTGAATTTCTTTTTGTGGTCAAATCTCTATCTCTTTGAATGAATTGACTTACATGTCAACTAACTTCATCTAGGCAGATCTACTAAACAATTTGAAGATCCTCCGAAACTCAGACCAAGCAATTATTTTTAAATCACAATCTCTTTTAACAAAAACTCTTTTAGCAAATCTATAAGGTAAAACAAGCGTTAAAATCACACTAATTACACATCATACCTTCAGACGCCGCAACATATCAATCAGCCATGATAAGCGTGCAGTTGCTCGAGTATCCATAAGGATCTTGTATTCCTCCATAGAAAGATCACAAAGTAGCAAACCACTTCGACATTTCTCGACCATATCCTCGAACTTTTGAGCAGAACCTACTACTTGTAAGAACAACTCAAGTGGCAAGGACTTAATGGTCAGATCTAACTCGAACAACTTACAAGTGCTGTGTGGATTTTTCATATCACTAGAAATGTTACTTGACAATAAAGCATCATCCCAACCAGGGGAACTTCGAACCCAATCCCAAAGAAACATGTGAAGTAGCTTTGTCCTGACCATTTTTGCCATCACAAATCCATTGGTCCGCATCGCTTCAGCATGTTCCGATTGGACTATTCTTGGACGAGTTGGTATTCTCTGCACATTGTCTAACATGGGAACTGATTGGCTTTTCTTCTGCTTAGTATATGATTGCTTCCTCACTTGCATTTCAAATGACCTCATCTTATCATGAATTTGAGCCAATAATTCAGGTGATTGATAACCAGAGGGGTAAAGTGATGGGTGGAGGACCACTACTACTGTTCTGCTTCGACCACAGTTTGTCACGACTGGGACGCTCATAATGATGCATTTACAATGACCTTCTTGTTGAAGTTTGTTCAAACTACGATCTAAAGTCTTTCGGTCCATCATTGTGTTCTTTTCCTTCTCGAGACCCTCAAGTCGTCTGTGGAGCTCAGGTTTTATGAGGAACTTCTCCTCCTTCTCCCAAAGAAAATTTTACAATGATTAATGGGAAAGTAAGACAACTAGCTGATGGTAGTGTTTGCAAAACTCTTTTCTTCAGCACTTTGGTGTTTCAAACCTCCCAACTTCTGCTTAATTTAAGCTGAAATAAGCTAGAAGCTTGAAGCACTCAAAGACCTGCTTTTGGCTTGAGCTTCTAGCTTCAAGGTTATTTACTTGAATAAATGAAAGTTTCTTGAGTAGTAAAAGTGCTTTTTTTAACTTTTCACTTTCTGTTCCAAACACTCCCAACTTTTACTACAACTTTTCCAAACTTTAACTTCCAGTTTAGCTTCTCCAGAAGCGGTAGAGTTTGCAAACACCAACATAAGAATAAAAAGTTTGAAGGGCAATGGAACTGACCTGCAACATCTTAATTATGCGCTGCTCCCGCTGTGAGCTGGCCGCACCCATAGTAAGACGGGGATACCTAAGAGACGATTGAAGCTTAGGAGGAGTTACAACAGCAAGAGAACGTGTTTCTGACAGATTATTGTTTGTTATGGATTTATAAAGCTCCAGATCAGAACTTTGCGAGTTGCATTCTAATTGTAGAAAAGTCGAGCCTGCATCATCCACAGATGCGCCATTGGAAGTGTCTGATATGACTGTAGCATCATTCTCCATCGAAGTAGGAGAATCTCGAAGCTGCACAGGCTGAGAAAAGCTCTCATGCAAGTCAAGATCCATAACAGGTGAATTGGAGTCATCAACTATTGGCATAACTTTTTCTCCTTCGATGGCAGGCATATTGGAAGATTCGTTATTGAAGTTACCAGGTGTCCAAACTCGGTAGACCTGACATCTATTATGGCTTTCCAGTTGCAAATGCAATCCAAACCTAGAAATCATTTGTTCAAAATATCGTTTGTGGTACTCTTTACTGCCTAAGCCAAGCCTTTCGCACACCTGCTTACACCATAGAACTTTATAAGCAGTATAAGCAGCTAGATGCCTGGCGAGAACATGGATTTCCTAAAAGGGTTCAAGAAGAACAGTACAAATGAAACAGTAGGAAACATTTTACTCTTGTTTTCGGTAATTGAACTTACTTCTGTATTAGTCAATCCTTTTGATCCTGCAGCATCAATCATGTCATACACCTGACGCAAAATGGGAAGCTCTAAAACTTGTTCTGTAATTTGCTCTCTCTTCAACAAATTCGTTGATTGTTCCGTATCAATGCCATCATGACCACGACCATGAATTTTTGGCTCAAAATATGATGGTGAAAAACTTCGAAGTAGACGTAAACAATTAATCTCCTAAAAAATGGAATAAATAAGCCAAATACAATTCACAAAAACTACTTCACGTCTAACTAGAAATAACTGCCAGTTAGCCTCTACCCACGAAAAATAAAGAACTAATGAAAAGAGATTGCAGAAGGCTCCCTTCACTATGAGATTTGAAAGGGTTCAGATGAGGTACTAAAGGTCATTCATTCCCATTCATCTGCATTTCAAGCAACTGAGAATATATGGTCAAAATCACAGCTCCAAAATGCATACCTTCTTGTGTTTCATTGTGCAACACTCTTCTACCAGTCCCGCATCTTTCAACTTGCGACATATCTAACCACATATTGCACAGTAAATGATCCGATCATGAAAATATGAAATCTGAGGATTAAAATCATGAAATTTACTTTTCAAAATAAAGAAAAAGAAAAAAATATATTACATGTCTCCAAGCTCGATGTCCAGATTTCCCTCGATATTCAAGAACTTTTTTTATATCCGAGACAACACAAACCTTTGGCAGCACAAAGTAACAAAATAGAAATTAGCTTGATGTCTAGGGAAGCAGGTGATGTAAATGCAACTCTTATCTATGACTGACCTTGCCATCAGCTTTTTCAAGTTGATCGCAGATGGCTTTCAGTTTAGGCAAATAATCTTTCACATGCACATCCTCTTTAGCAATTTCTTTACCAGATTCATCACCAATTTCAGTTTGACCATCTGCAACCTCCCCATTGATCAAGAGTGTATCATCCTTAGTGATTTCAAGTCTCTGTTGGCAACCTAAATGCTTTCCGTAACGGTATAAATAGAGCATATTGGTGGCAACAGTGGAACCACTATTCGGCTCTCTGCTGTTTGATGCCTGCTTCGTCCAAATAACAGTTTGATGCCTCACGATCAATCCTTGAATCTCAAGTCTCTTCACCTGGTAGAATAAATTGTTTGGTGCAATGCGTAAATCCTTAGAAAGCTCATTTTGTGCGATTCCGTTTTCTCTGAAGGCATAAAAATGTGCAATAGTCACTACACTGAATAACATGCTGAAAGCTCATAATGATCAAGGTTGCAGAACATTAAAACTATATCATCTTCACTACAGTACAATCAAACCTGAATTTTCTATCAAATTAGCACAATTTTCCAGCAAGCAATGATAATACAATAAAGAAAGCACATCCCAGATTTTATTGTACAAAATGCTAGAAATTGAAGCTCACCGAGCAACGGCAAGGCGTTCGAGAATGAGACGCTGAGTATCAGACAAGCAAAATTCCGACGCCTCCGTTACGAATATCCCGAGAAAACTCTTCCTCATTGCTTCAGGCGCCACGATTTTCACATTCATCTTCTCGCATTCTTCAACTGTACACTTAACCAAATCATCCGTAGAGTTAGAAGAAGCTAAGCCGTCACATGCCTCGAGTTTCAGCCCCGGAATCTCCACTAGATTCTCCCACACTGCCCGCTTCACGTTCGGGCAGAGTGAAAGGCCGCGGGAAGCGAGAGATGGCCCGAGTTTCGGCCACATGTTGCGGAGGTGAAGTCCATCCGCTGCCTCGCAGCATATTTCTTCGAGTGCCGACTGGACGACCGACTCCATGCGGCGGCGAGTATGGGCATACGGCGGCGCTGTGGTGGCGGTTGATCAGTATTTTATTTTCTCTTTTTGCTTTTTTTTTTTGGCGGGGAATTGGGGATTTTGAGGCAAACGGATGGTTTAGGGTTCGAATCAGTTTGGGGGAGAACAAATTCTTCCTTCAGAGGAGAAGAAAGGGTAATTTCAATTCAGTCCTTCCACTAGCTGAATATATTAGGAGTTCCCAAGTTTTGTGTTACGCCAACAATAAAATACTTCTTCTTTTTGTCACAAACAATAAAATACTTTTAGAAGCTATAATAAAATTTCATTTTCTATATTAATATTTTTCTAAAGAGATCAAAAAGTTTATAAAATTATTTATTTGATAGACTTTTCAATTATCATTATACCAAATCATACATAGCTTTCTAATAAGGTTGAAATATATGTACGCAAATGTACATTTTTGTAAAGATTTTGTGTTTTAATTTATAAGCTAAGTACAAGAAATTGTTAAAATACTTGTCCTTCTTTGTATACTACACCCGCAACCACTATTTTCATTAAAAATAAGAAAAAATAAAACAACTAATTAATTAGAGGTTATATCTGCCCGAATACTAGTTTGTTGTATACTACACCTTGTTAAGCTTGGACACGATATTAGTTCTTTTTGTTTTGAATGGGAGGATGTTCCATTTGATCTTGTTACTTTGTTAGAATCTGAGGTTAGTTAGGCTTTGCTACTACCTCCTCACCAAAAAAAAAACTACCCAAATACAATCAACCGACGGGTCATTCCAGTATGTAATAGGCTCCTGAAGACGGTGTTTCATTTTTGCTAAAATATCAGTAAAAGCATTTCTTCTCCCTTCCAATGTGATTAATCTTGTCTTCCCAAGGAAAATGAAGGAATCTTCGACAATTTTGAATGATCCGACCAAGTGGGTGAAAGACAACATTCGCCTTCTCAATGAGATTAACGACTACTTCTGAGTCCGTCTTAAAAATAACTCGACGGAGCCGGCGTTCCCAAGCTATGCCCATACTTTGACGAAGACCAAGTAATTCAGCCACCATAATAGTAGTGTCATTGAGTTTCATCGCAAAACCAACGATTCACAAGCTACTCTGATCTCGGAAACTTCTCTATTTAACCTCGAATGTAATTCGATTAAAAATAAATTCCTCTATTTTTTTTTCATTAAGTAATAAGAAAAAATAAACTCAAATGAATCTTGATAACATCAGAATTTGGGAGATGTTCGAGATTCGATCCTCGATTGTCGATCTAGCAGTTGAATTTGTAAATGTGGATCCGCTTTGACATGAAAACACGAACAGGGGATCGCTTGGCCGGAGGAAGGTGTCTCCGGCGTAGCACCTCCGACGCTCAAGTCAGTAAACTAAGTGTGGGGTATAGAGAGAGAAATATTGCGGTCGGAGAGTAATAAATGAACTTACCAACCAACGATTAGTGAGGGGGTATTTATAGTGGGGTAAAATACCCACTACGGACATCCCTAAAAGTTCGCATTTAATGCACCGACCATGAATCTTGCAGAAAAACCTTAACTAGGTAAGGTGGTGTCAGAAGAATGTTCAGTCGTAGGTTCAGAAGCATTTAATGCTTGATGGCCGATGATTGGACATCTAGGCCTAAGACCGAGGTTCTGGTCGTCAATCCTGGGAATCGGGGATCGATACGATCCCCATGATCGATACCCAATCCGATCGAACCACGTAGTTTCCGATCGGGGGGTGGGACCGGGTTATCGCGTCCAGTTTAATTGGGTCTCGATCGATCTTGTCGATCGACTCCCAAGTGCCACGTGTCTTCCTGAGGTTACGCCACGGGTCCGACTGATTTTACCCCTTATCATGTGCCCCCAAATTACTTGGACGGTTTCGACCATGCACAGTGATTTGTCCCATCGATCGATCGTGGCTGCCTCGGGAAGATGCGTCTTTTAATGAGGCGGTGGCTGCAGTAATTATGGCGCCTTTTCGTATTTTGAGGCAAGGGCCTATATAAGGGGCACTGTTAATTTCATTTTCTACTTTTGCCTTTGAGAGCTCTGATCGCTAATTCTAGAGAGAGAAATATCCAAGCGCATTTTCGATCCGTCAAAGGCGAATTCTGTTCGAGCTTCCCCGTTACCGAGGTAATCCTCGAACATTTCTTTTTCCATATATCTTAATTCTTTAAAATGTCGGACCGAAGCGATGATGATCGGGAGGTCTTCGATTATGACCCGAATGATGATGGTTTGGGTGGGTCCGATGGGGAGACCGCGTCAGACCCGCTGGCTATTCCGATGGCAATTCCAGTCCCCGGTCGAGAGAGAGCACGACTAGCACCTTCGAACAGAACAAATACGGGGGCCTCGACCTCTGGTTGAGGTCGAGTTGTTCAAACGCAGGGTCGGGGGCGAGCCGTACATCTGCCATCAAAGACAAGGGAGGCTCCCCGGCCGGCTGGCATAGTGATCAGAGAACCTGCGGTGTAGGTGGAGGGCCCGGCGATCCCAGCGGCTAATGCTCTGGCCGCGGTCGAATGGGGAGTAGCCGACCTCGGGCCGCCAGAGCGGGTATCTATCTTGTTCGATGAGAGGGTGGAGGAAACTCGGAGGTTGATGAACCTCCCCAGGAACGTTTATACCGTTCGAAGGCCTTCACGGCAGGAGCGGATGGCCAGCGTTGATGTTCGATCTCCCTGGCGGTCAATTTTCATTCGGTCAAGGCTGGATTCAGGGCTCAATACGAGCCGAAGATGGTGGACTCCTATAACTCTTTTGGGATCTGCCCCTGCCAGCTACCACCAAACGCCTTCTCTTTCATAAACTTCTATTTCATTTTGATGAAGATCTTGCGCCTTACCCCGACCCTTGCCGAGTTTCACAAGCTCTTCACTATTTTGGACGGCACTTCCAAGTCCGAGGCCGGTTATTGGCTGATCCAACAGAAGAGGGGTCTTAAGTTGTTCACTAACCCCACCTCTTCGTACGACGAAGGTTGGAAATCCAGTTATTTGGTGATCGATCGACGGGAGAATTGGTAGGTTCCGACCAAATGGCGACATGGGCCACTGAACTTGCCCAAGGCCAGGTCGGGGATCTTTGACGATTTTCTGAAATTGATCGTCGATTGGATGGGTGGCGAAATGGCTTGGGACTCTATTTGTTCCGAAAAGAACTTGGTCCAGGCTGGGATCGCGTTCGGGGCCATAGACCCGGAATTTCGTTTTGGTAAATATTTATTTGCTTGTCTTTCTACAATAACAACTGTGTTCTGATCGAGTCTTTTCCCTTGTTGAAGATACACGGATCCCGATGTCAGCCCGCTTGAAAGCTATCCGAAGGGTGAACAAGGCCAACCCGATCGCCGAGCAGCAAGCACAGCTGGAGGCCTATGCTCGATCGCTTCAAGAGGTGATCGACACGGCTGCCAACAACCGAGTGGTCGACGAGAATGCACGAGTTCCATTAGAAGGGCTCCTGGCGCCCAAGGAGTAGCGCCTGAGGCGGGGGTGCAGACAGACGCCCCGATTGGCGAGGAGCAAGTTGCTGTCGAGGTCGCGCCTGTGGGGCCGACCGTGATGATCGCGGTTTTGTCGGGAGGATCGACTCCCACCGACCGTCCTGGGGCGCCGAAACGCCGGAAAAGAACTCCTCAAAGTTTGGAGGGGGTAGACTTGGCCGCGACCGGCCTGTTCGACGAAGAGGGTAAGAACGACGTGGTCATTCTGGAGAGCTCCTCCTCCGGGAGCCGACCTAAAAGGGCCAGGGCAGGTTGTGGTAGAAGGAGACCAAGGGGTGAAGACTGACCCCGAATCTGACGCGGAATGGTTCGAGGATGCCATCGCCGACTACCCAACTCCCGACTTTCCTCATCTGCCTAGGGGTTCGGGTCGGTCGATGAGAGCGGTGAGCCATTTCGTCTTGCCACCTGACCGGGGACATTAGGTTTGACGAGGGCGGTTTACAACACTAGCGTTCTGAGCCACGAGCAGCGGGCTTTGTCCCGGGAGTCGGTCGACGTTTTGGAGGCCCAACTCGTTCGGGCCACCGTCACGGTACGTTTCATCCTTCAGTTCTTAATTTTTATTTACCGAAGTATTTCTGATCTCGAACTCTTTTTATTGCAGACTATCAATCCGGTCGTTTTCAGCTCGCTCGAAGGGTTCGGGTGTTAGGGGCCCGAAAAAAACCATTATAAGACCAAGTACCAGGGGGCCAGGGCGGCGCTTCGTGAGCTGCAAGCGACGGGGGTCGAGGATCGGGAGGTGAGGATTAGATCCCTTGAACAAGCATTGGCCGAGGCTGAAAAGGCGAGAGATTAGGCGATAGCTCAGGCTCAAAGGTTCGAGGAGCAGCTGTCCACTCAGACCCAAGAAGTGAGCCGGTTGGAACTAGACCTTCGCCGCTCGAACGTCGCTCAGGTCGCCGAATTCCTCCGGGGGAAGCATGAGGCGTGGAAGGAGGCCGACGACAAAGCGAGGGACAAGGCTCGGTCCTTCTTGGTTCGGTCGATGGACCAGATCGGACGGGCGGGCGGCCTGCTGCATCCAGAGGTCGATCTGATGGGTTGGGTCGGGACTCTATTGCTCGATCCCAGGGAGGACCCCAATGCTCAAGAACCCGAGCCCCTGAGGTCGATCTAGAGACCGAAAAGTACGGGTTTGTTGTGAAGCGACAGCTGGCGGCTCGTGTTAGGGTTCCGTTCACCGATCCTCTTCCGGTTATACCCACGATCGGGGATCTCTTCCCCCAAGAAGGGGAGAACTCGGGTTTGGAGGCCTTGCAAGGTTTCGGTGAAGACCTGAGCTAGCTAGAGATGTAAATTACGGGGCCCGACTTTAATCCAGAGTCTCCTCAGCACCACCCCCCAGCAGCCAGAAACTAGCGTGACTCAAGCCGGTCGGGGAAGTCTCTTCCACTAGTGGGAGTTAAGGGACTTAGCCCTTCTTTTGATGAAGTTTTGAGGGTCGGCCTGTCAGGACCCTTGGTTATTTTATTGTAATATTTCTTAGATCGGGCTAGCCGATCTTACTTTATAATCGAACTGTTTTATCTTAATGAAATTTCGGCTATCCTTTTACATCTTGTGTGTATGTTCGAGTTTTGATTTTACGTTCGAAAGATAGAACCAATTTATGGGCTCGGTAGACGGATCGAGCTCCAGTCTGATCTTCAAAACTACGTTTGAAAGATATAACAAGTTTTTGGGCTCGATCGATGGATCGAGGCCCAGTCTGATCTTCAAACTTTACGTTTGAAAGATAGAACAAGTTTGTGGGCTCGATCGATAGATTGAGCCCCAGTCTGATCTTCAAACTTTATGTTTGAGAGATAGAACAAGTTTGTGGGCTCGATCGATGGATCGAGCCCCAGTCTGATCTTCAAACTTTATGTTTGAAAGATAGAACAAGTTTGTGGGCTCGATCGATGGATCGAGTCCCAGTCTGATCTTCAAACTTTACGTTTGAAAGATAGAACAAGTTTGTGGGCTTGATCGATGGATCGAGCCCCAGTCTGATCTTCAAACTTTACGTTTGAAAGATAGAACAAGTTTGTGGGCTAGATCGATGGATCGAGCCCCAGTCTGGTCTTCATACTTTACGTTTGAAAGATAGAACAAGTTTGTGGGCTCGATCCCTCTCTGATCTTCAAACTTTACGTTTGAGAGATAGAACAAGTTTGTGGGCTTGATCCAGCAGTCTGATCTTCAAACTTTACGTTTGAAAGATAGAACAAGTTTGTGGGCTCGATCCCGTCTGATCTTCAAACTTATGTTTGAGAGAGGTAGAACATACATTATGGCTTAATCATTCAATAGTTCCAATTAACCTACGAGGTCCGCGGGATCACTCTCTCCCTCCTTTCTTTTAGTATGATCGGAGATCGAATACATAAAAAGTAGCACCGGGAAATGTAGATCGGTAATCAACAAATAATAAGAAACGAGAATTTGACTAGAATTTAATTTCAACTTACAAAGTTGTGCCTCAAGGGCTTACAAAAGGTGCCGACCCTCTAATGATCGGTTAAGGATAAAATTTCTTCAGGTTGAAAGCATTCCAAGGTCTAGGAAGTTCCTTCGGGCGCCGTTCGATCGTTTCGAGCTGGTAGGCGTTGTTTCGGGCGATTTCTGTGACGCGGTATGGCCCGTCCCATTTTTCCTCCAACTTTTTGACCTTCTTTGACACCTCTACCTTTTTAAGCACCAATTCGCCTACCTGAAAGCTCTTTGGTTTGACATGCTTGTTGTAACTTCGAACTGAGGCTACTTTGGTTTGTTGTATCCTCCTGTAGGCTTTTTGGCATTTTTCCTCGATCAGATCGAGCTTGAGGGAGCAATCTTCGTTGTTTCGGGCCAACTGATAGTGGGAAACCCTTGCTGTCTCATGGATTATCTCAGTCGGGATCAAGGCTTCCGACCTGTATACTAAGGCGAAGGGGGTTTCCCCGGTCGAGATTCGGGGAGTCGTTCGATAGCTCCAGAGAACGCCTTCAAGTTCTCCGACCCATGCCCTTTTCTTTGCTTTCAGTCGGGCTCTTAAGGTTTGGACAATCTTTCTATTAGTGACTTCCACTTGGCCGTTCGCTTGGGGGTAGCCGACCGAAGCGAACCTTTGGTCGATCCCTTGGTTCTTGCACCATTCTCGAGTTTCGTCTGCCTTGAACTGGGTCTGTTGTCACATATTAAGATGCGAGGGACGCCGAAACGACAGAGGATGTTCCTCTATATGAAGTCGATGATTGTCTTTGAGGTCGTTTGCCGAATGGTGATCGCCTCGACCCCATTTGGAAAAGTACTCGCACGTGATGATGCAATATTCTTTTTGTTGGTCTCCCGTAGGGAACGGATCGACTATATCGATCCCCCATTGATCGAATGGCCAGGAAATATCGACCGCGATCATTTCCGCTGTGTGTTGGCGCGGATAATTTCCATGTTTCTGGCATTTGACACATCTTTTGGAGAACATCTCCGCATCATGGTCGAGGGTCGGCCAATAATACCCAGTTCTCGTGACTTTTCGAGCGAGCGATCGACCGCCAGCATGGTTACCACAGCTTCCCGCGTGGATTTTGTTCAACACTTATTCGACCTGGAAGGGTCGGAGATACCTCATCGGCGGTCGACGGTTGCCTTTCTTGTAAAGTCTTCCTTCATTGTCCAAGTAGTATCTCGTGGCTCGATGTTGGACCCTTCGAGCAGCGTTTCGATCGTCCGGGAGTACTTCATCCCTAAGATTAAGTACTATTTCGTCAAGCCAGCACGACTCGGCTGGATCGATCATCGCAACCACTTCATCCGGGGGATCGATTACTCGAGCTGATGACATTAAGTAGGTTATAGACCGTTCTTTCGTGCCCCTAACGCCGTTTCCAAGCTTCGAAAGGGCGTCGGCCCTCGTGTTCTCTTCTCGAGGAACTTGATCGATCCTGAATTCTTTGAGCAGCGAGGCTATTTTTTGAACTTCCTCTAGATAACGAACTATGGATGGTTCTCGCGCTTCGTACGTGCCTTGGATCTGCATGGCTTCAAGTTGGGAATCGGTGACCGCAATCACCGTTTTGGCTCCATTTTCGATCGCTATCTTTACTCCGACGAACAAGGCTTCATACTCTGCTTCATTGTTGGTGACTGGGAAGTCCAAGAAGATCGCGTAATCAAGTTCGAAACCTTCTGGATCGAGCAACGATATTCCAGCACCTCCAGTCCCTCCTTGCAAGGTTGACGATCCGTCGACATGTACGACCCAATGCGTTCCTTTGGACTTGGTGGGCTTGGTTGTGATTGTCTTCTCGACCATGAAATCGGTCAGAACCTGTGCTTGTAAAGCGACCCTGGGCTGGAATGAGATGGCGAATTGGCCTAGTTCGATCGACCATTTGATCAGTCGACCAGATACGTCCAGTTTCCCCAAGACCCACATAGGGCTTCGGCGCTACTACAGCGCTTCGCTAACTCGAAGCGCCTCATTGCTTCGGTGTACGGTTGACATCGATAAGGGAATGCGTCATTGGCTTGTACTTAATAGTTGGGCCCAATGGTCTAACTTATGGTTGCCATGACCTTGATCCGAATAGGGGTCGAAATCCATAGTTGCAATTTTCCATTTTTGATAGAAGGTGCTGCCTTTGGTACTACTCTTATTTTACACAATCCAGGAACATCCACAATAGATCCTTTCTCTTATCAAACTCATATCGGCTAATCGGTCATTGAGGAATACTATAGTATAGGACAGGTCCGGCAAGCTCGTACAAGCCCGATACGATCAAGGGTGGAATATTATGAAACCCATATGAGATACAGAGGAATAGGCTATTCTTTTTTTTAAATTCCGTTGACCGAGAGATGTTAAAGCTGCATAGATTATTTGTATTGCGCCTACTATCATTAACGGTCTCTTCTCATTGTGCCCGCTTGGAATTCTGGTTGGGGCACGCCCCACTGAGCTGGAGTCAACTTCCTTCCTCTCAGTTTTTGAGTTGTCAAATAAATCCGAGTTTCTTTCAGCGGAGCGTAGCATTTTTTTTAGAAAGTTGAGTGGGTGATCGGTCAGGACGACAATTTCATATGCCTAGAAGTACGGTCGTAGCTTTCGGGATGAGATGAGGAGAGCAAAGGCAAATTTCTCGATCTCGAGATATTGAGTTTCAGCTCCGTGAAGGACTTTGCTTACATAGTAAACTAGAAGGTGTTTGCGATTTCTGATGGTCACTAAGACCGAGCTAATTGTTTTATTCGAGACTGCCAAGTACATGTACAAGGTCTCCCCTTTCTCGGGCTTCGCGATCAGTGGTGGGGAGTTGAGGTATTGCTTGAGGTTCTCAAAGGCTTGATCACATTCCAGGGTTCATTCGAATTTCTTCATGTCCCTCAAGATCTTGAAGAACGGGAGGTTCCTTTCGGCCGATCGTGAGATAAATCGGCTGAGTGCGACGATCCGACCCACGAATTGTTGGACTTCTCGAATGGAATTCGGTCGTGGAACGTGCAGGATTGCAACTGTCTTCTCCGGGTTCGCCTCGATCCTTCTTTGGCTAACCATGTAACCCAAGAACTTTCCTCATTCGACCCCGAATGTACACTTGAGGGGGTTGAGCTTCATGTGATACTTACGTATGACCTCGAAAATTCCCATCAAGTCCGCTAGATGATCATATGCCTTTTTGCTTTTGACGATCATATCGTCCACGTAGACCTCGACCGTCTGTCCTATGTGTTTTCGAACATCAGGTTGACCAGCCTTTGGTATGTTGCGCCCGCGTTCTTTAACCCGAACGGCATGACCTTGAAACAATAGATCCTTTTCACCACGATGAACACAGTGTGTTTCTGATCTTGGGGAGCCATTTGGATTTGATAGTAGCCCAGAAAGGTATCCATCATACTCATCATCTCGCATCCAGTGGTCAAATCGACCAAGTGATCGATCAGCGGGAGCGGGTATGGGTCTTTTGGGCATGCACGATTTAGATCCGTGAAATCATTGCACATGCGCCATTTTCCTCCGGTCTTAGCTACTAAGACCACGTTACACAGCCAGTCGACGTATTGTTCGGGGATGATATACCCCGCGTCCAAGAGTTTATTGACCTCGTCCTCGATTATGTCGTTACTGGCGGTGCTTTGGGTTCTTAGCTTCTGTTTGATCGGTCGGAATGATGGATCGATATTAAGATGGTGGGAGATTACGTCTGGGTTGATTCCTTCTAGATCGGAGGCTTTCCAAGCAAAAATATCGGCATTTTTTTGAAGGAAGATGCACATCATTTCCTCGAATCGACCGTGGAGGTTGGCTTCGATCCTAATCATTTTGCTGGGATCTCCTGGAACGAGGCAGATCGTTTTGTGACCCTCTGTTGGTTCGATCCTTGATTCGTCCATCTTGCGTTTTTTCCAGGCGAGGGTAGACTTCATATTCGATCCTGAGGCGTTGTCTTCCCCCTGAGTTGGTATCCCTTAGTCCCCGAAGATCAGATCGGAGGGGCCGCCGGTCGATTCCATTGATGCAAAGCGTAACTCTGGTCGGCATCTTCATGCTCCATGAACCGTGTGGCGATATCCTGGATGTCGATCAGATCACGCGGTTGTTGGGCGGTTGTGTAGAGCTCTCGAATGAACTCTCAGTTCCGAACAGCTTGGTTCAGAACCTGCTTGAGGAATTCGATACTTGGCGTCTAGACCTTCACCACTTCAGCGTTGAAATGCGTGAAGTAATCCGTTAGGGATTCTTGGTCCCCTTGCACGATCTGATGCAAGTGTGTGTGTAGGTGGGGGGGTTTGTCTTTTGTCATCGGAGAGAAGTGGCTCTACAAAGCTTGTACCAGGTCAGTGTATGACTTGACCGATCCTGGGCGCTGCCTAAGGAACCAATCGAGCGTACCCCTTAAGGGTCGTGGCCATCACTTTGGCCCAAATATTAGGAGAGTGCGGGTAGAGCTCCATGTTTAGCTCGAAACTGTTGACGTGGCTGCTGGGGTCGGTCTTTCCATCATAGACCGGTATGCTTTCGGGGATCCTGGTATGTCTTGGATCTTCTTCGAGGATCTCCCGTGAAAACGGGGAAGAGGCTTCCCTTTGGCTGCGTGGAACGGGAGGTCTCATGTGCTCATTCCGATCCTTGACGTTACGTCGGGCCGGATGGCCGAGTCGATCGCGAAGGTCAGCGTTGCCATATTCATCGGTTGGAAGATTCGCGAATCGATCTCCTAATCGATCGACGACCGGCCTTTGTCGCGCTGCAGCCATGAAGCCCGTAGAGCGGCTGCGTCCTGCGTTCTGATCGATGGGACATCGATCCGTACCTTGTTCGTTATCGAACGCTCCATCAGGATGGTCGTCATCGACAACGTGCTTCCCGTTGCGTTGGCCGCGGAACTCGAATTCCCCGTGGCTTTCCCCGAAGTTGGGGGGTACGCTCTGGCATTCTGTTCGGTTGTTTCTCCCCGGAGGTCGAGGATCGGGCACCCTCGTTGGATGTATGGTTCCCACCATATAGGTGTAACCTGGGTTGCCCGGGTAGTCTGGAGGGGCGGTTCGGAACTCGACCCTCGATGATGGGTAATGGGTCCCGTGCATTTGGGTCTGCTGCTCGGCGGTCGGTCGGAGCAGGATCTCTTCGGACGGGTCTTTTCTCGGCAAGGGCTTGGATGGCCTCCTCCATGACCCGAGCTTCGTAGTCGCTGAGTTCTTGGTCGGTCATGGGGTCCGATGCAACATCGGTCGGCCGGTTTTGCTGGCCCGGTGGTATGCGCAAGATCACGTCGTCGAGTGGTGGGTCGACCGCCGGCGGCGGTCCGTTCAGATCTTAGGGTACGTTTTGGCCATTGCCTTGGCCTTGCTGATGCTGCTGAGCGAGTAGTGCAACATTTTTGGCGATCGTAGATCGAGTGAGCGTCATGCTTCAGTGGTGTTAATCTCAAAGGTCGAAAGTGGTTTCCCACATACGACGCCAAACTGATAACGTCGGAATTTGGGAGAGGTTCGAGGTTCGATCGTCGATCTAGCAGTTGAATTTGTAAATGTGGATCCGCCTCGACCTGAAAACACGAACAGGGGGTCACTTGGCCGGAGCGTGTCTCCGGCGTAGCATCTCCGACACTCAAATCAGTAAACTAAAAGTGTGGGGTATAGAGAGAGAAATATTGAGGTCGGCGAGTAATAAATGAACTTACCAACCAACGATTAATGAGGGGGTATTTATAGTGGGGTAAAATACCCACTACGGACACCCCTAAAGGTTCGCATTTAATGCACCGACCGTGGATCTTGCAGAGAAACCTTAACTAGGTAAGGTGATGTCAGAAGAATGTTCAGTCGTAGGTTCAGAAGCATTTAATGCTTGACGGCCGATGATTGGACATCTAGGCCTAAGACCGAGGTTCTGGTCGTCAATTCTGGGGATCGGGGATCGATACGATCCCCATGATAGATACCCAATCCGATCGTACCACGTAGTTTTCGATTGGGGGGTGGGACCGGGTTATCGCGTCCGGTTTACTTGGGTCTCGATCGATCTTGTCGATCGACTCCCGAGTGCCATGTGTCTTCCTGAGGTTACGCCACGGGTCCGACCGATTTTACCCCTTATGAAATCTTATAATATTAATATTAAATTAAATTATAAATGCAAAAAAATGCTTCTACTTTTGAAAAATTACCACATAGGAAAACGAAATAAAAAAGAAAAGAGAAAGACTTTAAAATCATCATCCTAGAAAAAGGCTAAGCAGTGAATGAGGGGCGAATCCCGTAGGTGAAGTAAACGAGGAGAGAGAAATATCTATCCATCTGTCAACCCCTCTGTCTCTCTCTCTAAACTTCACACAAGCATAAAAAAGAAAGCCCACAAGAACTATCTCTGCGAGTCTGTGTTGTGTGTTAATTGTCAAATCTGATCTACTAAAATATAGATAATATCCTCCAATCTCTTTTTCCATGTTCTTGATGGTTTAAGGGCCTTTCTTCAATCCCAGCAGAGTTTACTGGTTTTTATTCCATCGTCACATGAAAAGAAAAAGAGAGGAGGAGTAATGATCCTTAATTTCAAGGTAAACCCCTGGAAATTGCTTGGAAATTTTATTATATTTTTTTAAATCTTTTTAGCTTGATGGTATCATCTTACTTTTGGTAATTGAATGTGGGATTTCTGAATATTGAGCTTTTGCTTTCCCTTGTTTGTTTATAGCTTTCGTGTGTTAATCTTGATTTCTAAGGATTTGGATCCCTCTATGTTATTTATTATGTGGGCTAATTCTAGTTTCTTATCATATTGGGAGAGACAACTGTTTTACCTCGATCGTTTGACATAAAAATCTGATCTTTATTTTCAAGAACAAACATTTGGTGGATGTATTGTGATATTGTCTAGTGGCAAATGAGTGCTTTTTGAATTTTCTGATCTTTTACAGTTCTTTTTGGGGCTTTTTGAACTCAAATCATTAGCATAAAGAAAAATGTCAGCTTTTTATTTCATAAACACAAGATTGCTTTTTCTAGTTTCATTTCCTATGTATTTCTCTTTTCCAGTTTATTTTTCATATTTCATGTGCTTGAAATCAGGTGTTTCATATTCCCACTGTCACATCCTTTCTTGATGCATTTATATGTTTTGGAAAAGTCCCAAATTGTAAAGTTTTAATTTTTTTAAATCTAGACTTCCCAATCTAACAAAATCAACATTTTCTTGAAAATTTTCAGTGATTATAACTTCATTTTCCGTGCAAATTATGGAAGACGACATATTTTCCGGCATTGCTAACGGCGGCACACAAGTTGAGGGAAAAGTTCTTCAATCATTTCAGTCGAATTTCGTGCAAGTTCAAACCATTTTGGATCAGAATAGACTTTTGATCAATGAGATTAATCAGAATCACGAGTCCAAAGTCCCTGATAACTTATCACGAAACGTGGGATTGATTAGAGAGCTCAATAATAATATCAGAAGGGTTGTTGATCTCTACGCTGATTTATCCAGTTCATTTACCAAAACAATGGATGTGTCTTCGGAAGGGGAATCGAGTAAATCAGATGGGCATAAGAGAATTAGGTCTGGCAATTGATTATATATGAATGATTACAATTTTACACCTAGACACCCTGAGGTTTGGCATAAATACATTTACACCCCTTGAGGTTTTGTGTAACTACATTTAGAACCCCTCCTTTCGGAGTTATCTAAGTTGTTGGAGTTTGGTATAGTTTGGATGGTGCAAAGTCAATTTGTTGTGAGATTTTTCCGGCCTTAACCTTCTTATCGAGCATTTTTCTTGTTGGAAGAGATCATTTAATCTGGTTTGAATTCTGCAGTTGGAAGTAAATTCTTCATGAAATCAAGCTGTAAAAGAGTTTATTATGGGTTATAGAGCAATAATGCTTCACAATCAAATTTTCCCTTTTCATGTTTATATATCTCTCATGGAAAAGTTGAAAGGCCATAAGAATGAAGGGGTCCAAAGTGCTCTAATTTGTCCTTCCTTTAAGAAAAAACATATTAGAAATGTACAAAATCAAAACTCTCTCCAATAAAAGTGACTCATATTAGAAATGTGCAACATTTCTCTTGCTCAAATAGCACAAACCATGTAATTTTATTTTATTTTCCCCCTTTAAGAGGATTTTTGCCGATTCCACGATTACAAACTCTTAAGGCTCCTCAAACGCCACCGATTTGTTAACCGTTTGTTGCAGAAACTTACCACCAAACTATCTGCTTGTCTCCAAACAAACCATGTGCACACGCATGTATGTATTTCCGATTTCTCATAGAGGGATTTTTGCTGGTTCCTCAACTACCTCCTAATGGGATTTGAACCTATGACCAATCTGTGCACAGGTGCAGAAGCTTAACACCAACCTATCAACTCGTCTCCAAGAAGACAATGCGAGTGTTACTTCTCTAGCTGCCCAAAGTATTGTCCCGTTATTGTTGCAAGAATATTTAAAATAATAACTTCGTCATCAACTTCTGTTTTTGCAGTTCTCAAGCTTGCACATTTCCTTAGTAAAGACCGAAGAGCAGCACTAGTGTCGGCATGGAGAGGACAATCTACTGCTACACAAAGAGCAAACAACCATAAACCATCATTACGTCTCAATTCGCTCATATTCTCGATTGCGCTTATTCGTTTTTTCAGCATTGAAGTTCGTACAGCAGAGTCCATTTTCAGTATTGTAGAAAGGGTGGGAGCGTCGATTGTGAAATTGGAATTTGTTCCGGAAGCTTCCGAGGGGCAGGAATCATCTGTAGAAGTTGAGATGAACTTTTTCTCAGAGTCGTCATTTTCGAGCATTTGAGATAGAATATCTTCTTCTTGAATGGGCTGTAATTTGATTGAACTTCCTGCATTGGAGCCCTCTAGATCAAGCTGCATAAAAGCCTGAAAGGAAAGGGATGATAACGTGTTAAATGGCAATTTTAAGGTAGAAGAGCAAACTCTTATGCCTCGTATCTTTAGTGGTTTCTCTAAATACTAATCTTGTATGTAGCTTTTTTAGGTTAATTTCATTCTGGTATTTTTCTCATTACTAAACTTTTGGGTAGTTTTTGTAGGCAATTCAGATTGCATCTCTGTAATCGCTCCTGCAATTTTACTTCTTAAGTTTCATTCTAATTTTTCAATAGATGTTACTACAAGTTTGAAATTTTCAGCTTTTATTTCCTCCCAATTATTCTAAAATTTTCAGCTTTAAAAATGCTGGTTCGTTTACGCCACTTTTGAAATTGTTTTGATTGACAAAGACATGCATGTAAGACATCAATATAAGAAAATGCATATGCATACAAACAGATAAGCCATTAAAATAAAAAAGAAGAGGGCAGAACCGATAAAACTAACCTGTCTGAGCTCTGAAAACTCAGCAAGAAAGCTGTCCTCCCATTCTTTGAGTGGCAATAAGTTCTCTGGGCACTTTGGGATATCAGGAATTTGAGGCATATATACAGTCTGTTCTTTGTTTTTTTTATTAACCTTGGCAACAGCTACCTTGGGAATTCTAGCAGCCTCCCACCTACAAAACAATGCACTGTCTGAGTTAGATCCCAAAACATTTTGATTTCAAGTGAAAAATGGTTATGAATATTTATCATTAAGACTTTTTTTCTTTTCTGAAGAACCGTCACAGCTTTCCCAATGCTTTTATTAATGAAGTTCTAAGTTTCTAGGGTCCATCTGTGGAAAAACCGAACTAACATCAACTAAGGCAATCATATCTCAGTACCATTAATACCCGCAGAATTTGATTATTATTCATAACTCCCCCAAATTCAGATACCATTTTGATGTGATTTTGTGTAGTATAAAAAGTTAAGGTTAATGTCTTGACTTGCTTACAAAACTCACTTTTCCATGCAACACACTAGATTATACAGAAAAGTTTAGCCCCTTTCACATAGTGAGGTAATGATAAAAGCTCATACAAAACTGATACAACGATTTTTTGCAGAATTTAATGAATGTGATTTGATGATGGATTGGTTTTTGTTTACCTTACGCGCCTAAGATATTCCAGTCCATCTTGTGGAGGGCCAGAATCAAAATCAGGTTCTCCTGTAACTGCAAAGGCAGGCCTCTGAATGCTGCTATAATCTTCATCACTTTCATCATCTTCACTGCACTCTCCTTCCATTTCATCACCAATAGGAAGAGACGAGGCAGGATCCATGGTATTCAAAATTTCAAAGTTATCATCTGCAGATTGGAGGGAGTCTTTACCTGCAAATATATACACAGTTAGAGAAATTCTGTCAAGTAACTCACTGTGAAGAAAAAGATAATAACAAAAAGATATCAAGCATTTGCCACTGTTTCCAGAATGCAGGTCAGAATATCAAATTACAGTCAATAGTAATTACAAGAATATGCTCCAAAGAGAGCAAATGATCTCTTTCGACAAATGAAATGATCAAATATACAAAACTACACATTGTTCAGTTCTAGGATTTTGGGGAAGTAAATAGGACAAAAAGAAAAGAAAGGAAAATTAGGAGAAGAATACTTTATGAAGAAGGAGATTCATTGTCCTCACAAAACGGAGAGAAAATAAGGAAAATCTTACTCTCATACTTATGCTATCATGTTGACAACTCGCCTCTTCATCCCATTCTAATCAATCACTCAATTCACTCCTCATAATCATTCCTTATCATTTTCTTTTCAATATAGGGAAAATATTTCCTCATGATTTTTCTTTACTACCATATAAGTTGAAAGTTGTAGGATTTTTATCTTTTCTTTTAGTTTCGCAGGCAAAATCCTAGAACCAAACATTGTGTAAAAGTAGAAAAACATACCCAAGTTAGCAGCTTTGTTGAACTGCGCACGAGGATCAAATTCGACACTTGGGCCATTTTGTTTCTGATGAATTTTATCCAATTGGACCAGTCCATCATACTCCTCCGCCACTAGTTGACCAAGCCCACAATAAACCTCAACCCACTTCTTCTTCTGTTCTTCCAAGTCCTCGAACCTCAGAGCCTCCATCTCCTTTCTTGAATACTGCAATCCCTTCTTCTCTATCTTTTCATTCGAGTAGCAGTTCTGAATTTCCTTATTTTTCCTAGCCTTTCCTGCCCTTCGTCTAGATTTTTTCTCCTTTTTCTCCTCGGTTACTTGCTGCTTATTGTCCCTCTTAATACCAACTTCTTCATCATTGCTAAATTTCCCATTTTCATGGAGGGAAGGCTCCATAAGTGTAGTTTCGTCTTTCACTGGAATCTTAAGCCCATTTTTATACAAACACTGAACCTGATCATCTTCTTGTTTCTTGGCAGTAATTTGCTCTTCAATTTCTACTGGATCATAGCTGTCTGAGACCTTTGAAGATTGAATTTTCCCGTCAGAGGGAACTTCAGAAGTAATGCCAACATTACTCTGCTGGATTTCAGGAGCACTTCCATTTGTCCTGGAGACAGAGCATGCCCAATAGTCATTACACAGTCAAAGCTCGTAACAATCATAACAACTAGCTTAAAGAAGAAATTCAAATCAAACACGTTAATTCTCTATTCTAAACCAACCAGCACAAATCCAAGCTTACTCATTTTCATTCCACAACAATCAACATTCAATTACCCATGAAACAGGCACAAATACCTGACAAACGATAAAGCCACAAAAGAAAAGATAAAACACAATATACATGCAGTTCAAAAAGCTAAAAATCGAAGCTCACCGAGCGTGGAATCCATTCGCCTCTGTACAGCAAATTTCTCCGGGTGCTGAGTGGACGAGGGAGTCCATGCGGCGGCGCAGAGGTGGCGGCCGGAGAGTGATTTTCCTTTTATTGGCGGGGAATTGAGAATTTGAGGCAGTCTGCCAGTGGAAGGGTTTAAGCTACAAGTGAACTTTGCCACTATAGAAGTAACTAAAGAGGGCAAAGTGCTTATTGCTTACTTCTTTATGGGTCTAATATCAAAATAAAAATTGTTCAGGGTACAAAGTACAATTTTCACTCTTTTAAGGGTTCAATATAGATAAAAGTAAAAGGAAATAATTAAAGTGCAGTACTTGAAGACATCAAAGGTTCCGGAGAACAGCTCCTGCCCTAATGGAGCAGCTCCACCACCTCCAATTTCTCTCAGCCACGGCGCAGAAGTACACACACTTCAACGTATCGAAGCTAAATCGCGAAGTTGCCACCGAAACGAAGCAATGCGGTAGCTCATATGGCGGCGATTTAGCTTTCGTTAGGTAATTTTTTTCTATTGTGACGGATGGTGTGTTTTCCGGCAAATTGAACGGGTCACTGTCCATGAGTTCGACGGCAATGGCTACCGGGTGGAGCTGAGGTCATTCCCGTCTGCATTGAGATTATTACCAAGCCATTCGCACAAAAAATGTTCTTGGTAAAAAATTTGATTACTGCATTTTATTGAAAGTAAAAAATTGCTTCTCGACTTATTTTTTCCCGAACACTATCCTCTTTTATTATTCCAACTTTAGCTTCTCCAAAAGCAAAAGCTCTTACAAACACCAACTAAATACTTAAACTAGTTAACTGATGACTAAGCATTAGTGTTTATACAATTTCTTCAACATATATATTTGAAGAAGTTCATCACCGATGCTTATAGTGAGCAAAGTGGAGTAAGTCTGGCTCCTTAGACTAGTGCTATACTATCATGTTTTTGGAGTTTAGCATGTGCTCCACATAGTTAAAGCATTCTTGGCCTGCATGAAAAACCAATCTTACAACTAGACTACTTAGGTGCATTAATTTGTGAAAATTGTCATTAATAGGACAGCAATGTGGGATTTTATGCATTATGCAGGTTATTAGTTGTATTCAAAGTTTAGAGCTTAACTTGACAAAATCTGTGAAGTTCTCTAGGATAAATCTGTTGTCAGATATGTTCTTCGTTTTGATGGGACTGCCTTTATGTAATTATATTCGACTTACAATTCTTAACCATGGATGTACTTTTGTTTCAAATTCATTACCATATGATTTGATCAATGTTGTAATTTTAATTATCTAGCTGTCCTGAAATCAATCTCACATTGTAATATGAAACTCCCGTTATCCCGTCCTCTGGCTAATGTAAAATATTGTATAAATTTCTACCTACAAAAGGTTAATTTTGTCAGAACACATAAAAGTAAGCTTGATGTTAAGATTGGGAAGAATGAGCAAATATATGAAAATACAGAGTTAAGAATACTAATTATAAAATCATGAGATTTCATGCCAATTACCAACCCGAACCACAGGTTGTTGGTTCATTTCACTCTAATTATTAATATTTTTTTATTTATTTTTGGTTAAAACTATAATTATTAATTAGGGATAATTTCATTTTCTGTCCCTGAATTATAGACTATTATCAGATTGTGTCCCTATAAGTTTAAAACTATTACATTTTGTCTCTACGTTTCTAAATTTTATCAATGTCTGTCCTTCCGTCAGTTGACTATGAAACTTATTTTGGTGCGTATTTATCTCTCCCAACAGCCTCTCTTCTTCATAAAAAAATTTAAATTAAAAGATTAATTTATTCTATTTACTCCAAAAGAATTAAAATTAGCTATATGGGTGAAAGTTCTACAACAAACGACTCTAACTTGTCCTCAAATGTTGTTGAAACAAAAAAATTGTGAGAATGTGTTTTTGAGGTCCCATTGCAAACCCCTTGGACTAAGAAGAATGCATAAAAGAGATTTTGGAGCAAACCACATCCACACAATTTTTTTGTTTCAGTAGCATTTGAGAATAGGCTAGAGTAGGCCTGCAAACGAATCGAATCGAACCGAACCCTAGCATTTTTTTGAGGTTCCAGCTCGAATTCGAGTTCATTTTTTGGAGCCCGAATTCGAACCCGAGCCTATCGAATCCTTAAAAAATGTATTTGAGTTCGATTCGATTACATGTTCGATTCGAGTTCGGTTGGATGGCTCGATCAAACATATTCGATTCGTTTTTTAAATTCAGTTCGAACTCGAGTTCGAGGTCGGGTTCTATCTCAGGTTTGGGCTCGAGTTCGAATGGAGAAAGTGAATAAAATTAAAAAAGTCTGTTGTATTCTGTAATCTGTATAACTAGCAAACAACAAGAGTTCTAATGTCCCATTCTTGAGCCCATTGTAGACATACCCTAAGAGACTGTATTATGGATCATAAAACAAATTTTCTTTTATAAGAGACAGAAACAGTTATGAACATATTTTGTTGAGTAATGATACAAATATTGACATTTGAAGATTACATTGTGATGTTGAAAAAAAGAAGAGAATTTCAATACTAAGTGATGGAAAATTCAGAGAAACGCATAACATTATGCAATTCATCATTAGCAGCCACACAACAAAAACTAAAGGGAATTTCACTCCATCAATTAAGAAAATACATCAAAATTAAAATATCCATTTAGGGTTAAGAAATGCAAAACTCACCAGAAAAATTGGGCGGCGCAAATCGGCAAGAAGACCGTCGATGGTGGCTTGTGGTGGTGGGCTGGTGGTCGTCTGACTCGCTGGATGGTGGTGGGCTGGTGGTCGTCTGACTCGCTGGATTTGTGGGCGCCGGGGCTTCTGGTGGTGGGATGGTGGTCGTCTGGCGGCGCCGGAGAGATGTGGTGGCCGCTGGTTGGTGGAGGAGTGGAGGTCGGGGTTTTAGGGTTTACTTAAGAGGATTGACGAACTGATGACGAGGGGCGACGATTGATTGGCAGAGAGGCTGAAGGTGGTGGTCGCTGAGCTGGTGGTTGTCTGGCGGCGCTGGCGAGGGGTGGTGGTCGCTGACTCGCTGGATGGTGGAGGGCGGAGCCGTGAAGGGCGGCTGAAGAAAGAGTGTAGACGTGAATTGACAAATTTTAGGAATGAATTTAGGTTTAGGAATGTTAGATTATTAGAATTTAGAAATAAAATAAAATAAAAAGAAAAAAAATTATATTATATCATTAAAATATATATATATATATATATATATATATATTATTTTTAATAATATAGGTAAGGTTCGCGAGCTGGAATCAACTTATAAAAGGTTCGAATCTAGGCTCGGTTCGGGTTCGATTTTCTCGAATACGAGCACGAACCTTTATCGAATCAGCTCGTTAGGCTCGCAAGCCGGCTCGATTCGTTTGCAGGCCTAGGCTAGAATCGCTTGTTGAGAACTTTAGGCTATAGCTCATTTTAGTAGTTTTGGAGTAAGTAGAAGAAATTAATCTTTTAATTTAAGATTTAGTTACTTATTTTAGGTTTTTTTGTGTGCTAATGGCCGGAATAAATACGCACCAAAATAACTTCCGTTAGTTAACTGACGGATTGAATGGCGGAAGGACCGACATTAATAAAATTTAGAAGTACAAAATCTAATAATAGCCGATAATTCAGGAAACAAAATAAAATTATCCCTATTAATTACAAAACCACAACATTATTGTTATTTGCCATGGGCCAATCAAAGTTTTGCCCGACTTATTCTAATGGGCCAATAAAAAATTTGCCCCGTAGAAAATAGGCCCATTCAGTCAACCAGCCCTTTTCAAATGCCGCCATCTTCAAGTAGCAACTACTAAAGTCGTAGGTATACTCCCCGTTTTTAGTTTCTACTCAAACTCGGAACTCTGTCCAATCGGAATCCCGATTGAAGCCCTACGGCCAGCAGAAGAAAACCAGCTGCTGCTTCTCTCTCAAAGCAACATATACTTGATCCAGTAATTTCTCTCCCTCTCTCTGCACACAGTACACACATTTTTGTATATATCGGTAGTGTGTTGTTAAGCGAGCAAAGTATCCGGTAGAGATAGAAACTGTTTACTTGAATTTACTAGAATTTTTCTAGAAGAAGTACGTTTAGCTGATGAAATTATCGGTTGATGCTCTTTCAATCAGAAATTTGACCTTTTGTGCAGCAATTGACTAAAGTGTGATTGTTTCCTGAGCCGAGTTAGTTGAACAATTGTTTGGATTGTTTCAGGTAAATATTTTGGCAAGATGGGGATCATAGAAAAGATTAAAGAAATTGAAGCGGAGATGGCCCGCACTCAGAAAAATAAAGCCACAGGTGATTTTAATTTTCTTCGTGATAGTGAAATACTTTCAATCAATGTATGCAGAATGGCAGGTAAAATTTATCCTGTTTTATCTGCTTAAATATGTAGAATTCGGTGTTATTTTTGGGATTTTTAAATTGATTTGTTCACTGAATTCAATTTTGAAACAACGTGATGCAAGATTGAAATGGTTCTTTTTTATTATCTGCAAATTTGGATATTTTCTATCTTCGTTTTTGGTCCTTATATGGTATAATGGATTATTCTGCTTCTTTGTTTAACAAAAGCACGTGCATTTGGATCTAAAACCTTAGCCTCAATTTTGGTTATGTATTATGCTCTTTAATTAAGTTACGATTGATGGATTTGGCATGCTGATATTGTCCTGCAATATGCACAATCATGATACTGAGATGTGCATTTGATTCAACTACAGAGTATCATTTGGGTCAGCTCAAGGCTAAGATAGCGAAGCTGAGGACACAATTGTTGGAGCCCCCTAAGGTATGCATCTTTTAGATTGGTCGGTTCAAGTTTGACATGCTTGGTTCCATTCGTGGATAACTATTCCACCTTAATTTTTTTCCTAGACTTGTTTTCTTGTTAATGAATTAGCCGACAATACAAGTATCTATATTTTGATAATTATTCTGTGATGGATCAGGGTTCTAGTGGAGCTGGAGAAGGTTTTGAAGTTACAAAATTTGGCCATGGGCGTGTTGCATTAATTGGTTTTCCCAGGTTTGCCATCTTACTACTTTAGGACTGTATATTTTTGAAAAGGGAATTATGGAAAGTAGAGAAGTCGAACCAGTGGTGAAACTATTGGATTTTATCTTTGTCACCTGACTTGTTGGCATAGGATGACTAGATGTGGCTTCTATGATAATTTCTCAGTTTATACTTGTGCGGTCTCACTCTTCAGCTACTATTTCATTCTTGTCCTGTAGTGGCTTGGTCTATTAAAATTATTTAGCTGTATATCCTTCTTTTTCTTTTCAGTGTTGGGAAATCAACTCTTTTGACAATGCTGACTGGAACACATTCAGAAGCTGCTTCATACGAGTTTACCACTCTCACATGCATCCCCGGTATTATTCATTACAATGATACTAAAATTCAGCTGCTTGATCTTCCTGGAATTATAGAAGGTGCATCTGAAGGAAAAGGGCGTGGTAGGCAGGTAACATTTTGAGTGTAATTTGGGAATATTCTAGATCTAGATGCCTAGGGAGACTGAATGAAATGAAGTTGATGGAAATGCTTATACAAGCTTCTTCTTTTTGATTTTAGGTCATTGCTGTTTCCAAATCGTCAGATATTGTGTTGATGGTTCTGGATGCATCAAAAGTAAGTGTCATTAGCTGAACGGATATCAACAATGATGTTATGACTGCCTTGCCTATTTAAATTGCAATATTTGATGGCTGCTATTTGTAATATAAGATATATATCGATATACTGTAAATTTTACAAGTTTGCAGCAGACACTTTTTTTTTATTGGTAGCTATGTCACAATTGACACATTTAATTGATAATTATTTAATGTGCTAAGAGTTTTCATGTAGTTTATCTATGAGTTGATTTCAGTATCTAATAATTACCTCTAGTTCGTTGTTTTTTGTTTTATCTGGTGTGTTGATGTTAATAATTTCCTCACACCTGCTAACCAAGTGTGAAAATTTTAGAGTGAAGGGCATCGACAAATCTTAACAAAGGAGTTGGAAGCTGTTGGCTTACGTCTAAACAAACAGCCACCTCAAGTATGTGTTTTAAGCATTTGTCGTAGAATCTTATTCTCTTGCATTTCTTTTGAAACTTATTTGCTAAGACATATAAACTGTAGACTAGCAGACTGCTGCCTTATAAGAATTTTTTGGAAATCTGGGATATACATATCATTTAAATTGTTTTGTTGATTCTGGACTTGTACTTTATCTGAACATTATATGTGATCTGCTTGCTGACAGATATACTTCAAAAAGAAAAAGACGGGTGGAATTTCTTTCAATAGCACTTTACAATTGACTCATGTGGATGAGAAGCTCTGCTACCAAATATTACATGAATACAAGATTCATAATGCAGAGGTGTACTCTCTCTCTCTCTCTCAAAATAAATATTGACCATGAAGACTTCCAACAACTACCTTGGCGGCTTGGCCAATATTTCTGTCAACAATTTTCTGACATTTATTTTTGTAAGGTTTTGTTTCGTGAAGATGCCACGGTTGATGATCTCATCGATGTTATTGAGGGGAATCGCAAGTACATGAAGTGCATATATGTATATAACAAGATTGATGTTGTCGGTATTGATGATGTGGACAGATTAGCACGACAACCTAATTCCATTGTCATCAGCTGCAACCTAAAGGTAGTAGTATTCCATTTTCTAACATTGCAACTGTCCAATCATTTATATCTGTTATCAGACAAACATTTACTGACATATTGGTAAAAATCTTATGCGTTGTGGTTATTTTACTTGTACAGTTGAATCTAGATAGACTTCTCGCAAAAATGTGGGAAGCAATGGGGCTTGTCAGAGTATACACAAAGCCTCAGGGCCAGCAACCAGACTTTGGAGATCCGGTGGTTCTTTCTAGTGTATGTAATTTAGTACAGTTTCTATGTTTCTTGCCAATTCACTTCTGTTCATTATTACATGGTTAAGGGATGCTATAATTCAAATTTTACAAACTTCAAACCATTCTAGTTTTGTGTATTTACACATACTTAGAGGGATTTTTTAATTCCATTTTCATTTCTTCTATAATAATATGGTCAGTGTGACCCTATTATTATTTGCTTCACTAACGTAAGTACATATATTACAAATTTATTTTGTAAATTTCATCTTAATAATTTTCGAGATGAATTCCAGGGAAGAGGTGGCTGCACAGTTGAAGATTTCTGCAACCACATTCACCGAAGCCTGGTAAAAGATGTGAAGTATGTTTTGTGTTGGGGCACAAGTGCAAGGCACTATCCTCAGCATTGTGGTCTTAGTCATGGTCTTGAGGACGAAGATGTTGTACAAATTGTTAAGAAAAAGGTACTTAATTCATCATTCATTAAGTTCACCATGAGCAGAAATCTGGCAAAATCATGCTCGAAGTATGCCCATATATGGCCTATGTCCATTATCCTTTCACTTTCCAATTTTAGTCCATTATATTTTTAAAATTGACACATTTAGCCCTTTACTCCATTATGTTTCGATAATCAGCATACTTAGAAGGATATGATTTGTACAATTTTCTCTAAAATTCTTGGTTTCGTTAACCTTCTTCCTCGATGTTTTACCAGCATTATTTTGATATTATTACGGATATATTATAACCTATATATATGAAACATTTGTTCGACCTTTTTTGCAGGAGAAAGAAGATGGAGGAGGTAGAGGCCGATTTAAATCGCATACAAACGCTCCCGATCGAATTTCCGACAGAGTAAAGAAGGCTCCTTTGAAGACATAAATAGAATTGCGATCATGTCAGAAGATTATTTGTGTTTTGACAAGAGAGCTGCAGAAACCTATTAATATTTCCCCTAATTTTGTTGTATTTTTGACGAGTTATTCATGTGTTCTGTTGGAAAAGATTTTAAGATAGCATCTATTCTGATTTTGATGGGGTTTTTTTTTTTGATATATTTTCAGAGGCAAAAAAACGTAATATTGGAGCTAAGTAATTCTTAATTGCTTAGATCCCATAGTTAAAGCTAAGATTTTGATTGAAGAGGGAAAAATGTTCGAACTTGTTTGTTTGGAGATCTTTGCTCAGTTGCTTATTATTGTAAGTAATATGAAAAACATTAATGTTGCCGCCGGTATTTGCAGTCAGCCACTGCCTCGAGATAAAAACCGTCCGGATGTCAGAATTTGGGGAGGTACATCGACCGGTAAGTACTCCTGTGGATCAGCCTTTAAATCTTTACTTGATGGTGGGGCTCCTATTCGTAATAGAAATTGGGATTGGATTTGGCGTATTAAAGGACCTCAAAAGTTTAAAATTTTCATTTGGCTATTTAAGCATGACTGCCTCATGACAAATGCCTTAAGATTTGATCGGGGTTTTGGTACTTCGGATGTTTGTTCTCGGTGTAACTGTAGTAGGGAGAGTGGCTTTCACATTACGCCACTGCCCTCAAGCTCGGCGGATTTGGGATTTCATTATTGTCCCCACTTGAGATTTTTGAGTTTGAAAGAATTTGTGAGATTAATTGGATGGAGAATAATTTTGCCAAGAATTTCAGAAATATCCTTCTTCCCGGATGCCCCTGAATCTTCATTTTCTTGGCAACCATTTGGGTCATTTGGACTGAAAGAAACAAACACTTGTTCCAAGAGTTTCCTTGAATCCCATCAAGATTCTTGCTGCTGACTTGTGGAAAATTGATCAAACCTGTGCTCAGCCTAAGAAGAAAGTGAATGCAGTGCCGACCTGGATCCATCGACCTCCAGGCTGGATGAAACTTAACGATAGTTAAGAGTTTAGAATATGATTATAAAAAATTTCAGACCTGAGGTTATATCTGAGTAATTAGATCAAATCTCTAAATACATATGAGTCTAATTATTCCTAATTTAAATAATTATAGTTTTGATGACATAATTCGATTTTATTCTAAATTGAATAGAACTTTAAGTTGTAAAATCAGAAATTATCCCAAATAAAGTTTGGACAAAACTGCAACACTGGCAACCGTTCCCAAATCCCAATGTTGTTATTATTTTATTTTTTTTGGGTGATATGTTCGGAATATGTTTCTTCCTAATTTTTTTTTTCTATTGAGTTCAGTCTTCTCCAGCTTCTTGGTTATCAGTTGACAATGGTGAAATCTAATCAGGTGATATTTTCTAAGATCTCTGTCTCTGTCTCTCTCTCTCAAACACACACACAGTATAATTTGTGTTTTCGTGTTTGATGGTACATACAGATCAAGATTGGGATTTGCCAGTTAACAGTTACTTCAGACAAGAAAACCAACATAAGCAAAGCTCGAAGCTCGATCGAACTTGCTTCCAAACAAGGTGCAAACCTTGTTCTTTTACCTGTAAGTTAACATCTTTTTCTGCCATCCTGTCAACTTTTCTATTGATTTAATGCATAACATCTTCAAATCCCTTTACCTTAAAATTCTTGAATGTTCAGAATTGTTGATTGTCTTGTTCCAAAAAACTGTATAATAAAATTTAGGGAAAATTACCAATTACCCCAGAAATTACCAACTCCTACTCCCCTGAGGTGAACTATCTTCCGTTAGTGTCAAAGCCTAGGGGGGAGTTTATAATTTCTGAAATTTCAGGGGTTCTGTATTTGAGTCAAACTTCAGGAGTAGTTGGTAATTATCCCTAAAAAGCTATGTGTAATAAATTACGATTAAAGTATTTCAACTTTTGAAATAGTGAGAAAGTTTGTGTAATTGCACATAGTTATAGGAAAAAGATTGTTTAATTATTATTGGCAAAATTGCAAGTAATTTCAACACTTTCGGACATTCGTCAGGTTTTTCAATATCATCATCCTGTAAGTTCGAGATTTGAGCAATTTTAGTCCAATTTTGGCCGAAAATATTTTAAAATTGTTGGGAAAATGTATGTCATGCAGATGCTGCCACATGTTTTTTTCTGT
The DNA here is from genome assembly GCA_958496215.1 of Verbena officinalis. NCBI lineage: Eukaryota > Viridiplantae > Streptophyta > Magnoliopsida > Lamiales > Verbenaceae > Verbena > Verbena officinalis. The sequence continues at coordinate 1,046,781 of OY292391.1, forward strand.
GGAATTTTCCACTTCTTGCAAAAATCAGACCAAAATTGCTAGGTTTTGAAACTTACACGAAGAAAATAGAAAACCAACTTAGGACAGGACGAAAATCCAAAAATGTCGAAGTTACAAGATCAATCTTGCAAATTTGCCTTATTATTATAATTTGGGAAAATTACACCTACTCCCCTTGAGGTTTGAGTTTTGACCTAATTACAAAACATCCCTGATAGATTGAAAATTACATCTAACCCCCTCAACTACTTTTTTTTTTCACAAAAAGTTCTTTTGTGAAAAAAAAAAGGTTCAGAAATTATACTATTATTATTATTAATCTGTTTTTTTTTTTTATTTTGGGGAAGGAAATGTGGAACTGCCCTTATTCGACTGATTATTTCGCTCGATTTCGTGAAAACTTTGATTATCAAGATAGTTCTTCCCTCAAAATGTTGTCTGAAATTGCATCTCAAGAAGGTATAACAATCGTTGGTGGTTCGATTCCTGAATGGACTGGTGGTCGTTTGTACAACACTTGCTGTGTAATTGGTCCAAATGGAGAATTATTAGCTAAACATAGAAAAGTAAGGGTTTGAGTTGCTGGAAATTTTGATATTTCCACGCAAGTACAGAAGAAAAAAAATAACAACATAAAGATGAATTAAACATGAATATTTTTTGCAGTTGCATATGTTTGATGTTGATATTCCAGGGGATATCTTCTTCAAGGAGTCGGATTCATTTTCAGCCGGAGCTGAGCCTACCATAATTGATACCGGTTAGATTAAATCTTGAAATATAAAGAATTCTATTAATTCTAGTAACACTGAAGTAATATAAAAGTAGGGAAGTAGATAGTATTGCAAATCGTAGTTCTCTTTCATTACACTTACCTCCCATTAAGTTTCGTAATCACACATACACCCACCACCATGATCACAATCCTAAACTTAATTTGCAGATGTTGGTCGCATTGGAATTGGTATTTGCCATGACATTCGTTTCCCTGAACTTGCAATGTTGTATAGAGATAGAGGTTTGATTTTATTTTTTCATCGACAATTTTCACACATACGTACTAATGCACACAAAATGGAATTAATTAACTCAGTAGAGTTACGTTTTTCATATTTCTTACAAGTGAGTAAATGATCAGGTGCTCAACTGATATGCTACCCTGGGGCATTCAACGTAAGTACAGGTGAAGCATTGTGGGAATTAGAGCAAAGAGCAAGGCAAGTATATATGTATTTCATGAACAATTTTCACTAATCACATTAGAAAAAATATTATTGTTTAATTACACTGACATCCCCTCTAAAATACCAGGTTCACCAACTTCCCCCCTCAATCTTTCGAAATTACAATGACCTCCCATATAAGTTTGCATAATTTCCACAATAGAGAACAATTAAAAAGATACTGAAAATATTTTGCCCCTTGTTGTTTAGAATGGAAACTTGTTCCGGCTTAAAAAACGAGTGCGTAATTTTGTGGGTCGTTATGGATGGAAGCTGAGTTTCATATGAAACTAGGAATTTTCTAAAAAAAGAAAAGAAATTAATAATATAATTGTATTATCCATTACAAACTCTAACAAAAGTGACGATTGTTAAACGGGAAAACTTAGAGGGGAGGTCATTGTAATTTTGAAATTTAAGGGGGGAATTGGTAAATCATGTATCTCAGAGAGGGTGTCAAGGTAATCACCGTAAAGTATTATTTACCAACTCAAGTTATTATATAATGCATTTTATGATTTTTCCTATAGGTAAATAATGATTGATTTTATCTAATTTTGTAAGTTTCAGGGCATTGGATAACCAGGTCATGATCTCATCTTACATATATATCTTATCATAAACTTATGATGATAATTGTTACTTCAATTACCTGAAATTTAAATTCACCATATGAATGTTACTTTTACTTATATTTTTTCAAATAAAATTATGTGTTTTTAGTTATATGTTGCTACTTGCTCGCCATCCCGGGATTCGGCTGCTTCTTACACCATATGGGGTCATTCCACTCTCGTTAATCCGGTAAGAAAAAACGCGAAAATCCACTTGGTCATATCGGGGACGAAGACATAAATTTTAACTTTTTGAGGGGTAAATTTGTAATTTCCAAAAGTAATGTGTAGTTTTTGCTCTTTTGATTAGTTAGGTGAAGTAATTGCAACCTCAGGATGTGATGAGACAATTTTAATAGCTGAAGTTGATTATTCTGCAATTCAACACATAAGGTAATGATTTATTATTTGTTTCTCTTTTTTTTTCCTTGTTTTTTAAATAAATAAAATAAAACTTATGTGAGAATTTTGAATAATTTTCAGGGAAAGAATCCCCATTTTGAAGCAGAGGCGCGAGCATGTGTATCAATTGATTGACCTTGAATAGGTTATAAACAAATAATTTTATAGCCCAATTTTATTTGATGTTTAATTCAGAATTCAAGGTACAATAAATAATTAATAGTAGATATATATGTTCAACTTTGAATTAATTTCAATAAATAAGAATATTATATAGAAGTTCGATAGTATATATTTATACTCTTTTATAATTTTAAACACGTGAAATCAATTAAATCTAATACTTTCCGTCCACAACATATCAAATTCTCCAAAACAAAGTATATTAAAAAACACATTTTTATATTTCTAATTAAGTCTTGCATGATCCATATCTTGGAGCTAGACAAGGACTAATTGTGCCTAAATTTTAGTGTGTGTAAACACAAAAGGGACGAAAATGAAAGCCATTTTCAAACTTTTCCTCTTTGCAAAACCTTTCGTTTTCATGATTATTATTATTATTATGCCATTATTATCCCACAAGTTTATATCCAATAAGAGGAATTTAAATCACATAATTATAAATAGATTGAATAATTAATTATTGTTAGTATAGGGTAGATTAGAAACATGCAAGGACGTTTTTACTTTTACTATTACAATAATTAACCCAATCCTCATAAAAGTATATTTAGCACTTTGACAAGATTGATAGGCAATCTTGGCAGCAGCAACAACAATAATGCCCGCCCATTTGGTTCGGCTCCGACCGAACTAGCTAGGTCCGGGTTTGGGATAGAATATAATTAGAATTTGAGTCGAACCAAACTGACTAGTATCCAAGACCCGAGAGGCCGAAAACGAATCAATGGGTATTTGAATCCACATTTATTTTTTTTCATTCATTGAATTTTCTACAGTTGCAAAAGCTTTTTGTCTATGAAAGAATGAAAAACATTTAAACTTCGTTATCGTCACCACAAAATTAGTCACACTTTCAAAGTCGTCGGCAGCCGAATTTTGTTTCGTAGGTCTCCCCATGTATCTCCATCAAAACCTAATTTTTTATGCTACATTTGGTCTTATTTTTCTGAAAAATCATGACCTGTTTAAGTCATTAAGTGTGTGCAGACCATTGATATCGCATTAAATTCTGGTAAATATTATTATCAATACGATAGGAAGTTAGGAAATCATTTATTTGTATTTTAGCTAATATAGTAGAGTATTCTTTCAATCATTCTTTATGATATTTATCCCAATAATTTTGAAACTATCATCTTAATGAAGAATCCTAGTATGTAGGTCGAATTGTCACATAAAACAAAGAATGTCATGAGTTATGGTCTGATTATTTAAACATACTCTGAGGGTTTGAAAAATTATAGAAACATATATTGTCAAAAAAAATAAAAATATATTTGTTAAGTAATTGGACGCATTTCGGGAATATTTATTCTCTAAAGTCTGGCACGATACAATACAACATCATACTGTACCATGATTCTTTTAGGAATATGTGCGGTATAACCTACTCATATCCAACCCAACTCAACTCAAAACACGACAAATTAGTTCCACTAAACCCCAAATTCTACTTAAATCTTAATCAAAAACATTATTTAAAAGCATAAAACGTGATTCACATAAGGGATTAACATATTATAAACCCAAATTAGAAAGAACTAAAGGGGCAAAATGAAGATTTTATAATCTCAACTCTCTCCAACAAAGAAAAGAAAAGGCTGTTGTGCTCTGGCTAAATGTCATGTTGAAACACAATTGCATGGCAATCTTCTTGGGATCAACAAAAAAAGAAAATTCTCACAACCTTTCTCTTTTTTGTTTTCCCTCTTTACATCAGATAGATACTGCTTTTACTAAAGCTGCATTGTCTCTTATTTCTCCCACTTTCTTTTTCCTCATAAAGATTAAAATAATTAAATTTAGAATGAATTACATCTAGACTCCTAATAATTGGTATAATTACACATATCCCCCTATACTAAGTCTAATTACATCTAAATTCCTTTTGTTTTGATTCCATCTTACAAATTGGCAAGGGCTCTCAATGTTTTGCATAGATAAGAAAAGTTGTCTCTTCATTTAGTAGATTTGGTACGAATGAAATATTATGTAGTAGACCGTTTCAACTCTACAAAATATACCTGATAAACCCCTCCTGATATTTTAGCTACACAAAATTTACTAAATTACGACATGTAACTTCTACCGACTATGGAGGGATACTCGCATAACTGATTAGACATCATTCAATATTACAGAGCTTAATTGATTTACAATATATAACTCAGAACAAATTATATTATTTAATCCTTATTTCGCCGAAACCATTATCAACATCGCCCGGCGGCGAGGCATTCCATCACAATACTCGGAGTCTATGAAAATTGCAATAGTAGGGTAAACACACGTGCGAGTGGTACAAGTGCAATTTAAGGGAGTGGGACCCACATGGTATCAAATTATCAATATAGGTTCACGCACGTGTACACGCGCGACAGGCCCTGGGAAGTATGGGCCAGCTCATCACGTGCGCCCAAAAGTTATGGGCCAGCCCAAATAGTATTTCAGTTGGGAGTGCCAGATCATAACCCAAGTGGGCCCATAGTATTTCTAAAATTTTAAATTATCTTAAGCTACAAAAAAAAAAAGAAAATGTATAAATAACATTTTAGTTATAAATTGTGTGTCTTCATTGTCATAGTGGCATACAAGAACGGGCAAAATTAGCAACCATAAATATATATAGGAAAAATAAAAAAAAATCTAAGATTACGTCTTTTTTCTAAAAACACTCTGAAATCTTGAAATATTACAAATACCCTATGATCAGCTGAAACTTTAGAAATATTCCCTTGAAACATAAAAATGTATAAATTAAATTCCCTGAAAAATCTTACAAATACACACCTCAGATAAATATAAAATTATAAGGTTTCAGAGTGTTTTTCGTAAGCGGCGTAAACCTTGGAGGATTTTCGTAACTGGCCCATATGTATATGACATATTATGCATTTCTCTAATTAAAAACACTTTGGAATTAGATATAAATGCTAAGCAAGATCTGAGGCTGAGGTTTAATAGACAAGAAAGCTATGTTTCAATGGATTATTGTCTAATTCTTGACCCCTTTTGCACCCTTTTATAAAGACAGTAACAAAATCAATTATTTGAGAAAACAAATATAATAAAAATATCAGAATTTGTATTCAAATAGATTATTTTCTTATTTATTTCTTATTTTCATTTCTCTGCCAGTGAATTCTGCATGGTTGGTAAGTAGCAATGATTGTAACAACTCATTTTAGTTTATGAACATTTAATAAATTACTGATAATAGGTCATCCAAATCTTGGACAGGTATTTGTATATGATCTTGTGTGTGTTGCTAAATGGAAAAATATGTATCTTTAATTCTGCATTTTTGTGGTTCTCATCTTATTATTGACTTTTGCAATTTCTACATTTATATGAATTTCATGAGTTGTTATTTATGATATTCAGACACTTCTAAAAATTATACTATACCATATTATACCGTATCCGTATTACCGTGTTCATATTTAATAGGTTGTTATCCAAATGGTCAATGATTCCGGCCAACATAGTTTTTTTTGTTGCATATTTTATTTACTGTAATTTGTGCAAGAATCACATGCAAATATTGACTCTAATGAGTAAAAAAGAATATTTAATTTTCTTTGAGAAAATTGATGAATACTTTAAATTCTTTTTTAGGGTTTTGCATGACTCGAAGTGCACAAAAGAAATATATCTATAAATATAACAATTATATAATATAGCCCACTAAGTGCAAACTAATCTTAAATCATATAGAAGATTTTGTTCATGAATCATGATTATCAATATGCACAAGATTAAACATTAGTCCACCCTTCTTGTACTCTCATTCAATTAGCAATGCCATAGACCCCATATTCTCATAATTGCAATTAAGTCCCTCCACTAAGCTAAACATAGATCCAATATCCCAATATGGCAATATCCCCATAAATATATATGAGATTACCATATGTCTTTGCATTTCTACGAACACAACTGCCATTGGTAAGAAGAGTTTTATATTTAAGTAGTTCAACCCAGTTTGACCCATATAAATGAGCTTAAAATAAAATTTCTTTCAAATCATATATATATATATATATATATATATATATATAACTATATATCTATCTATATATATATATGAAAATGATTAAGTGAGATATTTTAGGAAACATGTTTATGTGTTAATGAGATGGATTAGTTAGAATTAGTCCATTTTGCCATGTAGATTTTTTCTATAATTAAGTTTATTAATTATTATTTTTGTAACTTACATATATATTTAATTGACATTCCATATATATGTTTATATTAAATAATTTGTAATTCCTATTTAATTATAGATTATATAACTATTTTATATAATATTGATATTGAAAATTTCAACTAAGAAATAATTTTAAATAAATTTTAATAAGTAAAACTAATCATTATCAACTTTTTATTTATGTGCTAAAAAATATATATATGATTGAAGAGGATGTTAAAACTATTTATAATTTAAATATAATATTCAATTTGTACATGAAGGTGTAGTATAGAAGAATTACCATTCAACAAATATTAATAATATTCTGGTAAAAGATTATTTAGTTCTATAATTAATATTTTTTTATTTTGTATTTTTTTTATCTATCATGTAATTATTTTCCCAAAATTTCTTTTAATTATTTATAGGGATCACATAATTACATACATTTTTAAAAATATATGTTTAATTAAATTTTATTATTATCTTAATATTATAAAATAATAAAATAATTAAGTTTTTTAGAAAAAACTCTAAATACAAGTGTTTCATTTTCATTTTGCGGTGGAAAAATTATATCTCATTTCAATGTGAATAAATTAATTAAGTTATTATATTTAAATATTAGTATTTTCATAATATAAAGGAAATTTCAATAATAAAATGAATATTATTATTAATTAATAATGAAATAATAATAACTTATTCCACAAAAAAATATATGAAGTATGCAAGAAATTCCAATCATTATTTATATAGTCTATTATTAATTTTTTTATATTTTAATTATTATTTTAATATTTTTATATCGATTGTGTGTGTTTTGTTTAAATAATATTAATATTTATATATGTACAAATACAAAATCACTACTTTGTTATAAAAATATCATTACTATTTTTATACATTTAAAATGATTTTTTCATATATATAGTTCATGATTATTTTATAAAAAAAATTATTTTGATGTTTGTTTCAAATTATGAATTAATTATTTATATATTTTTATTAATAATTAGAAATAAATTTTCCGTGCAACGCAGATTAACTAGTAGTATGATTAAATGAACATAGAACAAGTTTAGAATCAATGTGAACATGGAATGAGTTTATCATGCAAGAGGGCCATCTTCTAACTTTTGATGATTAAAGAGAGCCCCAAAATATTATTAACTTTATGTAGGGGTCCTCATATTTATAATTTGTACAATTAAGCCAAGTAAGGTAGCTAGCTAGCTAGGTTGCATGCGCAAAGTTAATAATGAGAATAATAATATTAATTATAAAGGCTATAAGCCTAAGACTAATTAATATAAAAATTATAAGTTCTAAAACATTTCTTTTAGTTAGTTAAATCAAAACTAATTGTAGTTTTGAGCTTTTAATATCATAAACATCGTACTTTGACACCTCCTTCCATGATCCATCCAACTTTGTGGGCTTGAATTTTTAGACCATTATTCTCACTTTAATTAAAAACATATATACTTACACACTTCATAGGATCTATAGGCTTTGAGCCTTTTTCTTTTCCTTTAGTTTCAAGATCACTCGAAGAAGCCTTTTATGACTTTTAGAATTAGGGATAATTACCAAAAAAAAAAATTCCTTTGTTTAGTTCTTTTTTTTAAAACACTATAAAAGTTTGAAACATTGTAAATACTCCTCAGTTGAATCTTACAAATATTCTTTTGAAATATAAAAATATACAAATAATTTCGCCTCAGGAAATAAATGTAAAGTTATAAGGTTATAGGATATTTTTTGTAAATGATAAAAAACTCAGGGGATATTCCGAACTCGCCCTTGTTATGATTTTGTGGTCCTAATTGTAGCATCTCAAGCTCTTCCCCAATCATCATTAATCATTTTTTCAACTTTAAATATAAGTGAAAAAATTGTATTATATATGAAGCATTGATTATTTGGGAGGTTAGTGAAAGAAAAATGAGAAATTTGAAGTTTATTGATGACAAGTCAACCAAGCTTAGATGAGATGACTTATTGATGCAAATATAATGGTAGACAAAATGTGAAGAAAATTAAAAGTTTTATACCATTTGTTTCAATTTACCCTTTGCTAACCATTGCCCAACCAACAAAAATCATACCATATATTTCATGTCCCAATCTTTTGGAGACAAAACATCCATCATTGATTTCTATTTTTTCCTCCTTTATCTTCATAAGATTGACCACTTGTTACCACCATTAAAAGATAAAAACCAACAATTGAAAATAATGGAATCCCAAAATTTAATTTACAAAAGATATAATAACACTAACAAGAAATTTATCATTTATCTTCATGTAAACCCCCAATAAAATAACTTACAAAAATACAAAATTACAAATAGTTAATAATTATATTTTCTAGATATTACAAAATCAAACCATTTGCTAAGGCTCGATTTGTACCGAAATGAGTAGTTTCATAAACCGGCAGCTCTTCGATATACCTCTCCATTCCAATCGATGAAAGATTATCCAATTCGAACAAATCCGAACTTGCATAACTTGCTGCATCATCTTCATCTTCATCTTCATCTTCTCGAACGAAATTTTGATCGAATATTTTAGTTTCATTGTGGGATTTTCGCAAATTATCAATTGAAAATTCAAATTCACACCCCACTTGATTTTTTCTTTGGTAATTTCTTAGAAGATCTCTTGCTACTTGTTCCACATGACGATTCTTTTCCATTACATGGATCATAAGCTCTTCCTGATCATTAATAACATTCTTGATGCTATTAATGTTGTTGTTGTTGTTATTCTTGGCGGGCTCGAAATTTGAATTTTGTTTCTTGTTGGTATGTAATGATTTTTGCCCGCATGGTTGGCAATCTTCGTCTACAATCACGCTCACGGGAGAAAATCTCACCGATCTTTTGGCGCCGTTGGATGACTTCCCCTGAGACGACGGAGTTTTGCTGAGGCACGATCGCGAGAACGAGGACGCCGACGAACACGTCGAAGCGTTTGCCGATTTTAGGGACGGTGACTCTGCGGTGGAGACTTTCGATTTTTTCGGGTTTCCGCCGCCGCCGGTGAACAGAGAGTTCAGAAAACCGGCTAGCTTGCCCCCCGGGGAAATCGGCTGCTTAACCTTCTTCAAATCGCCGTAGATTTTCAGGGCACGCGATTTCGTCTTCAGAAACCCGCTTTCATGCTTCGGCTTCCGCTCGAATTCCTCTCCGCCATAGCTCCGCCTCTCGCGGCGGTTGGACTCGTAATCACCGCCGCTGAGTCTCTCCTTTTCATTTCCCGTCCGAATCGGCTTCGGCCTGTGGACTGGAAACGTCTCTGTTTCCGAGAAAAAACTTCCTCCGCCACCGCCGCAGCAGCTCGAATCGGATGAGCTGGAGCTGGAATTCCCCCGATGTTTCCGCGACTTCTTCGTCTGCAAATCAGCCGCGGATTTCCTCCTCACGGCAGCGTTTCTCTCACCACCCACCTTCTTCTCCATCCATTTCTCTATCATACAAGCCCGCTGCAAATTCGCCATTTCCTCTTCTTCACTCCTAAACACCCCGGGCACGTTAGCAGCAGCGGCGCCTCCGCCCACTCCATCAGAACTGTAAACCTGCTTCTCCCTCATAATCCTCTCACCGTAAACCCCAACTCCTTCCTCTCCCTGATCGATCGACCTGTAAATCGCGTCGAGAAGAGTGGAAGAAAACGAGGGATTGTTCGAGTACGAACAACTTCTGTAACTACTATAGCTTTCCACCATGACTAACGTAACTCTGTTTTATTTATAGAGAGAGGAAGTACTGTTTGTCTGCTGAGAGAGAGTCAATAAAGCTGCTGCAGAAAGAGTGAGAAAGAAACAGAGAGGGTTTTTCAATGGAGAGCAAACAGCAGCATCATTCGAAAAAGAGATACAAATCACAGACAGACACATTAATACACATTGGGACGTGTTTTTGTTGCTGGACGAATGAGTGGAATTCAGACAAGAGTACTCATTTCATGATAGCAGAAGAAGATCAAGGGTGGCAGCACAGCACAGCACAGCACAGCACGCCTGTAAGAAAAGAGAGAGAGAGAGAGAGAAAGAGAGAATGTGGTTCTCTCTCTTCTTCTTGTGCTTTATATTGCGTTGGCGGGGAGGTGGGTTGGGGTGGGGTGGGGTGTGGTAGAGGGAAAATGGTACGCCATTTCGTAGGGGTGTATTCACTTATATTAGTATGGATATAGACATGAACATGAACACAAACACAAATTTATTTTAAGATATTAACATATATCCCTACACTTTGATCATATTAATTACGTAGTTGCTATTACTAACATTTTATAATCTCATAATTTTGCTTTTATCCAAACACTTTTAGATCTTATTCTTAAAATAAAATTTAACATATGGGAGCTAGCTTATAAGTTCTTTAAAATAAGCTTAGCCAAACACCCTCTTAGTTTAATTTCATGTTTATTAATACCATTATATAATAGGAGATTGAAATTACATTATTTCATAAACATTTATTAATTTTTTATAAACATTGAATTTACAACACTGTCTAAGAGCTATGATGCACGGATACTCCTAAAAATCCTACCCTGTCATGTCATGTCGTGTTGTATCGTGTCTGACACTGTGTCGGACACTTCTCTAATATAAAATATTGAAAAAATCCGTGTCCATGTCGCTGTGTCAGGGTTCGTATTTCATAGTTTAAGAGTGAGTGTGAACAAAATTACAAAGGTCAAACCATGTTAATATAAAATCGATTTCGTTAATAATACATTTTTAATTTCTATAATAAATTAGTATATTATACATACCTAAGTAGAATAATTAAAAAACATGAAATTCTTATAATAAAATTGAATAAATTGGCGACAACATTAAATTTTTCAGTTGAGGAGACCATGCTTGAGCTTGATGATCTCTCTTATCAGTTGGCCAAATTCTTCTGTACTTTTGGAGACGATAGCTGTCACTAATGCATACAAATTAGAATTATGCATGGGGAAAAGGAAAACTAAATCAATTTTTAATTTATTTATATAATCAAATCTTTGTATAATAATATTAAGTTGGTTATAATAGACAAAGGAAATTAAAATACCTAATTTTTCATCGTGTTTGCAAACTTTAATACTTGTGTAAAAGTTAAAGTAGAAGTTAAAGTTGAAAAAATATGTAATAATAAAAGCACGGAGTATTTAGATTCTGGATTCTAGCTTATTTCTGCTTAAATTTAGCAGAAGTTAGTAGTGTTTGGAACTCAAGTCCCAAAATACTGAAAAAAATTACTTATATTTTTTTTAAAGTTTTGCGAACACTCTCTTAGTTGATTTTGAAGTGCTTTTGTATCTATTTCTTCCCTCAGATACTTCAAACTTTTACTTCTCCAATTTTTCATAACTTCAACTTTTTTAAAAGCTGAAGTTTTGTGACGACTATATTCGTGAATCGTGATTAGGTAATGTTAAGTGTTTCATTATTTTATTTTATTTGAAATTTTAAAAATTCAAACGTTTTCTCGTCATTTCATTCTCAAGAAATTGCCCTTGAAAGAGGGCAAAAGAAGAATAATTACTCCTGCATGCCTTAGTTTTAAAATAATATTTGAAGTTATATTTATATATTATTATATATATGTGGGATTCCTTTTCATAATAATAATACTGCAAATGAGCTGTACAGAATTTTCAAGCTCACGAGATAATTAAAATAATTAATTATCACACATTTTAATGCGTATCGGAATTATGTGGGACTTTTATTTTATCCGTCTTCAAAATCAATTTGAACGTGCAAAAAAGTCACAGCAGAAGCACTTTTAGAGCAAAACAAACAGTCCAATTAAGATATATACTTTAGTTAATAATCCTTGAAATTTTTATACATATTAATTAACTGTGGAGTGATTATGTACACTATGATTGCACTCGTGGGCTCTAAAACCCCTTTTTCCCTTTGATGGGAGTTGGATGTGATGCAAAGTTAAGAAGATATTCTACGGAAAGAATTTTAATCAAGATTTGATTTGATTGAATCAAAGAATCATATTAAAAGTTATATAAGTGTCAAGATAATACCAAATATTGACTAATTAATCTCTTATAAATACAATATTGATGGTGACTTAAGTAAGAAAAAACAAACATGGTCAAGTGAAGATTAATGCCCCAATTAATGTTAGTATCGATTATTTGATGGTGCTTTTTACAATTTCATTATCAACCTGACACTTGCTCTAAAGGGATGTATTTGTAAGATTTTTCAGAAATATTATTTATATATTTTTATGTTTCAAGAAAGTAAGTTACGTTTCAATTGATTAGGGGAATATTTGGCATATATCTCTATTATGCAATCTTCTCACACATGAGAAACTCAATTGCAGTAAGACTAGTTTTAGATTCCTTTCTTATCATGGGAGCAATTGGCAATAGAGATTCCAATCATGTCAATAGTTGAAAATCCTATACATACATCATATTATAGATACACATATAAGAGATAGTCAAGATTTATGGAATTCACATTTTAATATTAAATATGTTACTTATTGAAATTATAAGTAAAAATAATACAAAAGGGTTTTTTCAGTATTCAATTATGTTATGATCGGAGATCATAATAAAACAAGACGATGAGTAAACATTTGTTCCTATTTTATTGCTCTAACTTTGTTACTGATTGAAGTCAGTATAAAACAAGACGAAGAGTAGACGGATTTTCATAATTTAGTGTCCTTATTTTTGTTACTAATTGAAATTATGATAAAACATGACGAGACATGCAATATATAGGAGGGTAGGGTAGGGTGAGGGTGAGGGTGGGAGGCTAGATGTGAATTTGACATGACAAAGCCATAAGAAAGAAGAAAAAGTTGTTCTATCTTCTCAATATGTCTATCATCCCACTACAAATTCAAATTATGCTTTGGTGGAATTAGACTATAGCCTCCATCATAGAACTATTGTTTGACATCTTAATGACAAAACAACCCCAAAACCACTATGATAGGCCATGGCAATGTCCTTGCATCCTCTTTTTATGCACAAATGTCTCTTAGCTAACATTTATATGGGTCTAGCAGGTTGAACCACTTAGACATACACCTATTTCTATCAATGACAGATATGTTTCTTTGAAAACTTGAACTTGAGGCTGAAACGTTAAGTTACGTCACTTAGTGGATTTATTCAGCTTTTATTTGATGGAGAAAAGGGGAAATTAAGATTGAAGTGTGTGTATATCTCAAATTTTCTTGAATTTTTTAGGTTTAAGATAGATCATTTATTACCTTATGCAAATTGAGGATAGATTATACTTTCTTAAATCCCACTATAATTGGGGTGGGGGTCATAAAAAATACTCGCTCAAATAGGTAGTCCCACAAACTTATTGTAAAGTAACATGTTTAACAATGATGAATAATCATAGAAGAAAGGATGATCAATCACAAGAACGTGTGTGCCAACATTGGGAGTAATTTTATATGTAAACAAAGAAGAAATATAGTTTACATTTTTTAGCAAAAACCAAATTAAAGTACTCCATATATCAAGAAATCAATCCATAACTTATTAATGCAGTAGATTCTTCAAATAAAGTAATTTTTACGGTAGCATCATGAATAGCGAATAACAAAGCAGCCCACAAGAGACCGGTAACTCCCAACATATGAAATGATTTAACGTCTAATTATGACATCCTTAATAAAAATAAGGAAGAATGGAAATACCGACAACTCCCATCATATATATAAAAATGGGTTCAACGTCCAATTATGAAATTCTTGAAAAGAAAAATAGGATGAATCGAAATATGGTTGCTATATAAAAACTACGTGCAAAGAACCAATCCAACGGTCCTAATCACGTAGACAGAGTAACACATAAACAAAAACCACATTACATATTAAAGCTTCAATATTGGAAATTATATCAAATGAACTCATCTTTTACCTCTATAGCCACCTAAAGGGGCAGCAATAATTTAACCATTACTGACATGCAGGGAAGAGTGTGGGTACGAATTTTGTCTTGTCAAAGGAAAAAAGTGGAACTTGGGCCAAAATATTGCATAGACAGCACCAATAATTGATGCCTTAATTAAATTCGTACGTTATTAAAAAGTCTTGCGATTCGCAGGTGATGTTTATGGGCTGGACCAATTTCAGTTTCCACGTGAAATCCACCCTCACCAGTCACCAATCCCACCCCCCCCACGCCACCCCACCCACACACACTCACCCCAATTTTAAAAAAAAGATTACTTTTTACCCCAACTTGATCCTATTATTAGTCATCAACACTCCACTGTTTCTTTTACAACTATTTTAACACCCGATTTATTCTGAACACAAATTATAATATAAAGAACATTTGAACTAAAACGACAAGTTTCTGTAACATGGGTTCTCAACAAAGTGGAAACAAAGCTCTGAAAATGTGAAGCTACAAAAGTGATCAAAAAGGACCAGAATAGCTTCAAGATAGACCTATCCAAAATTACAAATAAGTCCATCATCACAATCCACACTGAAATAGCTTTAGTTCAGTTAAAGAAGAATGTGGGGATGCAAAGGACATAGGAATAATGTACAATCACCAATGAAAGAGAGATGTTTTGGCAATCCCAAGAAGAAGATTGAGAAAATGATGGATCCAAGTTAATACAACAATCAAAAGAGTCTCTTTAGCTTTTGTTTCTCATCTCTGACAAAAGGGAAAACAAACAACATGATAATTCTCCTTGTTCACACACACAATTACCTTTTATAGTTGAAGCAACAACATAAAGAGATAATAAATGAGAGTGACTACAAAAGAGCCCGTTTCGGGAAAACGAACCGAATCACCAGGTGGGAGTGATCCTAGGCCCGACATTATTGCAGGTTTTCTTTTTCTAAAGCTAGAAAAAGGCATGTCTATAAATCCTTTTGCTTTTTACTTTGCAATGTTCCTATTGTAAGATGTGAAGAAACACGGAACGATTCTAAGCTTTGCTGCGAAACCTCCTAAATTAAATCGAGACTTAAGAAGATATACAATCTATTTGAATACATGATTATGACAGAAAAAAGTGAACAGAGCACGGACAGAGTCCAATATAAAGAACTTCAGACCATTATAATGGAGTATTTGCTTCGATTCTCTGTTTCTACTTAAAATAAGCCAAAATTAACTAAAAGTCAGAATCACCTTTGGGTTTTTTTTGAACTTTTAGGTTATTTTTCCTATTTATTAAGAAGTGCTTTCTTACTTTCTTCCCCATAAACTCCCAAACTATTACTATTACAACTTCAGCTACTACTTTGATAGTGTTTCCAAACTCTGGAAAACAGCACTTTTCTGCTTTTCGACTTTTTTTCAGCACTTCGCTTTTACAAACACTCCCAACTTCATCATAATTTAAGTGAAATAAGCTAGAAGCTTGAACCACCTAAGAACTTGCTTTGGCCTTCAGCTTTTAGGTTATTTTCGTAAACAAATGAAAATTTCTTGAGAGTAGTAAAAAAGTGCTTCTTATCTTTTTTTTTCAAAACACTCAACTGCTTTAATTTTCAAGTTTTCACTTTTTTTTTCAAACATACCCCAGTTTTACTACTACAACTTTTTAAAACTTTAATTCTACTTTAGCTTCTCTAGAAACCAGAGAGTTTGCAAACACCCCCTTTAACTTCTCAAAAGCAGAAGATTTTGCAAACACTCCCTAAGATGTCAAACAAGTTATTTGTTACACTAAAAACGGAACAGCACAACTTAATGCATTGATTAAAAAGATCGATAGCAGCATTCTTCACATTTGCAATATGACAAAAATATAAAAAGTACCTATTAGCTAACATCCATCCATCCTTCAAAGCTCGAACAAAATCTATTTTTCAGAAGTTTCCAGTCCAATTTAAATGGCCCATTTGAGGTTGCTGATAGGCACCGACTTGTCCACCTGGAGCTGGTGCAGCTACACCAACCCCAACATTGGCGGGGCCCATATGATGAGGACTTGGAATTGCAGCAGGCTGTGGTGGGTGATACATGCCTGGAAATTGCATGTGAGAAGATTGTGCAGCTGCATTGAAAGAAGCTACATGGCCGTTATGTGATGTTAAATAAGCTGGATGCGGAGTTTGCCCAGGCATATTGTAATACGAGGCTGATTGCAAACTGGTAAGATCTCTAGGGTTCATCCATATCTCGGATGTCTCTGCCTGTGAAAACATGTTAAAAGTAAAAAGGAACAAGTTTAGAACAGGCTGCCTTGGGAAATTTCATGAGAATGGAGTCAGTTTAAGTTTTAACAAGTGGAAAAGCACCCGTAAAATCGCATAGACTAAATTTAAAGAACTCTCAAATAATTATATTTATATTGGAACCAATAAAGTAGGAATTACAATTATAAAACATGAAGAATTGGACTCTTATTAAAAGCTGTACATGTGAAGTAGGAAATTAGGACCCGGTTGACTAAGCTGTTGTTTCTAATTAACTAGTTCGGGGACTTCCTTTATATTCATTACCAACCACTGCCAATCCCTATTTTAGAAAAGTTGAACAATATTCTAATAGCACCCATCATGGTAAAACACACTATAACATTCTATGAGCAAGCATGCAGCAAATTATGTATCATTATTTCTGAATAGAAGGGAATTAGAAAAACCAAATGAAAGTGTATTAATTAACCTGAGGGTTTGGAACATAAAGACTATCTTTATACTTGAGCCGAGACGAATCATCGTGCCCTGTTGCACTTCCAACAACACCAGGGGCATTTATGGCATAACCAGTTGGACTGGTAAAATTTCCAAACCCTGTTGGACTACCATTGGGCACAGGCTTGAGCTGCTGCATACCATATTTGACACCAGAGCTATTTCCAGGCATTAACAAGTAACTGCTACCATTTGATGGATGAGGATAGGCAGGATTGCTGGAGTAACCAGGCACGGGCATTGGAGGAACATAAACAGGAGAAAGAAACTGACGAAACGGCATAATATTAGCATAATGTGAAACGTGAAGTTGGGGATACATCTGAGCCAGCTGCTGTGCCTGCTGCTGTTGCTGTTGTACCATTGCAATTGTGGAAGTAGGAAGATTGGCTGTTGTGTGAGTATTCAGGACCTGTAATAATATGGACAAATACGTTCCTTAATGATATTTATTTAACTATACAATTAAATGGCACAAAATTTGGAGGCATACTTTCCTTACTTAGTAGAAATCTTTTACAGAACTAAATGGCAGAAAATTATAGAAGAATATCAAACCAATCAACTTTTCTTCTTGGAATTAAAACAATTCTAAATTACCAGAAGTTGTACTCTGTCTATATATATATATATATATATATGATTAAAGGGGGCATGATTTTATCTGAAGGCATAGAAAAGTTTTAAATTTTATTTTTTATTTTATTTGAATTCTAACCTCCTGAGATGATGGTAGGCCTGGACCTCTGACAGTTTCATCGACAATTGGCCGGAAGTAAGACATATCATATCCCATCTGAGGGTCATAACCCTGAAAACAGAAAAAAACATGAATGACAATGGAATACTTGGGCTGGTCACAAAAACTAAAGCAATTTAACGCAAAGAGTAAGGGGGTGTTGCAAAACTCCAAAAAATATACTTTTGTGCTTTTTGCTTTTCTCCAGCACTTTTGAGTGTTTGGAAAACCAGCTTCTGCTTATTTTAACTAGAAGCTAGAAGCATCAAGGGCCAATATTTAGCTTGAGCTTCTAGCTTCTAGATTATTTTCGTAAATAAATTGAAGTTTGTTTAGTAACAAAAAGTGCTTCTCAACTTTCTTTTCCAAACAGCAACTGCTTTTTTATAACCTCTCACTTTTTCTTCCAAACACTCCTCGCTTTTACTACTTCAACTTTTTAGAACATTAACTTCTACAGAAGCACTAGTGTTTGCAAACAACCACTAGGTATTAAATGAAAATCAAACCAGTCGAAAGATATTTGATACAAGTTCAGTTGTAATAAAAACCCGAACTTACCGAAAAGCTTGGCAATTCAGAAGTATCTTGCTGCTGTAGTGACTCTGGAGTGTAAGATGGGCTATTGCCTCGTACCAAGCCAACATCAGCATAATTGTCCAAATTTGTGGACTCTTTCTTCTCAGAGACCGCACCTGAAGCAGGAGAATTGGATCCTGAACTTTTTTGGTCAGCAGGCTCGTCTCCTGAAGGTTCTGGGGCTGAAACCGAAACACTGCCAATTCACATTGCTTAGTAATTTATACTAGGAGTTAATAAATAACAAACTTAGTTTCCCACCCTCAAAAAGATAGGGGCAACTCATTCAACAATGACAAGAGGTACCAATAGAACAAACCAGTAATTTAATTATAAACAAAACCAACCTTCCGGAAGGTTCTGGAGATAATTCTTTTGCACCCTCAGGAGTCGTATCGATCGAGTTTGTAGAATCATCTAATTCGATTCCAAGGCTGCCAAAGGTTAGCCGACATCTATCTGAGTCGGAGACACGAATGTGTGCAGCTATAATCACATTTTGGTTCTCAGACAGGTTTAATCTTGACACTGTGTCTTGAATGTGAGCTGCTTCAGAAGCTTCTGGAGTGGCTGCTGGAGGAGAAACAGGTTTTGCAGGACTTCCTATAACCCCAGGTCCATTGGCACTTGGTTTTACAATTGATTTCGGTTTCCATTCCTTGTTGGGCTGAGAAGCTACAGCAAGAAAAGCTTCAGTAAGTTGTCCACCAACTAAATACAAGAATTAACTGGCTCTAGTGGGAAGAAAAAGGAATCATGATTTAAATTGGAAGAGAATCCTGTTTCCTCATTCCTTGATCATCTATTATCTCTACATGTGGTCAAACTCGCAAATTTCTCTGTGTCTGTGTAGGTTCATTCGTTCATATCTAGAGGTTCGAATGCTCAACTCACCATCTCAACATAATCATAACTTTTGCTTTGATATAAAAATGATCCTTCGTCATTGATAACTAAATAGGGGTCATATCCAAAACCAATTTTGATTCCCAGCAAAAGTACATCTCTGCAGCTTAAAGGTTTTGATAGAAATATCAAACATGACTACATAAAACAGACATAACTAAGAATATGATTTATAATTCTTTGTGCCTACAGGAAAATGCCTCACATCACAAAACATAATAACCTCACCAGCATTGCCGCACAGAGGCAAATTATCAGGCCAAACCCCCAATTTATCCAAATTTGGTTTAATTTATATGGAGAAACACCTCCATATCGATTAAAAAAAAACCCATTATACCTTTTTGATGACCCATGACTTGATGAGATCTGCCACCATATTGATTACTCGAAAAAGATCTGTTGCTGCTACCAGGCAGAACAGGTAACGCTGAATCATGTGCCACATTTTGACTCGATTGATCACTTTTCGATGTAGAATTTAATGCTTTTGATTGTGTATTGGGCAAAGCATTGCTCTGAGGTGAAGAAAGTTTAGTAGAATTGTCAGATGACTGACGACGAGATCCCACAACTCCAACTTCCCGTCTGATGGCCCCAACATTAGCAGCAGGTCTAGAATGAAGTGATGGCACATGAACAGGATCAGAGGAGGAAGAATAAACTCCCACAACTGAACTGTTAGAAGAATTTGTAGCTTGTAGTTGAGGACCAATTCCCTTTGTTTGGACTCGTGAAGTAGAACTTGGAACAGGAATACGTTTCTCACCAGGAAGTTCTTTCCTGTCAGCTGCATCCTTAGTTTGCCTTGGGTGCCTATCAGCGGCACTATTTAAAGCCTGAGATGAATGCTGACCAAGTGGAGGCCCTTGTTGTCCAGAAGCATTGGTTGAAATGCTGTTAGAGATAAAAAGGATTAAAATCCTGCATATGCTTTCATTGTTTGAAGTGGGCGTTGGCAAACACTACTACTTTTGGAGAAGCTAAAGTAGAAGCAAAGGTTGTAAGAAGCTGGAGTAGTAAAAGTTGGGAGTGTTTGAATATTAGAAAAACTGCTACGAAGCGCTTTTACTACTCTCAAGAAACTTCTATTTATTTATGAAAATAACCCAGAAGCCAGAAGTTGAAGCCAAAAGCATACCCTTAGGGTTCTAGTTTTCTAACATATTTCTGCTTGAAATAAGCAGAGGGGGTTTCCCAAAGAGCTGGAATTAAAAAACAAACACAAAAGTGCTTTTTTTAAGAGCTTGCAAAAACTACCTGGAGATCACCCCCTCATTTATGGAAGTTGAACTCTGAGCAGGTTTTGAATCTGCATTGACATTCTGATTAACTCTATTGTCTCGAACAACACGGAACTCTCTGCTGGCTCCTGCATCTAGTTAAGCTACATCCATCAATGAAGTGAGAGTAGACAGAGACTTATAAACAAAAGATACTGCAAGATGAAAAATGCCCTGGACCCCTTAAAACAGTTAACATATACTTTGAGAAAAGCATATCATATGAGTTCCTACAGCTTTTAAGACTACAATTTCTCTTAGTTTCCATGAGACGACAATTATATGTTGTTTTCTCACAAAAAAAGATTGACAGGACATCATATTACCAGATGCAGCATTTCGACCAGATCCACCTCTTCGAGCATTACGATCAGAATAAGCACTATGCTTCATGGGCATGCGTACAACTTCAGTTTTTTTTCCTGTCTCTGGAGCTACGGAATTCTTGTACCCTGAATTCTGTGTCAAAATACAATATGTAGAAGTCGGTGCATATTTTCTAGGATCTAAAATTCAAAAGAACTGATTTCGATTCCACTATTCAAACCTCATATCCATTTATCTAACAACTTTAATGTAGTAAGGCCATGGGGTGTGGTGTGTATAAGCCCAGAGCAGAGGATCACTATATTTATTTATAGACTAAAAAGCAAAATAACGGGCAACTAATTTATATGAATCTAAAGTTCACATAATATTTAGATCAAAAGTCCACAAGTTGCATTGGTATGAAGTAAAAGAAAGCAAAAATCAAGATATACCTCTTTTTTCCTGTCTCTTTTTCTCTTCACCTCATGAAATGGATCTGCTCAGAAAAATAGTCGGCAATGTAAAAACTTTGTGAAATTAAGTAAATATAAATAGAACTGTGAATGCGAACATAAATAGTACAAAGGAAATTGAAATATACAAAATTGCATTGTGTATAGTAAAAGATGAATCAAAGATCTCCAACAAGGAATAATCCAGGATAGATGTGCAAAGCTAAAAGGTATAAAGAAACGGAAATGCAAAATATAAAAGCATTGCATAAAAGGGCTCTATAAGGACGCATTAAAACATATATAAGGTTAAGCTTCCAAAGCTGGACAAATGGTGTTACTTGTTAGTAAAACTAGCACTGCCACTTCTTGATAAAGAAGTCTTCTTCACCAACATTACTGCAAGGAAAGAAATGGGACTGTGAACTGAAACACCATGAATCAAATTAATCAACTGACTCCTTTCAAAATGGTACCAGAATACCCTTCTACTGTTCCATGTACTAATACAACACCATATGCAAGGAACAATTACAGAACCAACCTGATCTACCAGTCTTCACACAAGTTACAACAAAGAATAAAGTGAACACAAGATCAGATATTTCATGTTTCACTACATGCACTCTGCCTATGAATGTAGATATCGCGAATCTCTGTTTATATGCCACATGCATTGCAAAGTAAACACACACCATCCTCACTCGCTATACTGTATCATGATTAACCAGTAATCAGATAACGTTTCCATAACCCCTCGTCAACAAAACCCACCATCTATACCGGGAAGCCCAAACAATGCCAGCCAACTACAACAAAATCACAGATTCAACACACCACGTCAAATAAAGTTAAGAAAGCATCCACAAAAATAAACCTTGATTAAGCAACTTTTGAGCGGTTTCATTAGGATCCATGTTGGTCTCTTTAAGCGCCACGTAAATATCAGCATCGGAGTGATTCCCCACAATTTCTTTAATCGATTGTATAGTTCTCCGAACACCCGCTGACAAAACTTGAGGACCGCCCTCGATTCTAGAACCCAAAACCATCTCCAATCACCAAACAGAAAAGGGAAAGAAAATAAACACAGAAATCAGCTGCTTCTTTTCACAAATTATGGAGACAAAATGTATCTAAATAGAACCCCAGATTGAGCAAACTAGGGTTAGCAATCCAATGGGTTTTTGCATTCAGAGAAGAAGAGAACGGCTGATAATAGAGAGAAAGAAAAAAAAAACGCTGGGTTTTTGAGAGCGAGGGTTTTGAAATAGGGAAATTAGGTTTTCACTAACGGCGAAAAAAATTGGGCAAAAAAATTAATAGTAATTGAGGCGATCATCTCCTGATTATTTACTAGTGCCAGTTAGTAGATGCTGACTAAGACCTGTTAAATTACCAAAATACCCTCCGTTAGAATGCTGAAATTGACCAAAATGCTTCAGCTCTATCCTTAATTATTTGTTTATTATTAATTAATCTTATTAGTACTGAGCACGAGCCAAATAAAAATCATAATTATGAATCTCAAATTTATGGTGCCATAATTTGCAATCATATTAATGAGGAGTTGTGATTGGAATCATGATTATTACCTATTTTTCCATGGAGAGTGATATATAATTGTTTACATTTAATTAATTATTATATCAATATATAGTTTAATTAAGTGCAAATTGCAAATCAAGAACTAAACTAGATACAAAATTGGAGTGACATCTTCACACCTAATAATATAATTTGGAGTTGTAAAAGCAACCAAATAGTTGGTGTTTAATCCTATTGAATATCCTTGAGTTTTCTATGTATACAAGTAACAAAAATATTGCATAATTACAAAGAAACATTTCATTTATCGATCGAATTCAATGTTAATCGTCGCAAGAAAACGAAGCCCTAACAGTAAGTCGCATAACTAAAACACATTTTACGCGGCATCATCTTTGTAGCACTCACTAATAACACATCCCGTAGAATTAAAAAAAATAAAATAAAACTCAACCAACAAAATGGAAGGTAGACTTCACATAAGTTAGAAAAGCTCTCAACTTGGACACAGTAAGAATGGAGAGAATGCAGCAATGATGAAGTAGCCTAGGTTGTAAAAGAATCCATGAAAATGGCCGAGTTTCCTCCTAGCAACTCACAAGTATTGCTGTTGAATCCTTGCTCTGTTCTCTTCCCACCACATCCTCGCATGCATTTCTCCAAATCGTTCTCGACTGCATTAATGACTCCAAAGTTAGATACAAGCAGATTGATATATTCAAAGAAAGAATTGAATGTCACATTCTCGTAAAGTCTTTTTCGTAATTTGAATTTTATTTGAAGTTTTCAGTATTTCAATGAATTTGATGTCTGTCAAATAAAAAGTAGAAGCTTATAAGTTTTTGTAAAATACTTAGTCTGCAGATGCAAATGATTTCGCTTTTAGAGAAGTATTTTTTGCTGATTCTGATTACAACTAAGAGCAAAAAAGCTAGAACCCACGGTGTCTTTTGTCAGCTACCATGTTCTATTTCCTATTGTTGAAGTGTTTTTAACACTTTTTTTCCAAACACTCCCAATTTTTAGGACTCCAACTTTTTCTAAGAACAGCTATACAGATAGGGGGTGTTTGCAAACTCTACTGCTTTTGGAGAAGCTAAAGCAAAAGTTAAGTTGTAAAAGGTGGAGTAGTAAACGCGGGGAGTGTTTGGGAAAAACATGAAAAACACAAAAACAAGTAGTTTACTGTTTAGAAAAAAAGCTAAGAAGCACTTTTACTACTCTCAAGAAACTCTCATTCATTAACGAAAATAACTTAGAAGCTATAAGCTGAAGCCAAAAAGTAGGTCCATAGGTGCTTCTAGCTTATTTAGTTGGAAGTGTTTTGAAAACCAAAATGCTGAAAAAATCCAAAAGCAGAAAAATGCATTTCTTCAGAGTTCGCAAACACTCTCTCTCTATATATATATATAGGGAAAAAACACACGGACCTGAATCGCACTCTTCTAAGCTCGCGAGCACCACCTGGCAAAGCTCTAATAGTAATGTATACTCCAGGCTCGTCTTGTTCGACCCATTCGCTCTCTAAATCACTAGCATTGCTCACAGAAAGTTCTCCAGAATGGTCAATCTCTCTTGAAGAACTTGATCTTGCAGAAGCATCAATGGAGGATGTCTCGGTTTTTGCAGCACTTATGCTGGACAGCTTCGGAGTTGAATTATGACCACCTGGCTCATTGTTATTAAGTGTTTGATTTTCCAGTGAATCTGAAGATGAATAACCGATTCCCATTGGGCGATGGAAATGATGTGGCAGATGCTCTTTGCTTAATGGAGGTGTCATAGGGCTGTCCTCAGCAGATTCAGGCTTTGAGTTCTGAAAGAAAAATGGTATCTTGATTACTATTCAATTCCCAAGTATGGTCACAGATAATATTCATTTCCATTTTTTGTAGGTACTGCCTTATCTAAAGTTTTGGTTTTGCTTTTTCAGTTTTCTCATTTACTATCAATCTCTCTCCTCTATATTTTCTCATATGCCATTATTAAATATATTGAAATTTAGGGTATCAAAATTAATGTAAGAGAGATTACAAATTAAATATTTCAGGATCAACAACTATAATTGCAAACGACTTTGGATGAAAAGGTAATCACTACAAGAAGATAAACCATAAGAAAAATGGAAAATGAGAACAAACTGTACCTGGTCTTCAGATTGTGATGGAGTTGCAAGCGGTACTGCATTATGATTAAACCTGTGCACGTTGTATAATTCCATTACTTTGTCATAGTTCTCTGACCACCACCTTTGAGCTTGCCACTTGTTAAAAATATCTCGACTATAAAACCAAAGAATGAAAAAACTTAAATCCCGACAAAATTGGAAAATATCTCACAATTATCTTTGGACTCCCCCTTCTCTACTGGACTATAAAAAGAATAAAGGAGAATACGTTTAGAAGGAAATTATACACGTCACAAAGAAAAACATAGAAGACAACAAATGATGGGTTACAAGTGTATTCATGTGGTTCGACTAGCAGAGTTAATGTAATCAGTTTTCTTGATCTTCTCCTCTTAAGACTAGTAAGTTTGCACTTAACCATAAATGAACTTACAGTAAAAAGGGTTAATCCTCAAATTCCTAGTTATGGTTGAAATTAGAAGATGCTCTCTATTTTCAGATATTTATAATTGAACTCCAGGTGACAGTACATACAACTATTCTCAGATATTAATGCCTATAGTCGCAGCAGAGTACTTGTTTGCCCTATAATGTTCAATACATCAATTGCTTCACTAGTTCACTCTCTTAATACAATTTTGACTTTACTAAATGGACACAAAATGATGCACCGATTACTTCAAGACATGGATTCATGTTTCTAATAAGCTTTCCAAAATTGAAATTATATTTTAGAGTAAATTACATCTACCCCCTCTGGTATGGCATATTTACACCTGGACCCCCTCTGACTTGATAAATTACATCAACACCCCCTGAATTTGCTAACTAATATACACATGAAGACAACAATGAAAGACAATGAAGAAGAGCATCAAACTTTGGTCCCACTTGGCTTTTCTTTCCTTACCCAAATAGAGGCAAACCTATACATTCCAAAATATTTCCAATTCTGGTGTAGTTTCATCATTTATGTGGATTGTGGACAGTGACTAAGCTGCTGTGAATTCTATAAGCCAGCAATCAAGAAGCCTATATTTGTAAGGCCCACAACTTTTTTAGAGGGGCCACCACACATAATTTGGGGGTGGGGGGCCTAGTGCAACACAGTGGTGGCTTCACATGCCCCATTCAATTCAACCACACTACTATACAATTATTAAAGAAAAAAGAAACACACACACACACTCTCCAAGTAGTCAAAGACAAGGACACATCAAAATTAAAAACCTGAAGCCACATTTTATCTTTCACCACTCAAACAAATCACAGCTTTCAGATTACAGATCAAAAAGGGCTTTTTCATACATTTCCAAACAAGAAAAACAAAAAACCAAGAAAACAAAAGCACCAGCCGAAATTGAACTAAATCAAGAAAGTTCAACAGAGCTCACTTTTCAAAACCACCAGAACAGTATCCTCTCTCTCACAAAGAATTTTCTCAAACAAATCTCTATATCTTGATAAAATATAATCCTGGGCATTATCTTTTATAAAAGTTGTATGACAAAATTCATGCACTCCTGTCATTAATCTCGCTGTAAATCATAGAAAACATAAACAAATTAGAGATAAAAGTGTATTACCTGAACCGAATCCTCTTCAGATCATTTCCACCTTCAGGCAATGAAACGAACGTTATTAACACCCCAGGCTCAACTTGCGCAACCCATTCTTTCGGCTCATCTTCCTCAACAAATGAAACTGACTCAGTTCTACCGCTAACAGAAGCCGGTGTAGCCGAGCCACTCGAAAGGACTTTCAGCTTGGCTTCGGCTTCCTTTCCCCAAATCCGCTGCGCGGAGCCGGCTCTTCTGTACGAGCCGTAAAATCTCTCCGACACTGAGCCGGCGTCGGAATCCATGTAGCCTCGGCCCCTTTCATGGCCCGATGAGCCCGCACACGGCTTGCAGTTCTTATATGCACCAGATGCCTTTACCGCCATGTCCTTGATCTGAAACAACACGCAGAAAAAACGAAGAAATTGAATATGTTATAAACTTGCCAAATATTTTAATTTTATAATATTGTTATCGGTTTTCCAATGAAGATTGATGGGTACCTGGGCTCTGAGGGCTTTTATAGCTTGCTTGGTGGAAGGAGTGGCGGCGTTTTCATCGTCTGCCGGGGGCTCCGGCAGAGATCCGCCGGAGTTGAGCTGCTTCGAGCAAGCTATGCATGTCAACATTAAATTAAAAAACGAAATGGGTCACGAGTAAAACGCGAATTTAATGGCCTACAAATCTAAAAACTGGAAATAATTACAGACGAGAATAAAGAAGAAGAAGGAAAGCAGCAGGAGTGTCATGTTATGAGGAGATAAACATAAACTGACGCATTTGCTTTGCTACGGATGAGATTTAGAAGTGTTAGTGTCGGAAGAGTGGGAAGAATCAAGCGACTGTGCGTTTGATTTTGTGAAAAATGGCCCTTCGAATCAAGAGAGAGTTTCGGGCAGTGATCGAGGAGGCGTTAATGGCGGTACCGTGGTAAACAGAGCATAGGTTCTGACGATTCGATTCAGATTGAGAGAGGTACAGCATAGATCAAAGAGAAAAATGGGATTTGATTATTCTATTTCCTCTTCACTAGTCACAGCTCACAGGTCGAAAAAGAGTGAGAAACAAGCACCCACTACTCTCTCTCTCTCTCTCTCTCTCTCTGGGTATGAGAATGGAGATTAAAAAAATGGTGGGGAAACGATCAGTGGATCAGAGAAGCTGTTAAGATTTGTGGGGTTTTCAATGCGGAAGAGGTGGCGGACGATGGAGGAGGAGCAACTTGCTCTGCTTTCTGAGTTTCTCTATTATGTTTATTGTAGAGAAAATTTGTTTGTATGACCCCTTCAAGTTTTTATTTAACCAAATAACCCTCAAATTATTTTTCATTTTTTTTTTAGATTAATCTTTAAATAATAATAATTATACTATTATTAAATAAAAAAATAGTTAAAAATGCGTAAACTGCAATTAAGAAAACAAAACTGCGAAGAAAAAGCCCTACCCAAGCGATCGCTTAGTCGCTTGAGAAACATTTCAAAAAATGAGAGAACTTCTTCTTCTTCATCTCGCTTCCTGCAAGAACAAGTTCTTCTTCTTCGCTTGCCGTCGCTTCCCGTCGCGCGAAATCAACATTTCCTTTTCTTCTTCATCTCGCTTCCTGCAAGAACAAGTTCTTCTTCTTCTTCGCTTGCCGTCGCGCGAAATCAACATTTCCTTCTTCTTCCAGTTCTTCGCAACAACTTGGTTTCTTCTCTTAAGTTTCTTTAGAAAAATGACAACTATTACCGAATCTCCAAAGAAGACTACGGAAGAAGCCCAACCATCTCAATATTTTGAAGAAATTATTGGAGAAAAAGCTGTTGTAGAACACCTCCAGGTATTAAATGTTTGATATTTACGATTTTTTTGGAATGCCAAAATTTTTTTTGTTGTTCTGCTTCTTTTTCCAAGCGATTTCGCAACATAAGCGATCTCGGAGATCGCTTAAGCGACGCGAGATCGCTTATTAAAAGTGAGCTTTGAAAAGCGATCTGTCTTCTTTTTCAAAGCTCACTGTTAATAAGCGATCTCGGAGATCGCTTAAGCGACGCGAGATCGCTTAAGCGACGCGAGATCGCTTATTAAAAGTGAGCTTTGAAAAGCGATCTGTCTTCTTTTTCAAAGCTCACTGTTAATAAGCGATCTCGGAGATCGCTTAAGCGACGCGAGATCGCTTATTAAAAGTGAGCTTTGAAAAGCGATCTCTTTTCTATTTCAAAGCTCACTGTTAATAAGCGATCTCGGAGATCGCTTAAGCGACGCGAGATCGCTTATTAACAGTGAGTTTTGAAAAAGAAGAGATCGCTTTTTCAAAGCTCACTTTTAATAAGCGATCTCGCGTCGCTTAAGCGATCTCCGAGATCGCTTATTAACAGTGAGCTTTGAAAAAGAAGAGATCGCTTTTTCAAAACTCACTTTTAATAAGCGATCTCGAGATCGCTTATTAAAAGTGAGCTTTGAAAAAGCGATCTCTTCTTTTTCAAAGTTCACTTTTAATAAGCGATCTCGAGATCGCTTATTAAAAGTGAGCTTTGAAAAAGCGATCTCTTCTTTTTCAAAGCTCACTGTTAATAAGCGATCTCGGAGATCGCTTAAGCGACGCGAGATCGCTTATTAACAGTGAGCTTTGAAAAAGCGATCTCTCTTCTCTTTCAAAGCTCACTGTTAATAAGCGATCTTTGAGATCGCTTAAGCGACGGGAGATCACTTATTAACAGTGAGCTCTGAAAAAGCGATCTCTCTTCTTTTTCAATGCTCACTGTTAATAAGCGATCTTGGGGATCGCTTAAGCGACGCGAGATCGCTTATTAACAGTGAGCTTTGAAAAAGCGATCTCTTCTTTGAATACATACATATAAACTTAATACATACATACATACATACATATATACATACATATATACACATTGCATCTTGTAAACGTATATTTAACGGTCTATTAGATCATATATATTTCCATGAATTGAATCTTAGGTATTTGCTTATTTAAACTTCTTTGAAGCAGAAAATTAATATCAATACAATCACTTTATTAATTATTACTTGGATCTTTTGAAACAGAAGATATATAGAATTAATTTGGTTAAATTAGTTATCAGAATTGGAGCAGGTTGAGGGCGACTTGCATCTCGACCAAATTCTATATATTAATCTATTCTTTTTATATATATATATATTTATGAACTACGAAAAGTATTGTTTATTTGTCATAAATATATATAAATTTAATTCGTTTTCGTCAATATTATAGCAAAATTTTTATAAATATAAAACATACTATACATACATATATATTATTAATTTGGAGGGAAAATTACATACAATCCTTTAATATTTGTTGAATTTGCATAAGCACGCATTTGTTAGAAGTTTTAGCATATGTCAAAATTAATTCAATTATTTCCATTGAACGTTAGTATAAATTTCAAATTCACTTAATATAATTTGAAATTGAACCTAAATTATTTATTTTCATTTTTTTTTTCTTTATACGTAGGAGAATGAGGAGGACGGGGACATGCTTTCCATCCCAGAACAGTCGAGTTCAATCGACCCACGCGACTTTAACCTACGCACGGTGATAGACGAGTCCGGGTATTCTCCGGGAAATTATACCGTGAGATCGTCTTGGTCTAAATTTGTTCAAATAAAAACGTACCTCCGCCAAAATGCAAAGGTTATGGGTTTATTTCGCAAGACTTGTTTGGGTCATTTTCTTGACTTGCCAAATGATTGGATCTTCCCGGGGATGCTTTGTCATTACATGTTGCTCCATTCGGTTCGAAGTAGGAAGGACTTCGAGATGTGGTTTATTGTCGACAATAAACCTTTATGCTTTGGGATGAAAGAATTTGCCCTTCTCACCGGCCTTAATTGCGGACCTACGCCTAGCAAGGATGCCGAAAATAAGGTCGTAGACAACGCAACTGATTTTTTAGAGAAGATTTTAGGAGGCCGAAACGGTGTTAAGGGTAAAGATTTAGAGGACATGCTTCATAATGACAAAGCTTTTGGTACAATAGATAAGTTGAAGATTTGTCTTGTACTATTCCTACACTATGTCCTTATGGCCAAGGATGGAAGCAAAAACGTTGAACCTCTTTGGATCTCGACTGTGAATGACATTGATTACTTCAACTCCTTTCCGTGGGGTAGGACGTCATTCGAGCTTACGCTCAAGTCACTCCAAACAAGAAATTTGAAGAAAGGATATAAGGAGTGGCAAGGAAATAAAACTTTGCAAAAGTTCAACCTCCAAGGCTTTCCATGGGCATTTATGGTAATAATAATTTCATGTTATTTTTTCATTCCTGGTTCGTTTATATGTTATAAATTATAATATAATTTGTTTACATGCATTTAGGTGTGGGCGTATGAAGCTATTCCCCTTTTTGCAAGACTCGGAGATGGGCTTATTCCATTAAAGAAAGATTCATTACGCCCAATTCCGAGGATGTTACAATATCATTTGAGGAGAGTTGCAAAATGGGATTACGACACGCTTGAATCACTCCTAAAATCCAACGAGGTTAGATTTCAACACAATGGTTTTGATACTTTTAATTTTCAATAATATTTTTATGTTATTGCCTAGCTAATATGTCTAAATCTAATTTTAGGTGGTTGTGCATCCGTTTTTAATTCCTTCTAAACGTGAAATGCGAGAACAATATATATTATCATTCGAAGACCTTAAGGATGCTTCGGATGAGAATATTGATCGGTTGAAGAAGACATTGGAAGGTGTCACGAAGCTGACTAATGTAATTGTCTCGCCTGACGCATTTCGAATTAAAAACGCCATAACTCTACTGGCATTGCCTTCTTCTGCGCCAGAACGTAGAGAAGAGTTGGAAAGCACACCACCACCATCACCACCATCACCACCATCATCACCACCACCACCACCACCACCACCCTCTTCTGCTCCTGATTCTCAAATGGTGGAATTACTGAACACCATAATCACAGAACAAAGGATGCTCAACCATAAAGTTGATTTCATGGTGGAAGGGTTGGGAGAGTTGAGCAAGAGGGTGGATTTTGCGGTCGTTGAGTTGGGAGAGTTGAGGAAAGATTTTGAGAGTCTTCGACCAAAAGAAGAGTTCGAGATGAAAGATGACTTCGTTCAACAAAATGTTGAAGAACGACCAAAAAGAGAAAGAAAACGAAGTCATTACTTAACATCTCCATACACTGCAGATGGAGCCAAGAAAAAAGCAAAGACTGATGACAAAAAAGTGGAACAACCCCTGAATATTTCAATGCCTATTTCCGAAGAAAAAAAGAAATCATTTTACCATTGGTACGATGGAAAAGACAAATCAAAGTGGGCGAAATATTTTCATGGGGAGTATTTGCATCACTTTTTTGATCAGATATTGGATGTAGGAGCTTGGTTTGAGGATTCTGTAAGTATATGTATATATTTCAATATATTTATACATTATATAATACTTTTATATATACTTATCAGTAATACTTTTTAATGCAGCATCTGCAAGAAGGTCTAGCTCTCATAAGGTTTAAACAACGTCGTCTTCCTCAACTCTATGATCAAAACTGTGCAGTCCTCGACGCTTATTTTGGGCAAGTTCTTGATGGAGAAGTTCAACGCCTTTGGACACTGAAGAAAAGTAATCCGGAAATAAAAGCAAAGAAAAACGTCAAACAACCGCAAACGATGAGTATGGTAGAAGTTGAGAAGCTTCTCCTTGGGTCTCCATATAATGATACATTTGATGAATATTTGACGGAAGGAGACCATATAACGGACGAAATTGGCTTGAAGTCCGTAACGTTTACGGTATACTAAATATTGCAGATACGCACTGGATTACTATTGTGTGGTTTCTTGACGAGGGTAGAATTGAACTTCTCGATTGCAATAGAACTTGCTATCGAAAAGAGGCATTAGATCGGGTGATGTGGGCACCGTCCGTGCTATTTCCGAAGCTACTAAAGGCTTCCGGCCGGTTTTCTCATTTGAAATCGGAAATATTTGACCGACGGTGGAAAGAAGAGTTCGAGATGAAAGATGACTTCGTTCAACAAAATGTTGAAGAACGACCAGAAAGAGAAAGAAAACGAAGTCATTACTTAACATCTCCATACACTGCAGATGGAGCCAAGAAAAAAGCAAAGACTGATGACAAAAAAGTGGAACAACCCCTGAATATTTCAATGCCTATTTCCGAAGAAAAAAAGAAATCATTTTACCATTGGTACGATGGAAAAGACAAATCAAAGTGGGCGAAATATTTTCATGGGGAGTATTTGCATCACTTTTTTGATCAGATATTGGATGTAGGAGCTTGGTTTGAGGATTCTGTAAGTATATGTATATATTTCAATATATTTATACATTATATAATACTTTTATATATACTTATCAGTAATACTTTTTAATGCAGCATCTGCAAGAAGGTCTAGCTCTCATAAGGTTTAAACAACGTCGTCTTCCTCAACTCTATGATCAAAACTGTGCAGTCCTCGACGCTTATTTTGGGCAAGTTCTTGATGGAGAAGTTCAACGCCTTTGGACACTGAAGAAAAGTAATCCGGAAATAAAAGCAAAGAAAAACGTCAAACAACCGCAAACGATGAGTATGGTAGAAGTTGAGAAGCTTCTCCTTGGGTCTCCATATAATGATACATTTGATGAATATTTGACGGAAGGAGACCATATAACGGACGAAATTGGCTTGAAGTCCGTAACGTTTACGGTATACTAAATATTGCAGATACGCACTGGATTACTATTGTGTGGTTTCTTGACGAGGGTAGAATTGAACTTCTCGATTGCAATAGAACTTGCTATCGAAAAGAGGCATTAGATCGGGTGATGTGGGCACCGTCCGTGCTATTTCCGAAGCTACTAAAGGCTTCCGGCCGGTTTTCTCATTTGAAATCGGAAATATTTGACCGACGGTGGAAAGAAGAGTTCGAGATGAAAGATGACTTCGTTCAACAAAATGTTGAAGAACGACCAGAAAGAGAAAGAAAACGAAGTCATTACTTAACATCTCCATACACTGCAGATGGAGCCAAGAAAAAAGCAAAGACTGATGACAAAAAAGTGGAACAACCCCTGAATATTTCAATGCCTATTTCCGAAGAAAAAAAGAAATCATTTTACCATTGGTACGATGGAAAAGACAAATCAAAGTGGGCGAAATATTTTCATGGGGAGTATTTGCATCACTTTTTTGATCAGATATTGGATGTAGGAGCTTGGTTTGAGGATTCTGTAAGTATATGTATATATTTCAATATATTTATACATTATATAATACTTTTATATATACTTATCAGTAATACTTTTTAATGCAGCATCTGCAAGAAGGTCTAGCTCTCATAAGGTTTAAACAACGTCGTCTTCCTCAACTCTATGATCAAAACTGTGCAGTCCTCGACGCTTATTTTGGGCAAGTTCTTGATGGAGAAGTTCAACGCCTTTGGACACTGAAGAAAAGTAATCCGGAAATAAAAGCAAAGAAAAACGTCAAACAACCGCAAACGATGAGTATGGTAGAAGTTGAGAAGCTTCTCCTTGGGTCTCCATATAATGATACATTTGATGAATATTTGACGGAAGGAGACCATATAACGGACGAAATTGGCTTGAAGTCCGTAACGTTTACGGTATACTAAATATTGCAGATACGCACTGGATTACTATTGTGTGGTTTCTTGACGAGGGTAGAATTGAACTTCTCGATTGCAATAGAACTTGCTATCGAAAAGAGGCATTAGATCGGGTGATGTGGGCACCGTCCGTGCTATTTCCGAAGCTACTAAAGGCTTCCGGCCGGTTTTCTCATTTGAAATCGGAAATATTTGACCGACGGTGGAAAGAAGAGTTCGAGATGAAAGATGACTTCGTTCAACAAAATGTTGAAGAACGACCAGAAAGAGAAAGAAAACGAAGTCATTACTTAACATCTCCATACACTGCAGATGGAGCCAAGAAAAAAGCAAAGACTGATGACAAAAAAGTGGAACAACCCCTGAATATTTCAATGCCTATTTCCGAAGAAAAAAAGAAATCATTTTACCATTGGTACGATGGAAAAGACAAATCAAAGTGGGCGAAATATTTTCATGGGGAGTATTTGCATCACTTTTTTGATCAGATATTGGATGTAGGAGCTTGGTTTGAGGATTCTGTAAGTATATGTATATATTTCAATATATTTATACATTATATAATACTTTTATATATACTTATCAGTAATACTTTTTAATGCAGCATCTGCAAGAAGGTCTAGCTCTCATAAGGTTTAAACAACGTCGTCTTCCTCAACTCTATGATCAAAACTGTGCAGTCCTCGACGCTTATTTTGGGCAAGTTCTTGATGGAGAAGTTCAACGCCTTTGGACACTGAAGAAAAGTAATCCGGAAATAAAAGCAAAGAAAAACGTCAAACAACCGCAAACGATGAGTATGGTAGAAGTTGAGAAGCTTCTCCTTGGGTCTCCATATAATGATACATTTGATGAATATTTGACGGAAGGAGACCATATAACGGACGAAATTGGCTTGAAGTCCGTAACGTTTACGGTATACTAAATATTGCAGATACGCACTGGATTACTATTGTGTGGTTTCTTGACGAGGGTAGAATTGAACTTCTCGATTGCAATAGAACTTGCTATCGAAAAGAGGCATTAGATCGGGTGATGTGGGCACCGTCCGTGCTATTTCCGAAGCTACTAAAGGCTTCCGGCCGGTTTTCTCATTTGAAATCGGAAATATTTGACCGACGGTGGAAAGAAGAGTTCGAGATGAAAGATGACTTCGTTCAACAAAATGTTGAAGAACGACCAGAAAGAGAAAGAAAACGAAGTCATTACTTAACATCTCCATACACTGCAGATGGAGCCAAGAAAAAAGCAAAGACTGATGACAAAAAAGTGGAACAACCCCTGAATATTTCAATGCCTATTTCCGAAGAAAAAAAGAAATCATTTTACCATTGGTACGATGGAAAAGACAAATCAAAGTGGGCGAAATATTTTCATGGGGAGTATTTGCATCACTTTTTTGATCAGATATTGGATGTAGGAGCTTGGTTTGAGGATTCTGTAAGTATATGTATATATTTCAATATATTTATACATTATATAATACTTTTATATATACTTATCAGTAATACTTTTTAATGCAGCATCTGCAAGAAGGTCTAGCTCTCATAAGGTTTAAACAACGTCGTCTTCCTCAACTCTATGATCAAAACTGTGCAGTCCTCGACGCTTATTTTGGGCAAGTTCTTGATGGAGAAGTTCAACGCCTTTGGACACTGAAGAAAAGTAATCCGGAAATAAAAGCAAAGAAAAACGTCAAACAACCGCAAACGATGAGTATGGTAGAAGTTGAGAAGCTTCTCCTTGGGTCTCCATATAATGATACATTTGATGAATATTTGACGGAAGGAGACCATATAACGGACGAAATTGGCTTGAAGTCCGTAACGTTTACGGTATACTAAATATTGCAGATACGCACTGGATTACTATTGTGTGGTTTCTTGACGAGGGTAGAATTGAACTTCTCGATTGCAATAGAACTTGCTATCGAAAAGAGGCATTAGATCGGGTGATGTGGGCACCGTCCGTGCTATTTCCGAAGCTACTAAAGGCTTCCGGCCGGTTTTCTCATTTGAAATCGGAAATATTTGACCGACGGTGGAAATACGATTTCGTTGACAACTTACCCTCAAACTCAAATGGGTTAGTACCTTAACCTATCCTTTTGTTTTTTCTAAATTATAGTGTTTAATATTTTTGTTGTTTTTAAATTGCAGTGGAGATTGTGGGATGTATGCACTTAAATTCGTGGAGTTCCATATGACTAAGACTCCCATTGATTCACTTAATGACTCCACGATTCCATACTTCAGAGAGGCTCTAGCTATAGAGATCTTTCAAGAAGAAGTGCATGTAAAAAATAAATAGTGTGTTTTTGTATATTTTGTGTATTTTGTATATTTTGTGTTTGAAATCCAAAATAATAAATAATTTCTTCTATTTTTTAAAACAATCTCAAACCTCATATATAATTTGATTAACAAAAGTCTTGTTCTACAAAATACAATTAATATAATGTTCCATTAAACCATTAGACCATTAGTTGCAATCTCATATTTTGTATATTTTCCAAGTGTGTTTGACAAAATAAAGAAATTGTTCTAACTATTTACACACTACTTTAGTAAATTCATAGACTATAATATAGATTAATCCGATAAACTTGATTCAAGCACTATACTCGTCCAATAATTTTGGATTGCCATATTTGAGAGAATTTTTACTAAACTAATCTTTAATTCATCTAATTCGTGCATTTATTTTTTAAATTTTGAGTTTGAGATCCAAATAATCAATAATTTCTTCTATTTTAATATTTTAATTTGATTTTTGTAAATAAGCGAGATTTATAAGCAATATCGCTTGCCTTAAGCGATCTCGCGGATCGCTTAAGGCAAGCGATATCGCTTATTTACAGTTTCGCCCCCCAAACTGTAAATAAGCGATTTGGCTTC
This sequence comes from Verbena officinalis, assembly GCA_958496215.1. NCBI lineage: Eukaryota > Viridiplantae > Streptophyta > Magnoliopsida > Lamiales > Verbenaceae > Verbena > Verbena officinalis. The sequence continues at coordinate 1,084,115 of OY292391.1, forward strand.
CCTCAAGGCAAGCCAAATCGCTTATTTACAAAAATCAAATTAAAATATTAAAATAGAAGAAATTATTGATTATTTGGATCTCAAACTCAAAATTTAAAAAATAAATGCACGAATTAGATGAATTAAAGATGAAATTAGTGCACGAGTATAGTGCATGAATCTCGTTTATCGTATTAATCTATATTATAGTATATGAATTTACTAAAGTAGTGTGTAAATAGTTAGAACAATTTCTTTATTTTGTCAAACACACTTGGAAAATATACAAAATATGAGATTGCAACTAATGGTCTAATGGTTTAATGGAACATTATATTAATTGTATTTTGTAGAACAAGACTTTTGTCAATCAAATTATATATGAGGTTTGAGATTGTTTTTTTGTCAATCAAATTAAATTTTCTTAAAGAATAACTTTATTATATTATTGATTACTTTATTATTTTAAAAAATGACCAAAAACTTGAAATTTTATGCCTATGAAAGTGATGGTTGTTATGAAACGTTTAATTTGTGTCTAATTTTTTATCATTTCATTCTAATTGTTAAGAAAATGGTTTTCACTCAAATAAGCATAAAAAATGAAGCAATATTAATTTTTTCTCATCCAAACTAATGTTTTGTACATTTTACCAGATTCGAAATTATGGGCTTTGAAAAATAAAATTAATAAATTAAAATAGAAGAAATTCGTGAAAAATAATTAAAGTAGATTAGTACAATCGAAAAATATAAATTGTACACAGTTTCAAAATTATAAATTGTACACAAATCGAAAATATAAATTTGGTCATTTGGAAAGAGGTGGTTGGTTGCAAGTACGCTTCTTGTGACCCGGTTGCTTACACTTCGAGCACATGTTTTTCTTTTTGTTGCCCTCACCAGCGGAAGGAATCCTCTTAACTCTTTTTCTGCCCCTTGATACCTTTATTTTTGGCGGATAAATGATGATATTTGCCACTGATTCGGGTACCTCCCATTGTTCCTCTGCTGGATTAGGATATATATTTTCTACATAAGCATGCAAGAAACTTTCAGTTTTATAGGTAGGAGAGCAAAATGTGTAGATTCTCCTACCGAAATCCGGTAGTTTTTGATCTCTAATAGCAGCTAATGCATGAGAACATGGAATCTTGTCAACATTAAAAACTCTACAGCTGCATTCCTTTTTATTTAGATCCACAACAACATCCCGACTTCCACCGCGCACAATGAATTCATGCACATTAATTGGACTTGCTACAAGTACATTGGAAAGTTCCAAATTTTTGCGCAATAGGCTTTCTTTGGATGGAACTAATATTGTTGTGCAATCAACCATTTCCATACGACGCTCATAAAACCACGTAGAAAGTATTCTTTGTATTGCATCAAAAAGAGCGGTAATTGGAAATTCTCTTTCTATTAAAATCCTTGCATTAATAGACTCAGCTATGTTGGTTGTCATAATGTTAAACCTGTTTGCAGGAGAATGAGCTCTACTCCATCGGTGGAATCCAACATCATGTTCAAGATAGTCGGCCGCTTTGCTTTCGATCCGTCGAATTTCGCGAAAATGCTCATGAAAGTCATCAAGTGTGTAAGCTTGCGCTGCCGAATAATAGGGACGAATAATTTCACCACGCTTGAATTTTATCCTTAAGTTCTCTCCGAGGTGCCTCATGCAATACCCATGATGCGCCATGGGGTAAACTTTTGCAATTGAATTCTTTATAGACTGGTTCCTGTCAGATATTATGCATAGCTCATCACTGTCAGGAACTATATCTTGCAAATGTTTCAAAAACCACCCCCATGATTTGTCATTCTCAGAGTCAACTACTGCCCATGCAATAGGATATATATGGTTCTCACCGTCTTGTGCAGTGGCAACAAACAATGTACCACCAAACTTTCCAGTTAAAAAACAACCATCAAGGGCTAAAATTTTCCTCATTAACACAAACCCCCTTATGCACGGTCCAAAAGCTACGAAAAAATAAAGAAATCTATTTTCTTTATCAACCGCTAAATCTGTCTTGGTTCCTTGATTTGTCAACTCTAAAATATGACGATATGCTTCAAGAACTGCAAACCCATGTTCTGGTGTTCCTCTCACAAAATCTTTTGCATATTGTCTCCCTTTCCAACATTTCCAATAACTAACAGTACATCCCAAGTGTGTTTTCACATAATGCTTCAAATCACTGGATGTAGGACCTTTTCCATTTACAAATAGAGGCTTCACGAACTCTCCAATAACATCAGCCGATGCTTGCCGATGTTCACCTCCAATATGTTCCAAACCACATATGTGCTCACGAATGTATTTTCTAATAACAAATTTACTTGAATCGGGGATCTTAACACATCGAATCCACCACTTGCAATTTGGGGAAGCACATCCAAGAACAATTAGTGATTTTGTAGATTTTTTTGTTACAAACTCAAATTTTCCTTTCACAGCAACAAATTTTATCTTCCTTATCGCGTGCATCTTGTCATTGAACAAATATCCTTCAGACAAATCCGATCCGTCATCAAATGTGTGATATATAATTTTTCCAACTTCACCTCCTGTTTTTCCCTCTAACATTTCTCGACTCAACATAGTTTCTTCATCGGCATCACCATCCTCTAGAAGTAGATGATCGGTTAGACTATTATCTTTATCCGTAATCTTATTTTGTTCTTCATTAAGTTCTTCCAATTTATTATTCTCATTTACATCCATAGTCTCATCTTCACCATTGAAATCAAAATCAAATATTGTATTCTCGTTTGGTGAACAAATTTTCGGTAATTCAAATTGATTGTCCTCTCCAACATGAGATATAGAGACTTTTAAAATGGGCCTCCAACCATCACAACCAACATCACTTTTGTACATCATTAGATCTTCATCCGACTTTATTTCAGTAGGATGTACTTTTTCGTTCGGAGGTGCACTTGTTATAATATACTTCACATGTACATCAGTAGGTAAGCAACTCAGCTCGCTCTTTTTGATAATTTCATCAATAAACATCTCATAAGTAGTATCTGTACTCAAAAGAAGTGGTGTAGTTACATTACCTTTTGCATACCACTCCCAACCACTTTCTTTCTCCACCCAATCGCCAAATACAACACCTACAATAAATGCTTTCATTGAATGCAATTAAATATCTGCATTATAAAAACAAAAAAAAGAATATCAGTAAATAGCTTAGAAAATTATAAATTTGAATTCAAAAAGAATTATAGTGTAATTTTGTATACAGAAGTGCTTAAATATCCTTGTTAGAAGTGCTTATTGTGATTGCTAAAAGAGAGGTCTTATCGGATGCGAAATCTGTTAAAAAGCGATCTCGCGACCTTAAGCGATCTCTGAGATCGCTTTTTAATTTAGCGCAAAATTAAAAAGATATCTCGCGACCTTAAGCGATCTCAGAGATCGCTTAAGGGCGCGGCGCGAGATCGCTTTTTAATTTTGCGATCTCGCTAAAGTAAAAAGCGATCTCGCGCCGCGCTCTTAAGCGATCTCTGAGATCGCTTAAGGTCGCGAGATCGCTTTTTAATTTTGCGCTAAATTAAAAAGCGATCTCGCGACTCTTAAGCGATCTCAGAGATCGCTTATGGGTCGCGAAATCGAGATCGAGCAGAGCAGAAAAAAAATTTCGCCAAAAATCATCAAAATCTCATTACCCATCTTCCCAACTAGATATATATTTGATATGGGTACAAAATAGTTCTTACCTTCAACTTTCTAGTTCAACTTTTGTGGAAATCCTCCTTAAATATATTTTATCTTGGACCACAATACTTCTTTTGATAATATAGGATTTCAATATAAAAGTATTTGGAAGAATGTTTGCAAAAGAGAAGAAGAAGTGCTCAAATACCTTGAGATGATGTCTTCTACGTGGAGAAAATGTAAGAAAAATGAAGGAAGATGAAGAAGAGAGGATAAAAATTCGTCAAATTGGGATGACAAATTAGGGTTTGTAAATATTTTTTGGGTTTGATTTGTAGTATTTATAAGTTTTGGGGTTAAAATTATATTTTTAAAAGCGGGTAAACTATTTTTCTTAATTAGATAAGTTATTAATATTATTATTCATGTTAATTAGTAAAAAGGGTTATTTATTAAAGAGTTCCAAACTTGAGGGTTATTTAACTAAATAGAAACTTAAAAGGGTTATTTAATAAACTTACCCGGATTTCTATATTATTATTTAGCAGTACTGTAGTAGTAGTAGTAGTATTAATGTCCATGACCCAAAAAAAGATAGTATTAATGTCATTATTATCATTTCTATTACTTATAATTATTTTAAAATAGATAAGCTCGATTTAAATTTTCTAAAATGAGTTACTACTTTTACGAAATTGCACGTGCAACTTTGTATTTAATCATTTCTAGCACATAATATCCTTTTTTTTTAGTATTTTTGTTACGACTCGGGCGTTACCATTACCCCTCTTTCAGCTTCCACGCACAAGGCATCCTTCAGCTCTTATGCGTGAGGTACTTAGCTCCCGCGACTGACCATAGGCCCTCCTTCAGCTCCCACGCGCGTGGCACTTAGCTCCTGTCACTAAGTCGACTAATGTTCGGCTCTGATACCACTTGTCACGCTCCCTACTTCAACTCCCATGCGCGAGGCATCCTTCAGCTCCCACGCGTGAGGCACTTAGCTCCCGCGACTAACGGTCAACCCTCTTTCAGCTCCCACGCGCGTTGCACTTAGCTCCCGCAACTGATGGTCCGCTCTGATATCACTTGTCACGCCCACTGAGTAAACTTCGAACCCACTGAGTGCAACTTGAAATTGAATCTAAACCATTGTCCAAAAAATTATTTATTAGTTACCCTTGAATTCTAACTTATAAACTCATTTAATTTACCTTTAACTTTTCAACATGGAACAATTGTCAACACATCATATATGGGGCAGTACAATTTCCTATAAGCCCTCATATTTTTTCCGTGAATTATAATTATATATACTAAAATTTGAAGTATTTACAAATCAACTTTTTCTAGTTTAAATTTTATCATATAGTCCACACAAATTTTAATAAATATGTAGATTTTTACAAAATACTCCCAAACAACTCCAAGTCGAAATCTTATATGACAGTATTTTCGAAATTTTTACCCATTTATTCAAACTCTTTGAATTATCACTATAATAATTCATCAATCCATCTTATCTTTTGGAAAAAACAATTAATTAAATTAAGAGGGCTAAATAATTTATGACTGTGACAGACTGAAATTTTAGCTGCAGCCATTCATCAAAATTTAATTCAATTCACCACCATAGCATGACCAGAAATAAAGGTTCATTTATTGTTGAAGGATAGGATATTAATGTAAATATCAACAAATTATTTATTAATTTTCAAAGTTATAGTTTATTTCTACTTAAATTTAACCAAAATTATTAGATCCGAAAACTCAAGAATGCTGAAATTTTGCAAACCCTTGCACAGAGTTAATTGGAGATTGGAACTTCAATTGTTACATAATTCATAACTTCAATTAAATAGGAAGTAGTTTACTTCACTGTTTGCTAATCTGGGTCCGCTTAGACTAGACCATATTAGGGATATGTTATAAGTCTGATTAAGGTTGTTTACAATTCGCCACAATATGCTACAGTATGTCAGTTTATTTAGCAATAAGATTTGGGAGTTGTTATTTAGTCTATGAACAGTATCAAAACACTCGAGTCTAGCATGTTAGACCGGGACCGGGTACCCTAGCACATAATTTTGAACAGATAAGTGACGATAATTGGAGAAGTAAGCCAATTTTTATATTCAAATTAATGTTGTTACACTTGTAAGAATAGTTAAGAAGTACAACCGTACCAATAAATTTTGTAATTACGCGACTTTAATTTCTGCACCTAACATAAAACGTCCCTTTATTGTACTACGTTTTAAATCATTACATTTATGTATAATATAAAGTTGGATTATTTTAAGCAAGAAATCATAATATAATTATTTCAAGGACCTTGATTTGAAAACAAAGTAGGCGACATAATAGCCGTTGAATTTTCACGTGACAATGTGATGATTTTTTATTGTGCACCATATTAAATAGGGCGAATTACATTGGAGTCCTTTATGTTTGTCATATTTATATTTAGGTCCATTTAATTTCGTTTTTTACACCCTAGTTCCTTGACTGGTCTACCGTTAGTAAGTTCCTTTAATTTTCTTGTACCTTTGTGTTCTTCTCATCGGGACGATGAATTTGGACTATAAATTTGTCTGATTCGGTGGAAAAATAAAAAATTTGGACTATACACACAATTGAAGAAAAATTTCTTAAACTTGTACAATTGAAGGAAATTTCTTCAAATTTATAATCCAAATTTATCGTCTAGATGAGACGAGCACAACAGTACAAGAAAATTAACGGAATTGACTAACGGTTAACTGATCAATGGACTAGAATGTAAAAAATAATACTAGATGGACCTAGATATAAATATGACAAACATCAGATATTCTAATGTAATTCTTCCTATTAAATATGATTTCCGATGCTAGGTTTAAATAACTTCAAAGATCATGTGGAAGAAACATATAGTTCAAAAAAATCTTATTTTTTAAAGTGAGTACAATATTCCAAACTTACCCGTTTCATATGAAATGCGATTATTGTTATAATTTTTATTTTTTCTCTCTATGAAATAGTTCATATATCCCCATGAAATAATTAATACATATGTGGACGAGACGCAACGTGAGTTATATAGTCGGCTCCGGTTGTTGTGGTCGCGAAAAATGTATACTCTAATTTGTGTAAAAATTCATCAAAATATTTGTCAATATATCATAAAAATAGTTTGTATTGTCGATGCTTACTCTAAAAAAAAGTAGGGTATCATTGTTGTTTTTTTTTTTTTTTAGACAAAGGAAAAGCAAAAAAAAAAAAAATAGTCAGGGCTCATATTCGTCCGAATACAATCAATCGCCTCCGAGGGCGGGTCATTCCATAAAACAATAGGCTCCAAGATGTCGTGGCCCTTCTTATCTAAAATGTCCGCGCACGAGTTTCCTTACCTCGATGTGTACAAGATTACATTCCCATGGGAAATGGAGAAATTACTTTTTGCTCGATCGCAAGATAGTGTAACTTGAGCTTAATATTCAAAATGCTAGCTTATAATAGTACCTTTCAAAGTCGTTTACTTAGGCTGTAAACACGACTTATGTGCTCAAATTAACCTGAAAATCCTATTTATATATATTGGGCTAATCTCAAGGACCTCATGCCCAACCTGCCTTTAAAATTGATTGTGGGCTTTTTAAATAGCAACTAATTTTTTTCAAGTTTAGTGAAGCCCATCAATATCGGTCCACAATCCATGTTTTAGAAGTCGTTTACTTACGTTGTAAATGCGACTTATGTGCTCAAATTACTAAATGTTCAAAATTTAACCTTTCGAATTTCAAATTCCATGGCCATTGACGAGCCCAAGTAAACAAATGGGCTTGGATAGGATAAATAATCAGACTTTTTTCATGCATAAATAAACGGGCTAAATATGCATGGGCCCACCATATTATCTGATTTTTGCATTAACAACTCCCGATACCAATATTCAGGGATAATGATTTTTTTCCATCCGAAATATAGCGATTTTTGCACTTTATCATCTAAACTTTTTTTTTCTTACAGTTTACCTCCTGAACTACATAAATTTTTGCAATTTGCCATCTCCGAAGGAAATATACCACCAGAAAATTGCATCGTGTCATATAAAAAACATAGGTTAACGTTGTATTGCTCTCCTCAACATATCGAAAATAAATCCTCAATCAATTTTAGAAAAGTTGGAGTTTTTATCCTTCAATTAAATATTTAAAAATAATCTATCAAATTCGTCATTATTCCAATTGGGTGATAAAAACTCCAAGTTTTTTAAAATTAATTGAGTGTTTATTTTTGAGACATTAAGGGGAGTAATGCAATATCGACCTATATTTCTCATATGACACGATGTAATTTTCCGGTAGAATATTTCCATCGGAGATGGCAAATTGCAAAAAAATATTTAGTTTAGGAGGCAAACTGTAAGAAAAAAAAGTTTAGATGGTAAAATGCAAAAATCGTCATAGTTCAGATGGGAAAAAATCTTTTTCCCCAATATTTATAAGTAAACGACTTCTTCTTTTTCAAGGTTTGGACGCTTATAATATTACCTTTCTCCTTAACAACCGTTTTTTAAGGATTTGAACTCCTGTTACAATTGGAAAAAGAGTTTTCAGGTGTCGGGAACGCGGATATTTAACCGAAAAATTAGAAAAACAAATACATTCGAACACAAAAATATTTATATGAAAAAACTGTTAGAATTTGCAAAGATTTAAATCTTATATTCATAATTATTATATTCACTGAAATTTATAAGCTAGCTGCTATACTCAAAAGAAAATAAAATAATAAACTGCAGCCTAGGATCATACCAAATTAAAGCGTACTATTAATCATGAAATTGAATCCAATAAAAATTAGCGTCGTTTCTAGCAACGAGCTTCATCCTTTTTGTAGCAGTAGCAGTACTTGATCATCATCATAACTTTGATCTAGTCGAAACAGGCTTCCCTTCCCGGCTGATAAATTTGACATAGAAAAATTCTCGTCAATATTGATAACTATTTTCATCCATGACGACCACTTTCCAACTACTTTATAACTATCAGCTTTCATCACCCAAATTTCAATGCGCTTCTCGTAATTGCAACTCAAAACTAAGCATCCATCCATAACAGCGACATTCCAACACCTGCAACTTTTGACTATGTGATCGGGCAATTGCAGTTGGCTATATTCTTCAGTTGCAAGATCCAACGCAACTATCATATTATTATCTCTAGACGACTTCCAATGCAACGAGCCATTCAGGAAAACCCCGTGTCGTCTCCTACTTAAAATACCATCGTCACCAGGAAAAATATCCTTAATCATCTTCCAAGAATTCAATTTCAGACTATAAACAAAAGTTGTGCCCAACTTTCCAATCATCACAACTTCGTAGTCATCGGCAGAATAATCATACCCAAACCCTACAACAAATACATCAAAATTGGTATCTAATTGGGGCAACTCGTGGAAGCTTCGGGTTAAGGGATTCAATATTGCCGCCCATGATTTTTTATTGTTAAATATGAGGATGAGTCCGTTGCACGAGGGCACCGGAAGATGACAGATTTAATAAGGAAAAGGATGACGTCTCAATGGCTCCAAAGGGTTCGATCGCCTCAATGGTTTGCCAAGCAATGGCGTTGTTAAGGGAGTCCAGAGATAGAGAAAAGAGTTGAGTGTCTTTTGCTTTGATAAGGAGAGTAGTAGTACTGCAGTTGGAATTCGAGATCAGCTGATAGTTTGTGTGGAATTTGATGAAGGTTGGGTCGTCGATTACACGCCGCCAGTCCTTGCAGACGGCCCTGCAGGCGGAGAGGAGAAACTCGGCAGGGATTCGGAGGAGAATTTCATGTAAGACATCGGCGGGGAATGAGATCATGTCCGACGACATAATAATATATTCAGGTTTAAAGCCTGCCTGCAGCCCTAAAGACGACGACAGAGTTATATTTCGATCTCTCACATAGATCTACTTAGGTATGTATCTTTTACTTCCTTTCTTTTTCATGTTAAAAGATACCAAAAAAAAATCACGGGCCAAATTTCCCAGCCAAAAATTCGACTACAAGTTGCTAGGTTGCAAACGTCGACAAATAGGTTAGTATATGTTGCAATTAATAGCCCAAAATAGTTTAGGTTGCAAACTAAAAAAAACGAAAAGTTCAGGTTGCAAAATTTTTTTATCCCTTATAATATATAGTTGAAATATTATGAATCCTAATCCCACTCTGACTAAAATTCCATCACCTCATCATCTAGATCTCAAATTTATTTTATATTAAAAACTTAATTCCATCAATTAATATTTTTTTGAAGGGAAGTTCCATCAATTTTAAATCTAAAAATTAAGCTTGATAATTGGATTTGACTCGTTTTCTTGATAATTACCCCTAAATTACTTACAATAGCTTTTTTTTTTATAATTAATTACTGTATAAATTAAATTATCATATATAACGATTCATATAAAATATATTTTGAAAATTATATTTCCCTAAAACTTAAAATATTAATTATTAGCAGAATTAATTATCAATTGATTAAGGGTTATTTAGTTAAAAATATTATTATTTTTTTAGAATAATAATGAGTGGAATGAGTTTCTTTTATATTGATGAGCTAATTCTTGGATATATAAATTAATTTTAGGTAGTTTTTAGTTTTTCATTTGTTTTTCTTGAACTTAGTTATAATGTCTTTTAACTTTTAAGTTTTATGAAGTAGACTGATTAGTATAGAAGAATTGATATTTTCTGTAGAAAAAAAGAAAAATTAAACAGTAAACCACATGAAAATCTTTATATACATAGAATAAAATCCAACTAATAAGATTTTATTTACATGGCAAGAAAAATAAAATGTGAAATATAAGTTGTTTAAAACTTGGTTTAGTGAAATGCATCCATTGATGTGATTTTTTTTTGTAATTTTAAAATTTTAAAGGGACTAAATTGTAATTTAAAAAATTTCCAAGTTCAACTTTTTCAAAAGCATTAGAGGCAATCGCCCCCTTACCTACTTTCTTGTGCTAAATAGAAAACAGGATATTACATCCCAGACTCGAAACACTAAGCATAAGAAGCAGAATCCACTAAACATGACAAAAACTATCGTAAACTCAAAAAATGATGTAGTTTCTTGATCGTACCTGTGCATCTCAAGTCTTCGAACATGGTTGAAGCGTTCAAGTTGTCATCAACAATAGTATGATATGGAATTATATCAGGATGTAAACATATTGGAACATTTTTTCCCGGTAATAATGCAAACGTATCGAAATTCAAAATTGAAAAACTGAACCCTTTAGCTGGTATAGTACCGCAGTGAAAAGCATTCCATTATAGCCTGAGGTTTTAATTGACCCCTCTAATTTAAAAAAAACAACAACTCTTATTTATATATTAACTATGTAGAAAAAAATTTATTATTTTGATTTTGAAAGAATAATTTTATTTTTTAACACCACTAAAAATTTTGTATAATTACATATGGAGGGGGTCATAAGATAAAAATATATGGATAGAGGTAGATTTTTAACTTAAACTAAAACTATCATAAATATCAATTATTTTGATAATAAATAATCAAATTTATAAATGTAGTTGATTTATTTGACTAAATTCAAATTTTCTACACCTGTAACTTAATTTTATTGAGTAACTCAAACTTAACATAATTCTAGAGGTTCTTTGAACGTTTTATGTTCTTGTAGAATGATTTTGAGAATCAACCTCTATTGTTGGATTAAATTAATAGATATTGTTGATTTAAATAAATTAAAGTTATAAATAGATGGTAAATTTATTTGTGATTATCCAAATATTAAGTATTTAGAGGGTAAATATAATGTAAATTAAGTGTAAATTATTTGTGATGGAAGAATAGTATGTTCACTTATCATAGTACAAATAAGAAAAAAAAAAGTTATATAAATTGTATGTTGCACTTAAATTGACTCAAATGAAAAAAAAAAAAATTGGCTACGCCACTGCTAGTAACTATCAACCTTTTCCACTAATAAGTTGAGATATTGAATTTCATCATTGATTCCAAGCCCGTCCTTTTCTAACTTTTCCTCCAAAAGCTTCGTTGAAGGAAGTTCAGGTAATTCGCGATCGTCATTAGTTATGTAGTTTGGCCTTTCTGCTGCAAATTTCACGAGTAGCATAATTCGATTGTCAGAGTTGGATGTCTTTGAATCGTTGTATTTAGATTTACTCCAATCTATTATTGATATGAACATCTTTAGAAATACTTCCATTAGCTCATTACTTTCCACTGAGACTGCAAAATAAAGAGTTTCCCACACACATTCTTCGAGAGCCGTTATTTCTTCAGTAGAGATCTTAAAATTATCACGAAAAAGAATTATACGAAAAGGAGCAGAAATTACATTCATCCGCATACAACTTTCACGTATGCATATTAAGTGTATGATGAAATGTATTAAAGAAAAAAGGGTTTTGTTCAAATAATCCAATTAATCTTTCATTTCAAATCTCCTATATTGATCTTCAGATACAAAAAAATTAAATAAAATTTCTCATAATTTGCAATTCCTTGAAAAGAGATTAGTACCTTGGGTTGAATTAAGGAGTAGCAGGATTGTCACCATCACTCGAAAGAAATCCTCTCTGTGTCTGTTGCTCCAATTCGTGATCCTCATAGTCATTTTCATATTTCGGTTCTTTGCTCGAACAAGATGTAAAACACTTAAGCAAACTACTAGACCAATTACCCATTTCTCATGCACTGAGATATCAAATATCAGATATCAGAATTCAGAACAGGAAAGAGAAGAACAAGGGGGAGGGGGAAAGGGTTCTGACGAAATAACAGAGTAGCTAATGAGCTGCCATGGCGGTTGTTCTGGTATTTAAATGAAATTGAAAAACTGTTCCAACTTCCAACGGTTGATCATGCATTCAGGTACCCCTCACTAAAATTTACAATTTTATTAATTTAATTATGGGTTAATTACAATTACCCCAGAAAAAGCTCCTAACCAAATTAGCCATCAAATATTTTTGAATTACAAAAAACACCCGTTGACTTTCTTTGACATCCATTCAATGTTAGTTTGAACGGAAAATTATAAATTTACTATTTCGCTCTTGACGAAAGTTAAAATAAAAAAAAAAAAAACTTTGAAAATGACAAGCCTACCCTAATTCATTTAAGCTAAAATCCCTCAAAACGAGGGGCAACTTTCCAGTAAACTAATTCGCAACAGAAACATTGTTCAAATCAATAAAAACATAAGAGGAAATATCTCCCAAACTAATGCGAGCTGAAGCTATAGATCTGGCTAACTCATGAGCTATTTTATTAACATCACGATGAAAAAAAGAGAAACTAAATTCACTAAACGAACCAACTATTGCCCCGATATCCTCCACGAGATTTCCAAGAGGAGAACAATCTACCATATCACTTCTTAACTTGTGAATTAACGAAAGACAATCGCCTTCGAACACAATTGAAGGAATTTATTATAAATAAATCAAATTCAGAAAAACCTAATGTAATTCACAGTATTTATATATTACACAGGAAAATAATCCTTTTAATATGTAATAATTTTTGTTTATCTATAAGCTATGATGCACGTATATTTTTACAAAATTTTATCCTGCCGTGTCATGTTGTATTTGATACCCGTGTTCGATATTTTTTTAGTATAAAATATCAAAAAAAAAATGATGTCACCGTATCCGTATCGCTATGTCTTTGTCGGTATTTCATAGTCTATAAAAAGGACATAATCAGCCGTTATGCTTTAAAATATAACTAAAGCAACCATTAAAGTATAGTCAATGCAATATTATCATTAATAAACTAACTGACTTCATTTATTTTTTAGAATATATATGTATGTATATGTATCTGTCTATCTGACAAAAAGAAAATCCTAGATCCAAATTCCAAATTGATTGACTCCAGCTCCACTACTTTACAATTACAAGTATAATGAAAATTTATATTTATAGTATCAATCAAGAAAATATAGAAATCAAATGAATTACAAAGAAAAGACAAAAATAAAAAATCTGAAGCAGGTATAGCGCTCGACCGTCAGATGTAAAAAAAGATCGTCCAAATTGACGGATGAGATTAAACCGGCATACTCCAGCTTACAATTTATTATTACAGTTTCAATTTCCTCCTGTCCCACGCTCTGCTCCTCACCACCCAATCCTCTGTTCCCCCCACCTCACACTTTCGCCACCACTCCTCCGCCGTAACTCCTCCACCCCACCACCGCCGCCCGCCATTACGATCCCACAAAGTGAAAACAAGAAAAAAAGAGAAAAAACCATATATATATAAATATATACATGAATACAAGCAGCAACTAAGGTAATATACGCATCAACGCATACATATGCATACTCATACGTGTGTGTGAGCGTTTTGTATATTGATTACTGCGAATTCGGGAAATTCATTTACGTCGTTTAATTAACTCATCTATGCAGACGCATCGAGCTAGTATCAACAATTCATCAGGATGTCTCTGCTGAGAAGGAGGCGGGTCGCACCCGAAGACGAGGCGACTCGAGTTCCGGATCCGGATCCGGATGAATTGAAGCCCGAGACGAGGAAAGAGAAGAAGCAGAAGAAATGGTCGTGTGTGGATAGTTGCTGCTGGTTCATTGGGTGCGTATGTGTAGTGTGGTGGGGGCTCTTGTTTTCATACAATATGCTGCCTTCTTCTTTCCCACAGTATGTAACTGAGGCGATAACCGGGCCAATGCCCGACCCGCCTGGTGTTAAGTGTAAGAAAGAGGGATTGCAGGCTAAGCATCCGGTTGTTTTTGTACCTGGGATTGTGACAGGTGGGCTGGAGCTGTGGGAGGGACATAGTTGTGCTGAGGGTTTGTTTAGAAAGAGACTGTGGGGTGGCACATTTGGAGAGGTTTACAAGAGGTAAAGTGGAAATTTAGTGTATTTGTGAGTGTGTGCGTGTTGTTGATGGCTCATTTTTGTTTTATCTTTCAGAATTATTTGTTCTTTTTATTGTTCTAGTTTGATGGATTAAAGGGGTGAGTTGGAAAGATATATACTGGCTTCTAAGTTTAAAAACTGAAGTTTAATCACACACCATGATGCTGTAAATATGGTAATCGGTTAACCACAGCTTTAGAATTGGTCTGTTCATGTGTCAGAGTAAATAAAGTTAGTTGCTTAACAAGTAAAAATTGCACGCGCTTGTGTGTTCTTGATGAATGATGACTCTTTTTTTTATTGTTCTTGTTTAATGGAGTAAAGGTTTAACAGATTGAGTTGGGAAGATAGATAGGCTTTAAGTTTGGGATTTGTGAGATGGTTGATTGAAAAATCAAAGTTTAATCATATACTTCATATTGCTGTTAATATGGCAATTGGTTAACCAAAGCCTTACTAAGTTGTTTTTTCATGGTTTAGAGTAAATTAAGTTAGTTGACTGATAAGGAAACCCATTGATCGAGTTGCATTCTTCAGGATTGGGGGATTGGTTAAAGGTTAATCAGAGTTAACGTGATTGTGCAAGAATTAAAGGTGGCTTTGTTTTCCTTTTCAAGCAAAGAAATAATGGGCTGTCTGTTAGAGATGTTTGCATTGACGAAGTAGAATATATGAGTTTCTTGGTGTTTTTGGAAAAAACTGATTTTCTGTTACTGTTTTCTCAGCTCTTCTCATGATATTTTCTTGTTCAGTGGACTAAAGGGTTAA
Source organism: Verbena officinalis (assembly GCA_958496215.1). NCBI lineage: Eukaryota > Viridiplantae > Streptophyta > Magnoliopsida > Lamiales > Verbenaceae > Verbena > Verbena officinalis. The sequence continues at coordinate 1,099,464 of OY292391.1, forward strand.
CTTATTGAGTTGTAAAGATATGGATTGGATTTTTAAGTCTGGGATTTGTGGAATGGTTGATTGAAAGATCAATCTGGCAATTGGTTAGCTTAAGCCTTACCAAATTGGTGTTTTCATGGTTTGGAGTAAATTAAGTTAGTTGATAACACATCGATCAGAGTGTTGTTAACTTGATAGTGCAAGAATTAAAGGTTGGTTTGTTTTCCTTTTCAAGCAAAGCAATAACAGGCTGTTTGTATTGAAGAAGTAGAGAAAATATGTGTTTCTTGGTGCTTTCATGGAACAATGAATTTCTATTACTGTTTCCAAACCATTGTCATTATATTTTTTTTAAGCCATTACATTTTTGCGTCCTCTGTTTAGAGGTAGCTTGAAGTGGTCGATTGATTAGGAAATACACCGACAATCTGCACTTAGGAAGATGGCTAGTTTTGTAATATTACTGAACAGAACACATTGGACTAGAAATACATCTATTGCTTCTAGATATAACTCAAAATAGTTCTATATTGGGAAATATTATCAGCTTTTCTTTCTAAAGTTCTTCTGGATTTACCTCAGAGATGCTTCTTTGGCAATTGACTTACTTTAATTTACTTTTCCAACCATGTCCACTATTCTGTCATTTTTATTTACATAGAAACTGTAGAGCAGTTACTTCTTGCTCTGATGCTTCTTGTATCTGAGTTTGTCCTCTTTTCTAGACCTTTATGTTGGGTGGAGCATATGTCATTGGATAATGAAACTGGTCTGGATCCTTGTGGAGTAAGAGTGCGGCCTGTCACGGGTCTTGTTGCAGCAGATTATTTTGCTCCAGGATACTTTGTGTGGGCTGTTCTAATTGCTAATCTTGCTCGGATTGGCTATGAGGAGAAGACAATGTACATGGCTTCATACGATTGGAGATTAGCATTCCAAAACACAGAGGTATGTGGTTATTATAGCAAAACAAGAATTGAGTATATTTGATGTATGTGTGCATATCTCGATGCATGTATTAAATGAGGAAATAATACTCTTTGATGATAGACAAGCTGGCTGGATATTGGATAGAAGTTGAACATCATGCAGTTGACATGATAAATGGATAAGTTAAATTGAGAGGGTGTTTGCAAAGGTGCTTGGAGGTTATTTTAGCTTATTGTATCCAGAAGATGTAAAACAAAACACTCATTTTCTGCTCTTTCCTTTTTTTTTTTTTTTAAATGCTAAAAGCACTGTAAAGGTGTTTCTAGCTTATTTCAATCCGACACGGTAAATCAATTGGTACAAGTATTTTGATTACTATTTCACATTACAGTGGCAGTTCTCTAATATTATATTTTTATATTATATTTTATATTTTCAGGTGCGGGACCAAACACTTAGCAGAATAAAAAGTAATATTGAACTGATGGTTGCTACCAACGGTGGCAACAAGGCAGTAATCATTCCACATTCGATGGGTGTTCTATATTTTTTGCATTTTATGAAGTGGGTCGAGGCACCTGCTCCAATGGGTGGAGGAGGTGGACCTGATTGGTGTGCTAAGCATATAAAAGCCGTGATGAACATTGGTGGACCACTTTTAGGTGTTCCAAAAGCAGTTTCTGGGCTTTTCTCTGCTGAAGCAAGGGACATTGCTGTTGCAAGGTATTAGTGGGCGTTTGAAATAACTAAAAAGGATAATGATTTTTTCCATCCGAACTATGTCGATATTTGCACTTTACCATCTAAATTTTTTTTTCTTACAGTTTGCTTCCTAAACTAAATAATTTTTTGCAATTTGTCATCTCCGATGGAAATATTCCACCGGAAAATTGCATCGTTTCATATGAGAAACATAGGTCGATGTTGTATTACTCCCCTTAACGTCTCAAAAATAAACCCTCAATAAATTTCAGAAAACTTGGAGTTTTTATCACTCAATTGAAATAACGACAAATTTTATAGATTATTTTTAAATATTCAATTGGGCGATAAAAACTCCAAGTTTTCTAAAATTGATTGAGGGTTTATTTTCAATATGTTGAGGAGAGCAATATAACGTGAACCTATGATTCTTATATGACACGATACAATTTTCCGGTGGTACATTTCCGTCGGAGATGGCAAATTGCAAAAAATTATGTAATTCAGGAGGCAAACTGTGAAAAAAAAAAGTTTAGATGGTAAAGTGCAAAAATCACTATAGTTCGGATGGGAAAAAATCATTATCCCTAACTAAAATAAGTGATTTTTGAGCTTCTTTTTGTTTTTTGGATTACACGGTTGAAGTGTGTCAGCAAATGCCTGCTTTTGCTTTTCCAATGCAGAAAAAAAACTAAAAGCAACTCTTACTCAACTCTTGACAACTTCTAGGCGTTCTTTTGAACTTCTAGTAATTTGACTTTGAAAATGCTCCCGACTATTACTACTAAGGGTGTTTGCAAAAACTTCTGCTTTTGGACAAGCTAAAATTGCAAAATATTGAGTAGTAAAACTTGGGAGTGTTTCAAGAAGAAAGTACAGAACCACTTTTAAATAATATAAAAAACAACCTGGAATCCCCCCCAACCCCCCCCAAAAGGTGTTTCTAGCTTACCTTCTACCTTAATTTAACTTGGTTTAAGCAGAAGCAGCAAAAGAAAACACTCTAGTTCCTTTTTTTGGAGTTTGCCGACACCACCACTAACTACTTTTCACAAAACTTCTATCATTAAGTACTTCAAGCTAACGCCCTTGCAGATACTCCACACTAGAAGTACATGTATATTTTCCTCTTTTTCATTTGGCTAGTAATATAATTGTACCTATCTTATGGCCAAATTCTGTGCAACTTTATTACAGGGCCGTTGCGCCAGGTGTTCTAGATAAGGATTTATTCAGAATCCAAACTCTACAGCATATAATGAAGATGACAAGAACATGGGATTCAACAATGTCCATGATTCCAAAAGGTGGAGAGACCATTTGGGGTGGTCTTGATTGGTCACCTGAGGAAGGCTTTTCTCCAAACAAAAGAAAGCAAATTAGCAATGATACTCAGAATTCTGACAGTGTTAAAGATGGAAATGTTGAATCAGAAAGAAAACATGCAAATTATGGAAGAATGATATCGTTTGGCAAAGAGGTGGCGGATGCGGATTCCTCTGAGATTCAGAGGATTGAGTTTAGGGTGAGATATTCGTCTTTTTCATAATAACTCAAACCTATTAGTCCTTTGGTAGTGTTTGCAAACTCTAAAAAAAAAAAAAGCAATATTCTGATTATTTGCTCTTTTTCAGCATTTCTGTTTTCTAAACACTCCCAACTTCTACTTAATTTAAGTAGAAATAAGCTTGAATCACTTGAGTCCCTACTTATGGCTTCAACTTCTAGCTTTTAGGTTATTTTTGTAAATAAATGAAAGTTTCTTGAGAGTGGTAAACCTGCTTCTTAGCTTTTTCTTTTTACACTCCCTACTTTTACTACACTTTTTTACAACTTTCGCTTCTTCTTTATCTTCTCCAAAAATAGTAGAGTTTGCAAACTTCCCTTGGCGGAAATTTTTCTTAGAGGATATTTGGCTGAGTATAGATCTTTTATGAGTTCATATGTTCTTCATAAATGTTGGGTTTTGCCCAAAAAAGCGCTTGAAAGCTCCTGAAGAAAAAGTTAAGGTTCCCCAACTAATTTTGAAACACGTTATTAAGCTGTCTAGTTGCGTAAAAGATAAAAAAGCATATGTATCTTGGCTTGGGTAATATTACATTCATCTCAAATGATTTAGTTATCGACAGTGAATTACTTAGATATTCTCTCTGTTTTTTTTTTGTCGTTGTTCAACAGCTACAACTTATAAATCCTCAACACCTTCGTTGGGATTTGGTAAAATAGGCTCCAAAAACATATTCTAAGCTCCAGGAACTTATAATCACAGACAATATGCTTAGCTTACAATATGCTTAGCTTAGTTTACATATTTTTAAATTTTTAATTCCTTTTTCTTCCATCCCATGCCTACATAAAATATTGTGATAACCTATTGTGCCATGAATAATTTGTTACTTGGCCTTATTAATATGATCAAGAGTCACTTTCTCTTTTTTTTTTCAGGATGCCGTGAAGGGTAACAATCTTGCAAATAACACGTGTCGTGATGTGTGGACAGAGTATCATGACATGGGAATTAGTGGAATCAAAGCTGTATCTGAATACAAAGCTTATACTGCTGGAGATGTCGTTGATCTGCTAAACTATGTTGCCCCCAAAATGATGGCACGTGGTAACGCTCATTTTTCTTATGGGATAGCTGATGATTTGGACGATCCCAAGTATGAACACTACAAATACTGGTCGAATCCATTGGAAACAAGGTGAGAATATAGATCAGTAATTAATTTAAATACTATTGAGATGAATGTTATCATTTCATTTATCATAGGTCTCGATATGAGAACAAAGAATTAGTTGTGTTTTAATTGAATGTGAGAGAAGTGAAGTAGTTGGAAATGATAGTGGTGATTTGTGGGTTTCAGTTTTTTTTTTCCTTTTTGTGAGATAAGTTAGAGAATGCTAGGATGAATGTTATGAAATGGGCAAACTACATCTACCACCCCTGAGATTTTCCCTAATTACAATTTAGTCCCTCTGGTTTCAGAAGTTACCAGGAACACCCTAACATTACACTTTCTTACGAAAAACTCCTTGAAACTATACAACATGAAGCCAAAAATTGCAAACAGTCAGCCTGTTTTCTGTTGAAAAAGTAGCTTAAAGGTGGATCGGTTTTGCAGATTACCTAATGCTCCTGAAATGGAGATCTTCTCCATGTATGGCATCGGAATCCCAACCGAGAGAGCTTACATCTACAAGCAAGTTTCAGCTGGAGAATGCTACATTCCTTATCAAATCGACACTTCGGCAGACGAAGAAGACGAGGACAAATGCCTCAAAGACGGCGTCTTTACGGTTGAGGGGGACGAAACCGTGCCCGTTTTGAGTGCCGGTTTCATGAGCGCGAAAGGATGGCGTGGAAAAACCCGTTTTAACCCCTCTGGAATTAAAAACTACGTGAGGGAGTACGACCACGCCCCTCCCGCCAACTTTCTCGAGGGTCGTGGTACCCAGAGCGGGGCCCACGTTGATATAATGGGGAACTTTGCATTGATTGAGGATGTAATGAGAGTTGCTGCTGGAGCTACAGGAGAAGAGATAGGAGGGGATCGTGTGTATTCGGATATATTCAAGTGGGCCGAGAAGATCGAGTTGGAGTTATAGTGTTTGTTGTATTATGGTGAGTGATTCTTGCAAAATTAAAATATCTCACGAAAAATATATATAAATTTTTAACTAGTGTTCGTTTTTGTAAATTATATACGCATACAATGTATCAGATAGTTAGATTCTTTAGCTGTGTTGGGATGTAATATCTTATATCTGTATTGGTGTACCATGGTAGAATTTTTTTCCCCTTTAAAATCACCATTGAATGAATTGATTCGTCATGTTTTGTATGATAATTGTATTTAAAGAAACTTAGGGACTTTTCTAATAGTGGCTTTCGTATCTTTTGAAATTTCCAGGACAACTAAATACCGAGCATGGTTTTTTTTTTTTTTAAAACTCACGCAGATAATTCGACCTTTGTCATCCTAAGGAATCGAACTCAGACCTCCACACTTGAGTAATATCTGGTGGCCATGGGAGAGTTTGCCACAATGATTTAAATATTGAGCAATGTTGGCTTCTCTTAATGTTGAGGGTATTATTTGCTTCCAAAAAATACAAAATTTTGCAATTCACCATCTCTGGCAGAATTTCAAAGTGAAAGTTAGACACCAATTATTTAAAACTTAATTCGAACATAAGCCCTGAAAAAAAAACGATAAAAAATAAGACTTAAAGTAATTGGTTATAAACTTGAATATAGTGTAGTAAATATACAACTACATAGGTTTTAGAAGGGTATCTAAATAAAAAGCAAAACTTTCAAACCCGTTTATCTGCAAGTTCAAAAATAATTCGGGTCGGGTATACGGGTCATCACGTCGAGCTGAAGAGAAGATATAATTGCAGAATGTGCAGATCGTAATTTCATTAGCTTCCAATTTCTGATTCGGGTCCCTTTTTGGCGTGGCGGTAACCAGCAAGCATCGAACTGGACCGACGCCGTTTTACTCTGAGCAAACCCTCATCTCAGATCGCCTCTCCTCTCTCGTATCTCTTTGTCCTCCCAGTAAGTATCTTGTCGTGTAAAATTTGTAATGTTTGTTGTTTATTGATTGAATTTTTTGGATCATAGTGTTTTCGAGGAGCATGATTCTAGGGTTTTCAAGTTGAGCATTAGTTAATTGTATCATTCATGGTTGTGCAATATACTTGAGTTGCTCGTTTATGTCGTTGCTTGTTTTCGCTTAATAAAATAGTTGGGTTAGAACGTAGGAGCCCCTTTTTGTGGTTTTCTATCAATTCGGTGTTGGTACTTGCTGCTACTTAGAGCCCAGTTTGTTGGGTTGAGGTTGCAAATTTCTTGTTTCCAATGAAGTATGATGACTTGCGGAAGTTTTGGTTGCCTACTGGAAGTTGGAGCGATCTCTTGCTGTATCCCTAGCTATGATACATTGTTCATGTGGGTCTCTATTGTTCTTTTCGGGCTCATTGAAAGATTCATGTTCTCTCAAACTATAAGTGGACTTTGATGTTGCATTAATGTGTATGAATGGTTTCCTGTTGTGGATTTCCCTTTTTCTTACTTTGTATTGGAGTTTGGGTTTCAACTTTTTTTGCGGAGTTTTACCAAAGAGGGTGTACTTGAGACATGTTTGTTATGCAGACTTGGACTTAGAGTTTGATTTGTCTCATTCATGACAACGTTGTTATAGTTGTTGCATTCCTATAATTTCTATAGTGGAACAATTTTAAACTTAAAGTAGCATCTGTTGACTTGTGGGCTTTTGTATTTCCTTGCAGAAGGTGATTTGCTGCCTTCAAAACATCTTGGATAATCATTCCAGCAGGTCAATAGATTATTGCTACAACCTATTATTTTCTTTGCAAGAAAACAGTTGGGCTAGTTCAGATCTTTCCACAAGTTGGATGCTGTTTACATAGTTTCCCGAGTTTCAGAGTGTTTGTTTCTCTTTCGATATTCCTGGTAAGTATAGGGTTAACATTTGAGAATTCGTGGACGTGGTCACATGGTTCAGCATGTCATCGCAATTTCTGCCTAAGTTGATTAAGTGGCATTATACGTACGTGACCTTTTGTGAAATATATAAGTCCTCATGATTCTATTCTATGTGCTTGCGTTTAATGGGGTTTTGGCAGTGTATTAGATTGATATCCATAAAATGTTGGTTTGTGCAAGTTGTGATGGTTATAGATTAAACAAAAACAGTTGTGATGGTTATAGATATCAATTACCAATTATTCAGAATACTTCTCACAAAATATCGCACTCTTTAGAGTGATGGAAAAATCTGGCGATAACTGTTTTCTTGGCATCTCATCTATCGGAATAGCTGACTGCTGATGTCGTCTTGTTATCTTTGTCATTATCATTAGAAGTCTATCTTGTTGGAACTCAGTTTTTGTACTTATACCTAGTTAACGATATATTTTTTTTTAACGATATTTACTTATGCTGTTTTTTGGCTATGCAGTTACTGTTTGAACCCTGGGTCAGAGTTATCTGCATATATTTGACTTCATCTGTTGAAGACGAATATGCAGCAGTTTGTGCAACCCAGATCTTCTTCTAACGGATATGCTCGTCGTAAATCTGATAGAGATACTGCAAGTAAATTTGATAGTAAGTCTGAGATTAGCAACACAAATTCTAGCGGGAGTACTTTTGGTAAGAATTCATGACGCTGTACCGTTAGTCTTTGAATCATATCATATTCAAATCTAACTTGAGTTGTTTTAGGTACAGGAGAGGAAATTGAAACACTTTCACGTGATCGACTAATTTATTTAACTACATGCCTCATTGGACATCAAGTGGAAATCCAGGTTCTGGACGGGTCTGTATATTCTGGAATATTTCATGCTACAAATGCAGAGGATTTTGGTATGTTAAGTTATATATGCAAATTTTTTCTGATAAGCATACCTTTGGGGTGGTTTAACCCTGCTGAAATCCCTACTTACGCATATGGAACCTCGATATATGTCGTTTTTGTGGTGCAGGGGTTGTTCTGAAAATGGCACAGTTAATTAAAGATGGTTCTCGAGGGCAGAAACATGTTTCTGATTCTCTTATGAAGTCTAGAACTCTGATCATACCGGCTAAGGATCTTGTGCAAGTGATAGCAAAGGTTACAACAACCATTCTGTCTCATCATTAATTTTCATTCTGCTGAAATGGAACTTTTTGTTGTTGGATTTAAATGATAAACTAGCTTTTCGTGAATTGGAACAGGGTGTGCCTGTAACAAGGGATGGGTTCACAAATGATCTCCAGCAGGAAAAGCAGCAAGAGCTTATGACAGATGCTTGCATATCACAATCCCGGCATGTAGATTTGGGGAGAGAACTGGAGCGTTGGGTTCCTGATGAAAATGATCCTGAATGTCCAGAACTGGAGAATATATTTGATGGTCCTTATAGGTTGGGCCTCAGATTCTCTCTGAATTATTTGGTTTTAAACATAATTTTTTGTTGGGATATATGACATTTAGGGTGACACAGAGAATTTCTCTTTTACTGAAATTCGTGAACAATGGTCTATGATCCTTTTGATGCCAGTTTCGGATGTAACTATGTGGGTGTTTGCAACCACTACAACTTTTGAAGAATCTAAACTAGAAGTAAAAGTTGTAAAAAGTCGCAGTAGTAAAGTTGGGAGTGTTAGGAAAAAAAGTGAGAAGTACAAAAAAGGAGTATTACGTAAAAAAAAAAGAAAGCTAAGTAGCACTTTTACTACTCTCAAGAAACTTCCGTTTATTTACTAAAATAAGCTAGAAACTAGAAGTTGAAGCCATAAACATGTCCTTAGGTGCTTCTAGGCTCTAGCTTATTTCTACTTAAAATACACCAGCTGGTTTTCTAACACTCCTTCATGCTGAAAAAGCTAAAAGCAGAAAAAGTGTTCTTGAGTTTGCAAACACTACTTATGTAGTAGTTATGTCAATAAATCTTTTATAACATGTAGAGAACTTTGTGCCATTTATTTGTTAAAGGATTGCCATTTATCCATGACAATTGGCAAAGTTCCTTTAGTTGGTTAGGTCATCCTTGTTTTTCTGATGCTGTTCTGACAAATGCAATACATTTATCTGCATTCAGAGGTTGGGATCAATTTGAAGCAAATCAAGCTTTATTTGGAGTAACGAGCACCTTCGATGAGGAGCTTTATACAACCAAGCTTGAGAGAGGTCCTCGGACGAGAGAATTGGAAAGAGAAGCTTTACGGATAGCTAGAGAGATTGAGGGTGAGGAAACCCTTGATCTTCATCTAGCAGAGGTTAGATTGTGACTTTGCTTGCTAACTGTTTTTTCATCTTCTATTTGGTTTCTGTTTCTGTTTCTGTTTCTGTCTTCTCAATTCTCAATCATGTTGATTCCGTAGGAACGAGGTATTCAACTTGATGGAAATCTTGAAATTGATGAAGAAACAAGATTTTCATCGGTCTACCGGGGAGTCGATGACAGTGGATATGATGAGATTGAGGACATATTATTGGATTCACGAAATGATGAAACATTTGGTGGTGTCTCTGATTCTCTTATTGGCAAAACTCTCATACACATGAGTGCAGAGAAGCATGCTCAACAGCTACCAAAAAATTCTCCTGTGATTGATGCTAGCAGGTTTTTGAACTATCATCTGATATTTTATTTGTTATGTAAACTTTACCAAACAAAACAGTACCATTTTCTATACTATTATATAAAGGGGGTGTCTGCAAACCCCTACTACTTTTGGAGAAGCTAAAGTAGAAGCAAAGTTGAATAAAGTTGGAGTTGTAGAAGTTGGGAGTGTTTGGAAAAAAATGTAATTTAGTGTTTGGAAGAAAAAGCTAAGAAACACTCTTAACACTCTCAAGAAACTTCCATTTATTTATGAAAATATCCTAAAAGCTAGAAGTTGGTTTTCCAACACTCCCAAACTGGTGAAAAAAAGTGAAATTACAGAAGTGTTTTTTTTCTTAGAGTGCAAACACTACAATAGTGTGAGACCCACATAATAACTACTTATCAGTCTCTCACTCTGATTTGGACTGCCACTTAAAAAATTAATTAATTCATAAGTTTAATAAATATATTAAAATATTAGTATTATAGTTCTATGCTATTTAAACTTCATCACGTTATGAAGTAGCATTTCATATTTATATTACAAACACATCGAGTGTGCATTTCGCTAGTGTTAAGTTCAAAATTGAAGATATTCCACTGTCTAATTAGGAGTATTCAATATAGGGCTCGTGATAACATTTTTTTTGGACCAGCTGACACTAGTTACCCTGAGGAGGACAAAGAAAAACAAAAGGTGAGTGTCTCTTGACTTCGCTGATATTGTTTGTGGTGTTTCGTGTTTCTTTTAAAACTATGGTCTGGTAACATGATCAGAGTCAACTATCAAAAGCTGAGGTTGGATTGTCTCCAAATGCTGCTGCATTTGATCCATCAAATGCCTTGTCCGACGGTCAGGAAAAGGTGAGAACAGAGCTGTCAGAAAGTGCAGCTCCTCCAAAAGCACGTCCCAGTAGCTCTGCATCATCTGCTTCTGATAGAGGAGGTGCTACTTCAACTTCTGCTGGCAGGGGATTGTCGCCAAGTTCGTTATCCTCAGAGAAGTCAACTCTAAATCCACATGCTAAGGTGAGTGTGCAAGAAGTGTGTGTATAAAAGTTTGGATGTGTGTGTAAGTGGGTGTTTGCAAGAGCTTTTGCTTGGATAAGCTAAACTTGTAAAAAGGTTGAGTGGTAAAATTGATGAGTGTATGGAAAAAAAAAGTTGAAAGCACTTTTAGTACTCTGAACAAACTTCTACTTGTTTCTGCTTATTTACGCAGAAGTTAAAAGTTGGTCCTTGGGTGCCTCCAGCATCTACCTTATTGCTTAACATAAGCAGAGGGTGGTTTTCCTTAACACTCCCAAGGTGCTGAAAAATACGGCAGAAAGCACAAAAATGTTTTCCTTTTCAGAATTTGCAAACATTATCTATCAGTGTGTTGTGTGTATTAGCGTGAGTATGTGTATTTTTTGGATATTTTTTTAAGGAAAACGTGCACTTGTTTCTAAGAGTTTAAAAATAACCCTAATTTATCAATTCTCATTCTCTTGACCGTCTTGCAGGAGTTTAAATTTAATCCAAATGCCAAGAGTTTCAGTCCGTCTCAGGCAGTAAGGCCTTCTTCTCCAGGTGTTGATAGTCCCTGTTACTATCCACCTAACATGACACATATGCAGGGAATGCCTATGGGGGTCAGTTTACTCTTACCTATTCATTCTTTCCCTTATTCTGCTTGAATGGTCCTAAATGTACCCTTTATCTACAAATTGACTTCCACGGTTGAACTGTTTTGTCAAATTGGGATAATCTCAGTTGTAAAAACTGTATTTTGGTATAAATGCCACTTACAGATGCTGATTTATTCATTAATTAACAAATTGTTCCTTCATTGCAAGTTCCTTAAGTACAAACAAGTTACCTTGGTCTCTCCAATTATTTGGAGTGTCAATTTTCTTTTTCTTTTTTAAAATATCCCCGTTCTTGTTTCATCTGTCCACTCCTACTCTCTCTCTCTCTCTCTCAATGATTTTCTAATTTACTTTTTCAATTTCTTCTCTCTCTGAACTACCATTATTCAAAATCTTGTTCTCTTTTATTTGTTTATTTATTTTCTTAAGTTTATAATTTCATTTTATTTAAAATTACTTTTCTTTTATTTATCATCAATTTAATATATATTATCAAATTAGATTCCTGTTTAAATTTAATAAATATTTATAAATTTATGCTATTTAAATTTAGATGTGTAGTTAAATTGTACCTTTTATTTAAATTTTGTGCACATGGAGTGTTCCTCCATTAGCTAGTTAGTTAATAAACCAGCCCTTCATTGCAAGTTCTTGAGTGCAAACAAGTTATCATCATATCTCTCTAAAGATTGGATCATCATCCTTTACCCTTGTGTATGTTTACTAATTTTATGTTGGCTTTATAATTGTTGTCTGATCATGTAATATGCAGGTTGGACCTTCTTTTGCTTCACATCAGCCTGTTATGTTCAATCCACAAGCTGCAGCTGTGCCACAGCAATATTATCATCCAAACGGACCTCAGGTTCGTTTTCTTTTGCACTACCTTGGATTTTGTGCCCATAATTTGTGGTTCTAAGCCAATTTCAGCTGGTTTTAATGCAGTATGGGCAGCAGATGATGATGATGGGACAACCTCGGCCTGTTTTCTACATGCAACCCTATCAGCCTGTAAGAAACCTGTTCCTTGTGTTTTGTATCAGTCAAAAGTATTTCGGTGGTCATATTAATATTATGATGAAAGAAGCTTGTTAACAAATGCCTTGGAACGTGTTTACTTTTTTATCTGCTGTTGTTACTATTATTGGAATTTTAGGCAAAATGAAGAAAACTGAAAAATGGTTGTCTGTGGAGGCTTGTGGAACACGTTTAGGAGAAGCATTATATGAATTGTTACATGTTAAGCCCGTTTTTAGTTGATCTTTCCTGTTAGAATCACTTTATTAATTAATTACCCCTAGAAAGTGCTTTTTTCATAGTTTCAGTCCACATCCAAAATATTGTCGTCGTGTCATTTGCTTGGATAAAGCTTATAAACTCTACTTAAAACTTTTTTCACACATTTTCTTCACAGAGCTTATAAGCTCTTTTTATCCGGCCAAGAAATGATTGCATTATTCTCATTACATTTCATTTGAAAATTACTCACCTCATTCATTTCCCCCTATTTGTGCAGGAAATGCCATACAAATGAAGTGAATTTTGATTGATGCTGGATAAGAGTTGCTGTGTTTTTGGATGACAAATAAAAATTTCTGACTAACTTCGTGGAAGTGATTTTGGTAATGAACTTGGCAGCTATGAAATATTTCAGAGTTGCTGGAGACCTTTTGTGCTAATAGGAGATCTGTTCACATTTTTCCATGTTCTGGAGTCTCTTTCCTAATGTTCTAACATCTAACATAGAATACTCATTCAATTTTCTTTTTCTTTGTCCTTTTTCTATTTTGGTTTGTTCATTTCTTTTTTCTTCTTATTCACCTTACCTTTTTTTGGATGTGGACTTTTATGTTGGTGAAGTTTGTTTTGGATTGTAATTTAGATAGTCCATCTTTGTTTTCCCTTTATTTGATGTTTCGTTTCTTTGGTGTTAAATGGATGATGTTTGGTTTTGGACATTTAAACCTATTTAATTTTCTTTTAGTTAGTAAAATTGAAATTATTACTTAATGTTTGTACACATTTTTGATCTCTTTGTTTTTGGTTCGTAACGTTTTTGACACGGTTAAACAAGGAACAAAATAAGCTATAGTTTTAAATTACATTCTTAATAAGTGTATATACATATTATGCTACCCAATGATTAAAGCTAAAATAGCTGAGCATTTAGAAAAATGAAAATGCAAAAATAACTTAAAAGTTAGAAGCTGAAAATTAGAAACATGTTCTTAGGAGTTAGATGTATTAAACTTTTAGCTTATTTATATTAGATTTTTTTGCTTAATTTTAGCAGAAGCTTAGAGTGTTTTGACAAGTCAAAGTTCTTAAAAAAAGCACTTTCTTTAAAAGTAGTTTTTCTCTGAAATATAGTTAAACCCGACTCCGACCATCTTCATTAGATTCAAATCCGCTCCGGAGTCATCCCATAATTCTCTCTTCTCTCTGTCGAAGAATTCTGCTGTAGTCTTAAACCCCACGAAACAGGGGGTAAGTTTATTAAATAACCCTTTTAAGTTTCTATTTAATTAAATAACCCTCAAGTTTGGAACTCTTTAATAGATAACCCTTTTTACTAATTAACATAAATAATAATATTAATAACTTACCTAATTAAGAAAAATAGTTTACCCATTTTTAAAAATATAATTTTAACCCCAAAACTTATAAATACTACAAATCAAACCCAAAAAATATTTATAAACCCTAATTTCTCATCCCATTTGACGAATTTTTATCCTCTCTTCTTCACCTTCTTTTATTTTTCTTTGCATTTTCTCCACGTAGAAGACATCATTTGAAGGTATTTGAGCACCTCTTCTTCTCTTTTGCAAACATTCTTCCAAATACTTCTATATTGAAATCCTACATTATCAAAAAAAGTATTGTGGTCCAAGATAAAATATATTTAAGGAGGATTTCCACAAAAGTTGACTTAGAAAGTTGAAGGTAAGAACTATTTTGTACCAATATCAAATATATATCTAGTTGGGAAGATGGGTAATGAGATTTTGATGATTTTTGGCGAAAAAAAATTTCTGTTCTGCTCGTAAGCGATTTCGCGACCTAAAAGCGATCTCTGAGATCGCTTAAGGGTCGCGAGATCGCTTTTTAATTTAGCGCTTAAGGGGAGCGAGATCGCTTTTTCAAAGCTCACTGTTAATAAGCGATCTCGCGTCGCTTAAGCGATCTCCGAGATTGCTTATGTTGCGAAATCGCTTGGAAAAAGAAGCAGAACAACAAAAAAAATTTTGGCATTCCAAAAAAATCGTAAATATCAAACATTAATACCTGGAGGTGTTCTACAACAGCTTTTTCTCCAATAATTTCTTCAAAATATTGAGATGGTTGGGCTTTTTCCGTAGTATTCTTTGGAGATTCTCTAATAGTTGTCATTTTTGTAAAGAAGATTAAGAGAAGAAACCAAGTTGTTGACGAAGAACGGGAAGAAGAAGGAAAAGTTGATGAAGCTTTCGCGCGACGGCAAGCGACGGCAAGCGACGGGAAGAAGATCACAGCGAAGAAGAAGAAGAACTTGTTCTTTTCTCAAGCAACGGGAAGCGACGGGAAGAAGATCTCAGCGACGGGAAGCGACAAGAGAGAAAGCGATGAAGAAGAAGGAAGCGATGAAGAAATCTCTTTTTTTTTTCTCAAGCGACTAAGCGATCGTTTGGGGTAGGGCTTTTTGTTCGTGTTTTTGTTTTCTTAATTTCAGTTTAACGCTTTTTTAACTATTTTTTTATTTAATAATAGTATAATTATTATTATTTAAAGATTAATCTAAAAAAAAAAATGAAAAATAATTTGAGGGTTATTTGGTTAAATAGAAACTTGAAGGGTCATACAAACGAATTTTCTCCGCGAAACATTTTGCAACGGTTTCCATTGCTGTGCTTCTTCTTTTAGAAGTTGAACTGGAGAGTGCGAAAGGGAAGAGGAAATGGAGAGTCTGCAGGTTACAATCCTCGAACTGTTGAAGAAGTTTTTAGGGATTTTAAGGGTCGACGAGCTGGACTAATCAAAGCTCTAACTTCAGGTTTGTAAGTTGCCTCTCTTTTAAAGTTTAAAATTTTGCATTTTTCGGCGTGAAGACATATTTGCTTCAATGTCTTTATGTGCGTGTGTAATGTGTTCTATGTTTTCTGGGTTTTGGACGATGCTTCTATAGTTCTATTCTCAACGTGGGTGTTTTTCTTTTGCAGATGTTGAAGAATTTTACCAGCAAGTGTGATCCTAGTTAGGCACCTTTTCCTATCGAATTAGTTAGTTGTGATTTTTATTTTTGGCATTTTTAAATTCTGGTCGCATGCTTGCATGTCATTCGTACCTGGAAAATGAGTTCAATTTCGTAAATCCGGTAAGGAGATAATGCGTCATAAAAGTAAACTTAAAGTTGATTAGTGTTACTTGAGATTTTGATATCTGAATTTTGAGCAAGTGATTTTTTTTTTAATAATTTGAATAAATACTGCATTTCATGGATGGTTTCTAGTGCAAAAGTTATTTACTGTGTTTTAAAGGCGATTATATTTATAAGCCTTAACATCTCATAAGAATCTCTTTCAATAAAAAGTTTGCCCAACACTTTTAGATGCTTTTAAGCTCCAAGGTAGCTTATAAGCTGTTTAGAAGAGCTTATAAGCTCAGCCCAAACACCCTCTTGGTCTTGTACTCATCTTAAATATTCACTTGGTATGTATACATGCAATGAATATATTAAGGTACAATCATAATTGCATTTTCAAAAATATTTATCTCTTCATGCTTTGCATTCTAGAGAAGGAGAATTTGTGCTTGTATGGATTTCCTAGTGAGCAATGGGAGGTGAATTTACCTGCTAAAGAAGTACCTCCTGTACTTCCCGAGCCTGCTTTGGGCATCAACTTTGCTAGGGTTGGAATGCAAGAAAAGGATTGGTTATCTCTAGTTGCTGCCCATAGTGATGCTTGGTTGATCGCTGTTTCCTTTTATTTTGGTGCTAGATTTGGATTTGATAAAGCTGACAGGTCAGTATCGTGTATTTCTCTTACTAGTTTTCTTCATAATCTTCTAATGTAGTGTTTACAAACTCTACTGCTTTTGGTAAAAAAAGTGGAGTAGTAGAACTAAGGTGTGTTTGGAGAAAAAAGTGAAAATCACAAAGAAAAAGTAGTCAAGTGTTTGGAAAAAAAAAGAAGCTAAGAAGCAATTTTACTATTCTCAAGAAACTTACATTTATTTATGAAAATCACCTAGAAGCTAGAAGCTGAAGCCAAAAACACTTTTACGTTTATTGATTTAACATGCATA
This sequence comes from Verbena officinalis, assembly GCA_958496215.1. NCBI lineage: Eukaryota > Viridiplantae > Streptophyta > Magnoliopsida > Lamiales > Verbenaceae > Verbena > Verbena officinalis. Next base: position 1,116,122 of record OY292391.1, read on the forward strand.
TAATAGAAATATATAATAAATAATTATAGTTTTATGTTATTGCAGTCTAATCACATAATTAAATTGAATTTTTTATTTTTATTTGGCATACAGATCGAGTGTGCTACGTTTGGATTGAAGGATTTCAAATGACGTCATACTCGAGTTGGTTCCACCCATAATGATTCCAAAAACAGCTTAAACTAGGAGTGAAGGATTTGAAATCCATTATAATAGAAATATATCCAAACAAGCCAAATGGATTTAAAATCCTTAGCTCCAAATTCATCAATTCAAATTGTAGCAGATATTGGTTGGTATGGACACGAATCATGATGTTCATATATTCATGGGGATTGGTCCCGAATTTCTGTTTATTGGAGAAAGTAAATATATGATTCATTCGGTCCATGTGCAAATATTCTAATGTGAATTCTATCTTGAGTTCTTTGGTCCAAGTTTGTGCTTATGTGATGATCTTTGCCACCTTTTGCTGCAGAAAGCGGCTTTTCAACATGGTCAACGATCTCCCTACTGTATTTGAAGTTGTGACCGGTGCTGCTCAAAAACAACAGAAAGAGAAATCCTCAGTCTCAAATCATAGTAGCAACAAGTCCAAGTCAAACTCCAAATCGGTATGGAAGATTTCTCAAAGGATTACTTATTACTAGAAATTTACCCCATTGAGTATTTCTATGGGCGAATTACATATACAATCCCTGAAGTTTGGTGAAATTACAAATCATCCTCTAGTTTGAAAACTTACCGTATAGTCCCTGATGTTTTTGAATAAATGTTTAAATCTTCCAAAAATACTCCCAAATAGGGTTTCAGCTGGAGGTATTTTCGAGGTTATTTTTAAAAGATTTACACTGTTTTTGAAAATCATCAGGGACTATACATTAATTTATCAAACTAGAGGGACTGATTTGTAATTTCACTCAACTCCAGGGCTAGTTAGATGTAAATCGCCCTGTTTTTTTTTTTTTCATAAATATTCTGTGACTTCTTGATAATGTTATAACCTTTTATCTACCTGGTGACAGAGAACATCTGAAAAAAAGTTTTGAAGCCGCGGCTTAAAGATGTGGAAGAGGGTTTAAGTTTAGATGAGGAAGAAGATGACGAGTATGGAGAGATGTTATGTGGTGCATGTGGTGAAAACTATGCATCAGATGAATTTTGGATTTGTTGCTGACATATGTGAGAAGTGGTTTCATGCAAGTGTGTTAGATGACTCCCACTAGAGCTGAGCATATCAAGCAGTATAAGTGTCCTTCGTGCAGCAACAAACGAGCTCGTCCTGTATTTTGTAAAAAGCTCTTGGTAATTTAGACTCTTTCTTGTTTAAGTGCTAATTGTGAATGTGTACTTTGAGTTGGGGGATTGGTTCTTGATATAGTATAAATTGTTTGTAGTATCAATAGTAGTCCGGTAGTCCCCTGCCTTATGTAATGGAACTATCATGTTTCTCGTGAAATTCAAGGTTTTCATGATCTATCTATCTTGCTTAATGTGTCTCTTTAGGTGGCATATTGATTTATCAAACCTCTGTATGTATTTGTGTAATTAGATCAAATCTCAAGATATATTCGGTGTAATTATTTCTACCAGATTTACCAACAATAACAAATTCATGATTTAAAGATCACAAAAGGGTGTCAAGAATGACAAATTGGATGAACAACTTTAGGCCCCAACTCCCTATCTTACAAAATATGCTCATTAGTCCTGACAAATTGGATGAACAACTTTAGTCCCCAACTCCCTATCTTACAAAATATGCTCATTAGTCCCATCCCAAATATATAAGCAAGTTGCATTATACCCACCCCACCCGCCACCCCCTACAAATATTCAAAGAAAAAGAAGTAACCCCACTAAAAGTTTTTCTAAGCAAAGTTTCTTAGTACCCACCTAATACTTACAAAACATCTTTGTCAAGCAAAGAGAAGAAGTTATCCTTAGTCATAGGATATAATTAAACCAACCAACAAGCTTAGCAGCCAATCAACATCACTACCAACATTAACCGACTTGTTTACACCCAACTTCTTAAAAAAGTACTTCTTAAGCCCTGTAAACTTGACTTCTAATAGGTTGGTGTTTCCCCACAAACTGGAAGGAAATCAAGAATTTAGCAAATTCCAGACACAACCCACACCTAAATTATACAAGTATTTTCCTACGTGGATCCCATTATGAAGTAGTTGTCACTTACGTTAGCAGTCGAGAAAAATTGGGCAATCACTTGCGTATATACATACAAATAAAATAAAGAGAACTACAATCACCAGTAAGAGAAACAACTTTAGATAAAAGCCACCTACCTCAATCACAAGATAAAAGAAAAAGAAAACCTTATTCTTCTATGGCTACATTACAACTTCTTGATTCTTTGTCGAGAGCCGTTTCAAGAACTCGTAAGTAGTGATCATTGTCGTTGCAGAAACAGACATAGAAGCCCACCTCGGACCCAACCCTCTATAACAAAGCCGTCCACCCTCCATCCTTAACAAGATTCCTTACTGATTGTCCTAATGTGGGCCCCTTTCGACCATTCTCATCACAGTCCAGAACTTGTAACCTCGTCTTGATTGTTTCCACAGGCATTGTGATCAAAGCTGAAAACCCTCCCGCCATAGCTGCACTCACCCCTTGAACAACCATCGTCGTTTTAGCATCCGGCCTCAATCCATTACTACTACTACTACTATTATCAATATTACACATACCCCCATTTTCAAGATTTTCATCTTCTTTCTTGCAAACACCCCATCTCGTCCCACCCCACACCATCCTCTGAGCCACAGAATACGACCCCCACCAAACAGCATTCGAAGGTGCATAAGTCAAAATCGAGATCCCAAATCCTCTGTAAAGCCCTCTAATCCCATCTGCATTCAAGATCTTCTTAGTAGTAGTTTAATATATAGTTTCTTAGTATGTATTTCTTCGTATAGTATGAATATATGAATTTCATTGAATTATAATATAATTTATTTGTACATATTTCAAAAAATACGAATTTAAGAAATAGTGTGCTAAATTGTCAATAGGGATAAAGTTGGTATTCCAATCTTATAATTTTAAACAAAAAAAAAAAAGAGAAAAAGAAAAAAGAAGCATAAATCATTGTGCTTGTCCCAGTTGCTACCAGATATTACTATAGATGTGGAGGTCTATGGTTCAACTCTTTGCAATTGCAATGACAATGATGAAATTAAAAAAAAAGCACGTGCTAATTGTAGGAATGTAGGTGGAAAAGATTATCCAATGACATGTCAGACATTATCCACATTTTCCAGCTAGAAATATAGTCACATCTATCCCCCTCCTAAATTTGGCAGCGGGCAGACTAATTTGGAACGGAATATCCGTCGCAAAAGACACCCAACTCTAAAAAGGAAAATAATTTAATTTGCAAAAGAAATTCCGTTGCAAAAACCATCCAACTTAAAAAATTCCATTTTGCAACGGTAATGTCCGTTGCAATAGCCAGATTAGTCCATTTTGCAACGAAAATTTCCGTTGTGAAAGCTTCTCAACTTTTAAAACTGAAAAAACATTACGTTTGCAACGGTAATTCCGTTGCAAAAACCTCGTAAATGGAAAATCACTTCATTTTGCAACGGAAATTCCCTTTCGCTATGTGGTCAGTTTAGCAATGGAGTTGGCAACAATACAAAATATATATCAGAACATCATTCTTACCATGAATTTGGTATTGGTTTCTTTTTTGCTTCATAAAGAAGAAAAAAAAATTTTGTTTCGCAAATCAATTTCATTGCGGAAATGAAAATTGTACACTCAAGAAACATGTCTCAGATTTTTGCCTCTCATTTCGCTTACCACTTCGCTTATACTAGTTTAGTTTTTACTTGGTGTTTTGGTTGCTTTGACTTGTACATCTTTTGGTGGTTGATCCGAACCTTTGTACTCTTTCTCGTTTTCTATTTTATGAAATAAGGCAGGAACCCTGCTAAAACCCCATGACTTTTGCCAGTTTAACAAAATAAAAATAAAAATGTATACAACCATACTAAACAGAAAAGTACAAAACATTAACCAAAAAAAAAAATGATTTCATTTTATATATTAGTAAACAAGTTTAGCAGTACACCTGCTTCATAAAATTTGATACAAAGTTTTTTCAATAAAAAAATAATTTCTGTACACCTTAAGCTACAAAATTTTTGCCTCCTTGCAGAAAGAGGATCAAACATCTCTGATTCTCTGCATCACTCTCGTGTGTTCTGCATAAGCTCAAACCACTGAAGAGCAAAAGCAATGAACAAAAAGATTCCAGTTAAGTTTCTCACAACTATAAGAAACATGAAAAGAAAAATAAAAGAGTCGGATTTTCATATAATTGTAACTTACTTGTCTCAAAAGATCTGCAAGTGTCCGTGGAAGAGCTTCGATGTCCTTGAGGACAACATAGTATGGGAATGGGAAAGAGTCCAGATATTTCGAGAACTTAATGTCTGTTCCTTGAACAGTTGCTTCCTGAGAAAACATGATAAATTTTATTATTCTGCCTGAGAATGTGGTTTAAGTGATTATTTAATTATATAGGCGTAATCGTAAAGTTGTCTGTATAGTATAAGTCTTAACGTTTTAAAATTGGCACGTTTAATCATTTATTGTGTAATGTTACAATTTCAGATAAAAACCATATATGCCGAAGAGAGAGAGAGAGAGAGAGAGAGAGATTACCATAAACTCCATGATGGACTCGCTCGGGCTATCCAGGAGCAAAAATGCAACCATTCGTTTTTTACTCAGAATATCTCTCACATAACGTTTCAATTTCTCCTGAATCACGGAAATTACAAAGCATAAGAAAAGGCTTTAACTAAATACATTAGGTCCTGTACAAAAGTAAATAAATTTTTTAAAATTAAAGAAATAAATGTACCTTCTCATTAAAACGTCCATCAGCTATAATGAGTACAAGTTGCTGTAGAGGATTAAATCCAGATGGTAAACGGGCTTGCAAAACTGCAGTATCCAGCATGTTGTTTAAATATTTCAGCAGATCAACCATTGGTTCATCAGCAATTGTGTTCTCTTGCTTAAAGGTTAGACTCGAGATCATCTGTCACACATTAAAAATTTTCATATGTAATTAATAATAAAAATTCTGGATTAAAAAAAGAGAATTAACAATTACATATGTGCCCCCCCAGTCATGTGGGATAACAGTGTTTTTCCAATTGGTTTCACAATTACATATACATCCCTTGAAACTTATCTTCATCTTACAAATACCCCCTTCAGTCAATCATCACATAGATAAAAGAAGGCATTAATCAATTTAATAAATTCCCTAAGTGATCAACGAACTTGATTGATGTTATCTGGTTTCAGCATTGATCAAATTTTGATAAACAACCAAGAAAGGGGATGTTTGTGTAATGTCGCATAGTTATGGTGTACTGTCTCTGATCAAGAACGTCGTGACACATATACTCAAGACCATATGAGATGCAAGAAACATATATCAAGTTGATGGATTCCAAAAAACAATTTCTAATGAAAAACAAAAATTTGAAACAAAACTAATGATATGATTTTCTATCTTATAAATTTCTTACTTATGAAAAGGAAATAAGAAGAGAGAGATGAGGGGTAAAGTAACCTTGATTCCAGCCTCGGGAGTAAAAGGTTGGTCAAAATCATGAAGTGTTCTGATATTTCCTTGCTGACCAAAACTTGCAACAGCCAAATTTCCCACTTCTAATTGGGACATTGCACGACAGACCGTCACTAATGCTTCCATGGCAAAATTACCACAACGCCCTTCAGACATGCTGCGAGAATCGTCCACTGCAATCACAACTTGATAATCACGTTTGCTTGGTTTGGTCCGTCTCAGCCATATTTTGTCCTTCCTATAATGGCTGGCAATATATGGAATGACCTGTAGATTACAGAAAACATGAGTATCATACAAAAAATAAAATCAAGAAACATGAGGGTTAATTACACTGACACCCCCTCTAAACGTACCTAAATTATCTTCTCCCCCTTTGATCTTCCATAATTATAGCCACCTCCCGTATAACTTTGACCCTTTAACAAACTTCCCCTTCCATTATGGGTTTCACAGGACAATTTCAAATTCAAAGAGAATCTGAGTGCAATTAAACCCAAATCAAATTGAGAATACACCTTAGGCTGACACCCCCTATGGAATACCTAAATTATCATCTGCCCCCTCGATCTTTTATAATTACAGAACCTCTCCTCTAACTTTGACCCTATTATAGACCTTGCGGTTTTTAACAGGAAGTATCTCAAACCTTATAATGACACCTCCTCTGAGAAACTGATAATGACACCTTGCGGGGTGCGAGTGCAATAACCTACAACTAACTGATAACAAACCTTATAATGACACCTCCTCGGAGAAACCAAAATTATCATTCCTCCCATGATCTTTTATAATGACAGTGACCTCCCCTCTAACTTTGACACTTTAACGAAACTCCCCCTCCCATTCAACAGGGAGTATTTGAACTGGGGCGTAAGTGTAATTAACCTAAAATAAAATTGATAACATACCTTTTTCATATTAATCCTTTTACCAGTCCTATAATCCCCTTGTAGCTTGCTAGCTAAAGTGGGCTCCATAACCAAACGCAACTGTTCAGCCAACTCTTGAGACAATCTCGTTGTAAGCAATTCATATCTTCTCCAAAGAGCAGCAGCATCGTTCCTCAATTCAGTAGAAGGCTCAAAGGCTTGAGCTTTACCAAGCTCATCATCATCACTCATATCAATCTTGTTAAGTTGATGTATATCCTCACTAATATATGATCTCTTCACAGATACCAAGCTATCTGAAAAGCTCGTATTTTCTTGCTCATAATCACCGTCAACTTCCATGGATTCTCCATCCTGCTTCTCTAAATCCGATACTTCTTGATGATTTCTAACATCATTCACATGAGTCAGAGCAGAATTTTTAATCGGCCCAGTTTCTTCGGCGTTCTTCTTGATCTCAACTTCTGATGTCGGATCTTTTCCGTCAGCATTTCCTACATCTTGTTCATCATTATCGTTTTGGGCCATTTCTGCCTTAATTTGTTCAGCTGTTGCAGGTCCAAGAGCTTGAGCTGCACCTTCCTTCAACTCAGCAGTGTAGCCATACTCGTCTGCATCTTCCTCCATCAAATCGTCTGATTGGTTGTTCTCTTCCGGAAGGTCAACAGAGACTTTGACTCTCTCTTTCCATCCATCAATAGCATCTCCAACACTTCGACAAGGGTTTGGCTGTAATTTCTGCATAAGTGACTCGGAAGGAGGCAGCGAACTTCTAGATTGTTCATTGCTTAAATTTTTGCCGTTTGTAGAATCAGCCACCTGGATTTCAAGCTCAGAAGCATTATTCTGCCCGCTCGTCGGGTTTTTAAACTCATTGAAATTTGAATCTTTCTCATCTGGTTTAGAATCTCCAAGATCATTAGAGAATTCTTGTACAGAAAGTCCAGCAGATTGAGCAGCATTATTATTGTTGTTATTATCATCAGCATTAGATTGTAAAGAATCTTGATTTGGCATCTTAAATTCTTCTGTTTCCATAGGATTTTCTTCTACACGACTCCCCTCAGGATTTGCTGTTTCGTTATTCTCCGTCTCTTCTTCAACAAATTCATGAGCTTTTTCCTCGTCATTCTTTACCTCAGAATCATTCACATCTTCTGACTCGCCATCTTCAATTGGCTCATCAGCTTCCAATTCATCCATGTTAGTGTCTTGATCAGGATCTTCATTTAGGTCCTCCGGATTTATTCCGGAAGGATCTAGAAACGCATCGTCTTTGTCAACATTCATATCTTCTCCACCTTCATCTTGACCTTCATCATCTTCATTTCCATTTTCATCCTTATTCTGTTCATCGGATTCTTTTGCATCGAGATCAAAGCTATCATCCATGGCAGCAGCCGAATCTTCCTTGGCTCTAAGCTCTTCATCTTGGGATGATTTATCTTTCACCGACTCCCCTTGCTCGTATTTCTCATTTTCTTTGCCATTCTCAGCGACATCATCATTATCATTGTCCCCAAGTTTCTCATCAACTATGTTTTCACTGTTTGCTCCAACTTCTCCCATGGCGGACTCCAATTGCTCATCATCATCCTGATTATTATCTTCATTTTCATCCTCTTCAGAATCCTCGCTAACATTCAACGCATCAGCATTGAAATCCTCTTCCATCTCAATTCCTTTCTCGGTTTTGTTCGGCATTTCAGAATCGGCATCACGCTCGTCGTTTGGCTTCAAAAATAAAGAACAAATTGAATTTTTTTTTATTTTTTTTATTTCCTAATTTAAAGATCAAACTTTCTTACCTTTTCAGATGTCCCAAGAAGCTGATCTTCATCAGTAATTTGATCACTGACATCATTCTTACCTGCACCTTCACCCATACCAGTTCCACTTGCTTCTTTAGTCGCCTCTTTTGCATCCTCATTTTCTTGCTCTTCTGTAGTACCAAATCCTTTGGCAAATAATGAAGCAAAAATGTTTGCCAGTGCATAAGTCACTTTAGATACCTACATAAAAAGGAAAAACATTGCTCAGAAATCACTCTTCCACTAGCTTATTAGTAAAAAGGCTCTGGCCGTATGTTTTACCCATTCTTCTTTCCCATTTTCTACTTACAATACCGATAAAGAGAAAAAAGTAGTCAAAGTTGGGTAGAACTTACCATACTATGGATGAGTAGAAAATCCTTCAGGAGATTATCACCAAAAGTCGTTATCATATCCAATAGGCTGTAAAGATGCCTCAACTGCGAGCAAACAGAAGAATTTGTGGAAGGATTTTTGTCTCCACAATAGTTGAGAAGTTCTCCCTACGAACGAAGATACACACAGATCAAGAACCAAAATTAAAAAGAATTTATGTATCCAGTTGATAAAATGAAGGGTCAATTACATAGAACCCCCAGAGGTTTGTTTAAAAATCTGAAAACCCATCTAAACCTTCAAACACTACAAATACCCCCCTCTCAGGGGGTAATTTGTAAGGTTTCACTTACATTTTTACATTTCAAGGGGGTCTTTGCAAGGTTTCCAGGTTTGGATGGTGTTTCGGATTTTAAAGCTTAAGTTTAGGGGGGTTTGGGTGATTATCAATAAATTGGATGAACTTACAGCATACTGGATTGTTCTGATTACATCCTCGCAAATGAGGTCCAATTGTAGATTCTGAATATCTTTTTCAAATAGGATCTTCCACACTTTCAAGTTCTTCAATGACTCTTCACTAAGAGCAAAATCATAATTCAGAGATCCAACAGTCTGAAATGTAGATTGGATGTGCTCATATGCTCTCTCGACAGCACCACCAAAATCAGATTCAAGTTCATTTATGCTTTTTTCACCACTGACACCAGCATTATTTGAGAGCTCCGTTGACTCCAAAGAACAATAGGACTTTTCAGCAATACGGGCCTGCAAAATAATGAAGTTACTCAAATTGTTTAGTTCAAGGAAATCGAAAAGAGTTTATTTGAATATGTTCAGGAAAAAAACAAGTGCAGAAACACACTTGGTTTTAGCACAAAATCTATATCTACCTTTGCAAGTAAATCATCAATATGCCCGAGGAGGATAGTCTTCACAGCTCCTTGCCCATTTTCATGCACACGGAAAGCAGAGAAACTTTCTTCAAATGTTTTAATTAACTTGAAATTGTGATCCACAAGCTGTTCCATTTCTCCAGTAACCCCGTATTGATGCAATGCAATTCCTACCATAATATCTTCGTTACTTCCAAGAAGGTGGCGATCCAGTGAATTCTGTTAAGATGTTCCAGCAGAAGTAAGCTAAAGTAGTGCAAATTCCAACCAGGCATCACAATGACGGCTTATTAATATTTACCTTAGATTTCTGGAAGTCAGGAAGAACTTTCTGAATCAACTGGAGAATCTTTTCTGTTTCATCTTTTATACTAGAACAAGTATTCAGATGATTGTTCTTGACTGTTTGTAACAACAAGTGTTCTTCGTTCAGTAAAGTGCAGAAACCGTCAAAGAGTTGCTGCAATAATTGCAGAATGCAAGAGGTCAGGATTTGAAGAAGATGCACATCAGTTAAGGACTCCTTATCTTAATTAGGGGAACATTACAAAAGCCTTTTAAATAAATTCTTATATCCAAAAAATCTATATGAGTTATTTTCAATCCTAAGAACCCAACCCTTGAATTTTAATGGTTTTCTTTACAAAATTAGTCTTCAGTTTCTTACATTAATATATTAATATTTAGTTAATAAATTAATTTATTCACCAAGGATGATTTACACATGGAAAATATTGATTATAAAAATTAATCTATGAAGATTTAATAATTTTGTTTGTTTTATGTAATTTTAAAGATTAAAATTATATTATTGAATTCAGATGTCTAATGAAAAATAACAATTCTATTCAACAAAATTTTAATTTATTAAAGTCATTATTAAGTAAACCAATATAAAATAGTTAAAGCAATATTTTCTACAAGAAATGCCAACCAATTAAGTTTTTCCGGAAAGTCAAGGTTAAATAAGACAAAAATTTCGTTGTTACGCCTTTGAGAATAAATTGTCCGCAGAATGTGTTTTTAGGAATGAAAAATAATTTCATGGGTTTTTTGGATAAAAAGATAAATAAGGGTTTATTACAGGTCGAGATACCTTCTGTTGCCACATGCATCTGAATGTGGCGCGTTGGTTCTTGAAAAATGATGAGCTATCAGTTGATTGAGTGGAGCTTGAGAACAAATTCGATAAAGGCCAGGTACATTGTCTCAAGTTCTTCAATTTCTCGGCAAAATTATAGGCAGCATCTCTTTGTTCTTGTTGTATCTCAATTAGATGATTGACATAAGAGCCCGACCGTTTGATCTAAATAAAAGGAGAAAACAATGACATCAATCATGCAAGATTAGTATCATTCTGCATGTGATCAATCTAACAGCATCTATGGACATACCTGTACGAGACTCAAATCTTTATGAAAATTCAGACATATGTTCTCCAGATCTTTAAGTGAAGAAATGCCCTTGAAGTAGTATTTATTTGCCGTTTTCCATATAGTTTCTTCATGAAGGTCGCCTAAATCAACAGAAGAATCATCACTTTGTGCCAGCAGCAAATGTTGCACTTCGTAGGATGGCTGGAGAAGCCAGGAATGTGATTTATCGTTTTCACCCTACGTGACATACAAATTAGTTAGAAGTTAGAAATTAGAAAAGGAAAAAAAGCCTCCACCCCAGAGACATATAGACCATTTTCTCTTGGAGTGAAGCTTTTAGATAGAATTGGCTCAAAATCCATCACGAAAAATAAAAAATAAAATAAAAGCAAACTACCTCTATAAATATTTTATGCTTGGACAAGCCACAACTTTCAAGCAGCTTTAGGAGGTCAGACAAAGCTCTCCTTTTCCCCAATTTCTTATTTTTATCTTCCCAAAGTTCACCACAGTGAATCAGAGACACACATAATTGTTCGATTGTATGCCACAGCTGCTTTCTTTCTTCCCAATACAAGAAGCATGAAGACTGTGAAGGTATACTGTCCTTGATGCCATGAATTGAATCTGCATGATTTTGGAATGCAATTAAGTGGGTGTTGGCAAGAGCTTTTGCTTTTGGAGAAGTTTAAGTAGAAGCTAAAGTCGTAAGAAGTTGCAGTAGTAAAAGTGAAAAGTTTAAAAATAAAGTAGTCGAGTGTTGGAAGAGAAAGTTGAGAAGCACTTTTGTTACTCCATATAAACTCGACTTATTTACGAAATAACATAGAAGCTAGGAGCTGAAGCTAAAAGTTGCCATTGGTGCTTCCAGCTTATTTCTGCTGAAAATAAGCAGAAGTTGATTTTTCGAACACTTGCTTTCAAAAAACGCAGAAAGCAGTTTTAGAGTGTGGAAACACTACCTAAGAATAACAAACAAAACGAAAACAGTTAATAAGGGAAAAAGTAAAAGTCAAAGCTTAATATTGACCTCCAACTTTTTCTAGGCTCTTCCACCAATCAGCAAACCATACAGAGCTGCAATAAAAAGTCAAGATTTAGTGCACTACTGCAAAGTACACAAGCAAATTCACAATTTAATCATTTCTTAAAAACAATGCAAATTTAATATACCTCTCCTTATCTTTAGATTGAGTCTGAGTGCAGACAGTATCGAGAAGAGCCTTGCTGACTTCATAAGGATCAAACTTGAACTTTTGGCCTTGTATAGATTGTGTATTTATCACCACTCGTGACGTTTCTTGACCAAGAAATTCCATTAGAGGTTGTCGGAGTAGGTCCTGAGATGATAACAATGAGACATTTGTGAAAAAGTTGTTTTTGGGGAAGATGATCAGAAAGACAAACTAATAAATACGTGCTCTTGAAAAATTTAAAATGAAAATAATTTCACCCTTGGGACCTACTAAACGCTAGAAAAGGGAAAATAAAAGAGACAGCTGAGTGTTCTGAATAAAAAAAACAAGATATGCAAAGCACTTTTACTTCTCTCAAGAAACTTCCATTAATTTATGAAAATAACCTAGAAGCTAGAAGCTAAGAGCATGTCCAATTTCTCTTGCCATTTTTTCTTTTTTTTGTTATTAGTCAAGCGCCAGCGCCCCTATAGAGTCCGCTTTTCTGCTACCAATGAAACCGAAAGAAAGACAAAAAAACCAGTGCCTTTCGTATAGATCGAGACTTGTAGCTTGATTCTTTACTCATTCCATACTGGAAAGAATTGCAGGAAATCGTTCGATAACACTTCTTCCTATTTCTTTCTCATGATATCCGACGATCAAGACAATTCCCGTGGAACTCTTTCATTTCATAGAAGTGAATTCTGATTCTTACGAAGCAAATAGCATTTCCTATTGATTTGTCTCCTGGACTGGACCTATTCTGTGTCTGATTTTGAATTAGCCGTCGCTACGCTGTTCCCAAGGACTAGCAAAATCGAAATAGCGAAATTCTTGGGTCATCTCAATGGGTTCAGAAACCACAAGATGCTTCTAGCTTCTAGATTATTTTTGCTTAGAATAAGCAAAAGGTTTTCCAAACACTCCTAAAAGTGTGTCTTTTTAGAGTTTGGAAACACTGTTGTAGTCCTGATCATATCTCCTCCTCTATAGTACATATAAAGAAGTCATGCAGCAAGTATGTGCAATTATTTCTCACCGTATATTTTTCCACAATCTTTCTTAATTTCAGCCTGGTTCTTCTAAAGCTCTCAATGGCCAAATGACTATCAACGCGATCCCAACGACACAACTTCAAAAGGTCATTCACCTCTTTCTCGATGCCTCTTCTATTTGCTCCAGTATGCTCCAATATTCTTCAAAGAAAAGAAAAAGTCAAAAAGATTAAACTTCAAAAAAAACAAGAAAATTGCAAAATAAACTTTCAGGAGAAAAACTAATTACCGTGGCAACAATTGTATATAGAAGCCGAAAGTGTTGTAGAGTATTTTCGCATTCTCCTCTTGGCAGGGGCTGCACAATTCGTTATACATTAGTGTCTGTATATTCAAAATGTCACAGATACTTTAAAACTCAAATCTTCAAAACAGAATGCTAAGTGATCTGCAAAACTTAGAGTGTGTTTGCAAACTCAAAAAAACAAGCACTTCTAATATAAGTGATTTTTTTCAGCACATTGGGTTTCCAAACACTCCCAACTTCTGCTAAATTTAAGTAGAAAGAAGCTAGAATCTTGAAAGCCACCTAAAGACATGCTTTTGGATTCTGCTACTAGATTCTAGGTATTTTCTTAATTAAACACAACTTTATTAAAATTAGAAGTGATTCTCAGCTTTTTTTCCAAACACCCACCAACTTCTTCTCTCTGCTTTAAGCTTTTTACTCCCTGTTTTTACTATTGCAAATTTTTTTCAACTTTAGCTTCTACTTTAACTTCTCCAGAAGCAGTGGAGTTTGCAAACATCCCCTTAATTCACTATCTTAAGAAGAATATTAACTGCTACACCAGCAGCGAAGCATAAGCCGAAAAGTAATAATACCTTTTATCAGATTTCCGATTCAAATCATTGATAATCTGTCCATGGAAAGAAAGAAGCAACTGAAGTTGCTTCTTAAATTCTCCAATGCTAGATGTCTTAAAGAATTCTTCCAGGCTGCAGATAAACATAGAGCATTAGCCATGAATTTGATTACTATAGATAAATATCTTTCAGTAGATAGCAATAGCTACAAAATTGGAGACTTGCCTTTCAATGGTTAAGCTATTGTATTGATCAACATCAGCTGCGTGTTGACGTTGGAAGACGGCATACAAAGGAAACCAGAGCTGTGAATAGATCCAACACAAAATTAGTGACTATATCAAACAATATATTGAAGTTTCAAAAGCATAAGAAAACACATAGCAGAGTCCATTATTACAAAACAGAAAAGTAGAAGAAAAACTTAAAGTGTAGGCCATAAAAGCTCATCACTAAATGCTTCAGCAACATGTATTATCTAAGCCATATTCAATAAGCATCCAAACTTTAAGCTCGTGCCAAAAGTAGTTATGCAAGAATACTACCATACTAAAAAGGGATAATTACAAAAAAAAAAAACTGTGGTTTGCTTTAAAATCCAAAACACCATCTGAACCTGAAAATCTTACAAATGCCCACCCCCCCCCCCCCTTCTTAAAATGTAAAAATGTAAGTGAAACCTTATAAATACCCCTCTCAGGGGCGTAAATGTAAGGTTACAAGATTTCAGGGTGTTTTTTGTAAACGCCGTAAACCTCAGGGGGGTTTTGGTAATTCGACGATTCAAATGAAGCACCATAATAATAAAATTAACTGTCACGTGCAATGCAATTGAATGATGAATTTGACCCTAGTTGATTAAACAGGAAAATGAGGAACTCACTTTTCCAGCATTTCTCTCAAACTGATATTGAACCTCATCGAGCAATCCAGGCCAAGTTTCAAACTCCAACTTATGCCATGAGGATACCAGAGCGAAAATAGGTTCCAATTGCTCTACAGGTTGAATTACAATGAGTGATTAAGATTGAGAATAGTTTGTATTGCATCAGGAAGCCAACCATATGCGACTGAAAAATCTGTTGCTTACCAGAGAGAGGAAATTTGGCAACAGTTTCTTGTACAATTCTAACCCTGTTAAGAAGGGACTCCAAAGCAGCGAGAGCCTTCAACGGAAAATAAACAGACGTTATACTTTTTTTGCGCGACAACAGGCATGTCAGAAGAACAGGAAGAAGAAATAAACAGTCATTTGGTCCAAACTTATAGAGGGTATTATGAAGGGTTAAAATTTTCATTTCTAATCAGATTACGGGTCAAATATTTCTAACCAATGCATTAGCTAATTTTTAACGGAACCCTAATGCTTGGGTGTATTTTGCAATTAGTCAATTACGTGTCGGCTATAACTGTAATTGTTTGACTAAGAGGGTCATGAGTTGTAATTTAGCAAACTCCTTTGGGGTCTAAATGTAATTTTCCCGAAGAAATAAGATATTGTACCTTGGCAAGAGGAGTATCGAGAGGTAGAGCTAAAATCATGTCAGTAGCTTTTACGATTGTCTGAAGAGCAGGATGATCATCCCATTCATTAAGGAGGAAAATGATTCGCTCTTTAAGAAGTTGAACTGGCTCCACCAATTTCACCATCATGGGTGATTTTGAATCCTGATAAGAACCAAATGGAATGTAAGAATAATGCTTCATTTAAAAAAACAGGCAAATTTTGTACAAGGAGACAGAAACACCTTGTAAAAGTTGTACACACTAGTGAGAGCAAGAGTGAACTTATTATCATGCTCCAAGCAGAGGCGGAATAAGTGTTCTGGTCCAAGCTTAGCATCAAAATTGGAGGAAAATGAACCTTTCAAGTCTGAAATATCAGAGGACGGCAGAAACTTAGATTACAGAACATTTAAGTAGTTGGGACGAAACAATTTTGAATTTAATTTAATCACCTTGAATCATTTTTACTCCCAGCATGTAAGAGCCGAGAAAGGAAGACAATCTACCCGTGTCCGACACTCGAATACTTCCAGGCTGAGAAAATGTCGGAAAATTATTTATAGTTCCTTAATGATATTACATAAATATTCTTTCCTGACATATTATTTTACTTAAATAATGGCCTCCCCTTTATTTATTTATTTCATCTATTTAATTAGTTTTCAGACAATAACTGGACCCTGACTTACATTTTGAACAAGGTCCACTGAACCGAATAACTGATTGTGAATGTTAACAATGCCATCCGAATCAGATTCCTGAGCATTCCAATCTTGGTCCAAATCATCACCTTCCTCATTAACTTTTATCTGCAAGAGAAAAAATTACTGCTAAGATATATATTTCGCTTTACAATGAGACAAGTTGATAGATATTATTTCATTCCTTGGGATAATTACCAAAAAAACCCTGAGATTTGCTTTAAAATCCAAAGACCATCCAAACCTGAAAACCTTACAAATACCCCCTTTCAAATGTAAAAATGTAGGTGAAACCTTACAAATACCCCCCTAAAATCCAAACACCATCCAAACCAGAAAACTTTACAAATACCCCCTTTAAAATGTAAAAATGTAAGTGAAACCTTACAAATACCCCCCTGAAAAACCTTACAAATACCCCCTCTCAGGAGGATGAATGTAAGGTTACAAGGTTTCAAGGTGATTTTTGTAAACAGCGTAAACCTCAAGGGGATTTTCGTATCTGGCCCTTCTTTGGGATGTTACCTTCTCATCTAATTCTTCAGAGAGAAGTTCCTGCCCCTCAGAAAAGCTGTCAATGATGCTTTCTAACTTGAATGCACGGGCCCTGAACTTGAACTGCTGCCCAGTACTCTCCTCTGTTGGTTTTACATGATGCTTCGCCCAAAGACTGGCAACATGATCGAAGATTTCATGCAAAAACTGACAAAAAGATATTGCAGAAAGTTAGAATATAGAAGTGTGGAAATACAGCAACCTAAATATATGCATATCTTATAATTATAATATCGCTAGGGAAAATTACACTTAGACCCCAAAGGAGTTTGCTAAATTACAACTCAAGACCCTCTTAGTCAAACAATTACAGTTATACCCCTCATAAAATTGAATAATTACAAAATACACCCAAGCATTAGGGTTCCCTTAGGGAGCATTAGGATTTCGTAAATTTTTTTTTTGGTCAGATTAGGATTTCGTAATGAAATTAATGGAATATTCCCTTTTTAATTTGAAAAAAATTACACTTAGACACAAAAGAGTTTATGATATTAAAAATGAGATTTCGGAGCAACCCTAATGCTAGGGTGTATATTGTAATTATTCAATTTCGTGTGGAGTATAACTGTAGTTATTTGACTAAGAGGGTCATGAGTTGTAATTAAGCAAACTCCTATGGGTCTAAGTGTAATTTTCCCTATCAGTTAAGAACCTAACCTTAAAGGAAGTATCACCAAGAAAACGAGCATCAGCAACAGAATCTTTAACACGACCCAGAACATTGTGGCAAACAGAAACCTCAAATGGCAAGGTTGAGGCCTGTGGTGAGACATAAACAGACGTCAGTATTATTAAAAGTTCAAAATAGGGGCGGTAGAAACAGAAAAACAAAATGCTGAACCACAAACCGTTGCAGGAGAAACAGTGTCTCTAGTTGAACAAGGCTGTCCAGCCAACTGAATTACATTCTGCAGCATATTCATATCTATTTCTTCAATACTTGTTGGAAGTTCAACATCACTTATTGAAAGTTTGGGCTGCCTCCCGACATTGACAGACACAATTTTTGATGCACAAACTCTAGGGAATCTCATAAATCTATAAATAGTGCTCTGTCAAGTAAAATTCAAGAGTCAGTGCAAAAGAAGTATGCCAAAGGAATAATAGGATTAGATGAAATACGGCAATTTCTTCTACTAACCAGAACAGGTTCCGTATCCTGCTCTCCATTTTCCAGATATCTTTTACACATTACACCAGAAACGATTAATGACACGCCTAATTTCATTTCATATATTGCAACCTGAATAGGTTCGGTTATATCCACATATGCTGAGTAGTCATCTGATAATCGATCTATGAAACGTGACGCTATTTCCTGGAATGAAAAAAGGATATGATATTAAAGTAACATTGAATAGATCAACATATATGAAGACCAAATCAAGATTTCAGAAGTTAAGTGGAAAGACTGATGCACGGCGTACACAATTGCATGAACATATTTAAGAGGAATTTGGACAAATACCTGCCAATTGTGCACTTGTTCCGTGACCTCTTCTGTTTCCATGGTTTTGACATTCTTGATCCGTACAACAAAAGCCGAAACCGACTCAAGAAACTCATCGCATAAATGCTTCAACTCCTTAAATTTTACCGTATTGGGGCGGAACACCATCTGATGCAGGGGAAGATATCATCAGTTGAGGATATGATCATAAATCAAAATAAATCATATCCGTATAATCTAAAATATCTAAACATGCATTGATCAAGGACGCATGCAAACGCCTATTATGAAACAGAATCATAATTGTGCATATTTATGTTTACATTATCAAAAATCAAGAACTGCAGCGCAAGCGTGTTCTTGCCAGATTGCACTAAGAGAAATACCAATACAACAGGACAAACAATAAACGTGTAGGCAAAAAACCTTGGAGGTTGAAAATGTGCAGGAGATAATAAATATAATAAGCACGAGGAAGAAATAAAAGTATTATCATAGGGGTACTGGCCAATGGGCCACTATCAGCCACCGATGCTAAAAAGTTCACTGTGAAAACAGTATCAAGAAAAAGTAACGATTGAGTCAGAAAATGAGATATGCTCGCAGACCTTTCTTTGCAGCCGTCTCCTCTCAGCAGTGAGTTTCTCAAGCAAATCTGTTCTGTAAACATCAGCATCTCTCTGATAAGTAATTCCAGCCAAATAGACACATGCTTTCCGAACCTGAATCTCAATCTCAAGTGAATTTATCCTCTTTGTTAATTCTGAATACTTTACAGAGTATTTCAAAGTTGGATCCAGATCATCACACTGGACCAAAAGATTATAACGTAATCCTCCAATTCGTAAAAATGTGTATCCAACACTCTGGACGTCTGAAGGGTTTTGAAGAGGAAAAAATGTGACAAACGTTAGTAAAACAGAAAGTAGAGACCACTTCAATTCTGAATCAACAATTTAGCATTAACTAACCATCAGATGAGCGAGGAGAGTAGAGTTCAGTAAGCAATGGCTCAATATAAGAATTGATCAAGGATGTCAGTACGTGGTGGTTCGATGACGACAGAAGTGAAAGAAGGGCCGTCATATTGTCTTTCTGTAAATTGCAAATCAAGTGTCACGAGGAAGAGAATTCAATCTAAGATCATAAAGCTAATCTAAGATTAGGAAATTTTATCATAAGGGGGCTGCATGCTCTAAATGAAACTGGGGATAATTACACAAACCCCCATGAGGTTTGCTTAGAAATCCGAAAAAACATGGAAACCTTGAAACCTTACAAATAACCCCCTGGTCAACTGGAAACTTTACAAATATCCCACTTGAAACATAAAAATGTATACATAATACCTTACAAATATCCCCCTCAAGGGGATAAGTGTAAGGTTGCAAGGTTCCGATGGTGAAATTGTAAAAGGCGGAAACCCCAGGGGGTTTTGTGTAAATTACCCATGAAACTTTCATGAAGCCTGCAATCTCTACTACTAAAAGGGCATGTCGGAAACAAAATAAAATAATGTAAATTAAAAACCGTGTTGCAAAAATACCCTGAAATCATAACATATTAGTTGAGAATACGTAAAGGTAGGTACCTGGTTCCTCAATTCCTGGATAGATTGGAACGCAGATCTGATTTTAGCATATCTTGAATCCTCAAATGACTTTTCGTGTGCATAAATTATCTATAAGCATCATCATAGAGGGAGTCAAATTTACAAGATCCCAAGGCTTTTGTATTAACAATGATAAAAGAGAATTTTATTTGTCAAATCAATGTGGAATACCTGTTGGAACAGCGAACGTGCAACAGCCAGAAGCATATCAACTGAATTACCCTTACTTGATGAACTTCGCCAGATATTACTTGAAGCACTTCTAAGCTTGAAGCTATGCAAGTGGTAGTCTCTAATGGAACTTGGGTTTTGCCTGAATTGAATAACGGGTTTGCAGGAAAGGAAATGAATAAGTTCAACAGATGCTGGAATACTTGACCAATGATCGAACAAATAAAAAGAAATGCTATTTATCTGACATGCAAAACACATTAGCATGTAGCAATTACCCACAAATACAAACATTGGATGATAAGGCTATGCTGCAGGGAATGGCATTTGAAATAACTCTTGAAAAAGAGGAGCAATATGAACTTATATTCATTCACTGGAGTTTCTTTTTTCTTAATCAAAGTCCAAATTTCAAGATTTTAAGGTCCTCTATTAATGCAACACATGTTATCGCAACTTCCTCCAAAGTAATTCTAGAAACCTGATGTAAAGAAAAGCCCACAGGCCACAGGCAATGCATTGTATATCTTATAATGTCATGGACAGTGTTATTATCAAAGTGTCCAGCTAACAATATGAAACTTTCAGGATCAGAGAGCTTGTGCTGACTTTATGTGCTTGACGTGTATTTATTTAAATTCCAGTGCAATCAGTGTGTGACAAATCCACTTATAAGATGATGTAAAAGAGTGAAAGAGAAGTGGGTGACTTTTATCCAAGTGTAGAACTTACAGAATATGGTGGACTGTGGCCAATTTCAAAGGCCAAAAAAGCTTGCACGGTAAAAGAGTACCATAGATATCATTCTCAGGAAAGGTCTGCATTACAAGTGTAAACTAATTTAGGTTTGTTAAACAAGGAAACACAAAATGCCTAATTAGAAAAAACATGCTAGATGTTGATAAATACCTCTGCAAGCAAAGGACAGGTTTCCCACAGAGCTGCATGCCATCTAAACCACATCTCCAGAATAAAACCAGAAAGTTTTTCATGAGCTGCAGCAGAAAAGAAGAAATCAATTACCAAAACCTTCGTCACATAAGACAAGTGTGGGTGCGAGTGCACGGGCGGGTGTGAAAGCATGAAAGTGAAAAAATAAAAATAATTGAGTGCGGAAGTGCCTTATAGTGTCAAATCAAAAATAATTTAAATAATTATATATAATATAAACTTACTTTATATTCAATATCAAATAAATCTTAAGACAGAATATCAATATAATAATTTTATTAAATACTATCCTGGAAATTTGTTATTAATAATTCTAATTATTCTCTGAATCGTGTTCATTCTTTGCACGATCTACGATCCATCAACATGTAGAGTTTATATACAAAAATTCAATTTTATCTAATATCTTTGAAAAACTAACCGAGTTACTGCATTTCATGGTTTCACAATAAACTTATACGAGAACAAATTATTGAATTATAAATTAATTTCTTTTACAAACTAAAAAAGAAAATAATTACAGGAATTAATTTGGTCCAAAACACAAGTAATTCCACAGTAGCCAATTTACAGAGCAAAACTGACCTCCTTGGACCGATTCCCAAGCATCTAGAGTCCACAAAATTTTTTGGTGAGGTAAAAAGTCAGTTGGCATTCTTGATGAATACTCCAAAGAGAAGTCCACGTACGATTTCAAAGGGCCAGATATCTTCAATAAAGCCTACCATACATGGCAAAGTGAAACGGATGTCAAGATCAAAACACAATCCACAGATCATTGTTACACCAAAGGAAGGAGTGTTTGCCAACTCTAAAAACACGCACTTTTGTACTCTTGGGCTTTATTCAGCACTTTGGGAGTGTTAGGAAAACCAGGTTCTGCTTATTTTAAGCAGAAAATAAGCCAGAAGCTAGAATCACCCAAGGACTAACTTTTAGCTTTAGCTTATAGCTTCTAGGTTATTTTCTTAAATAAATGTAAGTTTTTGGCCAAATAAAAGTGCTTCTCGATTTTTTTTCCAAACACTCAACTGTTTTTATTTTTAACTTTTTGTTTTTCTCCAAGGACTCGTCACTTTTACTACAACTTTTTACAACTTTAACTTCTTCCAAAAGCAGTAGAGTTTGCAAACACCCTCGAAAAATTCTATTCTTCATTAGAATTGAAAATACCATACATGGTGCTGTTCTTCAACGTTAACCACAGCAATCTTTGTCAGGTGCTCAAGTAGCTCCAAATCAAGGCAAAGACTTGTCTCATCAACTAAAGCTTGTGTCTTTTGCCAACTTTCAAACCCAGACCTTCTACACAATACATCAGGAGTAAACACACAGCATGTCGAAGAGACTGCCGAAGAAAAAGCCCGTTTACTAGTTTCCATAGCTACCAGCTTCTGCTTTTCAAAATCCAACCTCCCCACAAGCATCTGAAAGAATGAAGCATTGATCAGACCGGAGTCGAATATTTTTGTCTAGGTCTCTAAATAAGAAAAATCACGACGATGTACCTGATACATTTCTTCCAACTGCTGAATAATTTCAGAATCATTATCAGCAGCTTTGCCAATAATATAAGATGCCATGCAAACTCCTTCAAGTAATACGAAAACCCAATTATTTTACGTAACCAAATATTCCCACAAGAAAGAAACATAAATAGGCTTTCGTTGCAGATGATATCAAAATCCTGATACCAGTAGGCAACAGAAACATGAATCAAGCCCAAACGGACTATTTCCTTCACGAATTCATACTCAATTTTCTCATATTGCTAAAACATAAAAACACCGAATAAGAAATCCAACACCTTGGGAGACACGAGATTCTACCTTGCATAGCAAGTGTTCGAAGATCCACATGAGAAAATAATGCACCATCTACAGTAACATCATCCAATTCAATCCCATCTGCAAAAATTAATTCAGCCACATATAAATGTGAAATGCAAATAAAATGAGTACAACATCACAAGGACCCTTCAATTTCTGTTCAATTCATAGAGAGTTCTCTAAAAGAAATACCTGGTTTCATTAACTTGCTTTTTCTGGGCCACACCATTTCACAGAAGTTGGCAAGTTGGCACTGTTTCCGGTGTAACTCAGACGATGAAGGCAAAATTGGATGTCCACCATGTGTCCAGAGCAACGACTTGCTTGAATTTAAACGAAAAGACGAGACACCTTCCAAGTTTTTCGTCTCAATCTACACAGAAGTTTTAGTAACAGTAAAGCCTATAAGACAGATCCGACTGGAAAAGTGGAAAACTATAATACCAAGAAAGCACAAGAACTTGCCTGAAAAAGTTCAGCTTCTGCTGGACAGATTCTTTGCAGTTTGCCAGCATCTTTCATTAAATAGCGCCACGAGATCAGCAGGCATTCCATCTGAGATGAAATGATACTGTCCCAGAAGAGCATATGATGTTCAAGGAGGTCACCATATAACTTAAAAAGCACATCGAAAGAAGGCGACTCAGCAAGCAAGTCAAGCACTTTCCCCTCCACCCTACGAAGGGAAGTCAAAACAGGTTCAAAAGGCTGAATTTTGAAGCGATGATTATGCCCATCCTCTTTGCTCCATTGTTGAAGGCTCAGTCTCAATAGGCTGACACATCTAATCGAGTTACTTAGAAGAACATGACCGGAACTTGACTCTCCAACAGATGGGCATACATCAATAAACTCCATTGAGAGTAAAGGGATAGTAATGGAATTTTCATCAATTGCACTTAGAGACTTATGCTCACTGCGTCGTAATTGAAATATCCTCGTCCAAATAGAATGTTGCAACTCCTTTCTCAATAAATCTGAAAACCAATTGAAAAACGGAAAAAATGGCTGCAACCGTGAAGCAAACCACTCGAACCACTGAACGTAGAGTGAATAATCACTTTCAGTGGCCTGTTCAATTACCCAATCAGCAGCAAATGATAGCTTCCTCTGAGCCATATCAACCTCCGATTCATTTCGAGCACCATAATGAGCAAGAGGACCATTTGAATCCATGGGGAACATTACTTTATGCAACAATGTAGCATCCATTAGATAAATAAACTTTGAGCCTCCTTCAAGGGGATTTTTTCCCACTGCACCTCTGTTCAAAGCACCATTAAACACATGGGAAGCAATCTGAGATCCCAATGATTCCAAATACATAACATTCTGTCTAACACAAGCCTCTCTTGAGTTAGAAACATAATCCCGTAATTCCAATGGGGCTGGCCAACCTCCTGGTAAAGACATTACGGTGTCTTCAGGTGAAGAAAATTTATAAAGTTCTGACATCGACAAATAGGTATCAGCTGCTTGAGAAACAATGTCTTTTCCTTTCCTCTCACCAAAAGATGAAAGATAAGTATGCTCCCAACTAATTTGGATACTCCAAGCTGGTCGGTTGCCATTTATAATGAGCCGTTCAAATAATTGCAGCCATCTTGAAAGCTCGAGATATGTGATGGATACACCAACATGGGAACCTTCACGCTTAGCATAAATGTGGGATTTGGCCATCATTTCAACCAATTTTCCCACAGGAATGCCAGAGAGGGCGATAAATCTCTTCACTTCTTTTAGCTCAATTTCATCAAGATCCTTACCACATATGTCGTGTACCAGCCAATTGGGCTGCATGAGATATATTTCGACCCCTCTATTTCTCATCGCCCTCGACACTTCACCATAGCTAGGATTAACAGTCAGAAACATTCGGAATTTGGGATGGGGTTTCAGCACCACAGGATTTCCTTCCACAATACCACATTCATTAATGGTAATAGATCCAGATTGCTCAACCAAAGAGTTAATCCTATCAAGAACCTGCATGCAATAGAACAGGGAAAGATAAATTTCACAAAGAGCACCAACGTAAGCATAACAGCCAAGCATTACGAGGGTAATTACATCTATGCCCCCTCATGAAATTCAGTAATCAAAACTCGTACCTCCCCACGAGTTTGAAATATTACCTCAAAAAACGGCTTGGAAGTGTGCTTGAAGGTAATATTTCCTACTCGTGCAGGGTGAATGTCAACATTATTCAAAAATGGGGTACAAGTTGTAATTACTGAATCTCACGAGGGGGCTAGATGTAATTAACCCTAGAAAAACCATTCAAAATAAAATACACAAACCGTTGGATTGCAGAGGTTGGCATTTTCGAGAACAATCCATTCCCCATTTTCTATGGCCTTGATAAGTGATCCAGTTACCCACTCAAACTTCACAGAACGTTTCCTTTTCTGATGATCTTCTTCCAACTTCTGAATCATGTTCAGAGTGCTGTCAAGATCCTTCTGAGACCAAGATAAAGGCAACATTTGTTTCTCCACATCAAGCTTTAGATGTTCAATAATTTCAACCAGCTGTGGAATGGAATCTCTCATCCTTGGATCATCAATGAAGCTTGCCGAGCTATTCATGTTTGCTAAGAAGGCAAGCCATTGAGTAGTAAGATCTTTCCTCTGAAAGAACGCCTCTGACGAAGATTCTAAATGCAAATTAATGTACTCGTTCATATACCTTTCGACTTGGGCAATAACAAGATTATAGTGGCGGGAGGCATTGTATTGCTCAAAGCATCCAAGTAGTTCAGATATATCCGTTGCAGATGAAAGATTTAACTCATTTAGTACATTTCCAGTGAGCTCGGCAAGCAATCTTATCAGTGAGGTCTTACCAGAAGAAGACGGACCAACCAATATACATAACCACTGACGTCTGACACACTGTCCTACAGCCTCTAAGCAATGACGTAAACCAGGCAGAAGCTTAATGTTATTACTTGACACTCCAGACGACTGACAACGAGACCTATTAATGGATACATCTCCAACAATCAATGATTCGGGATTCAGATGTACTCTAGGGTGTGGATTAATAAATGGCTTCACACCAAAAGTTTCTTCATACAACTTCATAACTTCTACCCGATCAGCTGATGTACGCATTCTTTGTAGGTAAATGGAGCTTAGGAAACTGTCAGATTTTGAACTTTCGGGGGCATCTGAAAAGATTCGGTGAATATTTTGAAGCAAATCCAGCAAAAAATGAGAGGGTGTTCGCAAACTCTACTGTGTTCGGATAAGTAAAAGTATAACGTGTAAAAATGTGTAGTAGTAAAAGCAGGGAGTATTTGGAGAAAATAAAGTGAAAAGCACAAGAAAGAGTAGTTGAGTGTCCGTAAGAAAGAAGCTAAGAAGCACTTTTACTACTCTCAATAACTTTCATTTATTTACAAAATAACATAGAAGCTAAAAGTCGAAGCGAAAAGCACATCAGTAGGTGCTTCAGGTTTCTAACTAATAGCTACTTAAATTAAGCAGAATTTGGGAGTGTTTGGAAAATCTAAGAGCTGGAAAAAGTCAAAAAAACATCAAAGTGCTTTTGTGTAGAGTTTGCAAACACTACCTAAATGAGCATACCAGGAAAATAAGAAGAGTACCTTTGATAATTTGGCAAGAACGGATCACATCACGGAGATTAAACTCCCACGGCGAACCATCATGGCCGAATTTATGATACAACATAGTCTCCTCATGTAACTTTTTGTTGAAGAGAACCAACTTCTTCAAAAGAAGACTTTCAATTGATGGAAAGAGCGAGCAACATATGGAATGATAATCTTCATCAACTAGCTCATCAACATAGACCTGAACCAATGGCAAGTTAAAGATATTAACTGATAACCATCAATACAGAAACCATTTAAAAGCGAGGCTAAGTGCGAAAAGGAGCCTACCTTAGTGAACCTGTTGAGGAAGGACTTAGGAAAGCCCTTTCGGCCACCCCCTTGATATGAAGGATTTTGACATGCAAAAACTCGGAAAGATGGTGGGCATTTAAAAGAACGTCCCAGCTCAGGAATGAAAACTTCAGCTCGATGATCCAAAATAGCATTCAGACCCTAATTTACAGTTAAATTGTCAACTCCATACACCACAAAAGTAATCTTTGGTAGCTTACAGGAAAAATCTCTTGCCAAATTAACGGCCCAGTTGATCTCATTAACCATTAGAAACATAATATCTTGAAAAACAAACTATATCAGTTGTCTGGCAAAGAAAAGCGCCGGGTGCAAGACCAATCAAGATCTCAAACGTGAAAAGGTAAAAAGAAAAAGGGGAAATTACACTTAGACCCCAAAGGAGTTTGTTAAATTACAAGTCATGACCTCTTAGTCAAACAATTACAGTTATACCCCATACGAAATTGAATAATTACAAATTATACCCAAGCATTAGGATTCCGTTAGGGAACATTGGGGTTCCGTTATTAATTAACAGAATATTCCCTTTTTAATTTTGGAAACTTGGACTTAGACCCCAAAAGAGTTCATCATATTACAAATAACACCCAAGTGAAATTTAGGGACAACCTATGGTATAAAAAAATAAGTGTAGTTTTGGTATTTACTATTCATTTTTTGATGATGTCATCAAGTACAAAACGGAATTACAGAACCCAAATGCTTGGGTGTATTTTGCAATTATTCAATTTCATGTGGGGTATAACTGTAATTGTTTGACTAAGAGGGTCATGAGTTGTAATTTAGCAAACTCCTTGGGGGTCTAAGTGTAATTTTCCCAAAAAAGTAAGAAAATTGATATTTTTTGGGAAAGGTAGTGTATAGTCAACAAACATGTTCAAAGGCAGGCATCAAAACAGGAAGTAGGATCACAATTGCAGACAGCTACAAAGAATTACTGACCTCCAAGACTGATTGCGGAGCAAGATTAAGTTCATCCAACAGCACCCATGATCCCTTCTTTAAAGCCTAAAACAGCAGTACACAAATATTTTATTACCGATATTTCTGAGGAAACAAAAAAACTAGGGCTATTTTTGGATTGAAGGATTTGAATTTGGAGGATGGATTTCAAATCCACCGTAATGATTCCAAAAATAGCTTAAATAGGAATTAAAGGATTTGAAATCCTTTACAACACAAATCTATCCAAACATTGCCTAAGAAAAATTGGGTTATTTCCCACCTGAAGTAGGATACCGTCAGACCAGGCAAACTGTATTCCTTCATCACTTTCAACAGGCAAATCTGATCCCAACAAATCCATAATGTCGGTCTGCAGACGTTAAATTAATTCAAAACAAAATGCTTATTAGGTGAAGAAAAAGAGAATACAAAAAAAGACAAAATCCGCACAGCTAACAAGTTTTGCTCACCTGCTCAGATAAGTTAATTCGTACAACTGTGTGTCCAGAGAATCTGCCAAGGGAAACAATTAAACTTGTTTTCCCAACACCTGGACTTCCTTCCAGCAAAACTAATAAGATGCAAACACCAAATATTAGAATCTTGATACAAAATAACTGCAAACATAGCCACAAAACATGATATTAAGCAAATGTAAGTTAGTTCAAAAAGAAAATACCAGGCTTATTGAGCTGCATAGCACGCAGCACTCTCAATGTATTCCTGCGAGTAGTAGGGGCCAGGAATTCAAAACCTTCCTCGTCAATACAGTCAGAACCTGAATAAGATCAAAAAGATACTCGGAATATGTAAATACACCATAAGAATGCACAAGCAACAAACACAAGCTCCTACATGATTGTCTTGGGGATGATGAAAAGAACACTTTTAGTACAAGGCTACAAGCAAATCATCTTGCACGAGATACATGTGTTTCTCTTTCTTAAGCAAAAATAAAAAACCACAATCATGCATCAACTATTAACCTTTGAGCAAGTTAACGGCAACCAAAGACTAAGCCAAACACAGTGGACCATAACTATAAAGTCCCTCGTCGGAAAGAAAGATCCATCTTTTGCAAAGAAGAAACTAATTCAAATACCTTAATTCCATCTCAACAGACATAGGATTAAAACTTACACGACATCCAAGTCATATGTGTACCTTTCTCAATATAGAATGGATGAATTCCAAAGAAATTGTCACTATCCATGTTATCAGAATAACTACGAACCGGCAAGTTCCTAGGATCAGTCCAACCATATGACTCTAGTCCTTCAAGAATTGAAGAATCGAAACTTGGCTTATACTCCTGAATTAAGAGAGCATAGGCATTTTAATTAGATGAAGCTATACAATGCATACCAACTTGAGAAATGGCATCAGAAAACTCCGCAATTAAATAGCAATATCTTGCTTCCTTCTAAGGGTAGATAACTGACTAACATGAGTAAATTCCCAAGAGTATTTGCTCAGCTCTAGAATTGTACTCTCTCAATATGCTCAAAAGGTATACTTTAATGTAAAAAGAGACAGAAACAGAAAGAAACTCAATCAGATGGATTATCACTCTAATAATAAGCTCCTATATCGTCATTGAAGAGAATAACACATCCATAAACAAGTTTATGCATGCTATATGGTGAAATTTCCTTTTAATCAGATTATTCGAACGTCAAAGAAACAACAAGAAGGTCCCAGGTCACTGACGGAGCCACAAGGGGAGCCAAGGCGGGAGACCTAAATTTTCCACGGCAGTGTAATTTTTTCCTAGTTAATTTTGAAATTCATATTTTTTGTATATAAAATTTATAAAATTCATACTTTTGCCCCCCTAAATGATTAAAATTACCACCTTCAGTAAAAATACTCAATTTCGCCCACCCCACCCCAGTAGTCTAATCCTGGCTTCATCCCTGTGACCCCGGTCATTCAAGATATGTTTCCTCTTGTATCAATTTCTTCCATAGAAAAAGGGCATCACCTTGAGTTTCTTCAGAAGGAAAGAAAGGCATTTCACCCTCAACTCTGCCGCTTCACTTTTTGATATATTTGTACCTGAAGAACAGAAAGTTGAGTACTATAAATCCATTTATGCAAAAAAGAGATCCTAAAATGTATCATCAACTGAATTGATGGATTCTAGGCTAAGAAAACAGAACATACAAAACCCAATTACAAAATTAAAGACATAAATTCCTCAATAACCCCACTGTGGAACCAAAAGAACACAGCTCAATACAAGTGATACATCAAAAGAAACATGGCTCTCTTCGATGAAGCTAAACAGGTGCAATCAACATAAAAAAAAGAGTAAGACATTTGAGTATATGAATTCATGGACAAATAGTATAAGAAATACACAATTAAGCAGACATACCCAAATTAAGCCCATCAAGCAAAACAAGGAATGCCCCATGTACAAATGCAGATTCAGCAGGTAAACTTCTCTCTGTCACGTTGATAAAAGAAACCCAAGACAAGAGATCTCTCACAGTAAGCAGTCTTCCTGTCTGTAAAAGGTTGAACCACTGAAAAGCCAGAGTAAAATGAGCATGTCAGAGATAAGTTGAGAACAAAAGCACAAAGCTAAACACAGTGAAACACCTCCACGTGTTCTTTAACACATAATTATTTGAAACATAACAATAACATATAAAAGTTCATTTAACTGAAAAAGGGTAAGATATTGGTCAGTAGTCTTCTATCTTCAACTAAATATACATAGAACAGAAAATTGTGGTTATATGACAAGGACTTGAATAAAAAGATACCTCCCAAAAAGCCAGTATGACATCCACAACATGAGCAAGGTTTGGGTTCAAAATTCTGCAATTAAACGCGGGGGAAGTTATATGAACTAATTTATGAACCTATATATCATCATATAAAATATATGGGAAAACTTACCTCTCAAGAGCGATAGTTTTAAGCTCATCCATGTCACTAACAGAAGGAACCCATATCTCTGTAAACCGATTCCGAAGGGCAGGTGACAGCTCTTTTTTACCATAATCTCCACCAGGATTCATTGTGGCTAGGACGAAAAAATTTGGATGAGCAGTCACGATCTCAAGATCGGAGCCTCCTTTCTCAGCCAAAGACTGCAATTTTGAGCAAAATTACCAAACGAAGTTACAATTGAGAATTTAAAAAATTAATGCCTTCCAATAAAACATGCAGTTTAAATTGAACTCGAGCACATCAATATGTCATATACTTATGTGCAGTTTGATTGAAATCTTTCAAATATCTAAGAGATAAATGACCAATAACATGGTAAATCAAAGAGGGATTTAATACAAATAACTCACCAGTTTCCTTTCGGGTTCCAAAACACTGTTTAGCCTTTCAAGGACACTATCATCAGCTAAAGATATCTCGTCCACGAGAAGCATGTCACCTTTTTTCATTGCTTCAACAAGAGGACCATCTTGCCACTTGAAAATGGTCCTCCACTCCTTCTGAAGCTGACTGAGATCCATATATATTTTTTCTATATAAGCAAGTTCATCTGAAGTGATTTCAGGATGAGTCATAGAACTGTCTCTGTAATTCTTAATGATCAGAGAGAGCATATCAAGGGTCTGAAATGCTTGGTTGATGTCCTTGGAAATTGTCTGCAGGATAGATTAATCATGAAAAGCAAATATAATCACGAAAGCAGGAAGTTATAAGCAAAGAGATCAACATACAGCATCCCTGGAGAAGTGGATAAAAGCCTTGGACTGAACTAAATTGTCACAAAGATTTTGGAACTCCATACTAATTCGTGATCTCTCACGCACCGGGTAAAATCCCTGCTCAAATTAAGAGGGAACATAACACAGGAAGCGTGAGGCAATTAGAATCGAGCATTGAAGTCAAGCCAGCCAGAGAAACCGAGAAAGTAAAAGGACAAACCCCGAGAAAATCAGATGTTTCTGTGTACTGATGGCAATTCAAAACATGTAATTTGGAACCCAACATGATACTGAGCAGTTGACAAACAGTTGTTTTCCCTCCACCAGTTTCGCCAACAAGAAGAACAGGCTCACGCATCTTATAGCACCGCTCAACCAGAAAGTACATCCTCAATAGACTTCGTGTCCAAATAATTCTGTAGGTAAAATGCACAAAAAGAACATGTCAACTCAAAATTCAAATAAAGAGTGATCAAGCCATATTAGTACCTGAACGGATACTTACTTCCCAATATTTCCAGATTGTTTTGAGTCGTTACAGGCCTTCAAAGTACTATCTGCACCTTTGCCTTCCTGTAAGAGAAAGATCAGTACATGATGAGGAATTAAATTTCAGCAATTTAGCAGAACTTAGGAGCTTCAAGTTGGAAGAAGCAATGATGGAAACAACATTCAGTTCTGAGTGATAAGAATGTCGAGATCAAATTATTAATATATATATATATATATATATATGTCTGTGTGTGTGTGTGTGTGTTGTGGGGGTGGGGGGAATTGCCGCCTTACTATAATGCTTTTTACTGTTTGCCTCCTAACCTTCTTTTTTATCTTAAAATTGCCTCCTAAAGTCCACGGGTTTTACAAAATGCCTCCTCCGACCATATTCTGGAATATTCAGGCGAAACATGAGCTTATCAAACAGGAAAAATTCATCTGACTATGGTCGGAAGCATTTTGTAAACCTGTGAATGTTAAGAGGCAATTTGGAACAAAAAAAAAAAGATTAGGAGGCAAAATGTAAAACAAGTGATAGTACAGGAGGCAAAAAGAAAAAATCCTTATATATATATGTGTCTGTGTGTGTGTGACCATCAAATCATGAATATATATGTATACCCAAACTGTTATATAACGCGTCAGCCCCTTACACAAATGACTTGGACCCTGGGACCCCTTTTTTCTCTCTACTCTCCTAAAAAATTAAAACTGTATTTTATTTTATTATTTATCATTTTACTCGCATAATTTTAGATTATTGCTTATTAAATTTTGCCTATTATAATAAATAACTACATCAAAATAATTAGAAAATCATACATTCATGTGATGAGTTTATTTCTAAATTTATGTATACAATATATTTACATTTTTAACTTACACATGCATCGAGTTTGCCCGCCGGGTAGCTAGTATAAATATAAATATACAATAAACTGGGAGATGGTACTAAAAGCATACTACCTGCTTATACAAGTAGTCATCAGAAAATCTGATCCTTAGCTGCTTCTCCAAAGCTCCCCTAACAACTCTTTTCTCAGCATCATCCCTTAGTCTTTCAGCCAGCAAGTAATAACCATCATAAGCTAGATCTTCGTGGGAGCTTCCTTCGAATGTCCTGAAACGATCAGCCCAACGAAACAAGTCACGTGGAGTTATAAATCCGTGTTTTCCAGCAAAGATTTTACTACTCTGTCTGTGCAATTGCAGCTCCTTCATGACATCAACCATTTTTCCTGCATAGCTTCCAGCAATATTGCATCTCTTATGCAAAATCGTGCTCAACTCCTCTTGTGGGATCTCATCAACGTGAATCTCCACAAAACGGTTGCGAAAAGCTCGAGAAAGCACTTTTCTACCCCCATAAACAGCAGGGGGATTTTGAGTTGCAAACAGCATGAAATCTTTATGGGCGCGAATCGTTTCCCTTAATTCAGGAACGAAAAGCTCCCTATTATCATCTAACAACCGATTCAATGCTTCAAGAACATCTGATGGAGCTAAATTAAGCTCATCAAGAACAATCCAATGACCTTTACGGACAGCTTTTACGAGAGCGCCCTCATGGAAGACGAGCTTCCCACTTGCATCAGTAATGTAAGAACCAAGATACTCCTGGAGATCAGTATGTTCGTGATTGTTAATTCTCACAAATTCATGACCAGTTACTGCTGCAAGAAACCAAACAAGGCTAGTTTTCCCACTAGATGTGGGGCCCTGCAACAAGACAGGATATCTTCCAATGAAAATTGCTCTTGCAAGGTTTTTAAGATGCTCTTTTACAGTCTTTGTTAGCACATAACTCTCTAAGATATCATTGGATATGGTTTCTGCTCTGTTAACCAAGTATGAATCAAAAGAGCGTGACGAAGGAGCTTTCCCTTCCAACAAATGTCTGCAAATTAAGCGATCCATCGACTTTGCACTAGCTTCATCCAATAAATTCAGAAAGAACATGCTAAACCCATCATAAAGAGATTTTTCCAATCCAAATTTCCTTTTAGCTTTCTCTACATATTCCAATGCCCGATAAAGAGAACGTAGACTGTAATGAGGTTTCTGGTTAGCCCCATCTTGCAGCTTGTCTTCATATTCCTTTGCTGCCTTGTAGAATTGCACGAGTTTACTAATCAGCTTTCTAATTAAAGGGTCATCATCCGTAAACTGATTAATAAACAAAATCAAGTCTTCATCATCCAATGCATCATCAACAAAGTACTCAGTAAATCTTCCCCTCAAAGAATTTGGCAAGTCTCGTTTACCAGCATCAGTTGCAGGGTTCATGCAAGCAAACATGCGAAAATTGGGATTTCGAGAAACATAATCTATATCGCCTCTTTCAGCCAAGCAAAGAGAACCCTTCTCATCTTCAAGAACACCAACAACTCTCTGCAATATCTCTGGAGGAGCCAAATTTACTTCATCTAGCAATATCCATTCACCATTTTTTAGAGCGGTAATAAAAGCTCCTTCCACAAAGGAAAACACCATCCCATCTGATGCATTCACTTGTTCAAAAGCTCTTTCAAGTTTAACTGAAAAAATTTCCAAATCTTTTAGCATATCAAGCAGCAGCATATCAGAACCTAGAGGCCGCTTCCGCTTCTCACCAGGACTGGATTCACAAGCTTTTACCATATCAGAACCTAGAAGCCACTTCCGCATCTCACCCGGACTGGATTTTCCTTTTACAACTACCTTTCTGATGTAATCCTGGATTGTACGTAATAACTTTTCCCAGTTCTTGTTGGTGATGTATTTGCTTAAACGTTCAGGAAATATTTTAATCTCCTAAAACAGATAATAAAGGAATGTAAGTAATTGTGTATGAGCTGGAATAGAGAAGAAAGCATAATAAAAGTTTCGCGTAAATGGTACCGCCAATTCAGATGTATTCGGGAATAGGTTCATAAACTCCTGATAAAGTGGAACGCAAACCAAACTTGCATCCACAGGTTTGAATCCTCCTAGCAGGTCAGCAACATCACTTTGCTGACTTAAGTTCTGTGAAGGCAAACAGTAAAGCAATCACAAGGATTAATTGCCAATTTTTGTAAGAGGTCAAACAACATATTTTAGGGTGAATTAGATCTACTACCCCTGAGGTTCGACGTAGTTACAATTTAATCCCTTTTTTGCAGAAATTGCAATAAGCTCCTTGACGTTTCACTTTATTACAAAAAACCTCCCCTAAAATATGAAACATGAAGCCAAAAACAGCAAAAATTCAGCCTATTTTCAGGGAATATTTTGCATTAAGTGAACGTAAGGTAGTTCATTTGTACTTTCAGAAAACAGAGGGACTCAACCGTAGTTACCTCAAACCTCAGGGATAGTAGATGCACTTCACACTATACTTTATCAAAATCAACTAATTTCTAAGCTTGAACTTACCAAAACTGTAAGTTTCTGACCGAGTCTTGAGGCAAGAGTCTGCACAAGGGTAGTTTTGCCAGTACCAGTCTCACCAACCAATAGCACAGGCTCATTAAACTGGGTGGAGCGAGCAATTCTCTCAAGAGCATGCACTGAACCACGAAGCTCTACAAATGGCTTTTTTTTGCGTTTGAACTACAAAAACAGAATACCCATATTGACAGATGAATGATAAATGGCTTCTTAAAAGAAAATAACTCACACAAAGAGGTTATATCTCAAATGCTTTCACTCACAACTTCTTCATCATGTTTGAGGCTAGCTCGTCCAACCTGAAACTCGGTCCTTCGCACCTGCATTCATATCCAGAGTTTGTAAACTGTGTCTATACAGATACAAGGCAGTGTTTATAAACTCTTAAAAAAAGCAATTTCTGCGTTTTGCTTTTTCCCTTTGGGAGTGTTAGGAAAGTCAGCTTTCAGCTTATTTTAGCAGAAATAAGTTAGAATCTAGAAGCACCTATGGACATGCTTTCGGCTTCAACTTCTAGCTTCTGGGTTTTTGTAATTTTTCACTTTTTTTTTATAGCACTCCCAACTTTTACTATTCCAAAATTTTACAACTTCTGCTTCTACTTTGGCTCCTCAAAAAGTGGTAGTATTGAAAAAACACCCACTGTGTTTGTAAACTCTTAAGAGAACACTTTTGATTTTTGCTCTTTTCCAGCACTTCCAGAATGTTGGGAAAATCCGTTTCAGCTTACTAAAGTAGAAATAGCCAAGAAGCACCCAAAGACCAACTTTTAGCTTTAGCTTCCAGGTTCTGTGGTAAATAAACGGAAGTTTGTGTAGACTAATAAAAGTCCTTCTAAACTTTTTTCTTTCCAACCACTCAACAACATTTTTTTTTAACTTAACAATCATCATTTTCCCTATTCTTAACTTTTTACAACTTTAACTTCTACTTCTCCAAAAGCAGAAGTTTCTGCAAACATCCACAAAAACACATGCGCACACACCTGAATAACGGGTTTGTTAACAGGATATAAGGTTTCAGCAGCTGCAACGCCCCACAACTTAGCAATCTCTCTCATGATACCCAACCGATTCCCAGCTGAAGTAGAGAAGGAAGCTAAAACATCTATGGCCTGAAAACCAAAACCCCAAACTTAGTCAAAACACTTCACAAAACCATGTCTTTAAGTTGGTAATCCAGAGAACTACAATGATTAATCTAACCTCTTTACAGATAATTTCGCATGCATCCGAGAATCCATCCTGTCTCAAGCTTGCAACCCTTTTACACAACTTGAGCAGATCTCTTTCGTAGCAAAAATAATGATATAGTTAGTAACTTGCTGCAGAAACATATAGGTAGTGTTTGCAAACTCTGAAAACAAAAAAATTCTGCTTAATTTAAGAAAAAAATAAGCTAGAAGCTAGAAGCACCTAAGGACATGCTTTTGGTTTCAACTTCAGCATCTAGGTTATTTTCGCAAATCATAGAACTTTTTGAGAGTAGTAGAAGCGCTTGTTAGCTCTCTTTTCCAAACACTCAACTACCTTTTTTGTGCTTCTCATTTTTTTTCAAACACTCCCAACTTTTACTTCTACTTTAGCTTCTTCAAAGGTAGTAGAGTTTGCAAACACCCACACAGAGTAGGTGCACACCGAAATGTCTCACCTTAGCGTGAATCTGTCACTATAACTTGAAGAAGATATCAATCCCAATTGGGATCTCGTAATCTGGTTAACCTTCTCAAATGTTTCTGCAGAAGATAGCACACGAATTACAATAAATGGTGCTTGTTTTAAGAGAGAAATATAATAATGAATCGAGAATTCTACAAACCAACGAGTTTTTGTGAAAGAGACTCCAATCCTGGATACCACTGTTGCACGATATTCAGCAAGTCTTGATTACTAGGTGGGCGGATCATTACTTTCCTCCAAACAGCACCTAGTGAATTCCTACCTATACCAGAAATGATAAAAGTATCACAGGAAGAACAAAGTAAGAGTTATATCATGTAGGGCATATTCAAACTCTAAAAAGAAGAACTTTAGTGGGTTTTGCTTCATTTCAACACTTTGGGAGTGTTTGGAAAACCAGATTCTTCTTATTTTAAGCAGAAATAAGGTCAAAGCCAGAAGCACCCAAGGACCACTTTTTAGCTTCAGCTTCTAACCTTTAGGTTATTTTCGTAAGTAAATGAAAGTCTGTTCAGTCTAATAAAAATGTTTTTCAGCTGTTTTCTCCAAGCACTCAACTGTTCTTTTAATTTTTCAAATTCTTTCCCAATTATTCATCACTTTTACTACTCTTAACTTTTTACAACTTTAACTTCTACTTTTGCTTCTCCAAAAGCAGAAGCGTTTGCAAGCACCAAATTTTAAGCAAACCAAACGCAAACCGGAAGAGGAGAGCGACTAATTTCTATTCCACAAGTTAAAAATAAAACAACATAGCAAATTTCCAGCAGAAGGGCAACTGACTTGACTAAACCAATATATGACACAAGGGCAATGAGATATAGTGGACAAGGTTGGCAGCAGAACTTTTTATCAGTTCCCATGCAACATACAAAAGAACAAAGATAATTCAAAAAAAAAGTGTGGAAATTAAAAATACAAGACACTCGCTGAAAAGTTCGTGTAACAGCCAAGCTAAGAAAGAGAGGACAACAAACCTTCGGCGAAATGAGATGTGTCGGGATTTGAGCTTGTCACGGTGGAAAATAATCGAAAACTCTCACTTACTCTTACTGCCTGCAGAATGCTACTTTTGATCAATAAATGAATATAATGGTAGTGTTTTGCAAACAACAAAAAAAGCACCTTTGTTCTATTTGCGTTTTTAGCACTTCGGGAGTGTTTGGAAAACCAACTTCTACTCATTTTCAGTAGAAATAAGTAGATGCTCGAAGCAACTGTCGACATACATTTGGCTTCAACTTCTAGCTTCTAGGTTATTGTAGTTTTTAAAAAAAATGGAAGTTTCTTGAGAGTAGTAAAAGTGTTTCCTAGTTCCCTTTGTTTTTCCAAACACTCAACTATTTTTTTTCCACAAACACTCCCAATTTTTACTACTCTAAATAAAAGAAACAGTCTACACTCATCATATCCCTCATTGAGTTACCAACACATGCTAAAAGATCTTCCAAATACATGACACAATTTAGGAAATGCTTATAAAGCATAACTGTGTGTTAACAAACTTTAAAGATGAGTCAAAAGTTGCGGAAGTGTATACCTGCCCATGGCCAGTAGAGAATGTAGTTGCACCTTCTAACAAAGGTAATAAGATTGACAAAATGTCGGCTGGTGCTTGATCAATGCCCTCAAAGACAACCCAAAAACCATTCAGAACAGCCTGCCAATTATTTTGTTATGGAAGTTAAAACAGAACAAGATTGCATTTTTTGAGCAATAATTTCAACATATGATTTACGCTTCAATTCCGCCCCCCCTCTTCTCCACACACACAAAAACAAAAAAAAAAAAACAAAAACTAGACTTCAAACCTGAGTAAGAGAACCAGGTTGCCATCTGAATTCACCAGGTTGCTCTGTACAAACATAGGTTCCAAGCAGTGTTTTTCCGTCAATCTGCTCGTCCATGTGAATTGACAAAACTATATTGTTCAAAGGGAGATGTTAAAAATCAGAAAAAGTTCCTTGTGCAGACAGAAAGAAAAGAACAGTACATAGCTTTGATAGAACGGATATATGCCTTGGAATTCAAGAAATTTCCCAACTTTCATGTGTTTTAGTTTCTTCGGGCTCACTATTTTACTACCTTACTTGAAGGTTTATGATCAAGCTTTACCAAAGTCAAGTTGACTGTGAAGACACAGCACATACAAAATCATTTCAATGTAAATCAATTTTAAAAGCTGTAGCAAATAATTCACAGATTCAGACATAGGCTGGTAGCTCCAGCTGCTACCACTTGATTCACACTAAGAGATAGAAAAATTATGAGAGCGTTTGCAAACTCTAGAGAAGCACTTCTGTGCTTTTTACTTAGTTAAGCACTTTGGGAGTGTTCGGAAAACCAGCTTCAGCTTATTTAAGCAGAAATAAGCTAGCAGTTGTTGTTGGGTGCTTCTAGCTTCTAGGTTATTTTTGTAAATAAATGGAAGTTTGTTTAGGCTTTAGTCCAATAAAAGTGATTTTCAACCTTTTATTTCCAAACACTGAATCACACAACTGTTACTTTTTATTCCGGACACTCGTCACTCTATAACTTTAGCTTCTCCAAAAGCAGATGTGTCTGCAAACAGCCACGATGCCTGGAACCCTCCGTTTCATTGGATAAGGATAAATTATACTTAAGGAAGTTGGTGGTTTTTGGAATAAATTTCAGCCCCTACTGAACGTACATGCCTTTTTAGTTTTTGATAGTGACAATTTTGAAGCAAAGAGCATAGAATTAAAAGCCATAACTAATAGACATACGTCACATACCTCTACTACCATAACCATGGGCCAAATAGTTGATGAGAGAAGTTTTCCCTCCACCAGCAGGACCATAAAGAAGCACAGGCCATCCCTGATTCACGGCTAAAGAAACCATCTCAAAGCTTTTTGACATAATTGGCGTCAAGATAAAGGGGTTTCTGCAGGAAAAGAATGTTAGAATTATCAACAACTGCATAGATCGAGAAGTTCAGATAAAGAGCAAGTCAAAAAATGATGACTTGTTACAGAGTGTTCGCAAGCTCAAAAGACAAGCACTTTTGTTCTTTTGCTTCTTTGCAGCACTATGGGAGTGTTTGGAAAACCAGTTTCCACTTATTTTAAGCAGAAATAAGCTAGAAACACACAAAGACCAACTTTTAGCTTCAGCTTCAAGCTTCTCGGTTATATTCCTCAATAAAATGGAAGTTTGTTTAGTCCAAGAAAAGTGAACTTTTCACCTCACTTTCACTACAACTTTAACTCTACGTTAGCTTCTCCAGAAGCACAAGAGTCCGTGATTCCCACTTAATCTAAACTAAAAGCATTTGAACCTTTTTTCCAACTCCCTAATCTAGAATACCATCGCAATACCATCAATTTATACAGAAAATTTGAAAAATATAATTCTTATTTCAATATATATATACTACCTTGTTGCAACACCAATCTGATTTAGTGAAGCAGTCGCTTCAGCCATTAAAGAGCTAACCCCCTCATTTTCCTCTGCAGAAGCCTCAAGATACCAACCCCCTTTTTCCAAGGATACATCCATAAAAGAATCTTGCCAGCTGTCAAACAATGGAAGTGAGACAAATCCCAGAAACATTAAGAAATTTTTAGAATCGAACAAATAGACTAATTTCCGTTTAACTAGTATAGTGTCTTTTATTATCCATGTGATACCATTCTTTTAGCAAACAATTATGTTCCAAGTTATAAATGAATGATAAAATTCGTATTACTGAATTTAATTTTTCTATTATAAGATGTTTTGAGCAACTGAGCCATGTGCTACTTACTGAGCCTATGGTTACATCATATAGTATTCAAGAGTCGCATGTAGCTTATTTCTCAAGCCATTTATGGTAGTGTTTGCAAACTCTGAAAGACAATTTTGTGCTTTTTGCCTTTTGTAAGCACTTTGAGAGTGTTTCGAAAATCAACTTATGCTTAACTTAAGCAGAAATAAGCTTGAACCTTGAAGCACCTGAAGACCAAGTTTTAGCTTCAGATTCTAGCTTCTAGATTATTTTGTAATAAATTGAAGTTTGTTTAGAGTAATAAAAGTGCTTTTCAACTCTCCCTTTTCCACACACTCGACTACTTTTCTCTTTACTCTTCACAGTTTTTGCAAACACTCCAAACTTTTACTACTCCAACTTTATACAACTTTAGCTTCTCCAAAAGCAAAAGTTTTTGAAAACACCCCCTAGATAATGCAAAAACATGACTATATACTTAAATCATAAATGCACATTTATTTCCCTGCTTCCCCCCTTATGCACCATAACGACTTTTTTCAATCAACATTTACAAACACCGCATACAATTTCCTCACCTTCTTGATAAAAAGTAAGCTTACCGCAGAAAACACTGAAAAGCTTCTTTAGAGTCAAGGCCAAGTTTTGCTGATGCTCGAAAGCTTAACTTCAAAACCACCATTGAAATACCTACACAGCACCATCTCAAATCAAGTAAAATATTCCTCAAAACTGCATCATTTACCTGAGTAAGATCAGTGGACTGCTGTAAAAGGTCCAAAATACATGACCAATCCCACTTCTTAGTGAAAACCTCAGGTTCCAATATGAGAAAACGGTAAGATGCTCGGACAACATTTAAGAACAGATTTGGTCCCTAAAAATAGAGGAAGATTTAGAACATGATACTTAAACTGTAATAAGGGGATTAGAGTGCTGAAAGAACAAATAAGTCTAGTGTGGAAACCAGTTCCTTTCTTTCACTTAAACATGCATTTACATGCTGGATTATCTAAGGTAGTGTTTGCAAACTCTTAAAAAAAGCACTTTTAACCTTTTTGAATTTTTTTCGGTAATTTTTTAGTGTTTAGTTTAGGCAGAACAGAAATAAGCTAGAAGCACCGAAGGACATGCTTTTGGCTTCAACTTCTAGCTTCCAGGTTAATTTCGTAAAAACTGAGAGATTCTTGAGAGTAGTAAAAGTGCTTCTTAGCTTTTCTTTCCAAACACTCAACTATTTTTCTTTTCTTTTTTTTCCCAAACATTCCAACTTTTGCTTCTCCAAAGGTAGTAGTGTTTGCAAACACCCACTAAGTATTGATTACATAGAATCCCCTGTGAAGAGCATAAGTATATGATTACCCCACTCATATGGAACTTAGATACAAAAGTTTATAGCTTAAAAGTTCAGTAGAAAAGAATCTCATCACAAACGAAAATTTTTCAAAATAATACTTATTGCAGAATACCGTAGCTAAGGCCTTGGAAACTGATCGACACTGTATAATTCTTTCGAATGGAGCAGGAGCATCTTTAAAATAATTCGAAATAGACCTGCAATGGAAAATGACATGTTACAATTATGGGAAAGAATTATCCATATTACTAGCTATTTCTGCATTATCCAAAAACAACAGAAATTATCTTACCCCGACAGAAACGGAATCAAATCAAGGGCTCTGCAGAAGGCCACACAAGCAAGCTCATGGAGGCGCAACCCTTTCCCTCTCCTGACATAAACATCAATAACACTAGCTATTTCTGAACAGTCTACACTTTCACTCTCTCTAAGAAATCCATCTTCATCAAACTCTTCCATATAATTATCTTCATCCAATCTCAAATTCGGAACCAAATGAAGCAAACCAACCGTCTTATCAATAATCTTCTGGGCAATTGGCCTAAAACATCCCAGTAATGGGATTGTGTAATTTGGGTGCAAAACCAATTGCCCCACTGCTCGCACCACTTCTTCTTCTCTTATATTCTCCCCCTATATTGCGAAAAAATCATAATAAAAAAACTGAGATTTGATTCCATGTTTCATAATTAACTGTAAAAATCAAGTCGCACACGCCCAATACCTTCTTCAACAAATTATCAAACGAGGGATTCAATTTAAGCTTCGGGCACCTCTCGAGAAAC
Organism: Verbena officinalis; assembly: GCA_958496215.1. Taxonomy (NCBI): domain Eukaryota; kingdom Viridiplantae; phylum Streptophyta; class Magnoliopsida; order Lamiales; family Verbenaceae; genus Verbena; species Verbena officinalis. The sequence continues at coordinate 1,158,912 of OY292391.1, forward strand.
CTCTCCAACTCCGATTGGAGACGAAAGCTCCCGTCAACCGCCATTAGGAACTATCGATATAGTAACTGAAAAATCCCACACACAACAAAAAAAAGTGCCCCTTAGTATTCTCTTCCTCGAGTTCTTAAAAGTTCAACTGAAAATCCAAAAACATTTAAACTTACTGCCTCAAGTTTAGTACCGAAGATGTCTGTTCAGTTAGAGTTCTGAGAGTTCTGTCGCTGAGGTTCCTCAGTTTATTTTTCATTCGAAATTCTTTCCTCGGCAGAGGTTTAGGGTTTTAGTGGAAGGTTTTAAATAAGGCAGGCTTGGCAACTTGGCGCCGCGGTCGTGATGGTTGATGACGTGGCGTAGAACATTTATTTTGGGAAAAAATTATTTGAATCTAAAATATTCATTTTTTTTTCAATCTAAACTATTTTGAATTTATAATTATAACCTGAATTTTTTAATATTTTTGAACTTAATTACAACCTGAATTTTATTAAATTTTTTGAATTTACAACATGGACTTTTCATTTTTTTTTTTATTCACAACCTAAATTATTTCGGTTTTTAATTACAACATTTACTAACAGAATTTTATCAACATTTGCATTCTGGTGGGTTTTCATTTCGGTTTTTAATTACAATTTACAACCTATACTAATAGAATTTATCAACATTTGTAACCTGGCGAGCTTTCAAAAGAAAAGTTTGAGGTTGCAAATTCAAAAAAATAAATAAAAAGTTCAAGTTAAAATTATAAGCTCGAAATAGTTTATTTTGCAAATTAGAAAAAATGGAAATTTCAAGTTGTAAATAAATTTTTCCTCTTTACTTTTTAAACTATTTAATATTCAATTTTTAAGGGATTTTTCCTTGCAATTGTGTGAAAGATAAATAATTGTGTGCGGTTATTTATATTATTATTGTCATTGTTCAATTTTAATAAAAAAGGAATGAGTTCTATCAATGTGATTTTCATTAAGATTGCCATTTTAGTTTAATAATTCTTTATCTTAATTTGTAAGAAATGATATAAATTCATAATGGAATTCCAAAATGAATAGCTCGTTTTCTTTCCTCGATTCATAGAAATTCACCGACAGGTAAAATAAGATTTATTGATTCTCCTTCTCGAACAAGTATCAAGATAAAGATAATAGTCAATATTATTTATAAGCACAATTTCATTCGTTTAAATCACCTTCTTCTACGACTACGTAAATATATTGCATAACTTCTTTTTATTTTAAATAATTTCATATGATTAGATGAATTAACACTCATACTACAAGATTAACATTTATGTACTAACTATATGTTAGTATGTTCGTGTAATTGATGAATAAATTCGATTTTATATTAAATATAAGTTAGTTTATTCATCACATGTGAGTAATATGATGAAAAATTGGGTTAAATTAAATAAGTAAACAAACATATAGTTACAAATTGTACATGACACCTTAACTTAGCCTACAACGGAACATAACAATATGCATAAACATTTAAGATATAAAAAATAAAAGGATGATTCACAATTTGAGAGATTTAGCCTAATTACAAAAACATACATAAATTTTAAAATATTATAAAAGTATACACTGACAAAGAGTTTTCATCTAGTTAACTAGTTGGATGCATTTTGAAAATATCTATTCCATAAATGTGATTTTAATTTTATTTTTAACTTAAACTGAACTTTTTCGTTGAGGCTTTATGCAGACAACTAAAATTTACATAATTAGGTCAAATAGTTCAAATCTCGAGTTTAATTATCCAAAATTAAGTTATTAAACCCTAATGGCCCAGACGCCCAATCCTGCACGGGTGATTCTTTTATACACCCGGGTGTTCAAACACCCGCCTCTAATACACAATTATTTTAAATAATATTAAAATAATTATGTATTAGAGGCGGATGTTCAACACCCTGCTCCTAGAAGAAATTCCCGTCCTGCACTCAGCACTATCAAGTATCAAGTAGTTAAAAGACACATCTTTGTTGTTTAGTTTTAGAAGCCCATAATCCATTATTATGGGTTATAATCATTGAGTTTTGCCTCCCACACTACATCAAATTTACGATTCTTAAATTAATTAATAATATAAAATCAGTGTGAATTAAAAGGTATTATTTGAAAAAACCACTGGAATTTGACCCAATAAATATTAGAAAAAGGTGTGAAAAGTTAAAAATTATAGAAACATTTTCTTTTTGTTGGTATTTATCTTAAGGGTTTCTTACAACTCCTTAAATCAATTTATAAAAAAAAAGTATACAAACTCTTATTTCTTATTAAATAGTTATAGAATACTTTTAGAATTTTATAAGTTCATCCACATATGCTTTAATAATATTCAAATCTCAAAGAATATTCACCTTTTTTTTTTACCTATATTCTGCATGTAAATTACCAACCAATTCATTACTTGAAAACTTATTATATACTAATAATATTTTCAATAAATATCTAAATATAGAAAAATACCTCCAATTATGTGATTTATCGAATAAATACTATGTATAGATCGATCACATCTATTATCTTCGAAGTTAGGTAACATTACAAATTAACTCATTTAATTTGAAAAAATTACTATATAATTAATAATATTTTTAATGAATGTGTAAATGTTAGAAAAATATCTCCAATTATATAAGTTAGATTAGTATCTAAGATTATATTAAATAGGATTAAAAAATTTGATGTTAGATAGGATTATCTTTATATTTTAAGATAAAAATAGTACTATTCACCTATTTTGATACCTATCTAAATCTTTTATATATATTTGAGATTTTGTTATTATTTCCGGACACATAATTTTTTTTAAAAATAAAAAACCCCAAGGATGAGTCATATATTAACTTAATAAATCAGCAATAATAAAGTTACAAGTAAAATAAGAAATATCATTTACACTAATGCGAACTGTATATCTAGCCAGCGTCGCGACGAACAAATGAAAATCGAAAAAAGCTACATATAAAAATTACATTTTATAAACTCACCATAGAGTTATAGACAAGAGACAAAAGAACAAAAAAAAAAAAACCCCAGCTTGAAATCTGATCCTAAAGACCACTTGACAACATCAATTACCAACCCACATTCGACACTCCGAGTCTCACTCCTCCGCCTCCATCCCACCTCTCTCTTCCAACAATGGCGGCTTCTCCCATCTTGAGATCTTCCTTCCTCTCATCCCAATCGCTTCCCCACACCTCCTCCACCCACCGCCCCACCAACCCCACCTCCCTCTCCGTCCGCGCCACCGCCACTTCCCCGGACACGCCAGCCGCCGCGCCCCTCAAGCACCGCCGCCCCGCCGACGAGAACATCCGCGACGAGGCTCGCCGCCACACCTCCTCCCACAACTTCTCCGCCAAGTACGTCCCCTTCAACGCGGAACCCAGCTCGACCGAATCCTATTCCCTCGATGAGATCGTCTACCGCAGCCGCTCCGGCGGGCTGCTCGACGTCCAGCACGATATGGAAGCGCTGAAGAAATTCGACGGCGAGTACTGGCGTTCGCTGTTCGATTCCCGCGTGGGAAAGACGACGTGGCCGTACGGGTCCGGGGTTTGGTCGAAGAAAGAGTGGGTGTTGCCGGAGATTGACGGCGATGACATCGTGAGCGCGTTTGAGGGGAACTCGAACTTGTTCTGGGCTGAGCGTTACGGCAAACAGTTTCTGGGCATGAGTGATTTGTGGGTGAAACATTGTGGGATTAGCCATACGGGTAGTTTTAAGGATCTGGGAATGACTGTTTTGGTCAGCCAAGTGAATAGGTTGAGAAAAATGAACCGTCCAGTGGTGGGCGTTGGCTGTGCCTCCACCGGAGATACATCTGCAGCTCTATCTGCTTACTGTGCCGCTGCCGGAATCCCATCTATTGTCTTCTTGCCTGCAAATAGGATTTCAATTGCTCAGCTTGTTCAGCCCATTGCTAATGGTGCTTTCGTTTTGAGTCTCGATACCGATTTCGATGGCTGTATGCAGTTGATTCGTGAAGTCACAGCCGAGCTTCCCATTTATTTAGCTAATTCCTTGAACAGTTTGAGATTAGAAGGGCAAAAAACTGCAGCCATTGAAATTCTACAGCAGTTTGATTGGCAAGTGCCTGATTGGGTAATTGTTCCCGGTGGAAATCTTGGAAATATCTACGCATTCTACAAAGGTTTCCACATGTGTAAAGAATTGGGCCTTGTCGATAAAATCCCGAGGCTCGTCTGTGCTCAAGCTGCAAACGCTAATCCTCTTTATTTGCATTACAAATCGGGTTGGAAGGATTTCAAGGCTGTTAAAGCTGGCACAACTTTCGCTTCTGCTATTCAGATTGGTGATCCAGTTTCTATTGACAGAGCTGTTTATGCTTTGAAGAACTCAAATGGGATTGTTGAGGAAGCAACTGAGGAGGAATTGATGGATGCTATGGCACAAGCTGATTCGACTGGGATGTTTATTTGCCCTCATACTGGCGTGGCATTAACGGCTCTGATTAAGCTGAGGAATAGTGGGATTATTAAACCGACTGATCGGACGGTTGTGGTGAGCACTGCTCATGGATTGAAGTTCACACAGTCTAAGATTGATTATCATTCCAAGAATATTACGGATATGGCTTGCAAGTATGCAAATCCGCCTGTTTCTGTTAAGGCGGATTTCGGGTCAGTTATGGATGTTCTCAAGAAGTATTTGCTCAGCAAAGACTCCAAAATGTGTTGATGAGTTTTGCACTAGTCTTGAAGAAAGCAGGTTTAGCTGTAGGAGGTGCGACTTTATCCTCTCTCTTTTTTTTTGAGTTATTATTGTTGTTTGTTGATGAATTATGTATGGCTAGAAGTTATGTTGAGCTTTCTTGGATTTATTAAGTGAAATGTAGCCTTGGTTGGTGTATCATGGCAGGATTTTGATGGAATTTCTGTTTCAATAAACTATGTTTTTTGAATTTATCATCTGTATTTTTTTGGCTGAGGGAATGCTATTGATGATCAGTTCAGTGTGTGTGAAAACCATAATGGAATCTGACTATGTTCATTACTTCAAGGTTGCTTGCAAATGCAATTTATCAACAGTTATTAAGTGATTAGTTGCAATATATACTGCTTCTGGAGAAGTCGAAGTAGAAGTTAAAGTTGTATAAATTAGATAACTTAAAGTGGGAAGTGTTTGGAAACAAAATGCGAAAAGTTAAAACTGAAGGGGTTGGGTGTTTGGAAAAGAAGAAGCTAAGAAGCACTTCTACAACTCTCAAGAAACATTCATTTATTTATGAAAATAACATAGAAGCTAGAAGCTGAAGCCAAAAGCACGTACTTTCTCGATTATAGCTTATTCATGCTTAAAATAAGCAGAAGCTGGTTTCTCCAAACACTCCCAAGTGTTGAGAAAAGTACGAAGCACAAAAGTGTTTTTTTTAGGATTTGCAAACACTACATAATTACAATATAGACCTACTTTTAGTCTTTTAGCATACATCTCAAGTTATGATAAGATAAAGGTAGTACAAAACCATAAAAAGATCCAAAATTTAGCCACATCCGAATACATTAGTTTTACTACGCATAATAAATCCAATACAAACTTACAAAACATCCTTGAACATATGGAAATTGGAAAGAAGAATGAACCCAAACAGAAACGAACAAACCACATACTTATGAATCCAGTCCTACTAACTAAAAAAGGTAGTTGTAAAGAAAGAAAACATTGAATTTCTCAAGAAAGAAGCGTCTTATTTATGTAAAAAAATAAGCAACCAACCAACATTAAATTCGAAACATCTTGATGTGCACCTAGAACTGCATCCTCCGACTCACTGTAGGAAAGCATCATACATCTGCAAGTTGGGACAGTGTTAGGAAAAGAATGTATCATGACCAAAAATTAGGAAAGGCATACTCTTGCCTAGGGGTATAAGATGAGTCAAGCAGGTTCGCGAGCTTGGTGAGCAAGCTCAAGTAAAGCTCGACCCGAGCTCGAATATTTTGAGCTCAAGCCTCTTTTCAAGCGAGCTTTAACCCAAATATATTTGTTCACGAGCTCGTGAGCAAGCGCATGAGCTTTTCTTTTCATGTTTTATAATTCATAATATATTATAAATATTGAGATAATGAAATTATGATGATTATTATTATTATTTTGGCTATGAAATAGTTAAAAGATGCTAATTATTAATTTATATTACACTTAAAAATTAATTTTTAGCAATCAAAATTATAATTATTGTGTAAGCTCGCGATCAAGCTGAAACTGAATAGGCCCGAATATAAGTGAGCCGATTGGAGCTCAAAATTTTAAATGAGCTTGATCTTGAGCCTAAAATTTGTAAGCTCGATGAGTTGGAGCTCGAGTTCTAAGAGATGAGCTTGAGCCTGAAAATTTTAGAAGTTCGATTCATTTACAACCCTATTCTTGAATAAACTGCATTTCCAAATTGATTGATTTCTATTAAGCTATATGCTACTGTACTTAGTCCGGGAATGCTGTCTGCTGGATTTCACTGTTGTACAATCTTGTGATCTAATCTAGCTTTAACTCAGTTTTAACCATAAAAGTGATTGTGTTACATCGGATGTGTAGAACCATTTGTATTTTGCTTAGGGAACAATTCCAAAGTTGAAAACTGAATGTTGCTTGGGAAAACCACGCATACACCAAACTACAGAAAGAGAAGTTGCAAATCTTGTCCAGGATTTAATCCTAAAAACAGGGGCATAAGGTATAGTTAAACACTGATATTTCATCAGAAGCAAAACTCATGTGCCCAGAAAGGTGATTGAAGAGTTACAAAATTGGAAGTGATAACCATATCTTCTTCTCATTTTCTTGTTTCACTCTTATACAAAAAGAAAAGAAGATGCTTGATCTAAACATTGGCAGATTCAGTTCTCAACTTGAACTCGACTAGCTGGCCTGAACTGAACTTGATTTAAATCTTTATACAAAAGAAAACTATTTTTCACAAGTTTTGCATGAATTGAAATGAAATAGAAAAAATAAAATAAAATAGAACTTAAAGTAATAAATTATACCAAAAAGAAAGTAATACATATTCTTACACCGTATTGAGATACATTTCTTTCCACACAAAAATCAACATAAAAATAAAAACGACCTGGAAACTATAGAAATTGAAATAAAAATGAAATCACACAGACCAATTAACCTTTTCAAATAGTTAAAGTACATATATCTTTTCGTCTCACTTTTCTATCCACACACACACACACAAAAAAAAAAAAAAAAAAAAGAAGAAACAATTGAGAAACATGCTTGATTACAACTCAGTGCAGTTTCAGTTCTCAGACCACCTTTTAACTTGAAAGTTATCACTTGCCATGCTCTCTAGTTGATGATTCTTTTCAAAAAACTCAACTCGAACTTGCAAGAAGCCTTCGTTCCCAAGTTCCTCTTGTTCGTCCAGAATTTCTTTAGCAGAAATCATGGAGGACTCACTACAATACTTCAATTGAATTGATTGAAGTGTTGGTATTTCTCCAATACACGAAGGAATTTCTTTCAAGTTTTCTAAATGTCGAAGATCGAGACGTGGAAAATGAGTGCTCTCTGTTGTCCAGGACACCAAACCACAACTACTATCCCAAATTAGAAGGACTCTTAGGCTGCGAAATTGCCCTTCAACTGTTTCCCACTCAGGTCCTTTGAAAGCACTGCTTTGCAATCTGAGAACTTGAACAAGTGGTAATGAACCTACTTTTGTGCTCATGTCTTCCCAATAGAGCATGCAGCCATATAAAGTCAACTTCTTGAGCGAATGCCGGAAGTTGAGGTTTTGCAGCATATCAATCCGACTCGGCTCTTGTGATGTATAGAAGGAGCAACGAAGGCATTCGAGTTTATCCAGATGACAAAGATTCTTGAGACAATAGTTATTTAGACAATAAGGTGACTCCACCTTATATTCTATATAATATATTCGCAATTTCTAGACATTAGGGATTCTCTCAACAACCTCTTCACTACACTTGAAGTTTTTTACATTCGCGAGTGTCTGTAAATTCTCCAAAACGAAGTTATTTTGCTCATCCATCTGATGAGGATCTGGGAGATTGAGTCGCTCGATCTTGACATGCCTGAGATGAGGCATCTTCCAAATATCATACGGTGCAATAAATGCAGTCGAGGTATTCTTAAAAATTAACGTTTGTAGATTCCAAAGTAGGTGAAGTGGAGAAGTAACACTTAGATTTTCTATACTCCATTGCTCACAAAAATGAAGGTATCGCGAGTTAACTAGTCGGAAAATGTCTATCTGGGTGTCTTTGTAGCCATAAACCTTTTTCAATCCCCTCAACAATCTAAAATTAAGCGACAGTTTTCCTTTCTTAAAATAGCATATCAAAGATCGCAAAAGCGACGCAGATTTCGCACCATGAATAACTTGATGGTGGTATTCCTCATTGGATGTGTTTGGATGAATAGCAATGCGACGTTCGGTGTTCATGCCTTGTGAAATGTCAAGACGACGTTCTCTTGTGACACAAAGAAACTTTTCTTTCTGAGCTTCCCTTAAGCATAGATCCCTCAAGAGATCATGAATAGTGCATGAACTTATTTTTCCTGATAAAGATCCCTTCTTCCGAACCAAAATGAGGTTCCTCTCTATAAGATCCAAGAAGTACTTCTCTGCTGTCTCTTCCAAGCTTTGTCCACTAACTGGCTTTAGAAATCCCTCAGCAACCCATAGTGAGATACGAATCTCATGGTCTTCAGGGAAAACTCCCATATATAGAAAACATGGCTTTAAATGAACCGGCAACTGATCGTAACTCGTGTGCAATATTTTTAAGCATTGTTCGTCGTTCTCTAAATTCACAACTGAATTTAAATTTTCTGCAATATATTTCCAGTATTCTACTGCGTGCATAGACTTCGCCAGGAGCCCCCCAATTACCACTATTGACAAAGGAAGTCCTTTGCAATTTTTCACAATCTTCTTTCCAATTTCCTCCAACTCAGGGGGACAACCTTCTTCTCCAAATACATTTTTGCAAAACAACTCCCAACTTCTATCCTCATCTAGAAATCTCATCTCAACGCCAAGTGCGTCATCTAAATTCAGAGCCCGTTTTGATAGTCTAGTAGTTATAATTATTCTACTTTCACTACCCTTGCACGGAAAAATGAACTTTATCTTGTTCAATGCCTCAACGCTCCACATATCATCCATTACAATCAGATACCTTCTACCAAATAAAGTTTTGTGTAATTTCTCCCTTAATTCCACTTCAGTCAATTCGCTTAACATTTCCCCGCTCCCTTGGTTATTTTGACAAATAATTTCTGAAAGAATTTCTTTAACGCTGTATTCTTGCGAAAGTGTAACCCAAGCACGAATATCAAAGTACTCTAGGACAAGTCTCTTTTGATAAACATTTCGAGCAAGTGTAGTCTTACCTATGCCTCCCATGCCGACAATTGGGCAATTTGTTGCTCGGATTGTCGTCCGGTGAGCTTATTCAATATTTCATACACGACATCATCAAATCCCACCATGATGTTGTGCTCTGCTGAAGGAGATTTTAATGAAACAGCCGTCGTCAAAATCCTCTGCATCTGATCTTTAATCTCCACCACATCTTTCTTGATAAAATCCATTTCATGTATCACGTTCTGTAGACCTTGATACAAGTCAATGGAAGTGATCTTTTCTCCACTTGTGGATTGTTGAGCTAGAATGTGATCCACAACATGGGATTCGATTATATCTTCTGCCGTTTGAGCTGCATCTGCAATGCGATTCTCCAACTCCAAGCCGCCATTGGGATTGTAAGCTTCAAGAAAATCTTGCAAGAAAGCAATCTTTTCGGTGAAAGATTCGACCTGTTCTTTGTTGAGAGAAATTGGAGGTCTAGGATGATACTTGATATGCTCTATGATATGCATAAGAGAAACTAGAGCTGCATAAGCTGCCATCTCTAGCCTCTTCTTTCAATAGAGAAAATGCAATATCAACTATTCACTGTGTTTTCATGATATAGACTCGCTAAGAAGACTTTGTTTAATAAAATTCATCTCTATTTCGACTTGTTCTATGTCAGGATTTAAAACGAAACGAAGATAAGACAGTTGCAATTGATAAATTAGTAGAACAGGCTGGCTATTCAAAAGGTCAAAATTAAGAGTGGTCCAATTTCTATATGCATTTACCCCACTCGTCTAGCAGAGTTTTTTATCAGTGACGAATAGTTTGTACTTGCATAGTTGCATATAATTATACTCAGTTTCGGTTAAGAAATAAAAATAAAATCAGGCTTTATCGAGTGCATACTCCCGAAATCTGTGCAACCACTGAAAGGATGTAATACGGTTTTTTTGGCCAAGTATGTGTAATTATCCCTTATACTTACTGTAGGAAGTAGGAATCATTCTCTACGCTGAATCTGAAACCAAGAAATATTACTTGATAGTTGATACTTTAGAAATTTCACTGAAAAAAATCATGTTAAATATCAGTATTATCTTCAACATGTCGTGTGAATCTATACCTGCGAGATGTATGATTATCCGTGTCTAAAATATGAAATAGCTTTTACAGATCTAAGAACAAATTCAAACGTAGACGACATTAAAATTAAAAATGCATCCCACTTCTCAACAAGACCACTTTTTTTTCATAGTCAATCACATTCAACAACAAAATACGTAACATTAGATCTCAAATGCAATTTCACTGGATAGATATGAAGAAAATAACTACTTTAGCATAAACAACATTAATATTTTACCTCGCCTGTCACACAACAAAATTGCAGCACACGAGCCTCGCGATGTTACAAGATTAACCATGTCAACACTTATACAGTAATAATAATAAGACCGGAACATAGCCAAACAATTATCTACTTTCGCCTCTTCCTTTTGATTGTCTGAAATTCCAACGGGGCGGGAAGAGTTGCCAGCAAAACTTGATTCTCTCGCACAAACTTGCAACCTAAATATTCGTAATGAGGTCTTAATGTTACAGGATTCATTCGAAGATCCTTAGCTATGTCCGATGGGTCCGAGCGAAAATCATCAGCAAACAACGAGAGCACAAGAACATAACTAATAAGCAGCTTCTGCTTTTCATCTGGAATTCTTTTTTCATCTGTACCTCCAAACATGGAGGAGAATTTCTGGGACAAGATACTAGGTAATTTGTGACGCTTTGCAGATGAAATTCCGTCCATAGAGTGTCTGTCCTTGAACTTAATGAGATGAGTGATGTAAGATAATATGGCAGCAATTCTGTGTTTCTTTGACTCGTCCTACAATATTTGAAGAGTGAGGAAATCAATAAAAAATACGGTGAATTACAAATAACCCCCTGGAGTTTCTCGTTCACGAAAAACACCCTGAGGTTTGGCAAATCATAGCAAATAACACCCTCAGACTAATGGAAAATCGTTGATTGCGGGTGTTTTTTGTAATTTTAAGGTTTCAGGGTGATTTTCGTCAACGTTGCAAACCACAAGGCTTTTGTAATTATTCTTAAACAAACAAATAGACTCAAATAATAAAAGTTGCATTATAGGAGGAGATGAAAACTCAAGCATAGTATTAATCCTCAGCTCCTGAAAATAATTGAAGTTCTTGTTTTATTAGATTAGACAAAAGAAGAATCTAATTATCGGATACTCCATTATGGGTTCGATTCGGGAAAGAAACCATGAGAAGTTTATTTCAAATTATTGACATCAGTTTTAAAATTTTTGAAAATTTGATAATTGGGCATTATCGGATACTAAAGAAGTGATTGTTTTGGCAAGTTATAATCATGCTGAAACATCTCAAAAATATAGAAATCAAAATTTCAAATATCTTGCCAAGGCGGAACAGTGTAAATCAAATAGGAAATGCATGACTTAGGTCTTCGAGGGTGTTTTGGCTGAGCTTATTTTAAAGAGCTGATAAGCTTTCACATCTTATAAGATGTTTTTGGTGTTTATAAGATAGTACATCTCATTTTCAAAATAAGATCTCAAAGTGTTTAGAAAGAATAAAATTATGAGCTTATAAGATATTGGTAATGGCAATTGCATAAGTAAAAACGGGTTTGTGTTAAATCTTGAAAATAAGTCTGTATTCCCCAACCTATTGAAAGGAGCTTATAAACTCTTGGTATCTTATTTTAACATCTGATAAGCTCTTTCATTAATAAATTTACAGAACACTTTTTGGATGGTGCTTATAAGCTCACCCTCTTAAGAATTTTCATTTTTAAATGTAACGAGTTCCATATGGGGAGTCAACCTTATTCAAATTGAAGAACCCAATAAAGAAAATAATCTCATGAAAATTTGAGTTATAATATTAAACACCAGAACGGTAATTTTAAAGCAATAAAGTTTCAATAATAGAACACATTCAGACGGAGAGAATCAGTATTAGGAAAATATCACATTTGTAATTCCCCAGAAACAATTGAAAAGCAAAAAATTGGATGACAAATACGTATTATAAATTCTTACCTGCGTATCTAATTTTCCAACTCTGTTGCAAACAAAACTTGGGTAAGATTCAGGATTCACTTCAGATCCAGATTCTGCAAGATAAAAGATATCTTGAAGATAGTCCCACTCTCCTTTCAAAATTATCCTGTCAAGTGGATATGCTTTGTCTGGTGAAGTGGCATCCAAATCATATGGTGGGACATTTCTAGCATTAGCTGTAGAAGTAATAGCTTCAAGCGCTTCTGCTTTTATCTGGATTCCTTTGAACTTATTGTCCATTTCCTCCTGGGTTCCTGGACCTCCTGTTTGGCGCAGCGTTTCACGTTTCTCATCCTGAAATTCAGTAATTCATATAAATAAAACTATAATCTTTTAAGTTAATACAATCTCTCTGCTTTTCTTTTTCCCTTATCACAAATTTGGCGGGCAAAGCAATTTTTGTTGATTTTTAGCAAAACATTTAGCAAATTATGGAAATAACATGGAGATTAATATGACGTTAAGAATTTAAATCTTTACTAAGATCAAACAAAAAGGCTACAATATCGACAAAATTTAAGGGATAGATGGAGATGACGTACCCGTCTTATATCCCTTTTTGTTGAATACATTACAGTCAAATTTCTAAATTTATCTGCCTTCTCCTCCTTGGTCACCTCTTCCTTAGCTTCATCCAACTCTTCATTTTCAGGAAGCTCCAACCCTCCAACTTTTGGTGCCAGCCTGAAAATCTGCAATCATACATCACAAGAACAGTCAATTCTTTTTCTTAATTATAGAACAAGTCAACAGAAAATTAAATCCAAAATCATATACTTATCAAATCATAACAAGATTCAATCTTTTAGCTAAAACTCCACCAAAACACACGCGGAAATGCACACACAAAAATCCCAGCTCTTCTATGAACCAAATCAGATAAACAAAACGAAAAACAGAAACTTTACCCTATTAGCAGCAATTGGAACCATTTTCAGAACGCGGGTCTCTTTATCCAACACGCCTAGAGCGTAATTACACAGCTGTGGCGTCGTCGCCTCGCCGGAATAATTCGTCCCGACAAAATTAACCTGCGAACTGTTCGACTTTACTGCCAGCTGCATTCTTGGGTTTTTAGGGTTTCGAGAATTAACGCTCCGGTAAATCTTTACGCTGGAATCCGAGCCGTCCAAATTCTTCGTAGGGTCATAGCCTGATGGAAAGTATCCGACTACTGGGGCGGTTTTTTTATCTGGCTTTTCGCCAATTGACTTGATTTTCACGTCTATGGTTCCGTTTTTTCTCCCCTTTTTCGAGACAGAGATTCTTCCTTCGGCTGCTTCTGCCTCTGACGGTAAAGGTCTCTTCTTTTTTTCTTTTGATTTGGCCATGGTTCGGTGAAAACCGTCTGAAGGTGGTGTGGGTTTTTCAAGCTGTGTATAAACCCTAATTCGTGAAATTTGGGGAGAGAGAAAGATTTAATTGCTACTGATTGCCCCTATATTTACCGAACGCTTCATAATGACCCTTGACATTTTTAGAATATTAATAACACCCCAATATATACTTTGGATTTTGACTTGCACTTTTACTAAGAAAATATTAGGGAAGAATGCTAAAGGCTCCTAAAACTAATTTTCGTAAATAGAGCATACTGTAAGAACAGTATACAAAAAAGAAAAAAAAACACTCTTAAGGAAACCTCTTTGAAATTCTCAATAATGTGACTCACCTTAAATTCATCATAAGATATTCTCGATTTTTGGACGAGGTTCGTACTTGGAACTCCTCGTATAATTAGAAATTCTCATATTACCTAGCTCTCTGTATTTTTTTAATAACTGATCACTTCTTTGTGATTTCAAAGAAAGTTCTACTTAGCCCCTTCATCGTTATTGTGTGCTTCACTGGCGGAATTTGAGAGTATATATGTAGAAAATGCACTCTTTTCATGATCAAGTAAAGTCATCTTTACCCTTCTTGATTAATATACAAGAGTAAACTAGGTACACTTAGAGCTCAGTTAGAAAACTGAGATGAAGTTTTTGGACTTAATCTTATCAACCAAGATTAAGGATAGGTTAAGTGGGCTTCATTCTTTTCAAAATCATGCTTGAAAATTGAGATTGGGGAAAGAGCTTTGAATTTCAGGGGCAAAGACAAAACTTCCCTAACCATTTTTTGATGAATCAAGCGTAGCCGAAATGCCGAATTAATCTCACCCCATACCCCAAGATTCAAAAGTTTTACTTTATGGATGAATAGTTGCCGTACGTTCAACAATTTTTTAGCCTTATTATGGGAAAAGAGGCAGTGAACGATATTGTAATAAGACAAGGGGATGATCAGGAATAGAACTATCTTAGCCGGGGTGTAACGTGATTTTTTCAAATAGTATTGGGAGGTAATAAATACGAATTTAACTCTTTTCTTGACATTTGGAATTCTTGAAACAAGAAGGTCATCCCGTTCAATCATATGCAGGGTCTTACCGTCTTAGGAGTATCTAGGAAATAGAGTTCCTTGAACTCGACATGCTCAAGTTGAGACATCTTCTAGACAAACGAGCATTAGACGCAGATTGCAAGGCATCATGGACTTGTGTAAGTTGTAACCAAAACAAAAACTAACAACTCTGGTTATGAATTATGATAAAATCTCACACTACGTGATCCAATTACATTAGTTTCATTCCACACAAAAACCAATGCAGAGTTTACAGACTTAGCCATCATCCTTGAAAACAATAATCAAAACAAACAAAACCAAGCACACACCTTGCAGAAGAAAGACACCATTAGAATTCTCAAGAAAGAAGTATCGAGAATTCGAGATAATATATATGTCAAACATTAGATTCAAAAACATCTCGACTTGCACTAGACCTGCATCCTCCGATTCATCATATAGATCTGCAAGGTGGTACCATGTTACGAAAAGAACATATATAATGATGGAGAAGGAAATAATGAAGCACAAATGTTAGAACTTACCGATCAATATGACAATATCTAATAATTCTTAAACGTCTGGCTTTGCAGTAGGCTCTAGTGACTTGAATGTTCAACAGGTTCATTGTATGGAGCTGTTTTGGAAACCAAAATGAAAACAACCGAAAGTTAAAATACATTCACAAAAACAAAGGAAGTAATAAGCAATTTCGAGCGGTTATCAATGTTGACAAAATTAGTCATGACAGATTTTAGTCTTACCAGCTATTGCGAAAAACCTGAAAGTTGTCAGTCTCCTCATCATCACTTGAGAAGCTTATATTATTCATCCTGGCAAACAGTGTAACACGAACTCTGAGGCCTTCGTTCCCAACTTCCTCCTGTTCCTTGAGTATCGTTTTAGCAGAAATGACTGCTGAATCACAACACCAAGTCAATTCAATTGATTTAAGTGTTGGTATTTCTTCAATATCCGAAGGGATTTCCTTTAACTCCTTTAACCTAGCAAGACAAAGGTTTTCAAGGCGTGGAAAGTGGGTGCTCTCTGTTGTCCAGTATTCAAGATCACAAGAAGAAATTTTCAGTTTTTGTAGGCTAGGGAATTTCCCTTCTACTGTTTCCCACTTTGGTCCTTTGAACCCTGACACTTCGAGCAGTTGAAGAAGGGGTAATGAACCTATCTTTGTATTCCTGTCTTCCCAATTGAGCCCGCTCTGTACTAAATACAATTCTTTGAACGAACTCGGGAAGCTGAGAAGATCACTACGACTTGGCTCCTTATCAGAATGAAAGAAGCAACGTAGGGTTTTGAGTTTAAGTAGAGGATCAATGTTGTTGAGACAATAATGTGATGCCACTTCAAATCCCTCCTCATAATCCTCATAAACTATTCCCAGTTCCTTGAGATTGGGGATCCTCTTAAGGACATCTTCACTGCAATTGAAATTTCATATACGTAAGAGTGTTTCTAGGTTCTATAAAACAATGCCATCTTGCTCCATTTGGCCTGTACTTGATGGATCCGGAAGGTAGATTTCGCTCTCAAACTTGACATGCCTAAGTAGAGGCATCATCCAAAATTCAGATGGTGCAAATGCTTGTTCGGACTTGCCCTTAATGATGAATGTTTGTAGGTTCCAAAGCATGTGGAGGGAAGAAGAAATACCATAAATTGGATCCCAATAAGCAGTCATATCAAGGTACCGTGAGTTGACTAGCTGAAAGATATCTGGTAAGGGATATGATCTTCCCTTAGTACCGATTGTTTTCAATACCCTCAACAATCTAAAATCAAGTGAGGACAAATCATCTCCCTCAAAATGGCGTGTCAAAGAACGAGCAAGTGGAGCAGATTCCAAAGCATGAAGGAGTTGCGAGTGGTATTCTTCCGGAGATTTGCCTCCATGAATAGCAATGCGGCTTTTGGTACGTATGCCTTGTGTAATGATGTTAAGATTATGTGAGCTAGTGACATAGAAGAACTTTTCTTTCTGAGCTTCTCTTACACATAGATCTCTCAAGAGGTCATGAACGTTACACGCTAAAAATGTCTATCTTAATTAACTAATATTAGATTTCTTTCAACAAGATCCATGATGTATTCCTTAGCCGTCTCTTCCAAGCTCTTGGCACTACTTGGTTTTACAAATCCTTCAGCAACCCATTGTTTGATGAGTTCGGAGATTTGAATATCACTATCTTCAGGAAAAATTCCCATGTAAAGAAAACACGGATTTAGATGAATTGGCAATTGGTTATAACTTGTGTGTAAAATTTTCAAGCATCTTTTGTTGTCATTTAAATTCACAACTGAATTTAAATTTTCTGCAATGAATTCCCAATACTCTGAGTGTTTGCTTGGACTTTGCTAGGCCTCCAATAGTGACAATGGACAGAGGAAGCCCTTGGCATTTGTTTACAATCTTCTTTCCGACTTCTTCCAATTCAGCGAGGCAATCTTCTTGTCCAAAGACATTTTCACAAAATAGTTTCCAACTTTTGGCCTCATCTAGGAAATTCATCTTAAGATTATAGGAACCCGCCAAATGCAAAACCACTTTTGGTACTTCCACTATTGTTATCCGGAAAGCAGAACTTTATGTCCTCCCATGCCTCAATATCCCACATATCATCCATTACAATCAAATATGGTCTACCCCATAGACTTTTGTATTACATTTCCCTTAATTGTTTTTCACTCATTTGACTCAAACTTTCCTCACACTTTGGGTCGATTTGACAAAGAAGAACTTCTAAGAGAGTTTCTCGAATGCTATATTGTTGGGAAACTGTGACCCAAGCTAAGACATCAAAATGACGCTTTATAGAAGGATTTGTATAAACATTTTTTGCAAGTGTAGTCTTACCAATTCCGCCCATTCCGGAGATTGGGATGATTTGGCGTTGTGATGGTTGTCCGGTGAGCTTATCCACGATTTCTTTGAAGTCATCATCAAAACCGACCTCGGAATATGCATAACAGAAACGAGAGCTCCATAAGCAGCTGCCATCCTCGGAAAGTGCAGGTGAAAATGGAAAACAAACCTTATATGATTTCTAAGAAACAGGCAATAGAGATTTGACAAGATCGAAGACTTTGGTTAATGGAGATCAATTACTACAATTTAGTTATTAATTTGTTTTGGAATAAGAAAACATTTAATTAATAGCTAAACAATGTTTCTTTGGTAGACATTATGGTTGGATTTACGAAAATAGAGATTCTCAGACAAGCTAGCAATAGATAAATCAGTAAGACGGCATGGTTATTTGAGAAAGTCTAAACAATATATGAACTGTCATGCATTGTCATGTTTTCAATACATTTAATCTAAATCCCGAAATAAAGTAAGAATTATTGATGGGTGTCGAATCCACCAAAAATAATACTTATATTTCCGATCTACCAAATAACACAAATTGCATATAGTGGTAAATAGGGTCGAACACAGGGATTGGTTGGAAATAATATCTTTTGAAAACCGAGAAATTTATTGAAAGTAGTAAAAGGGGGGTTTTGGAGAATATCTAAACTACCAATCTAAACTACTAATTATCTAGAAAACTCAACTAAAGAAAGCAATTAAAATAAGGATCTTATTTTATATTTTTGGATTTTTCAACTAAACAACTACAAAATAAACTAGGAAACAAATAAAAACTAGAGAATAAAAATATATGAGGAAAAATGCCTAGTTGGGGGATAATTCACCTAAGTTTTCGACTCGATCCCGGACGCAAGAATAATCAATCTACTATCGATAAGCCTACTATAGTCATCAACTACCTTAGACGACCTCGTTTCTTCTTAAGATTAGACTAATCAGGGCCTACGCCTTACAATTAATCCCTAATTAATAGACAACCCTTCGATAACACCTCTAGGAGTTTAATCTATTAACAGCATTCAATCTAAGAAACATAGACTCGAGTCAATTAAACACTAACACCGTGCTAATTTAAACCCGATTATTGAATCCCACTAGTGCCCCGGATAATAATTTTGCAACTACCCTACACTAGTTCGTCTCTAAATTCACATACATCAAATATCCCTTCAACATATGCAAAGACATTATGTAATTCACTCAAATACTCAAGTAGCTAATTCGAATAAAGAGATAAATCACAATAAACGAGAAAGACAGAGATTCATATAAATATCAAAAGGTAGAAATCTAATACAATTCGGTCTCACGAGTACATCAAACTTAGGCAAATCCCCCAACTAGAATAATAAACTAGCTACTAATAATTAAAATCTAACAATACTAAAATATAAGAATTCATAACCAAAAACAAGAAAAGAAGAAGAAAGTATTCTCCAAACAATTAATTCCAAGGAAGTATGAAGTTGACGATGTGCCATGATGGTCCTTCCTCCATTCTCCCAAGATACACCAGTTGTGCCTCTCCCCCCAAACTCACGTGAAACTCCCCCTGTGATGTTGTGTGTGAGAAGGTCTGAAAATCTGTTGTAGGCGTGAGAGGGAGGTGCAGAATCTGTCCCAAAAACCTAGCGTAATCCTTACTCCCCAAGTCTCCAATCTTGTGTGTAATTATCTCTCCAAGGCCAAGCCCAACAAAAGCCCATAATTGAATAAGGAAAAGAGTGTAAAAAAATGCAGAAAGTCGCCTAAAATCCGGTTCAAGATCGCTGAAAACGCGTGAAAGGGAGTTTGAGTCCGAAAAGGAAAGTGAATCCCGCACAAGATAGGACTCTCAGCGAACTAGACCTAAATACGTGATCATGTAAACGTGGCTTGTACAAAACAGCTCCAAACTTGCGACTTTTAGCTTCTTTTGAACAAAATCTCCAATCCTACACCCAAATTAACAAATTGGATCAATTCACATAAATAAGGACAATTAAACATCAAAGAATGGGGGCAATTGTAATATAAAAACACGCAATATAACCACTTATCAATTATCATTCAATACTTTTTGGATTTTGCATTTCGATGTGAACTTCAAAAAGAAGCAGATTTGTTAATTTCTGATGATCAACTTCATTTGAGGAAATTACAGTCAGGCCCAGCCAGGTAATATAGCATTGTATATAAGATGTCTGCAAAGAATGACGGCAGCTGTCTGGCATGGGGATCGAGTAAGCGTAGAGGAAGAATGGAGGCACTGTACTCGGAAGCATACGCTGCTCGTGAAGCTGCTCTCTTGGCAGCACAAAAGGGGTGGTTTTCGGTAATATTTGAAGGTGACTGCAAAGAATTATTAACACAACTTTCACTTTCGGAGCTTAATTTGTCTAGTGTTGGTAATATTGTCAGAGACATTGATCCCATCTTATTCTTTTTCATTTGTTTGAAGGTCGGGTAATTGCCCATTATAGCTAGGAATTCGTCTAGCGTCATTTCTGAGAACGTTGATATCCGTAATGTTGCTTTGTCTGTTTTATTGCCGGATTTTTCATCGACTTAATAAAATAGATTTTCTTCTTTCAAAAAATATATAGAAGAAGAAAAAAATTGCACTTTTGATCCTTATAGTAAGGCTTGTTATCAATTTTGGTTCTATAATGTCACGGCTAACAGATTTAGTTCTATAACTTCTCAACTTTTAACACATTATGTCCTCTATACAATATCTTAAAATAAAGTGTAAACGGGAGGTTTTAATTTGTCATCCCATTTTCCAACTTGAACTTCTTCGTACCCAATTTCCACTATGTTTCTCAACTGAGTTGATTTAAGTGTTGGTATTTCTCCAATATTTCAATACGGTGCCCAAATGAAAAAGAACAATTTTATGATGTGTTACTAGTTTTAATGTTACAATGTAAAAATAAAATCAGGTTTTGCAGAATGTATGTCCAAGACCGGTCCAACCACTTCACAAATGTAATAAAAAATCTATAATAGGGTATATTTCTGTAATTTTTAAAATCTCAGGGTGTGTTCGCTAATAAGGTCACACTTCTAAGGTAAGTGAATGTAATAATCCATTCTTTCATAATGACCCTTGACATTTTTAGAAGATTGATAACACCCCAATATATACTTTGGGTTTTGACTTGCACTTTTACGAAGAAAAAATATTAGGGAAGAATGCTAAAGGCTCCTAAAACTAATTTTCGTAAATAGAGCATACTGTAAGAACAGTGTACTAAAAAACAAAAGAAACACTGTAAGAAAACTATCCCCATCAACTCAATCTTTTCTTGATGAGATGTTGTGAACACATTTATTCCAGGAAATGAACTGTAATAATGATAGTCCGTTTGGCCATTGGGAGTAGAAGACAACAGAAAAAGTATGTGTTGTCTCTTTCCAACACGCTCCCATTGTCTCACAAACATCTTATTACAACGGGACTATACTGTATTTTTCAGTCATTACATACTATTAAGTATTATTAATTAATTAAGATGTCTAATTCTCTTACCATTCTTGTTTTGTCTCCACAAGCACGTAAATCACTCCAATGTGCACTTCTTTCTATTCTACAGTATTAGTTTTAAAGTGTGAATTTCAGATAAGGTATTTATTTAAGTAGTGAAAGAGTCTCTGCCTGCAATACAAAGAAGCTTTTAGGGAGAGTCAGAGAAATTTTTTCGTATAGAACCTTTGACGCTCAAACGCTCAAACCCTCTTGAGATTTGTGTCTTTTACAATTTCATCATCGCAAAACTTGTAATCTTACACTTACCCCCCTGATGGGGGTATTTGTAAGGTTTTTCAAAGTGTTAAGTATACATTTTATATTTCAAGGGAAATATTTGTAAGATTTTAAGGTTTCAATAGTTTTTCGCATTTTTAAATAGAGTTGGGGGTTCAAAGAAAAGAAGGGATTTGTAGGAGATATACTACTTGTGATTCTAGCCAAGTGACTTGTCTCATTTGCTTGTGTATGGAAGTTTTCAATAGCTTTCAATGAAAATCTGTCACCCTTAATACCAGGGTTTTTTGGGTCATCATCTTTGGCATAATTTGACCTTTGCCATATATTTCATGTGCTCCAGCCTCCATCGTGTATATATAGCTTGCTTATCAAGGACATGACACAAGGATACATTGACTTCGTGCACAAATCCATCGGGAGTTGGTTAACTTTTAGGTGAAACAACCATATTATACTAAAATTGAATATGGTGCAACATTTATGATCTAGTCTTTAAAATATCCTTCGATTTTGGACTTTGCATTTGAGTAAAACATAGTATTAAAAGAAATATCATTGTATTATGAGAAGGGGACTCCCGCACGGTATAGTTAGTTCCTATCAGTGTGTCCGCGTCTACCCGATGATATATTCAGAATTGTATTTTAATTTGTGGAAAATTTTGTAAAATTCAATCTCCCCTTCAAATAAAAGTTATTTCTGATTTCATCATTGCAATAAGCAAATAAATAGCCTCGAAAGTTGAAGAAAAGTTACGGGAAATTTAAATATGGAGTAGATGAACATGTGCATTTTTTTCCTATTATACATATATTGTCATTGACAAACAATTGGAATGGCCCACATTCTTGGTCAAAAAAATCAATGTATTAGTTGAGTACACAATTTGAATGAAGACAAACCCTCTAAAATGCCAAACGCGTTCTTGATTGATAGGGTTGTCATTCTTAGAATCACAGGCAAACCAGCCCACATGTGAAGATACATGCTAATTGCCAGTTTGTTATAAACTTTTCTCAAATAAAAACTAGAAATTTACACCCCATTATCCCAAAGTTTGATATAATTATAAAATAATTCCTCTTAATTCAAAACTTACAAAATTCCCCATAAAGTTGTGTAAAAGTTGCAAAAAACATGACAAAGAAAGGACTACAGGAGACAATGCACTTAGGTTGGTGTAAACATAACTATATCATCCAATGAAGATCATACAACATGAACAAAGAACTTCAAGGGTGTTTTTAGTAGCTTCTGAAATAAATGAGTCTAAATTATAATTACACTAAACTTTAGGGATAGTTAATGTAATTTTCCCAATATAATTGACAAGATATTAAGCTTGCTATCAATATATAAATCCCACTACTATCCATTTCCCAATCTGACAATCCCATCTAAATAACAATCCATAATCTTTGCAAGAAAACAGCAAAAACCCTCAAAAAGCAAAAGCAAAGTGACCCCCCAAACCCCACCCACAAAGTTGCCAAACAAGCATTTTTACACCAAACCCAAAAGCTAAAGCAACTCTAAAGTATCCTAAAAGAACACAAAAGGCTCCTCATTCATCTTTCTCACCAAGAAACACACCAAAGATACACACAGAAAATGGAAGAAGATGGAGATGGGGAAGATCTGACACCATTTTGGGTCCAAAGCACTGCCAATCTCCGCCGTGGAGACCGCCTCCGCCGCGGCGTCTCATCCGTGGTCTTCAGCTCAGGGGTTGTGGTTCTCCTCCTGCTGGTAACAGCTGTGTTTTTCTTGGTTTTTGTAGTGCCCTCAACTCTGTCTTTTAGTGCTCATCACATCTTTAAGCCAAATAGTGTGAAGAAAAGTTGGGATTCTTTGAACATTGTACTTGTTTTAGTTGCTGTGATATTTGGGTTTCTTAGCAGAAACAAAAATGAGGATCATAAGTATCCAGAAAATTACGATGAATTACAGGATTCTCTTAGTAAAGAAAACAAACCCCAGATATCTAATCCTTCCACGCCAACAAACAAGTGGTATAACTATCACACGAATGAGGGACAAAAATCGAATCTTTCACAATGGTACGAGGACTCGGATTATCAGCCTAAATTGGAGAGAAAAAATTCGATCTTGAAACGAAATAGCAGTTCTTATCCGGATCTGCGTGAGTTTTCGTCCCATTGGTCCTATGGAGATTATCATAAGAGATATTATGATGATTTTCATGTTGAACCGGGTCGGGGTTCAGATCCGGGCCGGGTTTCGGATCCTAGTCAGCTCCATCGCCGTCACCGGAGCATGGAACAAGTTGATTATCTGAGAACACCGCCGCAGACTAAGACTGTTATTGTTGATACGTTGGTGAGCAAATCTAGTGAGAGTAAAAATTTTGCGCCGCCGCTTCCGCCGGCTGTAGGATCTCAAGAACTTGAAGAAAATGCAGAGGTGGGCAGGAACGAAAGTGGTGAATCTAGAAATGAGAGATCAAGAAGGAATATGGAGAAAGATTCAGAGCCCATGAATCCTGTTACAATTGTGGAGCCACCTCAGCCGTCTCAACTTCCAGATAGTCAAAAACGGGCGTATGAAGGAGTGAGACGGAAAAAGGAGAGATCGGTTAGAAAACCGGAGAAAGAAAGGGAACCCATGAGCCGCATTGCAGAACCGTCGCAACCTCCACCGCCACCGCCACCGCCACCGCCACCGCCTCTTCCCCCACAGCGAAAGAGCAGTAAAAGTGACCGGAAAAGAGGTGGTACAGCGGGAAGTGCGACAAAAGATTTTCTCAATTCTCTTTACCACAAGAAGAAGAAGAAACAGAGGCAAAAGAGCGTCGATAATTTCGATTCTCTTCTTCACGAACATCAAGTTCCCTTAAGCTTCCAGCTTCCACCACCGTCGCCGCCTCCACCTCCGCCCCCGCCGTCAGTGTTGCAAAATCTGTTCTCATCCAAGAAGCACAAAAGAAAGAGAACCATAACGGTCACACTGGTGCCGCCCAACCCACAATCTCCACCTCCACCACCACCTCCGCCGCCGCGTGCAGCTGCTCGTAAGCCAGAACCCAAATCCCAGCCCTCGACATCGATCATTCACAAGCCACCAAAACCCATAAGGATGAGCAACCTCGACAAGCTAGAAGAAAACTCAAACAGCGCCGGCGAATCTCCGCTGAACCGCATTCCGCCTCCACCACCGCCGCCTCCGCCGGCGTTCTTCAAAAGCCCGACGTGGAAGTTTGTAGTTCAAGGCGATTACGTCAGAGTCAACAGCAACAACAGCTCCAGGAGTGGGTCTCCTGACCCTGATGAAACGGATTCTGACGTCACGCCCTCGGCCTCGGAAGGCGGCGGAGCGACGCCGTTTCATCCGTCGCCGTTGTACTGCCCGAGCCCAGACGTTAACACGAAAGCTGAGAGCTTTATCACTAATTTCCGGGCCAAATTGAAACTTGAGAAGGCCAATTCTATGAGGAAAAGGGATGTGGGCTTGTCCAGCTTAGGCCCAGGTCCTGGCCCAAGTTATATTTAGTGCTATCTTTTCTTATAAGAGTTGATTTATTTATTTTTTCTTTTATTGTGTAGCTCATTTTATTTGGATTTTGGATTTTTTCCCATGAAAATGCATATCTATATGCGTCAAATCGTGTTGGACTTCTAAGACTTGATTAAAAATTCTGATTAAATTAATATGGCGCCAAATCGATGATTACAAAAAAAGTTAAAAGTAGTCGTTAGTATTTGGTAGTGGAGAATATTATTGGCCCACTCAATTACAAAGTTCCTTAGCATTTGCCAAAAGAGTTCAAAAAGCTGTAGGAGGGGCACAAAAGTTTCAAATAATTGAGCCTTATCATATCCATATTCCACCACCATCACTGTGTGTTTGTGAGATCAGATCTTTGTAGTTTCAGTTAAACATTGTGTGTTGCAGAAAGTAACATTGTATAGATTGAAGATGGCAGCTTATGGAGCTCTCGTTTCTCTTATGCATCTTATAGACCAGATCCAAAACCATCCCCGCCCTCCAATTTCTCTCGACAAACAACAGCTTGAATCTCTCACTAAAAACATTACATTCTTGCAAGATTTTCTTGAAGCTTATAATTCACAAGTTGGCCAAAAGGAAGTAGAATGGTTGCAGAGTCGCATAGCGGTTGTTGCTTATGCGGTAGAGGATACAATCGAATCTCATGTAGTCGATCAAATTATTGCTCAATCCACAAGTAATATAAGTGTCCATACTTTGTATCAAGATCTGCAGAAGGAGATAGAAGATATGGATTTTATCAAGAAAGATGTGATGGATATTAAAGACAAGTTGGGAGTTCAAGATCAACCGCTTAGAAGTTCAAAATCTCCCTCCACAGAGAAGAACATATTGATGGGTGTTGATCGTGTCTTGTATGAACTCATGGATAAGCTCACCGGACAAGAACCTTCTTGCCAAATTATCCCGATTGTTGGAATGGTCGGCATAGGTAAGACTACACTGGCTAGAAATGTTTATGAAAATTCACTCATAGTGCAACATTTTGATATTTGTGCTTGGGTTACAATTTCTCAAGAGTTTAATATGCGAGAAGTTCTGGTAGAAGTTCTTCTATGTCGAAATAACCAGTGGAGCAAGGAAAAATTGAATCAAATGAGTGAAGGTGAATTAGGGGAGAAATTATATAAGTCTATCAGGTAGAAGGTATTTGATTATCATGGATGATATGTGGAGTATTGAGGCATGGGAAAAGACGAAGTTCTACTTTCCCGATTACAGTAATGGTAGTCGAATAATTATAACTACTAGGATTTCAGAAGTGGCTTCTCATTTAACCAACTCGCGGCCTTGAGATGAAATTTCTGGATGAGGAATGTAGTTGGAATTTATTGTGCAAAATTGTATTTGGAGAAGAAGGTTGCCCCCTCGAATTAGAGGAAAGCGGAAAGATGATCGTGAAAAACTGCAGGGGACTTCCTTTGTCGATTGTGGTAATCTCCGGGCTCCTAGCAAAGTCCACGCCGACCCCAAAGTATTGGGCATACATTGCAGAAAATTTAAGTTCAATTGTGAATTTAGAAGACAATGAGCGTTGCTTGAGTATATTATACACGAGTTATAACCAATTGCCAGTTCATCTAAAGCCATGTCTTCTTTATATGGGCATTTTTTCTAAAAACAATGTGGTTCGTGTCTCCCAACTCATCAAGCTATGGGTGGCTGAAGGATTTTTAAAGCCAATCAATGGCAAAAGCTTGGAAGTAGTTGCAGAAGAGTACTTAAAGGATCTTACTGACAGAAATCTCATTTTGGTTCATGAGTGGGGATCTTCATTTGGAAAAATAAAATCATGCAATATCCATGATCTCTTGAGGGACCTATGCTTAAGAGAAGCTCAAAAGGATAAGTTCCTCTGTGTCACAACCTGGGATAATTTTAATACTCCACGTGAAGGCATAAATACTCAACGCCGTATTGCTATTAATGAAAGGAAAATAGCGAAAGTAGAGCATGTCAATAAAGTAGGCCATGCCTTGCATTCTAAGCCAGTTGCTCGTTCTTTGATGTGCAGTTCTTACGAGGTGTTGACATCACTTAATTTTAGATTGTTGAGGCTATTGGATGCAATTGACACAAACATGTATGCTTTAACATTAGGAAAATACAGCTTAGAGGCTATTTTTCAGCTCGTTAACTTACGCCACCTTGCCATCATAAGTAGATTTAATTTAAAGACAAGCTTGTTTCCTTCTCATGTCTACCTCCTCTGGAATCTAGAAACGCTAATCTTTAAGGTTCCATTTGAGAAGGTAACTGCACCACCCGAAATTTGGAAGATGCCTCTACTTAGGCATATTGAGTTTGAGAGACTCTATCTTCCGGATCCTCCTAGTAGCCAGTCGAGCAAACAAGATGACTTTGTTTTGGGGAACCTACAAACGCTCTTGAAAATAGTGAATTTCAAGTGTGATGAAGAGGTGGTTAAGAGAATCCCCAACGTAAAGAAATTGAAAATATCTTATAAGTATGTTGCGAATGAGGTGGCGTCACATTATTGTCTCAACATTCTTGGCGATCTGCATAAACTTGAATCACTTGGTTGCTTCTTTTATCATCGTAGGATCAGCCGCAGAGATTTGCTTCAGAACCTCAATTTCCCACATTCGCTCAAGAAGTTAACTTTATACGGTTGCAGGTTCAGTTGGGAAGACATGAGTACAAAGATAGGTTCATTACCCCTTCTTCAAGTGCATAAACTGTGTGCGTGGTCCTTCATAAGGCCCAAGTGGGAAACAGTTGAAGGGCAATTTTGCAGCCTAAGATTCTTACTAATTAACTTTTTCAGTGATTTAAAATACTGGACGACAGAGAGCACCCACTTTCCACGCCTTGAGCATCTTCATCTTCGACGTTTAGGAAAGTTGAAAGAGATACCTTCTGGTATTGGAGAAATACCAACGCTCAAGTCAATTCAGGTGGAAGATTGTTGTGATTCAGTCGTCATTTCCGCTAAACAAGTACTGGAGGAACAAAAGGAACAAGGGAATGAAAGCCTCCAAGTTCAAGTTCTCTTATGGGCAAAGGATCAGCATCACTTTAAGGGATTGGCAAGTAGCAACTTTCAAGTTAACATTGTTGAGTGGTAGAGATTACTGTTTGAAAATGAGCTGGTTTGAGAAAATGAATAAGAAAAAATAGAAAAAGAAGCTCAATCGGATTGAGTTCTCTTTCTACTTTGGCTGGTTTGACTTGTGATTTCCCTTAACTATTGCTGGTTTGATTTGTGATTTCCTTAGTATTTCAGATAAAATAGAGCTTTTTCTGCGTTTGTCCTTACTGTAACTATAAATCCATTTGCACAGTATGACTTAGGAGTTTCTTGAAGTGTTTAAGTTGTATCAATAGTGTAAATACATGGAATTGAGTCGAACAATATGCATTATTCTTGCAAAATCTGTTCTCATCCAAGAAGCACAAAAGAAAGAGAACCATAACTGTCACCACCTCCACCACCACCTCCGCCGGCGTTCTTCAAAAGCCCGACCTGGAAGTTTGTAGTTCAAGGCGATTACGTCAGAGTCAACAGCAACAACAGCTCCAGGAGCGGGTCTCCCGACCCTGATGAAACGGATTCTGACGTCACGCCCTCCGCCTCGGAAGGCGGCGGAGCGACGAGTTTCATCCGTCGCCGCTGTACTGCCCAAGCCCAGACGTTAACACGAATGCTGAGAGCTTTATCACAAATTTCCGGGCGAAATTGAAACTTGAGAAGGCCCATTCTATGATTAAAAGGGATGTTGGCTTGTCCACATTAGGCCCAGGTCTTGGCCCAAGTCATATTTAGTGCTATCTTTTTCAATAAGAGTTGATTTTTTTTATTTTTTTATTTTCCTTTCATTGTAGCTCATTTTTTTTTGGATAAATATTGGCACATTTGATGGACACGAATGTGACCTAGATTTCGGATTCACTTTTTTGCTTTAAAATGTATTTATATGCGTCTAATTGGGTAGAACATTGAAGATATACTTGCAAATATAACGGTTTGAGATTTAAATATAACACATAGATTAACCGCTTGAAAATTTGAGAGCAATTTGCATTTGTATCAAATTTGCTACAATCAGTTTTAAACGTAATAAAAGTTATACAAATTGAATTTATGGTGTTAAAGTGGAGGTTAGTATTTGCTAGTGGAGAATATTGTTGATTGTTGGCACAGTACTCAATTTGACAATTTCTAAGTTCCTCAGCATTTGTCAGAGAAGTTGAAAGTGTAGCTCTAGGAGGACCACAATAGTTCCAAATAATAGAGCCTTATCATTTCCACCATGGTGTTTGCGGGGAGATCTTATTAAATGACCCATTTAATTTATTTATTTTTACATAAATTACCTTTAAGTTTGAGATAATTATTTTTAATAATTAACATGAATATTAATATTAATAACTTATCTAATTAAGAAAAATAGTTTACCCACTTTTAAAATTTTAATTTTAACCTCAAAACTTATAAATACTACAAATCAAACTCAAAAACATTCTCAATCTCTCCATACAAACCCTATTTCTATTCATATTTTTACCAATTCCATTTCTCTTTTATCATCTCTTCTTCATTTTCCTTCATTTTTCTTGCATTTTCTCCACGTAGAAGACATCATTTCAAGGTATTTGATCACTTCTTCTTCTCTTTTGCAAACATTCTTCCAAATACTTATATATTCAAACCCTACATTATCAAAAGAAGTTTTGTGGTTCAAGATAAAATATATTTATTGCAAAAGGAGAGTAGATTAAGGAGGATTTCCACAAAAGTTGAACCAGAAAGTTGAAGGTAAGAACTATTTAGTACTAATATCAAATATATATCTAGTTGGGAAGATGGGTAATGAAATTTTGAGGATTTTTCGAGAAAAAAATTTGTTGTTCTGCGTAAGCGATTTCGATTGAATAAGCGATTTCAGAACTGTTATGAGATCGCTTAAGCAAACGAGTGATTTCGCGTCCAATAAGCGATCTCAGACCAGTTCTGACATCACTTATTGGACGCGAAATCGCTCCTTTGATTAAGTGAGCGATTTCACATCCAATAAGCGATCTCAGACCAGTGACAACTATATAGAAACTATTTTTCGCGAAATCGCTCCTTTGCTTATGTAGAAACTATATATCCTACTCCAACAGAGGAACAATGGGAGGTACCCGAATCAATGGCATATATCATCATTTATCCGCCAAAACTAAAGCCATCAAGGGGCAGAAAAAGAGTTAAGAGAATTCCTTCCGCTTGTAAGGGCAACAAGAAGAAAAACATTTGTTCGAAATGTAAGCAACCGGGTCACAAGAAGCGTACTTGCAACCAACCACCTGTTTCCAAATGATCAAAGCGATACATCGAATTTGTATTTTGAAATTGTGTATAATTTTTGGATAGAATGAGCGCATCCGTTGTTGGAGTGTGTACATCTTTTATTATAAAACAAGTATTTTGTGTATAATTAGAGAATCAATATTTTGAATTATAATATAAATGAAATGAAGAAAGGAATATTAAAATTATAATTTTATATAGTACAATTATTCATGAATCATTAATTAAAAAACAACGGTAACAAAGCGATTTCGCGTATAGTAAGCGATCCCATATTATACGCGAAATCGCTTTTCTTTATATATTGAGCGATTTCGCGTATAGTAAGCAATCTCGTATTGGATCGAAGTCGATTTTTTCTAATATAAGATCGTTTATAAAATAAAATCTTTTGTGTCCTTATAATGATTATCATAAGATCAACGTGATCTTGGTAAAAAATTGAAAGCACGAATTATATGAATTAAAGATAATTTTAGTGAAAATTCTCTCAAATATGGTAATCCAAAATTAGTGCACTGAGTATTCAACAGAAATCATGTTTATTGGAGTAATCTAAATTATAATATATAAATTCACTAAAGTAGTGTGTAAATAGTTAAAACAATTTCTTTATTTTGTCAAACACACTTTGGAAATATTTTAATATGAGATTGCAACTAATGGTTTCATGGAACATTATATGAATTATATTTGTAGAACAAGACTTCTGTGAATCAATTTTTCTAGTAAACTATATTTTTATATAAATTTATGTAATAACTTAAACTTCAAGTTTGTAACAATTTATATATGATGTTTGAGATTGTTTTTAAAAATAAAACCTAGTTGAATGTCTTCAACTTTGTAGACAATATATTAAAAATATTCAAAAGAATTATATACGAGAAATTGAAAACCAAGCCTATACCAAAAAAATTAAAGTACTTTACAATTGATATTACGCCATTTTCAACATGAAATGATGAAATTCAAGGTCACGATCCCTCAAAGCGATTTGACGTGTAAAACCGATTTTATGGGAGATCTATTAGGTCACGAAATCGCTTTTTCTATTTCTCAAAGCGATTTGACGTGTAAAAGTATGATTTCACGTAGGTCACAAAATCGCTTTTTCTACTCCTCAAAGCGATTTCATGTGTAAAACCGATTTCGCTTATAAAAGCGATTTCAAAACCTAATCGATTTTGCCGCAAAACCGCTATAATGTGTAAAAAATGATTTGGCATCCAATAAGCGATCGTTTATTGGATGCGAAATCGCTTTACGAGATCGCTTAAGATGCAAAATCTGTAAAAAAAGCGATTTGGCATGTAAAAAAGCGATTTGGCATCATATAAGCGATCGCTTATTAGAATTCCTGTAAAGAAAGCGATTTGGCATCAAATAAGCGATCGCTATTTATTTTTCACATAATCTCTATAGCTATTTATTTTTCACATGTCACTTCTTTTTCAAAGATCTCTATAGCTAAAGCCTCTCCAAAGTATTTTATTGTCGAAAATAATTTATACCATATTCTCAACTGCTCTTTTTTCTTCCTCCAGCACTTCTTCATGAGAATTCTTCTGATCCTGTTCAGGAAAGAAACTAAAAGATATTAATGGCCACTTAAATAAATTAAAATTCGAGATAAGGGAATCATGAAGATAGAATCAAATGTAGCTAAAGGTAGTACTAATGTTTCACATATTAACATCATCTTTACGAGGCATTTCATCAATAAGAATAATAGCTTTTTGACCATAAACTTAAAATCAACTGGTAATTAACTAAAACTACCCACATCATTTTTATGAGAAAAACAAAAAAGGAACAGATCAAGTATGTATAGTGTTGTGTTTGTATATCTTGTTACTCCCTGATACTATACAAAACACTAAGTTCTTGTAATAATATTACACCACAATACACATTATCCAATAAACCGGTGAGCGTTTTTACCGAGAACTTCACCTCATATATATAAAAAAACCATCCAAGCAAAGTAATGGAGGCCAAGAACATGGCCATACACAAGCCATGATCATGCCTTAAAAGTAGCAACAAAAAAGAAAGCAACAAACAGAAAGCTCAAAAACTTGTAACAAATCCTAACAAAGATAAGATCATTCCCATGCAAAAGCTCACGCAATGCCATCTTGATCTTCCTAAAATTCCAAGACTCTTCCATAAAATCCAGATATTTGCAAACCCAATTAATGTCCATGTTCCTCAGGCAAACGTACCACCACATAATATCACAATTAAAATTCCAATATATCCAGCTGAAGGGCTTGTAAAAAGTTTCTCGAGATCACTTTTGTTTTTTTGAAAACGACCAATGAATATAAAAAGACAGGAGAACTCGTGAATATTGAAAATTCACAATTTTCTTAAGCAGTATGAAATTTATGGACCATTACATGACACCAAACAATAAACTCATTACGTCTGTAAACACTAAAAAATCAAAACTTTAGCTAACTTTCCACGTAATACTATAACTATCGAATCTTCAGTATATAAACTGATTTCCTTCTTAGCTGACTCGCGTTTAGAAGAATGATCATAAGTTGAAATCCTCCACAAAGAAGTATATATGTATATATCACTTGGCAATAGGGACAAAACCAAAAGTATTTTTCAAGATTAAATTTATTCATACCTCATATTGGTGTTCTTCATCAACTTGTTCTTCAAACTCTTGAGAAGACTGAGCTTTTTTGCTAGCAAATTTTAGCTTTTTTGAAGCTTTTTTATTATAAAGTTTTTTTATTTCCATTTTTCTTAAAAGAAATTTATTTATCTAGAAAAATATAGCTATGGACTAGATGAAAAGTGGAGAAAAGAAAGATAAAAAAAGAGAAAGAGAGAAAGAAGTTGAAGAAGAGAAGAATAAGAGGAAGAGAAGGAAGAAACGGGAAAAGAGAAGAGGGAAAAAGAGGAAAAGAGAAGAGGGGAAGAGATCGCTTAGGGTTAGTTTTACTTTTTATTTTTTTATCTAATGATATAATTATTAGATAGTTAAGTTTTATTTAAAAGAAAAAAAAAAAGAAAAATAATTTAAGGGTTATTTGCTTAAAAAAAAACTTGAGAGAGGGTTATACAAACAAATTTGGGAGAGTTTATTAAACAACCCATTTAAGTTTCTATTTAATTAAATAACCCTCAAGTTTGGAACTCTTTAATAGATAACTCTTTTAACTAATTAACATGAATAATATTAATAACTTATCTAATTAAGAAAAATAGTTTACCCACTTTTAAAAATATAATTTTAACCCCAAAACTTATAAATACTACAAATCAAACCCAAAAATATTTACAAACCCTAATTTCTCATCCCAATTTGACGAATTTTTATCCTCTCTTCTTCACCTTCCTTCATTTTTCTTGCATTTTCTCCACGTAGAAGACATTATTTCAAGTATTTGACCACTTCTTCTTCTCTTTTGCAAACATTCTTCCAAATACTTCTATATTGAAATCCAACATTATCAAAAAAAGTTTTGTGGTTCAAGATAAAATATATTTAATACCCATATTAAGGAGGATTTTCACAAAAGTTAGAACTAGAAAGTTGAAGGTAAGAACTATTTTGTACCCATATCAAATATATATCTAGTTGGGAAGATGGGTAATGAGATTTTGATGATTTTTCGCAAAATTTTTTTTATGTTCTGCGCGTAAGCGATTTCGCGACCCATAAGCGATCTCAGAGATCGCTTATAGGACGCGAGATTGTTTATTAACAGTCCGCACGTTTAGCGCTTTGAAAAAGCGATCTCGCGTCCCTTAAGCGATCTCTGAGATCGCTTTTATACAAAAATTAAATTAATAAATTAAAATAGAAGAAATTCTTGTCAAAAAATTAAAGTAGACTTTTTGTAAATTCAAAAATATTTATATGGATTTAATTAGTAATCATCAAAAACTTGACAGAACGCTCGATCGATTAAACCCTAAACCCTAAACTCGAAACTCTAAACCCTAAACCCATAAACCCATAAACTAATACGTAATTATTGCTACAAAGTTATTCTTTAAGAAAATTTAATTTAAACTAAATTGTGAAAAGCAGAAAGTTGAAGACATTCGACTAGGTTTTATTTTTAAAAACAATCTCAAGCATCATATATAATTTGATTGACAAAAGTCTTGTTCTACAAAATACAATTCATATAATGTTCCATTAAACCATTAGTTGCAATCTCATAATAAAATATTTCCCAAGTGTGTTTGACAAAATAAAGAAATTGTTCTAACTATTTACACACTACTTTAGTAAATTCATATACTATAATATAGATTAATCCAATAAACTTGATTCATGTTGAATACCTGTGCAATAATTTTGGATTACCATATTTGAGAGGATTTTTACTAAAATAATCTTTAATTCATGTAATTCGTGCTTTTATTTTTTAAATTTTGAGTTTGAGATCCAAAATAATCACGAATTCTTCTATTTTAATTTATTAATTTGATTTTTGTATAAAAGCGATTTGGCATCCCTTAAGCGATCTCAGAGATCGCTTTTTAAGATATTGGGGGGGCGAAACTGTTAAAAAGCGATCTTGCTTGCCTTAAGCGAATAATCTTTAATTCATGTAATTCGTGCTTTTACTTTTTAAATTTTGAGTTTGAGATCCAAAATAATCACGAATTTCTTCTATTTTAATTTATTAATTTGATTTTTGTATAAAAGCGGTTTGGCGTCCCTTAAGCGATCTCAGAGATCGCTTTTTAACATATTGGGGGGGCGAAACTGTTAAAAAGCGATCTCGCTTACCTTAAGCGATCTCGCAGATCGCTTAAGGGAAGCGAGATCGCTTTTTAACAGTTACGCCCCCCAATATGTTAAAAAGCGGTCTTGCTTCCCTTAAGCGATCTGCGAGATGAAGAAGAAGAAGAAGAATAATAAATTCTCTCTCTCTTGAAGCATGCAGGAAGCGATGAAGAAGAAGAATAAGTTCTCTTTTTTTTTTTTTCTCAAGCGACTAAGCGATCGCTTATGGGATAGGGCTTTTTCTTCTGCATTTTTGTTTTCTTAATTTCAGTTTAATGCTTTTTTAACTATTTTTTTATTTAATAATAATATAATTATTATTATTTAAAAATTAATCTAAAAAATAAATAAATAAATAAATTGAGGGTTATTTGTTTAAATGGAAACTTGAGAGGTTCACTAAAACAAATTTTCTCAACAAATTTTCTCAAGATCTTTCCTTCACACCAAATAGTACTAAAACAGATAGCAAAGCTTTTGGTTTTCTTGCAATTCTTCATAGCCAGTCCTTGAGAAATCATAAGCATTTCTGCACTTAATTGAAACTTAAGGTGGGAAACATGGCAGCTTATGCATCATTAGTTTCTCTTATGAACCTGATAGAGCAGATCCAACATCATCCAAGCCCTCCAATTTCTCTTCACCAAAAACAAGTTGAATCTCTCACTGAAAAAATTGCTTTCTTGCAAGATTTTCTTGAAGCTTATAATACATGTGACGGCGACAAAGAAGTGGATCGCTTACGGAGTCGAATTGCAGACGCAGCTTATGCAGCAGAGGATGTGATTGAATCCCATATAGTCGACCAAATTACTCAAATATCCTCAAGTTTTCGCGGAGGTAACATTATTTCCTTGAGAGAATTTTTTGAAAAAGCTGGTGGAATATTGCAGAATCCAATTGCAAATACAACAGAGGATCAAAGTCTCCAGATAGTGGTAAAAAATATGGATTTTATCGGAAAAGAGGTGATGAAGATTAAAGGCAAGATGGGAACTCAAGATCAGTTGCAAAGAATTATTAAGGCACCTGTTGTTTCATCAGAATCTCCTTCAACTGAGAAAAATACCATGGTGGGTTTTGATGAAGTCTTATATGAAGTCCTGGATAAGCTCACCGGACAATCATCTCATCAGCAAATCATCTCAATCTCAGGAATGGGCGGTATTGGTAAGACCACACTTGCCAGAAATATTTTTGAGAAATCACTTATAAAGCAACATTTTGATGTTCTTGTTTGGGTTACAATTTCTCAAGAATATAGTATTCGAGAAATTCTTTTAGAAGTTCTTAATTGTCAAAATAATCAGTTGAGCAGGAATGATTGGAGTCAAAAAAGTCGAGAGGAATTAGGAGAAGCCGTATATAAAAGTTTATATGGCAGAAGATATTTGATTGTAATGGATGATATGTGGAATATTGATCCGTGGAATAGAATAAAGTTCTACTTTCCGGATTCCAATAGTGGTAGTAGAATACTTATAACCACTAGGATATCAAAAGTAGCTATGTGTTTGACTGACACACGTGGCATTGAGCTAAATCTTCTAGATGAGGAAAGAAGTTGGAGTTTACTTGGCAAGATTGCATTTGGAGAAGAAGTTTGCCCCCTTGAACTGCATGAGATCGGAAAGAAGATTGCAAAAAATTGCAAGGGACTTCCTTTATCAATTGTGGAAATTGGAGGGCTCCTAGCAAAGTCCAATAGGACACTGAAATATTGGGAGTATGTTGCAGAAAATTTAAATTCAATTGTGAATTTGGAGGACAATGAACGTTGCTTAAAGATCTTATATACAAGTTATAAGTTGTTGCCAGTTCATCTAAAGTCATGCTTTCTTTATATGGGAATTTTTCCTGAAGACACTAAGATTCGTGTGGATGAGCTTATCGAACTATGGGTTGCTGAAGGATTTCTGAAGCCAATTAGTGGGAAAAGCTTGGAAGTGGTTGCTGAAGAATACTTGAAGCATCTTATTGACAGAAATCTCATTTTGATTATGAGTGGGGATCTTTACTCGGAAAAATAAAATCATGCACCATTCATGATCTTTTGAGAGACCTTTGCTTAAGAGAAGCTCGTAAGGATAAGTTCCTTTGTGTCACAATCCAAGGTAGCCTTAAATTTCCAGAAGGCATAAATACCCAACGCCGCATCGCTATTTATGAAAGCGCATTAATGAAGGAGGAAAGATTTGGTGAAGTCCATCATGCCTCACGATTTTGGTCATTTGCTCGTTCTTTCATATGTGACTTTGATGAAGTGCTGCCATCGTTTAATTTTAGATTATTGAGGGTATTGAAGGCGGTAGATCAATGTCAATTTCGAAAAATACAAGAAAAGTATAGTTTAGAAGCTATATTTCATCTTGTTAACATGCGGCACCTCGCTATCAAATCCAGATATACTGGTAATATGATTGGATCATTAAATCCTTCAGTCTGCTCCCTTTGGAATCTACAAACACTAATCGTTGATGTATGGTATACTAAGAGATTTGTCGCACCACCTGAAATTTGGAAAATGCCTCTTCTTAGGCATGTCAAGTTCAAGGAACTCTCTCTTCCAGTTCCTCCAGACAGCCACGAGGACAAGCGTATTGTTCTGGCAAACTTGCAGACACTCTCCACTATAAGAAACTTCAGATGTGGTGAAGAGGTGGTTAAAAGAATCCCAAATGTCAAGAAACTGAAAGTATATTATGAGGGCATTGAGAGCCATAGATGGGAGCCACATTATTGTCTCAACAATATTGGCCGTCTACAAAAACTTGAATCCCTGACTTGCAGATTTATTTCCTTTAACCGAATCAAGGATGATGTGGTGCGGAACCTAACCTTCCCCCATTCCCTCAAGAAATTGACTTTAACTTTTGGTGAGCTTTTCTGGGAAGAGATGAGTATGATAGGTTCGTTACCCCTTCTTGAAGTGCTCAAATTGAACAGGGATTCCTTCACATGACCAAAGTGGGAAGCAGTGGATGGGCAATTTCCTAGTTTAAGAAGTCTGAAAATTTCTGGGTGTGATGTGGAATACTGGGCAACAGAGAGCACTCACTTTCCATGCCTAGAGCACCTTTCCCTTTTTGAAGTATATAACTTGAAAGAAATCCCTTCGGGTATTGGAGAAATAGCGACACTTAAATCAATTGTGTTGAGAAATTGTTCTGATTCTTTAGTCACTTCTGCCAAGAGAATATTAGACGAGCAAGAGGAATTTGGGAATGAGGACCTTCAAGTTGAAGTTAGAGTAACGTGCAAAAAGTATCATCATCAACGGAGATTGGCAACTTACAACTTCCAAGTTAAGATAGGCAACTTACAACTTCCAAGTTAAGATAGGCAAATCTTCATGGTGAGAGCTAGATAGATGACTCGGATTTAACATGATTTATAATGAATTCCTCAAGTATTAATTTGTAGGACAACATTTCTTCTGAGTTTTGTCGCGCGATTGCTCGAGATTGTAGCACAGATTTCAGCACAAATCTGACAGCAAATACAGCAAAATTTGTAATTATTTTGCAGTTGCAGGTTTCGGGCCTGGAATCCTGTATATGTAGAACAAATCATCTAAACGAAAGCTAATTATATATAATTTTTCGGCTTTCGAGCAAAATTGTCTAAATCTGCATCCTCTGTCTCTTTTCTGTCCAAAAATAACTCAGTTATCCATAACTGGTATTTTACGAGTTAGATTGAATTCATTCAAATTATAAAAAAGAACAGATTTTGTTTTATATGTTTTTTTCCTGAATATGCGAGCACTTTATTCACATTCAATCACCAACCACATAAAGAGACATACAGAGTCTAACCTAGAATTCATCCACTATTCATGCAACATATATATTGAATATACATACATTAGTCACCAAGTTCCATGAACACAAAATCTTACACATAGGTCATTTCTCATCATATTGTGTTTCTATGTTGCATTCTGATAACTATTTTCTTTCTCATACACACACTCGAAGCCCATATGAAAAATAAATGGACTAGTTATGTAATAATGAGATAATAACTCGAACTGAAATATAAAAATAAAAAAACACTATATCAGAACCCCGGTAATCTTAAAAAGTTGGGAAATACCCATCAAGATTTGGTCTTGAACTTCCTTTGAGCTTTCAGATCTACTACGATTACCGAAATATTATCCTTGCTCCCTTTCTGAATGGCAAGGTTCGACAGGTACTCGGCTGCTGCTTGTGCAGCAGGGTCGACTCCTTGGCCCCTATCCGGCAACGGGTTCGTTCCGTTCTTTTTGTGCCAAATTAAAATTCGTTTTCTTGCAACTTCACAAACTTCGTCACTTGTCATTACATCCCACAATCCGTCGCTTGCAAGAACAAGGCACTCGTCTTCTCTAGCACGAGGCACAAATGTGACTTCTGGTTCTGGTATAATCCATGGCTTCAAATATCTATCACCTGAGAAAAATATGAGGGAGCAACAAAAATTTGAGTTTCTTATTAAACTTACTAATGAAATTTAGGGATTTTAACAGAATATAGGTAATTGTAGTTCAATATGATTTTAACATGTTTAGACAGGTGAAGAAATAGTAAGTATATAAATACTACGTATTACTCAATTTTACAGATACGACATTATAAACATTTCAAGTTGTTCCTGGTACCATATCAAGTTCCTTCTCCCTTTTTTTTTCCCCTGCGTAACAATAGAAAAGGTGAAGCAATATAAAAAAGCACTACAATGAATTATATCTCGTCTTTGGCAATCAAAGAGAACAAAAAAGGAACAATATTTTACTCTGCTAATTTCACAACAAAAAAAGAATATGCTTTGTAAATTGTAATTCTCCTTCCATCACGGATTCGCTGAGTTAATTGCAACCCAAAATTAATGTCGAGATTTCAATGAGAGAGATATAAATTGGTTCCAACTACTCCATACTAAGAATATAAAAATATTGATAATCTTTTTTGTATGTACTATGCACCAATAAACATCAAGAATGATGTAAATGGATGACTTAATGCTATATATAAGGACCTACCAATAGACCTCGACATTGCAAGAACGCCAAAAACACGGTACCCATTCCATTGTATGACCTTGCCACCGGATGCCTCAATCCTAGCATATTCATCTTCTCGACTCGGCTGAGAATCCATAACCAATTAAATATAGTCCATTACTTAATTACATCAACACCCCTTAGGAGATTACCATATCACTGTTGGACTGCAAGTTCGAATATTAGGGAGTGATCCGTAGTTTTTTCAAAGATGTGGGTACCGACTGTAGTATTACAATCCCCAAAAGGGGTGGTATAGATGAAATAAACCCCAAAAAAGCAACAAGATATACAAACACAACTCTATATCAGGGAGTAATTTGTGTAGTTTTTCCAAACTCTCAAGGGTGATTTGTGTAATTTTCAAAAATCCTAGCTAACGGTTTGTATTTTTTACACTTATGGGTACCAACTGCATATTGCAATCTCAAAGGGGTATCAATGTAATTAAATTAAAAAAGAACCAAAATTCCAAATAAAGAAAATATTTGGCTTACTTTATGATCAATTGATAGTGCGATGGCTTCTTTACCGCGATAAAGAACAGCCCTTGAATCTCCACAGTTGCCAACTATAATATGCGATGAACAAACCACTGCAACCACAGCAGTTGATCCAACTGTTTCAGGTGCAATAGGTTCCTTAGTGTGATTGCAGACAGTCGTATCTCCTTCAGAGACAGCTCTGCTCACTTTTCCGCCAACTTCATCATCAACTTTTAAAAAGCAGCTAGTAAAAACCTTCTCCCATTGCACCTGCCGAGCGTCTATTGTACTTCCATTCACTATAGTTTCTGCTTTAACATTTTTTAGTTCCTCCACTAAAGCCAAGTGGATACGGTCACGGCAATAATTCGCAACCTACAAAATCAAGTTCTAATATTTAAGAAAGGGTGGAAATGACTAATTGCACGCTTCAAGAAATAGGAATTATGACAGCCCGACAAAAATTAGTAAATAAAAGCATTAATATCTGTACTATACATGAAGCATGAGTGACTAGGGAGTGTTTGCAAACTCTGGGAAAGGGTGTTTTTCTGCTTTTAGCTTTAAAAAGAAAAGGCCGAGAGGGAATAGTTGTTTTGTTGCTTCTGCTTAAGATAAAACTGAAATCTGCTAGAAGCTAAAAGCACTTTTGGGCGTGATTTTTCCAGCTTCTAAGTTCTTTTCTCCTATTCTTTAAAAGTGATTTTGTACTTTCTTCTCCAAAGATCCGAGCTTTACTACTGCCAACTTTTTATAACTTTTACTACCAACTTCAACTTCTCCAAATCAGAAGTTTCTACAAACAACCTCTCAGAATGACTAATTTTGCTGTGTTTTTAAGTGATGACGAAATTAACCCTCAATTCATTTTTATCTAGTCGACCCTCTCTCTCACGTCTCCTCTTCCTCTATCTAACAGTTATAAGCCAATCACAAAATAGAATTGGAACGTGATCCCATAAATAGAAGAACAAAAATTACTAGATTCTGATTTGAGACAAACTGTCAACATACAAAACACTATACATACCTGACATCCTCCATGGCCATCATAAACTCCAAAAAAATGCGTAGTCAAATGAGTCAAAGTTTGAGTAATCCCATTTATCCCATTTTCACCAATAAACATCTTGATAGGAATTTTCATGAAATTAGGCACCGCCATAACAGCATCTTCCATTTCCGGCCTATGTCCACATATCGAAACCGAGCCCCAAAGTGGCAAACAATCCAATTCAAAGACACTTTTAATACCTCCTTTATTAGAATCTTTTTCACCAGATAGCTTAAGAGGAACAACAGATGCCTTTATTGTGGGCCCACTAGAAGATTCTTCCCCAGATAATCTCCTTTTTATGCTTCTTTCCTCAACACTAATGACTTTTGCAACTATTTGACCGTTTTCGCTGCCTTCAATTTCGACAGCTATTGGTAAGCTCGTTTCTGTATTCAGAGGGACACTCAAATCTGAGGTGGAATCTAGTGGTATCAACTCCACGCTGCTTAAGGTGGGGTCTTCTCCAACTGAGAGAACTTCATCTTCTTCACTTTCTTGAATCTCATGATTAAAACTAGTCTCTAACTGGAGTTGTGTGATTTCCATAGGTTTTGAAATTGCAGAATTATCAGAGATGGGATTGGCTAAGC
Source organism: Verbena officinalis (assembly GCA_958496215.1). Taxonomy (NCBI): domain Eukaryota; kingdom Viridiplantae; phylum Streptophyta; class Magnoliopsida; order Lamiales; family Verbenaceae; genus Verbena; species Verbena officinalis. The sequence continues at coordinate 1,201,226 of OY292391.1, forward strand.
TAAGTGTAAGCGCAATTGCAGGATTCATATCTTCCATCAATACTCTTCTTAATAGAGATCAAAGTGAACTTCGAATAAACTGTTGAGATACTTGAAAACATATGTTCGGCTAGAAACAGGATTGATAATACACGAATTTTATGATTTCCGAGTGGGACCCACGCTCTGGAGCAGTGCAGGGAAGAACTAAAGAAAAGGTGAAAAAGGATATACCATAAGAAGAAGAGTCAGATAAGTTAAGAACAAACTTAGTAGGGAAAAAGGATCTTGAAAACCAGATCTAGCAGTGATACATAGGATCTAAATATCAAAAAAAGGAAAAACTTAAGAATTTGACGTCAAGAGCTCAAATTCTTCTACTGTAGAAAAGAGTACACCTCAAGAACACAGAAAAACAAATCATCCCAACTACCAACCCATATATACTCACGGAGATGCAGAAAAAGCACAAAATGAAAACCCTTATCCCCAACTCCAGTAAGGGCAACTCGTGTTAAAGAACCTAGGAAAAAGGAAAACCAACCGCCCTCAAGATTCACAAGGAAACTCTTAAAGATGCTAACTTTTTTGCCACATGGAACATGGGTTTCATGGATCTAAGGGAACCCTTCTCAACCTCTTGAAAAAATATGGATTTGTTAATCAAACAAACCCCCCATGCTTTAAGAACTTTCTCCAAACAGTTAAAGCTCATTCTTCAAGCACAAATTATAGATGCAGCATATAGAAAACCCTATAATTATACAACAAGAAGGGACTAAAACCATCACACCCAATTACCAAAACTATCACCCTAGATCAAAGAAAAGAAGAAACGAAAGACCCTTACCAAGAATTGAAGTGAAACACCATAAACAGTTCAAGAGCCGATAAGAGCTCAAACTATGCTCCTTCCGTGATTTTTTCCCCCTTTGCTTCTGGGATTGAGAGAGAGAGAAAATGAAGTATGTGGAAAAGATTTTACTAATCGAAGTACTCCTTCACAGGACACGTGTAGACTCAATTATCTAACTCCCATCAATGCTTCTGAACCAAAAAAAAAAGAGAGTAAAAATATATAAAAATACTCTTCATGACGAGAAGACCACGTGTCCTCGCTTGAAGGAGCAGATTTCCCGATACTTGAAAGAAAATCTGCAGATAATCATGTTCTTGTTGGATTTAAATGAGGTAGATAAAGTTACGTGGATTCTAATGAATGTATCTATACATTAATCCTAGTAATAGGAATATGACAAGGGTATAAAAGATAATATACATAATTTCTTTATTGCAATGCATTTATAATTACACTTCAAAGTTTACTCCAAATAATTAAATTGAGATAATCTTATCTTCGTCCGATACCGATACCGTGATACTTGTTTGATAGTAAATATTAAAAATATTAGTGTTGTTGTATCTGTGATTATTAGATTGAACCAAGAAAGAAAGTGAAAAAAAGAAGAGATAAAAAGGAAAAGAAAAAAGGGATAGATAAAAAAATAAAATTAGGAAAAGTAAAGGAAATGGAGGTTAGTTGGATGATATATATGGTTAGGTTTGCTTCAACCTTTCTTTCCACTTTTGTGGGATATAAATCTTTAGGTGGGTAAAAGAAAATATAAAAATTGTTAGATGTCTTTATGGGATTGGGTTTCTTGTACAAGTATTCAAACTTTATAAGTTGATTATTACATGTTATAATTAAAAAGACTTTGGAAAGTCAATTATTTATTTTGCATATGGGGACATAAGCTTGAATGTTACTGGTACCAATAAAATTTAACAAGAAAGCATTGTCTAGTGGGACACCTTGTTGGCATGGAATGAGAAAGAAACAAGAATAGGTCATATCACATATTTGGTATGTGTGTGAATGAAAATAATATTTAATTTAATAGTATCTTACATATAAATTGAAGAATTGTTTGTTGAAAGTATTGAAGACCAATGAGAGTTTCTTGAATTAGGATAATCTACAACATTACCCATATTTTAAGTGAGTGTCCATTATTTTAGGAGAAGTCATCTAGTCAAGTTTAATACATTTATTATATGTTGCATGTTTGATTAAATTTGTTAAAAATTACAAATCTCAAAGTCAAAGTCTATGTTATTATCACTTACATTTACCGTTTTGATATTCATCGAATATGAGTCCACATATAAATTGCATCATGTACACATCATTCATCTACGTCATATTTGGTCCTCATTTCCCATGAGCAAAGAAAATGAGAAAAGCAAAAGAAAAATAATAATTACATGGTGACTTTACTTGATGAATACTAGTGGATTAATCTTTCATACAATTGCATGCGATCATTATACATAGCACACAAATTGTCCCACCCCAAGAGATACAAATATAGAAAAATATATTAGTTGACTTAAATACGTATAAATGATTATGAATTATTTGTACGATCTTCCATATATCATTGATGATGTAAACGTGCAGAACGAAGAAAGCGAGCTTTTTCAGGAGTCTTGCAAGCTCACTTAATAAAGTTTAGTTTCGAGGTCCAATTTGAAGTATTCGAACTCGAGCCTAACTTGGAAAAGTTTCGACTTTCGAGCCAAGTTATTAGAGTCAAACCGAGCCGGGCTATTGCTCGTAAGAGTCATTTGGTTTAAGGGCTCGAATTTGAAAAAAAGGTAATGATTCGGCTCAGTCGGCTCGTTTACATTCCAATATAGTACTTCTTACTAACAACAAAGTTAGGGCAATTGAATGATTATTTATGGTGAATTATATTGTATGAAAGACCAAAAAACATATTGGATTCGAGTCAAATTGAATATTCAAACTCTCATTATTACTAGCCCTAGATTTACTTACTAAAATTATTAATTATTTCAAAGAAAAACAATAAACTATATATTGACGTAATTGTTATTATATTTGACCGTTTTCTAAACTGTCAACTGTCATCCCTTCATATTATTTGCAAATTCTACGATTGTAATTGTCCTAATCCAAAAGCCAAAACCTCAGCCCCTCAAAACCCTTAAAAGGTGGTAAGAAATGAAAAACATTTACACAATCCTCTTCATTTACATTAAGTTCCTCCGGCCGCAGCGGCCAATCAACCAATCAATAACCACCTCTTTTCCGGTGGTGCCGCTGTCCACCACTGTCCCTCCACCACCGCCTTAAAAGTGGTATTACCACATTTTCCGGCATATCCCTTGCCCCCACGCAGCCGCCTTAAAAGTGGTATTACCACATTTACCGGCGTATTCCTTGCCACCACGCAACAGCGTAAAAAGTGGTATAACCACATTTTCTGGCGTATTATTCGAACATGTCGAGCTACGAGGCGCATTCGTTCGAAGGTGAGCGTATGTTCACCACTGCGGTGGCGTTGGACAAAGACAAGAACAGCCAATTGGCCGTGAAATGGGCCATCGAGAAATTGAAGCTCAAGGATAATGGAATCATCCTCGTACATGTTAGAACCAATCATAGCTTTGATTCACGTACGTATTCTTGCTCCTTTTTTCCTTAATTTGATTTTTAATAATTTTATTGTTTATATAGGGTGATTTACATATACTACCCCTGAGGTTTGAGATAATTAGAATTTTGTCCCTCTATTTTTAGAACTATAAAAGAACTCCATGATATTTCACTTTGATGCAAAAAAAACTCCGTGAAATAGGCTCATTACTTTGATTTTTGTGCTTCTGTGTTGTACAGTTTCTGGTAGTTTTTTGCATTAAGTGAAATATCAGGGAGTTTTTTGTAATTTTTCAAAACAAAAGGGGACTAAATTGTAATTAGAGAAAACACCAAGCGTAGTAAATGTAATTCGCCCTTGTTCATAGACATGATAAGATATAATCTTCAGATTTATGCACGTTATGGCATTTGTGTACCTAAGGGAAAAATGCAAATGTGGACGGTAAAATATAAATTTCTTCACCCAACTTCACAACCTAGTACTGTGTATTCTGAATACTATGTAGATGTACTTTTTTTCATACAAACCTAGTATAATGTATTCTGAATTACCTTCAAGATGTTAATCTGGTTTTGTGCAGAGGATATTCCTAGACAAGGCCGCGATCCTACTCCAGCTGAAATGCAGCAGCTATTCCTTCAGTTTCGCGGTTTCTGTGCCCGAAAAGGGGTAAAACTAAGAGAAATTATTTTTCATGATAATATATAAATGTGTATATATATAAACAATTATGGATCATATGTACAAGTATACAATCTTTACATGCATTCTTTCAGGTTAATGCGAAGGAAGTGATTCTCCAAGACATCGATGTTCCAGGCGCACTTTCCGACTACATCACCTCTAACTCTATCACCACCATCGTCCTCGGAGCTTCGAGCAGAAGTGCCTTTGCTCGGTATATGTATACTTATATTTATATATGACAAATTAAATCTGACTATCTCGAAATTTGTTGTATTTACAAGTCGATACCTCTAGTTTGAGAAATTAGCATATAGTTCCTGAGATTTCAATAAATGTGGGAGTATTTTTGGAATATTTACACATTTATTGAAAACCTCCGGAAAGAATATGGTCATTTCTAAACTAAGGTGATCGATTTATACATACATCAAACTTCAAGTTACCTAGATGTATTTCACCCTATATATGATGCATTTGACATTATTAACAATTTTTTATATTTCCACAAAAATGTTGTTTTCCAGGGCATTCAAGAGTACTGATGTTCCCACTTCTATAGCGAAACACGCACCTGATTACTGTTCGGTGTATGTCGTGTCAAAGTCGAAAACATTGAAACTGAAGTCTTCGGGTGAATCAGACACGCACAGCAGTTCGAGTAGCTCTGTTTCCCACAGTACTATCTCATTCGGAAGCCCGGCTCGTCCTACGAAATTTCACCCGTAAGTCAAGAAATATTAATTAATTGCGAGCTTGATAACAAGAATGATATGGCTCAAGTTCGGCTCGAAACCTATATGAACTAGGGTCGAGCTCGACCTTTTGTCTCGCGAATAGACTCAGTTCCTTCACGTCCCAAATTTTAACAGGGTAGACGACACCTCAAATACTTGGATAATAGTTATAGACATAATATATGATTTTACCCTTGATGACAAGAGAATTTCTTCTCGGCCCCCCCCCCCCCCCCAACTCACCCCCCATAAAGAACACACAATTAAACTTTTGGCTCAGTCTCTGATTATCATGTGCAATGGCATGTTACGTATTGTTGAGCAAACGAATCACTTAAATTCTTGATGCTTTGATGTATGACGGGAGTAGTTGGACCAGCAACAATCCTCTTTTAGAAAAGTAAAAAAATAAAACTTAAGTTTCTTGATTTTTTTTAATGTCTGGTACGAGGTAGTTGGGAACCAGCAACGATCTTTTTTTAGAAAAATGAATAATTAAAAAGAAGACTTAAATTTCTTGATTTTTGATGTCCCGATACAGTCAGGAGAGCTGGAAAAGTGCCGTCTCCGAGCTACCGTCTTTCGACGGAGGCAAGCATACTTCACCTAACCATAGCAGAGAGTACTCTCAGTATCATCAGCAAATTACCTCAAGAGGGCCGCCTCCAAACAAGACATCTTCGCCTCAAAACTCGATGACCATCCACGAATTTCTTCACGGAAATAAAAACCCGACTAATTCCCAAGAATCGGCGCACACCAGCTACGAATCCATGCAACTTGGCAGCAATTACAGCACATCCCACGACTCCGGACCTGGTTCTAGCGCCAGCAAGAATAATAATATTTCAGCACTCCTACAGTCTATGAACAATCTCAATATTCGAACCAAGGATAGCATGAATTTTTCCGTGTCTGGATCCAGCGATCATACGAGTTTCCCATCAGATGTTTCCTATGAGATTATAGACCAGGGCCGTCCTTCAGATGGTTCTAGAAGCTCTACCTCCTCGCAACCAGCTGTAAGTTACAAAAATTCCACAATTACACAACAAAACAAATAATTACTGACCTCCCGTCTAACTATGTGAAATTACATAAATATCTCCATGTTACACGAAAATGCATGTCTTGCAGGATTTAGAGGATGAGCTTAGGAGATTGAAACAAGAGCTGAAGCAAATCACATTGAAGTACAACGTGGCCTTTCAAGAAGAAGCTAATGCTCAAGAAAGTGCAATGGCAATCTTGGAGAGAGAGAAACTAAAATGTAAAGCTGCAGTCGAAGCTGCACATAAGGCGCAACGCATCGCGGAACTCGAGTCGGAGAAGAGAAGGAGATTTGAGATGAAGTTCAAGCTAGAGCATGAAGACAAGCAGAAGGCCGTTGATGCATTAGCACATTGTGAGATTCAATATAGAAAATATTCAATGGATGAAATTGCATCAGCAACGGATTACTTCTCAGCTTCAATGAAGGTTGGCGAAGGGGGTTATGGGCCTGTTTTCAAAGCCACTCTTGATCACACTGCCGTGGCCATTAAGGTTCTCAGGCCCGACATGTCTCAAGGAGAAAAGCAATTCCAAAGAGAGGTAATTACTTACCTTATACAACAGAGTTCGAGCCGACTAATTCTTGTCCTTAGGCTCACAAACCTTTTTCTAATACTATATAATCATATATGTTAAATAATTTAAAAAGGATGGTAAAATATTTACAACCTACAATAAATTCGGATAATTACCAATTATCCCTGCGGTTTTGGGTCAAATACAGAAAACCCCCTGAGGTTTCAAAAATTACCAAGTCCGCCATAAGGTTCACTATCTCTCTCACAAACTACCCCTGAGGGTCACTATCTTCCATTAATTTTTTCCATTAGCCTCAATACTTCATGGGGTGAGTTGGTAATTTATGGAACCTCAGGGGTTTTTTGTATTTGAGCCAAACCACAGGAGATAGTTGGTAATTATCCCTAAATTTTTATGTCAAACAAAACTCATGGAACTATTTTTCAATCCTAATGTATTAGATTTGAATCTAAAAGGCTAAAGGTAAGTTGGAGAAAATATTTAGTTGTTGAGCTTTTTGAAATGAAAAGTTAATCAAATGGATTTTTAAGATTGAGAAATTATTTCATGGGTTTTTTAAATACAAAAGTTTATTTTTCATGGGTTTTCTAGTATTTGTCCTGAAACAATATATTAATTATAGAGCTCGAGTTTGGTGGCTCGAACAAAACAGAAAACATCTAATTTTCAATTCGAGCTCTAGCTCTAGCCAGTGGTATCTCATAAACTCAGGCCAAGCCTCATTATTTCCCTGGCTCCTCGGGCTCGATTCATCTGATTCGAGCTCGATTCAGCTGGTTAGCATCCCTAAATCTGATCACACTTGCGCTGAACATTCTACAGGTCGAGGTGCTAAGCCGCATGAGACACCCCCACATGGTTATCCTCATGGGCGCGTGTCCCGAGTACGGTTGCCTTGTATACGAGTACCTCGAAAACGGGAGCTTAGAAGACCGGCTTTACCGCAAGAGCGGGACCCCTCCGTTACCATGGACCGCCCGTTTCCGCATAGCGGCGGAAATCGCCACTGCCCTAAATTTCCTCCACCGCACAAGGCCGGAGCCCCTCGTCCACCGCGACCTAAAACCCGCAAACATCCTCTTGGACAAGAACTTCGTGAGCAAGATAAGTGATGTCGGCCTCGCTAGGCTCGTGCCGCCGTCTATAGCCGATACCGTCACTCAATACCACATGACAGCGGCAGCTGGCACGTTCTGTTACATCGATCCTGAGTACCAACAGACGGGAATGCTGGGTACGAAGTCGGACATATATTCGTTGGGGGTGATGTTCTTGCAAATTATTACCGCGAAGCCTCCTATGGGTTTGACCCATCATGTGGAGACCGCGATCGAGACGGGCACATTTGCTGAGATATTGGATCCGACAGTCATGAATTGGCCAGTGGATGAGGCTTTATCTTTTGCTAAAATGGCCTTGAAATGCTGTGAATTAAGGAGGAAGGATCGACCCGATCTTGATTTGGAGATTTTGCCTGAACTGGAACGATTGAGAGATCTCGGAATGCAAAGACAGATTTTATAATATGTATTCACTAATAAATTGTGGAACATAACCGAAAATCAGAACAAAAATGTGTCTGAAAAGGACGCCAAAACCAGATTATATTTGTCAGTAAAAAGGACGCCAAAATGCTTTCTATATTATATTTTTTCAAGCACTTTGCAGTGATAAAAACCTCTGATGAGCACATAAATGAATACTAAAATAAACAATAAAGAAAAGTGATCAGCAAAATTCTTATTCGAGGATTTTCGGGGCGCGATGAGAAACATTACTGCAAAATCTTGTTGCCCCTTTACTGTTAGCTTTGCATCCATCTTGTAAAGCAAATAGCTCCATGCAATGAGCTTCTTTTGTCATGATTTATTAAAATAGTCATGAGAAATAAATTGCATAAGAAAATGAAAAAAAAAAAAGAAAAGAAAACTCACCAGCAACTCATGCCAATTCGTGGTCTCAATAGTAGTTAGAACTACGTCTCCAGGCCTTAAAACTGCCTAATTGTTGTGAGGAATCTAAGAGTCAATCTTGCTGAAAATCGCTCGAATCCAACGTCTAAGCATGAATTACAAATATAAAAAGAATAGTTAGAAAAGAGATAAAAATAAGTGCACTTCCAAATGTATGTCTTTTATTCTTTTTATGGGTTAATTACATCTATGTCCCTCGGGAATATGCGACTTTACAGTTAGTCCCTCTTCATTTGAAGTTAGAGCAGCCAACCTCGAGGAAATTATAAATTACAAATACCCCCTGTACATTATGGTTCCATCTAAAGAGCCTTAACTCCATCAAAAAGAATCTGTTAAACTAACTATTATGCCCCGAGGTGTTCTTTGTAATATACAAAACTTGCAGGGGTGGTTCTCGTAAATATATAACTTCAAATTTAATATAATTAAATTGACAAAAATTGATTTTTCTTTTTTCATTTTCTATTCCCTTCTCTCAAGTCTCACCTACAACCATCTCTCTCTCAGTAATAAGCAATGATCACTGGACACAAATTCCTGAACAAGAACTTTGTTTATTACCGTTCAAATGTCATATTTCGAAACCGATTCTCTACTTGTCTGCAGTATGTATTAATATCTACAGTGTCGAAGTCAGCTTCCACAAACAAATTTGATAAGTAGTCTTCAGAAAAGTAAAATGAGCACTGCAAATTAAACAACCATTGCCAGAATTTAAAAATATGAACAGAAGCTTAACAAACATAAAATATAAGCCAATGTCTTCCAGAAACTTACAGTTCCATCCCCTCTGTAATAAAAATTATTGCTTATCATTTGATTTCTGTTCTCCAGCTTCACCTGGAATCGATCGCGTTAGCAGAACATACGTTTTATAACATAGTTCTGTTATTTGAAAATAAAAAAGTGTAATATTGAGTCAAGTTTATCCATAAGATTCCGTCAGGCCAAATAGTTTCAATTTAATTATTTCTCTCGATAATTACATTGTTTAACTTACTTGTGCAGAGTCTCCAACAGCATAATCTCTGACTAGAATGTGACCATTTGGCTGGAACATGAGATTCAACAATTACCATTACAGAAAAAAAGGAGATTTACATTTACTATCCCTGAGATTTGATGTTATTACAAATCAGTCTCTCTTGTTTCATAAATTACAAAAACACCCGTAGGGTTTCCTTGACTCATGTAAAACCTTCATTGGATTCTGGCTATGTTCACACCATTGAAACTGTCTTGTCTCTTGCAGCATGTTGATCTAAGAGTTAATGTGCTTCTAGACGAAGCCTGTCAGAGCCTCATTTTGCTCAGATTTTCACAAATTTTACATGTGAAACCTGGGGGGATTTTGTAATTTCTGAAACAAGAGAGATTAATTTGTAACTCCCCAAACAAACATTAGGGTAGTAGATGTAAATTTCTCAAAAAATAAAATAAAATTGAAACATGGGAAAATACCAAAGTAATAGGAAGGGATAAACCAATTGTTTAAAGATATAGCAGACAACCTTGAGTACTTTCTTTAGGTTTTGCAGAACAAAAGGCATCTTATTTGGAGAAATAGCGGATAACATGAAAATCTGCATACATATTACGTATCGACAAGTCAGTGAGTTCAAACACAGAACATGATAATTTGAGAAAGCCATAAAAGCTACTATTCCGTTCCACTTACCAAGGTAACAACATCAACAGAAGATGGCAAGATTTTGTCACAGAGCTCTTCATTTGCAACATCACAGGTAAAGACATTTATTCGATTCCCGTTGAAATTTGAATGTGACTGCATTCGTGAGCACAGTTATACACACAAAGAGATACTATTAATTATCTAGTATAAGTTATTATACAGCTGAAGGCTATACTTAATACATACTTGAACAAACCTTAACAAGAGCTAAAGCCTCAGCTGAAAAATCACAAGCATGGACGAAAAGCTTAGGATATGCAGCAATCAGAGGAAAGATAGTGTTCCCAACTCCACACCCAATCTGTCATTCATGTAGATACAATATAATAAAATAATCCAAAATATAGTAATATTTACCATGTTATGGCTCAAAGAGGGAAAAAATACCACAACCACACATATTATACATAGCAAAACAAGAAGGATTATTTGCCTCTAAGAGTACTTTCCCATTTGCAGGAATTGAACCATCATTAGCATCAGAAAAATATTTGCCCCAATCCTTCTCCAGATAATGCCTGTCCTTAAAAAACTGCAACCAGAAAAGAAATTCAAAATGCAAATGCATGAGTTCACGATACTGCTAAAAGAAAAAAGCCCAGAAGATAAAAGCAAAAAATGTACAAAATTATCTGGGAAACTAAATGGAAAATGAGTAAACCTTGTTTTGGTGGCGCTTGTAGAACTTGTCCCAGCTCTTTAGCGATTTTCTGCTCAAGTGGTGTTCCTTAATATCATCATAAACACGTTTTGAGCAGCTCAATGGCCCGAATCGGAAGATTTTCCGATCAACGGCCAACGGCGAACAGAGGACCGGCGGTATTGTGATGGCGGGAGTCATATTCTGCAGCTTGTGGTATCGGGAGTGAACGCGACTGACTCTCAATAAAAATTGATTCTTGAAGTTCTTCAACAACAACTTCAGAGGCCCGACCAAAAAAAAAAAAGAAATTAGAGGCTAATAAATAATAAATCATTTTTAAGTGGAGTGGAAGTAGAAACTAGCGGGGACAATGTGAAATAAAACGAAAATTCGAGGAACTATCAGCAATAACCCCCACAGCAAGTAAAAGAAAAAAGGATCTCAAAACGCCACGTCAATTTCACTTTGACTAATACGGTGTCGTCTTGCATGTTAAGCCGCGCAACAACAAGAAAACCCAGAAATAATCGAACCGAACCGAACCGAACCGGTTCAGTTCTTATACCCCTATCACCCACCTCCCACAGAGTCACCGCTGCAATTTAACCTAGAAAAACTCTCTCTCTTCTTTCCCCCCCCTCTCTCTCTCTCCGCGCGCCATGGCATACCACCCTCAAGCTCCGGATCACAGCAGCTCCACCGAAAAAAGCAACTCAAATCGCCGACTTTACAACCCATACCAGGATTTGAACCTCCCCACGAGGACCGTCTACAATCTCCCCTCATCGCCGGAGTTCCTCTTCCAGGAGGAATCCGTCGCGCAGCGCCGCTCGTGGGGAGAGAATTTGACGTACTACACCGGTATTGGCTACCTAGCAGGCGCCACCGCCGGCGCCGCCAAGGGTTTCTCCACTGGAGTCAAGGCAATTGAGTCGACCGACACTACGAAGCTGAAAATCAATAGGATCTTAAACGGGTCGGGTCACGCTGGTCGTCAGATTGGTAACAGGTGCGGCGTCATCGGGCTGATGTACGCAGGTCTTGAAAGCGGTATGGTCGCGGTCAGAGATACGGATGACGTCATCAACAGCGTGGTGGCGGGGTTGGCTACTGGGGCGCTCTACAAGGCGGCGGCGGGGCCGAGATCTGCCGCCGTGGCGGGGGCGATCGGAGGCGTGCTTGTGGGACTTGCGGTGACCGGAAAACAAGCTCTGAAACGATATGTTCCGATTTGAGTAGTTAAGTTTCTTTTTATTTTTCTTAATTTTTGCTTCTTTGGGGATTTTGATATTTGGTTTTCCTAGGTTGTCTGGTGATATCTCATAATCAATTGATTGATGATTTACTTTCATAAAAGGTGCAGTTTTGATAATTGTTTAGCTGTTTCTGGCACTGAAATTTGAGTTTGTATCATGCGGGCATGAAGGATTCATGCTTTTTCTATATAATACTGGTAGTCTAGCATCAATACTTCTACATGGCTTTCTCATTGGATGTAATATATATATATATATATATATATATATATATATATATATATAATATATATATATATATATATATACGTGTAGTTCGTGGGACACGAGGTTCTTGAATAAATCTCCGGAGAACATTGATACTGGCATCCTCAGTTTTCCCTTTTTAAGGATAAATTTGTATAGTTTTCACATATTGTTCGCGTGCGTACGTATCTTCTCTCTGTTTTCTGTTTGTTTTCTCATTGGCTGCTACTTTTCAGAAGTTAGTTGCCTTGCTTAACTTCTCATCTTTAAGGAAATTATACGACTTTTCTGAAGTTTGTGATTTTGTGTTTGTGTTTATGATTATTTTGACATTGGGACTCTCCTGTTAAAATTTCACAATAGTTGAGGTTTAGTTAGATACATTGGACTTGAGAAATTATGAAAAGAAAAGCACTTTGGAGCATAGTTGTGTTTTGGTTTTGTTCTTGTTTCCCAGTAGAACCGTTTTCATGAATTGATAGAATTGAGAATTTGTAGCAAGATTGATGAACTGGTTGATTGACTTTCCAACCACTTGTATTCTTCATTTGATTCTCATAAGTCATAAGTATCATCGTTCTCTGGTTTATTCACTCGCCTGTTTATCGAAAATTGAAGGGTGTTCTGTTTGTGGCTGGTGGTTGTTCTCTGTTTTTATTCCCATCATGTGTTTCCTTTCAAAAGTTACTTGTATTGCCTAACTTTTCATCTTCGAGCAAATTCTAAGGCTTGTGCCAACTTTCTGATTTTGTATTTGTGTGTTTCTGGTTCTGTAAAGTAAATTATTGGGGATATTTTATGTAATTATGATGATTGCTCAAGAGCTGAGTTTTTGTTGGACGGGTTGATAGTTACATGTAATGGTTTTGAGTTGGGTGAATTGGTAAGGTAAGACGACATACATCAATGGACCATGAAAGATTTTGCCTTGGTTCTTCTTTTCTAAAATTGAAAATTCTTACATGGATTAGGTGTTCGAAACCCCCAAGGGGGTTGAATCACGTCAGCAGTGTAATATATATTATGTTGTCGTTGCTCAATCTATATATAGTGCAGTGCTAAAAAATGTATTATGCTAATACGTTGTCAATGCTCAATCTAGACCATTTTAGCAATATTATGTTGTCGTGGCTAAATCTAAACCGTCGCTTGTACTTGTACTAGTTTACAGGACAAGTATATATACTGAATTCTGAAACTTCCAGAAAATATTTTTTTGACATCTGTTTAACGATAATTAAGAGGCCAGCAAGGCTTCTTCTGGTCTAGTCTATATTTTGAAATATGGGACCTATTTTACTCCTTGTATGAAATATGAATACAAGACCTTTAATAAAAGTATGGCCTTTAAATGTATGGTTGAAATATGAATACGAGACCTTTAATAAAAGTATGGCCTTTTAAATGTATGTTTGCTACTCAACCAAAACAAACTTTGGAAATAGACATTACCAAATGAACACATTGAATGAAGGAAATCAAATATTCAAGTAACTTTAGATTAATAAAATATATTAGAGTTGCTTCTAAATGGTTCGATTGTATCAAATTTGATTTCATTAGACGTAATGCTAATATTGTAGCTCACACATTTGCGAAAAATGCGGCCTCGGCCAGCATGGTTGGTTTGGACATTGGAACTGATTGGTTTGGACATTGTTCCATTTTGTATCGCTGATCTTGTACTTTTGGATTTGAGTAATAGATGAACCCCTTAGGGGCCTTTCTTTTCAAGAAAATAAATAAAATACATTTGATTCATATTTTTTTTAAATTTTGAAAAACAAAAGTGGCATCACTAATATAAAACTGAGCCCAGAATAATCTTAAAAAAACATTGGGGCATGACTCATTGGGGCATCAATACGTATCTATATTTTTCTTTTTAACTCTTCTTTTTCTCTCCCTTACTATCTAAATTCCTTAATAATTTAAACTTTTATTTATTTAATTATAAAAATTATTTTTTAATATGTTACAATTTTTATGAATATATTAAAAATAATTAATATTATTATAAATAAAAAAATTAATTAGTATTTATAAATTTATGCTATCTAAATATATTTATATATTATTAAGAATATTTTAATTCTACATCACACACGCATTAAATGTGCTATATTTACTAGTTAGTAATTATGCATACTCGATGTGCACAAAATAAAATAGATTTTTTATATTTTAAAATTATAAATATATTTAATAATTTTTTCATGAATTGAAATATTTTTGTATTTATTAAATATAATTTAAGTGAGAAATAATTAAATAGAATAAACTTACTGATTGGGAAAAATTTGATGTTTGGAGTGACAAAAGTTAATTGAAGATAGGAGAATAAAAAACTCAAAGAAAGAAAAAAACATGGGAAAAAATAAGAAATTGAGAGAGAAAAACTATGTGGAATTAAAAAAGAAAAATAACAACAAAATGGAGATTAGACCAAAATTTGTTATAAGAAGGTGAATAATTATCAAGTAGTTTAAATGAAAAATATTTAACTTTTACCAATTTGTACAGCAGTACAGTCTTATCAAAATTCAAATCCCCAACAGTCCACCCGCAATATTTTCATTGTCATGCAAAAGCCCCAAATTTAAAATTTTGTTTCTTTGATCCTTTCTTCAGCAGATTAGGGTTGAATGGATATGGATCCAGACATAGCGAATTGGGTTCTTGAGTTCCTTCTCAGACAACCGCTCGAATATCGGACGTTGAATTCCCTGCTTCGCGCTCTTCCTCTCCCAAACAACAGGCCCAATTTTGTAAAATCGCTTTTATTGAATAAGCTCGGGTCGGATGCGTCGCGAAATTCAATTTCTGAAAGGACGCTTGGATTATTGGAGCTATTGGAGGAGATAGAGTTCCAACGAGGTAATGAAACTGTTTCCGACGCCATGAAACGCGCGTACTGCTCGGTGGCGGTGGAGTGTACAGTCAAGCCCTTGACAACAGGAGATGGTGGTGGTGATAGTAGCAAGTACGAGTTTTTTGAATCAGCAAAGCGGCTGTGGAGGGGGAGAATTGGGAGAATGTTGAATGTGGTGGGTACGGGTGGATTGTGTTCGGAAGAGCTGCTGTTGTGGAAAGACGCGATTGAGGCAGCTGTTTGGGAGGATAGTGATCGTGAGAGTGTTGTCAGGAAGAGTGAGGGAGTTAAGGCCGTTGAGGCAATCAACTCTTATCTGAAGGATGAGTGGGAGAAGATGGGTCCTTCGTTTCTTGAATTGGTGGCTACAAAAGCGAAGGATGATTCTTTTTTTGAGTTGTTGTCTGCAAAAGACAAGGATGATGAGGTTATTCAGGGAAGTGTAGGAGTGGGGAATGTTGATGGAGTAGCTGTTAGAAAAGTTTCTCCTTGTCGTATTGAAAGCGCTATGGATGTTAATAATGACAGCAATGGTAAGTTAATTTATTTGGTAATTTACTTGGATATTAATAATGATAGCAATGGCAAGTTGGTAAATGGTTTGTTGGAAAACGAGAGTTATCTGTCACTAGAAGTTCCTGGTCTGCCTTGCAGTTACTGGGGTGATTTGATACGTAGATTAGCATTTTTATGAATGTATATTCGTGTTATAGCATTTTCTTTTTTTGCCTTTTATTCACTATTCGTGGATTTTGGAAAATGAGGAAAGGGAGAAACTGAGTACATCTAGGAAAAGAATCTAAGTGCTCAGATACTTTATTTATCACCAGCAGAGTAGCTTTAGTGTCTAGTTTCAAAAGAAAATGATAATAATTATAATAAAAAAGAGAGACAATTGGTTAGAGACTTGGGTCTCAAAAAGTTGCCATTGGCACTTTGGCATTTTCTGTCCTGTTCTGTGTTTAATAGGTCTCATGATTTTTTCGTATCCTGAGGGATTTTCTTTTTTCTTTTCTTCTTGTAGAGAAGAAAAAGGGAAAAATTGAACTTAGAAACAAGCTTGTCGGCTTGCGACGTCCTAAAGGGCTGGCATGTGGAAACTCCAGAGGAGCAAAAATTGTTGAAGATTCTGATGGAACAGAAACAGAAACAGAAACATCATATAGAAATTACAATTTACCCTGTAGCGCAGAAGTTAAAATAGTTCGAGAAGCCCTTCGGTCGAGTTCGGTGGAACTCCAAGCAGTTGTGAAAGATCCTCTTCCTGATGCATTACAACATGCCGCAGCAATCTGTGATGCGGCAAGAAAAAATAAGCCTGAAAATGATCCCGTAAAAGAGAATCCTGTTCAACCCAACTTATTTGTTGTGGACTGTGCCGGAGATGTTCAAGATTCTAATGTGCCTAAGCCAAGTTTGATGGAACGGAATGGTTCCGCCCATACTTATGAGGTCAGAGCTTATCCTTGCTTGTTTTATATTATAATATAATATACGAATTCGTTTTCTTGATCTGAACCACATTTATAGGTGTTCCATATATGTTAATACTAATAATGAAATGGAATGTCTTTGATTATTTTTTTTTAATATATAGCTTGAGTTATGACTTATGAGTATCAGATCCTTAATTGACATAGAGGGTTTTTCTATTTCTTTTATCTTTGAGTAATTATACAAAAAGGATCTTAATCACCATAGAATTAAGGTCAAATAGTTCTAGCATGTACTGAAGCTGAACCGTCGTTATTTTCAGTGAAATTTAGATTCCATGTAAATAAAATAACCACTAATAGGAGAAACTAAATGACATAATATCAAAAATAACTGAAAGGAAAGGTATTACAATTGTTATCTAGTTTAAGGTTAATCCCTCTCTACACTAATCATACAATTAATTAGTACTAAAGTACAGTGAAATATGAATTGGAATAACTATGATTTTTGCTAAGGCTTTTTCATCCTTAGGATTAGGAAAATTTCTTGAGTCCTGCTCGATGCATCTTCTTAATCAAATAACTATGAAGAAAGATATACTATAAGATTTATGATATTTTATTTCTCCAGGTTGAAATAGGTTGTTTTAATTTTTGGATTTGTGTATTTGCAGTGGGATGAATCAATAGACAGATCACAAGAGGACCGAACATGCAGACGATCGATTCCATTACCTAGCCCAAGGCTGATAAATGTTTCTCCCCCAAAGACATATGAAAATAAAAATATAAGGAGGAAGAAACGCAAGTGGAGTAATCTGGAAGAAGACACGTTGAGGACCGGAGTACAGGAGTATGTGCTATTTAAATTTGCATTTATTTTCTTTGAACAATGCAAAATTACTTTTAGACCCCCTTTTGATTTTCAAAATATTACCAAGGGGTAAGAAAAAATGAAGACTATTGCCAGGGGCAAAATAGAAAATTAACATAGATATATTAGTCATGCTATCCACGTTTATGTTGGGACAGTTTAAGACAAAGTTAGAGGGGAGGTCTTTGGTCACTATAAAAGTTCGAGCGTAGCAACTGGTAATTATACTATCTCTGAGGGTGTCTAAGTGTAATTAACCCTGTGAACTTATTAGGAACTCTTTGCTAATTGAAGTGTTATCTTTTCTTGAAGGTATGGAAAAGGAAATTGGAAGGTTATTCTAAATGCTCACGGTGACATGTTTGAAGGTAGAACTGAAGTAAGTTCGATTTTGGCTTATTCCAATGTTTCTTTCCTCATCCTAGTATCTTTCCAAGTAATTGAAGATTGTTAATTCAGGTCGATTTGAAGGACAAGTGGAGAAATTTGACTCGCTAGTAGAAAATCGAGAGAATTCTAATGTAAAGGTATAGTTTCTAATTTAGTCTTTCCTTTTCTTTTTTCTTTCTAGTATTGTAGACATAATGTATGTCCATATGGCTAATGGAATGATATTGTAAATTTTGCTCCAACCAAAATGATCTGCGCTATTGTATGTCCATATGGCTAACGGAACCCTAATATTTGGGTATATTTTGTAATTATTTAATTTTGTATGAGATATAACCTTATTGTTTTTAATTTATATTTTCTACTTTTCTTGACTTTCTTCTACCTATCCTTGTTTTTAGTCTTTCCTTTTCTTTTTTCTTTCTAGTAATGTAGACATAATGTATGTCCATATTGCTAATGGAATGATATTGTAAATTTTGCTCCAACCAAAATGATCTGCGCTATTGTATGTCCATATGGCTAACGGAACCCTAATATTTGGGTATATTTTGTAATTATTTAATTTTGTATGAGATATAACCGTATTGTTTTTAATTTATATTTTCTACTTTTCTTGACTTTCTTCTACCTATCAACCCACCACGCACCACCCACCGCCTGTAAATTCATTTAAAAAAGTTTTAGCTTTCAACGGGAATCCTTGTTTTTTGAAATCCGAATGGTGGGATCTAAGAAGACATCTTGTTTGCGAGACATATTGAGGAGTACCCAGAAAGAGGTATTATTTTGGAAGATTTGTGACGCCTTTCAAAGGAAATTCCGGAAGATATACGAGGTCTTATAGAAGTGCAGATCTGGCAAAAATGGGGCGGCGACAACGGGTTTCAGAGGGACGGCGACTCGGCTATAAAAGATTCGATGAGTGGCTTTGAAGTTGTCGATGGATGGTGGCTTTGGATGAGGACGTAATATCAGAGACACCACACAGCGCCGATTTAGATGGCAGGAGAGACCGAGAGAGTGCTGCTTAAAAATCTACAAGAGTTCGCATGGAAGATTTTGGATGTAAAGACGACAAAACGTGATGAACATAAACCTTGGAAGACACCGTCGTTTTGGATGGAGGAGGTAGGGATCCACTAAACACGCAAATCGTGCAGCCGATGCACGAAATTCGATTGTTGGTGGAAGTGGCTCTTATGTGTATTTATTTCCAGGCTCAACAAAATGAACACTAATCACCCCACAGGCCACAAGACATGAAGAGCAAATACCATTTCCAGAAATAAAAGTGCGGTCGAATATTTATTTCCACAACAAATGTTTCTTACAAAGAAATCAGGGAAAATCATTGGCACTCATACTCAACAGAGTTTCTACACTCTATACGAGCAAAATTTTAGTTCGGCAACACATCGCCTCAAGAACCCATTATTCGAAAAAATAAAAGGTAAAATTGTTACAAAAAGTGATTTAAACAACGCTGATGATGAGATATCAGAAGGAACATCTGTGTCATCATGCGGATTAGTAACCAATGAAGAAGAATTTGGAGGAACTGATAAATGATAATTAGCTGAGAAGAACTACTTCAGACTTTAGAGCAACATTGTCTCTGGATTTTCGATGTAACCCTTAAAGGCCTTCAGCCATTCTGCCCCAATAGCACCTAAACATGGAAATGAGAATGCACAGTTAGAACTGTTCGATTTCTACATACAGAAAAGTCGAAGGAAAATGAAAAGGAACAAAAACTGTAGCATCGAGTACAATTATTTGAAGCGAAGAATACTGTTTAGTAGTTTCTGTTTTACGGAAATCTGTGGACCAAGTAGAGCATTAACAATGAAATTAAGGAGGAGTTTGGCTAAAGCATACTTTAATAGCTTATAATTTCATGGACCTCATAAGCTCCTGCGTCTTATTTTAAAAATAAGTGAAAACTTTCTAATTAAAATAAAATTTGATACCTTAAAAGATGTTTTGGTAGCTTATGATGATGAAAAGTAAAATAATAAATAATTATTTTTTTATAGAAATGTAATATTGTAAGAACATTAGGGATATTTCTGTTAGTTCAATGTTTTGGAATTAGAAATCAGTTGGGGTCTCACCAAAAAAAAAAGAAGGGAAACAGTTGGGTGGAGCTTACTTTTTTCATCTAGGGGCTTATAGGCTCCAAACAACTTATTTTTGGAGCTTATGAGCTATAAAACAGTTTATAAAGCAGTATAAGCAGTTTTAAGCTCAGCCAAAAACCCTCTAAAGGAAGGGGCCAATATTATGTCCTATCCTTGTATCCAAACAGAGCGAACTTACCATCAATGACACGATGATCACAGCTTAGTGTCACAGACATGAATGAAGCAAACTTATACTGATCAGGACCCGCACCAGGTAACACCCTCTTCTCAGCTGATCATACAGAGTAAACGGAAAAGAGTAAAACCAACATGTTACCAAAAGGAGAGAGGAAGAGCCGCTTTTTTTTTTTTTTTTTTTTTGGGGGGGGGGGGAGGGTGTCATTTAACTTACCAGAGCCAACTGCTAAAATGCCCGACTGTGGTGGATTGATGATGGCACAGAATTGCTTGATGCCAAAAGGCCCTCCTAAGTTCGATACCGTGAATGTTCCTCCCTGCAAAGAGGACATTATAAGAATTGATAATTGAGCAACAAAGTCTTCTCGAAATCTTACCAATGAAGTTTTTTTGTCTTTACCTCGTAATCTTCTGGTTTCAAGCTGTTTTCTCTGGCTTTCTGAGCTAAATGTTTAACTTCATCAGATATGCTAGATAAACCTTTCTTGTCAGCGTCCTGCAAATTTTAGCATATGGAGTTTTGGTGTGCATGATCATGAAATGAGGAACTATATGATTACCATATAATAGAGATTACGACTTACCCTAATTACTGGCACATACAACCCGTTATCTGTTTGCACAGCGACATTAATATTCACATTGTGGAACCTGTATCAGATACAGAAGATGTTGCAATTAGAAGCCCATGTTCTTAGTCGTTAAACAACAATGCACTTTGTTAAGCATACTTACTGGCGAATGTAATCGTTTGTCCATGAACTATTACACTGAGGAACTTTTCTAAGAGCCAAAGCAGCAGCCTGCAGTCAAATAGTTAAATTAATCGACTATGAGAAACTGTACTACAAGGGTGCTCGGTGAGCTTATAGTAGAAGAGCTTATAAGCTTCCTTAAAATAAGTTGGGAGATACCAAACTATTTTCAAAATCTTGACACACCTCCTACTTTATGACCATGGTAATTACACAATTTCGTTACTACTAACATCTTATAAACTCATATTCTTACTTTATCCAAACACTTTGAAATCTTATTATAAAATAAGATGTAGCATCTTATAAGCTCCAAAAACATCTTATAAGATGTAAGAACGTATAAGCTATTAAGCTTAGACAAACACCCTCTTATCTAAACAAGTTAAGACTAATATAAAAAAAATATTATCACTAATGTGGTCATCCGTGAGACGGTGGCCATAGGAACTAACAACAATTAAACAAATGCTTAAATAACTCTTACCTTAATCACGAGATCATTAACAGAAATCCTTTTCCCACCTGAAGCTTCCTGCAATGAATTCAGCCGGCTGCGCAATCTGCAGAAAAAAGCAGAAATTTAGGAAAAAAGAATGGGAGAAATTTGGTATAAAACTCACTTGCAGGAAATTGCTGACTCACTCCATAAGCTTGTCAACACATGTATCTACAGTAAGGTAATAATGCGGGATGGTTTGTTTTGATAGCAACAACCGCGATGCTGTCACCTGCCAAAGATGTTAACATGTTTAAGCTACTATAAAGAACACGTAATCAACACTGAGATGTTCAAGTATATCTGATTAATTGTCACTTGTCTTGAATATTGGCATTGCTTGCACCTCAGACACCGACACTCCAGCACTTTAATCTACTTAGGGGGTGATTGCAAACTCTACTGCTTTTGGAGAAGCTAAAGTTCTAAAAAAGTGGAGAAGTAAAAGCAGGGATGTTTGGAAAAAAATGTAGTCAAGTGTTTGAAAAAAATATATACAATACGAAACACTTTACTACCCACAAGAAACTTCCATTTATTTATGAGAAAAACCTTAAAGCTAGAAACTGAAGCCAAAAGCAAGTCATTTAGGTGCTTCAAGCTTTGAGCTTATTTTGACATATATTAAACAGTATTTGGAAAATTAAAGGGCTGAAAAAAGGCTAAAAGCAGAGAAGTACTTTTTTCCAAAAGTTTGCACGCACTACCTTACTAGTAAAGTTCCTTAGAAGCACACACCAATGTCCATGCAGTAATCCTTTTTTTTTTATAATGTTTATGCAGTAATCTAAGATACTTCCAAAACCAGGTCGAGCAATATAAGAATGAATGAAGTTGGAGCTACTCTTGGAATTTATGGAAATACGATAACAATGCTAAAAATATTACCTTTCTAATTTGTGTATGTGGGATGTCAGAGTAATCTAGTGCAGCAGAGGTCGTTGCATCAATCTTAGGAGCTTGTGAAACTTCTTTACCACGTGAAGCTACAAAGCAGAGTAGGAAAAAGGTAAAACAGGTCAATGTTTCCAAAATCAACTAGACAATAAAAGTACTACAAATTCTAGCAAAGATCTGACATTTCAAAAAATAAAGAGCTCATTAAGATGGCACCAAAGAACTACCAATATATTCTTCAATATCAGCCTTCACAATGTGCCCATCTGGACCAGTTCCTTTGATGTCTGAAAGAGATATCTGCATTAGAGTAGTGTAAGTGTGGTGCACGAACAATATGACATCACATGAAAACCAGTACCCCAAGCTAAAAGAGCTAAAAAATAGGATTAGCTTTTAAATTAAGGGAAAATTGCAAGATTGGTCCCGTAACTTCAGCACTTTCGACTTTTGTTCTCAATGATATCACCTTTCAAATTTTATCCTATAAATTTCAAAATTTAGCAATTTTGATCTGATTTTCACCGGAAATTGAAAAATCCACTGGAATATACATGTGGTATCTTACATGGCATGTAATTTTCCAGCGATTGTTCCAATTTCCAACCGAAATCGGACTAAAATTGCCTAAGTATAGAACTTACATGACAAAATTGAAAAAGTGAAATCAGAGAAGACGAAAGTCCAGAAAGTGTGAAAATTACGGGATCAATGTTGCAATGTTACCTAAAGTTAATGCCATCAGATTTACATGATGATCTTCTGCAAGTTTTCGTGCAAGAGGACTAGCGAAAATGCGATCTCCAGCAGAAGATGATGATGGTACACTAGGCTTTGAAACTTTAGGCTCTGGTGAAGTAGTCGGCTTTTCAGAAACTTCTTGTTTTGGAGGAGTTGGAGTTGAAGCTGCTTTCGGTTCAGGAGCAGCTGCAGCATCTGATGTTGAAGGAGTATAATCCTTAAATTTTGCAATATCCTCCTCTTCTTCAACAGTTATGGCAATTATCTAGAGGCAATCAATAAATAGATAAGTAATATTTCAATAGATTGGAAATCAACTCTCTTTGCATTCAATCAATGTATGAAAGCACAATGATGATTTGAATGATATTGCAATCAATGAAGACTTCAAATGAAACAAGGACCTCAGAGGTGAACACCATAACAGGATAGGATTTAAGAATGTACGAAAAGCTGATGGCAGTTCAAGAAAATCAATCTTAAATACCTCAATCAAACATATGACTAGATTCTTGTGACTTTTCTATTCTATATATATGTTAACAAGAACCACAGCAGAATGTGCAAGAGCTAGCCTGAGTAAGTCGTCCTTTATCAGACAATTACCTCACCAACTTGTATCCCACTTGTTCCATCCCCGCGCAAAATCTTTGCTAGATATCCTTCCTCCATGCACTCCATTTCCACTGTCGCTTTGTCCTAAATATATTAAGTGGTTTAAAATCAAAACCGGATATAGAAGAAACCAGATAATTACTTTCAATTAGAAAAATACTAGAAGAGAACTGAAGGACCTACTGTTTCCACTTCACAAAGTACTTCACCAGTAGAAACTTTATCACCCTCTTTCTTCAGCCACCTTGCAATATTGCCCTGTTACATCAAAAGAACAAATACTTAGTATGACAGTTGCAGATACCGGAAAAGGACATGGCTTGAAGAACTTCAGAAAGACTCATGCCTCAGTCATTGTAGGTGACAGAGAAGGCATCCCAATTTCTTGGTGTGGTGGAAGACCTGACAGACAGCAATAGATTGATATTAGCCAAATAAAACTATAGAGAAGAAACTACCCAACATCCTTGAAAGTTGAAAGTATACTGTCGTGACCCACGGAAGAGCCAATTCAAAAGCTAGCTTGTAAGGGTGGAGAACCCATAGCCCATATAAACCCCACATTTAATGCCCATATATTCAATGTGGGACAAACTCTCACTAAGATCCCATACCCTTAGTGAGAACAACTAGGACCATAACAAATACTCACTGAAAATAACAGTTAGTGATAAGTTTCACACAGCAAACAACATAATACATCTCCTCATCCCTTCGAAGTAAAAGCTCAGATTAAACAATACTTCACAGACAGAACTCTAATACCAAACTAACCTGAATCTGTTGAGAAACTTCTGACCGATCTTTGCAGTTGACTGAAAATAAGCATATTTAAAATAGCCAGTGAGAAATTTAAAAATAAATAAATAAAAATACTCCACATTTATGGTGTGATTGTGAGAACCTGTTGCACAGCATGCCCATTGCTGGAGCATGGACCTTCCTTGCTGTCCCGAAAGCATTTTTCTTGTAAATTCCCAAAGCTGAAATCTTCATTATATAATTCGAAACTTTAAATTCTCGAAATTTCCCCAACTAAATAACAATTTATGTGCTCTCACAGAAAGCTAGAAAACAAGAGAGGAAAAGGCTCCAGTGGATCTACACACCGTGGTTCCATTTACTTGCTGGTGCTTCTGACTAAAACAAGCTCTTATGGAGAAATTTGGACAACCATTCTTGTCTCCAGAACCAACACCATGTGCACTGGGCCTTGAAATATCTGTAGCAAAATAGACACTGCACTGAAATTTGAATGTGCAAGCTAAAAGCACTATATACATACATAAGCAGCGTGCACGCGTGGACATGACAACAAATACACACACAACTCTTGCCATGAGCCAGAGCAGTAACAATTTAGATACTCAGGTCCAAATGTAATTAAATTATCTATAAAAAGAATCAACTGTGCAGGCTTAAAGAAGACAGCAACAATGCATTTCTTGTTTGTTACAATACATGTTTGACAACCACTTCGTCCGAGAAACCTGTAGCTATTCTTCATCCTTTTCGACAAAATACATAAATCTAAAATCAGTAGTAACTTCACTATTAACTATCAAGTTCTATCATTACATCACATGATTCCTACATGACATTGCACAAGATCTTGTTCTATACCCTTTTATAAGTAAGAAAATAGAGGCTAGAGTGCATAACATGCAGGGAAATTGTCGAACAGTAGTATCAAGTACGGATAATTTGATCTGGGATACAATGTCACTAAAACAAGAATATGGAAATATTTATCAGCAACTTACCTTCTATTTTACCAACTGATGACCTGACATCACTTGTAAACAATCGTGTAGAGATTGCACGATTTTGCAAAACATTATGGGTTTGTCGAAGCTGTAAGGAAAAAGTACGGTTAAATCGTTACAAAGAAAGCAAGCTCCAGTATTAGGCGAAAATTATTTTAAAACAAGAATGAACATGGAAACAAGTCATACTAGTCTATAATACCCAAATAAACTATTTCTTCAATTAACATGAGTATAAAAGAAATGACTGAAGGAGGACGATTCATGATAAATCTATAGCACCGCGAACAATTTAACTGCATTTCAATTAGCCCATATTGAATTAAATCTACAGCATCTTATACCATAAATAACAGAGTTAGAAACAAGTAGGTCTGATTTCGAGAAGCATCAAGCGACCAACCAAGACACTATTAACAACACTAGCCGGAAACTCCTGAGTACAAGAAAATAGAAATTCAATGATCTTTGATACTGAACTTCTAAATTTTTGCGAGGAAATAGCATATCACATTAAGCTAAATCATCATATTTATGTAATTTAGATTCGTATAGCTAGCTATCCCAATATGCAAACCCAAATTGTCCACCTGTATCAAACCACACTCTAGCAAATGTCAACTGGGCTTACGCTATAAGTATCTCAGAAAAGCTCAAAATGAAATTTTCGCATAGGTACAACTCAAAATCAGCAAAAGCAAAGTTTAAGATCCCAAACGGATTGCAAATCTTAAGCTCCGCAATTCACCCAAAAACACACACAACTTCCCCAGCTAAATCAAAACGATTCGTCACACAAACCAACGACCAATACTACCGAAAAGAAATATAATCACGGCATCCATAAACAATAATCGCGGCATGAAAGATGAATTACCCTTTTAGAATGATGAAAAATTCTAGCGGCGTACGTCATGGCGTAGTCCTTTTTTTCTTCACCAGATTAAGATCAAACAGCTTCGCTGATTGATTAATGGCGAATTTTTGGGATTTGGCTTTTGAACAGTCGAAAAGGGCAGGAGGGGTGGGGTTAGTTTTGGTGAGAGTGTTCTTAAGCAGTCGTTAATGTCTGCAATATTTGTCTTTTTTTGTTGTGTATAGAAAAAAATGTAAAATAATTATTTTTTTTTTAATTTTGTTCAAAAAAAAATTATTTTTTAAAATAAAAATAGTTCTAAATTAAATAGAAGTTTAAGTAATAACGTGATTCTACATGACTAAGGAGAGATTCTTGAAAAAAATGAGACCAAAAAATAATTATAAATAATAGGAATAATTACACTTATATCCCTCGACTTAGGGATAAATACAGCAAAAACTTTAGTACTATTGTAAAAAGGCTAAATTACCTATAATATATTTGTTTTAATATTTGTTATACATGAAATGAGCAAAGTGATTAAGTTGTTGTCCAGTCATTTAGGTGACCAATAAATTCTCTATCTCAATTTGATTTTAGGGGAATTCAAAGTTAAATTACAATTGGAATGAAATTCTAATTTTAGTATTTATTTTAAACAAAATTCTACTAATTTAATCCTATAAGTGTCTGTTCGTGCTTGAAGTTGTTTAATTAATTTATATGATTTAATTATTTTTTTAGGGTTTATATAATTTAGTTATTGTTTATAGAATTATGCGCATATAAAATACAAGTGAATCGATCCACGAAAATATCGTTGGGTATAATTTATAAACGAGTTGAGCTTAAGTTGAGTTTTAAAGAAATATTAGGTTTAAATTTTTCTTAGAATTTTGACTCATTTAGAGTAAAGTTTATTCGAACTTGAGATTGATCATGAGTTTAAATAGAATAATTATAAATTTGATGGATAAAAGTATTTTAGTACGCTTAACGAGTTTTTTAGTAAAACGAATCATGAATATTATACATTATTGTCAGAACTTCATAAGAATTTTCTAGACATGCTTTAAAATGGTCTTAAAATATACTTGTATATGCATGAAATATATAGTTTTGTAAAATTATGTAGAAGTTTAATAATAATCATTCAATCAGGTTAATCTTCAACGTCCATTAAAGGAGGCGACTAGTATAAATTTAAGGATGTGAAGCAAGTAAACTCGTGGTCATCATTCGAATTAAAAATATTGCAGATTTAATTATATTTTCCTGGTTTTATCTATTTTGTTGAGTGAAAAAAAATATATATTTGAGAGTTTCTTCTTTTAAATGAATTTTTCAGATAATTCTGGGATAAGTAGAACGACACAAACTTTATCCTAAATTGTCAAAATATTTTTTTGGTTCATCCATTTTGGTTAATAAAAAATTTGAAATAAATGTTAGGACTAATGATAGACCTCATCATTCTCACTCCTTGCTTACATATATATTATATTTAATAATCTTTTTTTTTTTCCTATGTCTTTCCCTCCTAGCTACTAGATCCGGTTTTGAAAACATAAGCCTTTGAAAACATAAGCCTTTGAGTTCTCCCCTTGTTTTCACCTATTGAAAATGCAATAAAGTCCTGATCTCGCTTATAAGCTTGCATAGAACTAAATGGAGACAACAGTTTCTTGAGCTTGTCTTGTCAATCTGTTCACCCAAATGGATAGCTTTTCCATGAAAGAGAATATGTATTGTGTGATCAATTTTTTTATCCAAATTTTATTAAACAAATATATTTCCAACAACACTGTCCGGAAGACTTGCATCTTGAACAAATTATGTGATAGTTTTCGTTGAGAAAGAACAAAATATGAGATTCTAATGTGTTTTGCATTGAGAAAAGTGACGTTCAGATCTTCTATAATTTTTTCAGTTTCTCTATGATTGCGATAATTAACTTAACTGTATTCAAGTGATCGCTCCCCATGCATATCTTAACTGACTCTACATCGCCTTTCTCATCAAAAAGTCAGCACAACACTTCCTCAGTCATGGAGGCATCTAAGTCGCCAATATAAAAAGCTATCACAAGTGCCGCCATTTACATTGCTGGAATCGCCTCCGCCGCCATATCACGCTATTTCTTTCTTTTTATCCAAAAAATATTTCTCAGTTTGTCGAGCAACAAATCAATATTCTTCAAAGTGAAGAGAACGAGGAAAAGGGATTATTTATCCATAAATTATTATGGATTAGAAGTACTTATTTACAATTTTTGGGATTTTCTCATCATAATCATGTTTGGATTGGAAAATGTTTGATATACTCTTCTCCATATGTACAATTAGAAATCTAATGAATTAAATCTAACTTCCATACAAACATATTAAACAATATTTATTATATATCATTCAATTATTGCCTTTTTGTTTATTATTTAGTATTTACCTTTCTTTTTGATAGAGGTCTTTACAAATTTTTTGTTTTTAAAATGCATACATAAACAAAAATTAAGGGCGAATTAAATAAGGATTCTCACATATTATCATATTTATATATAAGTTCCACTTTTTTCGTTTTTTATATTCTAATCCCTTGACCGGTCAACTGTTAGTCACTTCTGTTAATTTTCTGATACCGTTGTGTTCTTCTCATCAATAGTCAATACATTGAATTTAGAATATAAATTTATCTGATTCGGTAAAGAAACGGGAAACTTGGACTGTATACACAACTGAAAGAAAATTTATTAAGCTTGTACTTTCTCGTTTCTTCACTGAATCAGATAAATTTATAGTCCAAATTTATCGTCTGGATGAGACGAACACAACGATACTAGAAAATTAACGAAACTGACTAACGGTTGATCGATCAAGGGACTAGGATGTAAAATATGAAACCAAAAAAACTATATATAAATATGACAATTTACCATATGTAATTCGCTCCAAAAATTAATTAGAAAAGTTTAATCCCCGGACATATAAAAAGGTGCAATATTGAGGTCCATCCGAGCGGGAGCCAACATTTCACACACACACAGGCCTTTTTGTTTTTATTTTATTATTTTTCAATTTCTGACATACACAGGTGTGGAAATTGCGATAATCAGCCCAAAAAAATTGATGAATTCCTCCTCCAAATTCGATTCAGAACTCGTCGTGACTGCGTTTCAGCTGATTTAATCGGTTGTGCTTTTGAGTTTGTTGGAGGAAGAGGCGGTGAAATGGGGAATCAGAAGCTGAAATGGACTGCGGAGGAGGAGGAGGCGCTGAAGGCCGGGGTGGCGAAGCACGGTGCTGGAAAATGGAAGAACATTCTCGTGGATGCAGAGTTCGCTCCGAAGCTTTCCAACCGTTCGAATGTCGACCTTAAGGTTTCTACATTTTCGGTGCCTCGTTCATTTGATTTGGATATTCATCACTTTCTTCGTGTTTTTATCTATTTAATATTGTATTTGTTTGTTTAATTGTTCACGGTTGGTTTAACTGTGCTAATGTACCTTCATATCTTTAAATTTTTGTGTATTGATCTCAGTAAACTCCTACATCCAGCGGTGGTGATGTTCCAAAATTTTATGTGTATATTTTTCTGAATGCTGTACTTTTGGAAGGTCATGTGCCATGTAGAGATTTGTAAATTTCATTCCATTGTTGTCTATCATTTGAACTGAGAAAATGATTTTTCTCCATGTTTAGTCTCACTAAATTCCAAGATTCAAATGTTAGGGATAGAGAATTCCCTACTAGTTGTTATTCAATGTGGCAAGTTGTCACAAACAATAGGACTTTCTTTGAGTTTACGCCCTTTTCTATACTCAAACTGCATCTTTTATCAGGTGAAGACATCTTCCTCATAAGTATCCAACCTTGAATCTGAATGATAATTTTTTTAACAGTGGGCGTTATTACTAAGGATGGGGCTTATTTGTCGAAAAAATATATAAATTACAACTTTTTATCCGTCATTTAAGCATTTTTATGGCGTCATTATGCTACTTAGGAGATCTGTGTCATGGACCACCTGTATATTTGTGGTTGCTGTATGTATAATTCGGTCTTTTAATTTTGTGGTTTGAGGTATTCATGAACTCTTTCTGGTTCATATTATCAGGACAAATGGCGGAACATGGGTGCTAGCCATGGACAAGGTTGTAGAGATAACTCTGCTACTCCCAAATCAAAACCAATTCCATCCAGTGCTTGGACACCCAAAGTTCAGAATATTTCTTCAGTTTCTAGTACGAAAGAGAAGGCCAGTGACAATCCTCCTCGAAGTCCACCGGATACAAAGAATGCCCCAAAGTAATCTATTTCGATTTTAATTTAGGTTTTAGCCTTTTTTTAGAATTATTACCTGTTATTGGCAAAATCACTCTCCATTTACAGTGCAAGCCCCTGATAGTGATCTATCCGTTTTTGATAATTTTCTTCTTAATTAGGTACTCTTAAGCTGACTGGAAGTGCTGTTTGGTATTCATGAAACTTCAGTCTTATCTTTCCATCTTCCCAGTGTTTAGTTTAGGGTGCTATTTTATTATTGATTTTTCTGTATAAGCTGATTATTCAAGGGTTCACTCTCTTTTAAACTCATGTCTGCAGTCTATGTTTTTCTTTTATATAGATGTAGCATATACTTATATTTATTTTCTGCAATTTATATACGACACATTCTCTCATGTTTATCAGATACAATGCAATGATACTAGAAGCACTTTCATCCTTGAGAGACCCAAAAGGCTCTGAGATTGGTGCAATTGTCCGTTTTATTGAGGTCAGACGAATGCTTAGATCCATATACTCTATCATGCAGTAAAAAAGAAAATGATCTGCATATCATTGCTTAAATCATCATTAGGTGGACATATATCAAATGTTTGAATGTCAAACGTCCTATATTTGACAGCAAAAGTACGAGGTGCCACAAAATTTCAGAAGATTATTGAGTTCGAAGCTGCGAAGACTTGTTTTGCAAGGCAAACTTGAGAAAGTATATATGATTTCCCCTCTTATACCTTTAAGATTTCAGTGAAGTGAATTTAAGATGATATATATCTAATTTTGCATTTGTTGCTACAGGTTTTACAACGCTACAAGATTAAAGAAGCTGAATTGGGCACAAAAACACCCACTCCAAAACAAAAGGATGTTAGACCAAGGCCATTGCAGCAGTCTAGTTCGAATATCTCTGATGATGCACTGGAAGAAGCAGCTAAAACAGCTGCCCGATGGATTGCTGAGGCTGAAAACAAAGCCTTTGTGGCTGCTGAAGCACTTAAAGAGGCTGAACGGGTCTCACAAATGGCTGATGATGCACAAGTAATGCTTTCACTTTGTAAAGAGTTTTGTGAACAATGTAAGTATTGCTACTACTTTCCATGGCTCATAATAAAGTTCCTTGCTTCATGTAGAGAAAGGACCGAAAAAGAAAGAAAGAACAAAAGCTATAATTACAGTTCCCCTGCAATAATATGCAATTACACAAATATCCCCTTTTGGTTTCAAAATTAGACAAGTTTCGTGTAATTCATTGCCACCTAGTAACTGCCCCTTTATGTCGATCATTAAACATGTTTATTGAAGTAGTGTTTGCAAATTCTACAAAAAAGCACTTTTCTGCTTTTGGCTTTTTTTTTCCAGCACTTTGGTTATCCTAACGCTCCCAACGTCAACTTAGTTTAAGCAAAAATAAGTTAGAATCTTGAAGGACCTAAGGACCTCGTTTCAGCTTCAGCTTCTAGCTTCTAGCTTCTAGGTTATTTTCATAAATAAATAGAAGTTTTTAGTAAAAGTGCTTCTTACCTTTTTTTCAAATGCTCGATTTTTTA
Organism: Verbena officinalis; assembly: GCA_958496215.1. Lineage (NCBI taxonomy): Eukaryota > Viridiplantae > Streptophyta > Magnoliopsida > Lamiales > Verbenaceae > Verbena > Verbena officinalis. The sequence continues at coordinate 1,233,355 of OY292391.1, forward strand.
TTTTTTTTGTGCTTCTCGCTATTTTTTTTTTCCAAACACTCAGTTGATTTTACTACTACACTTTTTTACAATGGCTTCTCCAAAAGCAATAGTGTTTGCAAAAATATTAGCATCACTCAAATTTACTTTTTGTATATATGGATGGTGCCAAGTATTATATAAATTTAGCTAGCTCTGGTCAAATTTCAGGTTATCGGGGCGAATACATGCTCACGGCTTAGTTGTTCTGCATGATAATGAGCTACTAATTCTTGAGTGTACATAATAAGATCCTCTTGAGAAAGGAGACGGAGGCTAAGTTTTGTTAGCTAGGAGGGCAACTGAGCCGAGCTTCTGAGCTTGTGAATCTATATAGTAACATCATCGGATTCAACAACGGCTACTAATTAAGGTTGTGTATTCTATTTCCATCCATCTTATGTTAAATCTCCTCTAGGTTTTTAGCTGTGTAATTTTGGCTGTTAGATGATGATTCTTATCCAACAATGTTGAAATTTATCTAGGTCCTATTTCCATCTGTCTTCTCATGTTTGTAATTTTCCTAGTTGTTTACTTTTCTAAACCAGTTCTCCAAGAGCTTATAGAGATACAATTTAAGCAGGTTCATATTCACAATATCCGGGCTATACGAATGTGACGAGCTTACTGCAGTGAAATGACTTATTACTTGTGTGTTTTTAGAGAAGCTAAAGTTAAAAAAAAAAAAGTGAAACAGAAAAAGTTAGGCGTGTTTAGAGAATAAAGTACAGAATTACACGACATAATTAAAAAAATACGAATTACTTTAAATAATTTTAAACGAAAACTAGTAGTTTAAAAAATATCCGAAAAGTGCTTCTAGCTGTATTTACCTTATTTTACGCAAAAAAGCAAACGAAACACTCCATTCTGGTAGACCCAACAAATTTAAAAATGGAACGCAGCCAATATTCATCTAACAACAATATCCAAGCCCAAAGACAAAACAAGACTACGAGAGCTAAACAAAGCGGACATGAAACTCAACACAAACGTAACTTTTTTTTTTCCGGTTTTCAAAATACTAACCACAGATGCAAAAAATAACCATAAAACCATCACGAACTCAAAAAAGCTCGCCATCGATCAGCTTCTACAAAAGCACAAGCCCGAGTTCTGACGGTCTCAAAACATGCTTAAGCCGATAGTTATAGAGATAATAATGAAGCTTCCCATCACCGGGCCCAAATTTCAGCTCCTTCAAGAAACCCTCATTCTGCATAACGTCCAACGCATTGAAAACATCAAATTCCTTCTTCTTGGCCACAATTAACGCATCGTTCATCAATTGAAGCAAAGGGGTCTTAGTAGAAACATTGTAATAAGAATAAGCCGCCTTCAAAACGGAATGATTCGGGCTCCCAAGAATGGAAGATGGCAAAGTGTAAAAACTACAGAAATCAGTAATTTCATGATTTTCGGGACTTTCAACCAAGAAACTATCCACAACATCTTCTTTAGGAAGCAGCCAATGCTCGACATCATTCTCATCAAAATCAGGCGCAACGGCAAATTGCTTCAAATAATTCCGAAGCAAACGAGTCACTGCTGGAACATCGTGAGGCTCCATTTTTCTAAACCCCGGAGTCGAAGTCTGATCGGGTAATTTATAAAGCTTTATCGTCCTGCTCATTGTCATTCTCGCTCCCAATCTTGAAAACCCGACATCAATTAGCTTTTTCGGGTTTAAAGATCGATGCCAATACTGACAAGTTGTTATTGGTGTTGGTAGAACAACTCCAGCAGTATAAGCTGCTTGCCAGATATTCTCCAAATGGACCCTTCTAGTAACTTCTTTGATCATAACTGGAGCGAGTCTTTTCGAACGAAGCTTTTTGTGGACACAGAGAAAATTTACTTCTGCCATTACTACAACAGCATCACGAACCCGTATTTTGGCGGGAATCCCAGTAATGAAAGCGACTAACTTTTTAGAAGTCTTGACTCTCACTCCAATATGCCAGCTAGGATAAAAACCGGGAGGGCGTAGGGCCCACCTGAGAAATTCTTTTGAATAATTGAATCTGAACATGTTTTCGTCATCTTCGACATAATTATTGGTTAATAGAGTGTAAACTTCGCCGCAAACTTCCTCAGAGTTTATATCGCATGTGACCCATTCATAAGGAGACGGGAGATTGTAGGGTTCTTGTTTGACTTCAGAAAGTGGGGTTGGGTTTTCAATTGGGCCTTCCGGAAGATTCGTATCTCCAAGATCCTTGAATTGGCCAACGGGTTGGGTTTCCCAAAATTTATGCCGTTTTGAAAGTGAGAGAGATTCTTGGACCTGTCTTGCTAAGGCGTCGATCGAGACTTCATTCTCGTTTTCTGAAGGTGCACCGTTGTTATCCCCCGAGGGAGCAGTTTTTTCAGCTGGTGCACCGTTATCAGCCATTCTCAAAAGGGTTCGTCTGAAATTTGGTAAATGGAAGCATAAAGTATGTTTCTAACACGAAAAAGCACAGAAGGTTAGCTCTGCAGTAGGCAGTGTCAGCTGTAAGAGACCAGTTATATTCTCATTTCATTGAGACGTTTTTAGCGAACAGATTATTCATATCTGATTAATCATAGGATCTAATGATTTTTGAAATAAAGAGTATGAAAGCCATAAATGTTGTTTCATTTTCTATACGAATTTACGAGATCAACTTTTCTATGGATTGTAAGAAAATAGTAGAAAATTAACATTATTATCTATAAATTTCATCGAGTTTCCACTTTCCACTCTAGCTGAACAGTGGATAATTCATCAACTTGGGTTATCTGAACCATAAAAACCTAAAATTCAACTAATCACACAAGAAACCATTTTTCAGTTAAATTTCAGCTTTTCTAAACAAACCCAGATCACAATTCACACAAACTATCCATATTCACGAGTATTCACCGAATACTTCCACTTGAATTTCCCACTAACCAAATAAGCTGAAACGAAACATTGCTCAATCACCCAAAAAGGAGAAGAGCACAAAGAATCAAGATTGTAAAATCTAATCGTATTCAAAGAATAAAAAATATGGAATTGGGAGTGTAGCGTTTACCTTAAGCCCGATTCGCAATCTTTAGGATGGCAATTCGAGGAGATCTCCGGCTGTTAGCTGGGAATCACTGTGGGGGATTCGCAAGATAGAATTAAATGGTTGCTTAATGCTTAGAGAGATAAAATTGCTGATGGGCATCAACGCAAAATGAGGCAAGGAATCATTTCATGGAATTCGAGCTAAAGCATAGGAACTTGTGACTTTGGAACAAAAGTTGGACCTTTTTTTCTCCAACCCTAAACATGCATGGGCAATTTCGTCATTTTCCGGTGCGACACTTGCATTGCTGTATACAAGACAATTTTAATTCAATATCCAATTATTCCATCTTCAAGAACAAGAACTTTAATTAGGTATGATAAAAAAAATTAACTTTAATTAATTACGACTTAATTAAACTTTGACTATGGGGTGATTGAAAAAAGAAGAAGTTAGAAGCTTGAAGTATTTACACTCCTAATTTCTGCTAAATCTAAGTAGAAATAAGCTAGAATCCAGAAGTACTTAAAGATATACTTTTGGATTCTGATTCTAGATTTTAGGTATTTTTATAATTAAAATAAAACTTTAATTAGTAGTTTTATTAAAATTAGAAGTGATTCTCAGCTTTTTTTCCAAACACTCAGCTACTTTTTCTCCCTGTATTTAACTTTTTTTTTCCAAGCATTCCCTACTTTTACTATTGTATTTTTTTTTAACTTTCACTTTTCCAAAAGTATTAGAGTTTGCAAACACCCCAATTGGTTCAACTTTCAACTTCTAGCTTTTAGGTTATTTTTATAGATAATAAAAATAAAATATTGAAAGTAATAATATCTATTTTAACTTTATTAATTACAGTTGTATTAGGCCCAAATAATTTCAATTAACAAAACTTAAATGTTCCTATATATCTAGATTCTAGACCGTGATAGTATTGGGCTCAAAGCCTCAAACCCATGTATGGTTATTTTCACAAAGCCCAACTGCCCAACCGTGCAATTGACGTTGGGAAAATACTTACTTATATCACCAAACAACATTAGGTATGAGAAATTAGATTGACGAGTGGATCACTGGTTTTTCTACTAGTCTGAGAAATTATTTCATTAAGAAAACGGGATTCATATGAAAAAGACCAATTAATGGATTCCAAAAAGCAATTTGAAGTAGATTCATTATCTACTAAAAATGAAAACGAAAATTATAAAAAAAACTATAGATATGATTTGTTATCATATAAATTTCTTAATTATGAAAATCAAAGGGCATGCTTTTTTTATAGATCTCCGTTTCAAGGAAATAAGAACCAAGAGATTTCTTATACCACACCTAAAGAACAATCTTTGGATACGCAGATAAACATCCCTCTTAAAACTTATCTAGGAAAATTAGATTATCGATATCTATATCTGGAAACAGAAACCGAGAAACCATTTTTTACAAATGAGAGGTGGGAAACCATCCATTCTTATAGTATAACTCGAAGTGTTATGAATAGTATAACTCGAAGTGTTAAGACGGTGGAGTTGTTGGGCTAAGGGAGGGACTCGAGATCGCCTGGGAACATTGTGGAAAGAATTATTACGGAGATTGACTTAGATATAATTGTTTGTGTAGTCTCTCACTCTTTAGGTTTCATTATTAACTATTGTCGCACGCTTTTTGTAAGTCCTGATAATGTTGTCTCCAACACATTCGTAGAGATGGCAACTCCTGTGCAGACGTCTTAGCAAAAACTGGCCATGAGTCTTTAGATCGTGTAGAGTGGACTGATCCCCACTAGCTTTATCACATGTAGCCGATTTCGATGAAAGGCATTCTTCAGGTCAAATTGAAAATGTTAATAGCCTGATATCAGCTTCTACGGCATAAGCATAAGTTTCCACGCTTTGTTACCAGTCGATTGAAGGCCAGTGTGAGGGTAACTACCCAATCATAGGCTGATAGCTACTATGAAAGTCATGCAAGCGGGTGTTCAAAGAGTGTTATTTGCTCATTTCTTAGGAGTGGGGAACTTAGTAAACAGGCCATGGCATATCGACAAATGTTATTATTGTTACGCCGATACCAGGTCGTGAGGCTTTCCCGATAGATGTTTTCTATTTACATTCCCGTCTTAGAGAAAGAGCGGCTAAACGATTTGATCAGATAGGCACAGGTAGCTTGACCGCCCCAACAAGTAGTTTGTATCCGTATGGAGCCACTGTCAGTTTAGTATAGTGTGTGCTGTGATCGACCTGCTTGAAATAGTTTTGTAATCTTTTTTTTTCTTTTGTTTTCAATATGAGAAAAAAAATAAATAAATCAAACAACAATGGGGCATATATTATTTTCCTAGATATTTTATTGAAATAGACTTTAATGAGTTTTTGCTGACCTAAAAAGTGAGAGATACCAATTATTGCACAAATACGTTTTTTTTTGCAATTATATTATTTTTTACTCAATTTTTTTCCCGAAATTAAGGAAAACAAAATTTCGATTAAAATTTATTTTCAATCATTATAATTTATTGGGAGAGCATAAATGTAAGGACCTTTTTCATTTAAACAAATTAAATGTATCATTCATAATTAGTTAACCTCATCACAAGACAAATATCCTTTATTTTGACCCACATTGATTTTTTTAGTCCCCTCCAAGTTAGAAGCTTTCTAAAAATGATTTTATAACTCTTCCTCTCCTAATTATTATTATTATTATTATTTTTGTTTAAAATTATCAACTTATTAAATGTATAGGTTTTTGACTTATCATCATATAATTAGCTATATTAATTTAAATAAATAGTTTGTGAAAAAACCATTGATTAATATTTGATACACAAAAAGTCATCATATTTCTCTTTTATTTTTTTCATGAATTTTTAATATTTTGTACAATTTATAATTCTTCCATATATTTCTTAAAAAAAAGAAAAAAGAAAAAATATATTTGCAATTATGCTATTTGCCCTAGCCGCAAATTTGGTATAAAAGGGGGGAAACCTATAAGCAGCCCTTGTTTTATTGCAAACTCAAAAGCGAATTATTTTCAGAACTCTTCTTCTCCAACTCCACGGCGCAGATCCGAGGAGTTCTTCAGCTAACTAATCAAACACACAGCTGCTGTTTTCTTCGTACCAATTGAAAGGTTCGATCTGTTTTTCGGTTTTCTTTTTTTTCTTTTAATTTTTTTTTCCTTTTCTGTTTTGTTATCCAATGATTTGTAGGATTTATCGTGTTGGGTTTCTGTGTAAAAAAAAATTGTTCGATCTGTTTATTGTGTAGCGTAGTAGTGTGAAAAGGTGATGTCTGTAACGAAATCTCTTCTGTCTTGTTTTACTTTTTGTGAGCTGGGATCTCGAAAGTGGGAGGTTTTTCTCCTTGCCGTTTTACATCTTTAACTGTTAGGTGTGTGATGTAAAGTTACTTATCTCTGAGTGTTTCTTTAATGGGATTCAGTTAGGGAGCTTTAGCTCACGTGTAGGATTAGATAAGTCACCTCTCTTGCATCAATATTGTGTAAAAGATCTAAAAGAGTTCTTCTTTTGAGAAATTGGTTAGAAACTTTTATGATTTTTTTTTTCTTTTTGTGTAAAAGATTGAATTTTTGGTGGTTTATGGGGAGGAGCAATGATGTGGCGCTATTGTTTTTAGACTATATAGTCTTTATTGTATGATAGCTGCACTTGCGTAATGCATCTTCTCCAAACATTGAAACAAAAGTTTAATGCTTGTACTCCGTATTGAATGGTTAGCAAGTTTGGCTCTTTTGTGACATTTTATCTCTTAAATCTTATGCCTTTTTCTAAAGTTTTTGGTCGATAAAATTTGGGGAGAAGCATAATGTGGAGCTATTACTTTTAGGCGATTTAGTCGTCGTCGTTTGGTAGCCTCACTTGCCTTGTATGTCTTCCCCAGACATGGAAACAGAAGTTTAATGCTTGTACTCCATATTTAGTGGCTTGCAAGTTTGGCTCTTTTGTGACATCTTCATTCTTAAAGAAAAAAAGCTGGAGCTTGTGACCCCTGGCCATTGTTTGTTTTCTAAATTCTTTTTCTTTCACCTGTCCATTATTTTTGTTCTTTTTTCAGGACTCGAATAACATACTATAAGCTATTCAGTAAAGTGTCCAGCTCTTGCGTATGTTTATTGTATATTACTGTAGTGTGAAAAGGTGATTTCTTTGATTTTTTTAGGTAAAAAATTGAATTCTCTTCTGGTTTGTGGTTGTCTGTCTTGTTTGAGAGTTGTCGAGCTCTATAATTTGGGGAGGACCATAATGTGGGACTATTATTTTTAGACTATTTAGTCGATGTTGTATGATAGCCTCTCTCTTTCCTCATATTTCTTCCCCAAACATGGAAACAGAACTCTAATGCTTGTACCCGGCATTGCATGGTTTGCAAGTTTGGCTGTTCTGTAATATATTTATCTTAAAGAATAAAAAAGAAGCTTCTGACTCCTGTCCATTAAAGTGTGCAATTCTCAATTATGTGCCTGAATTATATTTTGTTTTTCCCGGTTTAAACTTACTAATACATCAAGCAAACTGCAGTAATGGCAGGATTGGCTCCAGAAGGATCTCAGTTTGATGCTCGTCAGTTTGATGCTAAGATGACTGAACTGTGAGTTTCTTTTAAAAACTCTAATGATCATACAACCTTTTTATTGGAAATTGGCAATTTGGCACTAATGAAATAATCTTCCATGCTGGATGGCTTATCTTCCTATTTCCTCATGCAGGCTCCAGGTTGATGGGGGACAAGACTTCTTCACTTCTTATGATGAGGTTTATGATAGCTTCGATGCTATGGGTCTTCAAGAGAATCTCCTTAGAGGCATTTATGCTTATGGTATGTTTACAATAACCTTTTTCTCATTTCTTTCCACTATGGGTTTCTTGCATCTACATTGCATCTACACCCCCTGGAAGATTGCTTAATTACAACTCGTACCGCTTAGATGAAAAATTAATATCCTTAGTCCTTTGAGTTTCAAAACTTACAAATTACCCCATTCCATTACGATCCTGACTGTTTTACCTCAACATAAATATTGGAAGTCAAAATAATGATTTGATGGTCGGTAAATTAAAACTAAAGAAATAGTTAAATCTGGGTATTTTCAGAAGAAATGTTTCGACCTCACATTTATTTATTTTTCTAATTTTTAAGTTTGAGTCTCTCTGAAACCTAAAGGAGCAGGGTATAATTTGTAATATTTGAAACCGAAAGGGGTAGAATTCGTAGTTATTTCAACTAAGTGGGTCCGGTTTGTAATTATGCAATCTGCTAGGAGTGTGGATTTTAAAAAAAAACTCATGCTATTATAATTACAAACACTTGTTCATAACATTTAAACACTTTTGTTCCCCTAAGGTTTCGAGAAGCCTTCTGCAATCCAACAAAGGGGAATTGTTCCCTTCTGCAAGGGTCTTGATGTTATCCAGCAGGCTCAATCTGGAACAGGGAAAACTGCTACTTTCTGTTCCGGCATTCTTCAGCAGCTCGATTATAGCCTAACACAATGTCAGGCTTTGGTTTTGGCTCCAACTAGAGAACTCGCACAGCAAATTGAGAAAGTCATGAGGGCTCTCGGTGATTATCTTGGAGTGAAGGTCCATGCTTGTGTTGGTGGGACCAGTGTCCGTGAGGATCAGAGGATCCTAGCTGCTGGGGTCCACGTTGTTGTTGGAACACCTGGTCGTGTCTTTGACATGTTAAGAAGACAGTCACTTCGTGCTGATTATATCAAAATGTTTGTTTTGGATGAGGCTGATGAAATGCTTTCACGAGGTTTTAAGGATCAGGTATGCGTTTAATTTAAACCCATAACTAACATATTTTTGTGTTCACACGCTGAGTATGCCTGAACACTAGTTCGTATAATGTTTTCATCATTTCCATTTTTGGGACTTCACTAATGACGTGTTATTCCTTCTTCTAGATCTATGATATCTTCCAATTGCTCCCTGCTAAAGTACAAGTCGGTGTCTTCTCCGCCACCATGCCTCCTGAAGCCCTAGAAATCACCCGTAAGTTCATGAACAAGCCTGTTAGAATCCTAGTCAAACGTGACGAGCTAACTCTCGAGGGTATCAAGCAATTTTACGTCAATGTCGAGAAAGAAGAGTGGAAATTGGAAACTCTTTGTGATCTTTATGAAACCCTAGCTATAACCCAGAGTGTCATTTTCGTAAATACCCGAAGAAAAGTCGACTGGCTCACAGACAAAATGAGGAGCCGGGATCACACCGTTTCTGCCACTCACGGAGATATGGACCAAAATACCCGTGATATTATCATGCGCGAATTTCGCTCCGGCTCGTCTCGTGTTTTAATCACAACTGATTTGTTGGCTCGAGGTATCGATGTTCAGCAAGTTTCTCTTGTGATAAACTATGATCTCCCGACTCAACCCGAAAACTATCTGCATCGTATCGGAAGAAGTGGAAGATTCGGGAGAAAGGGTGTTGCTATTAATTTCATGACTAAGGAGGATGAGAAAATGCTTCAGGATATTCAGAAGTTTTACAACGTTGTTGTCGAGGAGCTGCCGTCGAACGTGGCGGATCTTCTTTGAGGTGGTTTTTTGCTTTAGGGTTTTCGATTTGGGTAAAAGAAAAGGGCCCTTTTGAAGCTGTTCTTGGTTAGGTAATTTGTGTCTTTTTTTTTTCTTCTTGTTTTTGTTGACTTTATTTTACAGAGATTATTATCATGTGTTTCGCCCCTGTGATGATGGTGGTGCATTCATGTTTGTATGCAGTTTATTTAGTCCATTTCATTTGGGTTGGAAATATATATACTAATGCAATTTTGTCTGTAGCTATGTTTTTGTTTTATAATTATTATTCTAATTCAGTATTTAATCATTTTTCTGTAATTTATGAAGTACAAAACAACAACTCGTAGCTTATATACCAAATAACTAATTGTCTAATCTATTTTCGAATTCGTGGAACTGAACTGATATCAACATTCATTAGACTAGGGGAGGTTATTGTAATTTTGAAAGGGCAAAAGGCTAATAATGGATGTGACGTGACGATTAAAAAAATTGATCAGTACCTATAGTAGATAATGTTCACAAAAATCATATTTGTTTACATTGATTAAAAACTAAGTGTCTTACACTTACTAATTACGGTCAAATACATTAATTAAACATCAAATCTTGCACTATCGCCAAGGGGCAATAAATCTTAAAAAGTAAACGCACAATGCATCACCTCATGCATTAAATTTATCATTTCTCACTTGCGTTTGTCATGCATAGTGATAGAAGGACAATACGGACACGGTGACACAAATAGTAGCGATTATCTCGACTCCTCCCACTGCATTATATTCATACTTTTGTGTTATCTTTCATATTAAAAGTACTTTTAACTAACAAAAAGCCAAACGAACCTAACAGAACTTGCTATAAAAAGCTAAAATCCACCTCAAAATAACTCCTCCATTCCTCAAAATCTCCACAACTCAAAAGTCTCAAAGTCTCAAAGCAATATCAAGAAACTCTTTTTCTCCCCTGTTTTCACTCAAGCATTTCATCAAAAACATGGAGAAATTCTCAAGGTCCAAATCAAGCAGAGATGCAGGGGTAGTTCAGCAGCCAACCACCATGAATGGTCTGAGGAGCTACAGCACTTCTCACTATATTCCTCAGCATCGTATGAGTTATAACAGTATTGACAGCAACTTTAAAGAGGTGAAGATCAAAAAAGAAGAAAATAAGAGCAAAATCAGTAGCACTTCTACAAAGAATTGGAGTTTCAATTTGGACCCTGAACTGCAGAGGAAAAAAAGGGTTGCTGGATATAAGGCCTACTCAATGGAGGGAAAAATGAAGGGTTCTGTTAAGAAGAGCTTCAGATGGATCAAGGATACTTGCAATCAAGTAGTTCATGGATTATGGTGATTAATCTGATCCTTCTTTTTTTTTTTTTTAATAATGTTTGGATCATAATTGTCACTAGTTGTGCTATCTTTCTTGTACTTTGATCATCTTCTCTCTTGGAGTTTTGAAGGTCTTGTCAAGAATTCAAGATAGTTGAAAAAGTCTGTGTTGTGTCGTGTTCGTATCCGCATATCTATTCATCTAAAATATATTGGAAATTGTGGGCAAATAATGATGTTATTACTTAGTAATTGAATCACAAACACTTTGTAAAAGTAACATTACTTTTGTCTCAAGGCCAACAAATGATGAAAACACAATTGCTTCATAAGAAAGATTCATTATATTTTGTTAACAAACAAATTGCTTTATGTCTTCAATGAATTCCCCCCTCCCTCTCTCCCTCATCAACTTTTATTTGCAGTTATTATCAAGGAAAATTCTTCAAGTCTCTTAATCTATGAAATACGGATACGGACACGACACGACATGAACATGGCTATATAGTTTTTTTGTTTTTAACATTTTACACTAGAGAAGTGTCCGACACGACACGACACGACACGGCAGGATAGAATTTTTAGGAATATCCATGTATTATAGCTCTTAATTTGTAAATGGGCTCATTAAAAAAGATTAAAATTAAAACAAAGAAATTGATATCTGTTTTTAGTTTCATTAATAGTGACCGCTAAGCACTGTCACACCACATGAGACATTAATCATCTTAAATAGACCAAAGAATTATTCGAATTGTTAGGTATGAATTTAATGGGAGAGTGGCTATGGTATTAAGTTATATGTACTACAACCACCCTAGCAACAAAAATTTGAATACTTTTAATTGTTCTTGACCTGCCAAATAACCACATCATGGTGCAATATTCAATTCTATAAAGTTTGCTGTGCATGGCAATTTAAACACCATACCTACACAGAGAGAGAGGGAGAGAGAAATAGAGAGAGGCTTACCTGCAAATTTCTGAAGCTGTATAAATATGTTACATACATACAATAGCCTCATTGCTCAACGAATACACCTGAATCAAACACGCTATACTCCGAAAATCGGGAAAAAAGCCCGCGACCAGCCCGAAAAATAAACCCCTTCAACTACCGCAAACCGGGATCACCAAAAAATTGAAAAAAAAAAAAAGGAAGTATATAAACCACTATATATAACATATATAAAAAGAAAGAAAAAGCCATTATGTTTGTTGTTGTGCTACATGAGGTATAGTAATCACCGAATACTTCTTCTGCAATTTCCCTTTCAACTGCCTGATTTTTGCGTCGACTCTCGCGGTGAACCCGATCTTTGTCCTCTCCCTTGCCTTCGACCTCTCCCGGTTCCACATACCACCGTCCTCGATATCCTTCTTATAGTACTTAATCTCCTGGATGATATGGTGGTCCAATGGGTTGAAGGACCGCTGGAAGGAGATGTGAGCGAGATACGGGAGATTGCACACCACCGTGACCAAGAGCGTCGCGGACCAATAGATCGGGGCCGGGGCGAGGATCTCCCGGAGGATGCGGAAGGCGTCGACAGTGAGGGAGTAGGGCATCTCGCCGTAGATGAAGAGGAAGATGTACCACATTACGACGCTCCCCCAGACGAGGAGGTGCTGGATCCACGTGAAGTGGGACATGGTGAGGGCGATCTGGCAATTGACGGCCCAGATCACGCACGTCATCATGGCGGTCCCCACCACTGTCATGTCGGCCGTCTGGCCCCCGATGCGGAAGGCCTGGTCGTAGTAGATGATGATGTTGAGGAAGAAGATGGTCACGGACGTGTAGAGGCCGTTGCCCATCCAACCGAATATTCGGGCCCAGTCGAAGAAGAGGTTCCTTGGCCCTTGTTGATATAAGGCGGGAAACTGCATAATTTTATCAAAATTATAATTTTGTCCCCCATATATACATAGTTTTAGGGTAAATTACATCTGGTATCCTAAAGTTTGGTATTTTACAAATAGATCCCTCATATTTGAGAATTACTATACAGTTCACGAGGTTTTCAATAAATGTGTAGATATTCCAAAATAACACCGAATTGGTTCACTACCATATAACAAAGATTGTTGGGTGTAGGATATTTCACTTTAGTTAATGTTAAACATAACCTTTATTTACACTGACTGAAATGATTCATTTTGGTATATGGAAGTGTAAAAGGTGGGTAATTATAGAAAACTAACCTGCAAGCATACTTCTGAATCGACGTCTTGCTCGAACACTCCAAGTGAAATAACCGGTAATGAAGTGAGCACAACATTGAATAGCAGCATGTACCAGTCATCATACACTGACTGTCCAGAAAAGCCAGCAAAAGCCTCAAAGTAGAAGATTGTAAGGCCAAAAGCAATGTTCTTGTAGAAGAAATAACAAATCTGCGTATGGAAAATTGTCAGAATTTGTTAAATCTATCATAAAAGAGAAATTAATGTACATTAGAGGTAAAACGAGCCAGGCTTTAATTTTTTATGTAATTCTAGTATAATAATAGTAATTATGATTATATTATCATAAATTTTCTTAGATTAAATTATATATATAACCATAGATATAAATAATCAATGATTTCTTTTCCTTCACTTTAAATGAAAACAATAACTTTTTTATTATTTTTACTCATATTAAAGTAAAAATACATAAAAGTATATTAAGAAGTAAAAGTTCTTGATGATACCATTTGAGCTATTCTTTTGTAGCACCAATGTCCATGTACAACCAGAAGCCTCTCCAAAAACTGGAATTGTGCAATGGCAAAGTCACTAGCCATAACTGCCTGAAAGAAAACTGATATTAAGTCTACCCATTTCGTATCATATTAAAGCAATATATGCTAACAAATGAGACATGAATTTCCTTGGGCATATTTAAGCCTAGAAAAATAAAATATTACACAATTGAACTTCTTTAAAACATAAATGCATTTTTTTTTCCGACCTGCATTCCTTCACATCCGCTGATGCCAACACCAATATCTGCTTCTTGAATCATACCAACATCATTTGCACCATCACCAATTGCTAATGTGATTTTCCCAGTTCCTTGTTTTACTAATCTCGTTACCTGGATTACAAAAATAACAATCAATTTCGAAATTAAAGGGAATAACAAACTTAAAATCACATATGCCAACATATTAGTCCCAAGGTTCATGAAATTAAATAAAAATATATCCCATAGGATACATCCATTTCCAAGGACTATGGTCATAGTGATCCTCCTATTCAACTACTTCGACCATTTCCGAGCACCTCATAGACAATCAGTATACATAAGTTAATTGGTAAAATCATTCAAATCATAGTAAACTTTTCAGATTGATGATGCTGTCTAAGTTCTTGATAAATTTTGTCAGTTTTAATTCAAATGGTCACAAAGGGGGGACTTTTTAATTTTGAAACTATGATGGGAAGTTTATGTAATTACACATAGTTATCTTACCAGAGCTTTCTGCCTGGGCGAGACTCGGCAGCATATGACAGAAGCACAAGCAACTGCTAACCTTAGAAATTGATCCTTCATGTCATCCTCCAGAGTGTAAGTTAGAGTTTTGCCATCAATGATCAATGCAAATGCAGCATGAGGATCTTTATCCATCTTGATCATTTCGGTTGCATTGGTGATTTGCGTTAAAATATCCTCTTTTGCAGCCTTATAATAAAAAATAAAAAATAAAAAAATGAATGCTTACCATAAAGTTAGAAAACTTCGCCTATTATTATTGTATTCCACGTCTATTTCTACAAGAAAACTACCTTTTTGGCATCTTGAAGTAGTGCGTCAACATGCGTTGTTATACATATTTGCTTCATGCCCTGTCGAAGCAAACTACAAGCGAAACTGCATAGACAATGACAAGAATTGTCAGTTTGGAACTTAATCAGCTTTGATAATAATAATAAAATCACAAAAAGGTAAAAAGCCACATATTAAGAAACAGACCCTATATTAATTGCAGTTTCCATCTTATCACCTGTCAGAACCCAAATTTTCAGACCAGCTTGTGCCAGTTTATCTATGCACTGAGGCACCTGACAAAAATAAAAAGGAAAACTAAGATACAAAGAGACTGGGAAAATAAATTATAAGGGAGGTATGTGTAATATTGAAGACAAGAGGGGATATTTGTTAATTGCGAAGTTATATGACGTACCCCTCTCTGTAATTTGTCCTCCACAGCAGTTGCACCAACAAGTATCAAGTTCCTCTCCATTTCATCGCAAACCCGTTCAAGATTTGCTTCTCTATCACTCCCGAAAGAGGTTTTTGCTTTGGTGAACTCATTATTCCAAGCATTATACTCTGCCTCATCAAGCTTCTTGTAAGCAAGTGCAAGCGTTCGTAACCCAGCCTCTCCATAATCATTCAAATGCTTTGTGGTGGCTTCCAAGTGTTTTCTCCCATTGCTTGATAATCTATCAAAAATAATGCTGTAACAAAAGAATACACATTAAATTCAAGAGCAAATCAATATAATATAGCTTAATGATAGTTAAAATATAAGAAAACCAAATTAGAAGTCAGAATAAAAAATAGGGAGCCTTATGACTTGCTCTTAACTGATAACTGAACCACATGCAAATCAGAAGTCACATTACAAAAGAAAAAAAAGTTATAGGGAGCCTTGTGACTTGCTCTTAAACTGATAACTCAATCACAAGCAAATAAAAAATTACATTAAAAAAAAAAACAATTTTCTTTTGGTTCAAAGATTATTTATTTATAATTATTACTTTTTTCATGTTGTGCACATGATTAGCACACCTGTCAGCTCCTTTGCACAGGAGAAAAATCTGGTCTTTCTCGTCCCTAATAATTACCGACATTCTCTTCCTTTTGCTTGTGAAATCCAATAAATTTAGAACTTTATACTCCCTGAAATTCACAGACAGACAGGATATTACACAGCAAGAGAAAAACTAATTCCCCAAACAGTTAATAAAGCTCAACTATGGAAAATTAAACTACATCTACAACCCCGGAGGTTTTATCCAATTACAATTTAGTCCCTCTATTTCATAAAATACAGAAAAATACCTAACATTTCACTTTATTACAAACAACTCCCTGAAACTATACAGCATGAAGCCAAAAAATGCAAATAATAAGCCTATTTCAGGGAGCTTTCTATAATAAAATGAAATGTTGGGGATTTTTGTTTGTAATTTCTGAAATAGAGGGACTAAAGTGTAATCAAGGCAAACCTCAGGGGTAGTATATATGATTTGCCCATAAAACTATTCATTTCCTGAGGTTTCACCTTTCAGTAGGCTCTTTGAAAGAAGGATATCTCTCACGAACAACAACGCTCGACTGTGTTCTTTTACAGAACTCAAATCCAAATTCTCTTGCAGCAACAAGAAATGAGCCTTCATCAGGAGATTCAGCCTCGTATGTAAAAGCACCGGTTTCTTGATTTTCCTCAGGAATTGCAGTGTGACAAAGCGATAAAATCCGAAAAAACAACAATATTTCATCCTGATTCGGTTCTTTATGCCAACTGCCATTCATAAGCCTGTTATCCTCGAAGCTGAACCCCTTTATTGCTGGTTTACCAACATCATCCTCATCTTTAGAAATCACAACACTCTCCACTTGAATTTCGGGGCCTTCGAATTCTTTCCCGACTTTATTGGACTTCCCATTTTGCCCCTGGCTCTCCATTTCCATGCCTATCTGTTTAGCAGCAGCAAGCTCAACATCACTGGCACGAGTTCCATATCCAGTTCCAGCAATCGAGCACTTTAAGAAGTCCATTTGATTGCAAGTCAAAGTTCCCGTCTTGTCCGTCAAAATTGTATCCACCTGTCCCAATTCCTCATTTAAATTCGAGGTTCTTGCCTGAGCTGGGGTGCACGTTTCTTCATCATACATGTGAATATCTTGGTTTATGAACAAAGCTTGTAGGACTTTTACAACTTCGATTGACACGTAGAGGGAAATCGGGATCAAATATCCATACAACATAAGAGCTGTGACGAGATGGTAGAAACCAGATTTCAATGGTTGACCAGGATCGTATAAACCTTTACTATCTGGGACCTGTAAATACCACCACTTGGGCAAGTCATATTTAGTCTTCACAATAAATCCCACACTGCTTATTAGTGAAATGAGCAGTAAAAGACTGAAGAGAATGTATATTATCTTGTCCATTTGCTTTTCTATCCTACTCCTTTTGGAAGGAGATTTCGTGGAGTTTTGCATGACTTTGCTATCATGTCCAGTGAATATCACCACTCCATAAACAAAAGCGGTGTTACGAAGCTTGGAATCTCTGAGAAGAATCTGACTAGGATCTATTGGGAAGGTTTGGTCATCGTACTCGAGTTTTCCAACAAAAGTGTAGAGATTGGGATTTGGATCCTCACATTTTATGACAGCCTTAAATTCACTAAAAGTGTTATCATCATCAAGGGATAGTGTTTTTTCCATAGCCCTTTTCACCTTCAAATTTGTCTCCCCATCTAAGTTCATAGTCTCAACGTAACAAATCCCGTCTTCATAACTCGAAGACAAAAGAAGTAAATCAGCAGGGAAGAACTGATCCTTTTCCACTTTCACAACATCTCCAACACGAAGCTTCATCCATGGCTTAAGCCCGAATTCACCATCATGCTTGTGAAAACCAGCTTTTCTTAAGTTAACCTTCATGTCCTGAATAAACCTTCTCCAATCTTCCAAAGCTTCTTTTGCCATACTCAATCCAACCACAAAAGCCAAAGGAGCAATCATACTCAGAGGACCAAAGGGCGAGACGGGAGTTAAAGATAAAGCTGCAGTTAGGAGAAAATACAGATTTGCAACACGTCTGAATTGCTCAAATAAGGCCTTTGGAAGGAACGTCAAGAAATTGTACTTAGTGGTAGTAATGTAATTAGAGCAGTATTTGAGGGGTTTTTCTTCATGCTTTTGAGGCTGATTACAATGAACTATTCGTGAGTAACCAGGCCCTTGAAATTCTTGTTTGTCATCTTCCTCAGAAGGACGTAATCTATGGCAAGCAAATGTATACAGATTGCTCCTGCGAATCTTTGCCCTTATTCTTCCCCCAGCCATTTCTCGATACTATTTTAGGCTCGAACACTAATTCTATATATATATTTTTTTTCTCAGAAAAATATGTATAGAAAACCACAGCACTTGCCAATAACAAGCAAGTAAAGAGGCTTATTTATGAGATTGATATTACTCTTCTCCATTGCCAACTGACATGCCCACCTGAAAAGATGTCCCGATTGATAATCTGGATTTAAGAATTTTGCAGCAATGTACCACCTGGTAATTACAGGTTGAAACGACATAATTTCATAATTTTTTTTGTCGAAAACATGGAAAACTAATGCAATTTGTAGGTATTTAACATGGCTAATTCAATTAAGGGTGTGATTAGGGAAAAATCTTAGCAACAGCACGTTCAAATTTTATTAAAAAGGTTAGGTTAAACGCGGAAACTCATCTCGAGCATTGTCGAATTCAAAGTTTAACCATAAACAGGATATATTCAGCTCGAAACCCAAAAGTTGGCAAGATCAGAGCTCATAACTTTGTCTAAAAATCTCCCTCCATACAAACATCAAATTATAGCCTCGACAATATCAGGAAAAACAACAAGACTTGCGAAGGACGATGCATCAATACGAATGCCAGCTAAAACTAATCCTACGTAGCTCCACAACACCAAAAGAAAATAACAAAAAAATTAAAACTAAACCAAAACGAACAACATGATGTTTCGCAATTTTTTTTCTGAGAATTAAAGAAACGAAACAAATCCCACATTCGTAAAACATAATTCATACAACAAATACAAAGACATAATCAGAAACGTTTTTCTTTTGGTTGTTTTTTACCTGAGCAAATTATGATAATATGAGAATGTGGGACGAGCCCATACGCAATCTTAGCTGAGGGAAGGGCAACGGAGGATAGAGGAAGGAAGAACGAACGGAAAAAGCTAATGGGTCGGAGAAGAGAGACATAGAGAGTTTTTAGAGAGAGAGAAAAATAGAGGAAAGAGGAGATGCTAAAAAATAGTGTTGGTTTGTTCTTCTGTCGAGCTCCGCAACAATGCCAGTGTTTCACGCTCTCTCTCTCTCTCTCAATTTTGTATTAAAAATATATTTTCACGAAATTCCTTCTAGAAGCAATATAAACTACCAAACTTAAAAAAAAAAAAATCATAATGTAATTGTTAGAAAAATATGTATTTGGACATTTAGAAAATGAACTAAAAGGATTAATAAATAATATTTTTTTGTGTGTGTATGAATTACTGATTCGGGTAATCTTTCATTAAGTACCCTTAATTCGATTCGGACTTAATCACAATTAATAAATAATATATATTTATTTTTTTTGGAACCGATGCAAGGCATCTTACAATTAATAAGTAATATATACTTAGGCAATAAGGCATTACTTCTTGCAAAATGTATTATTGTTCCTTATGGTTGTCGCAATAATGGCACGTATATGTGTTTTAAGATTATTCCTAATTAAGTTAAACTACTATTTAAGTATTATTAATTACCAAAAAAAACTATTCAAGTAGTATTGATATTTATGATCTAAACTTTATGGATTGATGGCTTCGAGCTTTTTTGATTGGGATATTTATTTGAATTTATATATGAGGTAGAGTTCACGGTAAAAATTCTACGGCACTGGCCGATTTCAATTAAAAAAAGAAAGAAAGAAATATACACTATTCTTGAGATTAAATATAATTAGAAATTGATTATTTTTATTTTAGAAATTATAGAATCTCCATAAGTTTTTATTATTAATGTAAAATTTATAAAAATTATGGCAAAGAGAAATTTTGTCAAATACTGACTATATTTTAAATTACATCAATTTATAGATCGATTAGTTGCATGAAAAAACGTGTTTAAAGTGTGAATATAATCAGAATCCAACGAATATTATAAGTAACATAATGAAAATTTTAAAAATACGTGTTTTTGTAATATTTAAAAAAGATAAATTAATTTGTAGTTATACTAAACTTTAAAAATAGTTAATATATATCTCTCTTACTATTATAATTATTGATTTTTTTTTGGTCAAGTTTGACTTTAGGTAAATGTGTGAATTATTTTCTTCCACTTATAGCCTAGCCCACCCATCACGTTTTTTTCTTACTATTTAGAAAAGGTTGGCCAATCTTTGATTGAAGGTAAAAGTATTTTTAGTCAATGCTTAATAAAGTAAATTAGCCAAATCTTTTTATAGAATTTCAAATTACAAATCAATCATTCTTATTACAAAATTACAAAAATTACTCTTTGGCTATTCAAATAATTGTACATTACCTGAAACGGTTTATCTCATGCATTCTATTGATCTATCAGTTTATTAAAACTTCGTCAATGTAGGTCTACGTTTCTCTTTACTATTATTTTTACAAATTTTTTCTAATTTTACACGGATAATAAAACTTAATCGGTTTCTATTTCTGAGATAATAGGGATTAGTTTGTAATTATACAAAACTCAGAGATAACGAATGTAAATTTTCCCAAAATAAATTAAAACAAGTGATACATTCAAATTCATATGGAGTTTTTAGCCATTTTAGTTTGGATGCGGGCGGGCAAGATTCGACATCAAATTATTTTGGGTATTATCGCATTAGCTATCCGTATAAGTAGATCCACATCGAGTGCTTCTAGCTTATTTTTCTATTATAAGCAGAAGTTGATTTTCCAAACACTTTCAAATTGCTGAAAATAAAACAAAGAGTAACAAACGTGCTTTTCTTAGAGTTCACAAACACTGCCTCCATCTCAATCCTAATCAATCTTACGGATCCTATCATAAAACCAAATCCAAACGAATCCTTCGAAAGTACCGTTTGTATCAATAATATGGTCCAGTAACACTCATAAGCAGATAGAAGTATGATCCATTCTTATTTAGCTGGAAAAAACTCGGAGAAAAATATAAGGACAAAGAATAGCTACATAAGCAGAAAGGTGAAAGAATGAAATGTTTCAGCAATGTACTATTGTAAGTTTAACTCAGAAGCGATCTTGTCAAATGCTCCCGTGCAGTAGCTAGAGCTTGAGATATTGTCTGCAAAAAGATTAAAAATTCCATTTTTATGATAGGAATCAAATATATATTATAAAAGTTGCGGGTAAATTTCAAATTATTAATGCCATTTTATAGGGATGTTTGCAAAAACTTCTGCTTTTGGAGAAGTTAAAGCAGAAACTAAAGTTGAAATAAGTTGGAGTAACACAAGTTGGGAGAGTTTGGAGAAAATGCACTAAAGCAATTTTATGTTATGGCCAAAAAGAACCTAGAAGCTGAAAATGCACCCCAGAAGAGCTTCTACCTTTTAGCTGATTTCAACTTATTTTAAGCACAAGCAACCAAAGAAAACACTCCATTACTGCTTTTCTTAAGCTAAAACCAGAAAAAATACTTTTCTTAGAGTTTGCAAAAACACTATCTATTTACAGCGTAACCATTTAATAATTAAAATGAAAAATACACGCACTACCAAATATTTCAAAATCGTATTTATTTGCAATTTGCTTATAGTGCTAGTTTTATCAGGTCCGATATACATTACTGAATGCATTAATAATAAAAAGATAGTAGCTGATATATAACTTTAGAGCTTATGTGACTGAAATTTAAAATAATCACATAAAATAAATCGAAATAAAGAAAATGAGAATGTTACCTGCTCAGCAAATGGAGCACCATCGTCCATGCTATGGGAGGCCACTTTTCCAGCAATTATACTGCCATCGGTTTCAAGAACGATCCTGCAAAAATAAAAAATAAAAAAATGGCATTAATAAATTTGCAATATTTCGAGTGTAACAACTTTTTTTTTTTTTTTTGGAAATGAGTGTTACAACTTTATGAATGTGGTGGAGATAGCAATAATGGGTAAAATAATTACACTTAAAAATGGTTGAGGATGAATTTATGAGTATATGTTTAGTGTGTAAGATTTTTGTTGAGGACGGATATATTTAAGACAGAAATTGATATTGATTAATAGAAGTAAAGTAAGCATGTAATATATTATTATTACAGAGTCAATTACATTGAGCTCATGTAACAACTTATAATTACACCCCCTCTTCGTTTCATAATTACAAATACCCCCTTTTGATCATTGATAGTAAATCAAATTTGGAACAATTTGTTTACAAACTAGGATAACATCATCCATACATACAATAACAACTTAAAAAGTTCACTAAAATTTGAATAATAACATCATTAACTATTTAAGAAAATGAGGTCTGTGTAATTTTAAAATTAAGAGAGGATATTTGAATAATTACACATAAATGCAGGGGAGAGCGCTGCAACTATTACTTCTATCTTACATCAATTAATTCCACTAAGAACTACATCAATTATTGAGTAAGGGCATAACAAACTAAGATGGTTTTGACTAATAAATATAGAAAAATAAGTATTTGAACTTAATGATAGAATTCCGTAACATACCCTCCATCAACAATCTCATCAAGGCACAAAAGAATAAGATCCAAGTTTTCAAGTGCCTCCCTTAAGTCAACATTGTGCCTATAAAAAAGGAAATACTTAAAAACCAAATCGAATAATAATAAAGGGTCAAATTATTGTGAAATTCTTGCATATTTAAAAACCTGAGGAGATATGTAACAGCATCAACAAAACCCTGAAGCACACTAGCAAGGATCAGTTCGTTTTCATCATCACCTCCAGTCACAAAGAAGTGAAGATCTTGAACAAACTTATACACAATGATATTACTATCCATCATCGTTATTTCAGCTGCATATAATCATGTTAAAAGAAAAGATGCTTAGAAATTTCCAAATATTTATATATTTATATATACTAATATACATATATAATGATTTTCTAAGAAATTGAGATGTAACTCTGTCCTACTTCTTTGATTTTTCATTTTCCCCATTCCCAGGCATTTTCTTTCTTCACAAAAGTATTCATACAAGATTCATTCCTCATGACATTACATCACTCAAATTGACATCATATATATATTTTCACAACCAGAAATAGTATAAAAGTACCTTCCGAACGAGCATGAGTCTTCTGAGTTTTCGTGAAAATAGACTTCTCAAAAGCTAGCTTTGTGCTGTTAGTTGGCCACTCATCTGAATAGTACTTAGACGCAACGCGTTTCCCCTCAGAATCCAATAAAAGTATGTTCTTCACAGTTGGGCAAGCCTCCTACATTCCATAATCCCATTTTATATACCAAATATGGACAAATAAAAAATGCCCAGTTTTCATGATTAATCGGATACCATAATCACATAACTACAGAAATTATTACCCCATAGAACAAGGATATCCCATGTTACATCTACTGTACACACATACATACAGTGATGGGCTCTGCTAGAAAAGCTCAATTCTTCACAAACTGGATGGAAATTATGCAAACAAAAGATATCTTTTTTGTGGGTTCATGTTAAAATCACTTGATTTACAGAGTTTTGGTCAGATCTCGTAACAGTTGGAAATCAAAATGCAAAAAGTATTAGATCTTGGAGCTGAAACCAACGTGATCTTGAATTAAACTTTAAATGAATTGAAAATATAATGCGGAAAATACATAGAAAAACGTACTCGACCGAGGAAGTTGGCCATTGCAAGCGAATGATTTTCAGGGTGAAATTCTTTTGGTTTCAGAGTGAAATCACTGAATCAATTGATCTAACAAACGCAGATATGTCCCGCAAAAAAAAAAAAAAAAAAAAAAAAAACGCAGATATGAGTTTCGTGATTTGGGCCTAATGGGCTCATTCTTATACAAAGTGGGCCAGAGGAAAGGTGAGAAACGTACTTATTAAAGGCCCAGTATTATAAAATTAAAATTTTCTACTTATTATGAAGTTAGTAAGTATATTAAAAATAGTTTAAAAAATTATATTTCTTTGAAATTTAAGCAAAATATTTATTTTAAGTACGTCATTAAATTATATTATTTTAGGTAAAAATACTAAAAAATCCCTGAAATAAACTTTTATTTCCAAAAAACCCATAATTATTTTTGTTTATCTAGAATACCATTTCTACAAATTTTTCATTCTGAAAAGCCCAAAGTTTAATTTTTAGACTAAACTACCCTCAAATACATTTTAGATTTACAACATAATTATTAGTTTTAATACTATTTTTTATCCTTATGTTTTTAATATAAATTTTATAAAATGTTTCTGAAAAGACAATATTTTTTCAGAATATATATATATGTGTGTGTGAAAATGTTTTCTTAAATATTATTTACAAAATATAATTAATTGAGATAACGTAATTTTTTTAAATTAAATAAAACAAAACAAATTAAATTTTGATAAGTTAATTTTTAAATAATTTATAATAAAAAAATAAAACTAATTTAAGAAATTAAAGGATAAAATTGTCAAGAAAATGGATCAAAGTTAACATTTGGGTTTTTCAGAATGATAAATTGATGGAATGGATATTTTAGATTAACAAAAATATTTATGAGTTTTTTGGATATAAAAATTTATTTTAGGGGTTTTTTTAGTATTTTTCCCAATATTTTTTTTAATTTTATTTTGCATATGTGTCCAATCTTTTTTTTAGTATATAAAAAAAAGGGAGAGGCTCGGAATGACTACATTTTGGTATATTCTAAAATGAGTTTTAACTTTTGTTTTCCTTTTTCCTATTTTAATAATTAATGTCATCAATTCATCTAATAAATGTTCAATTTGAAACCACACGACCCACAGTCCCACACCCTTATTTGTTATAGTTGTAATTTAATATTTAAAAAGATAATACTATTTTATCATAATCATTCGTTTGTTAGTTTCCACCACAGTTTTTTTTCTCAAACTCGGGTACTACACAGATCCAATTGAGAAGATCATTTCAATACAATTGTTTCAAATATATAATAAAATTATAATTTGATTTTAGACTGTAGTACCTCATCCTAATAAACCAAATGATGTTTAGCATGCCTGGCAATTGGGTGGGTTGGCTTGGGTTTGGGTTGGGTTCAAATAGGATGAGTTTAACATGAGCTCAATTATATGGGCTTTAGTTGGGTTGGATTCTAGACAGGTTTTTAATGAGTTGGGTTGGGTTTTTAATGAGTTTGATAAAAAAAATAAAATTAATTTTTTACTCAATACATTATAAAATACCTAAACTACCCTTAAAACACATTTTAAACTTTTATAAAAATATTAAGTAAGGGTACAATAGTAATTTAATAATTAAAATATGTGCCAATTGAAAGTCTATTTAAAGCCCATCTTGAGCCCATTACATTTCCAACCCATTTAAATCCGACCCACTTAAAACCAACTTAAAAAATACCAATCCAACCCAGCCCAAAATCAGTAGGTTGGGCTGAGCCCCATTTTGCTAGCCATAATGTTTAGTTAGATACCTACCTTTGTGATATAATTTAATTGCATTAGATCAAATTACTTGTATGTTAATAGAATTCATGAGAAAATTCTCATCGCAAAGAGATGGGTGAAGAAGAAAAAGTATAATAAAGAGATTGAGGGTATAAGTATATATGTACGAAGTGTCAAAGGTATATATAGATTTATTTATTTTCAATTAATAAGTTTAATTTGAAATTTTATTAATAATCAATGAGATAATTCCTAGCTAATTAACATTCATTTATAGATTTTTCAAAAAATTATTTAGTTATAGATAAATCAATTTAAAGAACGAAAACAGAAAAGTAATTAATCTCATCGAAGTCGAATTTGAAACTTTAATCATGCTCGAAGATGCTTTAATACTAGTGCTGATGTTCTTGCCAAGCTTGGCCATGGGCTTGATAGAGACTTCGACTTTTGGCTCGAGCTTTCTATTGAAGTGTTAGAGTCCGTTGCTGCTAAAGCTTTATAGTTGCTTAGCTCTTGTTTACGACAAAAAACAAAAAAAAGAATTTGAAACTTTATTGATGTTTTATGGAAATACACATTCAAACAATTAACGAACCAATATATGTATCATCAATTTCTGATGCACCTTCAATTCCTGGTCAATGGATTCAACTCGTGGAAATAATCCATGATTTGAAAGAATTCAACTCGTGGAATGTGGGATATGAATTTGGTCAATGGATCACCCTCCTGGTAAGATTTCTCAAGTTCAATGGACCAAATTATCATCAATTTATCCAACGACGACACTTTACGGAGCAGGCGATGCGGAAGCACCTTCAATTTGTCACATTCAATGATTTCCTAACTCTTCAGGCATGGCATCACCGACACAAAACTGGACTCGGAACACGAATGGAAGCTCAGTTCCGTCAACTTGGGAAATCCAATAGATAAGGATGAAGAAGAAGAAGAAGATGCAGTTATTCCCAAGAATTCTCGTCCCACAAATTGAAAGAAATTCAACCCAAATATATCAAGCTCTAATTCCAGGCACGGTAGTTTTCCTAGATGTGGCAATGACAAACAACCACAGCTGATCAGGCTAATTTTTCTTAGTTGACGGACAGGCGAAACAATCCACTCTGGAAACATGGAGTTGTAATACCCATCAATTGTCAGTTGTTGCAGACATGGATGCGGCTCAAGAGCTTCTATCATATCCAAGTCCAACCCCTTGTGATCATTAATATACAAAAATTTTATTGTTAGATCACGGATATGCATCTTCTTTCTCAATTCTGCTTCTCGAGCCTGCTCAACACTATCATCATCTTCCAAATCATTGACTAATTTGATAACCAACTTCAGAGATCCACTGAGTTGGTTCAACTTTAATTTTTCAACAATCCCAACTTGCTCCAATCACTTCCTCCTGCATGGAATTCATTCAATGTGTATAGACTAGTTAACTGTGCTAGTCCTTGAGGATACTTACAAACTTCTATGTTTTTGGTGATGAGGTGTTTCAGGTTTATGAGTCCATCCATCCCTTTAGGAAGTTTAGAAAGATGTTTGCATCTACTAACATCCGAACTTCTCAACTCATGCAAATGACTTATACTCTCCGGCAGCTCCTTTAACAGGTAATTATCACTCAAGTCCAGGTGTCTCAATTGAACCAAATTTCCAATTTCGATCGGAATCTCTTTTAGCCAACATTCTTTTAACAACAGACTTTGCAAGTTATAAAGCTCACAAATGGCTTCGATGACGTTTTCATTGACATTTATTTTAGTACTACTTAAGTACTTTTTTTCAGTAGAACTTAAGTTCAAGTATCTCAAGCGAATCAACTTCTCCATTATTTCCTTGGAAATAATTCCACAATCTGAATTATCTAAAGCCCGCACACTTGCCAGACAATCACAAACATGTAGACTAGAATAACTTTCCTCATCTAAAAATATACTACGATACGCTTTGATACGGAAAGATAATACTGGGTTGCATGTTTTGCAACTACTTGCCTCTTTCAACATTGTTTGGCTGACGATGTCATTACAGCTTTTCAAGTCACCCTCCCTAAGAAACTGAGCAAAGTCATGAACCATGTCATGCATTTTGCATCTAACTATGACATGTTCATTTACATAATCTTTTTCAAAATCTTGAAATAGAGAACGCATTGCTAAATTGTCAAAATACTCTCGCCCTCTAACTTCCAACTCACTTGCATTACCTCCACCAGAGCTTAAATAACCAAGTGCCATCCACTTTCTTATTAGATCATCCGCATCAATCACATGATCTTTCGGAAACACTGCACAGTACGAGAAACAACGCTTCTGTGCTAGGGACAAATCATTGTAGCTCAAAAGCAATGAGGAAAAATGCCTACTTTGGCGTTCCCTAATTCCCATAGTTCACTCTTCAATACATCCTCCCATTCTTCCACAGTATTCTTAAAACGCAATAAACTTCCCAAAGCCTTTGCGGCAAGTGGCAAGCCTCCACACCTTTTAGCCATTTCCCTACCAATAGTTTGTAATCCTTCAGATTTCTCTAATTCACTTCTTCCGGAAAAGGCTATACCACGCAATAACGACCAACAGTATTCGTCAGAGAGTTGTTCCACTTGGTGGATCTCATTCTCGATATTGGTGCCCATCATTTCAGCAACTTTTTTATCCCTTGTTGTCACCACAATTCTACTACCCGAGGCACCATATTTTAGAGCACTTCTCAAGGGGCTCCACTGGGTATCTTCACGAGTCCAAACATCATCTAGGACAAGAAGAAACTCCTTTCCTGAAATGGACTCTCTTAAAAGTTCTAGTAGCACTTGTAATTCGTTATTGCTTCGGGTACTCCCTCCCACCCTCTGGACAATCTCCTTAGCAATCCTAGCCTCATCAAAAGGGTCGGAAACACAAATCCAAATTCTGTGTGGAAAACAATGCTCTACTTGACTATCATTATAAATTAATTGCGCAAGAGTTGTTTTCCCAATCCCCCCTGCCCCTAGGATAGAGGTCATGTAGAGGGACCTCGGTCGATCTCCTTGACTAACATAGCATTATGTGATATAATCTTGCTCACAAGATTATCCCTATCGACATCCCTTCCCTTAACTTCCTCAATTTCAACGAAAGAAGTCGTAACTCGCTCTAATTTAACAAGAGAATCAGTTCCTTGATTCTCAAGAAAATTATACCTATTTTTCTCCTTCAAAATCACATCAAGTTGCGCTAGATCTCACATTTTTTATTTTTAGGGCAATGTCACGGTGAGTAGCTACTTTCTTGAAACTTAAGCATGAGGAATATGGAATGCGGGGGCATACCTGTCAGAAATATTGAATTGTAATTCACACAGCTGTTCAAGATTACTAAGGTATTCAAACTAATTAGTAGCATTACAATAAATTAAAGAAATAAAGTAACAATTAAGGCTTCTTAAGCACTGTCCTAACAGGTTAACTTTTGGGGCTCAAAGTCAGCAACCCACCAAACGTTCACACAAGCTAGACGGTGAAGATTTCAAGCCAGCAATCCATGCTTGGTCAGTTAGTCTCTAAACTAAACATATAGACTTAATTACTAAAACAGAAAAATATTAGTTTTCATTCCTAAACTAACATCCAAAATCACATGATTGTATTCTCCAGTTACATTCACTCCCACATTGTATCCCCCGTTATCATTTGTTCTCTGTTTGTCATGCCTATCCTGGATTCCTCATTTGAGGGCTAAAAAATTATTGTAATCTCGGATAAGAGACAAACTTAATATCTATCTATACTATTATAACAGTATTGATCAAATTAGTTATTTCTTCCCATCCTCAATTGACTAAATTAACCTTCTTATTATTAAAATTAATTTTAGTTAACATATGTAATAACTATACTATCCTTATTTAATTATTTAAATTTTATGTTAATTGATGATTATTAAAATTTTAAAAGTCCTTTAAGCATCTAACATGTATAATTATGAATTTTAATCAAGATAAACTTTTAAACTTCCAGTTTGAAAGGACATATCAGGAATAATGAAATAGGTTAGTTTTTCTATTAATAATAATTAATGGTTGAAAGAATTCTATTAATAAGAATGATAATTTCGGTTTGGCCTTACAAATGTTAAACACTTTTGTTTACTATTCTTGATAATAAAATTAACTAATTAATAATCAAACTATTTTTTTTCCCGAAAATTACTATTTGGAGTTAGATTCTACATTTCTACTTCTACCTAATAAGAGATTTGAATTTTTTTTAGCAAGGATATTGTGAATTATTTCCCCTAAAAAATTATGAATGAAATTAATGAAGTACAAAAATATAAATAGAGGAACCCTACTCAAATTAAATTTAAAAAGGAGTTAGAGAGATAATTTTTTTTATATATAATTTCACTATTTAAAGTAATCATAACATTACGAAAATAATTTATAAAAAGTTTATATAAAATAATATAACAATGAGCTAACATACCATTGTCTTGGTCTTAAGTGAAATTCGTATAACGCTTAATTATTTCTTACATTATTATATACTAAATTAAAATAAATTTAAATTCATGATCCCTCATGATCTTAATTAATAGAAAAAAGTTCAACTCGAAAGCAATCTAACCCAACCCAACCCAACCCAAACCAACCCACTCATGAATAATTAAAAAAAAATCATTGCCGAAAAATAAATTCTAAATACATTCTCATAAATATTATATTCAAAACCCAACTATCCAAGACTTAAAACATAATAATTATCTAAAAATATTAAAATAGCATCATCACCGTTCAATAGTTAACAAAATATAACTATTGAAAATACTAAATTATTTATTTAAAAAAACATTAAATTATTTAAAAACTAGACGAAGATAACATGTTCAACATAAACTTTTGCGTCTTTAGTTTCAAACTTCTCCCAAAAGAGCAAAGATGTTAATTAAGAAAACAACATGAACCCAATATATATATTAAAAGTCATTACAATAATTTATCTATACTATTTAATAATGCATGCATATTCCCCACAACCTTTGGTCAAGCTTTGATTTTGGTGTATCAATTTTCTATTTTTTTAATTAATTATTTAATTCTAATATATTTTTCTTCTCATCTTCCACGCTCCTTATTTCTCTCTCTTATTATTCAAATATTTAATTCTTAATTCTATTTATTTATTTTATTTAATTCTCCCTTATCATTAGTTTCATAAATATTAAAATAAATTAAATTAAAAGTCATGAAATTTTTTAATAAAAGCATTAATGATTTTAAAATATTAAAATTTAATATATTATTAATTATACTAATTTTTATTTTACACACGTATCGGTGTGCCAAAATTACTAGCTAGTATTATACAAATGAACAATGACGGATAGTTGGCATATTCCATTAGTTGGGTATTAAAGTGATATCATCTAAATTCATGTATTATTTCATACATTTGTAAATACATAGGCATCAAACTGACATTAAAATCAAAATTCAGGTACCATAAATTAAATGAATTTTACTCTGTATAAAGGATATCCGACAATACCTTTTGCTTAGGAGGAGCGACAGAAGAATCTTGTGGTTTCATCCGAAGCTTGATAAGAGAGATATTCCATTCATCCAGCAAGTCGTCCATTTCGTAGGATGCATCTTCGAGCCTTTTCAACCAATCCTTGAAACCTCTCTTGTCTGCATCATCCAACACATTATTCCTAACTCTCTTTAGCTCATCAGAAAGTTTAAGAGCCTCTTTCTTCACGCCTCTCACCAAATTTACTTCGTTTCGGATCTGCTCTTCAAGGATCGCTATCAGCCGCCCTGCAACAGTGGAAATAATAGCATCCGACATGATCGATTATCTCAAACTTTTTTTTTCTTTTATTATCTGTATATGTGTGTATGTTTTCTTGTTGGTGGTAGTAATCAAAGTTAACTATTCGAGATATAAATAGACGAATTAATTAACAGGACTTGTTACAGACACAAGCTAAGTATCTCACTTTTCTTCACAGAACTCTGCAAGCTATATATACCGTACTTAAAAATGGCATTGAAACCTGATTTCATTCATCCAGGTTTATTTAAACGTCGAATATATACTAACTTGTTATAGTTACTAATACATATATTAGCTGGTAACATTCATCATATATATAAAAATACACAAGTGTCCCACTTTTGTTGGTTTTTAATGATTTAATTGGCTCATTTCTTGAGAGAACGTTTGTTTCTGTGGAAGAAGAAATGCCATCAAATGGTAGAAACTGTTGTTCACTAATTATGTTACGTATAAAAATGGTTAATATCAATTTTAGTACGTGATTTTACCTTAGTTCAATTTCGATACCATATTGATTGTGCACTTGGCTCTGAGCCATTGATTAGTAACGTCTGATTTCGATTCCACTGACTTCTGTAATTGGGAATTAACACGACGCAGACCCAAATGTACCAAAATTTACCCTTGGCTTTGGGACTTTGTTTGTTCCCACTTGGGGTTATCTAAACATAGAATACTTGTCAGAGTTATACAGTTATCTCTAATAATATATTCCTAATCACAAGGCCAAAAATTGTTGTTCCCATTCAAGAAGTAAGCACATCGATTCGTTTATTAACTTCAAGCGCGCATGTAAACATGGAAAAGCCAGAGCTTCCACATAACAATATTCCAATATAGATGCATTGTTATTTGTAGTTTGCCATGTAAATATTTGGTTCGCAGCTCATTCCGTTGAGGCCTAAACTAAACTCACAAGCTCAACATTTGGGCACTTTGTAAAAAACAAGCATGAAAAAGGCACACACGCAAGAAACAAAATATTAAGAAGGGCCAATTACGTATACCCATGGGGCTTACGTCTTTTACGAAAAACACTGTGAAGCCTTAAACCATTACGGATAAATCCTTGAAGTTCGCAAAACATAACAATCACATCTTGAAACCTTGAAAAATTACAAATACCCCCAAAGTTAACAATACTCAATGATTTTCCGTTAGTTTTATGGGAGTATTTGTAATGTTTTGCAAACCTTAGGGTAATTTTCATAATGTTTCAAGGTTTCAGTGTTCTTCTATAAATGGTGTAAAAACTCAGAGGGTTTTCGTAATTATTCCAATCGAGAGAATACGAGACAGTGCACTCACAAGTCACATATAAGAAGAAAACCCACTAAAACTACCGATGACATATGGATCGTGTTTGCTTCTTTCTTGTTGTATAGACTGGAAAATCCCAGAAGCTGATTCTTGTGCCAACCTTGGATTAATGTGAGGCACCACCTTGATAACTCGCACATTCTGATCACTACTCCCACTAATCCCCTGCATCTCACTACCGTACAATGGGTTCAGATCTCCACCAGAATATAATCGGACGTTCAGATCGGTTAGAAGATTTGGACCACTTGGAGGACGGTTCATCTGTGGCATTGCATATGGTTGAAAGTAACTTTGACACAAAGATGCTCCACCGAAATTAATGGGCCCACAGTTGCCGGAAAAGGGTGCCATAATGCCGACAGGTGAAGGAAATGGTCCTAAAAAAGGAGATTTCCCAGGAACCAACCAATGATTGCCAGGTGGATGGAAATACCAAGGTTGTAATCTAGGAATAACTGAAGCTGGTGTTGGTGAAGATTTTGAAGTTGAAGATTCTTTTTCAGGATCCTTGTCCTTTGGAGGAAGTTCGCCAGATGGTTTCTTGAGATCGAAGTCATTTGCAAGCAACACTTCCGGCGATCCGGCTATGAGTCTTTGCACCTGTAAGTAAGGACGGCGCTAAAACTTAACATCTTTTTCTTTTTTTTTTTTTTGCATTTTAGGGGGCGAAATAAGATTAGTTGCGGCAACCCTCTGTATTATAGTTAACGAGTATAAAAAACCTTGTGATTGAAAAAAAAAGCCTCAAAAAAACCAGGTGCAATTTAAAATTGGGGAATTATATCTATTACCCTAGTTACAATTAATCCCTCTATTTTCAGAAATTATAAGAACCTCCCCGACATTTCAATTTATTACAAAAAATTCCTTAAACTATCACTACGGAAAAAATGCTAATAATAAGCCTATATTAGGGAGTTTTTTGCATTAAAGTGAAATGTCAGGGAGCTTTTTGTAAATTTTGAAAACAGAGGGACGAAATTGTAATTACCTCAAACTTCAGGGGTAGTAAAAGTAATTTTCCCTTTAAAATTTGCAAAGAAACTCCGCGTATCTCATGCACGTTGACCGCGAGAATAAACGCATTTATTATGGTAACTCTGCTGCCCTCAAACTTTTTTTTGGTCATTTTTACTTGTTTCCTTTTGAAAAAGCGTAAAATGGTAAGGGGTTGCGTGCAACTGGGTTTTTTACGAGGTATTTTCTATCACAGGGTCTTTCATGCACATTAGCCATAACACAGGGGAGCTAGGTGCAATTAACTCGGGCTAAATATATAATTTTGAAAAATATACATGTATGAATACTACCTTACCTTTATTAGTCTATGCAACTCAAATTTTTGGAGAGCAAATGTCCTCTGCTGACTACAAAAGATCAGCACACCATAAATTCTTCACTAAAGATACAGCTTCTCTCACATGAGGAAAGGAAAAAATAAATAAAAAGAAAGACAGAAAGAAAGAAAGAAAGAAAAGTGGAACGATTACCGCAAAATTGTATTTCTTGCTTTCCAGAATGGTCTCTGACCAATCACGTCTACTACATCATCAGGAGTTAAATCAAGACCCGGTATAGAAGTGAAATCATCATCACTTTCCTCGTATCCAGACAAATCATCATCACTTTCCTCGTATTCAGACAACTCGTTCGTGGTTTCAATCTCGGAATGTAATGGAACATCCATTTCAGATGCACGTCTTTTCCTCGTGATTCTTTGAGCACCATTATCCTGCGAAGAGACTTTAATTCTCTCCGGAGAGACTGGATTTGAATTTGCTAAAATTTTCTGAACGGGCTCTTTGGAACTGATCTCAGTATCCTGAGATAATTTACTGTTTTCATTGAAGGGATCTGTATCGTGCTGGTTTAAGAAAGCACGACGTAATACTGGTAAAGAGATTGTGCTAAAGAGACTCACTTGACTCGAAGATGATGCTGGAGTAGGCGGCGTTTCCGATGACCCAGAGTCGACTCCTTGATGTTGAGAAGTTGCATTGTCGTCCTCTTCACAAAGAGCCATTTTGTTCCTTGGAGGGGGGCTTGGCCCCCTTTTATCTGCATCATGAACACGCAGGGTAGGAGATAGAGGGTCTGTTGGCTTCATTAATTCATCGTTGTCACCTTTCATTATCCTCCACTCTCAGAACTACAATTGACAAATTACCACTAAAAAATATATCAGCGTTGAGCTCAAGACAACAATCCATTTCAAAAAATGCTTTTAACAGCAGAAGCAAAAATCATATCAACTTGCAAACCATAGACAAAGCTTTTCTGCCTCCTAGACTTGAAAGATACCTCAAACTCGTCGCTTTAGAAAGATTTCCTCAGCGGTTCAAAAATCACACATGAACTTTCACAAACACTTAGTGTGCATTCTCACTTTAAAGAAAAAATCCAACCATTCACACCACAAGCTCAAATGCCCAGGCCTCAGAACACAAGAAATTATCAAACAACTTCACAAAATACCACAATCAAGTAACCTCAGTAGATAACAACAAAAATTAATCTAAAAAACCACCAAAAGACAAGAATTTCCAGCACTTCACAACAAAAATATCATCTATAATGCGAGAGATAGAGAGATACAGAGCTAGTTAAGTTGCTCCGCCACAGGTGGAGAAGAAATATAGATTAGAACCGGCGAAGGAAAAGGGTCACATCCAAAACTGGAAGAGAGAGAGGGGTTCAAATTTTTGTCTCTTGGGGCTGCGAAAACTGGTGTTAAAAGTGGCAACTCTCTTGTATTCTAGCTAGAGAAGAAAACAACAGAGACATGGGATGTGGGACTCTGTCACAGTTTCCAACACTTTGGTTTCCTCAATTCCTCCATGCAAATCTCCATGGCGGCAACAAGTTGGACTTGCGAGCGTGGTGTGCGCTTATGTACCACACGTTTCCTTACATTATTAAATCCGCCGAAATCTTTTCAGTAAACATCCGACAAAAATATCACTCACCTTCACATGAAGAAAAAAAAAACTGTTCTTTACCGCCACTTCAATCTCACTGGAATAATTCCAGGTGTATTAATTAGCTCTGTTTTTGTTTGTGATAATGCTCTAAATTAATTATTTTGCATTAATTGGTTTTATTTTTATACTATAGAGAAATTAAATGCTAAAAATCTATGTTGTAAAAATACTCTGAAAAAAATTATCATATAGTATAGTATCCGTATGAACACTGAAAATCCTTTTACAGTAAATCAAAACTGTATACGACTTGATGATATGATAGATTAGTAGTAACATCATCAAAATATTGATGTAGTGCTAACTTCAAACTATATTTAAGTTAAATAAGGTATAAAAATATTATTTTTCTGAAAAATAGAGTTCAAATTTAATTGTCACACGTTGTAACTGTTAATTCAATAAAATGAAACATTTTCAAATTGCAAAAAGCCTAAAATCTTATGTTATGCATGTGAAATAATCAAAGTATACTTATAATTCTAATTTATATCACATAAATATGAGGGTAAAACGCTTAAATAAAATATTTTTTGGGAAAGGGTGCATTTTATTAGTTTTGTTGGGAGCTTCTTCCTTTTTTTCCCTTTGTGTGGAGGCGAATTGCAAATTTCTCACAAGTCACAACTATACATGTTCAAAAAGAAAGGGTGCCCATCAATATCAACTTCTACCTTTGTATGAAAATCTCAACTCCGACCTCTTAAAGTTTTATTATTTATCTTTCTTCTTAAAATATATTAATTACACCATAATTATAAAACACTCAATTCTCTATTTATACTAATTTGGTTGAGTCGTCGAGCAAGAATTGTCCATTTTCAATCAAACCCTAAAGAGAAATAACACCAAAATGAGAGATTTAATTACATCTCAATTTTTTTTATCAAATATTATTGATGAAGTCGTTTTTTGGTACGGGATCTGGATCGTCCACGTGGCCCTGACAAACAGTTGAATTTGTAGATGGGAGTTCGGCTATGACCTGAAAAGCACTAGCATGGGATTACTTTGGCCGGAGGGGGTTGTCTCCGGCGTAGCCTCTCCACTGAATTAAGTCAGTTTCGAATAGGATATTCGTAAAGAGAGGATGGAAGTCAGAGTTATTAATTCCAAGAGCTTACCTACCATAATAAATGATGGGGGTATTTATAGGGAGGCTTCATACCTATCGGGTATGGCCTCGACCGTGGGGCATTTAATGCCTGTGCCTCGGATCTGATTCATTCCCTGACAGGACTGATTGCCTGTCACTTCTGGAGATACAGAGTACGGAAGGCAATCAGTAGATACGGCGCAATTAATGCGGCTGCTGCGGGGTCGACCGTGTAGGGATGGGACAGGTTCGAGCCTCCGTAGGTCGACCCTCGATCTACGTTCTAGGAGGATTAGCGAGTCGAATATCGATCCCCGAGCCTGAAGGGTTGGTATATGGCACCCGGGAGGTTCTACATTGTAATGACGGTCGGGGTATCAGGGCGAGCTATGGTCGACCCTCGAGCATGTTCTTGAGTCAAGCGTGGGTTGACCCGGTTTTAGATACATGTGGCGTTTTGCCTCTTTTACGAGTGTGCCACGTGTATTCTCCAAGATATTCCCCATCACGAGTCCCCCAGGTTTCGGTTGAATTTATTCGACCGGGATCTGAAATCGACCATCACTTTGAAGCTCGGTCCACGTGGCCTCCTTTGGTCGGGCCACGCAACCCCGTTTTACCGTTACACGCAACCGACAATAAAGTAGGTCGACCGTCAGTTCGTTCTCGGGAAGGCGCGCTTGATTCGTCAGCCTAATAAAGAGCAATTATGGCAACGTTCCGTATTCCGAGGCCTGACTACTATAAATAAGGGCCTAACCCTTTCTCATTTCTTACGTTTTCTGAATATTCACTCCGAGCAGAAGCGATTTTAGCGAGAAAATCACAGGCGAAGGAATTTGATTCGAGCGTAAAACTCCGTTCATACTTTAGGTAATCCCCGACCCTCAACTCTTGCATTTTATTTAAAATTATAAAAATGTCGGGAGCGTCTGAGGGATCGAGTGAGAGGTTGAGAGAGTATGAAGCCCGCTTCGACGTAGTCGACTTAGGGTTTGACACCGACTCAGAGTCCGAGGTTGAGGTTACATCCCGTAGGGCCGCGGGACTCAACAAGAACAAGGACACATCCACCAGTGGTCGCGAGGAGACGACCATCGTTCGGCCGCGCGGTCGGTCCGCCGCTGCCTTGCCCCAGCGCACGTACCGTGGCAAGACATCAGCCGTTCCCACGGAAAAGTCGGCGGGAGGATCGAGAGATGCTGGGGTCGAGCCCCTACAGTCGGAGAGGGGAGCCCCTGCTCCCTATGATAGCATAGTGGGTGGGGTTTCTGAGGAGCAGTTCGTGAGGATCGTAGGCCGCTTGAACCTGCCTGCGCCGTACGGTATCCGAGTGGCAACAAAGGACGATGTCCTGGGCAAGCAAGCACACGGGGAGATAGCCGTTAATTATAACGCGGTTATGAACGGCTTCCGCCTGGTCGGGAATACTCAATACACTAGCTTGTTCCGGGACTTGAGAGTCTGCCCGAGCCAGATGACTGCTAACTGTTTCTCCCTCATCTCCTGCTTCTTCGTTTTGATGAGGATTCTGAGGCTCGAGCCGACGCGGGCTCGATTCTTTCAGATGTTCACCCTCTCCGCTTCTTCCCCTTCCGACGAGGGTTTCTACAGCTTATCCCAGAA
Organism: Verbena officinalis; assembly: GCA_958496215.1. Classification (NCBI taxonomy): domain Eukaryota; kingdom Viridiplantae; phylum Streptophyta; class Magnoliopsida; order Lamiales; family Verbenaceae; genus Verbena; species Verbena officinalis. Next base: position 1,271,555 of record OY292391.1, read on the forward strand.
GAGGGGTAAAAAGATATTCTCCATTCCCACATCTTCTCACGGCGACCAGTGGAAGGCCGAGTTTGTGATCGTCCAACACCTAGATGGTTTTCTCATCCCGACCCAATGGGAAGACAATAGGCCTCCGACCCTCCGACCCTCAAAGGATGAGGACCTCGAGGAGTCTATTGAGTTGATCATGGGGTTCCTGGGTCGGGAGGCTTGTACCGACCAGGTCCTGCTCGACTGTAGGACTTTCTGCCAAGAGGAGAACTTAGCAGCCGTGGGTATCGGGTGCGGGAGAGTGCGAGAGGGGTTTGTCCTGGGTATATGTCCTTTCTTCTGTTTCTTTTCTATTTTCCCACAAATTTTTATGCTAATCTCATGATTTCCCCACTGTTTCTAATCGATTTGATGTTTTTCGCAGATACCAACATCCTCATGGCATCCAGGACTTCTTTCCTTCAAAGCTTGGGCAAGGCTCTATTGCCCGAACATGAGAAGCTGGCCGAGGAGAAGCTGGCCGAGCTCAACGAGGCCGTCCAGAGTCGGCCCGAGCTTCCCGCAGTCGAGCCTGCTATCCTCGGCGCGGATACGGGGGCGGGTTTGTCGCTACCCCGCCAAGGCCCCGGGCTCGGCAAGGGGCTATTCAAGAGGCCCTCGGAGGGGTCCAGCCGTGCGGTCGACCCCGCCCCGGTCGACCTAGAGGAAGAAGAATGGGAGGCAGAGCCCCTGACCCGGAAGAGACCGGCTCCTAGGCCCACCCGCAGACCCGCTCCACAATCCAAAAAGATGAAGGGCAAAGGGTCGACTAGTGAGCCGACGGACGACTCGGGCTCCGAGACGAGCGTCGAGTTCCTGACACGCCGCATAAGGGATTACCTTCCCGTGGCCGAGCCCCATTTCCCGGGAGGGGTCCCGGAACTAGTCGAAGGGCAACCCCGATCCCTTCTCAACGCGGGATCAGATTTTGAGGCCGTGAGGGCCATTTGGCGGTCGGTGGCGACCGAGCCCGACCACCAACGCATGGCCGAATGGTCGTTAGAGACCTTCGAGCGCAACCTCGCCACCGCCTTTATGTCGGTAAGTAATTTATCGTATTTCGTTGTTAACAGTTTCCTTACTCGATTTTGAACTAAACCGTCCTTTTTGTGTCGACCTTGCAGCGCACTGCCCCGATCGCTCATGGCCTAGTGCAATACGCGAAGGCTCTCCGGTCGAGGAAGCAATTTTACAAGCAGCGGTGGGTCGGCCTCAAGAAAGAGGTCGAGGAGCAGAAGGAGGGCGACTGGAAGAGGCAAGCCCAAGGGTTTCAGCAGTCCGCCCAACTGCTGGAATCGGAGAATAAGAAGCTGAAAGAGAAGGAGGTCGAGCTTCTGGCGGCCGTCGAGGAGCGAACCCTCGAGGTCTCAAAGCTCGAGGGGGAGGCTCGATCCCTCAGGCTCGAGGCCCAAGAGGGTTTCGTTAAGGGGCAGGCTGCGGGTCGGGCGGCCGTCGAGCAGGAGATGGAGGTCAAGTATCGTGGCAAGGCTCGGGGCTTCCTAAAAAAGGCCCAGATGGCAATGGGGCGATGGGCTGTGAAGAAATTTGTGGAGGGGCCTATGTTCGAGAAGGCCAGCGCCATTAAGGCGTTTGATGACTTCAAAGAAGGCCATGCGCTCTGCCTGGCCCAATTACAGGCCCAGAATTTCGTCCCCGGTGCCAATCTCTCCAGGGTCGGGATAACCACGGACGACCCTCGCCCTCAGAAGGAGGTTGCCCCCGACGCCGAAGCTCAAGCGGTAGTGACGAAGACTACCGTTGAAACGTCCGATCCCGACCAGCATCCGTATGGCTTCGTGGTCCAAAGGCTCCTTGCCGAAATTATGAAGAAGCCGTACGACGGGAAGGACGAACCGCTGGAGCCCACCATGGATCACCTGTTCCCTTCGGTAGATCCAAATGAGGCCGAGCCTGTGTGGTCTGCGGCGGAGCTCGAGTGGTTGAGCTCCTTGGTGCTCGAATCTGGCTCGAGCAAGCCGGCTGCCCCTGCCGATCCTTGAACCCTTCTCATTTTTTCATTTGTAATAGGATTCTCTCCCCGAGCAATAGGCTCGAGTCTTGTAATACTTCCTTCAATTTTTAATGAAATTTAGTACTTTAAATTTCACTCGAATCTTTGCTTTACATGTTGAAACTTAATTCCAACCAAGGGTTCGGGCTCGAGTTTCATGCTCGAGTTTTGTTTATTAAATTTCACTCGAATCCTTGCTTTACTTGCTGAAACTTTATTCCAGCAAAGGATTCGGGCTCGAGTTCCCGGCTCCCTTGGGGTGAAGCGTAACTTCAATAAGGAGTCGTTGCAACCTAGGGGGCTCGAGTTTTACGCTCGGGTCCCCAACTCCCTTGCTGAAGCATAGCTTCAAACAAGGGGTTGTTTGAACTTCGTGGGCTCGAGTTTTACGCTCGAGTCCCGAGCTTCGTTGCGGAAGCGCTGATTAATCGTAGATGCTGCTAAAACAAGAATTCTCACGATGTATTCAACACAAGCATAGCTATTACATGTAGGGCCCTTCGAGGGGAGTTACATATCCAAATCCCGTAAGGATCGGTTCTAAGGATAATACAATTTTAAATTGTAGGCATTCCACGGTCGAGGCAACTCCTCGGATTCCGAGCCTAAGGTCTCCAGCCTATATGCGTTGTTTCTGGCGATTCGTGCAACACGGTACGGTCCATCCCATTTTTCCTCGAGCTTCTTAACTTTCCTAGACACCTCAACCTTTTTTAGGACTAGATCGCCCACTTGAAAGCTTAAGGGTCGAACGTTTTTGTTGTAGCTTCGAGCGGCCGCCGCCTTGTGTTGCTGCATTCGTCCTAACGCCCGATGGCGCTTCTCCTCAATAAGATCTAGCTCGAGCGCTCGCCCTTCGTTGTTTTGAGCTAACTGGAAGTGTGAGACTCGAGCAGTCTCGTGGAGCAACTCCGTGGGAATCAAGGCTTCCGATCCATAGACGAGAGCAAATGGGGTATCGCCTGTGGCGGTCCGCGGGGTGGTCCTGTAGGCCCATAAAACCTCATCAAGCTCATCTGCCCACGCCTTCCTTTTGGCGTCGAGTCGAGCGCTGAGACTTCGGAGGATGGTGCGATTGGTCACCTCCGCTTGCCCATTTGCTTGTGGGTACCCGACCGAAGCAAATCGCTGATCGATCCCATGGTCCTTGCACCATTCTTTCATGTCGTCGGCTCTGAATTGAGGCCCATTGTCGCAAATTAGGATTCGAGGCACTCCGAACCGACATACTATGTTCTTCCATATGAAGTTCTGGATGACCTTTGAGGTTGTCTTCCTAACGGCTATTGCCTCGACCCACTTGGAGAAGTACTCGCAGGCCACGATGCAGTATTCCGCCTGCCGCACGGTGGACGTCGGGAGTGGCCCCACTATGTCGATCCCCCATTGATCAAATGGCCATGAAACATCGATGGCTATCATTTCCGCGGCGTGCTTGTGGGAATAATTTCCTGTTTTTTGGCACTTGACGCAACGCCTGGAACATCTTTCGGCGTCTCTCTCGAGGGTCGGCCAGAAGTAACCAGCTCGTGTTACTTTCCTAGCCAGAGATCGGCCTCCCGCATGGTTACCGCAACTTCCTGCGTGGATCTCGTAGAGAACCTCTTCAACTTGCGAGGGTCGGAGACACCTCATCGGGGGTCGGCGGTTACCTCGTTTGTAGAGTCGACCCTCGGGATCGAGGGTATATCTTGTAGCCCGGTGACGTAATCGCCGAGCGGCGCTTCGATCCTGAGGCAGCACTCCGTCTCTTAGATATAGCACGATTTCATCGAGCCAGCAGGGCTCTTCAGGGTCGATCGTGATTATAGCTAACTCGGGCCCGTCGATGGCTCGATGATTGGCGATTTTGAAGGTGATTTCGCGTTCTTCGGTGCCCTTAAGGCCGTTGGCGAGCTTTGACAACACGTCGGCCCTCGTGTTTTCCTCCCTGGGCACTTGGTTGATCGCGAAGCTGGTGAGCTGGGCTGTTAGCTTGCGTACCGTCTCCAGGTATTTGATCATGTTTTCCTCTCGGGCCTCGTAGAGTCCTTGGACTTGGTGTGCAACGAGTTGCGAATCGGTGATAACCGCGATCGACTTGGCCCCGCTTTCGAGTGCGGTTTTCAGTCCCGCAATGAGTGCTTCATACTCCGCTTCGTTATTGGTGACTCGAAAGTTCAGACCGATGGCAAAGTCTAGATCCAACCCATCCGGGTTTGTTAGAGAGATCCCCGCGCCCCCACCCTGGGCGGTCGACGAACCGTCGACCTTCAGGAGCCAATGAGTATTCTTGCTTTTAGGTGTCTTTGCCATGGTTGTTTTCTCGACCAGAAAGTCTGCGAGGACTTGAGCTTGTATGGCGACCCTGGGTTGGAAAGTGATATCAAATTGCCCGAGCTCAATAGCCCACTTGATCAGTCGACCCGAGTTATCTGGTTTTGCCATCACCTGCTTCAGCGGTTGGTCGGTCAGGACGACGATCTCGTGCGCTTGAAAATATGGGCGTAGCTTCCTTGAAGAGACCACCAAGGCAAGCGCAAACTTCTCGATCTCCAGGTATCGAGTCTCTGCCCCGTGAAGGATCTTGCTTACATAATATACCGGGAGATGTTTCCGATCCCTGATGGTTACTAGAACCGAGCTTATGGTTTCGTCTGAGACGGCGTGGTAGAGATAGAGTCTCTCCCCCTGCTCGGGTTTGGCGATCAGCGGAGCGGATGCCAGGTATCTCTTCATTTCTTCAAAGGCTCGGTCGCACTCCTCCGTCCACTCGAACTTTTTCACATCTCTCAATATTTTGAAGAAGGGCAAATTACGCTCGGCCGATCGAGATATGAACCTGTTAAGTGCTATGATTCGCCCGACTAATTGCTGGACCCCCCTGATGGTTTCTGGTCGTGGTATGTTAATAACGGCCGCGATTTTTTCCGGGTTGGCCTCGATCCCTCGTTGGCTTACCATATATCCCAGAAACTTTCCTCCTTTAACCCCGAACACACATTTCAGGGGATTGAGCTTGAGGCGATGCTTTCTTATCAAGGCAAACATCTCGCTAAGGTTGTTTTGATGATTTTCCGCCTTTAAACTCTTGACGATCATGTCGTCCACATAAACTTCCACCGTTTTTCCAATCAAGGGATCAAAGATCAGGTTAACCAGCCTTTGATAGGTGGCTCCTGCGTTCTTGAGCCCGAACGGCATTACTTTGAAGCAATATATCCCCTTGACAACGATGAACGCCGTGTGTTTTTGGTCTTGGGGAGCCATCCTAATCTGATAATACCCTTGGAAGGCATCCATCATGCTCATCAGCTCACATCCGGCGGTCGAGTCGACCAGCTGGTCGATCCGGGGTAGAGGGTAAGGGTCTTTAGGACATGCCCGATTTAGGTCAGTAAAGTCGTTGCACATCCTCCATTTGCCCCCGGTCTTGGCCACGAGGACCACATTGCAGAGCCAATCGACGTATTTTTCTGGAGTGATATACCCGGCATCGAGCAATTTGTTGACTTCATCTTCGATGATAGAGTTGCGGACGACACTTTGGGTCCTTAATCTTTGTTTTATGGGTTTGAAGGCAGGGTCAATGTTTAGGTAGTGCGAGATTACCCTTGGATCGACCCCCTCCAGATCTTTGGCCTTCCAGGCAAAGACGTCCGCGTTCTCCTGTAGGAAGATGGTGAGGCACTCCAACTGTTTTCCCTCGAGACTTGCTCCGACCCTGGTGGTTTTTTCTCGATCCTGAGGATCGAGTTGGACCAACCGAGTGTCCTCGGCTGCCGACAGTCGGGATTCGTCCATCTTCCTTTTCTTTCGAGCTTCATGGGTACTCATTTTGGAGCGCGAGGCTCCATCCCCTTTTGGGTCGGGGATCCTTTCGTCTTCATCTCCATCATCCATGATGAGATCGCCAGGTTTAAGCACGTCCTCGGTGGGGGGTCGAACCTCATTGGCAATTGCGTAGCAAGCCCAAGACTCGGCCAAGTCACAGCATACCTCCCCGATCCCGTAGGGAGTCGGGAGTTTGATCTTTTGGTGGTAAGTCGAGATAACGGCCTTGAAGTCGATGAGGCCGGGTCGACCCAAAATCATGTTATAGGGGAAGTCGGGGATATCGACGACGACCCAGTTAATTTCCATCGTCGTTCGAGCGGGATGGACGCCCATGGAAGTGAGCATTTTAATTTGGCCTTTTGGGGCGATGATCGAGCCACCAAAGCCTTTGAGAGTGGTTTTCACTGGTTCATATCTTAATTTACTCAAATGCATTCGCTGAAGAGTCGAGTAAAGAACAATATTTGAACTAGCTCCAGTATCAACCAAACATTTACTTACAGCGTAGTTCGCAATATCTAAAGTTACCACCATCGGACAACTCGGCGTTACGCCGTCCTGATGGGGATCTAGATGAAAGTCCCTATCGCTGAAAGCCACTTCCTTTTGCTTCCATTCTTCCCCGGGCTCTACTTGCAGCACTTCGTGGGGGCCATGGAGGCTGGTTTGAGCGCGGCGAATCCCCCTCTTTCGGGATGTTCTGGTATCTCCCCCGTCGGGGCCCCCCACAATCATATCGATTCGACCGTGGGTTGGCGCGTTCCGGATCGGGTTAGGGGAGATGGCTTGTTTTCCATCCCGTTGATTCCGCTTAGGTGGGGGCGATCGAGACCTAGACCTCGACCGCCCGTCTTCGTTCTCATTGCAGCGCCGCTCACGCCCCCGATCCCTATTCCTCTTCAATCTCTTGACAAACTCGGCAAGATGCCCCCCTTGGATGAGCCTCTCGACTTCATCCTTCAGCTGGTTACAGTCGTTTGTATCATGCCCCGGCTGATCGTGGAACTCACAGTATTTAGAGTCATCGATCTTCCGCAGGTTGAGCTTCAGCTTCTTGGGGTAATTGAGGAGTTTCCCAGGGATTTTAGGAAGGATATCCCCTACCGCACATATCAGGGGCTCGTACTTCTCCCGGTCGGGCCGCCGAGTGTTCGAGCTTCCCTCGGGTCGAGCGCCGCTCTCTTGACGACCCTTATTCTTCCCTCGACTAGACGCAGGGGGACTCCGGTCTTCAGGGCCGGGAGACCGATTATAGTAATTGCTGTGAGCGGGGGCTCGACCAATGCTTCGCAGCATGGCTTGACCGTGATTCGCCCAGTAGCTCCCCTCAATCTCCTCATAGTCCATCCATTTCGTGGCACAGTCTTGGATGTCCCTTAGGCTGTTTATGGGAACTCGGCCAAGGATATCCTTGGTGAAGTCACGGCAGTGGCAGTTTTTCCCCAAGGCGCTGAGGACGACTGCCAGGTCCGGCGGTGCGACACGGACCAATTCCGCGTTGAACCGAGTGAAGTAATCCCGTAGGGATTCGCTCACTCCCTGGACTATGGAATCCAATCGTGACACCCCAAGCCTATCTTGGATTAGGGGGGAGAAGTGGCCTTCGAGCGCTGTGGAGAGCTCGTCATAAGACCTTATGGAGGCGGGAGGTTGCCTGAGGAACCAGTCGAGCGCCGCCCCCTTGAAGGTGGTGGCCAGAACCTTGGCCCATGTGTGCGGAGTATGGGGGAACAGGTTCATTGACAGCTCGAAGCTGGTTATGTGGTCGCCGGGGTCGGTTTTCCCATCGTAGATGGGGAGGTCCCTGGGGATAGCAGTCGATCCTGGATCCTCGCTGAGGATCTCCTCTGTAAATGGCGACAGCCTCTGTCGCCGACTCCGCGCGTTACGCTCGGGTTCCCATTGCAAATTACGAGCTACATCACGTCGGGGGGGAAGTCTGTCCCTCAGATCCCCGAATGGTGGGACGCCGGCGTATTTGTTTGTTAACCTGTCCCTGACCGGAAGTCGGGGAGGAAGGGGACGTCTAGTGTCCTGCATGAGCCCGCCCGTAGGGCGGACCTGATGTGGATGTATAGGTCGGATAGGCTGCGAATATGCCCTCCGACGGATGGGAGGTGGGGGGACGTAGTCCCTTTCATTAATTTGATCGTCGAATTCTTCTCGATCGTATTCATCATCATAGTAGCCCTCCTCCTCCGGCTCGTTTTCTTGCTCGGCGACATGCGCCTTTTCTGGCCTCTGGACCGTGTGGCCGTTATTCTCATCTTCCCCTTCAGGGGAATGGTCAGCGGGATAACGCGGAGGTCGGGCAGCTTCGGGCCTGCGGCCCTCGTTCCCCCTTCCTGCGTGAGTTTGAGCTCGCGGGACAGGCGGATGTCGAGATAGCCGATATTGTATGGGAGAGGGCCCGGTGACATTGACTATGAGGGGGATCATCCTTATGGGCCTCCCCGCTTCGAGAGCCTGCCTAGCCTCTTCGTAGACCTGACTGGTATACGCGGCTAGATCTTGGGCTGACGGTTGAGCAGGGAGTATGACTGCGGGTAGGTCCGCCCGTGAGATAGCGTCCTCCTCCCCCTCGTTGAGGGGGTTTGCCCCCTGAGGGCGGTCGATTTCTTCCAGTCGGGCGGCGAAGGCCGCCTGTTCTTCAGCGGCGGCAGTGGCTCGATCAGCCTCGATTTGAGATCTAGTCCTGACGATGCTGTGGGTGCTTTTTGTTTTCTTGTTCACCATTGCTAACGCTTGATCGCTCTAAGGTCGAAAGTCTTTTTTTTTTTTTTTTGTTTCCCACAGACGGCGCCAAACTGATGAAGTCGTTTTTTGGTACGGGATCTGGATCGTCCACGTGGCCCTGACAAACAGTTGAATTTGTAGATGGGAGTTCGGCTATGACCTGAAAAGCACTAGCATGGGATTACTTTGGCCGGAGGGGGTTGTCTCCGGCGTAGCCTCTCCACTGAATTAAGTCAGTTTCGAATAGGATATTCGTAAAGAGAGGATGGAAGTCAGAGTTATTAATTCCAAGAGCTTACCTACCATAATAAATTATGGGGGTATTTATAGGGAGGCTTCATACCTATCGGGTATGGCCTCGACCGTGGGGCATTTAATGCCTGTGCCTCGGATCTGATTCATTCCCTGACAGGACTGATTGCCTGTCACTTCTGGAGATACAGAGTACGGAAGGCAATCAGTAGATACGGCGCAATTAATGCGGCTGCTGCGGGGTCGACCGTGTAGGGATGGGACAGGTTCGAGCCTCCGTAGGTCGACCCTCGATCTACGTTCTAGGAGGATTAGCGAGTCGAATATCGATCCCCGAGCCTGAAGGGTTGGTATATGGCACCCGGGAGGTTCTACATTGTAATGACGGTCGGGGTATCAGGGCGAGCTATGGTCGACCCTCGAGCATGTTCTTGAGTCAAGTGTGGGTTGACCCGGTTTTAGATACATGTGGCGTTTTGCCTCTTTTACGAGTGTGCCACGTGTATTCTCCAAGATATTCCCCATCAATTATAATTAAAAAAAAAAATCTAATAGGTTATCCTTATCCATCATTCAAACTATCTCGATCTCGAACGTACGATAGTATACATCATCATATTCTTCTTTTGTGTTACCCAACATCAACCTTCTTTTACTTTTGCTCAATCTTCATCTACCAATTATATTCACACCATCGAAAATACTTCATTTCCTGTTATTAATTAACTAACAACTCAATGTAGTTTTAAGTCTCGTAAATGCCGATAAAATCTTTATTTGTTACAATTTTAAATAATTTTATCAAATTTCACATAAATATGAACCCTAACGAGCTTATTATTTCAAAATTTATGAAATAAAACATACTAATTTATAATAAAACCAAACTTTAAAGCAGGTGACGTGGGATTTCCATATAACAATTTATCAACTATTACACCAATATAATTAATAAATATTATTACTATAAGTTCTATTAACGTCATTCTTTAATAAAAATTATCATCACATATTACTAATATTAAATGTTGAAGGGACAAAATTTGTTTGTACTTGGGCTTTTATAATGCGATCTCTGTACCTAAGTTCAAAATTTCGAACACACAAACACATCACCATCTCCTAGGTTCTTCCACACAGTCACACACACACTCTTTCATTTCATTCAATTCTCTCCTAAACTCTCGGACGGACATCTCCCAAATCTCCCATCAATATTCAGTTTCATGGAATTGGTTCGCAACAACCCATGAATGCTGCATTCCTGTTCCAAACACTGTTTCCAACGGTTTGGGAAAAAAATGAATTAAAGCAGCCCAGAAAAGAGAAATCAGTTTCGTTGTTTTCAAACCCTTACGTTTTTCTTCTCCTCGTCTTGTCTTGATGAATCGTAAAATTAATTCATTGACCATTCATTGATTTTCACATTTATTACGAAGCCCACATGATGACAGAATAAAAACATCTCATCCTCTGCTGTTATGGAGCTCAATACCCATCTCATGACATCTGTTGTTCCATTTTTGCCAATATAACCAGCTGCAAATTCTTCGTTTTGAATTCGGTTTTCTCCTATTTTACAAACGCTTTGGGTTGCTTCGAATTGGCAGGTTCACGCCCGAAGCTTTGTCATTTGGTAAGGGGGCACTTCTCATGTAGTCTGTTTCAATTTTTCAAATTTCATCATCTTGGTTGGGATTTATATATTTTATATATTAAAAAGGGTTTCTTTATTCTAGTTTTTCTTGAAAACCCATGTGCTGGTCTTATTGTTGTTGTTTTTCTTTATTATATACCTAACTAATGATATGATATGCTGAGCCTATACATTGTATTCTTATTGACAAAATGATATCACAAGGGCTTTAAATTTTTCAACATTTCTGATTTTGTGATTTTTGAAATTAGGATTGAGTTTGCAAGATTGTTGAATTAAAAATGCAAGCAAGAGCAGGGAGTTTTGGCACTTTGGAGGAAGGCAAAGAATCTATAATCAGAATCACAAGCCAATCTAACAGACCTTCTCCACTAAGATTACTTCAGTTTTTGTTGCTTTTATTGGGATTAGCCATCATTTTTTCGTTTGTCAGCTTATACGCGAATCGCTATCTTAAGCTACAAACTGAACTCCCTGTTATCCACACTCGATTTCAACCATGTCTTCAAGCAACAAACAAGTTTGAGGGCTTTATTACACCTCCTTCAAACCTTTTGCATAAGATGAACGACACCGAGTTATTTTGGCGGGCTTCTTTCGAACCTAAGGTTAAACAATACCCTTTCAAGAGAACTCCAAAGATTGCATTCATGTTCTTGACAAGAGGGCCGTTGCCTATGGCACCTCTGTGGGAGAAGTTTTTTAAGGGGAATGAGAATCTTTATTCAATCTACATTCATTCTTTACCTTCCTATAGGCCAGATTTTTCGCCTTCGTCAGTTTTTTATGGCAGGCAAATTCCGAGCCAGGTATTCAGACCATTGTTTTTCCCCTTATAGTTTCTGTCACATTATGCTTTTTCTTTTTGGAATTATTACGAAAAAATCCCTGAGGTTAGGTCTAAATTCGCAAAACACCATGAATCGTGCAACCTTATGAGTACCCTTAAGTTTTTACGCCATTTACATTCACACCTTGAAACATTATGAATACCCCCTAAAACTAACTGAAAATCGTTGACTGCCGTCCGGGGTATTTATAATATTTCAAGGTATACATGTTATGTCTTGCAAACCTCGGGGGGGGGGGGGGGGGGGGGGGGGGGTAAAACGTTGGGGTACATGGTTTCAGGGACTTTTCGGTAAAAGGTGCAACCTCAAGGGGGTAATCATACTTGACCTTTTTTTTCCGTCTATCTTGGATGAATTGTTTCTTTTATGGTGATTGATACTAAATCTTGATGAATATTTTTCATTTCATTTTCCATGAATGTATAGACAATAGACTAATATATATGATTACACATGGCAAGATGAAGTTTGGTCCTCTGTTGGCCTGAATTCAGAACTACGTCTCTTTTTTATCAGAAAAAGTTCTATACGTCTTAATTATGTATCTCGATGGGTTATTATCTGAAGAGTTTCTCAATGTCCTTGCTGTCATATTCGTACAGGACAAAGGTTCGTTCTTGGAAGTCAAAATGGTTTTTCTGTTATTGCTCGGTATAGGGATAGATGAATACTTACAAATATTCATTTATCTCTGTTTCATTCCTACTCGAAAGATCATCAGGCTTAGATACAGATCTATTTGAATCAGACTATAATCCTTTTGCATTGATTGTCCTACTCAGTTATATTTAATAACATAAAATGATGGAAAATTATTTATAAGAACTTTTGTGTTTTCATTCTCATTTCTTGCTTTTCAATGGGGAAAGACAGTTTTTTGATAGTGTCCTGGCTTTTATTTGAAAATGAAGCTATGACTGGATAAGTAGTATAGAAATGTGGAACTGTTAAATCCGGTGGCCCCCATTAACTTATTGAACGTAATATTTAAGTTTGATGGTGGAAAACCAAAATTAGATTGAAAAGTGATACTTCCTTTCAGCGAATTACACCGAGTTACTCGAAGATTGGCGTACTTACAAAAAGATCCTTCGAGTTTAAGAAATTACCATATAGTCCCTGAGGTTTTCAATAAATAGGTAAATATACAGAATATACCCCCACTTACGGTTTCAGTTGGGGGATATTCTCGGAATGTTTACACATTTATTTAACCTCAAGGACTCTATGGTAATTTCTCAAACTAGAGGGATTGATTTGTAAATACACCAGACTTCGAGGTAGTTAGATGTAAATCACCCTGCTTCTTTATGTTACATCAATTAAATAATATCACTACAAAAATTATTATTTAATATATCGTGGATCCCATTTCTTCAGGTCGCTGAGTGGGGCGAAATGAGCATGTGTGACGCCGAAAGGCGGCTCCTCGCGAACGCTCTTCTCGACATCTCCAATGAATTCTTCGTCCTCCTATCAGAAGCATGCATTCCTCTCCAAAACTTCAGCATCGTCTACCGTTACATATCGAGATCCCGTTACAGCTTCATGGGCTCATTTGACGAGCCGGGCCCGTACGGTCGAGGCCGTTATAACTCCAACATGTCTCCTTTAGTCAACCTCACCGACTGGCGAAAAGGGTCCCAATGGTTCGAAGTCAACAGAAAATTAGCAGTCGATATTATTCAGGACAGCACCTATTACCCCAAATTCGAGGAGTTTTGCAGGCCGGCTTGTTATGTTGATGAGCATTATTTCCCTACAATGCTTAGTATCGAATCTCCCGAAATGCTGGCGAATAGAAGTTTGACTTGGGTTGACTGGTCGAGGGGAGGGGCCCACCCTGCTACCTTCGGGAAAGGTGATATAAACGATAAGTTTTTTCAGAGGATTTTTGCTGGTAATGATTGTTTGTACAACGATCAGCCAACGTCGCTCTGTTTCCTGTTTGCTAGGAAGTTTGCGCCGAGTGCTTTGGATCATTTGTTAGAACATTCGTCCGAATTTTTAGGGTTTTGATGGGAGCAAAAAGAAGTTTTAGTTTCTGATTTTTTTGACTTGTGACTGCATGGAACGGGTAGAGTTTTTATATATACATATATAGAGCATATAATTCAAGTAGCGGTTTACGGATAGGGGTGGGATTTAACTTCGTCACGGGGCCGTGTGATAGGACAGTATATTGATCTTGTTACTGTAATGGTTATCATTTCATAGTGAATGAGATTCAGTACAGTTGAGAGTATTTCTGCCAGTTTGATTTCTATTGCTTGTTGTTCGTTGATTTCGTTATTAAAACGTGATAAATATGTGCCGTTATTACTGCATATGTTCCGAGATAAACATATTTTCGCAACTAGTTCATGCTGCATGTTCGTTCAATTGAACGATGATAAATATGTAGTTAAACAACAATGTACAGAGATTTCTGTATTACATGTTCTTGAAATTATTTTGCAAGAACGGATGGGTTACATTCTGACTGACATTTTAGCAGGACATAATGACGGGTACACTTCTAGCAATATCTACGGCTCAAACTGGTCATCTGTCTTTTATAATTAGTCTGACAGAGATTTTAGTAGGTTGTAATGACCGATTTGCCTTTCTAGCAAATCCACGGCTCGAACCCAGTTCATTCCTCTCTTATAATTCCTCGTGATGGACGTAACCATTATAAGTAGGAGGCCCTGACTGGCTTTCAAGAATATACCTAAATGCCAACGATGCGTGTAGTGCAGCACTGATAGGAAATGAATCTTCATCGATCATGAAATACGGCGAGTGTGTTGTAGTAGGCTTTTCCGAGTTTTCGTCCTTCATTCCAAGTAAAAAGAAATAACCGGGTATGTTTTCCTGGTAAAATGAGAAATCCTCGGCTCTCATAACTGGTTGCGCATCTCTAACTCCATCTGCTCCAAGCATTTCGCCTGCAACTCTCTGAAAGAGTTTGTGTAGCTCGTTATCGTTCACGATAGGAGGGTAGATGGGCTTGTCTATTGAGTTGAAGGTAACAGTTGCATTGCATCTTTGGACAGCGGCTTGAGCCACGATTACCTGTGGATTAAGGAGAAATAGCTTCTTTCACTCCAAAGAACACACACACAGAGATAAAATTAAGAAATAGGGTAAATTACATCTAGATCCTCTCACATTCATAAACCCCTCAACTTAGAACATATGTAGAGAATATACCATACTACCATGGTTAGAATGTAGCGAATAAAGGGGGACTTGGAATTTATTTTAACATGTAAAATGTACTTAATGCCCCTCAATGCAAAAAGTATAGTTTATTTCAGATATAAAAATTAATTAAAATATTAAGAGAGAAATCTAGTGAAAATTACACTTCACCCCCTGAAAAAAATTCAAACTAACACTAAACCGCCTAAAAAGTTAAAAAAAAAAAAAAAAAACACTTTCACCAAGACGTTTTGCGCCTTGGTCAAAGTGTTCAAGTTCAGGCATATCAAGGGGCAAAGTAGTCAAATCCAAGCCATTTAAGGGGGATATTGCACTCAAAAGGTTTCTAGAAGTCGACCATGGGGCAAAATGATATAACTGGACAGATGACGAAAAACTAAATTGTTTTACCTCTTCGATGCGTTCTTGAAGATATTGTAAGCTTTTCTTTGAAAAGGCTCGATATGTGCCTCCTATGGTAACAGAATCCGGAATAACATTAAACGCACCACCTCCTTGGAATTTAGCAACTGTAACTACCTTTCAAAATGGATTTTGTATTGGATAGAAGTGTAAAATTATACTTTCAGATTTATGGAAAGACTTTTTGCCATTTTAGTTATTCATAAAGATATTTTGCCATTTTAGTTATTCATGTGTGCAGAAGAACACGACATGGGAAACACCAAATGTAACTAATGAAGGGTAGCGATAAAATTAAGTCAACAATTTAGTAACATTTCTTTTTTGGATCTTATAAACTATTTTCCTATGAAAAGAAAAAAGTAATAATTACACGAAGAGCCCCTGACATTAGGCTTTAATAATGCAAGACCCTGTGGTTTGGAAATTACGCCTACACTAGAAAATCAGCAGATTTCATTCAAAGCTGAACCTAAGTGTAAGAAAAAGTTCAAACCTCAAGGGGTATATATGTAATATTCCAAACCACATGGGTATTTGCTGTAGGCACGCCAACCCTTAGGGGGTTCAGGTGTAAATGTAATTATCCAAAAATGAATTTACAAGATTTCAGGCGCTTATAATTTTCAAATGTCGCCTAGAAAATGGAAAGACTAACACGATGAGTGGTTTCACCTACCAAACTCACAACAGGCCCACATACACACATATGAAGAGATTTGAAGTACCATAGAGTCGAGAGGATTGGATTCTCTGGAAACAAGCTGTTGTAAGCTGACTATCACGTTCGATGCAGCCAATATTGGATCTATGGATTGCTGAGGTATAGCTGCATGACCACCTTTTCCACTTATTTCAGCTTCAAAACGGCCACTGCCAGCAGCAAGGTGGGCCAGGCTTTGACTCTACTTTACCCACAGATAGGCTAGGGTCTGAGTGGAGACCATATATGGCTTCGACTTTATCTAAGGCTCCAGCTTCAACCATCTTTTTCGCACCTCCACCTCCTTCTGCTGGTTGAAAAAACAAGAACCACTGTTCCCTGTTCTTAGCCAAGTAGACATAAAAAGGTCACGATGGTTAATGACAAAAGTGGGTGTTTGGAAGAGCTTTTGAGAAAAAAAACGAGATTAAGCCCATGCACGGATCGTGCCCCTCAGGTATTGGAAATTACATCTACACCCCCCGGGGTTTGAACCTTCCTTACAGTTGGGTCCAGCTGTTAATTTTCCGATTGGGATTTGCTGGTTTCACCATAAACATTTAATGAAAATCCAATTTTGACCTTTGATTGTTGTTAAGATGACTACATGTCTTGTCTAAAATAAAAGTACTTGTAAAAAAAATGACGATCTTTGATTTATAACCCAACTTCTATTCTTTAGGTTGGATTATTTGTTGTCTACTATTTCTAAAATTTCCTACTTGCATCATCCTAAACAATATCGCTACTATCCTTGATTATCACTCTAAATTATCATTTTCTAATCCACTCACTCAGACGCAAACTTTGCAGCACACAGAATTTTTCTTTTGAAAAAAACATGAAAATGTAAACCTTTAAAATGTCGCGATGCTCTTGAAGAATCCTTGCAGCACCAAGAAGCATTGCAACGTGTGCATCGTGCCCACAAGCGTGCATCTTTCCATGGTTTTTACTCTTATGCTCCCACTCCAACAATTCCTACACCATAATTCAATCAAATTAATTATCAAAATCGTGAATGTAATAGCAACATCATCATTGCCTCAAACGCATTACTTTATCCAGTTGACAGAAAAACATTCTCAGGTCTAAAACATCAAACACTTGGCATCCATGATAAACAAAAAACAAGCAGCTCGCCTTCAACTGTTTTAAACTTTAAAGCCAATATGTAAGAAAATAAAATGAAAAATTACTCAGATTATCCAGAAACTTAACAGGAAATAAGAGAACAAATATCTTATCTTCAAAGCCCCATTGAAAATAATTCAGCAGTTACACGCGCACACACATGAGAATTTCAAACTCAGACTTACCTGCACGGCAAGCGCATCCATATCTGCCCTTAGTGCAACAAAAGGAGTTTTTCCTGAGCCAATAAAACCAAGAACACCAGTAACAGCAACAGGGTACTTGTAAGAAATCCCCATCTTATCCAATTCTTCTCTGATAAGCTTACTAGTCTCAAATTCATGATAGCCCAGCTCAGGATTCTCATGTAATTTTCTCCGCATGCGCACCATCCAATCAAATACCTCAGGTTTCTTAGCAAATTCAAGGAAATTTAAGGGAATCTCAGAAGGATCTTTTGAACTCGGAGTGATGCCTGAGAAAATGGGTTTAGCTAAAAACAACAATGCAATAAAACTCGAGAAAGCCCATCTAGAAAAACCCATGATTTCTTCAAATATTACTGCTTTTTCCTTGGTTCTGCAAAAGAACTAGTATATTTGGTCAATTTGATCAAAGATATACATGCAGATATACGAGCAGTATTCAGTGGACGGAAGAAGTAAAATAGAAATGTGAAAATCTTCTTCTTGACCAAAAAAAAGAAATGTGAAAATCGTTTTGAAATAATAAAGCTAAACAAAAGGAGGAGAGACACAAAAGTTAGTGGGGGCTCCTGCCCCTCATATATTTAGAAAATTCCATTAAGATAAGTAAGAATTTTAAATCTAATTTCTCTTTCTTGATAGACCTCTCTCAAAAAGGAAAAAATGAAAAAGCTTAAAAACTTTCACAAAAAAACTTGAATTTTGTATAAACTTGATTCCAACTGTGAAAATTGAAATTGTGCTATTTATGATGTATTTTATCAGGGAGAATTACACTTTTGGTTCCTCAATTATAAGGCGCGATTCATAGTATTATGCGAGTCTCTCAAAGTACAATAAATTCGTTAGAGTCAGGACTTCCGTTAACTCGTCTGTCCTGAGTCAGTCCGTGTTAATGGGAAAACGCACCTGGAATTTGGACCGCACAAAACCTACAAACTCCACCAGATTACACTATTAACCATCGAACCTAACCTTCAATTGAGCCCTAAATTG